>JANXHW010000003.1:128398008-129648008 GCA_026170595.1 Plestiodon gilberti rubricaudatus | reverse complement strand
GGGCAGTCAGCATTTCCCAGGGTGGGTCATTTGTAAATGGAGTAACTCCATGGACATTTTCCTCTGGGGAATCTGTTTTCAGTTTTCAGCGATAAATTCAGGCAGCCTATCTCATTGTGCAAAATTAGAAAATAGTGACTTTTTTAAAAGCTTGCATGTGAACACTGAGAGTGAAAGGGGGGGGAATATAAAATCTTGCCTTATTTCCTTCCTTGCCGTTCCGATATGGAGAAAATGTGGAATGACATTCTTTACCAGATGTTGTCCATAGGGTCCTCCCTTTGAGGTCAGCCTAACCACTTCTACATCATTTTATCAGATAACCATTTCTACACAGTTCTATGTAGTGCTCTATCCACTACCCTTTCTTTCATATACAAATGGCCAATTTTAATGATTTTGTGGTCAAACATTTCCCTAATTCTCAAACCTGATAGGCCCAAGTGAATCTGAACTGTGGGGACCAGCTTCAGAAACTAATGGCCCAAACGTATGCGGCCGTACCACTGCCGGAACTTTCATCTGGAAAGCCATCTGGAACCCATGGAGCCACGTGCTTCTGGGCCACTGCTGCAAATAGTGGGGAGGACCCCGCACACAGTGGCAAGAAAGAGGAGCCCTGCCAAAGCTAGTAAGTCAGTGGGGTGGGCGGAATGGGGCAGGGGTGTGGGAGGATCGCAGCAGAACATAGGAGGACTGGGCATGTGTCAGAGGCAGGAGGGGGTGGCACCTGGTGGGGGTGGTTTGCACCAGATGCTAGCCCCTCCAGAACAAGCTGACCCCCCCTTGTCTTTTGGGACTTGCGTCAGCTAAATTGCTGGTGCAGGTCTAAGGAGACCTATTGGTGGTAGATGGGCTTACGAAGGGGTAAGAGAAAATATTTTCCCTTTCCTCTCCCAAGCCTCCCAATCACCCCACCACCACCACCATAGCATGCAGTGCAGCCTGTTTTGGTGCAGCTGTATGCTATGGAGGGGAAAAGGATAGGATTGGGCTGTTAGTTTCTTTGGTTCTCTTGAATGAAATGTCTATTCTTCTTTGCTGCCTCGTGTGCCTGGAAATCTTCCCTGTTACATCTGTGCAATGCTGCCTCTCTCCCTTTTTGTTTAAATTTCTCCTCAGAACATTTCTGTGAAATCTTTAGCACAATCTCCTGTTTCTCATATATTGGCTGCATGTAACAAGTGCTTTCCATGCTAGTTCATGAGCACAGCTGAAACAAATATTGTACTGCTGCCATATCCTTAATTCCAAAGCATTGCATGCAAAAACATGACCATAGCCTTGTGCACTGAATCCTGAATCTGTCACCAATCTGTTTTGTTGTGGTGAACTTCTAGCAAATGGTGCATCACTTCTGTTACCGACCGAGCCAACCCTTTTACAATGCTTAGCATGAAAAAGGATGTTTCTTTCTTTTTGCCAAGAGCAACATCGCCTAGTATTTTGTCATGCTCTTGTAATCAATCAAGATCCACAATAAACAACACTGCACTAGATTAAAAGAACATTTCAGCAGAGATCTGGAATCTCTTCGGTAAACTCCAGTGGACTGAACTGAAGCAAAAGAAGCCAATGCTATTCTGGCAGTAGCAGCAGGATATTCTGGGATAAATGACATCTGAACGTGCAATATGCAGTAAACAAACTGTAATTTCACATTGCTCAATGGAGCAATTAAACAGACACATAATTTGGCTTTTCAAGTCTCATATTTTTAAAATCTGCCTGTGAAAATTAACAATAATGATGCCCATATGGAGTCTTCCTCGGAGTAACACGGTCCCCCCACAAGTGAAGTAATGTCCAGTGTGCAAACTGCAGCTTCTCTTAGGGACAATAATAAAGAATCGCATTTCACTGCACCTTCGCACTGTGCAGTGCGATCCTACAATAGCAACAGGTTTCTGACCCTATTCCCTACTGCAGTGGTTCCCAAACTGTGCGTTGCAACACCTTAGGGGCAGTGCGGCACAGTCGCAGGAGCGTCATGCGATATTCCCTGTAGTTCCTCCTACCTGTTCTCCTGGGTGCCGTCATCTCGGATCTCGCGGGTATTTGCGAGATCCAAGATGGCGGCGCCCAGGAGAACAGGTAGGAGGAGCTACCAGAGGCGTTGTGAGCCAGGAAGAAGAGGCTGCGGGGTGTAGTGAAGCAAAAACATTTGGGAACCACTGCCCTACTGTAACAAAGCCCCAGCATATATAACATGTGAAACAATCACATATTTATTATTTATTTATTTTTCACAATTTTATACCGCCCTTCCTCCAAGGAGCTCAGAGTGGTGTACGTATTTCCTCCCCTCCTTTTTGTCCTCACAACAACCCTGTGAGGTAGGTGGGGCTGAGAGATAGTGACTGGCCCAAGGTCACCCAGGAAGCTTCGTGGCTGAGCGGGGATTTGAACCTGGATCTTCCAGGTCTAAGTCCGACTCCCAAAATAGAGATGTCTGATTCGGGTTACAATGGAAGGCATACAATGAAATCACATAGGATTGCTATGCATTGTCTTAGAGATTTACGGTCCTTATTAAGTAAATTTAAAATTGAATAGGGGTTTAATGACCCATTTGGTCGGTTCTAAAAAGCATCAACGTCTTAACGTTTCACTCCGGAATTTGCACGGAGCTTCTTCAGAACTATGGATCCAAGGAATTTGCTGCCCTTTCACAGCCTCTGGCTGGAGAGTTCTTTCACAGCACAGCACCACTGAGCTGTGACCCCTCCACCAATCAACCTTACTTTCTTTAATGAAGCCATCTGCTTGTGTCACTTGTGATAGCCGTCCATGCTTTTGAAGAACTAAGCACCAGTGTTGAGAGCAAGTATGCTCCCTCAGAACATAAGAAAAGTCCTGATGGATCAGGTCAAAGGCCCACATAGTCCAGCATCCTGTTTCCTACACTGGCCCACCAGCTGACTCTGGTAAGCTCAAAATCAGGGGAGAGGGACAAAATTATCTCCTGCCATTGCTCCCCTGCAACTGGTATTCAGAGGCATACTGCTACTGAACTTGGAGTTAGCACATAGCCCACGTGAAAACTGGCCAACAAGAACACTGGTCCATTTGCATTTCAGTCCAAGTACTTGGCTTTAGGTTTCTAATGTTATATTCATCTCCCTGATCAGATTTCCCTCCACGTACAACATCTTGAGGTGATATATTTAGGAGGTTTGAAAGATGTGATGCAAGCTCGGACTAGCCTCTCACTCTGCCTTACATACCCAATCCTAAAATGATGAGTGGCAGATGAGGGAAGAAAATAATCCCTTTCCTCATTCTCTGCCTTATCACTCACTTTTAATGATAGGGAATTGTCAGTGTAATGTCAGCTGTCTAGATACTGCAATGCAGATGTGAATATTTTATCTGTAAAGTGTAGAAGTCCTTAGCTCTGCATGCTGTATGCAGAGAATAAACTTGGGCTATTAGATGATAGTTAAACAACGAGTCTGTGGTTCATTATTACTTGCACGTATACATCCATCCTTCCAATTTAAATGGGAGCGATGTGTATTGGAGTTTGCGTAGGACCTGCAGATGTGTTCTTCAGGAATAAATTGCATGAAGATCAGCATGATTGACTGCATTTGTCCTAATCTAAGGTACCACATTTTGGTTGAGGTTCACTTCTGTGGGTCCAGTCAGAACTAGGGTGGGCAGGAAATTCTGAAGAAAGTACAAATGTCCAAGATCTCTTGAATCAACAAATGTTTGTTCAGCATTGGCAGCTAAAATACTTGTGGCCTTTGCTACTCACTGCTCTATGAGTGGTTGGGAAGCGAGGTTACCAGCAATCTGGATGAGGCAGGGAAGAAGGAATAAGCTAGGCTGGTATCCTCTTGCCTTCACTTGCCACTTGATAATGGTGGTCTACGTGTGGAGATTGTCTTTGCCATTCTCTCTTACTTAACTGTCTATAGAGCCTCCACTTCCAGCTCTCCACATATGAAGCTCTCTTCCAGCAGCAACTGCAATGTGGACACTATAACTTCTGTTTCCATGTGTCGAATGCACAGAGCCCTCCTTCCTGCCCTTTCAAAACATGATGTATGAAGGGGGGGGATTATCTTGAATGCCCATTGGACGTCCAGGAGGAACAATACATTTCCCATGAATCCAGGACAAAGTAAACAAGATTTTAGCAGAATAAAAAATAATGCTGACTTTTCTCAGGATGAAATTTCAGCATGAAAAAGGGGAGGGGCAAAATATCCCCTCCCCCTTTTTTGATGCTATATTCTTTTTTCCTTCCTAGAAACAGAGCAGTTTTCACTTAGCCAGTCAGATCTGGCTAGGTAATGATGTCACTGAGGGCAAATTAAGTTTATGATCAATACCCTCACTCTGAATAGTCTTGTTTGTTCTCAGTTATGTCATTACTTATACAAATCTGATAGGCTACATGACAACCTCTGTTGCTGGAAAGAAAACTGTTTAAATAGAGACGCAATAGTCACTTGATGCTGCAAGTGGACGAAAAGATTATGAGAGAACTGCACAACACTTTTGCCCTGTCCAAATCGCCACCCCCAAATCACCAGAGTGAGGGAAGATGTGTTCAGAAAATGTGCCCACCAGTTCAGCTTGGTACTACTAAAAATATAAGTATCTGTTTCTTCTTCATTTTGTTAGAGCATTTAGAAAGCTCAGAAATCTTAAAAACATAGAATACATGTAGTGAAAGATAATTCACAGTAGTTGGTTGGATCGAGCAATATGCAGAGAGTCAGCACAGATTTGAGATTCATTTCGCAAAATATAATGGTTGAATATTTCAGAGGGTAAATTTATTCCAGCCATCCCTATCATGGTGCAGTGCACAACACTGAAACAATTAAGCATGTTCATCTGCACATGGAGCTCTTTAAAAAATTCAATAAGCATGAGAGTTAAAGTAAAAAACAACACCCTAAATCACTAGAGAATAGAACAAATGCATAGTTACTAAAGCTAAGTTGTATTACTAACCAACCATCTAGAAATAATAGTATTATAGGATTAGGGCTAATTTATTCATTATTCAGTGTAGACCTAAATTTAAGTGAAATTGGATGTTTATATGAAAGCATATATATAGCAGCAATTAGAAAAAGTAATACATAACATTTATGTTGAACTCTTCTTTGTTCAGACTATTCTGTATTTAACTAACTGAATATCAGAATGCCTCTATGGGGAACAGCTAAATCAACGCTACTTATGAATTACATAGTTTCTCATCAGTGCCCACAATCAGCATAGCAATCACTCCCGAGGAGGTAGGAAACCATGGGAACTACATGTTTTCCCATGGTGCCTGATGACCCTTAGCATTTCCGTGCATGCTCACAGGTGTGGCCAGAGTCTTACAGCATCCCTGATGTAAGCCATCCCCATTGCTGCCATTGGTGTGTCCATGTGAGTTTGGGGGAAGGATGAACAAGTGTTGGGAGGCTGGCCCAATCGAGGGCACCAGATGATGTTGACAAACATTTTGGAGAACAGACAGTAACATAATTCTGTTTCCCCCAGTTATTTCTGGTGTGGATCAGGGGTGGAGTTTGTCCAGTGCTTCATGACTTGCGAACCAGCAGATGATAGCAAAATGAATGAAATAGGAAAGTATAGGCTGAGATAATTCGATCCTTCCTGTAGAAATGGATATTCAGAAAGAAAGAAAAACCATTGGATGTCAGAACTTTATTCTCACAGCTCGTACCAAACACCCACCAGAAGAGCTAGCCATTTTTAATTACAGGGTTGCTATCTAGGATTTCTTAACAAAGCAGTTAAGTTACCTAGGCTAGGGGTGGATGGAGAATAAGATCTTCAGCCCATTTTGGTCTAACCTCCTCCCAGCTCATTGTCCCATCTCCCTTGCTCCGACTCTTTCCTCACACACTATTTGTTCCAGGCTTTCCTTTTGTTTCTTTTGTCTGATGAGGACAATAGAAGTGTTACTGCTTATAGGAAATTTCTGGGCAATGTGAGATACATTGGCTGGATCATTCTTATAAGCAGTGCCATTTTAGGCATTACACTTTGCTCTGCTTAAATAGTCTGACTGGGAAATGTGTTGCTTAGTAAAATTATACTCAGTGGTTCTGCCGCTCCTAGCATCTGCACTGGTCAGTAGGGAAATTTAGATCCTCCAAGCAAGATAGAAATGGATTAGTGAGCTGATTGATATAAAGATGCTTAGCTGCTGTGCGTGGTGATATGAGTTCCATATCGGATAGCCTCTGCTGGAGATCTTCAAGGCTTGGCAGAGAAAATAGAGAGTTTAAGAACGGAACTGAGAAAGAGGGCAAAGCTGCATAAATTGTTGGGAATTGTATATAAAGTTGGCTCTGCATATGCAGCTTTTTGGTAGGCCAAAATACCCTGATCACACTCCATAAAAGTAAGTTACATGAATGTAACATTACTTCCTCTCTTTTTAGGATTTGGATATATGATCCGCCAATTCGGAACAATAACAAAACTTATGGAAGGCCTCCAGGGAAGGATTACAGAACTATACCATTCTGAAGCTCTTTAAATGTCTCTCCCACTCAGGGGTAGTGTCAGGGGTTGGCCAGGAGGGCATCTGCCAAGGGCCCACTAGCCAACCACTGAAGCCTGTTGCCTGACCTAGGGTCCCAATCCTATCCAACTTTCCAGTGCTGATGCAGCTGTGCCAACAGGGTGTGCGCTGCATCCTGTGGTGGGGGTGCAGTCAAGGAGGCCTCCTCAAGGTAAGGGAACGTTTGTTCCTTTATCTCGGGGCTGCATTGTAGCTGCATCAGCACTGGAAAGTTGGGTAGAATTTGGCCCACAGTCTCTCTGTATTGTGCCAGTGTGGATGGTGCATTTGTCAGCAGGTGGGCTTCTACGCTGGCAGGACTGTCATTGCTCTGGCATATATAGAGATACACCAGCATATCTGAAGGATAGAATTGGGTCAAGGCTACCACCTAGCACCAGGGGTTGCTTGAGAGCCCTCTTTCTGCTTTTCTAAACCCCACTTTAAAATAGGAAAAGCATCCAGTCTTGGCACAGTTGCCCACTACTCCTGCAATGCATCACACCCTATCCAGCAAAAACAGACTGGTCATCTTGGTCCTTGATGCAGCTTAGCCATCAACCCACAAACTCCTCTCTATTTTTCCTTGTGCGTGCAGTCAAGTGAATGACACGCATAGTGCTTATATAATTTTTGACATTGCATGTGTGCTTGTGGCATATGTGATCAGTCTAATAGAGTTATTCCCAAAATAAATGTCTGTTTGTTGCACTTTCACCCTTGCCTCCCTCTTCATTTCCTACTGAACTGAGTTGTGCCATTGGCCATTACACAGGAGGACCCCAGCACGTGAGATGATAATGCTTTCACAGTATGTGCATGTTTAAAGGCACACCTGGTAACAAGTCTTTATACCATTACTTGGTGGCAGTAGTGATATAGGTTGGTCAAAATGTTCATGCTTCTGCTTGTCTAACATGGGCCAATGGGAGTAGTCCCAGAAGCCCTTGAATCATTGTGGCAAAACCTGCTCTCCCCATGGGCCTTTATGGTTTCTCCAAGAACTCATGCATCATCACACATTCTTTGGGGAGAAAGCCTATAGCCCAGGACAGAAGAAGGGGATCTGCTCTGTAAGTCTCTCAGGCAAGAAACTTGCACAGTTTCTCAGTTCCTCAGTTTGCATCTCTTTCTCGTTCCTTCCAAAAGTGGGAGGGGGAGGAACCTTCAAAACCGCTGCCCAGCAGCGTCACTGCAGGGGGGGCAGAGCTCCAAGTTCCGCTGGGCTCTGAGCCTCCGTTACACGACGGGAGAAAGCGACCCCGCCCCCTCGCCTTTGGAGCCATTCCGGCCGACGAAAGCACTTGCGGAACGTGGAGCTCTGGCGGAACATGGAGCTCCGCCCCCCTGCAGTGACGCTGCTGCCGCTGCCACAACTGAGGCAGCTCTCCACTGCCAATAGTGATGGTGGGCTGTGCATGCTGTGGGGGTGGGTCTATGGCTAGTCTCTGTCCTAGACTCACCCACGCCTTGCACGAACACTTCTCCCATTCTGGCTGCTAATACAAGCTTGACTTCTCCTCATCCTTGAGGACCTCTCAGTCGTTCTTTGAGACATTCACCACAATTTTACAGAGTTGAAAATCCATTTAAAAATCATCATGGTTTTGTGACAATACTGGGAATATTCAGGTTTTCTGTAAGAAGCTAAGCTTTCTTTTTAAAAAACCAAGCTAAAGAAGCATCTGCCTTAAATTGACAAATGCCTGTAAATTCTGAGTTGGGTCTTAAATTCCTTCCTTTATGGTTTCTACTGTGCAGACCTATTGCTATATGGAACATATGGTTTAATGGTTCACCTAGTGTTTTTAAAAGGCTTGCAATAAGACAATGGAATATCCTTCCTCTGAGCATCGTTGGGAGATTGGGAGGAATGGGTGAGATTCACTCTTTCCTCTGTGAACTCGCTCACTTGAACTTTCTGGGTGATTAAAAAGAGAGATTTGCCAGATGTCAGTCTACTGTATATAGTTTACATGTAGTTCAGGTTTCTTTATCCCAAAGCCTATGGCCAATGTATGTTGCTGGGTTTGGTTCTTGTCAGAGAGATCTAGCATTCTAGGACAAGCTCAAGTAAACATGGAAACATGGGTATGTTGGGCTGGCTCACAGTTTCCATGATATCATTTTTCATGGTCCTTCCTATATTGGTCCTGAGATCAATTAAATTTTCTGTTAATAACCAAAGTTGAGTTCTCCCCCACCCACTGCAATTGTAAGGGAAAACTTTATATGATGTAGGAAATCTGTGATTATTTGACACACATTATTTTTTACTGAAATGTACCCTGTAAGGGGGGGCATATTTGATATTGAGAGGTGATGCGTAACCCCTTCTGCACACTTCATTTTTGCTTCTCCTTGCTTTCCTAATCATGGGAAAAAATGCCATAAACAAAAAATGCACTCATGGAAATAGTTACATTTCTATGACACAAAAATGGACACATTAGATGCGCAGAAAGCTCATCTAGGCATATCATACTAACAGTCCAATCTTGTGCAAGATGCATCAGCTGGTCTAAATATCCAGCTGCTGCATCCTACACAGGACTGGCAGGGCTGGGGCACAACTTGGGGGAAAGGGACGTTTGTTCCTTTCCCCCAGTGTCAGTCCCAGCAACCCCAATGGGCCTCCTCAGATGTGTGCCAGCTATTTTGCTGGTGCACATCCGGGGAGGCCATGTAAAGGAAGGGGGTTGAGATAGCGGCAGAGCACACCGTCAATAATCCCTCCCCCCCCTCCCTGGCCTGACTGGTCAATTGCTGCATCCCCCTCCACCCTGACCCTCCCTCTCCACGCCCTCCTGCTTACCTGTGTCCAGTGACTGGAGCCGGTGACAGAGTGACAGGGGTATAGGGCCCCCGGTCTAACGACGCCACTGGCCTCGAAAGTGCTTTATGGCAGTTTTGCGACATCGTATTCGTGCGGGATTGCGCTGTAAGGCCAGAGTCCTAAACACACGTACCTGGGAGTAATCACCATTGAGTATGATGGGACTTATTTCTGAGTAAAAATGCATAGGGTTGCACTGTAAAGCTATATAAACTCCCAACCTTTTACAAAATCGTAACATGTGATGTCGCTCCTTCCTACAAAAGGCATGTCTTATTTGTACTCTTGTCTTTTCTCTTTAAGTGGCAAACTGGTCCAATAATATAATGTGGGGACATACACACAGGATTTTGTATTTGATTGGAACAAGATTCCCATTTTACCATGGTTTGGTCCCCCTCACTACACTCCCACAGGGTAGTGCTTGGTGTTCAGGAAACGTGAGAACAAATTATATGGGAACTTCTCATGGGAGGCCAGCAGAGTTGACAAGGAGACTTCCCACATGGTCTTCACTCCCCACTTGTGATGTCAGGTCCAAACTAGAAATAGTACAATAGTAGTCTGATGCCAAACATAGTTAATGCATGTTTAACTCCCCTTCACCCCTTCATAATGTCTCACAGTCAGAGCCGGTGCCAGGCTATTTTGTGCCCTAGGCAAGGCTAGCTACCTGCACAGACACCCAATTTTTTCCCCACAAGACTTTCTAATTAATTATATTCCATAGCCCTGTTGTGGTATTTATCTTAAAATAAACATATATACATTGTCAGTTGCATGTGTTTAAAAAACTAATCTGTATAATATTATTTATTTATTAATTAACAGTATACTGTGCACCTGAAAGGTCAGTACTGCGCCCTTCTGAGTTCTGTGCGACTGCTTAGTTGGCCGAATGATAGCACCGGCCCTGCTCACAGTATGACATGGTGCCCCATATTTCCCTTTCTTTGTTGTTGCCAACCAATGATGTGAGGCAAGGAAATGCCAAGAGCCATCATGTTGCAACACAGGTATGGAGTACTGGTTGTCATGGATGAGAAGTGGGGACCTCCAGATGGCACATGTGGGGACCACCCACTGTTTTCAAATGTAGAAGTGTTGCTTTGACTAGAACTTACTACACCACCCTCATGAGTTTGTACACTGAGAATATTGAGTGCTTTGGCATGGAGGGAGAGGAGATAAAAGCATACACCCCATTTCCAACCCAGTGAATGGCATTAAATTGTACACAGGATGAGCCAAATGTAAACCAGGTTTGTGGGAAGATTTTGCTTTAAACTGCAAAACCCATAAAACTTCAAATGTAGTTTCCCAAGACTTCCCGCAAAGCAGGGTCTGACCACAGTTAAATGCGGTTAAAATATGATATACCTTAGTTATGTTTGATAAGCAAAGAAGTCTTTTGTCTTCTGTTACAAAGCCTCTATGGGAATTGGGTGATGAGGTCTCTAAAGGTAATAAAGCTTTGCCATTAAACAGAAAGCAACGTGATTTATGTATCCAACTGGACTCTTTTCTTCCCCTAAAGGTAAGATGTAGGAGACTTTATCATCACAATAACCTTGTAGAGCAGAAGCATCGTTTGGGAGGGGGTGGGGGGCCCAGGGCGGCGGGGGGGCACATGGCGGGGGGGTGTACTTGCCTCCTGGATTCACCACTGGGTCGCCCCCTCCACCGCCGCTCCTGTCATTGTTTCTGTGGCACTCCCGCCTGCCCTGGAGCTGTTTGACTCCCAAAAGGCCTGAAAAGCGGCGCGGTGTGTGTTTTGCACCACGCCGCTGCCGAAATTCGGCAGCAGCGCGCAAAAATGATGTCATGCCCCCAGGGGCGGGACTTGTGGCATCACATGGGGGTGTTGCATCGCGGCCCCACTGTTGTAGAGTAGGTTAGCCTAAGAGACAGTGGTTTGCCCCATTGAGCTGCATTGTTGAATCAGCATTTGAATTTAGGTTTCCAACATCCAAGACCAACATTCTGTCTACTATGCCACATTGGCTCTCAGGCTAGAACTAAGAATTACAAATAGGACTAGCAACCAAACGGATTCTCTGTAACACCTAATTCCTTCTTTTGTCAATGAGTGAAATAATTACGGCTTACAAATGAGTGCATGTGACAATACATTCAGTTTCAGTCATTGACTCTTTGGTCTTTGGTACACAGTATGCAACCGTGTGCTACAAAACCTATTCATGAAACCAGAACTGGCCCAGACTTGAGTAAATTTAGTAGCTTGTGTGAACTGTGACTTACAAGCCATTGGTTTGGGTTACAATGAGCATATGAAATAGGTATGGAGTAAACCTTCGCAGCAGACACGTCCTGCTGGCAGAACATGCATTCCGCCAGTGCTGGCTCCTGAAAAGCAGCCATGAAGTGCGCTCTGGCAGCTTGCAGAGTAGTGCGCTCCAGGAGCACTGACAGGAAGGCCAGAACCTTCCCACCCATTTTGCTAGATCGCTGGCCACCCACCGAAGCAGGTAAGTCAGCATGGGAGGAACAAGGACGGGGAGGGTGGAGGAACAAGGGGTGGAGAGGTCATGGGAATCGCTGACAAAATCACTGGCGCAGGTCTAAGGAGACCCATTGCAGAGTGGGAGGCTTACAGAGGAGTAAGGGGATTTAAATTCCCTTTTGCCTCTGAAGCCTCATGATATACACACACACACACACACACACACACACACACACACACACACACACCACGCTGGATACAGCATACACCTTTTCGATGTGGCTAAACCAGCAGTGGGGGAAGGGGAAAGGGTAGGATTGGGCTGTTAAAGAAAGTACTGAATTGAATGGAGAGACATCATCCACAAAAATGGGTATGTAATTTTTGCAAAAGTTGAACTTTCTGAATTGTTGTTTTGCATGTTCCTTTGTATCTATTTCTTAGCATTACTTGGCATCATTTCCCATGTAAAAGTAAGATTTGGGTTTACATTTCTCCAGTGAAAGGCACTGACATGGATTAGCTCTTGTGCATCCATTCGATCTGACTGGTCCTTGGTCTTTTCAATTCAAGGCACAGACCAGCTCGGTGATGCATAATAGTCAGGTCTACTAATGCTCATCCTAATCCTTTTCTCATTGCTGCCTGACTTTCACCATACATCCTTTCCCTTTCTGTGCAACTGCTGTTCAACCTGATCATAGCAATGTTTACTGAGAAGCAAATCTCACCTATTTCAATGGGACATACTGGGAAGTCAGTATATTTAGAACTGCAGCTGATCTCTCCAGCTGACATGTCTCTCTCTGCCTTGTGTGGCTTGCAGTCTAGAAATATGTCCTAAGGGGAACAACAGGGGAAGGAAATGGAGTTGGGGCCTTGTATGGAGCCAGGATGGTGTAGTGGTTTGGGAGTCGGACTTAGAACTGGAAGATATCCCCACTCAGCCACGAAGGTTCCTGGGTGACCTTGGGCCAGTCACTATCTCTCAGTCCCACCTACCTCACAGGGTTGTTGTGAGGACAAAAAGGAGGGGAGGAAATATGTACACCACTCTGAGCTCCTTGGAGGAAGGGCGGTATAAAATTGTGAAAAATAAATAAATAGTAAATATGTGATTGTTTCACATGTTATATATGCTGGGGCTTTGTTACAGTAGGGCAGTGGTTCCCAAATGTTTTTGCTTCACTACACCCCACAGCCTCTTCTTCCTGGCTCACAACGCCTCTGGTAGCTCCTCCTACCTGTTCTCCTGGGCGCCGCCATCTTGGATCTCGCAAATACCCGCGAGATCCGAGATGACGGCACCCAGAAGAACAGGTAGGAGGAACTACAGGGAATATCTCATAACGCTCCTGCGACTGTGCTGCACTGCCCTAAGGTGTTGCAACGCACAGTTTGGGAACCACTGCAGTAGGGAATGGGGTCAGAAACCTATTGCTATTGTAGGATCTTGCAAATATCTGATTTATACCCCCAGAAATAAAAACCCTAGATGAAATCGGACCACTGCAATTTCATTCACCTCCACACTCGTCATGGCAATTGGACGAGGGACCTGTGGTGAGGGTAATGAAGGAGCTTTGCCTGTGCTCAGTGGAGACACCCTGGACTCCTCTGCTGAGTGCAGCTAAGCCCTGCAATCGAAAGCCAAGCTCAGGGAGGGAAGGGGGGACTGCTTTGAAGGCTAATGTCTGTAGCGTAGTTGGGGGGGCGCATGGTAAGTGCTGCATGGCATTACACGGAGGTGCAAAGTGACCCCTCCCACTCACTGTCAGAACCAGTCCGGCAGTGAAGGCAATGCTGCCTTCGCTGCAGGACTGGCTCCAACAGTAAGTGGGAGGGGCCACTTTGCACCTCCGTGTAATGCCATGCAGCACTTACCATGCCACCACCCCCTCTGGCTACACTACTGGCTACCACAATTGTGAGTTGGCAAGAAAAGCCGCCCAGCCATTTTGGAACACTGCAGATGATGATGATGCATCCCTAATATGAAGCAACTCTATATTTGTCAACTTATTGTAGTTTCACATCAGCCAAAATATTTCTCTTTTTTGCAAAATGATTGGAAGGCCTTTGCTTCTCTACCTTTTGAATTTGAGTGGCATTTCGTAGCCCAGAGAGAGCAATAACAGCTTTTCATTACTGATTTATGGAAGTCCCAGATAATGGGGATTTATATACTGGGAACTCTGACAGATCCCTAATTATAAGAAAAGCAAGATTTTGATCTTGGTTCAGCTTGAGGGATTTTATGATGAAAACTAGGCCTTCGGTTAATATAAACCTGCAATAACCCCCCCACACACACACACACACAGAGTTTTTCTTAGTCTATCATCATTTTTATTGTAGTCTCAATTGACTGAAAGATTTCACCATCGCTTCCCATCAGAATGGTAAAGGACAATGGTGATTGGAAGTCACATAAAAAGCATGCGCTGAAAAATATGCTGACACTGACATTGTGTTTGATTCTGGTATTCACAAAACCAGAGTATGAGTTACAGCATGTCAACTAAGTTCAGTGTTTAGTTGATGGGCAGGATTTTATTCTAAAGAGGTTTTAGATGGGAAGTTTATATATGTTCTGAAGTGCCCAAAGTTTAATGGCGAACCACATTGAGCGCCAGGCTCTTAGCTTGGGGAAAGGCAGTATATAAATCTTCTAGATAAATAAATGACAGACCATCAAGATGCTAATTAATAAATGAGCAGACAAATGTCAAATTTATCAGAGGGGCTCTTACTGAAATGCATGTCTATAAATTATTTTTTTAAAAATGTATGTACTGCTTTTCACACACACACACACACACACACACACACACACACAAATCATAAAGTGGTTTCCATAGCAAAAGAAATGGAAAAAATGGTTCTCTGTCCCCAAAGAACTCACAATCTAATATAGTTTTTATTTGATACCTAAATCCCTAGATAGTGGAAGTCAAATGGATGTCTTAGGCAGGAAGTTCTACAGCCTCGGTGCCACTACAGAAAAGGTCCTGTCCCTCATGCTTACCAACCAAACTTAAGATGGGGGTAGAACTCACCACACCTTCCTGCTCCAGTGTGTGCAGGTGCATTCTGCTCAACAGGCT
This sequence comes from Plestiodon gilberti rubricaudatus, assembly GCA_026170595.1. Taxonomy (NCBI): domain Eukaryota; kingdom Metazoa; phylum Chordata; class Lepidosauria; order Squamata; family Scincidae; genus Plestiodon; species Plestiodon gilberti. The sequence continues at coordinate 129,633,051 of JANXHW010000003.1, read as the reverse complement.
GATGGCTCATGCCCTGCCCTGCTTGAGGCTCTTCCCGCCTCTCCCACCCTGTGCCCCCCGGCAGGCTGCTCCCTGGGTAGGATAAGTCTGACCCTGGACAACTATCTTTGTACAGAAGGTTCAATTTAGGTATCATGGTTAGTTACTGTTGACCAGTCTCTTCTTCATACATCTGTGTGAAGGCACGATCCAAAGCAGTAGTGTAGCTGGCGCCAGTGGGGCGGTGGGCGGAGTGATGCATCATCACCCTGCCTGCCCCACCACCAAAATGACCCTGATCCGTTTGGCTCTGGATCAGGGTCATTCCAGTGGGGGTAGGGTGGGCGGGGTGATGACATGTCTCCCTGCCCACCACCCCACTGGTGCGAGTCCAGCTACGCTACTAATCCAAAGGACACTATGTGAGAATGAGCATCACTGAATTCAGCAGGACTTTGTTCTGAAAAAAAGAAAAAAAAAAGATGTCTCGGCTGGCACTGTAATCCTTTCCGGCTTTTAAAAAATATTTGAGTCGAGTGTCTATGCTGAAGAGACCTACTGCTTTTGAAATAGATATGCATAACTCACCTGAATTGCTTCCCTGGATAATTTATTGTAAAGTAGAATTTATTTTGTCGGGTACATTCTACACTGAAGACATTCAGCTTACTGCCTCAATTACTTAAAGCTCCTGTTACTGCGGAGTGCATTGTGCCATCCTGGAATATGACATAATAGAACACAATGGCTTAGAAATGTATTAAAGAAAATGAGGTGTGCAGAAGACAAAACAAAATTCATTTATTTGCAGGCAGTTTCATGGTCATATACCCCTAGTGAGTCCTGAAAAGTATTAAAGGTAGAAGAAATCCATGCAGGAAGAGAAAAAGAAATGGGGAGAGCACTGTGTACTTAAAGGCTTGCGTTATTTCAAGGGTCTTTGCAGTCACTGTAGTGTGCTGAGGTTCAGACCACCCAGCAGCAATTGAAGATAATAACAGAGTGTATGTAGTTATGATTGTTTGGGGGAACGTTCTGTCATTTCTATTAGTCCTGTAACTTTTAGGCCTCTTTAAAGTAGAAGAACTTTCCTCATCATTATTTTCTATGTTATGCTTCAGCTGCTCTTGAGGCTGACCTAGATTGAATGGAGAAGCAGAGCAGCATTCTCTGACAAAACACTGTCGTTGCTGCTGTAGGATTTCCAAGTGAGAGATGTAGATGCTTCAATGATGAACCCATGGCTGTTGCAATTCCACCTTAGGCGGTAATCTGCAACCCTTTCTTCAGAGTCGTCAGTTGAACTGTTGTATTGTCGTGAGGAGTTCACACAGGGGCTCTAAGAGGAATTTTATCAGGAGGTACAAAGTTTCTTTTGGGCCCCTTCTCAAAAGGGAAGGGGGCAAAACAGGGTGGGGGAGGGCAGCAATAGCCGTAAAAGTCTCTGGAACCCAGGTCTACCAGGCTTCCCGATGCGACGCCCAGGTCTACCCACCTGGCCCTGCCACTGTCTTTCATTCTCCATGAGGCCAGCTGAGATCCCAGGAAATTTGTGGGGGGAGGGCTTCTTTGGTTCCTGGGCCCTCTTTTTGACCCTGGGCCTGGGTACAATTTACCCCCTTCTCATGGGCCCTGGGTTCACACATGACTCTATTCGCCCAACTGGAGAAGATATGCAGGGTTTTTAGTCCCCCTTCACCTATTTTGGAATCCTGAAAAAGGAAGGAACACAGACCACCTGGCAAGAGCAACGAGAATAGAAAGAGGGACAGATTAATGTGCAGGACAGATTTACCCTCACCATATTCCACTCACACGGAATGAAGCAAGAGCTGTCGCCATTGCCCTCCTGACCTATCTTTGGTGGAAGCAGCTACCACCAGGGGTGTATGGTGGACCCCTAGACTTCAGGTATTTGGGGGGGCAGCACTTCAATCGGGTATTTTAGCCCCCCTCCAGCACTTCAATCTTCACTCTCGCTATAGAGTGAATTCCTCTCACTCTGTAGAGCAGTGTTTCCCAAATGTTTTCGACCCACGGCTCCATTGACCATTGGCGATTCTTGGCTATGGCTCCCCTTTACATTATGTTGATGCCTGCCAATTGGCATTGCACTGTATTCTGAGATGATTCTGTAGCACTCTGTGACTCCTCTGGCTGGTATCCATGCCTCCCAGTTTGGGAACCACTGCTAAAGAGACTTGTCCCTGCAGGGCCCCTAGGCTGAAGCCTAGTCAGCCTAATGGATAATCCCCCCTGGCTACCACTGTTGTTCTTAGGGTACCAGTACCCATACATGTCACTGTAGCATGACGCACGGGGCGGGCCGCTGGGGGGGTGACGCGTGCAAAGGGTGACGCGCGCACACCCACGCGCACCCATGAACGTCGCCCCCGTTCCGCGCTGAGGCTCTGAGGCCGGAAGAAGGCCTCAGAGCGTCCGCCCTGTCTGGCGGTACGGGGCCTTCTGAGAAGGCCCAATGCATCGACGCGTCATTTTTTCGCGCATGCGCAGACCGTTTCTGAGGGCATAAGGGCAGCCCTTGCCCTCAGAAACGGTCTGCGCATGCGCGAAAAAGCTAATAAATGACGCGTCGCCGCATTGGACCTTCTCAGACGGCCCCGGACCGCCGGACGGGGCGGACGCTCTTAGCAGCCGGCAGCAGCAGCAGGGGTAAGTGTCACCCTAGGGCAGGGGTGACTCGCGTGCCCCCGGCTCCAGGGTGACGCGCCCCCTAGTGCCGATGATGGCAGTACCTTGTTCACTCTGTCAGCTACTGCCTTTGCCTCTTCAAGTGAGAGCAGCTATGGCCAGAGGAAGTGAGAAATTGCTTCTCTTAAAAGATGCTGCTGTTCCAAGAATGAAATGGAATGGATGGTTGTGCTCGTAGCAGCTTTTGCCCTTCTCCCCTCTCCAGAAGGCTCTTGTTCCCTCCAAAGCGTATGTGGATGGAAGAGGAGATAACCTCTTCCATCTCTATCTGTGCTTGCCACCTCTTCTGGCTGAGGTAGAAGGAAGTCTGCTGCTCTTTGGGGGGCTGCCAGATCAGCTGGTGGAAGAGCAAGACTCAGTAATATGTCCCTGTTAGAGTGCTAATGATCGAATTAGCTCTGTTGTTTTCCATTAATGACTACATTTATTAATAAAGCAAAAAAAGATGTCATTGGTGTTGTTTATCAGCCCCTTGGAAAACGTTTTGCTGGGGCAGGATTTGACATTAAATGGCATTTCTATGTAGGCCTTTTCATCATTTCTCAAGATAGCATATGTGCAGAGCCACTTTTTCTGTTTAAAATGATTAGCGAAATACAACCCATCTTTGTATTGCGAGTAGAAAAACCAAGTTACCACTTCAAAATAACTCAGAAAGCCTGTGACACTGTCACGCAGGGCCACAACATCTGGACTGTATTCAAAGTACAGATGGTAAGAGGTTTGTAGCTAATGCAAATTTAGTGAAGGGAAAGGTGGCTCAAGGTGAAATACCATGCAGGAAGATTTGGGAGAGACTTGTATTCTCCCAAGGCATCCCTAAACACTGGTCATTTACAGCCCAATACGGTACTATCCTTTCCCCTGTCATAGCATGCAGCCACACCAAAACAGGCTGCACTGCATGCTAGGGGGGGGGGGCAATTGGGAGGCTTGGGAAAGGTAAGATAAAATATTTTCCCTTACACCCCCCCCCCCCAGCCTTCCAATTGCCAGTGGGTTTCCTTGGACCTGCACCAGCTTTTTAGCTGGCACAAGTCTGAGGAGAGAAAGGTGCTTGTCAGGAGGTGAGGAAGAGGACAGCATCCTGGCACAGGTCGGGAGCACCAGGACACACACACACACACACACACACACACACACACACACACACACACACCAGACATGCCTCCTCCTTTCCCCAGTCTCTGCCCTGTTCTGCCCACCCCGCCAGCTTACTTGCATTAACCGTGTGGAGCCAGGTGCCGGAGCAGGCCCACATGGGTCCAAAAAGAGACTCGTAGGCAGTCATAAGGCCTACCAGAGTTAAGTAAAAACGTTTTATGGCCGTAGCCAGTAAGTGTTCCGATACCCGTTGGAAAGAAAGGGCTAGATTTAAACCGAAATGGTTTCTTTCAAGAAAACCGGACCTGTCCGCTAGGAACGAAGCTGTCAATTCCTTCGGTATCTGCAGAGAGTCTTTGCCTTGTTGTTTGCGTCTGTACTTTGTTAAGAAAGGGGTACCAAATTTTATTCACGAAAATCAGTTCTTGTTGACGGCACCAGCTCAACAGCGCAATCTGAGGTTACTTACGGTCACAGAGGACAATCAGTTTAGCGCCCTCTTTCTTATCAAATTACAAATGCAAACATCAAAGCGGAGAATTCCCTGTGGATACCGAAGGGTTTGACAGCTTCGTTTCCCAGCTGACGGCTTCGTTTCGTTGTAAACACAAGCTCAACAGCGCAGCTGAGGTTACTTGCGGTCACAAAGGAAATGGACAGCTCCGGTTTCAATCAAACAATCAGGCTTCCCGCGCTTTTACAGCGCGTTTCAGTTTAAATCTAGCCCTTTCTTTCCAATGGGTATCGGAACACTTACTGGCTAAGGCACTGCTTGAGAAAACCCCTGGTGCAGGGAGAAACGTCGCAAGTGGACTGTGGATTTTATTTTATCTATTTTGTCTGACTGATAATCCTATGCGTTCATCCTTTCTTCAGTACGCTGAAGTCTCTGCGCTAAAGGAATTTCAACAGGCAGTTGGTAATAATAAAATTTTATTTGTCTCTTCAACAAAACTTTTGGCATGGCTCTCTTACCCATACCTCCGATCTCGATGCAAATTGTAACAAGCCATGGAAACCTACATGCAACATAAATAGTTTAGTCTGCATTAAAAAAAAAGAAAAGAAATTGCACTACTATATAGAACATAAAGGGAATTCGTCATACATAGTAGTGACAATCTGTTTTTCAGTTCTTGGTATAATAAATATCCATAACATATCCTGGAAATAATACATAAGAAATATTGAAAAACGTATTGAATACAAAAGTATATATGTTGAAAAGCAGTATATAAATACTGTTAATAATGTGGTAATGATGTGCTGAAGCCACAAAGAAAAACAAATTGGTGCCATTACGGTTGTTCAAAGCAAATTGTTCAAGTACATAAGAACATAAGAAGAGTCCTGCTGGATCAGGCCAAAGGCCCATCTAGTCCAGCTTCCTGTATCACACAGTGGCCCCACCAGATGCCTCAGGGAGCACAAGACAACAAGATACTTGTATCCTGTCTCCACTCCCTTGCACCTGGCACAAAGAAAACCTACTCCTACAACCAGGAGGTTGCTTATCCCCATTATGGCTTGTAAGCTGTAATGGACTTTTCCTCCCTAAATCTGTCCAATCCCCTTTTAAAGGCATCCAGGCCAGGTGCCATCACCACCTCCTGTGGTGATTAAACAGGAAGGGAAATACACAGCCCAATCCTACCTAACTTTCTCCACACTGATGCAGCGGCGTCAGCGCAGGCTATGTTGCATCCTGCGGGGAAAAGCAGGAGGTGGGAGGGCTCCCCGAGGTAAGGAAACATTCGTCCTCTTGCCCTGGGGAAAGCCCCAGCCCACTCAATGGGTCTACTTGGACCTGTGCATGCCATATGGCTGGCACAAGTCCGCATGCATCTGTTTCAGCAGTTTGGGTCCAAAAAGGGGGTTAGGGACATGGCGTGTGCCAGCACCACCAATCCCACCCCCTCCAAGGCCCGAACTGCACACCCCCTGTCGCTTCCCCCACCCCATTCTGTCCCATCTCCTCTACTCAGTGCAGCTCTTACCATCACTTGGCACATGTTCCGGCCTTCACTGGTGTCGGTGGGACGGTGCAGGTGTTCCTGCCAGCTCACCTGTTAGGCAAACACCATCACAAACTGCTTTCTGGTAGTTTTGCAACAGCTTGCACTGGTGGAGCATATGCTCCACTGGTGCAAGGGCACAATAGGATTGTGCCATTAATCAGACGTGCCCAGACTGGCAAGTGGAGCTTAGGGCCCAATCCTAACTAAATCCTCCACCTCCGATGCGGCCATGCCAGAGGAGCACGTGCTGTATCCTATGGTGGGGGGGGGCAGGTCACAGAGGTTTCTTCAAGGTAGTGGAACTTTCAGTCACTTCTTCCACTTCATCCCTCTTTTCCATTTCCAATCCAGGCAATGGGTGGAGCAGAGAATGGCACATCACCATGTAACGGGGGCAGCATATGGTATGCTGCCTTGGGTCCTAGGAGGTCTTTGGCTGGTCCAGGCTGGTACCCTGTGGGTCAGATCTAGCACCCGGTGTAACTCTATCTGGCCTTTAGTGCCTCTATCAGTTTGAATGAGGCATGGTAAAATGCTTGCCAGTTTCACTCATAAAGAACAGATTTATTTATTTGTGATAATCCACACTTCAGTATTGAGTCTCTTTGGGTTGTGTATATGTTGATCCTGCTAAGCCTGAGTGCTTGTCCTTCATGACCAGGAAGACCTTGCTGTTAGGAAATGCCAAATTTATTAGAGATCTCATAAGGGGATTATGTTCTGGAGAACAGAGTGGCCACTGAGCATACAGAAGTTGACAATCTCTGTATCAGAGTCAAGCCAGGGTCATGGGTTGCTATACCCAAATCTGCACCTGGAGGATATGTTTTCCAGTGTATGGTCCCCGACATCTGTAAAGGGAGCTGGCGGCTTGAGCTGGACATGCAGCATGTGGAGGATATCACTCTGGTAAGCAGGCAAAGACTGAGTATTACTTTCATACTATTTACCATAGGCTTGACCAGTCCAGAGGTTTCATGGTGCTTGCCACATGGAAGGTCTGATATGGAGCACTCCAGTTTCATTCTTTCATGTCTGATTAAGGTCTAAGGCCATAAACACTTATAGACTACAGCAGGGTTTCTCAACCAGAGGTACTAGTACCACCAGTGGTACTTCGGCCGACTGCTGATGGTACTTGGATTGCCGGACCACCAGAACCCCACTCTGATGTGATGCTTTTGGGAGGGCAGTGCATCTTCACTCCAGAGAGGTGTGCTGTGGCCGAACCTCTCGGAATGCTGAGAGGGGGGTCATTGGCCAGGGTATCTGCATTTTCTGTCCTCTGAGAACCTGGAAGTAACTGGTGATGATGTCATCACCAGTCACTTTCGGTGGTACTCAGCAGGAGAGTGGTGCCAGAGGTGGTACTCAGCCAGGAAGAGGTTGAGAACCCCTGGACCACTTGTCAGGGCTAGTACATTCCACTTTCAGAATATGAGGTCCCTGATTCAAGCCCTGCCCTAAGGCATAACACACTTTTTGTTGCAAAATCCCAACCTCCAAAAAATCAACTTAAATGACAAAAGTCTCCTGAAAACTTTTCAGGGATGTTGCAGCATTTTCCTATTGTGTCCTTCCAAAAATTCTGAAGAGGTGGACAATGGCTTCCTGTAATGGTACAGTAGAGGTGTTTCCGTCATTGGCCTCATAATGTAAATGTTTGGTGCCTGACGAGGAGAACAATTTGTGAAGGACATGGCTGTCATGATGAGACCGCTAAATCGGCTCTCTCCTGTCATTCTGACATTGAATATTTGGAACAAGATATGTGTTGATGCTGTTAACCCAGAGATGTATTTTAAAACAAGCAAGGAAAGAAATATATGAATTTCCCAATAAATAGGAAGCTTTCTACATTGAAATGCCCTTGTAACCCAATATTATCCTTTCCCCCCCCCTGCACTGGTGCAGCCATGCCAAAAATGCGTGCACTGTATCCAGCGGGGGGGGGGGGAGCAGGAGACTTCCGAGAAGAAAGGGGATTTAAATCCCCTTACCCCAGTGTAAGCCTCCCACTCTGCAAAGGGTCTCCTCGGGCCTGTGTAGACAATTTCGCTAGCGCAAGACCAAGTTGAGAAAGGTGGTGGGGAGGCTGCTGCCAGAGGGGATAGGATCTGGCATGAGCCATCACCACTGGATCCACCCTGTCCCGCAGCCTCTTCGCTCCCATTCTTTTCCCTCCCTGACCAGTTTTGCCCCCTTTCTGTCCCCATTCTGCCCTCCCCCTGCCCCCTGCCCTCTCCCACCATCATACCTTCCTTGGTGGGCAGCTGATGCTCTGACGCCATCTTTCCAGCCATGCAATATTGCAGTATGTGAGCCTTGGAGCTGCACAGCATGCTTCTGTAGTCAGGATATTCAGAATGGTGGAGAGGGGAAAGGGGATGACACTGAGACTTGATGACTTTTAGCCCAGTCTTATAGGGCCATACCGCTGCTGGAACTAGTGTTCTGGAGGCGGTTGATGCATTACAGCATTGTGAGATGTGTTCCAGAAGCACACAGAGCCACGTTTTCAGGCCGCAAATGGTTGGGAGGAGGTGAGGAGAAGGCCCACCGACTTTGGTAAGACAGCAGGGTGGGCAGAATGGGGAGGAGGATTGGGGTGGAGCGAGGGGAGGGGGCATATCAGAGGCAGGAGGGGTGGCACCAAGCATGAGTGACTTGCACTGAATGCTATCCCTTCTGGAGCTAACAGACACACACCCTTTGTCTCCTTGGACTTGCGTCATCTAAAGAGCTGGCACAGGTCCAAGGAAACCCGTTGGTGGTTGAGGGGCTAACAGAGGGGCAAGGGAAAATATTTTCCCTTTCCCCTCCCAATCCTTCTGATCCTTCCATAGCATGCAGTGCAGCCCGTTTGGCACAGCTGCTTGCTAAGGCAGGGAAAAGGATAGGTTTGGGCTGCTAGAGTACTGATGGTTTCAGTCTTTAAATGGAGTACAAGAAGTCCTTGCAAACTGACCTGATCCTGTGCAACTTCACCCAAAAGTAAGACCTACTGCTGAATTTTGAAGTCTTGAAAAAGATTTCACAAGTTGTTCAGATCCGGTTATTATTATTTTTTAATTATCCTTTTAATGCTTTCTGGTTGTCAGTTGTTCCATGCTGTAACATAGTGTCCATGATCTGTTCCCACTTGCATTGTAACATAAAAGCACTGAGCAGCCTAAGGGGATCCACCAACCAGCCTGCTTAATTTTTGTAGTCCATCTGTCTGTGCAGTGTAATGTTTGAAGTGGTAATAATCTAGGAGAGCTGCAGTTCCTTCTGGTTAGTTTATAAATCTCAGACTGTGGTGTACTTAGCTTTACTTCTGCACGACTATATCGTTGGGCAGTCAGCAATGCACAAAGAAGATGGACCTTTGTATGTTCCATTGTACCTCTCCACCAATGCATCTCTCTGCCTCATTCCCTCTCCGATACAGCCTTTTGCATTGCAATAATAGGTGTCAAGCATCCTTTGGGGATGTGTAGACCAAGATGGAAAATACACTTGTACTTTCTCACTGGGGGTAATGGGCTAATGCATACTTTAGAATTGCTGCCATTAGGTGCTGGCACATTTATTTATTTAATTAAAACATTTATATACCACTTTTCTAAAAATTCAAAGTGGTGTACAACATGGTGTATTCCTTATGGATTAAGCTCCTTCTTCTCAGAAGGCATCGGTGTCCAGATTGGACACTTCTCAGCAGGTGTCCAGATTGGGTACCCTGTCCCACCTGAACAGGGCTTGAAGACAGATCAGGATGCCCAGGTGACCATGCCTTGACCCTTGAGAAGGAACAGTGACATCATTATATGAAGGGTTGTGACATCATATTGGGCATCAAAATATCTCTAGAGTAGAGAAGCATCTTTTGGGTGTATTATGGATCAGTAAAACAGAAGGCTAATTCGTATTGTTACAGCACAATCCTAGGCATGTCTACTCAGAAATAAATCCCATCGAATCCAATGGGGCTTACTCCCAGGTAAGTATTATAAGGTTGCAGTCCTCATGCTGCCCAGAATACCTCACCTCAATTGAGGGATACGTATAAGCTTATTCTAACTCCTGAGGTATCTCCTTTATGGTCCATGCTATATAGTCCAGATATGGATATCGCAGGGCTGGGAGCAACTGCGTTGGGTCAGGATAGTCTCACTTTGGATGGGGACCAGAAGCCGCTGATGGAGGAATGTGGAGGAGTGTGGAAAGTGGAGGAGTCAGCTGGCAAGAAACAGATAACATCTTGAGAACTAGTCTGAGGCATGATTTGTAACTGCTGCTTGTGGAAGCTTGGAAAGTGCAAGAGATGTACAGCCAGGACGACGACTGCACTATGATGGGAAACATCTGGAGAAATGGAGGGTTCTACGGATTTCTCTCATAGAATAACACTTGTAAAAAGAAACCCATTTGAAAACAAAATGGGGTTTATGGTCAGCATGCCTATGTAAACTGCCGTGAGTCTATGAGAAAGAAGGTCTAGAAATACTGTAATAAATAAGCAATTAAATGGTACAAACCTGGTGAATTTTGTTCAGGATGGGGTAGTGTGTGTGTGTGTGTGTGTGTGTGTGTGTGTGTGTGTGTGTGTGTGTGTGTGTGTGTGTGTGTGTGTGTGCTTACCTTTTTTCAATATTTCCAGCTCCAGCACTACTTTTCCTAGGTATCGGTTCTGTGTAATCCCTTGAGAGCACTGACAAAATGTGAAGTGCTGATAAATTCTGATATGCAAATGAAATATCTTTCTAAAATGTGTAAAATATAGGTGGAACTGGAAGAAAGTGACTCTTCCTTCATATTAGAATGGACAAGAGAATTTGGTGTGCACTTAACTCATCAATGGTCAGTTATATTTTGTAATGTCTACAAACCTACCAGCAATGTAGCTTTTAGGGGAAAAAAAGCTCTTAAAATGATTGACAGATGGCATCATAGCCCTGCTTGGTTATGTAAATGTTTGCAGGAGTTTCTAATATTTGCTGGAGATGTTTTGGCACCAGAAATACTTTCCCACACTTTTGGTACTATTGTCCCCTGATTAGACGGTTTTGGCAAGAAGCTTTGGATTGCACTAAGGCTATTGTTAACTATGATATTCCCTTGAATCCTGAGATAGTACTGTTGGGTTGCTTTCAGAACAATGCGAGAAAAGATCATATTGAGATGGGGCATAACATGCTAATGGCAGTGAAAGTAACGGTGGTTAAAAATGACAAACAGCAATAGCTTCCCTCCAAGGATATACAACTCAGATGTGTTTGGACTGCCACACTGATGAAAAAAAAATTACATATAAATCTATGTGGGCGGGTAGACCACAACGTGAGATCAGATTCTGTCAACATTCGTCTTTGTTTATCTCTCATTGCACTGCATTTATGCCAACAGAAATTGCATAGCAAGATGTTTTAGCTTTAATTTGAAAATATGTCTTTTTTTTTTAGAATTTTTTTTTATTTATTAACACAAAAACTACAGGGATAATAAGGTAAGGAAAATCATAGGGCAACAAGGGTAACCAACATGAAACAAATGGAAAAATAACTAACGGACGTCGAACTACATTAAAATGACTATTCACACTCTTCAATTATGCTAAATAAAATTAGCTTCATACATATTCCAACCCCACTATCTTTACCTCCTTACATCTACTAATAAACTAATATTTTATTTTATCTTTTCAACCAATCATAAAATAGTTGCCACCAATCTAGTTTCTTTTTAACATCTCCTTCTCTTAATCTTTCCGTTAAAATATCTAATTCTATCAAATCATAAATCTTAATTATTAACTCATCAATATCTGGTACCATCTCAACTTTCCACTGCTGAGCATATAACAACCTGGCAGCAGTAACTATATGTATAATAATATATTTATCTTTTTGAGATACTACTGAAGTCATTATATTCAAAAGAAATAATTCTGGTACGAACAACAGCGTATGTCGTAATATCCCTTCCAATGCCGCATGGACCATCCTCCAAAATTTTCTTGCTTTTTCACATGTCCACCACATATGGAAAAAATATGTCTGTGATGTTCTATTATAGCTGTATGATACTATATACCGTGGTGCCTTTTATTTTGTACTAGAATGGTTTACATAGGACTTATGGCTTATATCGGTGTTCAACAACACATGGGTCTTGACCCCTAGGGGTCATGACGCCTCATATGGGGGATCATGGCTGGAGTTTTAGGGCCCAATCATGCCTAACTGGCTCGCCGGCACAGCACACACTCCACCAGCTCGCCAGGCCTCCTCACTGTCACAAAAGTGCTGTAAAACGCTTTGTGACAGCACAGAGGCTAGTCGTGCTAGCATGAAGCTCAAGGCCTTCGCATGCACGCTGGAACAGCGGAGAATGCCTGCCGGAGCAGGTAAGTCCCCTGCCAGGCCATGCAGGGGTAGGGTGGGGAAGGGGTGAAATGGGGCGAGAGAGGTTGGCGACAGGTGCAGGGGTGGGCAGATTAGGACCGGGAGGGGTGGGAGATGAGATTCATGACCAAGGATCCCATTGAGTGAGATACGTACTTGCAAGTCCGTTTGTATAATCATGAACAGAAAGTATAAAAATAGGAATTTTAATAATGTACATATTTTGGAAACTGTACTGTATAGGCCTCCAGTCTCTCATATATATATAGGGGTTGTGGCACGAAAAAAGTTGAAAAATGTTGTGGCGCTGGCTTATATGAATAGTGATGGTTATCAAAGAATTCCTATCGGTTGTGACTATTTTCTTATTGCAATGGTATTTATTTTTAAAAGGTAATTTAAAAAAAAAGAAATTTGATTTGTTTTCCTTGTTCTGTTTTATAGTGGGGATCCTTTCATATTTGATGTGTCTATATAGGCTGCATGCAGAGAAACCTTTGATTTACCTAAAAGTGCAGTCATAGAGCAAGAACTGTTCACATGTGGTGACTAGGTAATAAATGAGATTGAGAGAATGTTTATGACTCAGCTTCTAAAGATGGTTTATGATTCTCAATAACTTTTATTAGAAGCTGTGAATTTTTCTGAATTCATGTGCCAAAATGACTCTTTTACGAAAAGGACAAGAAACAGGAATAAATTGCTTGCCCTTGTGGTTAAATAGCAGCGTATTTATGATCAAGCAGACTGGCAGAAACCTGCCTAAGCCGGAATACCGGTATTGCAACGCGGTTAAACAAGCATTTGTTTCACTGTAACCAAAGATCAGGGTGAACCAATAAACGGGTTCATATACAGCAAATCCTCACTTGCAGCGCAATCCTGCGCAAAGATCCGGGGGCAGCCCTAGGACCGCCCACTGGATCCTATCCCCGTTCTGGGCCGATTGGACGTCCCCTTTCCCTGGTGTAGTGTGGGGAGGCCGAGTAAGGCCGATTAAAGTCCAAGGAGGCTGAGTAAAGACCACGCTGGCCCGGGAACAGGACAGGGATGCGAGGTGGCCACCATTCCCGGCCTCCCTGGGCCGGATTGACCAACCCCGGCCTCCCTTGCCACCTGAAACACCCCCGCTGGGGATCCCTTACCTTCTCTGGCAGCCGCAGAGACAATCCTGTGGTGGAGTGAGGGAGGGTGGCATCCGCGTCAGCCACCTAAAGTCGTCGCAAACGTGCTTTGCGGTCCTTTTACAACGGCTTCGATCGGCAGAGCGCTCGCTACGCCATTCCTTATCTATGGAGGATTGTGCTGTTAAAGTTGTTGATAGGTCCTTTTTGGAAACTGTGACTTTAACTGAAACGACTTATAATGAAACCAATTTTACCATAGGCTAATTCAGAGGTGGCCAACCCGCGACACGCGTGCCACAGAGTGGCACGGGTAGGTCCGTTGGGTGGCACGCGGTCGCACACGCCTCTCTTCTTCCCTGCTAGATTTTCCAGCTCTTCAACGGAGGCTGAAAGTAGCTAGCTGCACCATGTGACTTGCCCTGTGCTCCTCCCAGCGTGCAGCTCAGCTTCAAAGTATTTGAGCATTGGCTGGGGCCACGCAGGCGCTGTGAGGAGAGAGGGACTGCGTGGAGCCCCAGAGATATCGCTCCCGGAGGCCTAGCGGCGTGTAAACCGCTGCTACAGGAAAACCGCGAGCAGCGCGGGCCTCCTCCTTCTCCTCCCACCCTCCACCCTATCCCGCCCTCACTCGCCCGGCCGTGGCGGCGCGGACCGCCGCATGGACAAAGGAGCGGCAAGGTCCCCCTCCCGCTCCCCTAACCCTCAGCTTCCCCCCACCCAAGCCCTCCTGACGGCCCAGCAGGGCTCCGAAGCACGTCCAGGAGCCGCAGCTGTAGCGACGAGCCGGCTCCGCGATCCCCTTCCCACCCCACCCCCCACAGCCAGCCGTGACGAACCTCCCTCCTGGTAAACCCCCCATCTCCCTCCCTCCCGAGGCAAGCCAAGCCGTGCACCACACGTCCCAACGCACCCCTCCCCCCCCAGCGCCCGAGCCGTGGACAACGGCGACCAGACCGCCCGACCACCCCCCAGGAAAGTGAAGAGGGGAGAAGGCAGAAGAACGGAAGAAGGGAACAAAGAAAGAAAGGAGACAGCGACAAAGGGGTGGAAGAAAAAAGGGGGGTGGAAAGGAAGCCCACGATCCCCCCCAACCCTCTGCCCAACGTGCCCCGAGCGGTCCCAGACAAAGAAAAAAAACCCTCCCCAAAGACCCAGACCCCCAGAAGGAAACTCACCAGGCCCAAACGATCCTCGCAGGGGAGTCCAACCGTAGCCTACCACGCTAGTTAAGAAGCCCGAGTGCAGCAACAGCCTGAATTTTATTCTTGGCCTTATGACCATTTTCACATTTTTCCTCTTAATGTCTTACACTTGGCCAAAATGATTTAGTAAGTTACTACCTCATAAAAACAGTTTGATGGTTGTTACACATCACAGGAATTTAGTTTTGAGCAAAACTATTTTTGATTTGTTATTTTCCAATGCAGTATGTAAATGCCAAGTTTTAGGGAAAAAATGCACATATTCTCCCTTTTTTGTATATGTTCTTTATACTGTGATGATATACAGTACACTAAGAGCAACCAACATTAAAAGTAATTTATGGTATGTATTGATGTTGTTGGTAATGCTTTTGAATATTTCCTAATGTGTATAATGCAAAATAAACTTTTTTAAAACATGTTTGTACAGGTGGATTACCACCTGCACTAATTTTCTGATGAAACTAAACATCTGCCAGGAAAGATTTTTCTGAATTGAAATTGGTTTTGATTGCAATAACATAGACCACCAAACATTAAAAGACGTGAGTTCAGTTACTGTACTTGCATTAGACTACTACACCATCCTGGCTCATTTATGGTTCATTGTTACATGCTCTAATAATGATATAATAATAAACCTTAAGTAACTGAAGGTGATTCTGTTTTTATTTAAACATGGTTATTTAATAAAATAAAAACATGGTTATTTATTTATTATTTATTTATTTACTTTATTTATTTATTTTTGTGGCATGCCCAAAATACAAAAAAACTAAAAGTGGCACATGTCATAAAAAGGTTGGCCACCACTGGGCTAATTGATAAACGTAAATGTTCCTGTGGCATTTTCCCATCAACTTTAAAATGATACAACTTTAAACGAACGACTTTAAGTGAAGATGCTGTACAAACCTCATTCAGTTGAAATGAATAATAAAATAGTGCTTGAAAAATATAAAGAATTAAGGTATATATAAAGAAGGATGCACAGATTATCCAAGCGAAAAGACATTTGATTTGCAATACATCTGATCCACTTTGTGCTTGCTGGGTTTTTGCCGAAATCCTTTTATTCATATTGCATTTCTTTTGTCATCCATGATATTCTGGAGATTTCAGAGTAGCTCATTTTATACCCTTTTAACGTATTTGTTGAGTGAATAGTTGAGGAGCAACATGCGCTACTATGCATCCTTCTACATGCGCATCTATAACAGTGAATTACTCCATGTGTACAAGTCATATGTCATGTGCACAGGTACATGACTGCCAACCCTACAAAAAGTATCTCAACATGAGTTCAGAGCCGTGCAAGCTCTGTTGAGATTTTCAGCTAAACATGTGGCCAGGTAGGGGAGACAATGGACACAAACACTCTAGTACGGCCATTTGAAGTATGCCAATTTGCAGAGGAAAGCTGAGGAGTTGATAGTTCCATACTGTTGCTCAAATGAACCAACAGGTTGAATCTAGATACAGGTGTCTCCCACTTAATGATGGGGATGCGTTCCCTGAACCCCGTCGTTAAGTGGGCCTGTCGGTAAGCGACACTTGTCACTTTCCCTACCTTTTGAAGTTCTGAAGCTTGAGACCTCTCTGTGAGGTCCTCTCTGGAGGTCTGTTCCTGGTTGTGGGCCTCTCCGGTGGCCTGTTCCTGGCCTCTGCAGGCCTCTGATGGCCTCAGAATGGCCCACAGAGGCCTCAATAAGACACTTCCGGTTTGCTTCCAAAAACCAGAAATACAGAGGCCTCTGTGGACCATTCGGAGGCCTGCAGAGGCCAGGAACAGGCCACCGGAGAGGCCCACAACCAGGAACAGACCTCCAGAGAGGCCTCAAACTTCAAAACTTCAAAACTTCAAAGGTAGGGAAAGAGACCAAAAGAAGTTCTGCCTAACAACCCCCGTTGTATATCTGGAGGGGCGGGAAGGGTCATTCCACCTAACATCATTAACAGCGCAATCCTGCCTAACTTTAAGGCAGCAGAGCTCCGCTGGTCTAAAGTGTCACAAACGTGCCATAAAGCAAGTTTGCGACCACTCGCAAGTAAGCAGTACTGGTGCAAAGGCTGGAACCGTTTTCTAGGTCATGGAACTGAGTCCATGCCGGCTGCCACAGGTAAGTCCCGCACCGGTCAGTGGGAGCGGGCAGGGGCAGCGTGAGAGGGGGGTCATTGGCCAGCCCTCTCTGGGAGGGGGTGGGGATCTTGGCAGTGATAGCCCACACTGGCCTTACACCACCTCTCTGGATGTACAGCTCTGGAGCTGACATGCATCCGAGGAGACCCATAGACCCCAGGCTTGCCTACACCCAAGGAAGGGAACGAACATTCTCTTATCCCGAGGTGCGGCCTAGTAGAGCCGGGGCAGCTCGGAAGGGGCTCAGGATGCGGCAGCTGGTCCTTTAGGCCAGCCACGCATCTTTACACAGGATTGCGCTGTAAGCGGGGACACCTGTATTATGATAAGCACATGGCTACCATCAAAAATGAGCCAGCGGGTGGCACAGTGGGTTAAACCACTGAACCATGAGCTGTCGATCGAAAGGTCGGCAGTTCGAATCCGTGCGATGGCTCCTGCCAACCTAGCAGTTCGAAAGCAAGAAATTGCAAGTAGATTAATAGGTACCGTGTTAGCGGGACGGTAACAGCGTTCCATGCGCCTCGGTGTTGAGTCATGCCGGCCACATGACCATGGAAACGTCTTCGGACAGCGCTGGCTCTTCGGCTTTGAAACGGAGATGAGCACCGCTCGCTAGAGTCGGACACGACTGGACTTCATTGTCAAGGGATACCTTTACCTACCATCAAAAATAGCAGCCACTTGTCTAGTCCCCTTCTGGTGGAACTTAGCTATGTTTTAAGAATGTAAGAACATAAGAAGAGCTCTGTTGGATCAGGACAAGGGCCCATCTAGTCCAGCTTCTTGTATCTCACAGTAGTCTACCAAATGCCTCAGAGAGCACTCAAGACAACATGATACCTGTATCTTGTTGCCTCTTTTGTAACAATAGTCTTTGTTTCCCTGCCGCATCTCATCGTTTGCCACTTGTGGAGGGTGGGAAAATGAAGAATCTTGTTATTTCAGGACATAAGTTGTACTCGGTTTGTGTGTGTGCATGCGTGCGTGTATACATGCATAAGCACATGGCAGGGAATTAGACATTTCCTACTGTTTTCGGTGGCATCCACATGATTATTGGAACATTTAGTTGTACTACCAGACTTGCATTTGCAGGCCCTGAAACAATGCGTTTGTTGTTAATTGGTCAATTTCCATTGCTGTGAGTGGTGCCTTAGGCTCTTGTTAAGCCATTAAAATGCCTTTTCAAACTGAGCTCTTTCCCTTTTTTTGATTCTCTTCTATGTTTTGATTTCCCCACCACCCACCCTTTGAACCAAGGTCTGGTCTTTCCCCCCAAATAGTATTATTGCCTGTTCTGGTCCAGAAAACTCTATCTCTCCTGTTGTTATGCTGCAAGCCAAATTTTAATATAAACAAAGATAATGCTGAGGCATTTATACAATGTGCATGCATATTTGTGTGTGTGTGTGTGTGTGTGTGTGTAGTTACAGATTGATTGGAGCGAGTGTTTACAGAGCCAGAGGTACTCCTAGTGATGTGACTGTTTTCGTCCCAAGCGCTGTTTATGCAGACTCCAAAGCCTTCCATTTCAAAGTCTAAATGAGCCTTCTGTCAGCAGAATATGAAGTCAGGCAAATGGTTTCATTATCTGGGACTTACATGGATGCGTCAGTTTTATTCTGAGTGCTGGCTCTTAATTGTGCCCCTGCCTCCTTTCTAGTAGGACATTTTTGGCACTTCACTCATTTTGACAGTTACCACTAGACGAAGAGCGGAGTCCATTCATAGCCTAGCACTTTGAGCGCCTTTCATGTAACGTGGGCCTAAATGTCACGCAAATTCTCTCAGACTGAGGGGTCTAACAATATTTTTGGCTGCCCATTAGAGAGACCATAAAAGTCACATTTGTAGTCACACACAAGAGCCACAGTCATACAACGTTTGGCAAACATTCAGCCCGTTTTCATTTCTATAGGGTAGGCAAAGCAGCCATGTTTCCTCTGTGAAGTACCTCAGAATGCGTTAGTATCTTAGAATATATTGGCATATTGTATGTGAACTCTGTAGATGCTAGGAATGTTGGGGACAACTGATGAGTTCCACATTATTTTCTATATTGGAGAGTTGTTATTTGGTTTTCTTTTGATATTTTCTAAAAGGAACATGTTGCAAGGGGAGGTATTTCAAGTTCTTTGATACACTAACAGCGCAATCCTGTGTAGAAATACACCGGCAGAGCGATGGCGCCACCAGCGTGGGGTGTTGTAAATGTGCCATAAGGATATTGCTGACACGGATATCACTGGCGCAGGTCCAAGTTGACCTGTTGCCGTGGCTGGGGCTTACTCCAGGGCAACGGGACAAATGTCCCTTACCCGAGGAGAACTCCAGCCTGCTAAATTTCCCTGCGGGATGCAGCATGGGGGAATTTAGTTAGGATTGAACTGCCCATTATTTTGATTTTGTCTGTAAACTACTTTGTGAATATTTTTGTTGAAAAGCAGTATATAGAAATTGTTATTATTATTAAAAATGATGATGATGATAAAACATACAATATAAGTTGCAACATAACAAACTTGTTTGCAGCTTAACTTTCTAACTTCTATATGTGCACTGTATATGAAATGTTTTATTATTGCATTAGAAATGCTTAAGTCGAATGTTGACTAGGCCAATAATGAAACTGGCCCATCTTATAGGACTGTTGTAAGGGGTTGTCCAAGATAATATTTGAGAAAGGGTGTTGAATGTTCAAAAAGCACTATGTAAATCTCAGTATTATAATATTTCCTAAGTAGTAGTTAGATGGGCCAGCAATAGTTAGACTGTATGTTGAGAGAGGAACCTTATATTGGGGCTTGATGGTGAGGCAAATGCTCCAAGGATTTGAACATGTACAAATACTTCTTGAAGATTACACCTCTCACTGTGCTGGTCTAATAGTTTTCCACCTCATGCTTCATCACACCACCTGAGGCACATAATGGTTGTTCAGAAATTTACTACTTGTCACATTGCATAACTCTAGTAGAGCTGGATTCTTTTGTGGGTTTAGGTTGTTGAATTTTTCCTCTTGAAATGCATTTAACACTAAATTGGTAGAAGGGCAGAAAATGAGCAGCTCTCAAGACCGGCACGCTGCGGAATAGCACAACCTGCTAATAGCAATATAGGTCTTCTATATTGTTTCTGCTTGTTGTGTGCATATGTAGTACCAGTGTTGTGGATGCTGAAAGTCCGAATTATTCTGCTGAACATGGTCCTGGCCACAGCTGCCACCCTTAAAGGAAGCACCTTTCAGGGTGTGACAAACTAACGTCATCGGTACCATAGCTTAGCTATGAACTGTTGAGAAGAGTGACATGTTTTTGCTGTTGCTGAATGACAGGTTAGGGCAGTGTTTCTCAAACTGTGGGTCAGGACCCACTTGGTGGGTCACGATCTGATTTCTGGTGGGTCCCAGGTGATGGAAAGATCAGATAAGTAATTGCCACAAGTGCTTAGGCTGTTCAAAAATTAGATAGCTACTAATTGCCCTGCAAAGAGCTGAGCTCCACCTCCTGCAGTTTGCAAGATAGCTGCTAATTACCCTGCAAGCAGCTGAGCTCTGTACTTCTAAAGAAATAAATATATTTATTTATTTAAGTCTCGTAAAGCTAGGTGGGTCCCGAAAGAGTGTCATTTTAAAAAGTGGGTCTCGGTGCTAAAAGGTTTGAGAACCACTGTGTTAGGGTAGGGTGTACAGTGTTTATGCATGTATCTTTTATATTTATTTATGTATTTAAAAATTTATATCGAGCCTTTTCTTATGCCGAAAGGCAAATGCCCAAGGCGGCTTACAACAAGGATTAAAATACATAATTTAAAATAATACATAAAATAAATTTAAACAATACATAACCATACATAAACAAATTTACAAACAATAAAATCCACTAGGGGGGCAACAGTATGGAGCAGAGAAGCAGCATGGCAGAGCGAGACACAGGAGGCAGACCAGAACCCATCACCCAAACGCTAGACGAAACAAAAACGTTTTGAGCCCTCACCGAAAAGTCATGAGGGAGGGGGTGGTTCTCAGATCCCCTGGCAGGGAGTTCCACAGTTGTGGCGCCACAGCAGAGAAGGCTCTCCCACGTGTTGCCATTCCCCTAACTTGCAATAGAGGTGGCACTCGCAGGAGAGCCCCCTCAGATGACCTAAGAGAGCGGGCCGGAATGTATGGGAGAAGGCGGTCCCTCAGATATCCTGGTCCAGAACCATGAAGGGCTTTAAAGGTCATTACCAGCACCTTGAATTGGGCCCAGAAACTAATGGGCAGCCAGTGCAGCCGCTGAAGCAGCGGTTCAACAGAGTCAAACCACCTAGCTCCAGCGATCACCCGGGCTGCCGCATTCTGCACTAATTGCAGCTTCCAAACCATCTTCAAGGGCAGCCCCACGTTAAAGACTGAGAACGTTAATGGGGTCTGCAGTGGGGAGGGAATGTAGTTCAGTAGAACCTTTTCCAGTTCCTTTACAGGTGTCCCCCGCTTAACAACAGGGATATGTTCTAGAAAACCCATCATATAGTGAAACCGTCATTAAGCGAGTCCTCAATGTAACACAGTGGAGTTGTAATAGGGAAAGAATGGCAAATGCAGTGTACATTATGAGTGTAACACAAAGCACAACAAGATTTCCATACCATACCATACCATAACCTTTATTGGCATAAACAAACAATACACAACAAAACAATACACAACAAACATCGACATCAAAGTCCCCTAACAGCAGTTCACATTACCTACCCACCCACATAGTCAAATATACCAACTCACCCCCATAATATCAAGTTAGATCTCAGAACCCAAAAATGGAAGATTCCAAAAGATTTGAATTACTAGATTCATGAATTTGGCAACCAGACAAGTAAACAATCTTTCAGAACCCCCTAATATAAACTGGATTTATTTTTCGCTTCTTGGCCTTTTGGCTAAGAAAGCATTCTCTCAACAAGATTTCTACCTGTAAATGGAGGTAGAAACGCATACACAAACACAGAGAGTTAAAGATGTTTATTTTTATTTTTTTGCATTTAAAATACAGTACTGTAGCTTTAATTCTTTGTTTACACTTTGGGAACCTCCATCATATATGCGGATCGTCATTAAGTGATCCGTCATTAAGGGGGGGGGGGACTCCTGTATACCCTTTTTGAGATTTAGCGACCAGAACTAGACACAATACTCCAGGTGTTGCCTTGCTATTGATTTGTACAATGGCATAATTATATTAGCTGTTTTATTCTCAATCCCTTTTTTAATGATCCCGAGCATGGAATTGGCCTTCTTCACAGCAGCCACATTTGATCAATAATGGACAGCTCAGAACCCATCAGCATACTGTATATGTGAATTTATTATTTCTTCCCCCAATATCCATCACTTTATAATTATTTACATTGCACATCTGCCGTTTTGCATCCCAGTCAACAATAACAACAAAAACATGCATATTTATTTGGAGAGTAGCCCCACTAAAAATGTGAGTGAACACATTTAGAATTGGCTCATAAGAAATGTCCAAGAAACCACCTTAGGTTGAAAATATTCTCAATTAAATGAAGAATTACTACAATCTAACACTACCTCTGTAAAGCCTCTTTTTAACGTTTCCCATCTGCACTAGGGAAATATTTCTTGGCTTCTATGTCTTATAAATGCAGAGGTGGTGAAGAAATCTTGTTTTTATCACATGCAAATACTAATTGATGTTAGTTCCTCAGTCAATTTCTCCCCCACCCATTTCCTCCACCAAATGATAAGACATATTTTGCTCTCCTACGGAATCTCACTTCTGAAATAACAAGGCAATGCTCTGCTTATCTCATGACCATGGGCGTCTATGAACAAGACAACAGAAACAATTTGCACTACGCTATGCTGGCACCATTGTGTTTCTGCTGGGTGGATGTTCAGAGGTTTTGGTTTAGAAATTTGTAGCACGGGGTTCCCAACCCCTTCCCAACAGAGTACTACCTCTGGCGCCACTCTCCTTCTGAGTACCACCGGATGTGACTGGCGATGACAACATCACCAGTTAATTCTGGGTTTTCAGAAGCCAGAAAACACAGGGAGGCGGCTCTGGGCAGGTGAGATGGCCCCTCTCAGTGTTCCCGAGAGGCTGGGCCAAAGGCAGGAGCCTCTTGGGAGCAAAAATGCACCACCAAAACCTCTGCATCGGAGCGAGATTCCAATGGTCCAGCGGTCCAAGTACCACCAGCAGTAAGCCCAAGTAACACTGGTGGTACGAAGTACCACAGGTTGGGAAACCCTGGTGTAGCGCAATCCTGTGCAACTTTATTCAGGAATGAGTTCCACTGTGTTCAGTGGGGATTACTCCTAGGTAAGAGTGCATAGGATTGCAGCCTTGGATTCATTTTGGTTTTCAAAAATCCAGTGTTGTCCTTTAGTTTGTAAGATTGGTATGTTTGCTTTGCCTGGAAACTGGACCCTGCATGCTTGCTAGGGAAGTACAGTATCTTTCAGAGAGATTGACAGTGGCAACTGGAAGTGGCTGCATCTGGGTGCCAGCTTGACATGCTGTTGTCTTTGGTTGAATGTTTGGCAGGTTGCAAAACCAGTTTGTTAGTCTTTAAGTAAAAGTGATTCTTGAGCTAGGCTCTGGTGCCTTTTCAATCTTATTTCAGTATCCATGTTCAAGCAGTTTAAAAGCATGCTCTGCGGGGACCAACCATGCATCAGTGTACTGGGGAATAAATCTTTAATTCCCACATTGTCCCCAAAATATCATTCTAACATAATGATATTTCTGAAGTACAATTATTTTCCACCAGGCTGTGTTTGGAGAACTGAGGAACAGCAGGCACTAACAGTCGAACATGCCCTGAGATACCTTTCAGGCATTAAGGGAAACCTGTGCAATTACAACTGCTTGTCTTTCCATTTTATCCAATTCTCTTTCCACACATTCAAAGGTTCAGGCATAATGGTCTGAAAAGAATCTGGTGGCATTCTAGTTAAAGGGAGGCCTGTGCTGTTTGTAATAGACCAGGGGTGGTCAATCCTCCACCATTAGGGCCTCTGCATTCTTAAGAGTTGTGTAGAAGCCAGGATCATGGCAGCTGCAAGTGCTGATAGTGCTGCTAAAGCAGCTGCACCTGCTGAAATGCCCTTGCCTATACAACCATTAAAGGGCCAGGAGCATTCATGTTGAAAGGGTGGCCAACCCTGTGATAGACCAAGCCAAGCACAGTGCAACAGCTCAGTTCTATGGTCTGCTAGATGCTTGACAAAGCTCTCTGGTTTTGCAGTTCTTAAAAAGGAAACAAAGAAACAGGAGACTCCTGTTAGGGTGCCGTACATGGTCGGTGGGCTGTGCTTAGCTTGTTGAGTCTCAAGTTGGCAAGTGTGAGATGAAGGCCCACCTGCTTGTTGAAAGAAATGCATATTAGTCCTTTAACAACGCACTTTACAAATATTTATTTATTTATTTATTTTATTTAAGAGATTTGTAGCCCGCCTTTCTCCCACAAGGGCAACCAAGGCGGCTTACAACATATTAAAATACATAAAATACATATAAACACATTGAACACATTAAAATTAATTAAAACAATTTAAGTTAAAACAAACAACCCCAGTGGGTTACATTTACATATGTTAAAACCATTTGTTAAAAGGTCAGCCCACCACGTCAGACATTAAAAGCAATCCTAAATAAAAACGTCTTAAGGCCCCGCCGAAAGGCCTCCAAGGAGGGAGTCATTCTTAATTCCTGGGGGAGGGAATTCCACAATTGGGGCGCCACCGCCGAGAAGGCCCTATTCCGCGCCGCCATCCCCCTCACTTCTGTCAAAGGCGGCACAGTTAACAGGGCCCCCCCTGATGACCTCAGAGTACGGGTCGGATTATAAGAAAGGAGGCGGTCCCTCAAATATCAAACCTAACTGACCAGACCTGGCTGGCATCAACAATTGGCATTTCCCTTTCCTCTTCCCATGGACTCCCTGCAAATAGCAGCCTCTGGTGCCCCCCACAGCTTTTATTGCAGCCTTCAGAGTAGCCCCCCCCTTAGTCCCAACTCCTATAGCAGCAGAAGCCTGGCACTATCTTTGCCCCAGTTGCTATCACTCCCCCCAGCCCCATGTCTAGGGCAACACAGGAAGCTCTCTTCAGTGTTGTCATGAATCCCAACATGCCCTATATGCTGGGGGAGGGGGAAATATGAGCCAATTCTAATCTGGGGGGGCAGAACCAACCCCAAGGCCCACACTTCAGAGTGCCTGGCCCAAAGTCTTCCAATCAGCTTCATGCGTGAGCAGGGATTTGACTCCTGGTCTCCTTGATCTGTCCAACACAATTCACTACACCACATTGGCTATCCAGTTTTAGTATTCCTGATATTGGTTGACCCTTCAGGTAAATGAGGTTTTGTTAAATACAGTGACTTCATGTTCCTCTGTTTTGACTTAGGCTGCAATCTTATTCACACTTACCTGGGAGTACGCCCCATTGACTATAACGGGACGTGCTTCTGAGTAGGCATGCATAGGATTGGGCTGTTAGATATCCATACTGGCTAGAACATAAAGCTGCATGTATGTCAAAACTCAATTATGAGGAACTGAGTTGTAAGGACATGAGGCAACAGAGGTAGGGAAGATCAGCCACAGATCATTTATAATTACTGTATTTCTTCAATTCTAAGACGCATGTTTTTTTCCCAATTAAGCATTTCAAAAAATGGGGTGCGTCTTAGAATCGAAGGTCTCCAAAAAGCACCCCAAAATGCTATCTTCTTACTTACTGGGGCTTGGGGGAGCTTCAGGGAGACCTGCGCGACCCTCTGCAGGCCTCCCTGATCTTCAGTTCGGCAAAAAACGGTGATTTTCAGCCATTTCCGGTTTTCGCAAAAACCAGAAATGGCCAAAAATAGCTGTTTTTCACCGAACTGAAGATCAGGGAGGCCTGCAGAGGGTTGTGCAGGCCTCCCTGAAGCTCCCCCAAGCCCAGGTAACGAAGGAAATTGCACTTTCTGGCGGGGCCAGAAATGCTATGCAAAGGCAGTGCACTCAGTCATCCTCAGCTGCAGGAGACATGCTGGGGAGAGTTGGTGCTGAGCGGGTAGATTTAATGAAGGGAGGTGAGTCTTACAATCGATGGATTTTTTTTCCCCTGCTGGTGGTACTGAAAGTAAAGGTGCGCCTTAGAATCGATGGCGCCTTAGACTCGAAGAAATACGGTATCACTGAAGATCTGAAACAACTTTAATTGACACATAGAACTACTTAATTGTTGGGGTGGTTATGTTTTTAATAGTTATGCAACCTTTTCTTCTCTGAGGACTTTGCTGTTTAATGCTTTGCTTACCAGTACATCTCAACGCTCCATGTAAATACAAGATGACCAGGGGAAAGTCAGTATTATTTCTGATCCAGAGACAGGCTTTCTTATTTGCGCAAAGAAATTATGCTTTAAATATCAGTCCTTTTGGATTGTTTTCCTCTCTCACTCATTGTAAATCTGCCAGTTTGGAATGCCTTTTTGGAATGTAGATAATAAAGAAAATGAACCTAAGAGGGACAGGTACAAAATAAACACGATTCCACTCATCCAAGGGCACTGAATTCATGCTGGAGTTCGAGTCATACAAAAATGACAACAATAGTTATAAGAGAATTTATCTTAGGAGTGGAGTATGATGGAGCTTGACTTTTGGGGGGGCAAAAAGGAGCTGAAGAGGCTCCAAGCAACAATTCACTTTGAAATTATACCTGCCACCTGTGCAGTGGCGTTCCTACACCCCCCGTGGGGGGACGCCGACATGATACCCCCCACGTGATGCCACAAGCCACACCCCCTGGGGGTGTGACATCATTTTCCCATGCCACCACGAATTTTGGCGGCAGTGCGGCTTGAAACACACATACACACACACACCGGTTTTCAAGGCTTTTTGGAGCCAAATGGCTCCAGGGCAGGCGGGAGGGCGAAAAAAGGACTCATAAACAACAGCCGGCACAAAGGATCAACAGGAGGGGGCGACCAGGCGATGTGTCCCGGAGGCAAGTACACACACACCCCGCCCCCACGTGCGCCCTCTGCCCTGGGACCCACCGCCCCCCCTAACCACGCCACTGCACCTGTGCATATAATGAGTGACAGGAATACTTGAGAATACAAAGCAGGCATGCTGGGGAGCCACAGCTACCTGTGGTTCCATGCCCTGTTCATGCCAGATGATAACAATCAGGCAGAGGCCAAGAGCATACAATGGCTATCATATTATGATGAAAAAGGCTGAGTTTATCTCTTCCAAAGAAGACACCTTTTGTTATCCAACATCTTCGTAGTCTCTACCTTATACTCAAAAACATTCAGAAACACAGAGGCGTCGCTACGGTGGGGGCAGTACCGTAAATTTCGCACCGTGCTTACTCCCCAGTACGAGGTGGTCCCACCCCCTCGTCGTCGGAGCCATTCAGTGCGTCAAAGGCAACGGGCAGGGAGTCTCCTGCCCGTTGCCTTCGTTGCACTGAATGGCTCCGACGGCGAGGGGGCAGGGCCACCTCGTACTGGGGAGTAAGCATGGTGCGAAACTTACAGTACCGCCCCCACCGTAGCGATGCCTCTGCAGAAAGAATTGGCTTTGGTCAACATTACTTTAGCTGGAGATTAATAAAGATTACTTAGGCAATCCAAGTTCCTGAAAGCCATTAGGAAACAATTTTCCCATTGGGTTTTGCTTTACCCTCATTTCTAAAATTCATTTTGTTAGGGGTTTTATTAACTTTGGTCAACATATAGCCTCAGACCTGCTTGCATATTTTAACAGAAACAAATCCTTTTGGTTTCAGCTTTTCTGTCTTTGAAGTATGCATGATTCAAGATAAAGCCAACCTTTCCAAAGAGAAGCCAGATGTTTGAAAATAGTTTGAAGGAAACACCACAGCACCAGGCCGAAACAAAGCCATATATGCATGAAATCTTTGCAGTCTATATGTGTTGCTAATATGCACTGTAACCATCTCTTTTCCTGCACAGATATAGGAATAAGAAAATGAGACACAAGCGTTTGAGTTCAAAGGGGTCACAAAGGACACAACTTTGTTGATTAATTAAAAGTTCTGCAGTGGAAAGCAGTCCAGTCCTACTCAGAAGTAAGTCTCATTGAGTTCAATGGGACATAATCCCAGGTACGTGTGCATAGGATTGCAGCAAAGCGTTCTTATTTTATGTACCTAACTGCCCAATCCTAACTCCCTGTGCGACGATGCAGCAGCGCCAATGTGGCGTCTGCTGCATCCCGTGAGGTAGTTTTGACCTCAGGAGACCTTCTCAAGGTAAGGGAACATTCGTTCCCTTGCACCGGGGTAAGCCCATGCCTGGCCACCGGGTCTATCCAGACCTGCGCCAGCAATATCGCTGGAGCAAGTCCGCGTGGATAGATGGGGCCAGGGAAGGGGGTCAGGATTTCGCAGATGCCACTGCTTCTGAACCACACCTTTCCGGGCTGCAATCCAACCTCCTCCCCACCCCTGTTGCCTCCCCATTCTGCCTTCTCCCCACTCTCCCCCTGCCCTGCTCCCGACCACTCCGCATCCCTCCCACCCCCTGCACAGTCTTAGGCCATAATTTCAATAGCCAGTGCAGGTTTAAATTCACTTGTCTATTTTCATGATAGCACAATCCTGTCCTGGTGTAGACCCAAAGCTCACACATTAAAGAATGTGCCCAAGGAAGTACCCCCCCCCTTTAGGCCAATTAGCTCTGGGTGAGTCAAGCAGTCTGAGGCTGACCCTAAAGACATTCCAGTGTTTGCTCCCAGTTCTCTGCACAAGGAGCACATTAAGGAGGTGGATGATCTGCTTCTCGCTCAAGCGAGCAGGCAGCAGATAACTTGCATCCACAGTGGGCTGGAGGGGGCTGGCAGCAGATTCAGGGTGAAGGGCACTCCAAATCTCCCATACCCTCACTTCCCCCACCATCTGCTGCTGACATAGGTTGCACCAGGTGGCTTCATTGTTGGGCCAGCAGTAGGGGTGAGTTGTTTTTCACTGCGAGAAAGATAAGATTGCACTGTGTCTTTGTTACATCACATAAGATAATGTGGGCGCAATCCAATCCTACTTAGGCAGCCATTGTAACCAGTGGCACAGTGAAAATGGGAGGCCCCAGAATGGAAAGGGGATTCAAATCCCCTTTGAATTCCCCTTTTGGAAGGGATTTGAATCCCCTTTCCATTCTGGGGCCTCCCGTTTTCGCTGTGCCGCTGGTTACAACGGCGGCCTAAGTAGGATTGGATTGCGCCCACGGTGTCTCATTTTATGTGAGTGGAGCTTATCTCTGTCTGTGTATACCAGCTCTTGGTGGTGGTGATCTCCTGGATCCTGAGACTGCTTAGAAAATGTTCTTTGGAGTATGCATAAACGTTACGTACAGTGAACACTTGTCCCAGCAATTGATAAATGCTGGTACCTAGGGTCCCAGCAAATAGTAAATGCTGGTACCTAGAGTCAGAGCTTAAGGGTGGGTCAGGATTGGAGCCCAGTGCAAAACGTATTCTATTCACTTAATACTAAAGTATAGAAGCAGTTTTTAAAGTGATGCTTCTCTTATATTTAGCAGGGGAAGAGCATACTTGTGCTGTGTGTGTGTGTGTGTGTGTGTGTGTGTGTGTGTGTGCGTGTGCGTATGCGTATGCGTATGCGTGTTCGTGCGTGCGTGCGTGCGTGCGTGCGTGTTTGTGTGTGTGTGTGTGTGTGTGTGTGTGTGTGTGAGAGAGAGAGAGAGAGAGAGAGAGAGAGAGAGAGAGAGAGAGAGAGAGAGAGAGAGAGAGAGAGAGAGAGAGAGAGAGATTGTGAGTCCTTTGGGGACAGGGAACCATTTATTTAAGTTTTCAGAACTTCTTGGTTGAAAAACAGTATATAAATATTATTAGTAATACTAATATGTTGTGGGCAGGACAATTGCTCCTTGCCTTTCTGTAACTGCCAGGCCCCAATTTACATGATTATAGCAGCGCTGTCTAAACTGCTATGATGGCACAAATTACAGTGACTTTGGTTGCGTGCATAGGGAGGCTTCTCCAGGTTCTAAAATCCTTTCTTTGATAAGATTTATTTATTTATTTAAAAATTATACCCTCCTTATCCCATGCCAAAGCAAATGCCCAAGGTGGCTTACAACATCAAAGATAAAAATATATAAAATTTAAAACAATACATAAAATAAATTAAAAACAATAAAATCCACTGGTTTTTTTTTTTACAATATAGAGCAGAGAAGCAGCGGAGCAAAACATCTTGAGACCCAGAAGTCAGACATCAACCCATCACCCAAATGCTAGACGAAACAGAAATGTTTTGAGCCCTCGCCGAAAAGCCATGAGAGAGGGGGTAGTTCTCAAGTCCCCTGGCAAAGAGTTCCACAATTGTGGTGCCACAACAGAGAAGGCTCACCCACATGCTGCCATTCCTCTAACTTGAGATAGAGGTGGCACTCACAGAAGAGCCCCCTAAGAGGGCAGCCTGGCATGTATGGGAGAAGACGGTCCCTCAGATATCCTGGACCCAAACCATGAAGGGCTTTAAAGGTCATTACCAGCACCTTGAATTGGGCCCAGAAATGAATGGGCAGCCTGTGCAGTCGCTGAAGCAGCGGTTCAACAGAGTCAAATTGCCTAGCTCCAGCGACCACCCGGGCCACCGCATTCTGCACTAATTGCAGCTTCTGAACCGTCTTCAAGGGCAGCCCCACGTAGAGCGCGTTACAGTAATTCAGTCTTGAAGTCACTAAGGCGTGGACCACCGTGGTCAAGATCCCTGATGGTCTGTGAGCACTTCAGCAACTCCAGTGACTGAACTAAGCCTTCAATTTCTCAAGTTGCATCTTCATTGGTAACATTTTTCCAGACATCTTCAGTGATTTTTGGTACACGTTTTACATAGATACTTTTTACTGCAACTCAAGTGCTTGTTCCCCATTTTTTGGCAACTAGCTATCTTTCACACAGGAAGCACCTCTCCAAATCTCTGTGCGTTGTCGGTTTTATAGGCACTGCTTGGACATTTGCTGATTGTTGCTACTTTTCTATTGACAATTGGCTTACACAAAAGTTTCAAGATTCTGTTGATTAAATTTTTATGGCCCTTTTATGCCCTAGCATTAACCAAACCCATCGGCTTAAAGTTCTGGAAACCAGAGGTTATATATAAGGCATAGATGATATGAAATTCAGTGCTGCGGTAGCTGCAAACATCTTGATGCAATCCACTTTCTGTGCAATAAATACAATTTCTGTTCAAGAGCACTTGTCAAGAGTTATCAACATTGCCACTCTAGAGTGAGCACAGTTGATTTATATGGTATGTTTTCAGCAGCTTGGTTTGATACCCTCCATTTTGTTTAGTTGCGACTGATGTTAGATATATAAGCTAGGATCCAAAAAGCAATATGCACCTGCAAGGAGAACATCTCATGTGACCAGCATTGTGTCTTCACAACTACAGCAGGTACCCACTGTATCCAGAAGAGGGGGAGAATTGGGAGGCTTGGGAGAGGTAAGGAAAATATTTTCCTATACCTCTGGGTAAGCTTCCCGCTCACTGATGGGTCTCTTTGGACCTACAGCAGCTCTTGAGCTGGCGCAAGTTTGAGGAAAGAAAGGGACCGAGTCGGGAGGCGAGGAGGGAGATAGGATACTGGCACAGATTGCATGCATCAGTACATGCCCCCTTCCACTTCAGTCACGCCCCGCCCTCCCCTATTCTATCCTCACCCGCCATGTTCCACCCTCCCCCTGCCTTGTTTTTCCCTTCCCCACCCCCACTGCTACCTGATCCGGCAGGCATGGCAGGAGTCCATTGGCAGAGTTGCTGGGCTGCCTCCTCTTGCAGATGTGCTTGCAAAATGGCCACCAACAGAACGTTGTGTGTTCCATTGGCAGCCGTGTCTTCCGCTGTCGTAAACCCCTCCAGGCGACAGTCCAATCCTGCATAGTCATTCCTTGATGTTGCAGTAATCAAGGGTTAAACAAATGTGAGTGATCCAAACCATAACGGATTTCAGATGTGGTACTAAGAACCATTCAGGATGACAGAATTTGAGAGATATCTCTTTCATAGCTAAAATACATGGTGAAGCACAGCTAATATTTTCTGGACATTTCCTTTGAGTTATTTCCCCCTAAGTGAGAAAAGAGTATGTGTGAAAAATACTTTTGTAAACCAAGTTTTGAAGCAATGCTATGTAGACCAAAGAGCTGCACAAGGAGAAGAGAGATTCCTGTACATATATATTTATGCATTCATGCGTGCGCATGCGTGCATACACATGTTATGGAGAAGCATAGGTCTTACTTTGATGTGACAATCTGAATAAGTGTCCTACTTTGCCTGATCTAAAAATAAACATACAGAATCCATCTCCATCTAACTCATTTATTCTAATGACAAAGAAATGAACCATCAGAAACCTACGTTCCCAAGCTTAGCTGATTGTGGTTATTCTCAAAGCAGAATGTGTCTGTATGTGCCTTTGGTTCTATATCCCCTTAGAAAATGGTTCTTTTAAAGCAGCATGGAATAAGGCATCTCATGCATTAATTGTCTACCAGAAATGTTTTATCTATGCTTCGCAGGCACAATGGACACGTAACAGGTGAAAAGTTCACTCCGAAACTGTCAGTGGCAGCTGACTCCATTGACCCTTTTCAAATATGTTTCATAGGATTTCCAAAATGCAGCTTTGCTGCCAATATAATCAACCCTGCACAAGATACCAATTCACAACTTTTTATTCTAATCATGGTGAACTTCAAGCTTGACTCTCACAGAAAAGTGAAGGCAGCATTTTCCATCTTACACACCACAGTCCTTCCTTCCCATCATGGATTTAAAATAATGAGGCAGTTTAGTTTCCTCTTTCCTAACATAGGATCAGGGGCTGCAGGCTGAGAAAGGTTGCTATGGTCTTTGACTGCAGTCCACAGCCCCTACATGCAGAGGGCACACTGCCAGCCAGGAATGGCGATCAGGACTTCATGGGAGCTATTATTCATGGGCATAATTTATGCATATGAGGTGTGTCGTGTGTCCCCCCATGGTCTGATACAACACTAAACTGATAAAGATAGAGAGAAACCACACACCTAGTAAAACAATGTGTTTCCTTCCCAAGCCACTATCTTCCCACTAGAAGACTAATCCTATACAGCAGCATTTCTCAAACTGTGGGTCGGGGTTGCGACCCGATTTCCGTTGGGTCCTCCAGAGCCTTCAATGAAAACAGGGGTGATGGAAAGATCAGATCAGTAATTGCCTCAAGCCCTGAGGCTATTCAAAAATCAGGCAGCTGCTAATTGCCCTGCAAACAGCTGAACTCCTGCAGTTTTCAAGGAACTGAGCTTTTGCAGTTCGCAAGCTTGTATAAATATAGGGAGATAAATGCTTGAGGGTCTATTTCTGGTGTGGTTTTTTCCAAGTCTGTCAATGACAGGTAGTCGAAGGAGGTGAAAGCTGAGTCACATAACTAAGCCCCTCAAGCCTTGAGGCTATTCATTACGACTGCCTCATTACAAGAAATGGATTGAGTTTAATTAATTAACTAATATTGCTTGTAAATAAATAATTATTTCTTTCTAGATCACCTTTTTTAAAGTCTTGTAAAGCTAGGTGGGTCCAGATAGAGTGTCATTTTAAAAAGTGGGTCCTGGTGCTAGCCAGGTGGGACCTTAAAAAAGGATGGATGATATAAGAACATAAGAAGAGCCATGCTGGATCAGGCCAAAGGCCCAACTAGTCCAGCTTCCTTTCTTTTGGCTGTTCTGACTCTATGTCCACTCATTTTGTGCATGTTCCCTGGTTCTAGTAGGAAAGATGGAGACAGGGGTGAGGTTGGGAGTTAGTTGAGTGGACAGGGCTGCCTGAAGAATAGTAGGGGTAGCATCCCTCAGTCAGCTTTGGGATTAGTATAACCTAGAATAAAAGCAGAAGTTGCTTTTTAGCCTGCACATCCCCTCCCACAATATCATCATCCCAGTGGTCCTATGAGGCAGTTTAAGCTGCGAGGAAGCTGACGAGTCCAAAGCCACCCAGTAAACATCATGGCCAAGTGGGGATTTGAATCTGGTCTCTCTGACCAAATTTGATACTGTAACCACAATACCAGGTGTTCTCAACCCCTTCCTAGCCGAGTACCACTTCTGATGCCACTCTCCTGCTGCGTACCACCATGACTGGCGATGACATCATTTTTCAGGTTTTCAGGTTTTTGAAGGCCAGAAAATGCAAGTAGGAGGCTCTGGGAGGGTGGGAGGGCCCTTCTCAGCATTCCCAAGAAACTCTGCCAAAGGCAGGAGTCTCTCAGGAGTGAAATTGTGCCACCAAAAGCACCATGTCGGAGCAGGGTTCTGGTGGTCCGCGTAGCACCAGTAGTTGGCCGAAGTACCACTGGTGGTACTAGCTCCACTGGTTGAGAACCCCTGCACTATACCACTCTGCCTCCATCTTCCTCTCCTTTTTCTCTAATAGTCATTATCATGCCACTGTCATTTGTCACAGGCCACTGTTTGAAGACCATTCATACTCTGCTCCAGTAAGTGTTCAACATCCACTTACCTCAATTCAGAAGAGGTTGTATTTCATGCATCAAGAAACACTTATCCTAAATTAACAGTCCTGAACTAACCTAATCCTAAACTAAAAGTCCTAAATTAACCAAACTCTCTAAACTAATATATTGTAAAATAAGCCAATAGCTGTTGTCAAAAAAGCACTGAAGAGATGAGCACCATCAAGAGATGACCACTCACTGCAGCTCCAAGAACTTTAAAGCCCACAAGTCCACAACACTCAGTCCTCACCCTCAACAGCCCTTTCTGACATCATGGTGAGTGAGGCATTGTCAGACAGGGTCAGCCAATCAGAGATGGAGTATGCTAATGAAGGCGCTTTCCTAATAAGGGGGAGAAGAGCAGTTGAAAGAGTGGGAGCAGAGGGTCAGGAAAGCAGATAGAAAAGACGGAGGCAGTGGTGAGGTTGGGAGTTAGCTGAGTGGACAGGGCTACCTGGGGAATAGCAGGAGGAGCACCCCTCAGCCAGGCTTGGTATCAGTAAGCCTGGTACAAATAAGAAGACCTTCTTTTAAATCATCCTTCCAAGGTAAGAACATAAGAACAGCCCTGCTTGATCAGGCCAAAGGCCCATCTAGTCCAGCTTCCTGTATCTCACAGTGGCCCCACCAGATGCCTCAGAGAGCACACAAGACAACAAGAAACCTGTATCCTGTTGCCACTCCCTTGCACCTGGCACAGAGAAAACCTACTTCTAAAACCAGGAGGTTGCTTATCCCCATCATGGCTTGTGACCTGTGATGGACCTTTCCTCCATGAATCTATCCAAACCGCTTTTAAAGGCATCTAGACCAGGTTCCATCACCACATCCTGTGGCAAGGAGTTCCACAGATGAATTAAATGCTGGGTGAAGAAATATTTTCTTTTGTCCATTCTAACTCTCCCTCCACTCAATTTTAGTGCATGTCCCCTGGTTCTGGTGTTGTCTGAGAGGGAGAAGAACTCTCTATCCACTTTCTCCATCCCATGCATAATTTTATACATCTCAATCATGTCCACACTCAGGTGCCTTTTCTCTAGACTGAAAAGCCCCAAACTCTGTAGCCTTTCCTCATAAGGAAGGTGCTCCGGCCCACATATCATTTTGGTCGCTCTTTTCTGCACCGTTTCCAATTCAACTATATCCTTTTTGAGGTGTGTTGACCAGAACTGGACACAATACTCCCGATGTGGCCTTACCATCGATTTGTACAAGGGCATAATGATATTGGCCGTTTTATTCTCAATCCCTTTTTTAATGATCCCGAGCATGGAATTGGCCTTCTTCACAGCCGTCACACACTGGGTCGACACTTTCATCGACCTGTCCACCAGCACCCCAAGATCTCTCTCTTGATCCATCACAGACAGCTCAGAACCCATTAGCGTATATGTGAAGTTTTGATTTCTTGCCCCAATGTGCATCACTTTACACTTATTTACATTGAAGCACATCTGCCATTTTGCTGCCCATTCTCCCAAGTTTGGAGAGATCCTTCTTGAGCTCTTCACAATCCCTGCTGGTCTTCACCACCCAGAAAAGTTTCGTGTCATCCGCAAACTTGGCCACCTCGCTGCTTATCCCCAACTCCAGGTCATTTATGAACAAGTTGAAAAGCACCGGTCCCAAGACCGATCCTTGGGGCACACCGCGTTTCACCTCTCCTATATTATCCTATACTATTTCTTTCCAATTTACTCTTTTTTTGTATGCCTCATTTCATTAAAACAAAGATGACATTTTAAAAAGCATAACAAATTTTGGCACAGGAGGATGCTCCATTTGCATACCTT
The DNA here is from genome assembly GCA_026170595.1 of Plestiodon gilberti rubricaudatus. Taxonomy (NCBI): domain Eukaryota; kingdom Metazoa; phylum Chordata; class Lepidosauria; order Squamata; family Scincidae; genus Plestiodon; species Plestiodon gilberti. The sequence continues at coordinate 129,597,018 of JANXHW010000003.1, read as the reverse complement.
AGATGAAGATTAGGTGGCAGTGACTACGGAGGGATAAATGAGAGTAAAGAACAGGCTTTGATTTTGCTTTATGTGGCTTTCTGATTGATTCTATGAACTTTGGGTGCACACTAAAGCAAAACATCTGTTATATGGCTCAATTAGCATTATCTATATTGCATAGGCTTTATGAGGGGGGGAGATGCTGTTTCATCTCCTGGGCTTGCAGTGATTTTTTTTTTTTTGCACAATCTTTGATCCCTGTGAAGAGAGAGTAAAATGGTATGATTTATTGTGGTTGTTTTTTTAAAGAAATCTGCCCTGATAACAGGGGGGAAGGTGGGATAGAATTATTTTAAGTACACAACAGCCTCAGCACCGGTGCTGCCTACTCGGCAAGTGTCACAAACATACTTTGCAGCATGTATGCAGTACCCTAAACGGGCAGATCGCTGCTCAACTGGTCTACAACTTGCACAAGACTGCGCCATAAGTAAATAAGTAAATAAAATACCCTGGTCTGAAACACATTTATTTGAAATATGAGTCCCATTGACTTCTGCGAAGTTTACTTCCACGTAAGTGTCACAGACTTGAGCAAAATTCTTTCAAAAGTTAGTGGCAGATGAATGTGCTTCTCAGCTTTTAGGGCTTTTAGAGAGATCTATCTAAAATTTCAGAAGTTTTTGTGAGAGTTGTTCAGACATAAATACATATACCTTAATTTGTGGATGGAGCTGGAAATTACAAAAACTACAAGAAATATGAGTGAGATGTGTAAACATTTTTGTACTGAGGTTTCAGTGAGTTCAGTATTAACACAATAGTTCTTTGACTTGCAGACCTTGCCAAATCAGAAATAATGCAACCAAAACCCAACATTTAATCAAATAGGTATACAGTAATTACACCTGGGAAGATTTCAGTATTAGGGCTCAAATTTGCTTGCAGTGTTTTTCATTAATGTTCTCACATGTGAAAGTGTACCTAAACAAATAATCCAAAAATGCCCATACATATTAGTTGAAATTGGGAAAAAACAGAAGCCATCAGGAAATGAGTGCAAGTTTTAGCTAATGTTGGAACTTTATATAACAGGCAGGATTTGTTTGTTCCTCCTTATCAAGCCCTTTACATTTAGTTAATTTTAAAATATTGATACAGAGTGGATCATTTGTACCTGAATCAGCTGACAGCGCAATCTTGCCTAAGATGCAGTAATCCTGCCTAAGATTGACCGGCTGCTGCATCCTAGACGTTCGTCCTCTTCCCCTGGTGTAAGCCCTGGAGGCCCAAATGGGCCTCCCCGGATGTGCACCAGATCTTTAGCTGGCACGCAACCAGGGAGGCATGTATGGCCGGCCCGGGAAGGGGACAGGGATATGGCGGAGCATGCCACTGACATCCCTGCCCCCTTCTGGGCCCAGCCATCCAAAGGCCCGCTACCCTGCCACTCCGGCCCACCCTCCCGCCTCCTGGCGCCACTGGTGTCACTACAGGGGGGCGGAGCTCATAAGTGCTGCTGAAATCAGAGCCTCCTTTACACAGACGAACAAAGCGGCCCCGCCCCCTCACCCTCGGAGCCTTTCAGGGAAGCGAAAGCAGTCGCTTCCCTGAAAGCCTCCGAGGGTGAGGGGGCGGGGCCGCTTTGTTCGTCTGTGTAAAGGAGGCTCTGATTTCAGCAGCACTTACGAGCTCCGCCCCCCCTGTAGTGACGCCAGTGTCTGGCGCAGACCTTACCTGCATTGGTAGGTGTGGCATGTTCAGGCCGTTGGAGTGAGTGGTGCCGGCCTCCACGCTGCCTCATGGCACATTTACAACACCCTCAGCAGGCGCAGTGAGAGCTCTGCCAGCCTAAAGTTGGGTAGGATCGGAGCAAATGCATGCTGAAGCAAACATCTGTACGGGCATCCTTAAGAGGAATGGGTTCTACATGTCTCATTCTTCTCCCAATCTAGTTGTTACATCTGCACACGTCATCTTGGTCATAAAATCAGAGTGAGCACCAATTGGTGGTCCAGAAGGAAAGCAGATAACTGGATTTACCCCCCTCCCTACTTTTTCCGAATAGCTCTAGCCTGAGCCATATGCATGCGGAATTGGGGGCTTAGGTTGCAATCCTACACACGCTTCCCTAGGAGTATGTCCCATTGCACTCAATGACACTTGCTTCCGAGTAGACACACATAGGATCAGGCTGTTAGTGTTCATGATTTTCTGCACGGCAGTGGTGATTTTGATCTACTGTATTTCTTCAATTCTAAGATGCATGTTTTTTCCCAATTAAGCATTTCAAAAAATGCGGTGCGTCTTAGAATCGAAGGTCTCCAAAAAGCACCACAAAATGCTATCTTCTTACTTACTGGGGCTTGGGGGAGCTTCAGGGAGGCCTACGCAACCCTCTGCAGGCCTCCCTGATCTTCAGTTGGGCAAAAAACGGTGATTTTCAGCCATTTCCGGTTTTCGCGAAAACCAGAAATGGCCCAAAAACGCAGTTTTTCGCCAAACTGAAGATCAGGGAGGCCTGCAGAGGGTTGCGCAGGCATCCCTGAAGCTCCCCCAAGCCCAGGTAACGAAGGAAATGGCACTTTCTGACGGGGCCAGAAATGCTATGCAAAGGCAGTGCACATCCTCAGCTGCAGGAGACATGCTGGGGAGAGTTGGTGCTGAGCAGGTAGATTTAATGAAGGGAGGCGAGTCTTACAATTGATGGATTTTTTTTCCCTGCTGGTGGTACTGAAAGTAAAGGTGCGCCTTAGAATCGATGGCGCCTTAGACTCGAAGAAATACGGTACTTCAGTCTATTGTTGACTCTCCACAAAGTCAGTTAGTTTCCATTCTTTCAAGGCAGGGAACACTATGAAGGCTATCGTGTCATATTTCACCTTCATTTTCAATGTCTGCTGTTAAATTTAGCTACTCTAGTTTCCTATTCTTTAATAGCCTCTTTGATATTCCTTTGTGAAAAGAATTGCAGTGTCTGTAACAATCCCAATCATGACCATCAACGTTTTTAGGATATTTCACGGTGTATAGTATTTTTCAACTCTATTGTTGAAAAACAAAATCTCTTATAAGCATCGAGAATCGAGTTTCTCCCTCATAGTTACTGACATGCCATGGTGTTTACTCTAACGTAATTCATTTTTTCTGGTCTTGTTTTTCTATTGTATGGCTTTGACACACCAGTTTTTTTTTTCCATCTCCAAATTTGTTGTCACACCTTCCTTCTCTCTTGCCTCCCACGTATTACAATATGACCTTAGAATGTATTTCAGCAAAGCTGACATTGTTTTGGCAATGGGAGTAACTGCAATCAAAGCTGATTGATCTCAGCCTATCCCATGTCTCTATCAGTGTATTCATCCATGACCTCCTCTTTACCCACTCTTGTTGTTGATGTTTTTCAGTACAAATGCCTATACGAAAAGCTTCATCCAGATATCCTGTCTTATTTTATGTGAGAATGACAGGACTAATCTAGGCACCATCCCTAGAGTATGCTAATAGTGGAAAATTTAGCTATTTGTAATTGCTCTTCTCTGAGAAGTACGGTCTACTGTGTCACAAGAAAGCATGTTCCTCAACTCTCAAGTCCAGTCTGCTTCACCTCCTCCCAAGCCCCCACACTCTAACTGTGGCCTGCCTATCAACAACTTCTTCCTATTTGTGGCAAAGGGCCAAACTACACATTATTAAAAATGGGATGGGGGGGTGCAAAAAGCCACAAAACCACTGTAGGAGGGCTTTAGCGCTCAGACTCCACCATGATTGCTAATTTAAAGCGAATTGAACTTAAAAGAAATTGTTCAATTGTTCACACCTGGGTGGGGGTGGGGGCATGATTGAGATAGCAACTGCAGAGGGGGCTAAGTGCTAAAACTCACTTTTCTCTGCTGCCATTTTGTGATGTTTCAGACTCACCCCATGCTATTGCTATAAAAAAAAAGAAAACACAAATGTACCAAACTAGCACATTTTTAATAAGATGTAGTTTAGACCTAAGTGTGCGAAACAAATAATACCTAGGATTTATATTGGGTTGTTGAACATTCAAAGCAGTTCACATATACAAGCCCAGTACTATTACAGTCAATTCCCGTTTTTTGCAGAAGTTAGGTTCCTGGAAAATCCAGCGGATACCGAATCCGCGGATACCGAATCATTGATCCTATGGGATCAATGGTGGAAAATCAAAATAGAGGGGATATAGGGGGAAATAAAATTGGCACAAATACCTTTAGAATGGCCATGGATAGCTTCAAAATAGCCGTGGATGGCTTCAGAATGGCCCAGATATCTTCAGAATGGCCGCAGATGGCTTCAGAATGACCACAGATGGCTTCAGGATGGCCGCGGGTAACTTTAAAATGGCCTCCGTGAGATTCAAAATGGCCACCATGAATTCTGGGATAGCTTCAGAATGTCCACGGATAGGTGAGAACAGATCGCGAATGGCATGAAGTAAGTTGCATTCTTTGTTCCCACAGATAATGGGAATGGCGTGTGTAGATACCAAGAATTAACTGTATTCTAATATTGAAGGGGGTCTTAGGCTAAACAACCATGGCTGCGCGAGAGGGTGGATACCGCATGCTGGATCCTATCTTCTCCATCAGCAGCCTCCTTGCTCCCTCTCCTCAGACTTTCGCCAGCTAAAGATCTGGTTCAGATCCGAGGAGACCCATTGCAGAGCGGGAGGCTTATGGAGGTGTAAGGAGCAGTGGCGTCACTGTGACGCGCGTCACCCCCCAACTCACCCCCCCCTACAGAAACTTACCTTTTCCGGCGCTCGTCACCCTCCGGGAGCCGGCCGGGAAGCGCTCCAGGGCCTTCTGAAAAGAAGAGGCCCTGGAGCGCTTGCGTTAAAACGCGAACTTTGAAGATTTTCGCGCATGCGCAAACCCTTTTCTGAGGGCAAGGGCCTGCCCTCTTGCCCTCAGGAGGGTCTGCGCATGCGCGAAAATCTTCAAAGTTCGCGTTTTAACGCAAGCGCTCCAGGGCCTTCTGAAAAGAAGAGGTCCAATGCGCTTGCGTTAAAACGCGAACTTTGAAGATTTTCGCGCATGCGCAGACCCTCCTGAGGGCAAGAGAGCAGACCCTTGCCCTCAGAAAAGGGTTTGCGCATGCGCGAAAATCTTCAAAGTTCACGTTTTAATGCAAGCACTCCAGGGCCTCTTCTTTTCAGAAGGCCCTGGAGCGCCGGCCGGGCCGGACGCTCCCCAGCCTCGGAGTGTCCGGCCTCCGGAGGGTGACGCGCGCCGTCGCGGAGGTGACGCGCGTCACCCCTTGACGCGCGTCACCCCCCGGCGGCCCGCCACGCCCGCCATGCTACAGTGACGCCAGTGGTAAGGAGATTTAAATCCCCTTTCCCCTCCAAAGCTTTCTGACTCAGCTCCCCCGCTGGATACAGCATGCTCCTTTTCGGCACGGCTGCACCAGCAAGGGGGGGGGGAGAGGGGAGGATTGGACTGTACAGCAATCCCAAAATGTAATTTTAGTTTAGAAGATGAAGGAAAGGAAGTGATAGTAATTTAATCATTTGGATAGGAGCGTGGGAGATTAACCCCATATTAAAGGGGATAGGGAAGAGAATGTGTTTCACAAACATGATGAAGAGTGAATTATCCATCCATCTGAAACATTTTTCCCTGTTTTGTTGTGCACAAAAGAAGAGACGAATTTTAGTTGAAGGACTTTTCACATTCAGGCTTGTGATGCAAGGCTCTCATGGAAGTGTCTTACACGTTTCATACAAATGCTTTTCATGGTCCAAACTGTGTCACACTCCAAATGGTGTGTTACTTGTGAAAGACACGTCGCTTGAAGATGGCAGCCACTCTTTTGCTTTGAAATCTATGAAACGAATACGAAACTAATTTAAGCTAACAAGCCTAATTTATCAAATTACTGGGTGGCATTTGCTAAATGGCACTTGCTCCGCTGTGCGACAGCCGCATAGATCTTACGTAACTGATCCATGTGCTATGACTGGTATGAGGATGTAAATATCAGTTTCTCATTAGCAATCCTTTATTTGTCATACTTTCGTTGCTATGCCAACTAGGTTTATCTGAAAACAATTAGTTTGTGGGGCTACTGAAAGTTCCACCTGCTAAGGTATGTGATTACAAAATATTTTCTGGTTAAACTTGCTATTATCTCGTTAAAGTTACAGTGGATCAGGGATTTATATTTTTCAGGGATAAATTGTGAACTGCTATCTCCCCCCCCCCTTCTCTTTTTTAAATTCTTCAAGCATTAAGAATACTCGGGGGAAAGAACTTACACACGTTCCAAGTCCAATAGCTTAAAATAGACAATCTGATGAGACAACTCTCGCTTCTGTGAAGTTATACAAAATGGTGATGTGAAGTTGCAGTTATTTAAATGGACAAATAATCAAGTATTTGAGAATATGAACTTAACTCCCGCCCTCCATGTAAGTCAACCCCAACAGAGGATTAAATAGGGATGTTTCTCCCTAGATTTTGGACTTCAGAATTACCTGGTTTTCTTTCTGATGTGAAACTGATGTGTTATACATTGAACAGTTAAAAAGAAAAATACTGCATTGTATTTATTTACATTTCTGAACATTGAACAAAGTCATAGGCCTGCACAGTGTGCTGCCACCTTCAGGGTTCTTCACATTAAATTAAAGCAACTCAAATACTTTATTTAAAAAAACAACAACAAGAAAATTTGGCTGGGATCTAAATGGCTGTACTTTTATTTTCTGTCTTAAAAAAATCCTCAGTATTATCATGTAATATGATAACCGTCATATTATCATGACGGTTATAACTGTAATCATATTATCATGTTATCAGCCCAGCTTTGCTTTTTGTAAGCAAAGACACCTTTGGCATGCATACCTAATATATAGCCGAGATAACAATAGCCATTCTACTGCCAGCAACCTTTCAGTTGACTGGGAATATCCATGTTCCTGGATTTTTTGTCTGAAACAAGGTGGGATGAAGAATCAACTGCCTGCCCCTGCTCATAAATGACACCTTTTTATATCTTTAATTATTCTGAACCTGAGAGAACAGCTTAGGGCCACAATATTTGAAAGACTGCCTTCCTGTACATGAATCTGGCAGTCCAACTAGCGGTGCAATCCTCTCTAACATTGGAGTGGTAGAGCGCATGCTCCGCCACTCCAAAGCATTGCCGTAAAGCATGTTTGCATGCCATAAAGCACGTTTGCATACCATAAAGCACATTTGCAATGACTCAGGAGTAAGCCCTCACTCCACCACCCTCCAGACCCCATGACTGCCAATGGAGGTAAGTCCTGCACCAGTTGGTGCAGGAGCGGGGGGAAGGTGGGCAGGGGCAGCCAGGGAGGTGGTCTTTGGCCCTGGGCTGGAAGGGGGCGGGGATATTGACGGCGCACTCCACCGATGACCTATGCCTGTGCCAAGGCCGGTTTGGCCTTACATGCCCCCCCCGAATGTAATCATAGGCAGAAGCAGGGCAAGGGAGCTACACTGCTTTCCCAAAAGGAAGGGGCGATGAGAGAGGTGGCCCACAAAGTTTAGGTAACCAGCCCACACTGGCGCAGCAGCTTCAGTTGCACTCAAGGAGATAGAGAGAGAAAGGTTGGAAAGGAAAGATTCGCTCATTAACATGACTCCTTTAGCCATGGAGTTGGTGAGGACTATTAGAAGTGGAGGTCTTGTTTTTCCCAAAGCCAGGAGCCCTTAGGCAGTGGTTGTGGTCACAAGGAACAATTTTACTGTTCGAGTTGTTCAAGGTACAATTTGAATGTTGTCACCAGCAAAATTCCATTTGAATTTTGGAGCAGGCTAGATCTATTAGCATTTTGGAGTAGGCAAAGCTCCATTAAATCCATATGATTGAAGGAGGGTTGTGTGTGATTAATTAGCTGATCAAGACTGTGGCCTTCTTGGCCTGTGGGTCTGAAGTCTCTTGCTGTCAGTTCAGGAAATAGTCATGTTTCTGGGCTGGCCCTTACTGGAAAGGGCTGGAAATAGCACCCTTGCCCTCCTGGCAGGCACTCAGCACCAAGTACATCATTCTTCTCTTCTCCCCACTTCTTCTTTCACTCCAGTCTCCTCTAGCTTTTCCAATGCAGGAAGTGGGAGGAGCAAAGCCTGGCATATCACCAGGTTAAGGGGGGTAGAATTTGGCACATCCCCATCGATGCTGGGACCGTCTGGGGCTGGGCCTGCATGCCAGAAACATTAACTTCTAGGGAACCACATAAGCCTTTGTCTTAATCTCTTTAACTTCTCATTTCTATCTGAATTAGAGGCTAACTAACTACATGCAACTATAAACAGACATGTAAAGTGATGACAATATTTTAATAATAATTAATAATAAGCTCACCCATTGGTCATTCTTCTCCTGTTGAAAGCTGTGAGTCTTAAAAATACTTAAATTTGACTGGATTATGGCTATTGTTTTAAAATATGACAAAAGAACAGAACATTCAAGGATCTGTCTAGTAAATAACGTGTACGTCTTGAAGAATTGTTATGTTCTGTGCTGAATCTTCATTTCCCCCCCCTGAAATTGGCAAAGTCAGCAGTTTAGGAGAAAGGTTTAAGTGAAGAATTGTTTGGTTTGAGTTTGCTGAAGTGATTAATTCTGTGAAGTAACAGTTTTGTAGGACATGGGTAACAGGCTTAGGAACTTTCCATGCTTACTTGCAAGAAAATGCAATGCATGCTATGTTTGGGATTTCTTTCTTTTTTCTTTTCTTAAAATATCAAGAAAAAAATATTCTTGATATAAAATAAAAAGCAACCACAGCATTGATTACAGCCAGCATCTCACAAATTCATACCACAATTACAGCACAATCCTGTGTAAGGATCTGGCCGGCGGCCCACGGCCACCTGCCGGATCCTGAGCCCCGGCGGCCATTGTGCTGCCGGGCCGGAAGTCTACTTGGGTCCCCTTCCCCAGGTGTAAATCCAGGCCGGCCCTATCAGCATCCTTGGATTTCCGCCAGGTAAATAGCAGGCGGAAGTAGAGGAGGCCATGTAACAGCCATCCCCCGCCCCCTCCCGAGCCTGCTAGGCCAATGGCCCCCTTCCCTTGCCCGGCCAGACTGCCCACGTGGCCGGCGATGGAGCTCTTACCTTCCGCCGCCGTTCGCGTCCTGGTCCAGCACCAGAGGGAGGGAGGCCTGCCTTGTGCCGGCCTCCCTTACTCCCGAGGCATCGCGAATGTGCTTTACGGCACGTTCGCGACGTCATCCGGCGACGGAACACTCATTCTGTCACTGGCTTTATTTACAGGATTGCGCTGTTAGAATGTTTACAGAACAAACCTATACATGTCTACTCAGAAGTAAGCCCCATTGTGTTCAGTGGTGCTTACTCCCAGGAAAGTGTGCCTATACACACAATCCTATATTGCAGCCTTAAAAACTTCAGATAAAAACTTGGACGTAGGTGTCCAAAATTCTCACTTGCACTCACTAAAGGACAAGCATCAAATAGTTTGGTGGTTTCATTCATTTAAGTTCTTCCGGGTTCTTTAACCATATCATCTGGAACTCAAGAGGAAGTGAACTTTTGCAAATATTTGACATTTGCCAATATTTTCAAAAAAAAATTCACTCATGTTTGGCATGTGAAATTTCAATTTTGAACTTCAAATTCACAAAACCTGTCCCCCAGAATGTGATATATGACTGCTTTAAATTTGGGGGAGTGTCTTAATTGTGTGGACAGCAACAATATGAAACTGCTTACTTTGTCAACTAACAAATCCCGCCAGATAAGAAATACTCTGAAAGGGCAATATCTTAGTGGACCAGCACATACTACATATACAGCAGACCTCAAGTTCAATCCCTGGATCTTCTGGTTTTAAAAGGATTTTGGTCAGCCCTAGAGAATAGACTTCTTGAGTGTTTGGAGAATCATTGCTAATTAGGATAGAAATAGTGGGTTGGATGGATCAATGAATTTGACTCCCTCTAAGGCAGCCTTTATTCATGTGTTCTGACATGATCAGCTATGAAATCTTCCAATATTAAGTACCATTATATATGTCAACTATTATAAAATATTCAGTAATAAAATCCAATACCCCAGGGGCATTAAAATCTTGGTGAATTCATAGAACACATTTTTAGGATAATTTTGAGGAGCAAGCTAATCTCAGCTCCATACAAGGTCTGGTTTGGTGGTGATGATGGGTGCAAAATAATGTTTTCACTCCCATAGTAATCTGATGGAACAATATTTTGCTGTTGATGCAGGAAGATGAAGGACTGGACAACACCAGAAGGATATGAAGATACTCAAATAGGGAGGAATGATTTAATGACATGTTGATCAAATAATATCTTTTGTACTAAAGCAGTTTTGTAAAAATACCTGTCCTTTTTCATGGTCCAACAGACAGGATCTAATGGTGTGACCTCTTGTGTTACCAGAATGCATGACATACTGAACTTTTTTCTATTTCAGGAGGTGATTAGATTCAGCCAAGCATTTTATAGAACTCCACTGGGTATTGAATGATATGATTGAAGTAATAGCTTCCTTGGTTTTTCTCTTGCACAACAAAAGCAGACTCCTATTTCTTTTCCTTCTAGTCAAGAGTGGGAGCTGATGATTCCCCAAAGATTAATGAATCAAACATCACAATCAGAAAAAGCCAGTATATAGCCTCACAATCAGTAACCGCACTTGTAAAATAATAAACCTGTGGCAGTATCACAAGTAGCTCTTCCACCATCAAGAGCTCACTCTAAGAATGGAAGGAGCTTTCCACTTGCACAAGGACCCATTCATAGAAGAAGCTCCTGGTGGTATAAGTACTAGTTGTGGTGCTACCCCTGGTCTTTAAATAGTTTGGCTGATTTCCAGAGCCACCAGGAGCAGTAACTTTGGGAAGCTATGACCTAATTCCAAACTTCCCTGAATCTTGGACAAGCTCAGATGATCCCAGCGGGGTGACCTCAGGCATCTCCATTGTTATGATAGCAGGGCCAGTAATCAGTCTCCATCAGGTTCTTGCATGCCCACAAGCCTTTTTGCCCAATCAGCATGCAGTGCTACCTACAAAGTGCATGCTGCATGCTGGGGTGGGGGGGGAGGCCACCAGATGGCCTAGGAGGGATAAGTAACACACTTTCCTGCTTAGAGAGGCTGCCTGGCTTCCAATGGGTCTCCTCAGACCCATGTGAACTACTGTATTTAACTGGCATAAGTCAGAGGGGCGTGTCAGGCTGGAAAAGGGGATAGACAGGATCTTGATGAGTGCTGCTACTGCAGAGATCCTCCCCCTCCTGCCCTCAAACTTCCCCCAGTTTTGCCCACTCCTTGCCCAGATCCCCCCCCAAAAAAACTGACCCCGTTATCTTACTGGCTTCAGTGGGGTGTAGTGGCATTCCTAAGACCGCCCCCCCCCGCGCCGGGAGTGACGTAACGGCAGCAGCCATTATCAAGCACTCAGAGGCGCGGGGCGGGCAGGAGGGCCGAACACACCGACGGCTCTCCTCGCTCACCCTGGTGAGCGGTATGATCCACGCTGCCGCCGCTCGCCTTTGCAACCCCGCCTGCCTGCTGCCTGGGGCCCGATCCCGTGACCTGGGGGCCGACTGCCCCAAGGCCCCCACAGCTGACGACACCACTGGTGGGGTGTACGGGAGCTGCTGTTGCACATGCGGGGATTCAGGCCATTTGCACCGGCAGCTCTGAAGTGTACAACAGCAGTGCAGCATTCATGCTGCTGGAACAGCGCTTACACAGACGGATTGAGAGACCCATCAGCGTAAGCCCAGCATTAGATTGGGTTGCCTGAGAGGCCACAGGGAGCATGCATGAAACATTAAACAGAAACATGCATTAAACAGAGAAAGGGAGCATCAAATATGACGAGCGCCTGCTAGAGACCTACCTCGGCAGCAAAGACCAAAACTGTATAGTTGGAAGGACAGAGGAGAGGATCTCCCTTGCTCTGAGGAAACCTGGTGAGAACACACTGGGCAACAGGGAAGACCCACGCTGAAAATAGTAATTCTGAAGATAGAAAAGGTGCAAAAGATAATTGGATTTTTAAACATCCAAAATCTTTACCAAGAAGAAGGGTATATGCCAGAAGTGTAGGGTTGTCCCCTCAATTTCTGTCCTGCCACTGACGTAGATCTTCAAGACCTACTCTTTTGACAGAACCCTTATAAGTACTATGTCCATCTCTTGTTAGAAACTAGGGTAACCTTCCCAGCAGTTATTTTTTTGGTATCCCATCTTTGCAACTCTTTCCAAATTCCTGTGCTAAAATATCTGGGTTTTACAATGTCTCCCCTCTGAAATGTCTACACTTCTTTCTTGTTGATTTCAACATCAATTTCTAGCTTTCCATGACTACAGTTGTGATTCTCCATCTCTACAGACTGAAGTAATCTTCATTTGTTACACCTGTGCAATAGTTTGCAAAACACACGCAAAAAAAAAGAAGGGGGGAAAAGTGTGGTGGAAGCCCTCTTGCAGATACCATAGCTGGAAAGAACAGTACACCCCCGGAATGCTCGTTACAGCAGCGTATGGTTCCAATAGGATTGGGCTGTTAATTGTGTATCTTGCCCCAAGTAGGGCTTAGGTTTAATTATAAAGAGCAAGTGGGAGAAAACAAGAGAGAAACCACAGTATGGACAGGGGGCTTCGGTAGTTTGCCCCCACCCTGATTTTGATCCTGATCACATCCCTCCACTCAGCATTTTTAAAAAAACTAAAAGACCTTCCATTACTTTTCAATAATATTTTTTTCATTTAAAAAAATGTTAGTTCTAGTTCATGAACTAAATCAGTAACAGCACTTGTAAAATAATAAACCTGTAACATAAAAAAATGTTAGGCCCTAGTTCACGGGCCACAACTAGGACCAAAACTATGACAGGGGCAAACTACTAAAACCCCTTACCCCTGCCATGCTCCCCTTCCCCACATTTGCTATTTAAAATGTAATCTAAGCCTCAATTAAGGCAAATTGCACGTTTAAATGCACATGTAACTGAATCCTTAACGTGCAACTCGGCAGATTCACGTGGGATGCTAAATAGGCACAGAGACACCTTTTAAGAAGTGGTTCTCTTTTATTTCATAGGCGGAGAGCAACTGTGCCTATTCATCCTTGTATGATAGTTTTTTTTCCAGTGATTGTTTGCTGGTGTCTCTCATCTCTTTTTCTAGATTATGGACCCCTATGCACTAGGAAACATCTTGTCAGTTCTTTTTCCCCGGCAACTACTTTGTGAACAGTCTTGTTGAAAAGGTAAATGCAAATATTCTTCATAATTTACATTACAGCATTATAGTGTAGAGCTCCCACTATGTGAAAGTGTTTTTGGCAACCATTTTCCTGAAACAGTAACATATGAAGCTAGCATGTCTCTCCTTCTCTTGTCCTCTCTTTTGTGGCTTCCTACACTCTTTGTTCCACAAAATTGTGTTCATCTTCCCTTGTTTTGTTCTTCTGCCCTTTGGGCTTTCATCATGCTACTTGCTATACCTGCAACAGTTTCTTTCCTTGGAAAAGCACCGACTTAGAAACCAATTGAAGGAGAATAGTGTCCTTTGGCCTCTACTTAGCAAGTTTCTTTGGATAACTTTCAGTTATTGTAGCCCAAAGATTTGCAGTAAGGTTTTGAAGTTGTTCAGCCTCCTCCCTGTACTCTAAGCCCTTGTTCAACTTGACTGACAGTCGAACCAGGAGACGGCTCAGTTTTGGCCCTGCCCCCTCCCCCTGACAAGGAGGCTGTGGTTAGGTTACTTATCGACCCCATACTAACAGGAAATTACAGACCAGACTCTAATTGTACTATTCCCAGGCAAGGTGATGGAGCAGGTGGTGGCTGTTCAGCCACAGGGTCTCTTGGATCAATGAGCTCAATTTATTTCAGCATGGTTTAGAGTTTCTCGAACTTCTGCAGGCTTAGCGTCATATAGCCAGTCAGTCACAAAATGAGATCCCAGTAATGATGGTCTCCGATTTGTTCTTCCAATATTCATATCTGCCCTAAACTACCCCCAAATACCTCATAATTGTGTTGCACATACAGCAAGTCCTCACTTAAAGTTGTTAATAGGTTCTTGGAAACTGCAACTTGAAGCGAAACAACTTAAAACGAAACCAATGTTACCGTAGGCTTATACGTAAACAAGGGTTTATGGCATATTTCTGGTCACAAAAAAAATCACCAGACTTCTAAATAAAGACCCTTCTAATATTAAATATTTAAATAAATGTGAGCTTTCCGAGTCAGAGAAAACCCACACAGACATGAGGAGAACATTCAAACACCTATATTATATTTTATTATGTATTTTAACATGTTTTAATTGTAAGCCGCCTTGATTGCCCTTATCGGGAGAAAGGCAGGGTAAACATTCTTTAAATAAGTTAAATTAAATTAAATAAATATTGCAAAGCACACACACACACACACACACACACACACACACACACACCTACCTGTATGGTTGCAACAGCAACTGTTCCCCCTGCCTTGAAACATAGCAGCAGTCTTTGTTGACCTGACCCGCCGCAAAGTCAATACGTACCTGGGGCGGGTGGTGTGTGGGTGTGAGGGTTCAATCATCCCACATCCACGCGTCCGTTATGATGCAGCTTGGTTGTTCCGTGGTGACGGTGTGCACCTATCCCCTATGGGGGCGGACTTGTTTATTGAAGACCTGCAGAGGGCCTTGTTCACTTGTTTGGTCCAGTGGGGCTGGGTGGTCAAGCGCTAGGCTGGCCACCCGATGTGGCAGGTGGTGTGCGGATAGGGGTAGGCAGGTGGCTAGGGACTCGGCGTGCATCTGGAGTTCGGCAAGGTCAGGTGGTAAGCCAGGACCGCTCATCACGACACTGTTACCCTCGGGTCGGTGAGGCTGGCTGGCTGGCCACCTGGCTGGAACAGGGAGGTACCATCATTGGCGTAGCCATTATGGCTACCTGCACTGTTCAGCTGTCTTCACCTTTCGGGGTTGGCTGTGATAGGCCCCGTCGGGCGGTGACCGAAGGGGCCTGGAGCCTGGGTGTTTACGCCAGATAAGCAGGGGGAGGTAAACAGCTAGTGCTGTTTTCCCCCGATCAGTAGCCGCACGCAAAAAAGGGGGGTGGTTAGATACCCCTAGTTAGTTTACCTTTGCAGGTCTTCTTATTGTTAAATAAATGACCATTTAATCCAAAGAAGCGTTGTCTGGCGTATTTATTTCTGGGGTGTAAGGGTAATGCAAAGCACGCACACACACACACACACACACACACACACACACACACACACACACATACCTGTATGGTTGCAACAGCAACTGTTCCCCCTGCCTTGAAACATAGCAGCAGTCTTCCTGCCATTGCCTTGCCATGCCGCCCTTTGCACCTAGCACCTCTCATGCAAACAAGAATCTCATACAGGCACAGCCTACAGGACAAGGAGGTACGTGGAGAGACAGGCACAATATCAGCTGGAACAGACAGCAGAACCGAGAGGAGATAGAGTTGGTGAGGTGCAGGGTGATGACAAGACAAGAGACAAGTAGACGGAAACTGGGACAGTTCAGCGCATGCTTCAGACAAAACCTGAATGCCGAGACCGCGCTCAGCGGGGGCTCGTGTTTTACTCGGTTGCTCTGGTAAAACACATGAGAGTGGGGGGGGGGTTGACGCCCCCTGGGAATAATCTGAAGGAGGAGTGTGGGCAGAGCCAAGGCTTTATATTTTGGCTCCCTTCCATACTCCGTCCTTCTTTTCTGGAGCTGCAACAGCTGTTAACCCACCCACCCTCCCTAGGTTACAGTCTGGGCTATGCTGGCCGCCCTGGAAGGGGGCCGGGTAGGAATTTTTCTGCACACCCGATTGGCCTAGGTGTGTAGTTTTTTCTCCTACCTCTGACTGTAGTTGGGCTCTGTTATTTTCTTGTCACTAATTGGTCACTAATTGGCTGGTGGTCAGGGGTAAGAAGGCTGGAGGTTGGGCTATAGGAGTGAACTTGGGGGCAGCAAGGTTACGGGATGCACCCCCCCACACGATCTCCATCTCCCAGTTGCCCTCCAGCGCAGGGGCTTCTGGGGGGGGGCATGGCTGGGATCACGTGAGCTGCCCTAGATGCCCTCCTGCTCAGGGTGGTGCAGCGGTTCCTGCTGCCCTGACCCACTAGGGGTTGGCATGGATGAGCCGGCTTCCTCAGAGGAAGGGCGATGACTCGGAGTCAGGGTTGTAACTCTGCCCGGGCAGTCCTTAGGATGTATGCCCGGGCTTCAGCGCTTCTCACATGCGTGTGGAACACCCTGACCCCTGCCTGTAGATCTCCTATTTATCTACGTCTTCTCTTTCTGTATTTTCAATAAAGTGGCCCTTTTCATCCATGTCTTGACTCATGTGTTTATTGGAGCGTACTAGAGTAAACTTCTTGAATGGAGTTGTGAGATACTTTCGATTATTTTAATCTTATTTGAATCACATTAAAATAATATAGGTGATCAAGGAGAAATTGACAGTCGTGCACCAATTTTGTGCTCCTCAAAACTCTTCTGGCCTGGTTTGGGTAGATGACCCTCACAAGGGGCTGGAGAGGGAGAGTATGATCCTGCTGCTTTTCCTGGACCTCTCTGTGGTATTTGATACCATCTGTCATGGTGTCTTTCTTTGCCACATGTCAGGATTGGGAAATGGTGGCATGGCTTGATCGTGGTTGCTGTCCTACTTGGCAGGGAAGAGGTAAAGGTTGGTGCTGTGGAATTGCTGCTTTGCTCCACAGATGTTCTCCTGCTCCACCCTATATTCCATGCTTTCCAGCTTCTGCATTGAAGCTGCAGAGAGAAATTGTCCAGAGGTTTGGGGTGCAGTGTCATTGGTATGCCTGTAATGCTTGTCTTTTTCCTTCAGTCCCAGCAAGGCAATTGACAGCTAGGCTGAGCACTGGTGGAACGCATGCTCTGCCAGCGCTGGCTGCTGAAAAAGCACCATAAAGTGCTTTCAGGCAGTGCACTGAGTAGCCAAAGGGAAGGTCGTCAGTTCTCCCGCCGCCTGCTGGAGCAGGTAAGCAAATGGATTATGGCAGAATAGGGTGGGGAGGGGACAAAACAGGGCAGGGAGGGGCATAACGGGGGTGAGGAGGCTACAGAGGAGGGGTGGTGGCAATGGTGCACACCTGGATCCGACCCCCTTTCTGCAACCTCTCCACCCCCTTTCTCTCCTTGGATTTGCACTAGCGAAATCATTAGCGCAGGTTTGAGGAGACCCATTGCGGAGCAGGAGGCTTACAGAGGTGTACAGGGATTTAAATCCACTTTTGCCTCTGAAGCCTCCCAATCCACACACCCCACTGGATACGGCATGCCCATTTTTGACACAGCTGCATCAGCAAGGAGGGAAGGATGAGATTGGGCTGTGAATCTCTTAACAGCTGCCTGGACTGCCTGTACAAAGAAAACAAAATAAGGTTTAAAACCAATATTTTTGTTTTTTTCCTCTACTAAGCTTATTTTTCCCTACTTATTTTAAGCTTTTTTCCCTACTAAGCTTATTGGGGTTGAGGCCCCAGGTGACCCATGTTGTATATTCTGCATAGCGCACTGTTAATGCTGAAATAAATGTTACAATAGATGTGGCTGCAGAATCCTGAACGTGAAATTCACTCTGTGTGTCAGTCTTGCGTTGCTGCCCACTGGATTTAACTTCGCCTTGGGACAAGAGCTGTGAAACTAGAAAACTCAGAACTTCACAAATCAACAGAGCTTAGCTAATACAAATAGCCAACTTGTCTTATCCACATTTTGAAAGCTGGAGAAACAAATCTGAAAACCCTCGTAATTTGCTCCTCCTCCATTATACGTACAGCTAATTTCATAGTCTGGAATCCAGACTCTGGATGATTTCTGCATGCTAGGGTTGCAAATCTTCCAGAAGACTTACTCTGGCCTTCGAGAAGATATGTATTAGTTTAGCATTCATGCCTTGTTACAAAAGATGTGTTAGTTCTGACGCCTTTTACAATGTGTTCATCCTAGTTATCTCACATCAAGTAAGTGAAGAAGGTAACTAGATGCACACATTTTCCATAGGGATAAAGGTTTTTTTTTTTTCTTAATTGGAAATGGGTAAACTCATTGGCAGCTTTGCTGGATCTGATACCCTTCCATTATTAAGCAGGTGACAGAAGGTAACTAGGTCATTCACAGTAGTTTACAGTAGCACTGGGTTGCAAAGAGACACTATCAGTCTAAGCATCTTGGGAACAGTTTTACTTTTTATGTTAAAAAAAAACCCACCTAAAATATATATGTATTGCAGGGCATTTAGCTGTATGACCTCCCTCTATGGGCCAATGAATAAAATGGAATTGATGCCAATTTCAATCGAAAAGTAGACTATAATATTTCCCTGCTAGATGGGATAGAATATTTATTGGTGGGAAACTAAAGTTGTTATGAGTTTCTTAAAGATTAGAGCAGGGGTTCTTAACCTTTTTACAATTACAGACCCCATCGCAATGGCTTGCCCAATATGTCTCCATAACCCTTTCGCCAGAATGTCGAAACCATCATCATCATCAACACCAGTTCTATTAGGTACCAGTATGACTTCAAAAGATGTCAATAGCTTGGTTTTACTTTACATAATGGATATTTAGGAACAGATGCTTCAATCCATATTGATAATGCTGATAGTTACTCATCTAACAATTTTTTTTAATTGTTCAGAAATCGAGTCCCATCATTTGGTCCCCATACCCCCAAGGAATATGGATACCCCGGGTTAAGAATCAATCCCTGGATGCCCTCTAAATAGAGTTGGCGAAGAGATGAACACACTTTCCTTGGGCTGGTTATGAAAACCAGGAAGGAGGTCAAACTAGCTTGATGTAAGGACCAACTCCTGGGAAGGCAATACAGCTTCAATCTTTCTTCTTCCCTTCCCTCTCTGTATGCCTAGGAACATATTTTATTTATACATTTCCAATTCCAAAAGGGCCCGTCAAGGTGACCTGCACAATTAAAAATACAAATTAAATTAATCTGGTCTGCATAATTAAAACAATACAATTAATAATTTACACCAAAAAATCAGTAAAAGAGAACGATAGAGAGCTGATAAATACACAAAACATATTACAGAGCAGCAAATAAGTCAAAAACTCATCAGTAAAGAAAGGTATTCAGCTGATGGTAGAACACTGGCAAAAATGAAGATATGCGGACCTCCAAGGACAGAGGTCTCCAGATCCTGGGTACCATCACAGAAAAGGCTCTCTTGTGCACCCCATCGAACCACATCTCAAAACGTGGTAGGATGCACAGAAGGATATCACTAGACCTCCATGTAAAGGCAGTTTCATATGGAGGGAGCCAATCCTTTGGCAATGTAGCCTAAATTGTTTAGGGCTTAAAAAGGAGATAACCAGGGGCACATGCACCCCAAATCACAGCCAGAAATGAGTCAGTAACCAGTAGAGTTGGTACACCAAGGGAGCAGTATGCTCCCCAACATTTGAACCAATCAAACTCTGGCAGTGGTGTTTTGTTGTACCAACTGATGTTTCTGAGAGGCCTTCTGTAGTAGTCCAGTCTAATTGTAAGTAAGGCAGAGTAATAATACACAGCATTGCTATAGCCATCATGTGAGTGTGCAAAGCACTTCACATGTATTGTTCTTGATGTTGTCCTTTCAGCAACCCTGTAATGTGAGTTAAGTATTACTAAACCCCAGTGATGTAGACTTGAGTCTATTGACTCAGACTTGAGTCAGACTCAAGTCACATCAGTGACTTGACTCGGCGATTATAAAAGACTCAAAAGTCTCAACTCGAGACTTGGAGCCTTTTACGACAAGTCCAATTTTATTCAGGTTTAAACCTGTTTTCCCCATTCAATAGATAGGGACTCGCAAGCAAAGACTCGAGACTTGGGGGCAAAGACTCGGGACTTGACGTAAGACGTGGACACAGAGACTTGATCCACATCCCTGCTCAACCCATATTGCAGCTGGGGAGCCACAGCTGAGAAGGCATGGCTCATCTTGGGTCACCTAGTGAGTTCATGGCAGAGGTCAGATTCAGACCTGGGAAGTCCTGATTTGCTGCTCAGTCTCTTAGGCACTACACTACACCAGCATGTGACATACTGCTGCTAATTACTTTAAAAAAATCCACTACAAGATGGTGTTCAGGTCATCAGCTCAGAAGGTAGATTTGTATCCAACAATCAATAGACATACACATAGCCGCCTCATTCCCCAGGCAGCTGATAAGCTTGATCCAGGTTTGTTGGACATGTGACCAGCGACTCCCTGGCTGTTTCTAATCTGCACAGCACATGCGGTTTCTCCAGCGGCCTCTGTTGCTGAGAGAGCCTGCACCGGTGTCGGGAGCGGCTGCGGAGGCGGCAACGGAGTTGCCCGACTTGGACTCGGTGCCCGGAGGGAGTGCCGGGCAGAATGAAACGGGCGCGGGAAGGACGTGCGCCAAAAACAAGGTAAGAGAGCGGCGCCCCGGGGGGGATTCTAGCACCCCGGGGGGAATAAATAAATAATTCGTGGAATTGCCCCCCCCAAATCGCGGCGCCACCTTTGGCGGCGCCAGGGAGTGAAGGGGGGAGAAAGGGAGGGGCGCCAATTCCAGGATGTGCCCCCAGAGGCGCAACGCGCCGGGAGGGCACCCGGAGCAAGGGGCGGGGCCAGCGTCGTGACGCGCCCTCGCGTCACGTAGACGTGCCCCCCCGCCCATTTTGCTCCTATTTCAGAGCCAAATGGGCTGCAGGGCAGGAGGGAGGGCCAAAACGCAACGCTGCTTCGGGAGCCGGTGAGTTCTCCCGACCGCGTTCTGCCCGCCCCCCCCCGCGGTGGAGCGCCTGGAGCGACTGCTCCATCCGCTCCACCGTAGTTACGGTGCTGTGTGCCCCCTATAGATTTAGGGGTAGCAACGCCACTGCATGTGACAGTGGGGCACCTGAATGCATGTTGAATCATGGATGCTACATGAACCACTATTGCCAGCCTTCTAATCTTTTTTGTTCCTTAATCTACTTTCACAAAAAAGGTGGTGGAAAAATTCTTCTTACTTTCCTTGTCTGCCAGGCAAATAGCTGCATCTAATTTAGTCCTGCTGGAAGATTTTGAATATCACATTTCACACAGCTTCCAATACTAATTAGCAATATAGCCAAGTGTTTCAGACTGTCCAGTGGCCTGGCTGAGGTTTCTCCCTTGGGACCTGCAGTGCTCGGAACTGTCTTGACAAGGGGTGATGCGATGAGGCTTCCGTGTATGACATCATCGCCAGGCAGCAATGTCTTACGAATTCTGGCCGGCAGCACAGCTGGCTACAAACTTGCTGATTGTCAGTGAGGTGGGGATCAAAAAGGACAAAGGAAGGCTCGTTTGAGGGGGGGCACGGAGAGAAAGGATGGCAAGACAGGAACGGAAGAGTGGGGAGTGACAAGAACAGAGGAGGATCGTCTACAGGCAGGACTGAAGGTTGAGGCATAGAGAGGTCTAGCTTGGGAAAGGGGGACAAAGAGAGCTGGAAAGTACTGGAAAGAAGGCTAGGGGGACCGAGGACAAGATGAGGATACTGGGAAGAAGAGAAAGGAAGGTGGAGAAGACTGGAGGGAGAGGACAACAAAGGGGTAAAAATCCCAGCTATACGGTAATGGGGAAGAAGCCTGAACCTCTGCTACCAGTCCAGAAGGACGCTAGACTACTGCAGCTCCCAGCCCCCACTAGAACTCTAAGCTCCTTAGGCAAGTGGGTAGCCTACATAAGAGGTGTTCTTAGGGGCTGGCTCTTAAACCAAAGATGGTGATTGATTTGAAAAATCAGGAGAAAGGGAGAACCCTGTAGCCTCTCTACAGGACAGACTCTCAAACCCACCCACCCCTGCCCCTTACCCCTGCAATAAATCACCCTTATCAGTAGCATATCTATGCCTCCAAGTCCATTTGTATTCCTCATTATGTTGTTCTCCTTTCCCTATGATGTAGATCTGCCTCCCAGCGATGGGGATGCGGGATGAGGCCCCGACACTCCCCAGTGACAAAAGCATCTGAGATGCCCGGGACCTGGTACAACATGTCCAGGGAAAGGGCTGTTCCCTTTCATTATTCATGGTTCCCACAAACTTTCAAAGAGCAGCTGCAGCATCATCTCACTGCATCATGTGTCAATGTTATGACTCGCTGAATTATTGTACAATAAGCAGTAATGTCAGTAGCCCTCCCGGAGCCCGGATCAAGGTTGCAGGGCATAAATGACGCGACGTCGACGCGCCCAGCGTGGCTCCAAACAACCCCCCTGCCGGTTTTGGTACCATTTTGGAGCCGTTCGGGCTCCAGGGAGGGAGGGCGGACCGAAAAGAAGACGGTCGAAGTGGAGGTGATGCATCGCGAGGGTAAGTATGCCCCAACGCTGTGTGCGCCCGTGCCCGGAGCAGCTGCTCCGTGCACTCCGCTCTAGTTACGCCTCTGATAAGACTATTACTAGTTTTGGTTGATTACATATAGTGTTATTGTACAGTAATTCAGCAAGTCTGTGTACAGAATTTTGGCATTGAAAGTAAAGAGGATATTATTCCAAAGCAACTTTATCTTTCCATGGTAAGGCACAGCTTCGGTTTCTGTCAGACAAGTGTATCTTCCAGCCTAAATATAGAACTATAGACAATAATCTAGACTTTCTTTAGACATCTGGTGACATTGACTGCAATAACCCTTGAGAGGCAACCACACCTTGTTCTTCTTTGGAGTGACATTTGGAAGTGATTTTGGAGCCGTTCAAATATACTAAATTTAGAATGTTTTGTGGGGCGATCGGTAGGAGACATCAGTTTGCGCAAGCCAGTGTGTAAAGAATGAACTCTTTATATAACTTGCTCACGCATTGATATGCAGATACTTCTCAACCAGACAGCAAACTCTGCCTGCTATCATTGCCTGTCTTGTTTCACATAGAAATTAACATACTCTTAGACCCCTATCCTATCGAGGAACTAGTGTTCCAGCAGCACTAGGCACTTTATGGCAGTACAAAAGCTGGGTCGCTGTTGTCCGCTTCCAGGCCATTGCTGCAAAAGGGTAGTAGCATAACATGTGCAACAGTGGCCCCAGAGGCCTCTTTCGACCCTGGAAAGTTGGCAGCAGAGGAGTGTCATGGGTGGGAAGGGCAAAGAGTTTCAGGGAGGATCAGGGGAGAGCAGGGGGCAGGGAGGGGGTGGAACTCAGAACTCAGTAACTTATGCCAGGATCCAGGGCCACTAAGAGGAATTTTATCAAAGGGTACAAAGTGTATTCTGGCCCCCTTCCCTTCATGTGAGTTTGGCTCCTGGGGGCCCCTTTTTTGCTCCTGAGCCCCCCTTTTGACACATTTTTGACCCTGGGCCTGGGTACGATTGTACCCCCTTAACCCCCCCTCTCAGAGGTCCTGCTAGGATCCTATTCCCTCTTTTTGAAGTCACCCTGCCCCTTTTTCTTGGGTTTGCCCCTTCTCTATAAGGCTTGTCCATAGCTCTGGTTCAGACTTCTGGTTCAGAATGCAGCACTTCTAGAGATAATAAGGTTTTGGATTTTAGCTACCTACTCTCTCAGTGCTGCCAGCCAGAAGCGTCGCTCCGGTAGGGGCGGGGCTGTAAGTATCGCTGCGGTCATAGTCTCTTTACCGAGCGAGGAGGAGGCAGCCCCGCCCCCTCACTGTCCGAGCCAGTCCCCTACGGAGAAAGCAGCAGGCAAGAGACCCTGCCTGCTGCTTTCTCCGTAGGGGACTGGCTCGGACAGTGAGGGGGCGGGGCTGCCTCCTCCTCGCTCGGTAAAGAGACTATGACCGCAGCGATACTTACAGCCCCGCCCCTACCGGAGCGACACCTCTGCTGCCAGCATGTGTTTACCAGGATTGGGAAACCAGGGAGAAAATGAATTTTAAATTTATAGAAGGACTGGAGAACTTCTGAAGGAATGTCATCTGTCACAAGAAGGGGTATTTTGTATAGGTTCACTAGCATTTCATTACATAAGAACATAAGAAGAGCCTTGCCCATCTAGTACAGCTTCCTGTATCTCACAGTGGCCTCCGAGAGCACACAGCCAAAAAGATAACCTGTTTCCTGCTGTCACTCCCTTGCACCTGGCACAGAGAAAACCTACTTCTAAAGCCAGGAGGTTGCTTATGGCTTGTAACCTGTGGTGGTCTTTTCCTCCATGAATCTATCCAAACCCCTTGTAAACGCATCTAGGCCAGGTGCCATCATGCCACCATCAAGCAAGCCAAACGACAAATCATAGACACGGGCAGCCCGGTCCAGCCTAAGGCCTCAGCGGCACAATTCAGGCACAAAAGCAGCCTAAGTGCTTTAGGCTCGAGTTGTGACTGAATTGTGCCGGAGAGGCCGAATTTGTGCTGCAATTGTGACGGGCGTAGGACGAATTTACGACGGATGTCGCGCGCATGCGCACTACGGGCGCCGGCACAATTCCAGCACAACTTCGGCCTAAGAGTGGGCATTCCATGGGCGTCACGGGGGCGTGACAGGGGCGGTTACGAATTTGGGTCGGATTCCAGACACTGGCGAGCTCCGACACGCCCACTCGAGCACAACTACGGCACAAAATTTAAGTCGACAAAAAAGGTGGACTCAAATTTGAGGAGACCCATAGGAGCCATTTTACCTTACCCACTCCAGCCCTCTCCTGAAAAGTTCTAACACCCTACTCCTGAGTTATGCCTGAGTTAGGACGGAATAGCTGTGGCATAACTCTGGAACCGGACACAGATAGTTACCCTATCAGCACTCAGCCCCACCCAGCCTCTTTCCTACAAAAGCCCAGCCCCAGACCTCCATTCTCTCTCTCTCTCTCTGAGCACGTGGCGTGGGGTCCTGTCCCCCAGCAGCCACAAAGTGGGACTTTGTCGGTGGAGGGCAAAATTCACAAACACCCCACTTCTCTCTTCTCCTCTCTCCTCTCTGCCCCCCTCAAGGGCAGAGAGGGCTGTTCAGGCTGTGGCCAAACTGTTTACAGCTGTGCCTGGGCAGCTGCCTCCATGCCAGTGTTTGCTAACCCATGTCTTTCTCCCAGCCCCTCTCCCCTCCCCCACAGGCAACAACACCAGCAGGTAAATGCAGGTAAGAGCAGGGAACGTGCTGACATGTGTTCTGACTTCTGCCTCTTTGCATATAGAAATATAGGTAGGATACATGCCTCTTTACCAATGTGTTGTCTCATAGCTGCCTGCAATGCCTGCCATGATATGCCTCTTTACCAATGTCTTGTCTGATAAATGCCTGCTTTGCCTGCTATGATACATGCCTCTTGACCACTGTTGTGTCTGATTGCTGCCTGTAGTAATGTGAGCACACAATGCCACAAGTGTGGAACTGTTAGCCTTATGTAGGCACCAGCTGTTCCCCCCCCCCTTTTCTCCACAGGGTCTACTGACAGGTCAGTATTGCTAGGTTTGCCATGTTTGTGACCCACGCGTTGTGTTGTTGTCTCTCTCTTTGACCCTTTTCCCTTACAGGATCATGCTCACCTTACACCCAGGGAAGGAGCGCAGACCATGCTATGTGTGTCACACCTCTCAGCTGTGTTTGATTTCTCTCCCTGCAGGCCTTTGCAACCGGCACACTGGCATTTCTTCACTGGCGATTGCTACCACACAGCAGATGCCATGGAACACCCCCGTGTTTTTTGTCTCCCCAGGAATGTCCACTACCACCTACCTTCTGGGGAGCACCCCTGGGCCTGCAGTCTGGTTGCCCCATGGTCGTCTGCCTCGATCCTGCCAGAGGTCTGGGAGCCTGCCCTGCAACCCTCCTCAGCTGCTGCTGCTGCTCCACCTCCCTGGTTGCCTACTTGCTGTCCCTCCCCTTTCTATGGAGCAGGCTGTGGTTCCACAGGGGAAGAGCCTGCATCTCCAGGTCCATGGGTCACGCCTGCTGCTGCTGCTACGTTCTGAGTGGCTGCTGTGCCTACCCCTGGCAGCCTCGCCTGGCCATCTCTTCCAATGTTCCAGAACAATAAAGATGCCCCTTGGGCAAAGGCCCCTTGAACAACATGTCCCCAAATGTAACACAAGCATTGCCCGCCCAGCACACAAGACCCTGCATGACTCCCATCCAGGGACTGCCACTGCCTTCCCAGGGAGACCACAGCAGGGGGGCTGCCAGACCCTCAGGGCTCAGAGGGGAGGGGGGAGTTGGGGGGCCTCTCAGGCAGGCAACCATTGACAGGCGACACGGCGCCCATACTGGATCCGCTCGCGTCCGCCACGTCCGTGAAGAGCCCTTTGGGCAACCGGGGCTCTCACCCGCCCTCGGTCCACCCGTCAACGGCGTCCGTTTCCGCCCGTCAATGGCATCCGTTTCCGCCCTCGGTCCGCCCGTCAACGGCGTCCGTTCCGCCCTCGGTCCGTCTGCATGAGAGGCGCCCGTTCCTGCATTGCCTTCATCTGCGAAGTGACCCCTGTGTCCCTATTGGTCTCTGCAGACCCCTCTCCCTGTATCCCTCTCCCACCAGCCTTGTTGTCTGTCTCTTTCTGACCCACCCGTGCCCCTCCCCAGCACCCCCTGTCAGTGTGCCTGCCTCCCCTCCCACTCCCTGATGATGGACGCTGGCACCCCCCACCCCGCTAGAGCGCCTGCCGCGAGGCGCCGATGTTGCCCCATCTGGGGGCGTGATGAGCTGCGTGAGCCCTTCCCGCTCGCAGCAGACAAGCCCAAGGCATCTCTCGGTCTTGGCCGGGGCACGGAGGAGAACGCATGCCGGGCTGCCTTCTTTGTGGGCATAGCCACGGCCCTGGAGGCCCAGGGCTTCAGGCAGCGCACGGGCATGTCCTGGCAGAGGCGGTTCCAGACTTCATGAGACCCCCCCTTGTGCGTGCCGTTCCCACCCCCTCCTTCCCTTCTCACCCCCGCCCCCCCATGACTCCCACGTGCAGCCTCAACGTGGCTTGGGGGTGGCTACCCCTTCTGCAGGAGGGAGGGCAGTGGCACTCCCCCCTGCAGCTGGTGGCTAATGCACAGGGTGCCCTGGGGCAGCTGGCACTGGCACAACCTCTGCCCTTCAGCTGACTGTCGCACGCCCAGTGCCTGCAGGCCCACCTGTGGCTGCCCATCTGCTGCGAACGCTGCAGCAGCTGTGGTAGGTGCACACAGACGAGCTCAGGAGGGGGATCTTCGCTTCCACACGACTGACAGCTCACCACAGGAGCCTGCCTGCCTCTGTGGTAACTGTTGCCTCGATCCTGGCCCACTGCTCTTGCCTCCTGCCTACCTCAGGCATAGTTGCAGCCTAACTCAGCCCTATCTTAGGCCACAGTTATGCCACACTTGGGCCTCAATTGTGCCTGACGTGCTGAGTTGGGCTGGAATGAGCCCTCAGTGTATAGAATAATAGTTTGGTGAGTCAAGATCTCCACCCAAATGATTTTCTGAAATGTCAACATATCTGCCGTATATTTCATTCTGTATGCATATCTTTCAAAAGTATTTGTATAACTTCGAGCAGCCATTTCAGAGCACGTTCTGAGACGGGTGTGGTTATATCAGAAGCCTCTTCTCATATTACCTGAAATAGGGAGAGAATTTTTAAACATTATAAAGATCGTTGTGCAATGCGTTTTATTCAGCGTAAGCTATGATCCTGGCATCTGCAGGCAGGATTCCACATCCTGAATTTCAAGGCACGAATTTTGGCAAGCTCAATGACTGGAAAATTTCCTTCTTCTGAAACTCCAAATTATTATTGAGAGACTAGTCACGAACCCTCCGGCTTTTTCACTTCCTGCTCTGCAAAAGCAAAGTGCATGTGTCCTTTTTGTCCCCACTTCAAAGGAGTTTTACAGGGGAGGAGAAGTGGACAGGCAGGTTGTGTGTTTATAGTAACCTCTCCCATCCAAGTTTTGATCCTGATGCTGCATCCTAGCACAAGACACAAACTGGGACCGTTTTAGAAAAGGCACTTTCCACTGCATGTCACACTAACAAATTTTACACAATTGGTTACTCCGGTGTTGGAAGCCTTTTCCTGATGTTCATCAGCATTACATTTATGGTAGACAATCCTGAGTCGGCAACTGCATTCGTGAGCCCTGATTGCAGAGTTTCAAACATTGTTGGCAAAATGTCTTAGTAAGCACTGGCAAGCAAGCTTGCAAGCTGCTTCTGTACCAAGATACAGTATATCTAGAGGAAATATATGGATTGTGACTAATGGTTTGTGCTGGGAGGGACCCTTGCAAAACTGCAGAGGCATCGATACACAGCTCTCTGGTGACATCACCGCTCGAAGTGAGTGACGTCACCGCCAACAAACATCCCTCAGAGTGGGGCGGGACGGCCAAAAACATCGGCATCTCCGCCGCTGCCGCCCACTCTTCGCGTCGCCAAAACGACGCAATTGACACCCCCACCAGTTGCTTTGACGCCCCCCTGCATGCCACCCGGGGGCCACCACCCCCACCCCCCTACAGCCACCGCTTCAAAACAACAACTCTCTGCATCTATTTGACTCTAGCCATCCCCAGTATTAAGTGGTTCCTCTGCCTAAGAGCTTGCTTTTTTTCTTTCACTGTCTGAATTTTATATTACTTTTCCTGGAATAATATCCATTTTGAAATGTGTTGCTCTTGCATCCACTAAAAAGGAAAAAAAAACTTCCCTTCCACTCTTCCTTTTCCTATTATGCAGCAGACATAATTATGAACACAGATGTCTTGGCATGGTGAACATCGGAATGTCAGTGGAGCAAAATGCAGGACTATGCAAAAGGGGAAAAGGCTTTGTCTTTCTGAAGCAAGTGAACTTCTCAGAACTGGTTTTTGTCAATCTGAATATTTTGTGGAATGTTTGCCTAGCAGTGGCAGGGATGTGCAGTGCGGGTGCAGCACGTGAGGCAGAACCACCCCGTCATAGTCCACAGGGAAAAAACATGCATTCTAACCCTGTGATTGCATGTATGCGCCACCTGCACACACCTGAGGGAAGGGGGGAAGGAAGTCCTAGATATTTTCAGAGTATTTGTTCTTGTACACAGATTGTCCTCTAGCCTCTACTTTAATACAGGGAATGCAGGCAAATACAAGAACTATGTAGCTGAGTCTAGCTGAGTAGGAAGATGGCAATGATAGTGCATCCATGTGACTCTGGTATACCATATTAGCAGCTTCAGTGGCGTCGTTGGAGCGTGGCGGGGGGGCGGACCGCCAGGGGGTGACGCGCGCGTGATGCGCACAAAGGGGTGACGCGCGCACCCCCGCGCGTCACCCTCCGGACGCTCCGAAGCCGGGGAGCCGGCCTCAGAGCGTCCGGCCCCGCTGGCGCTCCAGGGCCTGAAGGCCCGATGGCTCAAAACGTAAAGTTTTCCGTTTTTCGCACATGCGCAGTACTTTTCTGAGGGCAAATGGGCAGCCCTTTGCCATCAGAAAATGTACTGCGCATGTGCGAAAAATGCAAAACTTTACATTTTGAGCCATCGGGCCTTCAGAAGGCCCTGGAGCGCCGGCGGGGCCGGACGCTCCGAGGCTGGCTCCCCGGCCTCAGAGCCGAGGGTGAGTTCCGTCGAGGGGGTGTTTGGGGGGGTCACCCTAGGGCGGGGGGTGACGCACGTCCCCCTGCCCTAGGGTGACGCGTGTCTAGTGACGCTCCTGAGCAGCTTCCATGCCTCTAGCAGTTTATGCAAACAGTGTCTTGTACGGACCAACCCTGTGAGCCTGCTGCATCACTGAAACTTGCATTCTAGCAGCACAGTGTGCTTTGCGGTGGTCACAAAATATAATATGCCATGGACCGCTGTAAACGGTGAGTGACAGCAGTCAGGCAACAGTGGCCACCGCAGGAGCCCCAGCATCGGTAAGTTGGCGTGGGGGCAGGCAGTGGGCGGAATGAGGCAGGGGTGGGTGGACCGAGGCAAGGATGGGTGTGTGTCAAGGATGGGAAGAGGGAGACATCAGTGGCAGCAGTTCCAGCAATATCCTATCTCCTTTCCCAGCCTCAATCTGCCTTCCCAGGTCCGCTCGGATTGCGCCAGCTAAATCACTGGTGCAGGTCCGAGTAGACCCGTCAGGGCAGCAGAGGCTTACCCCCAGGCAAGGAAACAAATCCTTACCCAGAGGAGACCTCTGGGACTGCTTCCCTCCACCCCACCTGCAGGGTGCAGCACATGCTCCAGTGGTTCGTCTGCATTGGTGGGGGAATTTGAATAAGATTGAGCAGTTAGTGCCATGCAGAGTTAAAATAACTCTTCTGCTTTACTCGTGAAGGAAATAGCAATGTGGGCTCCACTGAACTAAGGTCAATAAGTGGTATGGAGTATGTTTAGGGTGTTTGTTGAGAACTGGGTAAGACCTCCATGGTGGAGCCTCCTTTGTGGAATACTCTGCTAGAGATCCACAGGAGATGTTTTTGGTATTCATCTGCTGCCATTTGAAAATCTATTTGTTTCCAAAAACATCCCCACCTACTGTCTCAGCAGCTTACAAAAGTAAAACTGTTCTGTGGCATTACACTAATGGTTTTTAACACTTTATTTTAGATTCTTCAGTACAGTATCTGTTTGTCAGTGATGTATTACATTCTTATTGTAAGTTATTTTTATTTTTTAAAAAATGCCTTAGAGCACAAGCCTATGCATGTTTACTCAGAAGACCCACTATGATCAATGGGATTTACTCTCAAGAATGTTTGCATAGGATTGCAACCTAAGGCTGCAATCGTGTATTCACGTATCTGGGAATAAGTCCCATTGAACTCTGTGAGACTTCTAACTAGACACTCAAGTGCACTGTAAGTCATTTAAATGGTGATGATCATAAAACAGAAACTTCAGAGATTATTTGCGATAACTTGATAAAATTCTACCATCACTAGAACAGCTGATTTCATGGCAATAAATGCTTCATCCTTCTTCAAAAAGACCCTGGAAACATGCGCCCAACACCCTACTTTTCTTGACTACCTTTGTCCTTTGAGTTCTCCATTTAAAGTTAGAAAACTCTATCACAAATTCAACATTTTGTTCAGCGTTGAGCCTACAGGCTTATTTGAACTTTTGTTGTTTAAATAATGGCATTTCTTTCAGCATCACTTCATAGGAGTCCGGTACTACATATGGTTCAGGGGCAAAATCCATGCAGAAGGTCAAATGTATTTTATACAAAGAGAGTGAAAGATTTGTTGGGGCTTTTCATAACTCTTTCTTCGGCAGCATGTTTAGCAGCCTAGATTGAAAGAGTTTCAACTGTTTCCACACACACGCATACGTACCCCCAGTGCCATGTCCAAGTAGTTGGAAATCTGAAAATGCTTTTTTTTTTCCTTGTAGGTCATCAGAAAAGCCAAAACTTTATATGGCCACAATATTTTTCTTTGTGAAGTGATTGGAACTGCCTATCAAGGCAGGAAAAGTGGAAGTTCCGATCTTGTTAGTTCTACTATAAATCCCTGTGGTACCCTTTTCATAAAACCAGAATCTGTCAACTAGTTTGATTACTTAGAACAAGATTTTGTGGCTGCAGCATCAAAAGGCTTTTACAGCATGAGCCTGTCTACTCCCCAGTCAATCCCCTTGTGTTCAATGGAGCTTACTCCCAGGAAAGTGTGTCAGATTGCCGCCATTCACATAATCCTGCGCATGTCTAATCAGAAATGAACCCCATTGAGTTCAACAGGATTGCAGCTTTACTGCATAATCCTATGAAAGTCTACTCAGAAATAATCCCTGGTGAGTTCATTGGTATTTAAGGTAAAGGTAAAGGTGACCCCTGACAATTAAGTCCAGTCGTGTCTGACTCTAGGGTGTGGTGCTCATCTCCATTTCAAAGCCGAAGAGCCAGCGTTGTCCGAAGACGCCTCCGTGGTCATGTGGCCGGCATGACTCTCCTTGCTGCAGCGCGTAGCATGCGGCTGGAACACGGAGCGCTGTTTACCTTCCCGCAAGCGGTACCTATTTATCTACTCACATTAATGTGCTTTGGAACTGCTAGGTTAGCAGGAGCTGGCCAAGCAACAAGCGCTCACCCCGTCGCGGGAATCGAACTGCCAACCTTTTGATCGACAGCTTATGGTTCAGCGGTTTAACCCGCTGCGCCACCCGCTGGCCTTGGTATTTACTCCCAGGTAAATGCTGAACCATGAGCTGCCATCAAAATGTCGGCAGTTCGAATCCACGATGGGGTGAGCGCTCGTTGCTTGGCCAGCTCCTGCCAACCTAGCAGTTCCAAAGCATGTTAATGCGAGTAGATAAATAGGTACCACTTGCTGGAAGGTAAACAGCGCTCCGTGTTCCAGTTGCATGCTACGCGCTGCGGCAAGGAGAGTCATGCCAGCCACATGACCACGGAGGCGTCTTCGGACAACGCTGGCACTTCGACTTTGAAATGGGGATGAGCACCACACCCTAGAGTCGGACATGACTGGACTTAATTGTCAGGGGTCACCTTTACCTAAATGTGTATATTCCTCACTCACAGCGCAATCCTCTTGACAGAGACGGAGCGAGCTCTCCGGTGCCGGGAGATGTCGCAAATGTGCCGGAAAGCATGTTTGCGATGACTCATGAGCAAGGAGCGCCCCTGCGGCCGCAGGACCAGGTAAGCCGGGATCCAGGGGGGGTCGCCGGGCCAGGGAGGGGGGCCAATGGCCCAGCCTACCCAGGAGGGAGCAGGGATGGTGTCGGCCATATCCCGGCCCCCGCTGGGCCGTTACACGGCCTCCTCTGACTTCCGCCAGCAACTTTGCTGGCGGAAATCCAAGGAGGCCGTTAGGGCCTACCCCGGTTTACGCTCGGGGAAGGGGGCGCACATCCCCTTCCCCGAGGAGACCTCCGGCCCAGCAGCAGCATGTTCCCCGGTGCACAGGATCCGGTGGGTGGCTCTGGGCTGCCGGCCGGATCCTTACACAGGATTGCGCACCACAATTTGTCGATAGGTTCTTCTTGGAAACTGCAACTTTAAGCAAAATTACAACAACTTTAAGTGAGGCTGTATAGGAGTTCTCCGGGCTTTTTTAACCTCCATATAGAAGTGCACCCCTAGCAACGTAAGAGGCAAAGCATTTTCTGAAGTCTAGTCTTCCTTTGTCCTATTAGTTTTTCATTAGTTTCACATTTCAGAAATCCTTTTGTCTCTTGAACATCAGAAGGGCTAAAGCATATGGCAACCATGACTCCTGGAAATGATGCGGAGTTCTCCAGATGAAGCATATGTATTACAAATGGTATAGAATATCTCTCTTTCATGTTTTATGGAATAATTTTGTCCTTTGAGTTGGAGAGAGATGGGGAAAAATAATCAGTAACTTTTATAGTATAGTTTCAGAAGAACACTGGCATGAATTAAGCTACTGACATCAGTTTCTGAGGTACAGTACATATTGCCTTCTCCCCAAGACACCTCACCTTGCAAAATCTGTGAGAGGATAGAAAAAGGATGTCTGGAGCAGAGAACCCAATGACTTGACCTCCTTTTCTCCAAGAGGAGGGCCATTT
Source organism: Plestiodon gilberti rubricaudatus (assembly GCA_026170595.1). Lineage (NCBI taxonomy): Eukaryota > Metazoa > Chordata > Lepidosauria > Squamata > Scincidae > Plestiodon > Plestiodon gilberti. Next base: position 129,563,572 of record JANXHW010000003.1, on the reverse strand, counting down.
TTGCTTACTCCTGTCTGTCATCAAACTCAAGAAAATAAAAGGGGACAGTTAATGCAAACAGTGAAAAAGAGAAAGAGCATAGTACTATAGGTAGGGCAATGGGTGAACATGTTCAAAGCTTTAAAAAATAAAATTAAAATGTCTATGCACAGCAATAAGTTTATTTCATTTATTATGTATTTGGAATATTTATGTAGCAACTGTCAACAGAATAAAATTCTCACAGTGGTTTTCATCCAAAAACTAGGCCTGCTGCCTATGATATAGTAGAGCATCTATTAAGCATCTATATTCTATTGAACAGTAGCACCTCTGAATACTGAACGTTTTGTTATAGTTTCAACTGCACTTTATCTTGAACAAGGATGTTCCTGGAGGGCTCAATACTCCCCCCCCCCCCGCCAATACAGCCATGCCAAAATGGCTTGCTCTGCATCCTGGGGGAGGGGGGGCACAGGGAGGCCAGTCATGGAGGTCTTCTCTGAGCAAGGGAACATTTGTTCCCTTACCAAGGGGTAAGCCTCCAAGACCCAGAGGCGTCGCTTCGGTAGGGGCGGTACCATAAGTTGCACCCTGTCCTAGTCCCATTTACCAAGCCGGCAGGAGGCGGCCCCACCCCCTCGCTGTCGGAGCCATTCCATGCAGAGAAAGCAGCAGGCAAGAGACTCCTGGCCCGTTGCTTTCTCCGCACGAAAAATGGCTCCAAGAGGGGGCAGGGCCGCCTCCTGCCAGCTTGGTGAACGGGACTAGGACAGGGCGCAACTTACGGTACCGCCCCTACCGGAGTGACGCCTCTGCCAAGACCTGACCTATTCGGATTTGCGCCAGGGAAATCGTTGACTCAGGTCCGTATGGGCCTGGGTCAGGTTATCGGGTCTGGGAAGGGGGCTTGGATTCAGTGGATACCGCTGCCACTGAAACCACCTCCTTACTGGACATGATCCACCCCATCACTGTGCCCATTGTTTCCCCGTTCCACCCACCTGTGCCCCGTTCCACCCTCCCACCATCCTCCCCTGCCTCATCTTGCCTGCCCTGCCATTTTACCTCAATTAGCGGGCCTTCATTTGTTGGCTAGAGTGCGGGGGAACGCTCCAGCCTCCCTGCCGACGCTCTGGCAGTGCACAAGAAGAGAAGAGCAACCAAAATGCTTAGTGGGTTGCGGCACCTCCCTTATGAGGAAAGGCTACAGCATTTGGGGCTCTTCGGTCTAGAAAAAAGGCGCATGAGGGGGAACATGATTGAGATGTATAAAATTATGAATGGGATGGAGAGAGTGGAGAGAGGGAAGTTCTTTTCTCTCTCACACAACACCAGAACCAGGGGACATACACTAAAATTGAGTGGATGGAGAGCTAGAACGCACACAAGGAAAAAAATTCTTCACCCAGCATGTAATTCATCTGTGGAACTCCTTGCCACAGGATGTGGTGATGGCACCTGACCTAGATGCCTTTAAAAGGGGTTTGGATAGATTCATGGAGGAAAAGTCTATTACAAGTTACAAGTCAGAAGCAACCTCCTGGTTTTAGAAGTAGGTTTTCTCTGTATACCAGGTGCAAGGGAGTGACAACAGGATACAGCTATCTTGTTATCTTGTGTGCACCCTGAGACATCTGGTGGGCCACTGTGAGATACAGAAAGCTGGACTAGATGGGCCTTTGGCCTGATCCAGCAGGGCTCTTCTTATGTTCTTACCTTGGAAGGATGGCTTAAAAGAATGTCTTCTCATTCGTACCAGGCTTACTGATACCAAGCCTGGCTGAGGGGTGGCCCTCCTGCTATTCCCCAGGTAGCCCTGTCCACTCAGCTAACTCCCAACCTCACCACTGCCTCCATCTTTTCTATCTGCTCTCCTGACCCTCTGCTCCCACTCTTCCAACTGCTCTTCTCCCCCTTATAAGGAAAGTGCCAGCATTAGCATACTCCATCCCTGATTGGCTGACCCTGTCTGACAATGCCTCCCTCTCCCCCTTATAAGGAAAGCACCAGCATTAGCATACTTCATCTCCAATTGGCTGATCTTGTCTGACAATGCCTCACTCTCACCCTTATAAGGAAAGCTCCAATATTAGCATACTCCATCTCTGATTGGCTGACCCTGTCTGACAATGCCTCACTCTCCCCCTTATAAGGAAAGTGCCAACATTAGCATACTCCATCCCTGATTGGCTGACCCTGTCTGACAATACCTCACTCACTCTCCACAATGTCACAAAGGGCTGTTGAGGGTGAGGACTGAGTGTTGTGGACTTGTGGTCTTTGAGGTTGTTGGAGCTGCAGTGAGTGGTCATCTTTTGATGGTGCTCATTTCTTCAGTGCTTTTTTGACAACAGCTATTGGTTTGTTTATTTCACAATATATTAGTTTAGAGAGTTTGGTTAATTTACGACTTTTAGTTTAGGATTAGGTTAGTTCAGGACTGTTAATTTAGGATAAGTGTTTCTTGATGCATGAAATACAACCTCTTCTGAACTGTGGTAAGTGGATGTTAACACTTACTGGAGCAGAGTATGAATGGTCTTCCAACAGTGGCCTGTGACAAATGACAGTGGAATGATAATGACTCTTAAAGGAGAGGAAGATGGAGGCAGAGTGGTATAGTGGTTACAGTATCAAATTTGGCCAGAGTGACCAGATTCAAATCCCCACTTGGCCATGATGTTTACTGGGTGGCTTTGGACTTGTCAGCATCCCTGCAGCTTAAACTGCCTCACAGGGCCACTGGGATGATAATATTTTGGGAGGGGATGTGCAGGCTAAACAATGTTTTAGCAATGTTAACTCACCCCAAACAGGAGAAAGTAACAGAAAGAGGTTCAACTTTCTCAAAGTAAATGGTGGAAGAATGAGTGAAACTTCATGGGGCACTTGAAGCACTTCACAAGAATGGCCAGATGGTTCAGACACAGCACTGTCTCAGGAGGGCCCATTGCTGCTGGAGACCAACCTCCTTAGCCATTATCATCGCTGCCATTGGATGTGGGGCGGTGATACTTTGTACTAGGGCATAGTTCTGTGGAACTCCTTGCCACATGATGTGGTAATGGCACCTGGTCTAGATGCCTTTAAAAGGGGATTGGATAGTTTCATGGAGGAAATGTCTGTCACAAGTTACAAGCCATAAACAACCTCCTGGATTTAGAAGTAGGTTTTCTCTATATGCGAGGTGCAAGGGAGTGGCAACAGGATATAGGTATCTTATTGTCTTGAGTGCTCCTTAAGGCATCTGGTGGGGCCACAGGTACAGGAAGCTGGACTAGATGGGCCTTTGGCATGATCCAGCAGGGCTCTTCTTGTGGTCTTTTGTTCTTATGACTCTGCATGCTGCCAGAATGTGTATCATGACTGCCGTAAGGCAGTTAATTTTGATGGAATGCTAGTTCCACCAGTGGAGGCAGCGCTTTAGGTCTCGCAAGCCATTTTGGGTTGCTGACTGCTGAGTTTCGAGGTTCTCAGTGGAACAGTCTGTTGGAGGTGGTGGTGGGGAAAGAGATGTAAATAGTTCTTCCCCCAACCTTCTGTTGCTGCCTTGATAGATCCACAGTTGCCACAAGTACCCTCTGCTTGAAGAGTATCTCAAGATACAGTATGTCCCATAAAGCAGAAGTTTCTGCTATCCTGAGCGAATGGTATTAACTGGTTGGTTCCGAGTCTTGTGTCTCTTGGTGGAATGTAGAATAGGGTGGCTTGTAAATTCATCCTCCCTAATGATGTTTTTCAAGGACCTTTCTCCAGTAGATCTATTCCTGCCCTCAACTTCCCCTCCCCAAACATTAATTTTCAAACAACCAGTATGTATATTTGCCAAAATATTTTTTGAATTGCTGCTGACTGTCAATGTTGTTGGGTTGTCCATCTTGTCTTCACTTATGGATTCCAGATAACAGTCGTTGTTTTCTGTGAATCACCTGATGACAGCAACAAAGCTACCATTCCCCACCTTCAGGTGAGCATATGATTTCTGCATGTCAACAAAGACATGGATTTTGCTTTCAGGATACATCACCGTAATGAACTGCACATGGCAGTGTCTGGCAATAGAAGCCACCTGGAAACGAACAAATGCCATACAAAGCACAGCTGTGAACCAAGAGAGACCACGGAAAACATTACATCATATTACTTTCAAGCGCTGAGATATTCTTGAACTGAGCAGGACTGGTCAAAGATATTGAATGTGAATGTCAAGCGGCTTCTTTGCGTTGTTTGATCTCACGATGCCTCATGCCTTCCTTGATACCTTACAAATGCCAGGTGTTCAAGATGGCTCTTCTTCCTGACAGCTGCATTTTGCAGGCAACTTCAGCCTATTACCAACCCTGAATCATCCTGAATTTTAAAGATAGCTTAAGTGTGTACTAGACTGGTGAAATGTCCATCATTATGCTGTGTTGAGTGTATACCTAAAGAGTGATTATAGATTGCAAAGAGTCCGTGAGACATAGGAAAGCTTTTCTTTATGGCTTATGCACAGAGATGCATTGACTCACCCAGGTCCCCTACTAGTCAGGTGTGCCAGCTGATCCACCACCCAAAATGTCAGCAGATGTGCTGCCTCACCTCTCCCGAATCCACCGCTCCCCCACCAGTGTGCATTCCAGTACCCACACTCGCACACCAGCACTGCTGTGCTAGACAGTGCGCGTGTGCATGCACCCACCCACCCACCCACCCACACACACACACACACACACACACACACACACACTATGTATTGGCATGGGCATTAGTCATCTGAAGCTGCCACTTCCAATGAGCTGGCTGGATCCCTCCTGCTTAGCCAGGAGGAGAGGCGGTGGCAGCGGGATAATCATGTGAACCCCAACCACAGCGGTGTCCTCCCACCTCATCCAATTTCCTCGCCTCAATCTTTGGCAGCAGGACCCCCAGCTCGCCCATCCATCTCATGGATGGGCTGCCCCATTATCCGTGGAGGTCAATAGAAGTGGGCACATTTTTACCTCCAGTGTAATGTTGTCTCCAAACACAGTGCTTTATTTTACTTCATTTCTATTACAGGAGAAGGGAATGGAAGCTGTAGCTTTATACTGGACAAGGCAAAGGGATGCTCTTGGAGTCAGTACTAGGATGGGGTCAAATTACTCTTTGTCCACGGGAGACTCAATGCCTATAGTTGGCTCCATTTCAACTGTGCCTCAGATTCAAGCCCATTTACTTCATTTCGTTTACAATATTTGAATTGTTCCATTCAGTGGCGTCGCTTCGGTAGGGGCGGGGCCGTATCGCTCCGTCCTAGACCCTTTACCGAGGGAGCAGGAGGCGGCCCCGCCCCCTCACTGTCGGAGCCTGTCCCCTGCGGAGAAAACAGCAGGCAAGAGACCCTGCCTGCTGCTTTCTCCGCAGGGGAAAAGCTCCAACAGTGAGGGGGCAGGGCCGCCTCCTGCTCGCTCGGTAAAGGGTCTAGGACAGAGCGATACTTACGGCCCCGCCCCTACCGGAGCGACGCCACTGGTTCCATTCCATCCTTTAGAATCCTGAGGCAGCTAACAACAATTTATTGATTAATGTAATATATTTGCATGCTATATTTTAAAAAAAACACACATGGTACAAGATGGTGAACAATAGATGAGATGGTAATGCCGCAAAAGCAAGAAATTACACGATAGACTACTAAAGATGGCAAGAACAGATTACAAACAAAGATAACAGCTTTCCTATTAGAATCAACATGGAGTTGACAAATTGATTATAAAAAGCCATGGGAAATAAAAGTGTTTTGAAAGCCCCCTTAAAGCCAGCTACTGTGGAAACCTAATATACTTCCCCAAAGAAAGAATTTCACAGGTCCAGGATTCACATGGAGAAGTCCCTGCTGCCCATGGTACCCATCAACCAAATCTGAGTAAGTATGGACCAGAGAGCAGAGACTGTGGTCCTTTGGTGTGTTCATATGGGTGCCGGTGCCCCCTAAGGCAACCTGGTCCCAGGCCATGTAGGTCTTGAAAGGTCATTTAGAACAGCTGAAAAGCACCTACGTGTGTATACTACATGCACCCCTATGTCCATTCATTGTATGCACTTAAAAAAACTGAAAAGGGCTCACTTTAGAAACTACTACGAACGGTGCAATCCTGCCTAACTTTAGGCCAGCAGAGCATGTGCTCTGCCAGCCTATGGAGTTGCAAAAGTGTCGTAAAGCACTTTAGTGACTCCTCTATTGTAAGTGGCACCAGCGCGGAGGCCAGCACCACTCACACCACTTTCGCCCTGGACCTGCGCCTGTCAACCCAGGTAAGACCTAAGCCGGTCGGTGGGAGGGCACGGGAAGGGCAGACCGGGGTGGCAGGGAAGGGGGCTATCGGTCAGTTTGGCCTGGGAGGGGGCAGTGATATCGGTACCGAAATCCCAAGCCCCTTCCTGGGCTGGGTCGGCCTTACATGGCCTAAAGAGCTGGCACACATCCGAAATGCCCATTGGGGCCTCCAGCACTTACACCAGGGGAAGGGGACCCCCGAGGTGAGCCCAAGTCGCACCGATGTGGCCCTCAACCCAGCTAGGATGCAGTGGCCGGCAATTTCGGCTAGTCGCATCTTAGGCAGGATTGGACTAAGTGAATAGCTTTCTAAAAAATATCATTTATTGTATGCATATAAGAGGCGTTTTATTGTCTAAATATGTCCTGTGACTGACATACGTTTACTTTTGTTTAATGATTATTGTATATTTACTGTGTCATTAGTTGTCTTGGTTCATTTTAGACAAAATTAGGGTAGAACATTTGTAAATCAAGATGAATCCAGAGCAAGCACGTACTGTTTTAATCTGACTCTTAAGATTCTAGCATTTGTCAAGCTATCACTAACAAACTAACAAAATATTATGCATTTTTGAAACAGATTCAAAGTGGGGCATAGTCTTCATTAGAATATGTAATATGGGTCACAAGTAATGAAAATGTACACAGAAAATAACTTAATGGTAAACAACAAAAACAGCTAGCGAAGGAAGGTAGAAAGGAATTGTACTCCTACTTCATAAAATGGAAATGTAAAAAAGGGATGTAGTGGTCTATAAGAGCAAATTTTGTTAATGATGCACAGATTACTGTACTAATGAATCCTCCATTGTTGTTTGTTTGTAAAGAATTCCCCAACGTAACACAGGAACAAAACATTGGGCCCAATCCTATCCAACTTTCCAGCACCGATGCAGCCGCACTGCTACCCCGAGGTAAGATAACAAATGTTCCCTTACCTTGAGGAGGCCTCCATGGCTGCCCTCCCACCTCAGGATGCAGTGCATGCCATGCCCCATTGCATGGCTGCATCAGTGCTGGAACATTGGGTAGGATTTGGCCCATTAAATATGAGTTGTATATCTCATATCTCTGAGTTGTATATCTCCCAAGGTGTTCCCAGGCCACGCTGACGCAGCCCGGGAAGGGCGATGAATACGGAGGCTGGCCCTTTAGGCCGAACGCATATCTTTATGCAGGATCGGGCTGTTCATGGTTCAAATCATATAGGTTATCTTTTGGTTTTTCCTGACTATTATATTGTCCTAATTGATCGTATAGCATGCTTAGCTAGATGGGGTGGCTTTTGGTGACACCTGTATCCTGAGACAGAGCTGGAGAACATCAGCAGTTATCAAATATTATTTCATGTCCAAGAGCCCGCCAAGTGTAAGTAACATGTTTTCAATTGATAATAGCAGGGTATTTGGAAGCAAAGATAGCTTCTTTGTCTTGCCACCATAGCATCTGTGGAGAGTTGTCCAGCTGAGTTATTCTGGGTTGTTTGAGACTTGCAGCGCAATCCGACTTAACTTTTGTGCCCGTTTAACCAGCGGCGCAGCGAGAACGGGAGGCCCCAGAATGGAAAAGGGATTCAAATCCCTTCCAAAAGAGGAATTCAAAGGGGATTTGAATCCCTTTTCCATTCTGGGGCCTCCCGTTCTCGCTGCGCCGCTGGTTCAATCGGCACAAAAGAAGTTAATCAAAAGTTGGTTCATCTAGTTACCAAGGGAGGGGATGAAAACAACTCAGTGTCTTACTGCGCCCAGTTTGCTAGGTAAAGTCACTTGCATCGGTCACAACATGCACTCCACATTAGCAGTTCTAGTCAATGTTTCCTCTACAATGGTCCTAAGGCTATGGACCCTTTTCTGGGCACAATTCAAGGTGCTGTTGACTATTAAAGCCCTTTATAGCTTAGGGTCAGGATGTCTGAGAAACTGACTCCTCCCAAATGCCTCCTCCCATCCATCCCCATAGCCTACATAGGACATCTGGGTGCTACCATTAGGCTGAGGCTCAGTCAGTGGCAATGAGGGGCAGGGCCTTCTTTGTGGTAGTGCCACAGTTTTGGAGCTTCCTCCTAACTGGGATTATGAATTTGACCCGCCCCGCCCTGTCAGTTTTTTGGTGTGATGAGCTAAATGACTTTTTTGTTCTCTTTTGCCTTCTTGCTTTAGTGTTTTTTGTTTGCCCGATTCTCCTGTATTAGTGTCTCTGCTGTTTAATTCATCATGGGTTTATTGTGTTCATTTGATTATTGCTTTTTACTTTTCATTTTTATTGTATTTCACAATATTCACGACTGCAGCTAGCTCTTAGCTGCCTTGGGTGCCTTACGATCAAGGGGAAAGTCAATGAATGTTTGAAAATAACTCGTGGATACCCGAGTTGAAATTCTAATAACTGTGACGCACCTTTCACTTTGCAGTTGTGAAGTTATCTCTAGTGCTTGGCCCACTTCCTATTTTCTCTTTATGCCTTATCATTATAGAATCAATTGGCTTACCACAGCTATCCTCACAATCAAGCTACGTAATCATAATGGTTCCTTCAGGCCTTAAAGTCTATTATTGAATATACGCAAGCATATATCTATCTATACCACTATCTGGTGGTTGTCTACATAAAGCTGATTTGATTTGTCATAAGCATGTTGAGACTGACTAGGATTTTTTTTTCCCCTGGTACTGGAATTAGTTGCTGAAGTGTTTTTTTTTTTTTTCCCTACTCCTCCAGGATCACCTCCTGAACCCCGGAATCAAAGATGCTCGCAAACCCATTTTGATGCCAAACAAAGGTAGGAGGGACCTTGCCCCACCTTGCAGTGTGGGGCCTCCCTGTTATTAACGATTGCATTAGTAGTTCAGTCATCTGAACTGGTTAACACTAGTTCCCAAGCAACAGTGAATGAGGTCGAGGAAATGTCAGTTTAGGACCTGCAGAGGAAAAAGAAGAAAGTACCACAAGCCATCGATATAGTAAGACCAAGGCTACTCCCAATCACCTTCTTCTCGGCACTGCCCTTTGGAGTGATACCAGCAAGAAAAACTTAGTAACAAGTTAGTTCCTTCTCATTCTTTCTTTCAAACGTACTGGGCCAGGTTGGACGACACTTTACCCCCCTAAAGTAGCCCCATCCCAATAACAGCTGTGTGCAGTCATGGTGTGCACTTGTCCTGCCCTCTCCTCTTCCTTTTGGGTTATTGCCCCTCTACTCACATTGCTAATCCTATTCCTTTCTACCGCTAAACCTTCCACGCAATTAGGGAAAACATCCAAGAAGTGAGGGAGGAGCCAGTGAGTGCACACACTCTCTAACTTGTGGGGTCAGTTTGGGAGGCAAAGTATCATCCAAGCTGGCCCACCTTGGTTGTAACCTAACTGAGATGGGTTTTTTTCTCATTACTGGGGGTGGGTGGTTTCATTCAGGATGGTAGTCTGTTAGAGTACCCAGATATTATTACTTATTTATTTATTTATTTAAAAAATATCCTGCCTTATCCTATGCCGAAGGCAAATGCCCAAGGCGGCTTACAACAAAAATTAAAATACATAATTTAAAATAATACATAAAATAAATTATACAAATGAGTTGCTCAACACATTTATGCAACTGTTTGTGCACCGTAGGTACATAATGCAGCGCAACTGGTTTTAGCTCTCTTTGAAATAGACTCTGTTCCGTGCAAAAAGAATGTCAAGTGAGCCGGGTAAATTAACACTGGAGAGGAACAATGGAGGAATTATTTGTCAAGGCTGAGCAACCAATGGTCTCCCCCAAAGTCTGTGCAATGCTTTCTTTGAAGAGCCCTGCCCTTTATAGCTTGCTGTGAAGCCAAATATCTTGTGTATTGTGTGAGAACAAGAAGAACAACTAGAAATAGCTGCACTTTTTTCTTTCTTTCTTTTCTTTTTTTTAATCTGTGGGGTTTATTGTTTCCTTCTGTTTCAAAGGAAAGGAAAATACCTGACCATCTTAATATTTGTCCTTGTTACAGCATTTCAAGGGCTGTGAAGAAAAAGAAAGGTGCATTCAGACACCGTTTTTAGGGTATGGAGACTCTTTTTCAAAGGCCACGTCATTTGCTAAATCCCAGAGGATTTCAAATCTGAAAAACTGCAACGTTTGTATTTAGTAACTACAATTCAGAAAGTTGATTTGTGGTTGAAAGCTACACTCCTGAACCTGCTTAGGCCTGTCTTCTTGCTGTTGCCATCCCATGCCCATTAATAATGTTATATAAACAATGATATACTAATAATAATGGTTAAGCCTATGCCAAAGGCAATACTGCAAGCATATATAAACAGGTTCAAGTCTGCGGGCTAATGGGCATGGTCTGTGTTCTAGATGATAGCGTTTTTAAGAAGGGTACTCTCTTTCTTCTCAAAGGCAAATCTGGAACCAATATTAGAGAAAGGAACCCTTCCTGCACCTGACCCCAGAATTACACTGAAATATATGTAGACATAAACCAAGGCCGCAATCCTGAATGAAACAGATTGGCAATGACAGGTTGCAATAGCGGAGCCAGTCCTAGGCAGTGCAGGCTTTGCAGTAATAGCCAAACAATTATTAGGTTACGTGTTTGGCAACCTATCCAGGGCTGCAGCCAGCAAAGAGGGAAATACTTTGTTCTGAGATGCATGCTCCTTCAGAGGAACCCACAAAGGGGCCTGCCAAACCACAATTAGAAGCTCCCTTTAATGAACTCCCTTTGGTTCCCAAGGAATCATCTGTCCCACTGACATCTCTGCACGTGCTACAGGGTTGATCCATGATGGTTCCTCCATCTCCCAAAGATTGCCCATGGGGAATCATTTCAGAGGACAGCTTCCTTTTTTCCTTGTGATTTGGACCATGTGCGATTATTTCTCAAGAGTACCCCATAGATCCTTGGTCCTGTATGTGGTTCGGTTCCTGCTCAGAGAAGTCTGCATACGTTTGGCCTGAGTGCAGGTGGTTTGCTAGATGGTCATATACTGCTGGGGAGAAGCAACCTGGCTGCAGTGGAGACAAGAGCAATAGTCACAGCACGCCCATGACAATGGTGGTGGTCTGTTTGGCACATATCTCCCTCTGTTTTAAAAAAGAAAAAGAAATGGAAGAAGTGATAACTTTATTTAATTTCTGCCAGCACTGGAGCTGTGAGATTTGTAGTTGCTGTCTTACACCTGGACTAAACATTATATATACTACAATGGGTGAAACCAGAGGTTCTCAAACTGGGGTGTCATGATGCCCCAGTCTGGGATTAATGGTCGCTACCCCCTGAAGGGGGGTGGTGACATGTGGTTATGGCGATGGTGCTTCCAGGATCGTGCCACCACCGCAACAAAAAAGATGGCATAACAATCACCCAGTGGTCGTGCTGGGCTTCCAGAGGGTGCAGGAAGGTGCAGTTCCCTCTACGGGCCTCTCTATGCCCCAAAACAGCTCCCTGACATTATCGGGGGATCACGGGGGGGGGCTCGCACCCTCTGGAAGCCCAGCATGACCACCAGGTGAGTGTGGCGGTGGCATGATCAGAGGCGTCGCTCCGGTAGGGGCGGGGCTGTAAGTATCGCTGCGGTCATAGTCTCTTTACCGAGCGAGGAGGAGGCAGCCCCGCCCCCTCACTGTCCAAGCCAGTCCCCTACGGAGAAAGCAGCAGGCAGGGTCTCTTCCCTGCCGGTTTCTCCGTAGGGGACTGGCTCGGACAGTGAGGGGGCGGGGCTGCCTCCTCCTCGCTCGGTAAAGAGACTATGACCGCAGCGATACTTACAGCCCCGCCCCTACCGGAGCGACGCTTCTGGGCATGATGCCAGAAACACCACCACCACACCCACAAAGACTTACGAGGGGGGGATTTGGGAACCTCTGGGTTAAACAATGCAATCTGATCTTTCTTTTACTTTTGTAGTAGCAGTACAGAGCTGCGGATTAGATCAGGGTTATGGTACAGTGGTAGAGAGGATTTAACCCGTTATCTCCATGCCATCCCCCCAAAAAACGTCAGAAAGAGCCCTGAAATGGCTAGTTAACCCTTAAAGTGACATTGTAACAACTGGCACTGTAAAGGGTTAGACAGCCACTTCAACAGTACCGATATGATTATCAGCAGGTACCGGTAAATGGTATGGAGGTAAAGGATTAAAAATTCCCCTCAACCTTGAATGAAGAACAAATGAAGCCTTCCGGGAGCACAGGGGATGGGGCGAAACGCGTCATCCCCCCCCACGCACATGACCCTGATAGCAATGCAACTGGGTGGCTGTGACAGAGGAGAGCAATCCATGTCAAATTGGTGGACAGGGTAGCTTGTCCATCCAGGTCAGTGGAGCTAAAACCCAAAACAAAAAGCTGAGCAGAAGAGGTGTTGCATCAGCTACATCCAGCTCTTGGAGCCATTCCCGTGCAGCGAAGGCGAACGGGCAGGAGACTCCTTGCCCGTTCGCCTTCGCTGTGTGGAATGGCTCCGACAGCGAGGGGGCGGGGCCTCCTCGCTCCGGTTTGTAAACACAGTACGAGCACGGGGCGCAACTTACGGTAGGGCCCCTACCGTAGAAACACCTCTGTCTGTCTCTCGTTCTCCTTTTCCCAACTGACAGCTCAGCATTCCAAGGCTCCTGGGAGGCCCTGACCCTGCTCAGTCCGTATCAGGCTGCTTTTGTTTTCCCATTTCTTTTTTGCCTAATTGACAAACCTATCTAATTTTGCATATCTAATAATTTCCCTGAGTATGTAGAAACCATTTCCGTGTCAGTGGATGGCTCCATTTTGCCTACGATTTGATAGGTTCTCAGATACCTGAGTTCACAGTTAGTATAAAGATAACAGAGATTTAATCTTTTTCCATAGTGCACTCAGACTCCAGGATGTGGGCCTTTTCATACCTTGTTAGGAGGTACAGACAGATATCCAAGCTTTCAAACAACTCTCACGTGCAAAGTCTTATAATTTTTCTCACTAACTTAAGAGAAGTGAGAAGTGTTTCGAGACCCTAGTACTTCCGTTTCATTTTCCAGATAATGTATCTTTAAATTTAATTTGCAAGTAGAAGCACCCTGGAGGAAAGGTTGGAGTAGATAAGTACCTTACACCTGGCAGCCCCTCCCATTTCATTCACAGAAGTACTCACATATGACAAAAGAAAACTGGTCAAGTAGGTTATTGCCAAATGAGGAATTCAAATAATGGGCTTGGCTTTTTTTGCCAGTGAGATGTTTACCTAGTCAAGTGCTCTGGAGAAACTTAATTCTTTCACCTCAACTAGGACAATGAACTGGTATGGCAAACATTTGCATCTTCTAAAGTTTCCTTGTTTAAAATACTTTGGGTTATCTTGCCCTTTGTAAATCCTGGTTCCAAGGATCAGGTACTCTCTTGGCATTAATGAGAAAGATAGAAAGAATGTATGGCATGAAATGGTCTTTCACTTATAGTTTAAGATCTACAGTTGTATGCTTAAGAATATATACAGGTTGATTACCCCATATCCGGACATCCAAAATCCAGATTATTCCGAAATCCAGACATTTTGGGGGTTATGACTTAAAAAAAAACTTTTTCCAGCACCCGGCTAGCATAGCGCAAGGCATGCTGGGGCACAAAATTATTTTAAAATATTGTATAAAATTACCGTCAGGCTATGTGTATAAGGCACATATGAGACATAAATGAATTTCGTGTTTAGACTTGAATCCCATCCCCAAGATATCCCATTTATGCAAATATTCCGAAATCCAGACAACTTCCCGACCAAAGCAGTCCAGATAAGGGATACTCAACCTGTACTACTTTCTGGGAAGTGTTGCTTTTTTATCGAAACTTGTTCGGCTTTTCTTAACACTCCTCTGATGTTGTTTTCTTTTTTGTTTTGTTTTTACCCGAGGAACCTCAACATTCAATTTGAATTTCACTTCAGGCAATGTTTCAGGAGCTACCCTTTATCATGGTCTAAGTAAAGACTGCAATGCTGAGAGTGAACACAGTGTGACCTAGTTCCATTTAAACAGGAATACGATCAGATTGCACGTCAGGCATTGCAAGGTGAAGTATGCAGTTTTGCCTCTGAAATCATTACGTGGTGAGAAGGCTGGTGAAGAAAACGCCAGACAAGCCACCTTTTCAAGCCACCTTTACTTGGCGAGGAGAACATGTTCACCACCCTTTGATTGTCCTTTATCACCTCATGCGCATGGGAGTTCTCGGATATAGGCCCCAAATGCTTGCTATCAGGCAGGCAATTAAGAGAAGTGCTTATTTGTTCTATAAAACGTATAAAGCTGTGAAGTTTTGACCTGGATTTGAAGGAGTCGGGTATGTTAATAAAACATTCTGGGTTAATAATCCCAGGGACGTTTTAGAGTGGCCTTTTGCTCGTGCATTGTAATCAGTACGTAGAAGGAAACGGAGGGAACTCCTGCATTAGGTGCATGCCAACATTTGACTGACTGACAGTACAATCCTATGCTTGTCTACTCAGAAGTCCCATTGTTGTCAATGCAGCTTACTCTCAGGAAAGTGTGCATAGGATTGTAGCCAAAAACAGGACACAAGTGCAACATCCCAGTTTTATAGGCAGGATCACAACTCCAGCCCCTCCAATATATTGCTGATACAACTCAACAATAAAGTATACAATGAATAAAGTTGAAAGTTTATTCATTTACCATGCATGCAGTGGTCTGCCTTCCACTCATTTAAAAGCCAAGAGGGTGCATGTTTGCTTGGTTACAGAAGTACAGTACTAGAAAAACATAATTGTCCTACAATATGTTAGCAGTAGATTTAGGGCATTAGACCTGGTAGACAGAGTGCCTGAAGAACTATGGACGGAAGTTCGTAACATTGTACAGGAGGCAGCAACGAAAACCATCCCAAAGAAAAAGAAATGCAAGAAAGCAAAGTGGCTGTCAGACGAGGCTTTACAAATAGCTGTGGAAAGAAGGAATGCCAAAAGCAAAGGTGAAAGGGAAAGATATAAACAACTGAATGCAGATTTCCAGAGAATAGCAAGGAGAGATAAGAAGGCCTTCTTAAATGAACAATGCAAGGAAATCGAGGAAAACAACAGAATGGGGAGGACTAGAGATCTCTTCAAGAAAATTGGAGATACCAAGGGAACGTTTTGTGCAAAGATGGGCATGATAAAGGACAAAAAAGGCAGAGACCTAACAGAAGCAGAAGAGATTAAGAAGAGATGGCAAGAATACACAGAAGAACTATACAAGAAAGATCTTAATGTTCCTGATGACCACGCTGGTGTGGTCACTGACCCAGAGCCGGACATCCTAGAGAGTGAAGTCAAGTGGGCCTTAGGTAGCATCACTAACAACAAAGCTAGTGGAGATGATAATATCCCAGCTGAGCTACTTAAAATCCTAAATGATGATGCTGTGAAAGTGCTGCACTCAATATGCCAACAAATTTGGAAAACTCAGCAGTGGCCAAAGGATTGGAAAAGGTCAGTTTACGTTCCAATTCCAAAGAAGGGCAGTGCCAAAGAGTGCTCAAACTATCGCACAATTGCACTCATTTCACATGCTAGCAAGGTTATGCTCAAAATACTACAAGCTAGGCTTCAGCAGTACGTGGACCGAGAACTACCGGACGTACAAGCTGGGTTTCGAAGAGGCAGAGGAACTAGAGATCAAATTGCCAACATGCGCTGGATCATGGAGAAAGCCCGAGAGTTCCAAAAAACCACCTACTTCTGCTTCATTGACTACGCAAAAGCCTTTGATTGTGTGGATCACAACAAACTGTGGCAAATTCTTAAAGAGATGGGGGTACCAGACCACCTTACCTGTCTCCTGAGAAACCTGTATGCGGGTCAAGAAGCAACAGTTCGGACCGGCCATGGAACAACCGACTGGTTCAAAATTGGGAAGGGAGTACGGCAAGGCTGTATATTGTCACCCTGCCTATTTAACTTATATGCAGAGTACATTATGAGAAATGCAGGGCTGAATGAATCGCAAGCCGGAATCAAGATTGCCGGGAGAAATATCAACAACCTCAGATATGCAGACGATACCACCCTAATGGCAGAAAGTGAAGAAGAACTAAAGAGCCTCTTGATGAGGGTGAAAGAGGAGAGTGCAAAAGTTGGCTTGAAACTCAACATTAATAAAACTAAGATCATGGCATCTGGTCCCATCAATTCCTGGCAAATAGAAGGGGCAGAAATGGAAGCAGTAACAGATTTTACTTTTCTGGGCTCCAAGATCACTGCAGACGGAGACAGCAGCCATGAAATTAAAAGACGCTTACTCCTTGGAAGGAAAGCTATGGCAAACTTAGACAGCATAATAAAAAGCAGAGATATCACCATGCCAACAAAAGTTCGCATAGTCAGGGCGATGGTGTTCCCAGTAGCAATGTATGGTTGCGAGAGTTGGACC
This sequence comes from Plestiodon gilberti rubricaudatus, assembly GCA_026170595.1. NCBI lineage: Eukaryota > Metazoa > Chordata > Lepidosauria > Squamata > Scincidae > Plestiodon > Plestiodon gilberti. The sequence continues at coordinate 129,546,918 of JANXHW010000003.1, read as the reverse complement.
ATAAGGAAGGCTGAGCGCCGAAGAATAGATGCTTTTGAACTGTGGTGCTGGAGAAGACTCCTGAGAGTCCCTTGGACTGCTAGGAGATCAAATCAGTCAATCCTAAATGAAATCAAGCCTGACTGTTCCCTGGAAGGACAGATACTAAGGCTGAAACTCAAATATTTTGGCCACCTAATGCGAAGAGAGGACTCTCTGGAGAAGACTCTGATGCTGGGAAAAATTGAAGGCAAAAGGAGAAGGGGAAGGCAAAGGATGAGATGGTTAGACAGCATCACCGATGCAACGAACATGAAAATGAGCGAACTCAGGAAGATAGTGGAGGACAGGAAGGCCTGGCGGGATATGGTTCATGGGATCACGAAGGGTCGGACACGACTTAACGACTGAACAACAACAATGTTAGCAGTAGTTCCAAAATATATCTCAATCATTGCAGTGTGCAACCAGGATACTTACGTAGGATTGCGCTGCCCATGTCCACCTAAGAAGGGCATCGATCATTTTTTGTCATTGATCATTATGTACCTCCGGTGCACCACCTAAGAAGGGCAAGATTTTTCTGATGAGACAAGCATTTCTGATTGTATTGTTCTTTGGCTGCTAGGCTATTTGCAGTTTTGTGAAGAATTGCCTTATCTTTTTAACTTTTTATTGACTGTGCTTACTTCTCATTTTTTTACGCTGTATTTTATATTATGGAAGTATTTGTGTTCCACTCAAAAAGAAGGGTCAAGACAACTATATTGTATTAAACTCGGACCACAACTTTATTAATTAAATTTAACAGAAATTGTGCAGCGTCAAATTCTATAGTAATTTGTGATAGTGCAGGTACAACCCTGGAGGCAATGAAGTTCTCACCACCACTGTGCAGACTGCCCTCCCCTTTTCAGGTGAGTCACCCAGACTCCAAGATCAGTAAACTTCTCAAAACCATACAGATGACTGTGTTGAGGAATGCAACTGCCTGAATCACCCCTGCTTGGACCCCATAACTCTGAATGGGCGAAGCAGGCGATTTTCCAAAGGAATTTCATTCCCAGATGTTCCTGGGCCCCACAGCCTTGAGGGACTATTCCATGAAATGCACCATCCACCCTAACAGTGCCTCTGGATGCAAACCAATGATAATCTAAGATTACATTCCCCACCACCATCACTAGTTCTGGTGCTGTTCTTCACCTGCTGTTCTGATCAGAAGCGAAGGAAGGGATGGGAGGGGGGAATCACCCCCAGGTAGTAGGCAGGGGGAACTTACTGGCGGCGGGGGCGACAAAATGGTGGCGGGGCGATGAAATGGCGGTGGGAGCGGCGGAGAACGTACCAGCATCGGTGCTGCAGGTGGCAGCAAAGGCAGCGGAAGGGCAGGAGAAGCCGCCTGTCGCCTCCATGTGGCCGCTTCATTTGGCCCCCACCCTCGCACCCGACCCCTGAGGGACGATTGTCTCCGGCTGACGTCACTCAGGGGCGGGTCCTGTGACATTGCATCTGGCCGTGACGTCACAGGGGGGGTGGCCTTCTTACGCCACTGGTTCTGATTGGGGGCTACCTCATTAAAGCACCACTCTTAAGAATCACTCCAGCCAAACGTCAATATGGGATAGGCAAATAACACCTGTCCATAGGTGAGGATGAATGCTGAACTCAATGTAAGAAAGGACAGTGGTGGGCAGAGCTGCCTTAGGCAGCCTCACTCGGTGCATCTCTTGTTGGTCCTCCTCTGACCCACAAATTGACCCACTGCCACAGCAGGCTGACACTACGTTCCAAGGCCAGAATGAACTCTGTCCCACGCCAGCATCAGAAGGGAGCTGACAGTGAAATGGATAGGGTTGGGCTCTCAGTTAACCAAATGAGAAATTCCAATTTTATTGGCTGGCCAATCGTAAGTGGAAAAGTGTTTAAACCAGCTAACACTGCTGTTTCAGTTCTGCTTTTTAAGACATGTGCAAGGTGCCAATGGCACAACACAGTGGAATGGAGTCAAGAAGGACGAAGGAAGAAAGCAAGGGAAAATGTGGAACAATATACATTTTTGTGAGTTTAGAATACAACAACGGGGAGGGGGAATCGAAACTATTCAATCTCTCTGCAACTTGGCCCTAAATATAAGTGGTTTCTAGGTAGAAAGAAGTCACCCAAGGAGAAGGGTGTGTGCAATTGTACAAGTAAAAAAAAGTGGAAAGGAAGGGGGGCAGGATATAGGAAAATGGGGAGGGTTAACTTGTGGGATCAGGGTTGAAAAACTGGGGAGTTTGTGATAACAGGGAGGAAGGGGGAAAGAACTAGGGGAAAGAAGAGAAAGAAGCAGGAAAATACCCAAGTTCCAGCTGCAGTGAAAGACCACGACAGAGTTGCAGTTCTCGGAACCAGGGCCACAGGCAAGGACTGAGTCCCTTGGCGAGTTGTGAAATCATTTCACTCACATGCCTTGACCACTACCTGATCACTCCTAACCAGCACTGCAGATCCACAAACTTGTGCCCTTGGACGCAACTGGGTAGCACAGCTTTTTGCAGCAGCTGCAGTGATGATTAAAGGAGTTCATCCTTGGCTCAAGGTGGGTACTTCTATTGTGGGGTGCAGCAATGAACTCTTGGCTTGCTCTGGAGCCCAGAGCCTCAATGAACATACAACCCTTGACTGGATTTGGCCATGGAGTTGGTGAGGACACGTAAGAATGGGGATCCTTCTTTTGTGCCGCTAATAACCTTATTCAAAGTCAGGAAGGTTGCAGAATGTGGCTTTTTTATATAGATTCACATTTGCTATGCAAGCAAGGTGTGGCTGGTCACTGAATTTTCCAAAAAGAAATGGAAAATGGCAAGGCTTAAGCCAGTCAGCCGGAGTGGGTGGGGTGGTTGTGTCGATGGGCCAAGGTTGAGGCCTGTGGGACCTGAGGCCTCTTGCTGTCCACGCCCAGTTCAAATGCTGTGAGACTGGCCTGGGTCATGCTGTCCTGGCAGGCACACAGCACAATGTACACACGCACACAAATGTGTCAGCAACAAAATGAAAAGCTTGTCAGGCAACCGTGTTTCATTCCATTCTGTTGAGGGAAGACTCCGCTTAAATAGTATAATGATACAAAATATGTTTGAAATCCACAAAATTCACCAAAATAATATCCGTTTTATTCGCAAAAAAAAAGCTTAGAAGTTATCCCAAATAAAAATATATGAGTTTCCACTTTGAGTTCCAACGTCTTCTGGTAAAGGTTCACTGCTGACACATGTGTTTTTGAACTTCCATTTAGAAACATGTGTCAACTCATAACAAAGCCTGACGTTCCAAAAGCTATAAGTAGGCCTATCGTGCAGAAAAGCCTGCTGAAACCCCACAAACTATCTCGTAGACTCCAGACATTGAAGAATACAGAAAGCACGTACCAAATCAATTAAAAAGAAAAATAATAACAAACTTTAAAACTGTACCTGACACATCTAACCCACTGTCTCAAAAGCCACCCCAAACTTGAAAAAAATGTATTCCAGTGTTCCAAAAGATACTTGGGCTTTTGTGTGTATTCAGGTGAAGGGTGTTCTAGAATGCTTCTCTACATACATTTGATGTCCTAGTTTGGTGCACTGATTGTATTATTAGAAGGGCATTGCATTTATCTATGGCACATAGATCTATCTATCTATCTATCTATCTATCTATCTATCTATCTATCTATCTATATCTATCTAATCTGTCTGTCTGTCTGTCTGTCTGTCTGTCTGTGTGTTACCAGATCGATATGGGACAGAGTGCTAGACCTTTAGGAGAAGGAATGTGGGCAGGTGTAGCTTGTTTAGAGCACAATCCTAGGCATATCTACTCAGAAGTAAGCCCCACTGAACACAATGGGGCTTGCTTCTGAGTAGATATGCCTAGGATTTTAAGTCTAAGGGTTTAGACTTAATCAATCTGGTTAATATCGATTATGTCCCATATGTCCCATATCGATCTGGTAAGCCGTGTGTGTGTGTGCGTGTGTGCGTGTGTGTGTGCGTGCGCGCGCGCATGCGTGTGCGCGTGCGTGCGCGTCCGTGTGCACGCACATGCACACACACAAAGTTAGGCTTACCAGATCTCCAACTGGTTGGAGATCTGGTAAGCCTACACAAAGTTTGTGTTTGTTTTTATATATATATATATATATATATCTAAACACACACACACACACACACACACACACACACACACACACACACACACACACACACACACGTGACATGAGCCAGTAATTAATCGTCAGCACTTTCATAGCCATGCCCCAGTTAGGTTGTATAGCCTAGAGCAACATTTCTCAACCTCCTGACTCGATGTACCACTTCCAACATCACAGACCTGGAAGTAACTGGCAATGATGTCATCGCCAGTTACTTCCAGGTTGGGAGATTGCAACATGACTCTGCAAATGCTGGCAAGAGGCTCAGGGCCAGCAAGAGGGCTTTTTCAAGCATGCGGAAATCACACACTGGAGTTCTGCCCACAAAACCGAGCCTCTGCATTTGCAGAGTCATATCACGGTCTCCCTGATGTGAAGTGAGTAACCATGGTTGCCATGCATACCACTGGACACCACGTCGTGTACCACCGGTGGTACGTGTACCACCGGTTGAGAAACAATGGCCTAGAGAAAGCATCATCACAAAGTCCATCATCTGTTGGGTTAGTAGTTACCTATTGAGCCATTTTTATTTTCAGAGAAAGCTTGCAACATACTATTAAGGGTCTTTATAGGTCAATACTGCATGGTTTCTGCATTGAAAATAACAGAGAGCCACTGCAGAAGTTAATCATAGGTATCATTTGCTCCTGGTTACCCACCACCATTACAAAAACAAAATCACAAGGGAGCAAAGAGGATTTTGTCATGTGCGTGTGGAATGAACGCAAGTCTCTGAAATTCTAAAATAAATTCATATAGCTTAAGCAAGCACAAAATATCCTGGCTTCAGGGAAGGGAATACTTCCTAATTGCCCGAAAGGGCAATCACTCATGCTGCTTCACATATTACTAATTTCATTCATGGGAATACTCCTGTGAGTAATTTCAGTAATGGCAAACTTAATCTTAGAAGGACATTTCAATGTGTGTCTTCATCATCATCACTTCTGAAAGAAAAGCCTTCTAGAACAGAAATATTCTATTTTAATGTCCCCTAATGAAAACTGGAGAAAACACACACACACACACACACACACACACACACACACACACACACACACACGAGAGAGAGAGAGAGAGAGAGAGAGAGAGAGAGAGAGAGAGAGAGAGAGAGAGAGAGAATTCATATATATATTCTGCTTATGTATCTATTTTGTTCATGTTCATTGGTGCTTTTTCCAAATGCTACCCCAGTTCCAAACATTTCCATAAATTTAATGAGCTACACTTTTGCAGACTGGACATGACAGAATTTTCAATCAGTATTTGAAAATCACTGTGGTGTTGTGGGGCAGAGTGTTGTCTGGAGAGACTCACTCAGGTACCTATGCAGGCTTTGATGACAGCTTATGCTAAAATACATGTATTTATTTTAGTCTTTTCGGTGCCATAAGTCTCTCTGTTTATGCCACAACAAACAGCGTTTCTCAAAGTTCTTCCTGCGAGGTGGGGAGATCTTTGAGTGCTTGCAGGGGTGGGACCAGTGGCGGCGGTGATCCTGGGGATTGCCGTCACTGTGAAAAAAAATTAGTGCAATTTGCAGACTTACCAGGAGTCCTGAGCTACCCTCCGCAGCCCCTCCCCCGAGCTTCAGAAAGCTGCAGAGTGGCGATTTTAGACCGCTTTTGTGGGCTGCCCTGGGGCTGCTAGGCCGCATCTCAGGAGAAGGGGACATTTGTCCCCTTTCCCAGGTATAAGCGAGCTCAGGGCCTATGGGCCTGTTTGGATGCACGCCAGGTCCAGACCTCGCGTACATTCAGGGAGGCGGTGTAATGCTGACGTGGGCCAAGAAGGGGCTTAGGATATCGACACCGATATCCCCGCCCCCTCCCAGCCTGGGCCAGCCAATGGCCCCCTCCCTCACTGCCCCAGCCTGCCCTCCAGCCGCCCGGTGCGGGGCTTACCTGCGGTGGCCGAAGTCAAGTGAGTTCCATAGCCTAGTAAGCAGTGCCGGCCTCTGTTCCGGCGCTGCTTACTCCTGAGTTGTCGCAAACGTGCTTTATGGCACATTTGCGATGCTTTAGGCCGGTGGAGTGCTTGCTCCGCCGCCCTAAAGTTACGTAGGATTGCACTGCTAATATTGTTCGTATTGTCACTTGAGCCATGAAGATAGTAGTGTGTTTGTTGTTGTATTGCTGTTTTATTGTGAAAGTTAATAAACTACTGAATGTCAACTCATCTTCAGCATGAAAAGCTCTAGGTAAACAGACCATGCTATTATGTTAACTAAAGGTTATTTTGTTACGTTCTTTTAAGCATGATTGTTTTTTGAGGTTTTCGTGGAGCTATGTAGCAACTTACCCAGAGGAGTGAAAGTAACATAATGAGGAGCCATTTTGGGTGTGGGAAAACAATTACAGTTGTTAATTACCGTATTCATTCCAGCATCTTAATCTAATATTGTGTGCAGTGTTCTATATAGATAAAATCACTAGCTAGCTGAGGGACTTATTGGGAGGAAGATCAAAAAGCAGAGATTCTCATGATTGCAGCGACTGTTTTGCAGGTATCTTGATATCTCTGACGTATTAACATGTTGGGGGGGGGGAGACGTTGTTCATTATCTGATATTTCCATAATAATTTGAAAGATTCTGAATTCAAATAACTTTTTTTCCTAATCCAGATTCCAGTCTAACTTCCTGACCTCTTTCCCAAATACACTGTTGCTTTTCTGTTTCTAGAACTTTGCTTGATGAACTGAAGAATTTGTCTTGTTCGCTTAACACCAAACTTGGCTCTGTCTGGTCTGTCTATACATATAGCTGAGAGAGAGAGAGAGAGAGAGAGAGAGAGAGAGAGAGAGAGAGAGAGAGAGAGAGAGACTGCCAATGAATGTTTTTTTTTCTCCTGTAAATTGCACACATAGGGGGCATGTGATTGGAACCCAGAGACGATAATTATAGTGTCGTAAAGCCGTGCATGTTGGAATCATGCCATCTTGAAGGTTCTCTTGAATGCTGAATAATCATCAGCATTTAGCATTCAAAGTCTTTGGGAAAAAATTAATGCAAAATTAATCAGTGCAGTGGGGGCAAAGTGCAGTGGTGGAAGTGCAGTGGTGGCAAAATGCTAAATCCTCCCAGCCACATTCTGCTCCATTTCACATGTCCCCCCATATGCTATGCCAGAAAAAAAGTCCAACTCACAGATTCTGCATAATGCGTAGTTTGAGCCAGAAAGAGCCTATTTCACAGAGCACTCATGTATATTCCTTTCTTGTTCACAAGAGAAACAATGAATCATGAAAAATTAGCATTCCAATGTACTATGCCATGAACAACAACAAAAATCTCTTCTCAACCCCCCCCCCCCAAAGAGCAATCAGAGCTGCTGCTTCACATATTACTAATTTCTTTCATGGAATTACTCCTGAGTAATTTCATTAAGAGCAAACTTAATAGTAGAGTCCTCCCCTAACTGGAAAAGTGGCACTTTCTTAAGTTGTAGTTCTTATAGCCAGCAGGTGATCACAACTGATACCCTGTTCATTCCAGCAACGTTTGTCTCCCCGTTTGCTGTTGGTGTTTGCTTGGTGTCCTCCTTGTTCATGTTGTCAGATAGAGAGCCCGTTTGGAACAGGGAACCATTTCCTCATTCCTTTTGCTATACAAACTGCTTTGGGAATCTTTTTGTTGAAAAGCAGGCAATCCTCATTATTATTATTATTATTATTATTATTATTATTATTATTATTATTATTAAGTGTATATATTAATGCATATTATACATGTGTACCTTATTATTTATGTAATACAGGTTGGTTACCCCTTATCTGGACATCCGAAATCCAGACAATTCCAAAATCCAGACATTTTGGAGGCTATGACTTTTAAAAAAAAAAATGTTTTCCAGCACCTGGCTGGCATAGTGCAAGGTATGCTGGGGCACAGGGGCACAACATTATTAAAAAAATATTGTATAAAATTACCTTCAGGCTATGTGTATAAGGTGTATATGAGACATAAATGAATTTCGTATTTAGACTTGGGTTCCATTCCCCAAGATATCACATTATATTTATGCAAATATTCCAAAATCCAGGCAAATTCAAAATCCAGATAACTTCCCGTCCTAAGCAGTCCGGATAAAGGATACTCAACCTGTATCAGTTCTGCTTTGAAAACAGCACACCGCACTGTACCTTTACTCAGGTTGTCTGTTGAGCCAAGAATATGAGATGCTCCCATTGCAAACATGGCCCCAACACATCTGCCATTTTTGTCCTTGAACCCTGACTTGGTCCATTGCCTGCATCCTGGTGTTTTGTGGCTCCAGCCTTGGTATTTATATACCATCCTGTTAATGTTCCTATCCTTATTCCTTGGCTTTATTGTGTGCCCTATTCTCTGTTCAACCTGACACTTTGCTGTGGTGAGCCCAGGCTACTGTTTTTCATCTTAGAGGAGTGAATTATGTACTGGTCATTAAAAACTGCTGTCTTTTCGTACATGGCCAGTATTTATTTGTCCTCTGCATCAAAGATAACATCGCAGGTCCACATTCCTAATAATCCTTTTAATGTGGGTCATGAGACTTAAGACCTTAAGTCAAGTGCCAAGATGTATATGTCTCCGTGATTATTGATGGAGCCCAGAGATGATAATTATAGTGTCGTAAAGCCATGCATGTTGGAATCTTGCCATCTTGAAGGTTCTCTTGAATGCTAAATAATATTCACCAGCATTTAGCATTCAAGGTATTAGGGAAAACAATTAATGCAAAATTAAAAAGCTGTCTGAAATGTATTCTCAGGTCCAATGTACATCTAGGAGTCAGAAGGAACAGAGACACAGAATAATAAACTTTTCAGGAGTGTTTAATTATAGTATTTTTATTTATTACACTTGGGATCCTCACATTTATTCAAAGAGCTCAGTACAATGCATTAGGATAGGGGATGTAGCTTAGTGGTAGAGCACATGTTTTGCTTGCAGAAGGGAACCAACCCCTGAGATCTTTGAGTAGAGCTGGGAAAGGTCCTTATTGAAACAGTGGCAAGCCACTTCTACTGAGTGCAGATAATTTTTGGAATGACCAATGGTCTCCCTCAGTATTAGTGGCTCTTGTATTTTGCCTTCAACCCTATGTAGCAGGTTCGTCTGAGAGATGATTTTCCCATTCCCCACATTTTGATTCTTGCTGCTGGCATGCTTATTAAGAATATAAGCCTGTGGGCAAGGCCATGTCTATTTTGATTTTTGCAAAGTACTCCACAGGCTGTAGCTAGTTGACAAAGATTAAATGGTAACAATTAACTTCATTTATGATCCACCTCCTAAGCTTCATGGCTGAATAGAGGCCTGGACCTAGGTCACCCACCTCTTAGGTTGGAAAGACACATCGCAAAGAGAACAAGTGGTTTGTCTTGCAGTTTTGTCCCTTCTCCTAAGCAGTATAATGTCCAGTGATGTAGACTTGATTCTATTGACTCAGACTCAAGTTCGACTCAAGTCACATAAAAACACACACGAAAAACTCGACTTGAGATTTGGAGCCTTTTACGACAGGACACCCACATTGTGTACCACCTTTTATTCAGGTTTAAACCCATTTTCCCATTAAAAAGATGGTTGCGCAACTCGCAACCAAAGACTCTGGACTAGGGGGCAAAAACTTGATCCATATCCCTGATAATGTCCAACCATCGCAACATATAGGCTTTGCTACATGTCTTCAGGAAATAAGAATGTTATTATGCAACTTCCAAAGCAAGATCATACCTTTTAAAGATTAATTGAAAATAAAACTCTTCTTCATGAAGAAGCAAAATAGATGTGAAGCAAAATAACAGTGGTTGGGGGCAGGAAAAAGGGGAAAAAAGTGAACATGTGGGAAAGGCTCCAAGTTCTGTAGTTTGTAATAGTCTTCAGATGAAGAGCGGGAGGTTTTCTGCAGATTTAATTAAATTAGCCTGTGCTTGAAAGTACCAGAACGGTATTTTCAATGTACTAGTTGCAGGGAAATGATGGTGGAAAAGAAGTATGCCTTTCGTTCCTATTTGTGGGCTCCCCAGAAGCAACTGGTGGGGCCACTGTGTGATACAGGATGCTGGACCAGATGGGACTTTGGTCTGATCCAGCAGGGCTTCTCTTATGTTCTTATGTTAATTTGCACCACAGAATATTGGGTCAAACAAAAATGGCCATTTTCACATTTTTTAAAAAAATATATATAAAATCTAACAGATATTTGGATCCATCTCTAAGTCTCAGCAAAACGTATGGGTCCCTTGCAAACACACACACACACACACACACACACACACACACACACACACACACACACAAGAAGCAACTACATAATAATGGTCAAGGTATAATTCTGAGCTAAATCCAACAGTTTAGTCATTACAGAATTTCTCTTTAGATTTGAATGCCTTCCAGTTGCGCTAACCTTCATTTAACCCTGATTCTGGTTCTAGTTCATTAAGGCAATTCAGTGAGTGAAGTAAATGGTAGCCCAATCCCAACAGCCACCCTGCATGGTGATGCAGTTTTACCAATGTGGCATCTGCTGTATTCCATGGAGGACTTTTACCTTCCGGAGGCCTCCTCAATGTAAGGGAACATTTGTTCCCTTGCCCCGGAGTAAGCCCATGCCTAGCTGCCGGGTCTACTCTAACCTGTGCTAGCTTTATAAGTGGTGCAAGTCCGTGTGGACCCAGGTTGGTGTATCGAAACCTGGAAGGGGGTTAAGATATGGCAGATGTAACTACTGCCAAGCCTGCCTATTCCTGGCCCCAATTTGCTCTCCTCCCCACCCCATTATGCCCACCCTTGCCTCCCTCTCACGTCCTACTCATATTTACCTGCGCCAGCAGGTATCTGGAGGCCGCTGGCACATGGAGCTGGCCACTCATCACTTGTGGTGGTGGCCAGGTCATGTGCTCTGGTGTGTCACCTTTTGCGACAGCCGGGAAGTGCCTTGCAACGATGGAATGCTCATTCTGGCAACGTATGGCACCCATAGAATTGGGCTGCGAGTTTAGTATTCTGTTAAATAAAAGTTACTCTTGCGGGAAATTGTCTGACGGCATTAAGAACCACTTACTACTACATACTATTGACCTGATCCTTTGTAATGTATTAGGTTTCTAATATCAATTAGAGCAGCATCCAGTGCTTGCCAACTGTGGCAGAGTTGTCTACTAAACACATTTTGAGATTTTGCCAGCACTGAATGGAGAGGGCCAAGATGTAGTACTGGGAACCATGTATAGTCCTGTTCCATCTTCTTCCTCTTCCCAGTCCCTGAATTAAACATCTGAATGTCATAGGGAACATTTCCCCCATCAGTGTAGCAGCTCTAATGGATGCATGATCTGCCCTGATACAGTTTCCTAGTGCTGGACCATATTATGAGGTCCACTTAGCACCTAATCCTGCAGCTGCCATTCAGAAGAGTGTAAGGAATAATCATCATTTCAAAAAATATAAATTGATAGAAATTAGATATAGTGGGATGATTATTATAATTTTTTTGCATTTCAAAACTATTCAGAAAATAAAAATAAAATATAAAATAGTATGGACAGATATGTCAAATAATGGAATGAGAAAAACAAGGCAGGATTTTCTTTTCCTCTTAATTGGAGGCAAACTTTCTTAAGCATGGGAATGCTTTTTGTATCTGTAGCCACACACAAAAAAAATGGTGCCAGTTAATGTTTTTCTGTTTGAAAATTCTATTCACTGCTTCAGTGTACAAGACTAACAAGTCAGAAGTGTTCTAGATAATAAAAATGCTTTTGGAGGTAATGAAATAACTTTGAAAGAGAATGATGCATGTGGAATTATAGGTTGTCTTCATCACAAGAAAGGAACAGTTCAGGTAGCAAAAACTTTAGTACAAATCACTTTCATTCCAATGCAGATGTACTTGTGTGGAAAGTATGGGTATATTCAACACACTTTCATCAAAGTGACATAGCCACAAAATTCTAACAACTTTCAAAGAACCATTAGTCTATCCCCCCCCCCACACACACACACACACACTCAAACTATTTCCTTTTGTTCTTTGGGCACAAAATATCTTACAGCTTCTTGACATTTATGGCAACAATTTTCTTCTCTCCTTGTTTTATTGTGTTACAGCCCAATCCTAACTAGGACTAGGTTGCCCTTTACGATAATGGAACACAGTTCCATTGTCATAAAGGGTCATACTGTGTGCAGCGCACCACCAGATGCCACTTTGGGTTCGGTGTTGCAAACAGCAGCGATGCCAAAGGCCTGCTGTCACTGCTGGCTACCTTTGTTGATGGGGGCAGGGAGCAGCTGGGGGTGGGCAGAACAGGGCAGGGAGGGGGAGGAACAAGGGAGTTTCTGGGCAGGGAGGGGGTTGGGAGGCAGAATGGGAGAGGGAGGCCCAGATCTTGGCACCAGTGTGCATTGGATCCTAAACCTGTTCCCTGTCCCCTTCCTTCTCCCTTACTTGCCTCGAATGTGCAGTAAAAGATCTGGCACAGATCCAAGGAGAATCATTGGGGCAGTGGAGACTTGCCCCGGGGTTGTTAAAGTTCCCTTCATCAAGGAGACCTCCACAACTCCCCCCCCCCCAGGATACAGCACACGCTCCATTGGCATGGCTGCATCGGTGGGGAGGGATTAAGTTAGGATCGGTCCTTTAGTCAGCTTGCCCAGTGGCTGACAAAAGTCTGAAGAAGCAGCCCAACGTTCTTGACCTTGAGCAAATTGCACCAGCTCAGCTCCAGAAAACAGCATTGCTTGGAACAGTAAGCATCCTATGATGATATCTCTGTGATTCCCAGGATCTTGGCTAGATCCTGAATTGCACAATATAATCAGCCCAGCATAATATCAAACATATTATTATTTAATAATAATTTTAAAAAAAAAGAATCAGAAGAAAGAAGTTAGGCAGTTGTCCAGCGAAGGAGGTTTCGTATGCAAACTGTTTTCACTGTGTGCTTGTGGAGCTCTGTCTGCCATCATCTTCAAGCATACCCTTGTGCGGATTTCAGCCTTACAGTATGGTATCATGCAGTCACTTGTATTCATGGCTCCAATTGCACCCTCAACAGGGTGGGAAAACAAAGGCAGCAGAGAATCCCCAGATTGAGATTGAGTCATCCCACCTAAGAATCCCATAGGATTCTATGGGCTAAAAAGCTATCAAAACTCTGAGCACCACAGGCTCATGTCCTTTGCTTCTCCACCCTTTGCTTGCTATTCTGCTTTGCTGTCTGTTTGTAGAGCGTTAACCTACTGGTGCTGCATCAAGTCACCCCCGTTCCAGCCTCCATCCGAGAGCCACCATGCCATTGCCAGCCAGCACCCAGGATGGTAACACTCCACCACCTCCTTTCATTTCCAGGCTTCCCTCCTTCTATGTCTCTGGGTGCTACTGAAGCTGCCAAAACATCTTCAACTGCCTGAGCTCTTCTCCCTTCTTTCTCACTGAACTCCTCATTTTTGCTCCTTTCTCTTTCCTTCTCTGCACCCCAAAACGTCCACTTCTCCTGAGTTCTTCTGAGAAGCCCATCTCATCTCCCGACTTCCTTTCTCTTCCACCATTCCCCCCCTCTTTGCCCTTTCTAAGGAGTTCCTCTCTCCTCCCTCTCCTAGTTCCTCTTCCTTCTCGCCACTTCCTTTAGGATTAAAGCCTTTCTTTAGGGCTTGTGTGTGAATGTTAGCTATAGATTTCCCCCTAGAGTAAAATATCAGTGAGCTATTTTGGTTAGGTCCAGTTTGAACCTCGTTTTTGGTTTTTGAGCACTAAAGTAAAATCCTTTGCACCTTCACCCTCATCTCTGTATCCCTTTCACCATTGAGTTATACAGCTGCGCCATTGGCCATTATGTTTTTCCCTGTGTGTGCATGTTACATGTGTTTTAAAAAGCACTGCCAGTAACAATTATGGTTCCAAATTAAAATGGTTGACATATGAAAATTATCTGTCTCTGTGTCTTTGCTTAATTTCAGTGATCTGACTGCAGTAAATTAGATGCCCTTAAAATTTGATGTGGTCATATGAGAGGGAGTGGAAAGTACCCAAACAAGTGATCCAAAGTACCCAAGCAAGAATCTGCAGTTGGCTGCTTAGTCCTAGAGGGCAGGCTGCATCTCCATCTATCTCTCTGTACTCTATGTTAGTGTTTCTCAAACTGTGGGTCGGGACCCACTTGATGGGTCATGACCTGATTTCTAGTGGGTCCCCGGTCATGGAAAGATCAGATAAGTAATTGCCACAAACCCTGAGGCTATTCAAAAATCAGATAGCTGCTAATTGCTCTTCAAAGAGCTGAACTCCTGCAGTTTGCAAGCTTGTGTAAATATAGGGAGATAAATATTTGAGCTTCTTGTAAAGCTAGGAGGGTCCCGATAGAGTGTCATTTTAAAAAGTGGGTCCCGGTCCTAAAATGTTTGAGAACCACTGATCTATGTACTCCACAACCATGAAACCGGTAGAGGTGGGCTGGCATAAAAAACGGGCTGGTGGTCAATGCCCTGCACACGTTTTGCACATGCTCCCCCCCCACTGCTGCCTCCTTTTCCGGCTTGCTCCACAAACTCTGAGGCCAGGTGTCACACACAGGAGGCCAGCTGAAGCAGATGATGACCTGGCAGAGTGCATATGTCTGTGGGCCCAGCCCTATCCAACTTTCCAGCGCTGATGCAGCCATGCCAACAGGGCATGCGCTGCATCATGGGGGAGGGGGAGTCATAGAGGCTTCCTCAAGGTAAGGGAACAACTGTGGCTGCACTGTGGCTGCATTGGTGCTGGAATGTTGGATAGGATTGGGCCCTGTGTGTGTGCTGGGGATTTCAAAATCTCTTTAAGTCCGTATCACCACCACGTAAAAGAAAGACAGAATGCAAAGTAATAGCATTTTGATAGCTTTTGATTTCAATCGAAATACAGTATCGACAAATTATTGAAAGAAAAGGCAGGCTGTTTTCAAGGTGTGAGAATAATTCAACAGAGAAGGAGGAACCCTTTTTCGACTGTTGCTAATTATGATACATTATAGTGCCCAGCAGATGTGCATTGTTCTATGGGCAGTAAATCTAAAGATTTGAATTTCAATTTTTACATTATGAGTTCTTCAACCCTTTCATAAAATTAAGACTAATTTATATTGCCTTATTGGCTATAAAGGATAAATGAAGACATCATGTATAATTAAACATCAAATATTTCTGAAGGACCCCAAACCGCTAGCAGAAGTGCATTTGTCAGGGTCAGGAATTATGATGTCATTTTTCAAAACGAGACAACACCAGTAACTGGGTTTTTTTTTTAAAGGGGCTAATAACTCATGGCTTGGAATAGCACAAATTCAGAGCTCATTACATTAAGCAGAGAGGAGGACATAAAAAATAAATCAGACCAGGTACAGTAGCAAGGACAATGCAAATGACCCTGCTCTTTGATTAACGTTGGCAGTGTTTCCCCCTCCCCATGGCTGAAAAGCCTGTAAGCAGCCAGCAGGACTGGAGTGAAAATATTCTGGTCCATCATTCCCATCTCTGGTTTGCTTTTCCCCTTCTCTTTGTGAGAATGTTTCTGGGTATAAGAAGGATTTGGCTAGTCGGACTGCAAGAGATTTATCAAGAATTGCAGAGGATTATGTACAGAAGGAGGAGGAAAACAGTCTGGTTTGTGACATGTATGTACCAATAAGCTATGCGCATACAAAGTTCTGTTTCATGGTTTTCTACTCAGCAACAGAGAAGCAACAGGATACCCATCTCACTAGATCAGCGGTCTCCAAAGCAGAGGCATTTCTATGATAGGGGTCCTACCATAAGTTGCGCCCCGTGCTAGTACCGTGTTTACAAACTGGAGCGAGGAGGCCCCGCCCCCTCACTGTCGGAGCCATTCCGCGCAGCAAAGGCGAACGGGCAGGGTGTCTCTTGCCCGTCTGCCTTCGCTGCGCGGAATGGCTCCGACAGCGAGGGAGCGGGGCCTCCTCGTTCCAGTTTGTAAATACGGTACTAGCACGGGGCACAATTTACGGTAGGGCCCCTACCGTAGTAACGCCTCTGCTCCAAACTGTGGCCCGCTGTCTGTCTGAAAAGACATCCAGGTGCAGTGCAGCGGTGGCAGAGCAAGCAGCATCAGCGGGAAGGCCTGCACCATGCCGCTGGTGCTGCATTCAGGAGCACCGCACACTGGAGCAGGTAAGGTCACTATGAGCAGCACGGGGGCGGGTGGAGGGTGTGATGGTGCGAGGGAGGGTGGGGGTCAATGGATCGATCCTGGGAGGGGGCAGGATTGGCAGCGCTGGTGCATGCTGAATCCTATCCTCTTTTCCAGGCCTTTTTTTCCTTGCAATTGAGCTGGCACAAATCTGAGTAGCCCCATTGCACGGGCTGGGGGTTTACCTGGAGTAAGGGGAAAATGTCCCCTTATCCCAAGGAGACCTCCAGCTTGCTCGTATCCAGTGCCGGATACAGCATGGACCCCAAGGCCCGACTGCATCAGTGCTGGATAAGATTGAGCTGCCCATATCAGAGGAGCATCACTTGGAAAAGAGCCTCTTTGCCCAGTTAGCAGGGTAAATTGCACATATGTGTAAATCAGGAATCCGTTTTACCTACACCACTGAAGTGGTACTTGTAAGCAATGTACTGACATACTTGGTAACAGTGACTTACATCAGTCTTTCTCTTTTCCTTTCTTGCTCATCACCAAGCATCATTTTCTGCATCCAACATATCACCTGCCATGATAGAGCTTATCTCATTGCTATCATAGGCCAGGAAGTTCTGTAATCTTCATTCATACTCAAGTTGTAGGGAAAAAATCCCACACACACATCTTTGTATGTTATATTCGCTTCACTCTGTGGTACACCAGCAGCATTTCAACATAATGGCAATATTGTGGGTTCATTTACCACATGTAGGACTAGATACCGGGAATTTGTTGTTAGATATTAATGTTAATGAAAGTTGCCACATGGCAGAAGGAAACTGAGAATGGTAAATCTATGAATATCTCTCAGAGTGCATATTGGAAATAAAATATCATTGTAATAATTATGCTGTGTGATGATCATTACAGTGAGCTGTTGAACAACAGAGGCAATACAATGACACAGTATAATGTGATGAAACAGCACCGCTTAATGATTAACTACATGAGTCATACTGTAGAAATGGAAATGAGTGTAAGAATTTACACTGAACATGTTCCTGAAGAACAAAAGTGATGTGGGGGGAGGGGGAATTGGGCCCCCAACAAGTAGCTTGCTACCCTGCCATCCCAGTTGCTGAACCCCTATGATAACTAGCAGGAACGGCAGTTGTCACAGAGTGTTTTTCCTTAATGTTATCAATCACTATAGATAAAGATCATTACTCTCTTTCTCTATAGAGAAAGGGACTTGCATGCACGGACGATACTTCAATGTATTCTGGAAAAAAAGGTCCAGAAGAGATTTAAATCAGAACATGATGAGTTGTAAGCAGGAGACCTATGAAATCATTCACAAGGTTGATCCTCAGTGCCCATGATCATTGCAGCGTCAAAGGATTGTGCTAAGTAAGGGCCCAATCCAACGTAACTTTAGGCCGGCGAAGCACGCTCTCCACCAGGCTTAGGTGTCGAGTAAGTGTTGTAAGGCACTTTCGCGACACCTAACATTTAAGTGGTCCCGGCACGGAGGCCAACACCACTTACTAGGCCATCCACGACCCATGCCACTGGACACAGGTGGAGGGTGTGGGGAGGGCTGACCAGGATGGCAGGGGAGGGGGTGATTGGCTGCCCCGGGAGGGGCAGGGATATCAGTGGCATGCTCTGCCATATTGCTGTCCCCTTCTTGGGACTTGGCCTCCCTGGACGTGCGCCAGGTAAAGAGCTGGCACGCATCCAAGGAGGCCCATTGGGACCTCCGGGGCTTACACCAAGGGAAGGGGATGAACTTTTAAGGTGAACCCCACGGTGAGCCCCAGCCATGCTGGGGCTGGCAGCATCCTACCTAGGATGCAGCAGCCGGCCATTTCGGCCAGCCGTCGCATCTTAGGCAGGATCAGGCTGTAAATCTCTACCTTTACATAATTCAACTTCTGTTGATTTGCATTTCTGGAATCATGAATCTGGAATATTGCACAACTACAACCTGGGTCTCTTTTAAATATATTTTATAGATTCATTACTAAAGACCTCGCTGAATCACATATGGCGCAGTAGATGGAATATTGTAATTAGTCGATGGTTCCTCTTTAAGGAATCAATTAAGTACAGTAATGTTCAGGAAATCCACCTTCAGTGTTTTAAGCAAGATGGCAAAAAGTTTGGGGATTTGCTGCACAGGTCCTTTTGTCTGTCTCTTCCATTCTAGTACTTAGCAGACTTATTTGGAAATGAGTCCTACTGAAGTCAATGGAACAGACTCCCAAGAGATGGGACGCCATGGTGTGGAAAATAATTCACTTTGCCGGTGTTAGCCAGATGTCAGCCCATCTCTGTCAGCACACATTAGGCCCCTGCTGAGGGTGAAATAAGGTGAGGAATCTGCAGTGTACTAAGAGCAGCAACAGCGAGGAGAACACCACACAGCATGTGTCCAATGAGGGGGTGTTTTGCTTTCATTTTTACCCATTTTAAATCAGCAGATCATATCATGGTTGAAATGCAGAAAAAAAAAGTCTTCCAAGGCTCCTGTCCTTGCCCTGAGAGGCTTGCCTGGTTGGTTCAAAGAATGAGTTTACAGGACTGTTTTAGACAGGAGAGTTTGTTCTCCCATAGACAAGCCATGGAGCAGTCCCCATATGGCCAGATGTATATTTAATTCCATTCTGCCTAAGCACCTTTGAAAGGTGGCTTAAAATAAATCTGACCATTTTGAGCACCTTTGAGCACCTTCTCACCCCAGGATACTGACTAGACTAGAAAATCCATCTGGCACCTTGTTTACGGGGATGAACAAACTCTTCCCCATTATTTCCACAGACATTTCCATCTCACTGGAAAGGTGACAAAGCACATCTGAGACACTTACAGCACAATCCTAAACATGTTTACTCAGAAGTCTGACTGTGTTCAATGTGATTTACTCTCTATTAGCAGCGCAATCCTGCACAAAAAAAGGCCAGCAGAGTGAGCGCTCCACCAGCTTAGGGTGTCACGAAAGTGCTGCAAAGCACTTTCATGGCACCCTCGGAATAAGTACTGCCAGCGCCGAAGGCGACACCGCTCACTCCGCTGCCCTCTGGAACCCACGCCGCCGGACACAGGTAAGTGCTATGCAGGCCAGCAGGAGGGTGTGGGGAGGGTATTAGAGGGAGCGATTGGCCAGCCAGGCCAGGGACAGGGTGCACGTTAAGTCACAAGCTAACGTAAGAGCACATAGGTCCTTACTGAATGTACTGATTAGCTTGCTGCTATGAGTGGTGCTGCTACTATGAGTGGTGCTACTATGAGTGGTGCTGCTGTTCTCCACCTGTGCTGACAAGTTAACATAAGAAAAATGTTGGCCTGCTTAATGAGCCGCCGCAGGTTACCTGGCCCCGTCAGGAGCACGCCAGCCAGAGGCTGGAAAACACATGCAGCCCATTGGCTGCCTGTGGCTTGAAGGCATGGCTGGGAGGGGGCAGCCTCGCATTGGCTTGCCTGGCTCCTAAGTCGTGTTGTCATTGCCGAGCCCCTCCTCCTGTGTATAGTCTGATTGCTCTTTATGGGAGCTGGGTAGGATTTTTTCTCTCTCCAGCCTGATTGGCCCTAGTTGGGGGGGGGGGGTTAGTTGGGATAGAGGGGTATGTGTGCATTAGTCCCTTGTTTGATGGTTGTGTTTTTTTGGTCACTTTATGCAGGTGGCGTGCGAGCTGGGTAGGCAGGTATGTATCAATCGACGTACATTCTGAGGTGAGCAAGGTCAGGTGGTGAGCCAGAATTGCTTAATATGATGCTTGCCTGGATCGGTGAGGCTGGCTGGCAAGCCCCCTGACTGGAATAAGCAAAGACTACCATAAGGCTTGGCTTGTGGGTGTCTGCGCTGTCCAGCTGCCTCAACCCTTCGGGGTTGGCAGTGATAGGCTTCCTCGATCTTCGATGGAATGTAACTTTGAGCCAGAATGTGATGCCCATTTATAATCCGGGGGAGGCAGACGGTTAATACCATTTTCCTCAACCTAGATGCCCACACGCTGGGTGGTGGAGTTACGTTTTTCTCCCTGCTTCAGATCTTTAACAAGATTTATATAAAGTGACCCTTAGCCCAAGCCACTGTCTGGTGTGCTTAATTTTTTTTGGGGGGGGGGCGGTTCCCAGGTAAAGTCCTGATACTGAGTCAGACCGCTGCTCCATCTAGCTCAGTATTGTCTATGCTGATTGCCAGTAGCTCTCCAGGGTTCCAGACAAGGGTCTTTCCCAGTTCTGTCTTGACATTCCAGGGACTGAACTTGCAACCTTTCTGCATGCAAGCAGATGCATTATCACTGAGCTACATTCCCATTTCCAGTTGCTTATGTGCATGGTACATAAGCCTGAATTAATGTGATTTTGAAGTCATGCAAGACATTCCATAAGCAATAATAATAACAGATGGCTGCCTGATGTTTCTTCACACAGCTCTTTTCCTGCCCGCCCCAAACCCTTCCATGGAGCTGCACATGCACAGAAGGAGATCCGACCTACGTAAAAATCACCTTTATGCCTTTTTCTTCTGCTTGGGGCATCCCAGAGGCAGCTGGTGGGTCACTGTGGGACACAAGATGCTGGACTGGATGAGTCTTTGGGCCTGTGTTCCTTCTAAACTTCAGTGCAGCTGCGCAAAGACCTTCCATAATGTGCAGCGGCATGGCAGCATCTTCCTGATGGTCGATGATGATGTCATCACGTCATCGCCGACTTCCAAGTCAACCGAGCTCCAAGGTGCGCAGTGCTTGGTTAAGAGGGGGAACACAGCCTTTGGCCTGATCCAGCAAGGGTTTTATGTTCTTATGTTCTCTTCCTCAATATGTGAGCAAGTTAAGGTCTCTCTCAAATTGAGATATATGTGTAAGCTTTCTACTCTACTCTCAGATAACTTTAATGTACTGTATGCTTAATTGCCATGCTCCTGGGCAAGACAATCTGTATTGCTGACACCATAAACAGCTTCCTCTTAGATGTTTTGCGATTAATTTGAAGTACAAGTTAATTATCCTTCAAAATAAAATGATTGTCTAATCACTGTTTTAATTTACCTTCACAACTTATATAGCATCATCATTCAAATAAAATAATGTGTGGGAAATCTGAGACAATTAAAAATATTGGGTTCCCCCTCTTCTTCTTTTTCCTAGCTGCCAGTTGTCAAATGAGTATGTCTAGGGTCTTAACAAAAAACAAACCATGGTTAATTTGTACTGGAAACCATTAAATCTGCATTTACTGTAGCAATTGTAGGTTGTGCAGGATACAAAACGACCATTTCCTGGAGGTTTAAATCTGAGCTGTAATCATTTGTGGTTTGAAACACAGAGTAGGAATCTATTAGCATAGGACTAATTTATTACTATTTTGGCAATAATTGTTCTTTTCCTGTCTTCCTGTGCTTTATGTTCATAAATGCGCAGCTTTGGATATAAATTTATATTAACCTACACTAATAGACTATTCTGTATTGTTATGTATGGATACATACATGAGAATCATAACCAAGTCATGGCTTCCTACAGTCCTAGCATTAATATGTCCTTGAACGTCTATGAGACCAGAGAACGTCTATCAGCCCACAGCTATAACAGTGGTTCCATTAGGTAAAAAGCATATTAAAAGTGATGGCCTGGTTCAGATGTTTTAAAATCATTTATCTACAACGTGCAGCCAAATGAATGTTAATGTGAGCATGAAGGTAAGTGCAGATTTTAAATAGGACATCATGCTCATGGGAGTCACCACTGGGAAGCAGTGTGAGGCAGCTTGATTTTGCCAGGCCACATTTATTTCCACCGTAAGAACATAAGAACATAAGAAGTGCCCTGCTGGATCGTTTGTTGCACACTGCTTTGAATTTTAGAAAAGTGGTATATAAATCTTTTAAATAAATAAATAAATAAATAACAACAACTGTGGTTCAGAAGAAACAAGTGATGCTTATTGATGTGGACAGTTGGAAAAGATCACAGAATACAAAGACCTTGAAATTGAAATACAGTGTCTTTGGGAAAGAAAACAACCAGTACCCCTATTGTCATTGGAGCACTAGGAGCAATCCCCAAGGCCCTTAAGAGATACCTGGCTAATAAAGGCATTGAAAAGGTAATGGTTGAATAGCTGCAACGAGCCACACTACAAGGAATAGCAAAACATATATGGTAATATCTCACCAGTTCTTAAACTCTTGGGTAGAGTTCGAACTAATGAGCACCGAAAAATCCCAGTCCAAACATCTGGTGTGCTGTGACACCACTACTACTACTACTACTACTACTACTACTACTACTAGTAGTAGTAGTAGTAGTAGTAGTAGTAGTAGTAGTAGTAGTAGTAGTAGTAGTAACATTTGTTGTCATTACTGAATTGCCTTCAGGCATAAACCATGTGTGGTTAAAAAAAATGATGTTAGAATGATCCAGCCAAAGTACAGTTCAGATGGGAGAGATTTACAGCCCAATTCTAACTAACCTTCCCCCCCACACACACACACACACACACCAATACAGCTGCACTGACAAAGTGCAAGTTGCATCCTGCAGGGGGCAGTCATGGAGGCCTCCTTGAGGTAAGGGAATTTTTGTTCCCTTAGGTAAGCCTTCACTTCCCCAATAGGTCTACTTAAACCTGTGCCAGCTCTTTGGCTGATGCAACTCCAATTGGACCTGGGGAGGTGGATTGAGGCCAGGAAGGTGGATAGGATATTGGCAGAGCCACTACTGCTGATAACTGCCCCCACCCTTGACACACACCCTCTCTGCCCTGGTCCCCACCCCATTATTTTCCCTCACTGCTCCATTCCACCCCTGCCCACCCCTGTGCCAACTTACCGGCACAAGAGCATCTGGATTGGTACTGTTTTGCAGCTGCCCTGAGCACCGTTTCTGTTGGCAGCCCAGTTGTGCACGATAGCATGTCACGTTTTTGTGATGCCAGAAAGTCTGCTTCATTGCTGGAACATGAGTTCCAACAGAACAGTGGCTTGTAAAAGTGCTTAATTTGGCTGAATCGTGCCCACTTTGTAAACCCGGCAAACTGATAGGTAACCAATGAGTCACTCACATGTCATCCAGAAAGCTACAAGGAGGTTAATTTATGATGTTCATCTTCTTTTTGATTGTTCACCTGCTCCCTTGAAATCCATGAGAGTTTTCTCAGTTTATATTGGAGTAGGACTGTACACTTTGCTCATGCTGTAGTATGATGGAACACATTGCCTACTAGCATTAAAGCTTGACATTTGTGTTAGGGAACAACGGTCAGGACTGGGAGATCAATTGTGTGTTTCTTTTAAAAAAAAAGTTTTGTGGAGTTCTGCCAAGTTTCCAGTAATGATGTGGCACAGCACCACCGACACACTGAACAAAACACACAAGGCCTTTCTGCTTGTACCTCCTACCTGCCAAACATGCTCTACCCAGCTGCCAAATTTGTAGTCACTTTTAAATGATAGCCAGAAAATAGATTTCTTATTAGTAACGCCAGAAACAAAAGTATAATCCAACAAAATCAAATGTTTTCGTACACTATGTTCTCTTTCTCCTACTTCCTGAACTTTTTTTCCCAGTTAAAAGTTGATCTCTCTGCACATTTGAATGGCAGATGTGTTAAGTTATCTGGGACTCTTGAGCAATGTAGGAAAAAAAAATGTTCTGAAAACCCATGTGAAAATGGATGAGAGGTTTATTTTATTTACTTATTTATTTATTTTCTGTATTTCTATACCGCCTTTCTCACCATTAGATTTCTCATCAGATTTCTTCAAGGCGGTTTACATAGGCAGGCTATCTTAGACCCAATAAGGGTCTTCACAATATTGTTCTGTTCATATATAGAACCTTCCATACGCGAGATGTTTTTTCCTTCCAAGTGCAGCCCTCCTTCTGGCTTGTGCTCCGCACTTCCAAGCTTCACAGTTCACCCTCAGACGGTTGTCAAGATGTTATCTCTCTAGCTGACTCTGACTCCCCACACGGTGCCTTCTCAGTATCTTTGTGAGGTCCATCAGCAGCTTCCGTCTCCCATCCAAGATGGCAGGTGAGGTGTGAACCTTTGCAAATCATACTTGGGGGGAAACATCTCCCCCCATAAAAGTAATGGATAGTACATTCAGGGAGCCACCTCTAGGTGACATCATAAGAGGATTTTGTACCATGTTGGTTAGATACACAAATCGAAAGATCCATCCGTAAAATAGCAAGCTGGCCTGAGTTAGGGAAATGGGATAAATGGATTCACAGGTTTAAGCTAGAGACATGCTGAGGCATTATTGTTGTCATCGAAAACCCTGTAAAATATGGAAGTCAAGATGCCATGCTATAAGAAACATCCACCTTCCAACTCTTGCAAGTGGAAATTATTGTAAGAGTGCACAGTGAGTCATATTGCAATAGGGTCTTTCAGCAGGAATATTATGTGCACATCCAGTGACTTTATCCCTCCATGAGCACTGCTTTCATAAAGAATTTAACAGCCCTGAAATAATGTTCAGCAATATAAAAAGTAGGGCTAGCTCTGCATAACTTTGGAGTGTGTTTTTTTTCATTAGATTTTGTGTCTTATGCTTACACACAGAGAGTCAATTTAACCAATGAAAAACAGAGCAGCTTTGAACAAGCCATTTGTTGTCAGACATGCGCCTATTTCTTCTGTTCACACATTGGGCTAAGTCAATGGCATATTTCGAGTAAGTATGAAATATTCATGCCCCTCAGAACCACTCCAATTTACTGGCAGAAATAAGTGTAGACAACACTGCATGCAAACCCGGAATATTTTTACCCTTTCTCTCAGACTCAAATCTTAATTTGTGCAAAGGGTTAGCTACTGCACAGAGTCTGTTTGGAAGACCATAGCTCAGCCATGAACATGATTCTTGAGCCCTTCATGGCGTCACAGAGACATTGATGGATGAGTGTAGTGGTGTCGTGGTTTGGGAGTCAGACTGAGACCTGGAAGATTCAGGTTCAAATCCCCGCTCAGCCACGAAGCTTCCTGGGTGATCTTGGGCCAGTCACTAACTCTCAGCCCCACCTACCTCACAGGGTTGTTGTGAGGACAAAAAGGAGGGGAGGAAATATGTACACCACTCTGAGCTCCTTGGAGGAAGGGTGGTATAAAAATGTGATAAATAAATAAATAAATAAATAAAAATAATAAAATTGACTAATAGCCCATCCTTTTCTGCGTCCAGCACTGCAGCCCTGTCCTTCAGGGTCTGCAATTGTTTCACACTCTTCATTTGAGGGGTTATTAAGCCCTCTCAAACCTTTATTCCCCTTCCCTTTGTTTCTCTTGGCTTTCTCAAGCGCATCTAGCTTTCACAAACCAAAGGCTCACTTCTTTCGTGCGGAAAATGGTGATCTGGTGATTGTTGGGTAACGCTTCAATACAGGGCTTTTGCCTTTCCCCCTTCCCCTTTCCCCTTCCCCTAGAACAGCCTTTCTATTCAGGAGGGCTCTTGGCTGTTCTAAACCCACTTACACAGTGTAACTGGATTAGGAAACTGTTCTCAAACTTGCTGCCCCCCCAAGAAAAGAAGGGGGGTTGCTCCCATTGCTCCCTTCCCTGGTACAGATACCCCAACAAGTGGTGTGAAAGTGTTGCTCAGGGGCCTTTAACTCTCTGCCCTCATAATGCATTAAATAAGACAACAGAAAAGCTACCCACAGTAGCATAGCTGGAGCGGGGGTCACCGAGCCCCCTTGTGGCGATGGAGTGGCCGTTTTCTGACATCTCTGTTGGGGAGGGGAGCTCCTTGAGTCAGCAGCGTGTGAGTTGGGTCCTTCTTCACCTCCGCATGATTCCAAATGGAGCCATTCCGGAAGCGAGGGTGACACGCAGGCGTGGGGGGCGTTGCGAGGCATCGCAGTGGCCAGGCTGGCAACACCGCTGGCTACCCCTGAAATCACCATGCTCCAGAAGAGGCCCTTTATAGCCTTCCACCAGGTTCTGCATCTCTCCCTGCCACTAGGCACAGTTTTTCTTGCCAATGCTGCCTTTGTGCTTGGGCCCCTTGTCAGGCTAATGATGTCAAGAGTGTGTTACACTCTGCTCTCCCATGACACATGGAATTGAGGGACCGCCTCCTTCCTTATAATCCGACCCGTACTCTGAGGTCATCAGGGGGGGGCCCTGCTGACCGTGCCGCCATTGGCGGAAGTGAGGGGGATGGCGGCGCGGAGTAGGGCCTTCTCGGCGGTGGCGCCCCAATTGTGGAATTCCCTCCCCTTGGAACTAAGAACGACTCCCTCTTTAGAGGCTTTTCGGCGGGGCCTTAAGACGTTTTTATTCAGGACTGCTTTTAATGTCTGACATGGTGGGCTGACTTTTTAACAAATGGTTATATATGTAAATGCTGGTGACCCATTGGGGTTGTTTTTAATCTCAAGTGTTTTTAATTATTTTAATGTGTTTAATTAATTGTTTTAAAGTTGTTTATATGTATTTTAATATGTTGTAAGCCGCCTTGAGTGCCTTCGGGAGAAAGGCGGGCTACAAATTCTTTAAATAAATAAATAAAATAAATTCAAATTGAGCTGGGCCAATTTGCTGTCCACCAGCTTATATGCTGTCCTGGTAGTGCCTCACATCGCTTGAGAAAGTTGAAAAACTGTGTCTGGCCATTAGATCTGTTCTATTTCTCCTCCACCTGCCTACAAAGTCGTCTTCCTGGCTGGCCTCTGAGCACTGACTGGGGAGAGACCACGTCTCACAATGACCACCAGGAAGCCAACCAGAGCTGTCGATTTCTCGTAAATATGTTAGAATATCTTCAGCGCATGTTCCCCTGTTGCTTCTCCACAACCCAAGCACGCTGCTGTTATTTGAAACTGTCTCCCTGGTTTGACCTGTGGGGGTATACCTGCATAAACAAACTTTTTCTAAGTTTATGATAGTATCTTTTCTTGGCCTTTCCTATTTTTAAGCCTATGATTATTACCCACCCTGCCATTTTCTACAAGTTAAAATATATCAACGGACTAAATAGATACTCTTGAAACGTTTCTGTGTGGATCATTACAATGACAGTGGATAATCTGGAAACGGTGCAATGTTGCTTCAGAAATAAACAATGAAAGTTGTTGATTGAAGCCTGGTGCTTGATTTACATTGCATGAGACAGTGGTGTGACTTTGACTGAACACTGACTGGGTTTTCTAGAAATAACAAGTACGGCAGCCACAATTTTAGTAGCACAAAACCATTCATGTCTCCAGTGGATTGAGTTGTTTGTTTGTGCTGTGTGTTTTTCTAACACCCCAAATCCTTTTTGTGCCGTACGAGAAATGCAAAATAACTACAAAATAATTCATAGGGAAATTGCACACACTGATGGATTGTAGTCCATGAAAGCTTGTGCTGAAATAAATGTATTCATCTTTACGTTGCTACAAGACTCCTTGTTGTTTTTCTAGTCTCTCCTGTTTGGATTTGGGATGTAAGGACATTTTTCTACATCCAAATGCAAACATTACTCAATAAGAAATCGTTTCATTATACAGTATTTATGAATTTATTTCAATATCTTCCTATCTTCCTTTCCTATATGAACTATTCAAAGTATCTGACCAACACCATCTAACAAAGCATAACACATAGCATTTGATTACATTAATTAAGAAACCGTTATATTAAAACATCAAATGAGCAGACAGCAGCACTGAATACCAGTATCAGCAGATCAAAAGTTATACATAGTAACCAACTCGAAACACAAAGGCTGCTGAAATGAGTAACAGCCCAATCCTAACTAAATTCCCCTGCACCGATGCAGTGGTGCCAAAGCAAGCTATGCTGCATCCTGCGGGGGAACTTAGCAGGCAGGATATCTCCTTGGGGTAAGGGGATATTCATCTCCTTGCCCAGGGGAAAGTCACAGCCATTGCCAGTGATATTGCTGGCGCAAGTACGAGTTGATCAGTGTTGTTGGATCAGGCCCTGGAAGGGGGATAGGATATGGCACACACTAGCACTGCTGATCCTTTCCCCTCCTGGGCCCAATCTGCCCACGGCCTGCTCCCTCCCTGCCCTCCCCCCACCGCTGCAGGATTTACTGCTCCAGCGGGCGTCCTTTGCTGTGCCGGTGCTAGCGGGAAGTCCTTCCCACCGACATTTCCTGAAGGTGCACTGTCACAACGTGCTTTATGGCATGTTTGCGACAGCAGGGCGTGGGCTCTGCTGGCACTGAAGGGGGATAAGATCATGTCACTCATTGTTTGCTTAAATCCAAAACACATCTTAGTTCTCCTGTCTAGCTATAACATCTTGTGGCACTTTGAAAGAATAACAGTGCCAGAAGCCTCTTGGTTATTATTGCTGCAGTAGATGAACAAAGCTGTCCCTTTGGTTATAACTATATAACTGTAACTGCATATATCTGCTGTGGACTAAAAGCTGTTGATATTGTATATACTTGGTACATTTCACGTAGATTCTGATATTTCATTCTTCCCAAAAATAAAAGTGTGTGTTTATCACACCAGTGGCCAACTGTATGGCAACTGTGCAAGTCTAAAGTGTGAGCCAGTACCAATTAAATGCACACTACAATATCTCCCCCCCCTCTCTCTCTCTCTCTCTCTCTCTCTCTCTCTCTCTCTCTCTCACACACACACACACACACACACACACACACACACACACACACACACACACACACACACACAAGAACATAAGAACATAAGAACATAAGAACATAAGAACATAAGAACATAAGAAGAGCCCTGCTGGATCAGGCCAAAAGCCCATCTAGTCCAGCTTCCTGTATCACACAGTGGCCCCACCAGATGCCTCAGGGAGCACACAACCAACAAGATAACCTGTTTCCCGTTGACACTCCCTTGCACCTGGCACAGAGAAAACCCACTTCTAAAACCAGGAGGTTGCTTATGGCTTGTAACCTGTAATGGTCTTTTCCTCCATGAATCTGTCCAAGCCCCTTTTAAAGGCATCTAGGCCAGGTGCCATCACCGCATCCTGTGGCAAGGAGTTCCACAGATGAACACACACACACACACACACACACACACACACACACACACACACACACACACACACACACCTTGGTGTGATTTCTCCTCTTTTCTACAGGTCTAGGAAGCAAAAAGGAGTGCAACACAAGAGAGTCTGGTAGGAGTGCAGTCCTAACTTTATGATGTTTTCTCATCTACACACCCTCCTTGTTGTTCTACAACATGCTGCTTGTTACCCACCTCTGAGGTTCCAAGATAATACAAAAGGATATTTGTGATGTCCTTGATGGCAAGTCCTTATAATAATAATTGGAAACCATTATAGATTCTTTGAGAGAGAATGAGAGAAGAAGTGATAAAATGTTGATTTAATGAATAATATATTGGAGATATAGGCTTAGATATTATAAGTAGAAAATATACTGTATAATAGTATATAAGTAGGATTTACTGCTTCGCGCTTGCTGTAATCTTTCGTAATATGTTGTATTGTTTTGTTTTATTTAGTACTATATTAATAAAATTAAATATATATTAAAAAAAAGAAGGAAGAAGGATCGTACCATTTTTTAAATGTAGGTATATCTACAGTGATACCCACCTAAGGTAGCTCAATTGCTGGAATAATGATATTGATACATATATTTGAAACCACTGAAACATTTTCCCAAAAACCATGGAGATGTGGTCAGGAGGTGTGGTCTAGTGGTTGAGCTGCCACCTTGCCCGAAGAAAAGCTAAAGACACCAGTTCAAGACAACTGGGAGCTGCCGACAAGCTGAAGATACCTGTGTTAACCCTCTGTGTGTGAGAGGGAGGAGTCACTGTTGGGCAAGCTCGGAAGGCATGTGTTGTGCAGCCAGAGACATATCACACTGTTGAAGGAAAATATCTGGAGAATTAAAAGTGTTCTATGCGAATATTACATTATTGTTAAAAAAAAAAAAGCCCACCTTGAATAAAGTTTGAGGAGAAATCTAATGACAAGAAAGGTGGTATATAAATACAGATGATGATGATGATGATGATGATGATGATGATGATGATGATGATGATGATGATGATGATGATGATGGGTGGCTCCCATGCCTGGGTAGCTCTTGAGAATCAATAAAACCAGTCATACCTATGTGCCCTGAATAGTATTGTTCTAGATCAGTGGTTTCCAAACTTTTTATCACTGGGACCCACTTTTTAAAATGACACTCTAACGGGACCCACCTAGCTTTGTTGTTGTTCAGTCGTTAAGTCGTGTCCGACCCTTCATGATCCCATGAACCATATCCCGCCAGGCCTTCCTGTCCTCCACTATCTTCCTGAGTTCGCTCATTTTCATGTTCGTTGCATCGGTGATGCTGTCTAACCATCTCATCCTTTGCCTTCCCCTTCTCCTTTTGCCTTCAATTTTTCCCAGCATCAGAGTCTTCTCCAGAGAGTCCTCTCTTCGCATTAGGTGGCCAAAATATTTGAGTTTCAGCCTTAGTATCTGTCCTTCCAGGGAACAGTCAGGCTTGATTTCATTTAGGATTGACTGATTTGATCTCCTAGCAGTCCAAGGGACTCTCAGGAGTCTTCTCCAGCACCACAGTTCAAAAGCATCTATTCTTCGGCGCTCAGCCTTCCTTATGGTCCAACTCTCGCAACCATACATTGCTACTGGGAACACCATCGCCCTGACTATGCGAACTTTTGTTGGCATGGTGATATCTCTGCTTTTTATTATGCTGTCTAAGTTTGCCATAGCTTTCCTTCCAAGGAGTAAGCATCTTTTAATTTCATGGCTGCTGTCTCCGTCTGCAGTGATCTTGGAGCCCAGAAAAGTAAAATCTGTTACTGCTTCCATTTCTGCCCCTTCTATTTGCCAGGAATTGATGGGACCAGATGCCATGATCTTAGTTTTATTAATGTTGAGTTTCAAGCCAACTTTTGCACTCTCCTCTTTCACCCTCATCAAGAGGCTCTTTAGTTCTTCTTCACTTTCTGCCATTAGGGTGGTATCGTCTGCATATCTGAGGTTGTTGATATTTCTCCCGGCAATCTTGATTCCAGCTTGCGATTCATTCACCTAGCTTTACGAGACTTAAAAAAAAGTGATTTAGAAAAAAAATTATATATTGATTTATTTACAAGTAAAAAGGTAAAGGTATCCCCTGACAATTAAGTCCAGTCGTGTCCGACTCTAGGGTGTGGTGCTCATCTCCATTTCAAAGCTGAAGAGCCAGCGTTGTCCGAAGACGCCTCCGTGGTCATGTGACCGGCATGACTCTCCTTGCCGCAGCGCATAGCATGCGGCTGGAACACGGAGCGCTGTTTACCTTCCCGCAAGCAGTACCTATTTATCTACTCGCATTGACATGCTTTGGAACTGCTAGGTTGGCAGGAGCTGGCCAAGCAATGAGAGCTCACCCTGGTGATCGAACTGCCGACCTTTCGATTGACAGCTTATGGTTCAGCGGTTTAACCCGCTGCGCCACCCGCTGGCCTTTATTTACAAGTAGTATCAATCTATCCATCTATTTATTTGCAAAACAAATCCATTTTTCATAATGAGGCAGCTCTAATGAATATAGCATCAGTGATTGAGGCAATTACTTATCTGATCTTTCCATCACCCATGTTTTCATTGGAGGCTCTGTGGTACCCACCAGAAATCAAATTGCAACCCACCAAGTGGGTCCCGACCCACAGCATTGTTCTAGATTATGTCAACAGTTGTCCTGCTTAGTTTTTATTGTTTGTAGGCAAAAGGACAATTGAGACCCAGCCCTCCTTCCTCCTGAAAATGAGGCTTATGTATAGTGACATTTGAATCATGGCCCAATAGTGGTGTTCCTCTGCTGTTAGGCATCCCCTTTTCAATTATTTCAATTAAATCACATGCTTCCATTTTTCCAAAATAATAAGTTCAACGGCTAGAGAGAGTGGCTGTTATTACAAAAGTATAATTTAACCCGAACATCATTAGCCCTGGGAGTTACCTTTCGTTTCATTGATATTAACATTGGGCATTTATGTTAACAACCTCCACTGAAAGCTATTATTTTGTTCACTGGAAAACATTCACTATAATTAACCTGAGTCTTGATTCCATTGGCCCACGCAATAATGGCAAATTCATGGCAGCTATAAATTGTTTTCTGAAAGTTACACATAATATTCATTTTCTTTAGGGAGACCTAACAGTTAACACACACTGTTAATCAGTGTTGCCTCTAAATGAGTCTAGGCTTCACAAAAGACGTATGCTGATTTCCCCACCTCTGTATAAAATAGTGCTTTTTAATATTTAAAACCTACTGGGGTTGTTTACAAAACTCATTTGGCAATTGATCACAGTGATATAATTATTTTGTTTTACACATTCCAGTAAAGTGACTTGGCACCAAAGACAATCATGAACACATTTAAGCTACGCTGAGTTATAGATTAGTCGATAAAACGCTTCTTTAAATAATGTTGCAACAGGCAGTCACTACTACCAATAAAAGCCAATAGATGTCATATATTTCAAAATTATAAACAGTCCCAGCAAGAGAAGATACTTTGCAAATTTATATGTGCCGTCGGTGAGAGAAACTGCAAACTGCAATCTTTCCTTTGTACAAGCAGAACAGCGTAAGAACAATGAAGCAGGAAAGAAACAAATGGAATTTGGAACCCAATCCTAACCACATTTGTTGCTTGACAACTCTTTTAACTGTGTGTAAATGAGTGACACATTTGTTTACACGTGTACGTGGTGCTCAGTGGTGTCAATAGAGGGTGTGAACCACATTGGGTGACACCCTCAGGGGGGAGACACCACTAGTGGCCAAAATTGTGGAAACTTGGTATTTATGAATAATTCCATCATGTTATATATCGTTGGAAAGGTAATTTAATGTGGCATGGAATGAAACAAACCTATCAAAGGCTATAGCCAAATAACCGGAAAAAGAAAACAGCCTTATGTAGCAAAAAGCGGATTTCATTAACTCAAAACTGACCAATGAGACTGATTGTTCCAAGAGCCAATGAGGTGTTATTTTGACACAGCATGGAACCAATATAGTGTTAGTCAACAGGAGCCGCCAACACGACGGAGCCCACGTGACGCGGGGCCGTGATGTCACCGCGCGCCTACAATTACACACACGCCGTTTGGCTTGGGCGGGAGGGCTGAAACGTAGCTGTCTCAGCTGCGAAGAGCAACAAGAGTAAGTCGCCCCTGTGATTGCGCCCTCCTGAGATCGGCACCTGGTGCCCAGGGCCATCGAACAACGCTACTGCATCCTCTGCCTTCCCCTTCTCCTTTAGCCTTCAATCCTTCCCAGCATCAGAGTCTTTTCCAATGAGTCCTCTCTTTGCATTAGGTAGCCAAAGTTATATTAAAGTAAATAAATTTAATGGGGATGACACCATGAGTTACCACACTGGGTGGCAGCAACCACAATGACATCACTCAATCAATCAATCAAACCTTTATTGGCATCACAGACAAACATACAAGTTAAATATACCAATACATAGTCACCATCATTCCAGAAAAAAAAGAAAAGAAAAAAGTCTATTTTTACATCTCTAGGTCGTTAGTAGAAGTCTGTAATGCACTTTGGCGACAGAAAACCAAATAAAGATATTTAGCCACTATCTTGGTGAGCTCCTGGTCTTTCCCATATAATAAAAAACGTATGACCTCCATCTCTGGTTTCCAGGTGGGAATGTGAAATTGATCTAAATATTGTTGTCGGAGATCATCGTACAATTTACATTTAAGGACCATGTGTGCTAAAGTTTCCACCAAGTGACCATCACATGGACAAATCCTATCTCCTTCTACAATTCCCGCAAACCTACCCCAAAGGAGGTTTGATGGGTTAGAATTGAACCTAGCCAGTGAAAATGCCCTTCTTTCTTGTGGGTTGAACAAAAATTGTAGGTAATTGTTTTTAATTTCATGTGCCCAAGAAAGTTGAAAACAGAGAGGGGAACATGTTTTCTGTGCTGCTACAATTAGTTCCTGGTGTTCAATATCCCACAGCCTAGTTTTTAGCATAGCCTTAGCAGATGGTAAAGACACAGAACCCAGATGATCCACTGACAGCCCAAGTTGCTGTATCTTTGTATAAAACTGTTGTAGCCCTGGGGAAGGGAAGGGGTCTGACAAGAGTTCACTAAAGAGAGGGTCCTTGTCTGCTAGAAAGCAGATGTTTAGCCAGCATAAGTGACACCACTGGGTTGATGCGATGAGCTCTCGCACCGGGTGACACAAACCCTAGTGATGCCTCTGGTGGTGCTGGATGTCTTCCAGGAGAGCATGGCCCAGGCCAGAGCCATGACTTTTGATTCAGATGGATGACAAAAGGACACAGATCCCACAGGCCAAGAGAAAGGCCACAACTTTAGTTCGTGAGAGCAGTCTCTCTCCTACTCTACCCGGCTAGCCTAGGTCAAGCCCTGCCTTGCTTTCATTTTTTAGAAGATTCCATGAGTGGCCACACCAAGCTTGCATAGCACATTTGAACCAGTGAACAAAAGTCACATCCTGGGAGCTTCCTGATTTGGAGTAAAAAATGTTGTTAGCGACAAAAAAGAAAGGTCTCCAATCCTAGCTTTGCTCACATCATGGCTAGATTCAATAAGGAGTCTGGGGCCCTGGCCTCCAGAGCTATCTAAACGTTTGTTGCTGTACCTTTGGAAGGGTGAAAACAATAGAAGCACCCATTAAGGACTGGGGATGAGCAATCAAGGGCCATCAGGACACAAAGGAAGCTTCTTTGATTTAGTTCACCCCACAAAAGATCCCATACGTTCCTAGGGGAATTTAAGGATAAAAAGCTGGGTCACCAGAACCCTATGGGTCTTCACTCCTCATTCCACACTCTGCCTTGCTGTTGATACTGTTGCTTGTGGACCCACCAATCCTGTGTTAAGGACTCCCATTCCTTCCGCTACCCAAGAACAACTGGGCCAAGCCAGCACCCAGCCAACCACTCTCATTTCCTTCCAGCCTTTCTCCCCCTTCCCCCCCCCACTTCCCTTTCCTGAGTGCAACTGAGAAACTCAGTGGCGTTGCTCTAGGTGGGGCGGAACGCTAAGTTCCGCAGCATTCCGCCCCACCGTTACTCTCCGGAACGAGGTGCCCTGCCCCCTCGTCGTCGGAGCCTCTCAGTGGATCGAAGGCAACGCGCAGGAGAGGGGGCAGGGCACCTCATCCCGGAGAGTAATGGTGGGGCGGAACACTGTGGAACTTAGTGTTCCGCCCCACCTAGAGCGACGCCAGTGGAGAAACTGCTGCTTCAGGACAACAGTCATCCTTTTCTGGGCCATCTTACAATGTGCCTCCTTTCCTTGAGAAAGCAGCATCAGTTCCCTTGCCCTGATTCCCTCTTTGCAACTAGCTACAGCTACTACCCATCCTCTGGGTAGCCCTTCAAGCCCTTTCCACCTTTGCATCCTGCTTTTGAATCAGGAGATTCCTTGGTCAAAAATGTCCCACTGATCTCACTGCCTTCCAGACCAGATCCTTTGCAAGAAATAACACTGACGGCCCTATCCTGCCTAAAGAGTTCCAAACGTGCCGTAAAGTGCATTTGCCGCTCCTTATGAGTAAGTGGCGCTGGCACGGAGGCCAGCGCCGCTCACTCCATCACCAACCCAGACCTGCGCCGACCGCTGCAGGTAGGTTTCGTGCTGGTCGATGTAGGCATGGGGGGAGGGAGGGCAGGGGTGGCGAGGGAAGGGGGCATTGGCCGGCCTAGGCTGGGAGGTTGTGGGGATATCAGCGATGAGTTGTGCCGATATCCTATGCAACATCTCAGCTCGGGCCAGCCTTACACGGCCTCCCCAGATACACATCAGTTCCAGAGCTGGCGTGCATCCGAGAAGGCCAATTGGGGCTCATGCCGCTTACACCAGGGGAAGGGGATGAACGTCATCTCTCCGCGAGGTGAGCCCAACCATGTCCAATCCCCTTTTAAAGGAATCTAGGCCAGGTGCCATCACCACATCCTGTGGCAATGAGTTCCACATACCAATCACATGCTGGGTAAAGAAATATTTTCTTTTGTCTGTTTTAATACTCCCTCCACTCAATTTGAGTGGATGTCCCCTAGTTCTAGTGTAGTGTGAGGGGGAAAAGAACTTCTCTCTATCCACTCTCTCCCATCCCATGCATATTTTTATATGTCTCAATTATTTCTCCCCTCAGCTGCCTTTTTTCTAGACTTTTTTCTAGACTTTTTTCGAGATCATGGACATCTACCTTGGTAGATGCACACCCAGGAACAGATGTTCACATATGTACAAACTGCAGTTTACGAATGGGTATACATACATCAAAACTATCACATATCTTCAGATATGGTTGTATATGTGAATACATTACTGTTCCCCCCCCCCCTACACTAGTGCATATTCATGTAAGGAAAACAACAAGATTGAAGCACCCCTAGCAAAATGGGGGGGGGAGAGACTATATCCAGCAATACTTCATGATGAAAAGGTTGAACCTTAGCAATCCAAAATAAACCAGTCTCATGCCTGGTTTCCTTCACCCATTTGAAGTAGGGATGTGCAGAAAGTTCCCAGAGAAATTTCGCTTGTTTTATAGGAACCCATATTGGCTTCCCTTGAAAGTTCTCAGGTGCTTTGCCTCGGAAGGGACCCTGACACTGGATATAAATTTCACTTGTTTGCAATTTAGATGCCAACCCTGTTGAATCATCCTATCATGCAATAGCATCACTGCCCTTCTTCCCTAGATTACTGACCACATGTAGGGTGTAACCATCACCTGGAGGCAAAGCGGTCCTGTAATTGTTATCCAATTTCTGAGGTCCTTGGTTCTCTTCCCAGACCTGCTGCCATAGCAACCCCACTAAGGCAAAGGAAGATTTTAGAAAGTCACTGAAGAGATTGTTCATAGTCTGTGTAGTACAAAAGTAGAATGCATTCTAATACCAGAATGCATATTTTGGTATATATTCTGCCAAGAGATCCTAGATTCATTTTTAGGTCACAGAACAAGAATAAACATTGTCTTATTGGTTTGATTGTGGGAGTGTGAGAAAGGCATTTGATTATGAAACAGGCATTCATTGCACTTCCATGGTGACAAATTCAAGAGGGGTAACTGCGTTAGAAAGAGTCTTATGGCATCATAAAGGCTAACCGATTGATTGTGCCACAGCTTAGAGTGAATGATGTCAGATGCAGTTGGCAGATCTACAGATTCACATATATAATGTTTATGGTCTCTGAATTGATAAAGGGGGGTGAAGAGAAGTAGGTTGAACAATGTGGTGGTGTGCTGCTGGTTTTTAAGAAAGCTCTGTTTTGGGACAAGGAGAATAACAGCCCCCATCCCAACTACAACCAACTGCAGACTTGAGCATCCATGGATTTTCGCATCCACGGGGGTTCCGAAAGGCCAGCTGTATTACCACCAAAGAACTTCAAAGGGAGATTCAACATGATGTTGCGGAACAAGAATAATAAGTTTGCTTCTATTCATTTACGACTCCATCAAAACCAAGGTTTTCTCTCCCACTGAAGGGGTTAAATTAGCATAGTGAAGCTACTGTCGGAAGATGGATTGTGTTAGTGCCAATTTCTGCTGCTATGTATGGTCATTATGCTTATTGAGATTAGCAGCAAATGTCACAACCTTTACTTTGTGTTTAATGTCCCAGTTTGCCAGTTTGTTTGTTCATCTCTCCGTGTGCCATGGATCCGATGAAGTGAATTCTAGGCCACAAAATGTTATGCCACAATAAATCTGTCAAACTTCAAGGTGCCACCAGATTCATTTCTGTTGTGTTTGATTGTACGGGCACCAGGCATTTGTACAACGAATCATGCTGAATTCCCACCAGTGTTTAGTTCTGGAGCAGTATTGATTCCCATAGCTCCTACCATCTGCTCCATTGGAAAATCACTAGTCTGTAACTGTTTACATGACAGAAGAAGGAAATGATGCAGTTTCCTTCCCAGGAGGACCATTTGTATGTGTTTATAGCTTTATGCTACCAAAAAGTTGCCAAGAGAAGTAAAGGGAGATAATGTATTTCTGTTGTGGCAAGTTGACACTGCCCTGATCCCAAAGGCGAGCAACTTCACCAGTATTAGGGATCAGGAGTTTCTGCAAAATGTTTACCTTAGGCCAGTGTTTCCCGAACTTTTTCAACCTGCAGCGACCATTGGCCGTGGCTCCCCATTACATTATGTTGTTGCCGGCCAATTGGCACTGCACTGTTTTCCGAAAGGATTCCGTGGCACTCCGTGGCTCCCCTGGCTGGTTTCTGCAGCTCCCCTGAGAGCCGTACCTCCCAGTTTGGGAACCACTGCCTTAGGCCCAAGAGCAAACCTAGCCCATATATTCCCCTAGAGGGCTGTTTCGTGAAGAGAGACTTTGAATTGTCTCATGGGGTGCATCTGTGAAATGCAAAACTGCGAATTGCTAAAAGTGTGTTAACTGACAACTAACTTGGAGACATTTAAGAGAGGATCTTTCCTGGTGGTGGTGGGGTGGAGGTTGGAAGGACTACCTCCTGAAAGCCACTAAATACTGCAAAATGGTGAACAAAACAGACAGTTGTATCACTTTCGCCCCTCCATCTCTTCTCCACAGGCTTTGGGGACATAGGTGCTTTGAAGAAAAGAAAAGCATTTTTTTATTTTTATTTTTAGGAAAAGGGCTGGAGAGTAAGTCTACTTGGGAGCAACACACGTTCTTCCTGTGCAAGTCATTTTTCCTAATTGAGGCAAGTGTGGACTGGTTGCATTTCCTCAGTGATGAAAGGCTCTTGGCACATGCTCAAAAGGCATTCCTGTCTTCCTTTTGTTTCACATGTTCCAGGGATTCATATTTAAATATACGATCAAAAGTCAATTTTTTAAAAAAGATAAGGACCTTCTATTTGAAGCAGTAGTGCCTTTTGTGCCGAGTGCCTTTCATCACCGAGGAAATGCAACCAGTCCACACTTGCCTCAATTAGGAAAAATGACTTCCACATGAAGAATGTGTGTTGCTCCCAAGTAGACTTACTCTCCAGTCGGCTTCGCTTCTAGTCAAGGTACTTCTTCTGACTCAAAGTGGTCAGCTTCATCCTTCTTTCCAGGACTCAATAGCGCCTTAATATCTTCCTTAAGCCTGGACCATTGTGTGTGAAGATTGCAAAAAGCAGAGGGGAAATGGTCAAGTTTTCCCCCTTCCCCTCTGCAGCAAATCCATCAATGATCCTTCACTTTAAAGGTGAAGACTTGACTTCTGCGGTGAAGGAGATGTTTCTGATGTTGCAAAGATGGTGGGAATAGCTTGTCAGGTTCACCAATGTTCTTTGCTGCTTTTATACACAAATCTCTCTAAGATGCTGAACATTCGCCCACATCTGATTTATTTTTCTTTGAGCAACATGCACACGAATTTGAGCATCCAACAGCCAATGATATATTCCCCCCCCGCAGAAATTAAACCTGAACAAATCAGACATAATGGGCGTCTGAGAGGCTTATCTGCACCTATAGAGCTATGATATCCACAACGGAAACTGAACCCAGCATGTTAGCACAGTATCCCTAGCTGCAAGTCATTAAGCTATAATGATGATGAAGTGATGAGAGATCAAGTGAAGTGTGGGGATGTGTGGGCCAGCCCTTAAGATGCACCTTTTCTCCTCTGCCAACTGCTTTGCAGTCATTCATATACCAATCTTGCTTTTCCAGATGTGAGAGGAAGGGAAAAAATAGTAAAGGCATGAGCTGCTTGGGCTGAATCATATCTATCATCATTTCTGTTAAGAAAAAGAGTTAAGCATAGGTTGTAAGTTCTCAAATCACTCTCCAGAGATGCGATTGAATGTGATGGGGCCGCTTAGAGCAATCTCATCAGTCCAAGCAATTTATTGAAGGAACCCGCACTGCTCCTAGACAGAGGGCTTGAGAATTTTTCTGCGAAGGAAAGAGGTTACCAGAACTGCAACCAGAAGAGTCGCCGGGGGGAGGAGTGGGCCCCCTGGTGACAAGCGGTGGGTGACAAACTGGCATGAGGGGCAACAAACGTGCCGTTTCAGTGGCGGGAAGAGTGGGCGGTGGAGACGGTGATGGGTTTGGCTCACCCTCCTGCCCTGCGCCTCCGAAGGGATTTGCAGTGGCGGTGATGTCACTTCCGGTGGTGACATCATGGGGGGGCCGCATCGTGACACCACTGACTGTGACTGTTAGAAGCCCTCTTACATCAAAGTAGTGTCACGAGAGCAGAATTTTACTGGCTAATCTTAATGCTAATCATGATAGTTTTATAATCAGTGCATGAAAAATTTACAGCCCAATCTGATCTAACTTCCTGGATAGCGATGCAGCGGAGCCAGCACGGGCTATGCTGCATCCTGCATGGGAATAACAGCTGTTGGAGGTCTCTGTGAGGTAAAGCCTAAGGTACATTTGTCCCCTTACCCAGGGGCAAGCCCCAGCAGCTGCTATGGGGGAACTCGGATCTGCACGAGCCCAAAAGCTGGTGCAAGTCTACATTCGCCTGTGCTGGTGGATCAGGTCTGGGAAGGGGGATAGGGCGCAGCACACGCGGATCGGTCCGGGCTGGTGCGGACCAGTGAAGGCCTCCACGCCAGCACTGGCAAGTGCTGGGGGTGAGTAGGATTATGCCATTAGGCAATATTAATACACTTGTTTTGTATGGTCCTGGTCACCCTCATCAGAGGAGAGTTAATCCTGCATCATCATTCTCTTAGTGCTTTGTTTGTTGCATTGTCTCATTGGATTTTCTGTTGCTTTATTCTTTCTGTTCCTTTGGCCTTTGATTTTTTTTTAATGATGGTTTTACTAAAAATGGGCTGGATAGATTTTAAAATAAATGAAATCAGTACCTGATTATGTCAATGCACTCTTAATTCTGCTCACCATCACTGCAGCACCTGGCCTTTGTTTAAAGGATAGAACTAAGAAATCTCTACCTTCCTTGTTCTCCTTGGTCTTGCAGCGGCTGCAGGAGAAAGCAGTTGAACAGGCAAGGGTAAGATCACACTGTAGGATCACGCACAAGGAAAACAGTCAGGGCAGTGCTGCTTCAAGTGGGACTTGGAGACTGCAGAGAAATTAAATGAGTTCTTTGCATCTGCCTTCACGGCAGAAGACCTCAGGCAGATCTCTTAATGCCAGATGCAAGGGAGTGGCAACAGGATACAGGTATCTTGTTGTCTTGTGTGCTCCCGGAGGCATCTGGTGGGGCCACTGTGATACATAGTTCCAGATACAGGAAGCTGGACCAGATGGGTCTTTGGTCTGATCCAGCAGGGCTCTTCTTATGTTTTTATATTCTTAAGTGTTCAGATTCTCAAACTAGAACAAGAATCAGCACCTCTTTGTGAAAAGATTGAGACCTGCAAAGTTTGTGATCCCCAAATATGTGAGAATTCAGGGCCGCACACAGTAAC
This sequence comes from Plestiodon gilberti rubricaudatus, assembly GCA_026170595.1. Taxonomy (NCBI): domain Eukaryota; kingdom Metazoa; phylum Chordata; class Lepidosauria; order Squamata; family Scincidae; genus Plestiodon; species Plestiodon gilberti. Next base: position 129,505,238 of record JANXHW010000003.1, on the reverse strand, counting down.
TTGTGTAGGACCTCTGAGAGGAATTTTATCAGGGGGTACAAAGTTTCTTTTGGGCCCCTTCTCAAAGGGGGAGGAGGCAAAACAGGGTGGGCAGGAGGGCAGCAATAGTCAGAAAAGTCTCTGGAGCCCAGGTCTACCAGGCTTCCAGATGTGTCACCCAGGTCTGAGACCTGGCCTGGCCACCGTCTTTCACTCTCCATGAGGCCAGCTGAGATCCCACAACATTTCTGGGGCCCCTCCTTTGGCTCCTGGCCCTGGTAGAATTTAAGAATTGTACCCCCCTCTCATGGGCCCTGAACCTGTGCGTCATGGCAGCAGTAGTGATGAGTGAGTCTCCAGCATGAATGTGCATGGACAAGCGAACTGGATGTCTGGAGAGGGAATGAGGTTTCTCTGTTCTCGTGCGGCTATGGCCCCAACCAGGGCTGATTTAGTGTACAGTGTGGGTCACTCATCTCCCTGCCTACCCCTTCAGCAGCAGCATCTATATCAGAAGACTGGCAGGTGTGTGGGGGGCCTTCCTTTTCTCTTTCTTACTTTTCCGTGTGTCTACAGTAGGTGGATTTTTGACCACGTCTGTCTTTTGACTGTGCCACAGGGGGAAGGGAAATGTCTGTGTGTTTTTTTCTAGTGAGAGATGGGAGAAAGAGAGCAGAGAATTGGGAGGTGGGGCTTTTAAAATTAGGTTTAGTGTTAAGGGCAGATCATACGCCTGCAGGCACTGCTGCCAAAGATACAAAGGGGGAAATCAGAAAACAATGTGGTGCCTTCCTGCTCTCAAGCAGTTGGTTGAGGTCAAATGGCGTACGGTGCTGTTGTGAGGGAAGGAGGAGGAGGCTCTTCTGAACAAAAATGGAGTATTTCCAGGCTTTGATTCCAAGCCGATAATCAAGTGTCGCTGATCCTGACAATTGTATTTTGTTTGCAAAGGGAAGCTAGAAGGTGAGCATGCAGAGCTGGGAGCGGCTGTGCTGGCCATGAGTCTCAAACAATGGAAAGGGATGGTGGAGAACTCTCCAGCTGCAGCACAGCTGACTGTAAGAAATAGAGGGCACTAGTGATGTAGGGATATTACACTGCAATGATTCATTGATACACTGCAATGATTCAATGATACATTCCAAAGGTTGTGTAGAGAGGTGGTGTCAGGGATCAGTCAGGTCTGACCCATGCCCATCAGAAAACCCATCAAACTGGGCCACCTCTTGAATCGTCAGAACAGGTGGGCCCCCATATCCACTGATCTACTATCCATGGTTTCAGTTATCCACGGATCGCGGGGGACCCCCCCCCAGGCTTTTACTTTTTTCCCAGTAAGCTTCATTTCTTCCTTAAACAAACAGGAGAAGCAGCCTTTGGCTGCTTATTGCAGACAAGTAGAACGAGACTAATTCCTAGAGAGGCTCTGCAAGGTTAACAGAAACCTTGCATAGCCTCTCTAGGACTTAGGGCTCAGTCCAGCCTAACTCAGGCACAGTTGAGGCCCAATTGTGGCCCAATTGCGGCCCAAACTAGGACCAAGTTAGGCTGCAACTGTGCCTGAGTTAGGCTGGAGGCAACAGCATTGGGCCAGGATCGCGGCAAAACTTACCGCAGAGGCAGGCACTCCTGTCAGTCTTGTGGAAGCGAAGAGCCCCCTCCTCAGCCCGTCTGCGTGCACCTACCACAGCTGCTGCAGCGGTCGCAGCAGATGGGCAGCCACAGGCGGGCCTGCAGGCACTGCGCGTTTGACAGTCAGCTGAAGGGCAGAGGTTGTGCCAGTGCCAGCTGCCCCAGGGCACCCTGGGCATCAGCCACCTGCCGCAGGGGGGAGTGCCACTGCCCTCCCTCCTGCAGACTGCGATGCCACCCCCAAGCCACGGTGAGGCTGCACGTGGGAGTCATGGGGGGGTGAGCGGGGGAGAGAAGGGAAGGAGGGGGTGGGAACGGCACGCACAAGGGGGGGGTCTCATGAGGTCTGGAACCGCCTCCGCCATGACATGCCCGTGCGCTGCCTGAAGCCCTGGGCCTCAAGGGCCGTGGCAATGCCCACAAAGAAGGCATCCCAGCATGTCTTCTGCTCCGTGCCCCGGCCAAGACCGAGAGATGCCGTGGGCTTGTCTGCTGCGAGCGGGAAGGGCTCACGCAGCTCATCACACCCCCAGATGGGGCAACGTCGGCACCTTGCGGCAGGCGCTCTGGCGGCATGGGGGGTGCCAGCGTCCATCATCAGGGAGTGGGAGGGGAGGCAGGCACACTGACAGGGGGTGCTGGGGAGGGGCACGGGTGGGTCAGAAACAGACAGACAACACGGCTGGTGGGAGAGGGATACAGGGAGAGGGGTCTGCAGAGACCTATAGGGGCACAGGGGGCACTTCGCAGATGGAGGCAATGCAGGAACGGGCGCCTCTCATGCAGACGGACCGAGGGCGGACACGGACGCCGTTGATGGGCGGAAACGGACGCCGGTGACGGGCGGACAGAGGGCGGAAACGGACGCCGGTGATGGGCGGACCGAGGGTGGGTGAGAGCCCCGGTTGCTGAAAGGGCTCTTCACGGACGTGGCGGACGTGCGCCACAGTGCCCGTCAGTGTTTGCCTGCCTGACAGGCCCCCCAACTCCCCCCTCCCCTCTGGTCCCAGAGGGTCCGGCAGCCCCCCTGCTGTGTTCTCCCAGGGATGGCTGTGGTGGACCCTGGCTGGGATTCATGCAGAGGCTTGTGTGCTGGGGCCTGCCTGTGTGGGTGTGTGGGGCAGTGCTTGTGCAACATTGGGGACATGTGTTTCCAGGGGCATCTTTATTGTTCTGGAACAGTGGCAGAGATGGCCGGGCGTGGCTGCCAGGGGTAGGCACAGCAGCCTCTAGGACCACAGCAGCAGCATCAGGCGAGCCCCATGGACCTGGAGATGCGGGCTCTTCCCCTGTGGAACCACGGCCTGCTCCATAGAAAGGGGTGGGGCAGCAGCAGCAGCTGAGGTGGGTTGCAGGGCAGGCTCCCAGACCTCTCTGGCAGCATCAAGGCAGGTGACCGTGGGGCACCCAGACTGCAGGCCCAGGGGTGCTCCCCGGACGGTTTGTGGTAGTGGGCATTCCTGGGGGGACGAACAACATGGGGGTGTTCCATGGCAGCTGCTGCGTGGTAGCAATCGCCGTTGAAGAGGAGCCAGTGTGCCAGTTGCAAAGGTCTGCAGGGAGAGAAATCAAACACAGCTGAGTGGTGTGAGACACATAGCCTGGTCTGCGCTCCTTCCCTGGGTGTACGGTGAGCATGATCCTGTAAGGGAAAGGGGTCAAAGAGAGAGACAACAACACAACTTGGGGGTCACAACCATGGCAATCCTAGCAATACTGACCTGTCGGTAGACCCTGTGGAGAAAAGAGGGGGGGGGAACAGCTGGTGTCTACATATGGGTTACAGTTCCACACTCATGGCATTGTGTGCTCACATTAATACAGGCAGCTATGAGACAAGACATTGGTATAGAGGCATATCATGGCAGGCTATGCAGGCAGCTATGAGACAAGACATTGGTATAGAGGCATATCATGGCAGGCTATGCAGGCAGCTATGAGACAAGACATTGGTATAGAGGCATGTATCCTACCTATATTTCTCTATGCAAAGAGGCAGACGTCAGACCACATGTCAGCACAAACCCTGCACTTACCTGCTGGTGTTGTTGCCTGTATGGGGGGGGGGAGAGAGGGGCTGGGAGAAAGACATGGGTTAGCAAACACTTGCATGGAGACAGCTGCCCAGGCACAGCAGTAAACAGTTTGGCCACAGGCAGAACAGCCCTCTCTGCCCTAGAGGGGGGCAGAGAGGAGAGAGGAGAAGAGAGAAGTGGGGTGTTAGAAAAGTTTTCAAAGTCCCACTTTGTGGCTGCTGGGGGACAGAACCCCACGCCACATGCTCAGAGAGAGAGAGAGAGAGAGTGGAGGGCTGGGGCTGGGCTTTTGTGGGAAAGAGGCTGGGTGGGGCTGGGTGCTGATAGGGTAACTGTTTGGGTCCATGTCCAGAGTTAGGCCACACCTGTTCGGTCCTAACTCAGGCCCAACTCGGGCCCAGGGTGTTAGAACTTTTCAGGAGAGGGCTGGTGTGGGTAAGGTAAAATGGCTCCTATGGGTCTCCTCACATTTGGGTCCACCCTTTTTGCTGGCCCAAATTTTGGGCCTGAGTTGGGCTCGAGGGGGCGTGTCAGTGGCTCTCCAGTGTCTGGAACCGGACCAAAATTCGTAACCGCCCCCGTCACACCCCCGACACGCCCCCAACACACCCACTTTTAGGCTGCAATTGTGCCTGAATTGTGCAATTGTGCCTGAATTGTACCGCAGTTGCCTTGGGCTGGACCGGGCTGCAATTCAGTCACAATTGCAGCCCAACTCAGGCACAATTCAGGCACAACTCGGGCCTAAAGCACTTGGGCTGCAATTGTGCCTGAATTGTACCGCAGTTGCCTTGGGCTGGACCGGGCTGTTAGTCTCATTCTACTTGCCTGCAATGGAGGCTGCTTCTCTGTTTGTTTTAAGGAAGAAACAAAGCTTGCTGAAAGAAAAATAAGAGCTGGGGGGGGGGGGAAGCATGCCTGCCCACAGGGGAGGCAAGGCGGGGGCCCCTCAGGAAACCATGGAGGGGGTGCTTGCTCTTATTCATGGTTTCAAGTATCCACGGAGGGGCCTGGAACCTATCCCCAGCGGATATGGGGGGAGTACTGTACTGGTGGCAGTGGTAACATTCAGGAGGTGAGTGGGGGCCACAGAGGACCCTGTGCAGAACTTGGCCTAAGGCCCCATACAATCTGGCACTGGCACTGAATGTGTGAACCTCATCACATCCATGAGGTTTATCATAGAATGCATTTTTATACAGGGACTTAATGTTTTCCCTTCTTCATGGGATGCAATGATATTATTTTATCGTTTCTCCTATCAACTAGAAAGCAGGCTATAAAACAAGCTCTTCATTGAGTTCATTATGCCAGACAAGCTCATAGTCGTGTTGAAAATGTTTCATCAGTAATTACAAAGACATTCTTACTGTATTTCTGTGTTGGTTTGGTGTAAATCCATCGCCGCAAGAAGAATAGGATAATTTTTGTGTTGACAAAATGAATACTAAGCAGCATCAGCATGAGTTCTCATTTCTGTGTGCGCGTGCGTGTGTGTGTGTGTGTGATGTCAAGTTGTTCTTCCATTTGTTTAAGCAGTGATCTTCTGTATTATGCAAGATCATCTTTCTGCAGCACGCTATTAAAACACAGCATGCTTGCATATTCTCAAGATTGTAAACATCGCAACACGTCTATGTGATGACATAACTTCTGCGTTGGGAAATTAATAAAGAGAAATGCCATTAAAAACATTTACAAACTGCATGGCGTAGAATGAAGCGTATTCGAATTCAGTGCTACTTTGTTAAGTATACAGAGTGTAAAACATGGAGCCAAAAGGAGCAGATGTGTCTAAATGCAGAGACCAAACCTGCTTGACAAATTAAACACATGTGTACTGATCTTTAGTTACATTCTGAAAGGGCACCTTCAACTCAAATCAAATTTGCCTGTTATTCCAACAGAAAACAAAGTAGACAAAATGATTTACATAGCAAAAGCAAAAGAGCTGGCATAGGTCCAAGGAGACCCATTAGAGACCAGGCAGCCTACAGAAAAGTAAATAAAAAAGTGTTTTACTCACCTCTCCTGGGCTGTCTGATAACATGCATCACATGCTCCGTCATTGGCACTGCACACTCTGGGCGGGCAGGGGATAGGATTGGGCCTTAAGGCAGCAATCCTATGCACACTTTCCTGGGAGTAAGCCCCACTGAACACAATGGGGCTTACTCCTGAGTAGACATAACAACAACAACCACCAGTATTTACATACCACCTTTTCTTGCACATCAGATTTTTCCTCTGACTTTAATTCAAAGGTGGTTTACCTAGGCAGGGTTGCTAAACCCCAAGGGGCTTTTACAATAATACAAATGTTCTAGTCTTGCATAGAACCCTTCTTTCCAGGTGATTTCCTTCACAGTCTGACCTCTCTCTGGCATTTGCCTCCTACTTCAACTGCCAGCTGCAGCGTTCTTTCTCTCATAGAGACTCTGCAGCTTGTCAGTGGCATGCCGACAGCTCTCCGACAGCACACGGATACTTCCGGGCGTTCCGGACTGCCGTCCTCAGATCTTCAGGCATATGAGGTGGCCGCTCTGCCAACTGAGCCAGACCTCCTGCCTAGGAGCCCCTAGGATTGTGCTGTGTGTTATGAACCAGATAATCACAAGTATAAGACTCATCTCACTATGAGCTCAAGCTAATTACTATTGCTCATCCACAGTTCCCCCCCCTCCCCTACAGTCTGCAATAGCTGTATGGGGATAACATTAGCCTGCCTTTAGAGTGTCGCCATAAGAAGTACAGAAACAAATATGCAAAGTGCCTTGAACAATCCACACACTGCGCATTGCTTGATCAGAATTAGCCAGGCGAGCGTATTCTTGTCCCCCAACGCTACATCACACAGCTGCTGTTAAAACTTGGGAGAGCTCAAATGGCAGCTTGCTATGAATACAGAGTGCTTCTGTTTGTAACAAGAAGAAACAAATCATCCTGCCAGATCTGGTCATCTTGTTCCACCCACTGTTTCCAACAGCGGCCAGCCAGATGACTGTGCGAAGTTCACAAACAGGGCAGGATGATGAGATTCACCCTCTGCTGTTTTCCCGCCGCAGCTGGCGCTCAGAGGAATTCTGCCGTTGAACACGGATGTTTAATTTCGCTGCCATGGCTAATGGCCATTGACAGACTTACCCTCCATACATTGGTTTAACCCTTGAAAAAAACGATCCAAGCTAGAGGCCGCCACCACAATTAGCAATAAGAAATCCCATACATTAAGTTCTGCCTTGGATCTGTTTCTCATGCTGCAAAAGACGTTACACGATGATCTGTGTAGGAGGTGGGCTCTTGTAATTTGAATCTATCTTCGGATATAACTGAATGCATTAAAAGGCATAACTGAATACACACTCATCTTCAGAGCACGTCAAAAATAGAGGCTGCTCTGCCAACTCTCATTGATTGATTGAAACAATAAATTGTAAAGCTTCAGTGCTCTAAAAAGCACGGGGCTCCTATGTGAAAGGAAAAGAGCTTTTTTTTTTACCTTGCAAGAAAAACAAAGTACACTGATGTCAATTATACAGCTAACAAAAAAAATTTAAGTTTAAAAAAACCCAGCATGGATTGGAGTACTTCTTTAGACAAGTGGCATGATTGGGAATGTGCAAAAGCATAAAGGTTATTTTAGCTGGAGAGTAACTTGAAATACATGCAATTGATACGCAAGACAAAAGTCATGTTCCCTTTGGCGTGTGTGTCTTTCCTGGTGATCGGCATTATTCGGGTCATGGTCTATGAGTGTGAAGTCACCTTTAGGTGTTAGGTTGACTGCATTTGATGAAGGACGCTTTGTGATTGGAACTGTGGCTGGAAAAGAACATTGCCCTGTGGCTGATGAAAGGACAAGAACTTTGAATTTCCGCACCAGAACAGTCAGCTAATTTTTAGAGTAAATTAATGGCATGGCATCCACAACCAATGTAGCAACTTTGAAATGAGAGGCACACTTTTAGAAACTCAGAACAATGAGTGTACTTGTTTTGGTAATTATAGTAAAAAAAACAACAACCACAATTCACATAAATCATCTGTTACTTTCTATCAGAGAAAACAAAAACTGTCTAGGTTTTAGTCACAGTTCAGTTAAAAACGTATTTTCCCCTGATTTTAAAGTGAACTGAAACAGAATATTAAACTAAAATATAGAATCACATTTTTTTTCCCATTAGAGGTCAGATTTATGAAATATCCACTGATTGAGCTATACTGGTTTAGCACATTTCAAATTGCAGCATGATTGGGAGGCACTTACAACTTACGGTAAGCATGTAGAATTATGATATATTGCTGTGGCAGAGCAAAGAGCCATGTTGTCCAACATAATGGCCAGTAAGATAATGTGGCCATTTCAGAAATGTGATATAATGGTCCCTAAAAATTTATAGGTAGCCACTTTGGTCCAATAAGAACAAAATCCAGAAGCTACATTCTAGTAATATCTTCATTAAGACCAACCAAAATGACACAAAATCTTGAAGTACCTTTGGAGTTCATCAAAATAATTTACCAGGCTGGATGGTAAATAGGTATGATGGTGTTAGAAATTTCCTGCTGTCTTTCCTAAAGTATAGCACACATTTTTGTTTATTTTGTTTACTAGAATACTTTTTCCCACATTTTGGTCTTTATAACAACAAAAATTATTTATTTATTTACTTATTTACTTATTTAGTAGATTTATATCCTGCCTTTCTCCCGGTAATGCAGAGGTCGCGATGCCCCAGCCTAGAGGGAACCAGTTGCTATCCCTTAAGGGTTCCCTGACGGATCGGCTCCTGACGTAATCGTGACGCACTTCCGGTTTTCATCCGAAACCGGAAGTGGGTTGTAATCGCTGCAGGGAGTTGTTCTGAGGAACGGGGAGGCCTGCAGAGGGGGCTGCAGGCCTCCCACACCCTCCAGAGGGCCGGCATGACCCCCAGGTTAGTTGGAACTAACTAAAAGTGGAACCCCACTTTTTTCCTCAGCAGCATGATCCTAGATTGGGTGGAGCATCGGTTATGGGGAGGGGCTTTCTGGGGAGCATCACTCTCCTGGTCAGTCCACTCCGAGACGCAACCGGGACAGGAAGTCTTTTGGCACGCTGTTGCCGGCTGGGCCTTAGGCTGCTGGCTGGGCCTCACTTCTTCGCTGCAAGGAGGCTGGTGGCTAGTCAGCATTCCAGAGTGTTGCAGGACAGTGGAAGAACTCTACGGGGGCCCGGCATTGAGCTGATGGGCCCCCCATGATGAGACACACATAGACTATGAGAGAGTTCCTAAGGCGTCGCATTTGCAATTGTGTCCATCGCTTTTGGCTTCCCAGTCGGGGCTGATTTGCAGAGGCGGAAGAAGGACAAGCGCACAGAGCAGCTGCTCCAGGTGGCGGGCACGGGGAGGCACAGTCAGCGTTGGGGGGGTTACTTACCCGTGCGATGTTCCGGCCCTCCCACCCTCCCTGGAGCTCGTTCGGCTCCAAAACGGTGCCGAAACCGGCGGGGGGGCGTGTTCTGAGTCGCGACGAAGTCACGTCACTTAGGCCCCGCCCCTTGGCCCGGGCGCCAGGAGGGCTAGTGGCATTACTGCTGATTTGTATCCTTTATTGAATTTAAGCACCTTTCTCAGCTGCGTAGCTGCAACTCTTTTTTATTTTTCTCTCTTTCTCCCATTTTCACTTATCTCTTAGCTATCTGCATTTCGTTTTTGTTTTAACTCGTCTTGCTTGTTACCTAGCTGCTGCTTGTGCATTTTGGTTTCCTTTCTTGCTCGGCCTGTTGGCTTTTTCGTGGCAGCCATTTTACTTCTCTTAGTTCTTGCTCTCTCCTCAGGGGCTCATCAGCAATTTTGTTTCCTCAGTTCTCTCCCCCCCCCCGTTGTTCGCCATTGGTCCCCCATTGGGATTGATTTGTTCTTGCAGGTGTTGCAGCAGGGTCTGTGGAGCTTTCTGCTCTGTGGTGGGGGTCAAACGCTAGGCTGACACACACACCCTGTGTTGCAGGTGTCGTGTGGGACAACAAATAGGCAGTTATCATGTGTTGGGTATCCATTATGAGGTTAGTAAAGCCTGGGGGTGAGCCAAGACCACTCAGAATATGCTTACCCAGCTCGGTGAGGCTGACTGGCAAGCCCCTTGGCTGGAATATGCGGACATCTCCAATTGTCTTGGCCATGGGGATGTGCGCGATCCAGCTGCCTCAACCCTTCAGGGTTGGTGATGATAGGCTCACTTGGGCTCTGACCGAGCGCAGCTTTGAGTCAGGTGGCGACACCCATTGTTACCTGGAAGAGAGGCACGGTCTTCACCATTCCCCCAACCAGATGCCCACACGCTGGGGGCTTGGAGTAGCCCCTGCTGCTTTTGATGTTGTGTGTTTAAATAATGAATAAATCCCCCCCCATTTATCCAAGCCACTGTCTTGCTTATTTATTGGGGTGTGAGGGTAAGGTCCAGGCCACTGGCGTGGCAGCCACAGCAACGGTGCATAGAATGGGGCCACCAGCACAAATGGCTTGTGATGGAACGTGCGCACCACCAGAGTGCCCAGCCACTGCTGGTGCTGGTAAGTTGGCAACAGGGGTAGGACATGGGCAGGGAGGGGGAGGATCAGGGCCAGCCAGGGATGTGTTTGGGAGGGCAGGGAGTGAATATCAGCAGCAACAGTGCTGCTGATATGCTATGCTCTCTTCCTGGCCTTGACACTGTGGGAGGTTCGCCCTGGAGAGCTCTGGCACTCAAGAATTAGACAACCTTTAGAGCAAACCTTGTATTTTATTTAAAAGCAGCTTCTTTGATGCACACAGAACACCACCTCTGACCTAAGACACCTATGAAGTCATGTGCACACCTGCACACTAGTTTTACATGTGTATTTATAACTATTCCAGTAACTCAGCAACGTCAGGTCATCCCTCTTTTTTACAGAAGCCAAGAGATAACTTTATGCAAGAATCAGCAATCTTTTCTCCATGCCCCTTTATTCGCTTATTTCTTTTTTAAAAAAATGTTCAGGCCACAGCTCTTCACGGGTACAGAAAAAGAAGCTGACATGCAAAAATATTAAAACCCACAGAACACCATATATGTTTTAAACATATATAAACTAATAACTAATAAAATACTGCTAAGCACTGCTGAATGGAAGACTGTTAAATGGGCAAGTTCAGGATCACAGTACCATTCTATTCTGAGCCTACAATTAACAACACGCTAACAACACGCTCCTCTTGGGCCCAGTCAGACTTGCTCCAACCAAGTAGGTCCATAGTCTCTGTGCCAAGTGCAGGGGAGTGGTAGCAGAAAACAGGTTATCTTGTTGGCTGTGAGCTCCCTGAGGCATCTGGTGGCGCCACTGTGTGATACAGGAAGCTGGACTAGATGGGCCTTTGGCTTGATGAACCTTCAGCAGGACTCTTCTTATGTTCTTATTGCACAGTGGAGTAGGTAAAGTAAAAAATTCTCATGGTTCCCAGATGGGCCATAGCATACAGCAGCTCCTGCACTGGTGCAAGTTGTGGTCCAGCCAAGGATAGGATTGGGGCTATTTGTTCGTCTTCTGTGTTCTTGCCAGAGTTTAATTGCTGATCAATTTCATGCTTCTCCAAAGGTGCCAAGGTATAGGCTTCACAGGATCGGATCTTTTCGACAATTGTTTGTATCACATTGCCTGACCACATACTTCTCTTTAAGTTAATTTAATGGTTGATGAACCTTCAGTGATTAAAGCATTGGAAAATTAAGCTGTCTGCCAACATGGGCAGTGATGCAGCACTGTTTCAACGCATTTTCTAAATAATCATTTTCTGAACCAGTTTATATCAATGACAATGTAGTTTTATTATTATTATTATTATTATTATTATTATTATTATTATTATTATTATTATTATTATTAACAACAACAACAACAACAACAACAACAACAACAACAACAACAACAACAACCACCACCACCACCACCACCACCACTTCCATTGCTCAGGAGGACTGAGATCTATGGTGGATTCTGACAATGCCACTGTAAAATTCCCTGCTTTAATCAGATCTTTTAAAAATGTGCAGGGTGTATCTGCAAGTAGTTATTATAGTTTCTTTCCAGGGTGACATAAGTCCTAAAGTAAAGGGTGAACTTTGTTTTTATCACAGCAAAAAATTAATCTTTATTTTAGTCAATACGAACCTCATAAAGTTTCACACACACACCCCATTTCTACCTGCCCACCATATCTTTCCAAATTAGTATTTTACTCACATTCTCCTTCAGCAGCACCAGCAGACGGCAACTAGTGAGTGAGCTGTGAATGTGGGGGTGTCATTCTTTCCTCCTACTGCTCAGACACAAAAAGAGAATGTGTGTGTGTGGGGGGGTTTCCTTCATTTTCTCCTCTTTTTTTCTGATGCACAAGGAAGTGTGTGTGTTTTCCTCCTTGCTCTTTCTTCCATGTTGAGAGAGTTGGAAAGAATCAGGGTTTTCGAAGCTAACTTAGGGGATCCCTCTCAGACAAAAGAAACATATGAGGAATTTCAAAGAATGCAAAAGAGTGTTAAGATAAGGCTAGTAACATTTCTTGTGGAGGGTTCTGCACATCCCAAATGTCCACTATGGAGGTAACAAAGTGTTTGGGCCTTCACAATTTTATGCTGCACTTCTTCATCATCATATAATAAACTTTGTTGAAGACATCATCTATATTGCCTAACTTCTCACTTCTCTTTAAATCGGTTTAATACTATTGGTCAACGGAATGTTCAACAAACAAACAAACAAAAAACAAAGCTCCTCGTCTGTCCTGATCTCCCAATACTGTATGCACACTTGAAACAGATTGTATCTTAGACTGATATCTAACAAGAAGGATAATATCCTAACGTTCCACAGCTACTACATCACAAGTTCCTAGCCATGAGCAATGATAACCATCCAAATGTCCATGGACCAACCTTGGAAGCACCTGGCAGCAGACAAGCAGCAGTGGTACGAGTTGCTTAAATGACTCATGCCATTGCTGCTTTCTCCTGACCTCCCTACTGGACTTCCTTAGAGGACCAGCAATGAATGGAAGCGAATTTGCGGAGAGTGAGGCAAGCAAGAAGGCTGCTGGGCACTCCCCCCCCACGGTGCCTCCAGATATTTCTCCCTGCAATAACTTATTTTAACACTTCGAAATTCCATCTTTTTTTTCCCCAAGGAGCTCAGGGTGAACAACTTGTGTTTTTCCTATTTTATCTTCCCAACAGCCCTGTGGCATTAGTTTCAATGAGTTTTGTGGAAGACCACCCACCCAATACGTTTCATGGCCAAGTGAGGAATTGAATGTACACAGTCTGTCCCTCACATTATATGCCTTGCTCTTGTTCATTAAAGAAGTAACGGAAGAAATACATCAAGCACAAAGAGAGGAAGTGAAAACTGCCGATTCCTCAAGCACTTTTTAGACATTTTAAGGACGATGATACATTTGTGGTGCCATCTTCATTTTGATCTACATGTGCAAAGAATAAAGATGACACATGTGAAGGGAAATCAGAGTTAACCAATACTCTAACAACCTGTCATTGGTATTACTGTTTCATAAAAGGATAGGTCTAAGGAAATCACAGCATAAAGCATTACTTTTTTAAGTTTCTAGCTGACAGTAAGGAAGACATGCTGCCTAAGGGAGCATCATCCATGACTCTTCCTTTTTTTTCCCCCCAAAACCTGTTTTTGAAGAGTGCAATTTTCCTGTCATTCAAATAAAATAAATAAAACAAGAGGAAAACATGGGAAGCTGAACAGAGTCTTGGCTACAGAGCACATCATCCTTTTCAAGCAGCACCTCGATGGCAGATTCTGCTGCTTGAAGATTCCCAATAACGTATTGAGAATAGCATATAAAAGTGTGAACTTGTTTTATTTATTTATTTATTTATTTATTTATTTTTAAAAATTTATATCCCGCCTTATCCTATGCCGAAGGCAAATGCCCAAGGCGGCTTACAACAAAATTTAGAATACATAGTTTAAAATAATACAGAAAACAAGTTTAAACAATACATAACTAAATTTAAAAACAATAAAATCCACTGGGGGGGGCGACAGTATGGAGCACAAAAGCAGCATGGCGGAGCATCTTGAGACACAGGAGGCAGACCACAACCCATCACCCAAACGCTAGACGAAACAAAAACGTTTTGAGCCCTCGCCGAAAAGTCATGGAATTAAAACCAATGAATCAGTTGGGCCATTTGTCTCATTTTTAAAAAAAATCATTCCAAAACAAATGCCTACACTGTTATGAATGGAGGCCCAAATGAAGTGAGTGGCACATGCCAATCCTATCATTTGGAATTCAAAGCCTATCGCAATTAGGCTGCAATCCTATACACACTTCCCTAGGAGTAAGTCTCATTGGGTTTAATGATTGAGGTTTATGTTTGAGTAGATTTGCCTAGGATTGAACTGTAAGTCTGGTGACTAACAGCACAATCCTTCCGAACTGTATCCTATGGCCGTCCTGGGCAGACCCAGGGCAGCCTGGGAGCACTCCCCTTCCCCGGGTGTAAGCTGGCCAGGGGCCTATCAGCCTCCTCGGATGTATGCCAGATCCAGACCCGGCGTACATTCATGGAGGCCGTGTAAGGCTGACCCAGGCTGGGAATGGGCATAGGATTTTGGCAAAGCGTGCCACCAATATCCCCGCCCCTCCCAGCCAAGGCCGGCCAATGGCCCCCCTTCCTCGCTGGCCCAGCCTGCCTGTCCCTGTCCCTGCGCCGGGTGGCCTACGCCTTACCTGGGTCATCCAGCGCAGGTTCGGTCTGCCAGGTGTGTGAGCGGTGCACCGGCCTCAGCGCTGGCACCGCTTACACCTGAGTCATCTCAAATGTGCTTTAGGGCATGTTTGAGATGGTTCAAAGCAGTGGAGCGTGCGTTCCGCCACTCTAAACTTGGTGAGAATTGTGTCATAATAAATGATAGAGCTTGATTGGACGGACAATCAACCATGGCACAATGTGAACCAATTTAAGGTGGCCAATTTAATATGAGAAATATTAAACCAATTTAATATGAGAAATAAATTTATGAGAACCAATTTAATATGAGAAATAAACACATTTCCTGTGGATGGCAGTCATATTGCTTCATTCATTTGGAATGCTTAAATATGTTTGATTGTTGTCTTTACTTGGCATGCAAGGCATAATGGTTTATTTTAAGTCTACCATGGGGGATTGATTGGATACAACAAGTGTCACACCTCTTTTTAACTACCTCAAGAAATATGTTTGTGTTTTGCTTTGCTGGGAATTGAACATCACTACTAAAGGGTTTTATTAAGGGAAGAATTTCAGAAATGGAGGGCAGGTTTTGAAAACAAAATCTTCCAGTTTGGAAATTCCTAAACCATTGGCAGCACAGCCCAAGTTCCTCTTTCCCATACTTTTACCAGTGTTTCAAGTTTTGGAGTTTTTGACAAAGGCAATTATAGTCTATTTTTGCAGATGTAAACATCAGGATGTATGTCTGTTTCACAATTCCCAGAGTTCCTGTCAAGAATGGAGGGTTAAGAATGCTCAAAAGTCTAAATTTAGGGAGAGCCCTTGGATTTTGCAAGCCCTCCTGGCTGCCATTTTCTCTTATCCACTGTAAACTTGAGAAAGAGTGGGAAAGTGGGAGAAGGAAAGTTGCAAGACGAGAGGGTTGGTGATGGTGGAGGAGATTCCCCAGGCAGGGTCATTTCAAGCGCCATCTTTACAAGAAAAGTCCATGACTTTGGGTGTTGTTTTTTTTACACTGGCAAAAAGATGATTAAGGGAGGACATGACTGAAACATCTTAAATTATGCCTGAGATATGGAGAAAGAGAAGTACATCCAATGAAACTGATTGGTGGGAGGTTTAGGACAGACAAAAGGTGGTGGTTCTTTATACGGTGCATAATTAGTCTGCGGCATTCGTTGTCACAAAATGTGGTGACGACCACTGGCTTACATGGCTTGAAAATGGGTTGGACAAATTCGTGGAGGACAGGTCTATCAATGTCATCATCATGATGACCATGTGCTACTGGTGAGTTCAGTGGCAGTATCCCTCTGAATACCAGTTGCAGGGGAGCGATGGCGAGATAGTACTGTGCCCTTCTCTTTATAGGCTTCCCATAGGCAGCTGGTGGGCCATTGTGGTCAATAGGACTAGCTGGGCCATTGCACGGATCTAGTAAGAACTCACACAAGGTTTTCCTGCAAAGTTGTGAGTTTTGCATTTCACTGTGAACTGCAGCCTTGACTAAGAGGAGGAAAAAGATGGAAACACTCCTGCCGTTTTTTAAGTGACTATTGTCAAAGAATGTCTGAAGAGTGGCAATCTAAGTGCTCTTTCTCTTTCAAATCCTTAGTTAATTATATCCTCTGCCAAATTGAAGTAAACCACAGGGGAGAACAAAATCATGTTCTTTTTTAAGGACTGAAATTCCCCCACCTTATTTAAAGTCATGGTAACTAAATTCAGCAAGTGAATAAAATACTGCCTCGTAAAATTAATAAATGCAGATGCGTGCTAAGAATAAGAAAGATAAATCTTCACTCAGGCAATCTGATGAAGCAAATATTAATATGACTATCGGTAATGCCACAATGTTGGTGCAATGGGGTGCAGTCCTCACTCACGATAGCCAATGTGAGTATTAGAATTCACTACATTGTGTGGATTCCAGCTACCAGCATAAATGCAAACCCAGCTCCTTATGATTTGTGTCAGCTGTGCTGCTTATACAGAAACTATGGAACACATGATCGGTAAAGGAGATTGTCATAGCATAAACTTAACATTTGGATTGGCATACATATACTAGACTTGCAATGGATTACTGGGTAAGGCAGATGACGATGAAATTCTAACCCTCAGGTTTGTAGAAGCTAATCATGGGTATGATTTTAGAGTGGATGCAATTTAGAACAAGCTAATCTGGCTGCAAGCCAGATACTGTAAGCTATTTATTGCCAGCACATCATTGCATTGCTAAATAATGAATGTATCTTACCTGGACTGTGCACGAACTCCTTTCTGAACGTGATCAAAAGCTAAGTCAGCCACATTCCCTGGGTTGTAACGCCAGATGGATACTTAGGCTTGTATTCTGTGTTTCCCTTTTGGGAATGGACTTCCTTCACTCAAGAGAAGGGATGATTTTTGCCAATCTCCTCTTAATTCTGCAGTCTATTCTGTTCCCTACACAGTTCTATTCTTGGGGCTTCTCCTGACCCCCTGAAGCAAATTTTTGGTAGGCGCAATTGGTTGCTAGGTCAAGGAAGTGGCAGGGCACTTCCATGAGCTTCCTTTCCCATGTGTTCCTAAGGATGCAAGTCATTCTGTGTGGTCAACAACTGAAAATATGTCAAATGGCAACTATATCTGCATGAATTGCTGGGCATCTCTAGGCTCCAGTCATGCATTGAGACTGCCAAACCTTATCATATTCATATTTATACAACCACAAGGTAATGGGGGATGATCATACTCTGACATTTTTGAACAGGGACCATAGGGTAACTGCTTGTCAATCTCCAGGAACTGGGAACCTTACATTACAGTAGGGATGGGATTGCTTCTCCCCAATTGTCACTTCCCATGCTCCTGTGTTGAATATTGACTAGTGACCCAATCCTATTCTTCCCCCTCCCCCCTTCAAAGCCGGCCTCTCTCACTCCGAAGCCAGACCGGGACACGGCTGCTGGAGGAAGGTAAGCTGTCCTGCCGGCGGCCGCGTGGGCGGTCCGGCGGGCGAGGGAGGGAGCCATTGGCCTAGCCAGCCCGGGAGGGGATGGCATTGGCCATATTTAGCTGGCAGAAATCCGAGGAGGCCTATCAGGCCAGCCCCGGTTTACACCCAAGGAAGAGGACAAGCGTCCCTTTCCCTGAGTAGACCTCTGGCCCTCCAGTCAACGGGCAGCCTGGGCGCAGGATCCGGCGGGTGCCCCAGGGCCGCCGGTCGGATCCTTA
Source organism: Plestiodon gilberti rubricaudatus (assembly GCA_026170595.1). NCBI lineage: Eukaryota > Metazoa > Chordata > Lepidosauria > Squamata > Scincidae > Plestiodon > Plestiodon gilberti. The sequence continues at coordinate 129,487,623 of JANXHW010000003.1, read as the reverse complement.
CACAGGATTGTGCTGCCAGTGCGGGTCACACCCACTGCACCTTCCTAGTTCACCAGTGAACTAGACTTTTGCACTGAGAGGTATTGTGCCAACATTAAATAAGCTCATAGCACAATCGTAGACTTTTCTACTCAGTAGCCAGGGATATTGGGTTCAGTGGGATTTACACTCAGGTAAGAATGTATAGGATTGGAGCCCTAGTACCCTATTTAATTTATGATATGATATGTTATTTTTCTTATTCACAGATTCATTTAGGTTCACACTTTCTGGGAGCACATGATCATTCCTAATGGCTGTCTGCTCTGCTCCCCAGGAGGCTTCACTGTTTCAAAATCTCTCCTCCAATAGGAATGATGGGCAGAATGCATAATAGTAGAAATGTAACTGTTGAAAATAGATATGCTGTTTTACTCTGTCTATGAGAACATGCATTTTTTTCACCTAAATAGGACCCAGATGGTTACCACACTTCAGGGACCCAGTGGGGCTACCACACTTCAGGGCCACAGCATAATTAACTGTCTGCCCCTGCTATGGTCCTGCTCTGAATCAGGGGCCTTTATGGTTTTTACCATGAAAAAAGAGCTCTTGTTTGATGCCAATGGCATTTTTTAAAAAATGTTATGTTATTTGATTTACTTATTTATTTGCTGCAGAGTAACACAGAATTTGGGCTATCCTCTGGGGGACCCCTTCCCTGGGCAGGATAATCTAGAAAGATACTACACAAAACATGTGGCTAAACAAGTGTCGATGGGCATCCTTTTTAAAACCATGGGGGAGGAACCATATCTCATAGTATCTGCTTTGCATGGAAACAGTCTGAGGGTCAATGCCTGGCATCTCTGGGTAAGGCAGGTAGACCCTTGTCTGAAGCCTGGGAGAGCCACTGTGCCAGTCAGTAGAGACCATAGTGAGCTGGATGGAACAATGGTCTGCTTCCTATTCTCATGACTGTTCACATGTATCATTGCTGCCACCTCAAGCAGCTTAGATTCAGAGCCTGAGGAGGAAGAGTCAGCTAGACTAGTGTAGTGGACCTACACCCAGGCCCAGACACTGGGCTGGAGATTGAGCCCCTCAGTCAAGAGTCCCAAGAACAAGAGGAGCAATGTGCGCACTGAGCCCATCTTCACTGAAGAACCAGCTCTTTCCATGTCTGGAACCTTGCACACACATACGCACACGCATGCACACACATGTACCTGCTCACCAACACTGACAGCAAGCAAGGAAGGAGTTACTTGAGATGGGAAGGGCCGTAAAGTTTCAAGCCACAAGGCTGTTCCTTTAACACACACTCTTCTCCAGACACCAGGGGCAGAGGCCGGGAGGGGGAGTCTAAGCCTCAGGACACGTAAGGCCTCTGTTGAAGTCTGGATCCTAGCGCTCACTCAGAACTATCCATGGTCCTGGGCCTCCACCTTGTCCTATCTTGTCTCACTGTTTTCCACTCTCAAGAGCAGCGCAGGACATCAGGAACAGCTAAGAGCATAAGGAATCCACCAAAAAAGAGTAGACCTGAAAATGTAAGGAAGGCAGCTGTACTAGTTTTTATTTATTATTTATTTATTTCAAGGTTTATATACCTACCGCCTTTAACTCTGGTCAAGGTACAATTAAAAAATAAAAATACAACAATAGAAACATATTAATAAAACATAGTTTTCAAGGATATATATTCTAATTCTGCTATGGGGGCCATCATCATCATCATCATCATCGTTTTCTCTGGTTTATTAAGAAGAAGCAGTTTACCTCTAGGCAAGCATAACAACTGAAAAAGAACCATCAACAGCTAGTATGCAGTCTTATTTCCACTGAAGTATTCAAGGTGATGTACATAAAACATAATAAAATTAAGCAATTAGGATAATAAAAACCAGCAATGAAACAAAATGGCAGCAGCAAAATCAATGAACAGCATCAAACCTTGTTGTTGTTCAGTCGTTAAGTCGTGTCCGACCCTTCGTGATCCCATGAACCATATCCCGCCAGGCCTTCCTGTCCTCCACTATCTTCCTGAGTTCTAAACATCCATAAAACAATGAATTAGTAAAGCCGAGAACAATGGCACACAATAGTAAAGTATCTGCACATATATTACTGGTAAATCAGATCCAGAATGGAAGGCATGATGGACGACTCTGTAAGTGTCACATTGCCAGGTTGCTTTCAGTTAGACAACATTCCGGGTTAGACTTTAATGCTGCCTTTGAAGTCAATGGGAGGCACCCCATTCTCGTCAGAGGGCATGGCAGTGTCTTTTGCTGCTAGATTTAGTAAATTGCTCTTAATCCCAAGAGACAAACTTGGATAATAAAACATGTGCTGCAAACCCCTCCAAGCTTTATAGCCCATGTATTCTCTCTTTTTTTGTGGCAAAGTTATAGACAATTCTGGTTTTCATTACTGAAGGGCCATTGTCCCACATCTTGCTTATTATACAGCTGCTGAACTTCTAAAAAATCTGAAATAGTCAGTTTTGAATTTGTTTTTCTTAAAGGAAAAGCTATGAGCCACCATGGACAAATGTATATCATGTAACATGACAATGCCGTTATGATTATATTTTAATAGTAATAAAATTGTAATGATCCTCCTGAAGTCAATGTAAGAAAGAGTCAGGTATGTTTCCACTAAGGAACTGGCATATGGACTTCCCCATACTTTCTACCTCCATAAGGTGTTGTAGAAATGATGTGTAAAATGATTGCTGTTATGAATCACAATGCCAATTTTTTTTATAGACCAGAATCACCAAGAGAGAGAGAGAGAGAGAGAGAGAGAGAGAGAGAGAGAGAGAGAGAGAGAGAGAGAGAGAGAGTTGAAAGAAACCTTCTTTATGTTAGACATAAATGTCATTTTTTTATTGTTGCAAGCTTCTCCTTTAGCCTAGCACAACACTCATTGTAATCTAATAATGGAGATGACGAAAAGCCTTTTCAATGTAAGCTGAGGAATTCCTTGACTAATGGATTTTCTTGTAGTAGTGCACCTATTCATTTCATGTTGGGAAGCAAAATTAAAAAAAAGTGAAAAAGCTGAGGTGCATGTCCAATTCGAGTGTATTTCATCCACACCCAGCCTCTATTTTTATTGTGTCAGCAATCTAAATCTTTACATTCCCGAAAGCCAAAAGATGTCTTTCCCTTTCTTTTCCCATCTCAAGTAGGGATCATAACAATGAGAATTAAGAGAGAGATTAAGGTGATGCTCCTGTATTAGAAAAACTTCTGTTAATGAAAACATACTTCAATATTGTGAACCTTACAAGTTTCCTCTACAAAATTGAAGAGTAGAAACTTGAAGTATGGTTAAATAGGATGGCGATGAACCAACCTCGTTTACTGACATTACAAATGTGTCACTTCTCATAGGAAGATAAAGGCTATGAAACACCGCAGGCGACATGGTGCGACGCGAAGCGAGGCAAAGCCAGCCTTAACTTTGCTCCGCACCGCTTCCTGTCTATACTAGCCCCTGGGGTTGCCTTGGAGGGCTCTCTCTGTCAGCCTTTCAGCCAATTGGAATTGAGTCCAATTTTTCACTTAATTCTGATTGGCTGCTTGCTTCCCTACACGTCCTGTCCTGCCCCACTGCACTGAACTTGGCTGCTGATTGGCCAAAGTTCAATTTGTCCATCTCCTCCCACAGGACTCTGCTAGCTCATGCGCGCTGCTGTCCAAGAGGAGAGAATGCAAGATAATGCATGACACATTGCCCTTCCCAGGGCATCGCATTGTGGGCAGTGTGTCACAGCCTTTAGACTTTCCAGCACAGGCTGCCAATATCAGCAAAGGCAGCTATCCTGTTAGAAATCTTGTGTGCGCATGGTGCTGTCTGTATCACTCACTGCCTCAATACTATTTCCTGGAAACCCAAGCTAAGGGTGGGAATGCAGCTGCCCTGCTCCAGCCAGCAATAGTTTCACCTAGAGAATTCTCATTGGCCGCTACATGTACAGGAAGATTCAAGAAAGCTAAACACTGACCATGGGCCAGTTCAGATGATGCATCCATTGACCCCTCCACATCACAAGGAGAGGAGTGCATGCATGCACATCTCCCCCCCCTCTAGTGCACTGTCCCACTGCTGCATAATCACTTGGAGGCATTTTATCCAAATCACTCTTCAAAGACTGAATGTAATATTGCTCTAAAGGAGCATTTGATTTGCACATTGAGTGTGCTGTTCAACCAAACTGCTCCCCCCCCGTGTCAAGCATATGGTGGTGAGACAGTGTGCAGGGGGGAGATATGGGTGCACATGCTCCTCCCATACATGATGCAGAGGAGCCAGCAGGCATCTGAACTGGTCCAGTGAGGTTTATGTCAGAAGTACTATTTCGTTCTTCAGACTTGGAAGAAGATATTTCAATGCAACTGGAAACAGGAAGGTTGTTAGCAGGGACATGCCGTGAAGGAAGGCAGGGGAGGAAGAACTGCCCCTGCCGTAGTCCATGGAAAAAAAGCCGCAATCTCTCCTGTGATTCTGCACACACACTCCACCCACTTTCAAGTAAGTGGAGCGAGTGCGCAACCACAAGGGAGGCTGCAGAGGTCGATTCTGCCTCCCCTGCCTCCCCTCAGTGCACATCCCTGGTTGTTAGAAAGATGAAGGTCCTGATGTCAAATATATTAAAGAGTAAATTGCACCCCCCAAAAAACACTATTTTACGAGCAAGTTGTGGTTATGTTTATACCTCATAATAACTATAGCAATGTTCTTGACGCAAGTCAGTCACCTGTGCTTGTGTCTTTGGAATGCACTTATTTTATGGGTTCCTTTAATTAACAAAAATAATGTACTTGAAATAAAAAAAAAACCATAGTGATTGAGAAAGAAAAAATAGGCACTCTTGAGGAGAAATCACTGGTGGTTTGAAACAAAGGTGTGATCCCCCCTCCGGGATTTTAAATAATGTGAGTTTTTTTTAAAAAAAAATAGCATTTAAAAAAAACCAGTGTTTGTTATGCATTTATTTGTCAAGATAATGTAATAGTAGGTTGAGTGCTCAGATTGATGATAGTTTCCACCATGTGGAATTCCCTACCATCACATACGCAGCTCACACCCTCTCTTTCTCTTGTGAAGTTTGTGAACATTTTTTCAGCATGCCTTACCTGAGTTCTCTTGATTTTATGTCCTATTATTCTGTTCCTGCTGCTGTTGTGTTTTCATTTTTTTTATCACTGCTTTTTTCTTGGAGGAAGGGTTATTAATGAATTTGACATTTTACTGACATTTACTGAATTCCAAAGATTATGATATTTTGATATATACATAGGGGTATAATATTGATGCACTTGTATTAGCTATACTACATGGTCCCACCTATTTTTTAAAAAAAGTTCAGTAACCATGCTGATAATGGGTAAGAGAGGTGCTGTACTCGAACCCTGCCTAAAAATCATAACTTGAATGATCTGCCCTAATACCTGGATGTGTGTGAGTGAGGAAGAGCACTCTTTCACTGTGGTGGGGTGTCGGGCTTAGATGTAGAGCAGTGGTTGTCAAACCTTTTAGCACTGGGACCCACTTTTTAAACTCTATCGGGACCCACCTAGCTTTACAAGATGCTCAAACATTTATCTCTCTATATTTACACAAGCTTGCAAACTGCAGGAGCTCAGCTCCTTGCAAACTGCAGGAGCTCAGCCCTTTGAAGGGCAATTAGCAGCTATCTGAATTTTGAATAGCCTCAAGGCTTGTGGCAATTACTTATCTGATCATTCCATCACCTGGGACTCACCAGAAATCAGGTCGCGACCCACCAAGTGGGTCCTGACCCACAGTTTGAGAAGCACTGATGTAGAGAACTCTGGGTCCAAATCCCTGCTCAGTCATGATGCTGTTTGAGTCCCCCTAGGCAAATCACTCTCTCTCTCAGCTTTACTTAAGTTACAGGTTTGTTGTGAGCATTAATTACTAAATCCACAAATGCTACTCTGAGTTACCCGTGCACCTTTCAAATTAAATACGCCAGACAAGAATACGTTGGATTTATGGTCACTTTATTTATTAACACAACAAGACCTGCAAGGGAAAACATAACTAGGGGAATCTACCACCCCCCAAGGCGTGCGGGCACGGGTTGGGGGAAACAGCGCTAGCCGTTTACCTCCCCCTGCTTAACTGGCGTAAGCATCCCGGCTCCAGGCCCCCTCGGTCACTGCCCAAGGAAGCCTATCACAGCCAACCCCTTGGGTTGAGACAGCGGAGCAGATCAGGTACCCATACTAGCAGCGCCATTGATGGGCCTTCCCCACTCCAGCCAGGTGACTTGCCAGCCAGCCTCACCAACCCGGCTATAGAGTTGTAAGTGAGCGGTCTTGACTCGCCACCTGACCTTGCCAATCTCACGATGCACGCCGATGCCCTAGCATCCTACCTACCCAAACCCGCATGCCTCCTGCCTGCCAGGTGACCCACTGGCTAAACCTGCTCCCCGGAACAGTCAGAGGTAGGGAAAAAGACCACCAAAAGTTTGCCAATTGTATTGATAGCCAAAAATTCCTACCTGGCCCCCGAGTGGGTGACCGGCTAATCCCAGACTATGTCCAGGGAGGGCGGGAGGGTGTTGCCTCCCAAACGCCGACTGAGGGGCTGAATAAACGCTGAGGCGTTTCCCTCAGCCGGCACTGGGGGGCACGTGATCGGCCTGGCCAATCGGAGTGCGGGCCGAACGTCTTCTTCTCGGTGCCTTTCGTCGGAGCCGGGTAAGGCTCCCGGGGCGCGAGAAGCGCCCCAGGATAATTCTTCGGTGGAAGATAGGGAAACAAAAGTGACAAACAAGTCAACTCTGCATTTCTGAAAACCATTCTCCACAGAAAACAGATTTCATAGTTGAGCCCTTGGGTTCAAATTAAACCTTCTCTGGAAGCTATACTATGTTACCTAGAAGTCTGGCTATGGCAAAATTCCAGATGTGTGTGATGGTTGGCTATAGTTACTATGGTAACCAATGCACTACATGTGCCTGTCACACCACTTTATCATGAATGTTGTATGTTCTCGGACTGAGCCCTGAGATTCAAAACAGGTTCTTTGGCTGAAGTCTGGATTAAATTAAGATCTGGGTATTTAGCTGATAATTGGTTGCAGTCGAGAGATGCATTTCTCTAAGAAAAAAAAACAAATGGTAAAAGCTCTATGCATAGGCTTAAAGGCCTTGATGCCTTACAGTACGTCGCTCAGTCTGAAGAAAAGATCTGTCATGTAAACCCCATGCTTGAATATTGCAAGGCATTTGTTCCTGAAATGTGTTGTTATTACATAAAAGTTTAGTGTGAAATGAAATGACTGGCAACTGTTAATGTTGGGAAAGAAAATAACCTCTTGTTCCATCTGCTACTGAGTTCTACTTTTTTGGCCTGTTTGAAATTATCCTAATTCGGCCCTCCAGTATATTTTGTTTTGCTAAGATTTCTTCCTCTGTCTCTCTTTTAACAAAAATGGGTTAAATCATCTGTTGAATAGTTTCTGTTCTTGATCAAAACTACAGTGTGTTATATGAGCCACCAACTTACATGACAGGTTTGTGACATCTCTTTGGATTTGGGTGATGGGTTTCAAACATATTTACCTGTCGCCACAGGCACTGGGCTATTTTTTTCCTCTTTTACTTTCACAGAAGTGAAAGGGTTGTGCTTCAGTTGCACATGCTGTGGGAACGAAGATACTGAAATAAAGAAAAAACAAGTTATGGTGGCATATTGAACAGAACCAACACTACAACATAAGGCAACATCTATACCATGGCAAATGATGGAGCACATCATGTGACAACTATTCTCAGTACAGCAAGTCCTCACTTCAAATTGTTTTGTTTAAAGTCATTTTGTTCTAACGTTGATGGGAAAATGCCATAGGAACATTTACGTTTATCAATTAGCCTATGGTAAAATTGGTTTCATTATAAGTAATTTTGCTTAAAGTCGCAGTTTCCAAGAAGAACCTATCAACAACTCAAGGACTTGTTGTATGTATGTTTTCATTGGTTAACACATTCTAAGAATGGCAAGTTCCATGATACAGCTCTAACAGCCCAATCCTGTGTAACTCTTGCACCGATGTAACAGTAGATCTACCAGTGTAAGTGTACTTATGCCAGTGTAACTTACCGTATGCTGATGGACGCAGGACGGACCAGTGTAACCCCCCTCGGACACCGCACATGAGCAGTTCGGATACAGGATGGACGACAGCACAACTCCACCAGTGCAGGGGGCATTCTGGGGGTGTCTGAACGCCTCCGGAATGCCCCCTGCACTGGTGGAGTTGCAGCAGTATCCATCCTGTGTCCAAACTGCGCATACACGGCATCCAAGGGGGGGTTACGCCAGTGTCCGTCCTGTGTCCATCGGTGTACGGCAAGTTACACTGGCATAAATGCACTTATACTGGTGGATCTACTTTTACACTGGTGCAAGAGTTACACAGGATTGGGCTGTAAATTCCATTAGTTAATACATCAAAGCCAATCACTATTCAATATTCAATTAACAGTACAGCATAAAGGAAACGGGTCATGCCAATCACACACCATTTACTAAATTATATATCCATCAAGTAATTGCTTACGTTGACTGGAAAGTACCATTATTTCGAAAGTTATTTATTTCTAACACCTAACAGGGGGTAGACTCCTTACTTTACTAGTAAAGGTGAAATGTCTCCTGTTCATGAGTTTCAGTACAATCCAGACAAGTCCCGTCTTCCTCTTTTCCCACAAGACCTCCAGTCTCATTACCAGTTATCCGCCTTCATGTACCCTTTCACCCCTCCTATGAAGCAAATGCAAAGCATTGATTAACTAATTAGCAGGCTGCAGTCCTTCATTGGGTCTTTTATAGATCCCAGGGTCTAACTATCCCCTCACAGTGTGTATGTGGGTATATGTATACACAGATGTCTTCCTGCTCCTCTCAAGTCACATATTACATTGCCGAAGGCTGTGTCCCATTGCTGTTCTTGCTTCTTGAAATCACAATTCCAAATGGTTCTTCCTAATGCAAGTGACATCCATGTCTGTTTCTGGCAGATGCCGGAGTGCCACTGCTCACCATGGAAGTCAGTTTTGCCCACTGCAGACGAAATTCATTATGTCCGTTTTTCATCTTTCACAGCAGGAGGTTCCGTTTTCCTGAGTTCATACCAACTTAACTCCACATTAGTCTTGTTTTCTGAAATTTGTACAGCTGCTGCAGCTTTTGTGCTTTTCAGTGAGACGGTTTCCCATTTATCATGCATTGTTCAGTTTTCCAGAGGGATGTCCTCCTCTCATCCTCCCCCACCCTCCACTTGTGTTTTCTTAATCTGAGATTTGGAGTTGGATTCATTGCAATTGACTCTTCATTGCAAGTTAAATGAATGTGTGAGCCCTAAAGAAACTTTGTCTGTGGGCCTTGGGTATTCAAATTAGCTACAAACAAAATGAGAGGGTGATGAATGGTTAACTTACTCTATAGAAATTAGACTGTTGTGAATGGTAAACAGAGTAAGAGCCTAGCGTTCCTGCTGAATTCTCTCAAAAGAGGGCTAAGAGAAGTGTGGTGGTTCGTACGGAGGTGAATTGTGTTCAGAATTTTGAATGAAGCAAAAAGAGTTTTGGTAAGACTACAGTTGCAGCTGAAACTTTGCCTAAAGGGGAATCTGAGGAGAATTTGATTATTCCTTCCTCAAAAGAAACTTATTACCGTTACTTATGGCAGTGGATTGGGAGATTAGTTGCCATAGGCCCTCTATAGGATTGGGCCGTAAGTTCCATACATTCTGTCTGCATACTGTACATGTTACTATAAAGGAAGGAGTTTTGAGGGAAGCTACCGCAGTTTTAATAACGCTTGTGAAATTTCCCAGAGTTTTGCACATCCCTGGTTGTCACCAAAGTTCACATTGACATTCAAAACAAATTTGGAGGTGCCTCCTCAGACAAAGCATCTGAAGAATGTCGAGGAAACCAAAACAGTTTTAAGAAGAGTAACTTTTGCTACCGTAGGTGGGTGTGTACTATGAGTTCCCCTTGCCCCATTCCAAGCTCTTTCCTCATAACAAATGTGACAACACATCCAATTACATGTCACACAATGTCCATTTGTATCCACTATTAATATCCCAGTAGGAACAGTCTGGGCAATTGTGGCATCAGCTCAGGTGGAGCTGAGTCCATAGGGAGAAGGGTGCACAGATTCCTGTACAACAAAGTGCCTGTTTTTATGAGACGTACGTAGCAATGCTTCTGACACTTTTGTTCAATTTTTTTCAGGATGATAATCAGCAATAAAAGTAATATACATAGTTATTAATTCAAAATGCAATGATGTAAGGCTGCAATCATGTCCACACTTTCCTGAAAGTAAATCCCATTGAACACAATGAGACTTATTAGATAGCAAATCATTGAAAGACCTTGGTCTACAGAGGTTATTGTCTTATTACCTTTTCAGTACTAATGTTTTATAGCAGAATGCCTGTTCTCAACGCTGCTTAGTTATAATAATAATAATAATAATTATTATTATTATTAATATTAATTAGTTATAAGCATTTTCACCATTGTTTGCAACATTTGGAGCCCAATCCTAACCCCCACCATGTTCTTTTGTTGTTCAGTCGTTAAGTCGTGTCCGACCCTTCGTGATCCCATGAACCATATCCCGCCAGGCCTTCCTATCCTCCACTATCTTCCTGAGTTCGCTCATTTTCATGTTCATGTTCTACCATGCAGCTATACTGACGAAGTGCACACTACATGCAATGGTGGGGGTAGGCGACCAGATGGCCTGGGACAGGTAAGTAAACATTTTTCTTACCTCTTACCTCTTGGTAGGCTGCCTGGTTGGCAATAGGTTTCCTCAGACCTATGCCAGCTATTTTGCTGGCATCAGTTCGAGGAGAGGCAGAGGGTATCGACCTGGAAAACCATTCTGGCACACACTGCCACCTTTGTGACCTACCCCCTTCAGCCCCCAAACTGCCCCCTGCTCCAAACATCCCTGAACCTCCCATGACCTGCCCACACTGGCATCTTACCTGCTCTGACACAGGCTGGGTCCATGTGTGGCAGGTGAATGGAGCATCCAGCCATTTCTGACAGTGGTCCCGAACTGCATGATGGCAGCGCAACAGTTGAGCCACTGTTACTTATGGCAGTGGATTGGGAAATTAGTTGCCATAGGCCCTCTATAGGATTGGGCCGTAAGTTCCACACATTCTGTCTGCATACATGTTACTATCAAGGAAAAGTTATTTTCTTCGTTGCATCTTCTTCTCAAAGTCACAGGAGTATAAGCTAGGCCAATGATGAGTTCCAACCACCCAGTGTTAAATGATTTTTGTCTGATAGCACAAAGATAAATGTTTTCCTGGATCTTTCCAGAGAGTGTTGCAAATAGGTCGCTAACAGCCCAATCCTGCCTAAGAATCCGCCAAGCATGTGCTCCGCTGCGGGCAGTCTCCCGCCCAGCGGAACGTCTCCTCGGGGAAAGGGACGCTTGTCCCCTTCCCCAAGTGTAAAGGGCGCTGGGGCCGATCGGCCTCCTCAGAATTCCGCCAGCTATTTTGCTGGCGGAAGTTGGAGGAGGCCGTGTAACGTCCCAGCCGTGCGGCGGGGACAGGATTCAGCTTAAGCTGTCCCCCTTCCCCTCCTGGAGCAGTTGGGCCTATGGTTGCCCTCCGTTTGCCCCCGAGCCGCCCACCCGCCTGCTGGATCCTTACCTGGGTCCAGCAGCAGTCCTCCGGGCGCTCGGGTGGCGGAGTGGAGGAGGCCGGCCTTGCGCCGGCCTTCCCTGCTCACAAGTCATCGTAAAAGTGTCTTATGACACTTTTACGATGGCTTCGACCAGCAGACTGCTCGGTCCACCGCCGGCAGCCCCATCGCTAGGATTGCGCTGTAAATGAGTTTCTATTTAATCACAGGAGTTTCTTAGCCAGAGCTGCTGTGACAAAACAATAGCGATCACTGTGAAAAGCACAGGAGCCCTAACCCATAATGAACTTAGCACGCCTCATTGTGACTTTCTCTAGATATAAATTGTTTCAGGAAGGATACCCAGTCATACCATAATAATTCAGTCTTTTCATGCTCCTATTGAGTGGTTTGTGTTATTTTACTCAATGATAAATCAAGACAAAATATTCAGTGTATATAGTTTGGAAGGACAGTACCTTTCTTATTATGCCCACACCGTTTGTCTCCTTTTATGTAGGGGTCTCTGCTTCCATTCTTTGGCTCCATGGATGCATGAAGGGAGGGGGAAAGACTAAAAGCTATATATTCTCAAGTGCTGCAAGTGGACCATTGAACACTGCAACCCGACAAAAGAATTCAGGCTGTGCCTTAATGGTCTTTTGAAAGAAAAGATTGCAAGAAGGAACGTTTCATGGTATCTTTCATGGGTTCATAAAGCTGTGGATGCACAGTGCATTTTTAGGTGCAGCAGAATTACTAACAACCCTTGATCAATGTACACTTCATCTGGAAAAGCAAAAATTCTGAACTGTGGCACCGGAGGTCTGAATTCCTCCCCTTCCTCTCCCTCAGATATACCGTGAGAAAGATGCTGAGATGTTGCGCACAAACAGAAACACTTCTATTTAATCAAATAGATCTGCTCATGACCTGGAATGCATTTACACAACACTCGTTATTGATTTATATAATTAGATTTACAGTCTGTTTTTCTATTCACATGAAGACAGGTGCTCAAAGTGCTTTACAACAGAAAATTAAAGCAAATTTCATTCTAAAACCAGCAGATTCAAACAGCTACAAAAACCAGACACCCTAACAGTGTTAGATTAAATCTCATGTGAAAGTCTGGTAGAACAAATGTAATTTCACTAGACATGCGCAGACCTCAATGGAACTTGCCCACTGAGCCTTATCATGGTGGGAGTTGTACATTCCAGTTACCACTACTTTTTTAGTGGAAGATAGCCTCACTTCAGACTAGTGGTTGCACCTGAAGCAAGACCTTTATACAGTACTAGGACACATATAGTGTACATAACATTCATGGTGTACTGTTCTGCCATCACAGTACAGACTCCATGACTGTCTGGAAACAGCAGACAAATACCAGCGTATCGGTACCCATTGATTCAATGACCAATTTCTGTGATTAGTTAATAGTAGCGGTATTATTATCACTTTTATTAGTGGTAGGAATATTTGTATACCGCTTTTCCCCAAACTGTTCACTCTTTAGACATCTGCTCATTTATGCTCATTTCTATTTCACACGGCATCTAAAACTCACATATAGATGCAAAATTGTGTCAATTCTACATGCTGTAAATATATGCGGCAAAAAACCCCACCCAGTTTAAAGATTGTCACGTCGTGACATGTATCTGACTTCCATGTGTGAGAAACGCAGGCCATATCAGTTACTGATACATGTATGCCTCCATAGAGAAGATGCATGAGTTCCTGTAACTGTGCATTAGAAGTGTGAAAAGATGACACAGAGGATATTTTGGCACTTCCTTCTCCCCACCCCCACTGCACCTGTATAATGTGTGAAGCTGCCCTCGTTTTTGTTTATTCTAATTCTATGTTTTAGAATTTTAACAAACCTGAATTGGGGGTCAGTGAAAAAGAAAAGAGACCAGTGTGTAAAGAAAAGGAAATACATGGAAAATGGAGCCTGGAGGATCCAAATGAATGGGGATGTTGAGGAGTAGAAAATAGTATGTGGTTTGGTTTGTCCAACTTCCTTGAGTTCCTGAACGTTCACAAGATAGTGTCCACATAACAGCTCTTACTGCATGGAGAGGTATGTGTCTGTGGTTGCAGTCATTCAGCTGAGAGCATACCCTCTGCTCTACCATGGTTGAGGAAGCATCATAACAATTGGACATGTGCAGCAATAACTGAGTACCTCCACATGGTTAGACCTGGACATTATAAAGCAAACAATCCCGGACTGGCGCCAATAGCGCCAGGTGCGAATTTGCCACAGCCTCTCTGGAAACACTGGAAGGAAGGAGAAGGTGGAACACAGGGATGACGATCCACCTGGGGGGCTGGGCTACAGGGAGGCGGGGCGACCCAGGCTCTACCTGGCTGCACTGAGCCTTGGGACTCATTCAAACTTCCTGTGAGCATCAGGCAATTTTATAACCTTGTAAGTAAATTCCTTCACTCATACCTTGTGGTTTCCAATTCTGGTAGAAGCCACAGCCTTCTGCTTTTAAGGAAGAGCAACACAGCAAGTCCTCACTTAAAGTCATTTCGTTTAAAGTTGTTTTGTTTTAAAGTTGATGGGAAAATGCCATAGGAATGTTTACATTTATCAATTAGCCTATGGTAAAATTGGTTTCATTATAAGTCATTTCACTTAAAGTTGCAGTTTCCAAGAAGAACCTATCGACACCTTTAAGTGAGGACTTGCTGTACATGGAGGAGATAGTGGAAGCACATCAGATAGCCATGACCCCCTGCTTTTTGACGATGCCCCACTGATCATTCCTACATTCTGTGCTTGTCTTCAGAGGCAATATCTGGACTTTGGGATCGATTCTCTTCATGTTTTAGAATCCTAGGGCTCTAGAACATGTGAAGAAACTCTCCCTCTATTCAGTGTTTGCCTCAGCAGACAGGTGCTAAATAAGCAGAAGGCTTGGGAACATGACCATGGAGCACGTAGGCATTAGGGTGAACGTAGCTGGTGTGCTCTCATTTCCCCTTCTCATTGTTGAATGAATGTGTGGACAATAACTTCTGGGCTCATTTCAATCTAGTAACATATGGAGCTGGCTTTGGAAGGAAGAAGAGAAGTGGCTTCTGGGTGCAAGTTGTCATGAAAATTCAGGGACGGCAGATGAGACTGGTTGTTCAGGAGACAAAATCAATGGAGATGTTTTAGGCCGCAAGCAGCTCTCCTGTGCCAGAAGTTACTGAAGATGAAGAACCTGCATATTAATTCTTTTTAACATTCTGCAGTGTTATATCTCACTTCCACATGAATATAGGTTCCTGTTTTAATGTGGCCATAAAGGTGCCTTGTCTTATTTAGGTACCTGAAAAACCATTCTATGCCAAAAGGAAAAAAAATCCTTAGTTAATGTTTCAGAGAACTGAGCAAGCCACAGATTTGTTCAGAGTGGATAATAAATACAGACGAAAGGTTCTGACACTTGCTGATCCTTGCAAGGTTAGCGTTTGGATATTCTCCCCTTCAGGTGATAAAGCACCATCCACAAAGAAGTGCCTGACACATTTCACAAAAGATAATGAGGAATCTCAACCTGCGTGCATTTATAACTGTTTGTTTTGATCTTATCACAGGAAGGCCATAATTCTAAGGGTTGCTGACTAAGTGCAAGCACCAGCAGAAAAGTAGCTCCATTCTGAAAGGCTTACAGAAATGATCATGATTAGACAGACAAGAGTCTAAAAAAGGCTGCATGGCCACAGCTGCAATATGGGTCAGAGCTTTGTGCTGTAACATAGCCTTGAAGTAGGGATGCTGTAGTAATTTGTTTCCAGTGTGGATACTGTAGTTCTGCTGGTGTGGACAAGGATCCAAACCCTGGATCTTGCTTGCCATGCTGGCACCAGGTTGCTTGGGGCCATGGGGCAATGTTTCTCACTTAGGCCCTCCATGGCATCCTGTCCACCCCCTCATGGCACTTCGGGTGCCAAGGGTTTAGGGGTTGGCCCAGCCAGGTGGACCCTCTGACATAGGAATTTTATCAGGGGGTACAAAGTTTCTTTTGGGCCCCTTCCCTTCATGTGAATTTGGCTCCTGGGCCCCCTTTTTTGCTCCTAGCCCCCCTTTCGACCCATTTTAACCTGGGGCCTGGGTATGATTGTCCTCCCTTAACTCCTCTCTTAGAGGTTCTGCTCTGATGGGTATGGGACCTCAGCCAGTACCCAACCTGGTCAATTCCTGATGGCATCCCTGCTTCCTTGTGTCTGATTCCATCTGATTTAATTTATTTTAGGGAATAAAAGCTAGCAGCAGCTCAACATGCAAATTCTGGTGCCAGCTGCTCAGAAAAAAAAGCACACAGACACACAAAAAATGGCTTATGGTTGGGGGCAAACACCTTGCAGCTGCTGAGAGGAAAACGATAAAAGTTGACATGCTCTCACCCCTACCACGTCTGTTACTGCTGAAAAGGTGGAGGAGAAGAGGTTAAAGGATGAGCTTTTGTGAAACTTTCACACCTATCCCCAAGGACCCCCCCCCTTCAAGCTGAAGACGTTTGATGGGAAACTTGGTTCAGTCAGAGATAATTATTCTTCAACTAGAGTTGTAGTTGTGTTGGTGGAGCGAATGGAACGTTGCACTCCAGGTAGTAACTTTGGACATCTGTCATCCAATTCCTTGTCAGTGTTGAAGCACAGTGGGCATGCTTGGGACAACCTTTCTCTCCCTTCCTAACCTACCTCACAAGACTATAGTAAGGAAAAATGTGATAACTGCACATACACCTTTCTGAGCTCCTGGAAGGAGAGGTAGGATACGAATGTAACAAAAATTAATCATTGTGATCATTGTTGTGTATATAAGTTCGCAGGTTGTCACAAACAGCGTTGCTGGCTGAGCGCTTGTGAGCCAGATACATCCGGGCTCTAGGTGGCTTTTAGTATATTTGAGTTGTTCCTCGATAGGCTGTCTTACTTCTGAGGATGCCGCATATGTTTGGGGCGAAACGTAAAGCTGCTAGAACATCTTGTAACTTTGAATAAAAGTTTTAAAACGACGGAGTCACCCGGTAATATGTTGATTTTCATCTCGGAAATTGTTATGTATTTCCTGTTATGTATTTCCATGTATCAAGTCCTGTTCAGCCATTACTCCCCATCATTCTTGTAAACTGGAGTGGGTGGGCAGCATGAGTTCATCCAGTGTTCTCAGTCATAGGGAATAGCTTTCCCCTTGGTATAGCATTTGTCTATGCCGATTTCAGGACCACATGAACAATGGGGTGGAGTTTTCCTGTGCGTTCTTCTCCCATGACTATGTAGACCTTCATTGTGGGGGGTGAAGGTCTGAATACAGCTATGAAGTTTCTTGGTGTTTCCTGTTCTCCAAATAGGGTGACATCTTGATAACCAATACACTTTTCCCTCATATTTCATAGGAAGACTGAGGGTCCATTGGTGATGATCTTTGGAGGAAACATGTGGAATATCTAAAGTGTTGCCACTGGAAACAAGAGAGGGAAATAAAATCCCTATTCATTCTTCCTCATAGTCTCAGCATGTTATATAAGTTCCCAGGGTTGTCCTTTGATTCCATTGTCTCCAGATTGCCTGCGGCGTTCAGTGGAATGGTGCTATATAATTACATTTAAAATGGTATTTTAGCTGAACAGTGGCTGAAACCCAGAACTGTCAATACTAGACTCCAAGTTCTATGTTACGGACAATTCACTTGTTATGGGGCTGTGTCAGATTTTTGCCGGTTTTGATTTGGGGGTTCAAACTAGCAATTTTGGCAGGATGAGGGTTTAAAAAAAAACAGATTATGTTGGCACTCGTCTTTTTCACTGTCGTTTGTTGCCATTGTTTCCCCAGGTGGCGGCTGCTGCTTCCTCATTCTAAATTAGTCACATTGGTGATTCTACCTAATCAGGGATCAAATGGTGAATGGGCTGATGCTATGATACCACATCTGATGAAAAATTTTGGGGTTGTTTTTGTGGGGAAAGTAAATGTTTTTGTTTTTAATGCAGATTGGTTTTATTCTTTTCAAAAAATGTATTGGTTTTTATTGATTTTATGAATTTTGTACACTGCCTTGGTAATCAGGGAGAAGGTGGGGTAGAAACATTTTTTTTTAAAAAACAACAACAACTGTATTCCAGTAAATGAAAATCTATGGGTTAGCACAAGCAGTTGTATTTGGCTACGTAATGGTGTCACCGAGGAGAAGTGACAGTGAGAGCAAGTAATAGGAATATTTTAAAAAAAAAAACATAGAGTGCAGAAAATGACTGAAAAGGTAATGCAGTTTTGGGGCACTGCCCAAAATATTCACACACAAAAAGGAGACCCTTCAACTCAGTCCTGCTCATTATAGTTACAGAACTTCGAGACAATAGCTCCCCACCCCCCACCCCTGCAACAAACTACAGTGAGAATGAAGTAACCTGACTGTTGCCTATTTGGCCAGAAACAGACTTCTTGGCTTGCCTGATCATCTCTCAAACTCCGACTCTGGAAATAGAGGCAGAGTTCAAGGGGTTGACAGAAGGTCTGCTGTAATCCCACGGCATGACAGGGGCCAGGATTGTCTGCCTGTGGGATCCTTGAGCATCAGAGAAGGATGCTATGTGAACGCACCCTTGGAATTGCAGTCATTCAGTAAACGATGTAATGACAATGCTTTCAACATGTTCCCTGCAAAATATAGTCCATGTTATTGTAAGAAGGACTAATCTCTGCTACAATGTTCCTGGGAAAGTAGGAGGGGTGGGGGTTAATTATTTCTGGCATCTTGTGTGCTTTTTATTTTCCGGCAGTGTAGAAACGATGGCCTTAGAGAATTTGTGAGATGCAGCAGAGACACATTTACTGATTCCTGCTGCCAAGCCAGTGCTGTGAGAATGGGATGCTTCTTACGTACAATGGGCCATTTTGTCAACTCAAATAGACTTCTTGATTTACTACTCAGGGATTTGCAATGCTAAAATAAATAAAACGGAGCGTGTACGAGGTTATTCTCCCTGCACCCCTGCAGCCTTTATCTCAATGTAATAATTAAAAGTAGTGGTTCTGGCATTTTAGAACTCTTGTGCTCACAAATACATACACTTTATTACATGATCTTATTAGCAGGCACTTTCTGCCTTCGGATTATCTTGCTTTCCTGCTAAGAGAGAAAAGGAGATAATGCCACAGTCATTCATTACTGCTAGAGTCCCAGTTTTGTGTTACTCAGAACCCTATTGTAAGTTATACTGCTGAATCCTAAATCCAGTATTCCTCATGCTGCAACTACCTCTAGGTCTCACTGAACAGTTGCAGAGCAGTAGTGAGGAGGGAACCAACGGAGGAAGAAGAGTGAGAGGAAATTCTTAACTCACCACGGTTTCCCTGTAATTCTCTCTCATTTCTGATGCATCGGATACGGGGGGCTGCACCATTTTGATACCCCAGTGACGTCACAAGCCCTGCCCCCCACGGAAAAAAATGAAAAACACCCCCAGCAGTTTTTCCTCCGATAAAGCACGCTAGCAGCGCAGGCGGGTGGGCAGGTGACTCCTGCTGCCGGCGCTGTGTCCAAAAAGGCCATTTTTGCCACCGCCCCTGCACCACCCCTGCCGCCGAATTGTCGCTGAATCGACGGCTTGTGTATGCCCCCATCCACGTGTTGCCCTGTCGCTCGGGGGGGGCTGCCCCCCTCTAGCGACATCTCTGGTGATTTGCCACTGAACATGTAGCTCCACCTTGCTGATAATCAACATAAGGTGACAATGATCTGCTCGGTCTAGGCTGGTAGCATGTTTGGTGGCGACGTTTCCAGATACTGTGTTCTGCGAACAACAAAACAAACTCCCTCCATTTCTATTATGGAGGCAGGCATTTGACAAGGTCAAAGGACACATTCAGGTTACATTAAAAGGACACATTCAGGTTGCATTAAAATATCCTTTAGTCCTTTGAAGAAGAAGAAGAAATGCAAACTGTTTCATCCTTTTTATTTCTGCCCGAAAGATGTGAAGCACAGCAGGGGTTGCTTTTAAATATGTACACCTGTCTCACTCCTGAACTTTGCACAATGTTGTGAGTCACTGATGAAGGCAAGGAGACCTTTTTCCTTTTAGGCAATGCATAGAGTGATGGATTGTAAGTAGCACAAGTAGTACAAATGCAACAGAATGAATAGCTGAACAGCAGTAGGACATGTCAAAATGTAAGTGGATCACCAAGTTCACTAGAGAAAAATATCTTTTTCAGCTGTTTTCCACTTTTTGACTTCTTCTGGTTTGTTCTTTTATGCAATCCTTAAACTTGAACACTTCATCCAAGCTCAAGACTGAATTTTTCTTCCTAATCTTTTTGTTCCTTTTCTTCCCCACTCTCCTTTTTATCATGCCCTGCTTCTTCCTCATTCCTAATCAGCATTCCTCTTTTTCCTCTATCTCTTTTTTCCAATTGACCTTCACTTCAAAATTGTATTTGTTTATAACAGAAACAATTACAACACAAATCAAATACATAAACAACAAAAACCAACCTACAAAACAACACACAAAATTTAAAAGGACTTCTACTTACCTCCACTCCAGACATAACTAATAATATTCTGTACAATAGTACCTTATTTAATACAATACGCTTACACCTTTCTATGAAATCCAACTCTTCTTCTCATTCTGCAAATCTCATTCTCCAATTATACAAATCATTATTATCTAACCATGCAATCCTGCGTAGTCTTTTGCCCCAGCATAGGGTGTTTTAAATGTGTTGTAAACGTGCCGTAAAGTGTGTTTCTGACACCCGGTGAGTAAGGACAGCCGGTGCAGCGTCCAGCAGCCCTTACCCGGCCGTTCCCCTGGCCCTGCGCCCACCGAAGCAGGTAAGCCCTACACCGATCAGGGCAGGGGTGGCGGGAGGGCAGATCAGGCAGGTAAGGAGGGCAGCCAGGTACCGGTGGCAATATCCGCGATATCCCCAGCCCTCTCCAGGCCCAGCGTGGCCTTGCCCGAGCAGCGCAAATGTGCGCGAGCTCTAGAGCTCGCGCACATTCTAGGAGGCCCTGGGCCTCCTGCTGCTTACACCAGGGGAAGGGGACGATTGTCCCCTTCTCCTGGGTTGTTTCTGGGCTGCCCCTTTAGGCCGGCCACCGTATCCTACATAGGATTGGGCTATAAAAGGCTTCCACTCCATCAAAACTCAATCTATTATATTTTCTCTTATTAAGGACATCAACTTTGCCATCTCTGCTAACTCCAACATCTTCATTGTCCAATCTTCTATTGTAGGTATACTGAAGCCCTTCCACTTCTGTGCATAAAGTAATCTTGTGGCTGTCCCAATGGAGTCAAGTGTTAGAAGAAGCAATTGTATTGCTAACCCTTTAAAATAAAATGCTACACTTATTCACACTGTTAAAACTAACATTCTTTTGGGCTTGAAGAAGCTCTCTTTTTTCCCCTGGTTTCTCTCTCTTTCTTTTTTTAATTTTAACTTCAGCTTTTAGCAAACCTTCAAACAATGGCGCCTACATCAAGTCATGAGTCAGTCACATTTACTATAAATGAATGACCTTCTTTTTCTGCAATTCATATCTCCAATTTTTCCATTTTAACATCTCGCAGTCATGTTTTTGATGTGTGATTTGTGCCAATATCAAAGGAAACCTTTGTGTGTCGCTCTCCTTTTTAAGCACATTCTTGTGTGCTCTTTTTTCTGGATTTTTAAAATAAAAGGCATGTTTCAAATATTCTGTTAGGGGTTGGGCTATATTTCGAGGAGAGCTATATTCCTTCCTTCCCCCATACCCATTATACTCTGATGAATGTATGCATCATACATTTTAATCATATATATCATGAACCCCCTTGTAAATTTTCCCTCTAGTATTTCTTACATCCTCCTTCTAAATTGATGCACTTGTGTGTGCCACTGTCACATTATGCACACCACAGCTGTGGATTTCTACAAATTTAATCTACCTGGTTCTACACTATTGCAATTATTTTACATGGTTGCATTGGTTTTAATGCTTAAAGAGTTTTATATCTGACTCTTTTATAGATATCTTATATCTATAAGAGGCACAAGGAACTCAGTGTTTGGGGATACACACACAAATTTCTCACATTACAAATATATGTGCTACTTACGGATGAAGCATTTTCTTATCTGGTGTACTGTACAGTATATTCAACCCATTTAACCCATACTTTGAGTTGAGTCAGGACACTGGTCTAGCTAGCACAATGCCATCAACTCTGACTGGCAGCAGCCCCTCACAAATTCAGACAGAGGTCTTTCCAGCCCCACTACTAAGCCAAGATCTTTTGGCCATCTTTTGGAAGGTTCTGAACCCAGAACCTTCCATATGCAAAGCATGTGCTCTACCCACTGAGATACATCACCTCCTAAATGTCATCAGTTCGCCTTGTTTGATGGTAATCCCAAAATTTGCAGAGGAAAATCCCCTTCACTTCCCATCTGTAGCACAACATGCTTGAGAAGGAGAAGTCATCCCTCAAATGAACTTGGAGTAGAGGGAGAAGAATAAACAATGGTTGACAACAGTGGGACAGCTGCCTTGCCCCTTTACTCCTTTTTGCAAAGGGGTATCTCTGCTCTTGCACCTCAGTTCTGTGAGGGGAAAGGAGTTGCACTTCATCTGAAGCTTCTCACCAATAGACTCACGTGGCTATTTCCTTGAACGATGAGCAAAACTAACTGCCTCCTGGTCCTGTTCTGCCTCATCAGCACTCTCTGATCGATTTTTAAGCCTAGCGCAGCAGGCCACACGTGAAGTTCAAGCCTCTCATGGGGTTTCCCTAGTCAGAGACAGGACTTGCGGTTCCCCCATCACCTTGGCAACAGAACTGCTGGTGCATGGGGCAGGACATCCTGAGAAAGGCTATTGCCCCCCTCAGCTGGTGTCTTCATCCTTTCTGGCCCCCATAAGTTTCAAAGAGAGACCCAGGTTGGCGCCTACCACCAAGCCAGTGCTCCTGAAGACCATCTGTACTAATTCTGTGCTAACTGGTGCACCTGGAGACCATCTATACTAATTCTGGTCTTGCATTCGAGGGAAAATTGAGTTTGTAGCACTGATCCATTGCTGCCCCCTTTTTTTTCTTTGTCTTTCTTTTTCCTGAAGAGAGGCTTAAGTCTCTTCAGAGTCATCTTAGGCCCATCACCACTCAACAGGAATCTCTCAAACTCTCCTCTCTATTTTGTAGCCCTTTTTATACCACACACCATGCAAATCTTGTTACCCAGCAGTCTTTCCCCTTCTACTTCAGACAAACTGCCCCCTCTATGCAATTTGGAATATCCACTGGGAAGCAAGGAGAAGTAAGGGGAGGAGTGAGGGTGTGCATGCGCCATGAGCGCAAATGTTTTTTAAAGCATGGGGCCAGTTGGACAAAAACAGATTGTCCAAACCAACCCACTCACATATATCTCCTATAAGAGCTAGATCAGACTGAAATGCATACATATTCATTTTTTTCTTGCAGGCAACATGGGGAAGTAACTCCAACAATACAGCAGAATGGACTTCCGTTTCTCTCACTATTCCGAACCCGTGCTCCTAGCATAGGGTTTGAGCTTTGGCTGGCCTCTCCGGAACACGAGGGGCAGGGGTCTTCTCCCCCTCCCCTTGTTGGGGATTGGTGGTCTTGCGGGGGGGGGGCGTGGAGTGCAAGGCTTTACCTGGCCAGCTCCCATCCCGCATGGACATTCTGTGCTCCAGGTGGTGGCTTTGGTAGAGGTACCATGGAAGAAAGGATATGTCTTTCTTCCCTGTAGAGTTCATTTCAGCATTTTTCCACTTACTCAAATTTTAATCACATTGAGATTTGCCTGTCATTCAGCATGCTATCATGATTAGTTTTTTACTGAAGAAGCCATTACCTCTGAACTGTGAAGCAAACAACAGCTACTTACTGCAATCTTAACTCCTGGGATTCCCAAATCTTTGCCACTTGATGCCGAAACAGATGTCTTGACTTGATCACCAGACATAATGTATTTGCCTCTCAAGTGTAATATTGTAAGATGAGCTCTGTTTTCAAGAGTCAATTTGTCTTTCAGATGAGATTTATTTTCTCAGGAAGATACTATTTAACAGTGCTGAAATTCAGTCCATGGGACTCTTCGCATTCTCCTCCAATGGCACACAATTATGTGAGACTTTAACAGGGATTCCAACAGTGGTGCTTGGGGAAGTCCTTCATGTTTCTAAGGCAGGAGAGTGATGCATTCATCTGTTATTATTTCAGATCCCACCCCCCACATCTAGTGATGAAATGTTTCTGACATAGTAATTGCATGACATGATGTATTATCAGGATAAAGACAAGTTTTGTTCTGTTTCCAACCCTCAAGCGATCATATTCAACACTCTGTTTCATAACAGGATTGCCACATTTCATAACAAATAGATAGTAAAGAGAAGAACATAATTCTGAGAGAAAGGGTTTGGATTCTGATGGAAAGGGAGCAGCGCTTGTTGCTTCGAAAGAACCTGGATGCAAGTTACATAGCGAGCAGCCTTATGCTATGAAATGAATTGGCAGCCAGAACCCATAGTGTGTTTTGAGAATTTGGTCAAGGCTGGCCAAAGCTAGCAGTTCCAAAGCATGTCAATACGAGTAGATAAATAGGTACTGCTTGCGGGAAGGTAAACAGCGCTCCGGGTTCCAGCCGCATGCTACGCACTGTGGCAAGGAGAGTCATGCCAGCCACATGACCACGGAGGCATCTTCGGACAACGCTGGGTCTTCGGCTTTGAAATGGAGATGAGCACCACACCCTAGAGTCGGACACGACTGGACTGAATTGTCAGGGGATACCTTTACCTTTTACTAGGCCAAAGCAAAGCCTATGAATGAGATTCAAAGCACTTTTTTCCCTGTTGTCTCCAGGATTCTCCCTTCCACTCCTTTTCTTATGAGTAGAGTCTGAATGAGACTGGTGAGATGTAGCTCTCTCTCTCTCTCTCTCTCTCTCTCTCTCTCTCTCTCTCTCTCTCTCTCATCTCCAAAGTACCAGTTCCCCCTATGAGAACCATGACCTCAATGATCCTTTAACACACTGGGGATACATCATCATCATCATCATCATCATCATCATCATCATACATGTAATAATAATAATAATAATAATAATAATAATAATAATAATAATAATAATAAGTACATGTACATATGTGCATTCCTATGTTTTCCTGAGCAGGTTGAGTCAGGTCATTGGTCCGTCTATCTCAGCATTGTGTACTCAGACTGGCAGTTGCTCTCCAAGGTTTCAGTCTTTTCCAGCCTTACCTGAAGATGCCAAAAGGGAAGCCTGGGCCATTCTGCATGCCAAGTATGTGTTCTATCATTGAAGTACTCGTACGAAAATAGGAAGTTGCCTTACAGCCTTACACCATTGGTCCATCTACTCAGTATTGGTTATATAGCCTGGCAACAGCTCTCTAGGTCTAGGATTTCAGACAGGGGACTTTCTCAGCCCAATCCGAATACACCAGGGATTCAACTTGGGACTTTATGCATGCAAAGCATGTTGTCTATCACTAAGGGAGTAAGCGCCATTGTGTTGAATAGACTTCTGAGTAGACATGCATAGATTTGCGCTATGAGTAACGGCCCCATCCCAAACATGT
Source organism: Plestiodon gilberti rubricaudatus (assembly GCA_026170595.1). NCBI lineage: Eukaryota > Metazoa > Chordata > Lepidosauria > Squamata > Scincidae > Plestiodon > Plestiodon gilberti. Next base: position 129,462,292 of record JANXHW010000003.1, on the reverse strand, counting down.
GTGCCTGAGTTTATGTTTATTTCCCAGTCTTTTTTTTTGGGGGGGGGGGCTTTTGTGTGGTGGAGAGGTAGCATATCTTCTTCCTTCTCCCACACAAATGTTGCTATGTATTAAGCAGGCACTCCATGCTGACTTCTGTCTCACACGATTTCTACCCCCTCCCCTCTTTGAGAGCTGAATAATTTCATGGGCTAGGCTTCTCCTCAATCTTTGTGGAGGACCCAGGTCAGACACTGCAACATGTCTGTAGAAAAATGGATGCTCCTGTACCACATGATTGCCCTGGATAATACAGTCGGCCCATGCTATCCGCGGATCCAGCATCCTTGGATTTTTCTCAATGCTGATATGGAGGCCACTGTGAAAACCTTAAGAAAAAAAGGTTAAAAATAGCATTCCATACCTTTTTGCTGGCAAACATCAATTTGCAGAGCTGTAGACAGTGAAATCATGCTTCTGGTTGCTCGACTTCCCCCCTCCCTTTCCTAAGGTTGCCACAGTATGCATTGGGGCGAGCCTGGGGAAGGGAGGAGGGAAGTCGAGCAACAAGGAAGAGGCTGTAGGAGTGAGATTTCACTGTCTACAGCCCTGCAAACAAAGTGGTTTGCCAGCAAAAAGGTAAGGAACACTATTTTTAACCTCTTTTTTCTTTTTTAAAGCAAGTGACCCCCGTATCCGTGAAAAGGGGGTTTCAGTTAACATGGATTTTGGTATCCGCGGAGGTTCCAGGAACCTCGGATATTGAGGTCCGACTGTATATAAACCAGAACTGATTAAGAAACGAATAGCTGTCTTGGCATAAAGGACGTTTTTAATGCTTAATCACTACTCGAAATGCTCTTACTGTTGTAGTGTTCATGGCAACTTCTTCTGTACTTTTGACACTTGTGTTTTGGGTCAGTTATGGACCAATGTTCTTGGAGAGGAAGTAGAGCTTATACTTGTTCATGCTATCTCACAGTAGCAATGTATACCATGCATACAATAAAGAATATTTAAAACCTTCCACAGTGGTCTGCACTTCCTTCTTCATCCTCTGCCCTTTCATTAGTACTTTCTTCTTGACACTGAGCTTTCTGCTTTCCTCTCTTGCTGCCATTGTCATCAGTCCTTCTCTGAAATCACAGAGGGCCCAGGCAGCCCAGGGCAAGACTGCTGAGGACTAAGGGTGACTTAAATGACCTTAGAATTTGAATTCCAAGGTCCACCCATAAGAAAACTTCCTAATTAATGCCTGTATACAATAAGACCCTTCAAATGACCTCTTCTTGATGTACACGACCAGCTTAGGGGGATTGGAAATAGAGGCCACTTGCTTTTTATGTAAGTAATTATATTTCCTTGTAGCTATGAACAACTTCAAAAGCATGACAGGAGCCTGCTTCAAATGTATAACCCAGTAGTGAAGTTTATAACCAGCACATTGTCGCACAAGCCACCGAAATGCTGTATGTCTGATATTAGTTCCCAGTGAACATTTCTATTCACAATGGACCTGTGATTTATTTTCAGAAGGAAAAATGCTGTTAAAATAGATGCCTTAAATGCCTTTTGGCAAATCAAACAGTGGTATCTCGCATTTTAACGTTTAACTTTAAATTTTACACACTTTAATGTGTAATTCATCCAAACATCTGTTGTATATTAAGGCTGCAATCCTATGCACACATCTTTGGACCTAAGCCTCATTGTTACTGAGACTTAATTCCAAGTAAGCTGCTTCGATTCAGCATGCAAAGCTAATATATATGCGTTGAGAGCAGTTCACACATTGCTGCTAAAAAGCATGTCCTTGTGCTGTATTTAGTTCAGCCCAGCCTCCAGATTCCCCACACCTTTTCTTCTCTTGAACCACTGGCATAGCTGGGGGGGGAGGTGGGGCCCACCCCCTGTGCACCAAGCCAATGGGGGTCACACTGTTTGAGGGGAGTGTGCAGTGCTTGCCGCTCCAAGCAGTCAGAGTGGTAAACAAAATGAAATTTGGCCCTCCTGCCCACCCTTGGTCTCCATTTGGCTCCAAATCGGAGCCATTCCGGAAATGGGGATGGGAAGACGGGGCAGGGGTGGGTTGGCCCCGGGTACCGGCCAGCATGAACTATGAGAAATTCTGCTGCAGGCCTGGATGAAGAACCTGGCCAAGGACTGTATGTAACGCTTTTAATAGATCTGTTTAGTAATCAGCATCTTCATGGAGCCTGGATACAGTACAGTCTACAGATAACACAGTCCCCATGCACTATCAATGCAGCAAGGAGTCATGTCGGAGGACCTATATCCTGGACCTTCTCCCTATTGTCTGCTTTGTGCATCTGATAACTGTGTCATATTTTTTGCTAGTCATAATATCTTTGCTAGTCTTTAAGATGCCAGAGACTTTTTGCAATGATTGTTGCAACATATGAGCATGGTAACCTTTTGTGAATTTCTTTCTGCTATGTTCTACTCTAACTGCAATATAGCTTTTGCACACCAGTGCCACATAGTCCAGGACGCGGTTGCTGCTGGTATGAAAAACGCAACACACATTTATACCAATGAATGAAACAAAGCAGCAATTTTCCTTTTTCATCTCAAGGCACACTTAAAAGGTACTAAAATTGTCAAGGCACACCATCAGTTTTTTCACAATTGAAAAGGCACACTGCATTGCTGGCGGAGTTGCAGTGGCATCTGTCCCACTTCCGAACTGCGCATGTGTGGCATCCGAGGGGGTTACGCCGGTGAGTTGCTGGGGTTCTTGACCTGTGAACCCGTTGCTCTGCCTTACGTTTTATTTCTGTTATTTCTGTATCTACTATCCATAGTACAATACATTGGTCCTAAATGAAGCATTGTTGGTTTGTTGTAGTGCATCTTGATATGTATTGATCTTTAACTATTATTGTTAACCACGTTGGGTCATTTTTGATTTAAGAGTATCTAGGATATGTGTAACAAATAAATCAACCTAATAATATATGTAAAATTAAAAAGGTAAAGGTATCCCCTGACAATTAAGTCCAGTCGTGTCCGACTCTAGGGTGTGGTGCTCATCCCCATTTCAAAGCCAAAGAAAGCCTAGCGTTGTCCGAAGATGCCTCTGTGGTCATGTGGCCGGCATGACTCTCCTTGCCGCAGCGCGTAGCATGCAGCTGGAACACGGAGCGCTGTTTACCTTCCCGCAAGCGGTACCTATTTATCTACTCGCATTGACATGCTTTGGAACTGCTAGGTTGGCAGGAGCTGGCCAAGCAACGAGCGCTCACCCCGTCGCGGGAATCGAACTGCCGACCTTTCGATTGACAGCTTATGGTTCAGTGGTTTAACCCACTGCGCCACCCACTGGCCATATGTAAAATTAGGGGTAATTAAACAAGCAGATTCAGTGGCCTGGGCCCAGCTCGTTGCTGGTGTTCTTTCTTCTGCCCAAGTGCATGCTACTATTTATTCCGATAACGATAAACTCAATTCACAGGACCAGTGAGCTAGAATATCTGTTGCTGTTTGCTATAAGCTAGGGTTGGCGCCAACATTTCAAGAAAGTGAAAATTGAAGCCGATTGTAGGTTTCTTCCAAAGGAGAGTTTTCAAGGGAAACCAATGAATTTCTTGGGGAGGGGGAGAGGGTTTCTGCATATGCCTGCTATTATGCATCTAATTTGGTGTGATATGTATGTGACTTTGAACCAGTGATTGTCAAACTGGGGAGGGGGGCATACTCAATGATGAGTAGAACAAAGATTCAAAAAGGACCAGGTGGATTTTATTTTCCGTCAGCACCTTGCTTGCTACCAGCCAAGACATGGGTGTGTTGAATACTGCTTCTTCAGGATTCACAATTATCTCCATTGGATTTGGACTTGCTCCACATCCCAAGTTGATTGGGGAAATTACACACACACACACACACACACACACACACACACACACACACACACACACACACACACACACACACAGAGTATAATACTGTATATTTCCCCAATATATATGGCAGGGGCGGCCAAACTGTGGCTCCTCAGCCACATACGGCTCTTTGATGAATAATGCGAGGTTCTCGGAAATATATTATCTGAGCTCCTTTTTGCATCACAATTAATATAAGTTCAGAGCATAAGCCAGAAGGAGGGCTACACTCAGAAGGGAAACATCTCGAGCATGGAAGGTTCTATATATGAATAGAGCAATATTGTAAAGACCCTTATCAGGTCTAGGATAGCCTGCCTATGTAAACCGTCTTGTATACATCTGATGAGAAATATGATGATGAGAAAGGCGGTATATAAATACAGAAAATAAATAAATAAAATAAATAAAAGGTAAATAAGAAATTGTCAAGCTTTATAATTATTGACCAGGTATACATTGAGAGTCCACTGGTTTAAAACATAAATTTAATGTTCATGGTGAGTAAATATATTTGAGAATTTAAATGTTTCTTAAGTACTGCGGCTCTCAAGCACCTGAAATTTATCACATGTAGCTCTTACGTTAAGCAAGTTTGGCCACCCCTGATATATGGCTTTGTTCTAATCTTATTTCCCTGAACTTGATTTTAGAGGGGGTTGGAGCATTTCTCCCTCTACTTCTCTTCTAATAACAGTGTTGGAGTGATGCCCCAACCCACAAAACCTCACACATTTCCTCATATCTTTACACACTTGCCTGCAGAACAGATGGCTGGAGTGGGGCTGTGATGGGGTGCTGCCCAAGTCCTGACTTCAGCCACATTAGATTTAGTTTTCCTTGTTGAGTATCTGTGTATAAAGTTGTTTTTTTAGGAAATTGACAGAAGGCCATGATGTGAGGCAAAATCCCTTCTACCCAGTTAGGCTGGTGATTCAGGGAAATTGAATTATCTGTTGCTATATAATGTGTTTAGCTTATGTGTTATATTATTATTTATAACTACCATTGTTTTGCTTGTTGAGCGCTAATCTACAGAGAGAGGGAGGCTGGTTATCCTTTAGGTTCAAATCAGTTACTAATCTTCTGTACTTTCCTTATTTTGACATCTGGACACCTTTTGAAAATGATTTATTTAAAATATGTATACCCCACCTTTCCAGAAGCTCGAGGCAACTTACAGTACTCAATAAATTACAATTAGTAAAGCATTTCATTAATACATTGCCTGATTTGTGAATTCAGGTGAATTCAGAGAATGGTGAATTCAGAGAATTCCAGCGCAATCCTATCCAACTTACGCCACCGGTGTAACCCAGTGATGCAGCGAGAACGGGAGACCCCAGAACGGAAAGGGGATTCAAATCCCCTTTGAATTCCCCTTTGGAGAGGATTTGAATCCCCTTTCCATTCTGGGGTCTCCCATTCTTGCTGCACCGCTGGTTACACTGGTGGTGTAAGTTGGATCGGATTGCGCTGTTCAGGGTAACTGGTGGAACCCACAGCACAGGGTGGTGGTGGATACAGTAGGTTTCTTCCCCTGAATTGAAGAAGTTAGAATAAGTATGTTTAGAAGTTGGGTTCAAGCTCAACAAGTTTGAAAAGTACATCTTCAGGATGAAAAAACAGAGGTTGCGTATTAAAAAAATGTCTCAAATAGTCCTCTGACATTTACAAAGATCTGCAGAAAAGAACAAAATTCATCCCTCTCTTGAAACATTATATATCCAGCTATCCTTGAAAACAAATACAGGAACTCTTACTCGGCAATCCATAAGAAATATCACTTCCCAGATTCAGAACAACGTCATCTTTTATTAAGAAGTTTTGGAAGAGCGAGCAGGTTGATTTCAGTAGTCCTGCTAAATTTTTACCTGGATAATTGTGTTACATGATCATCCAACACTGTATCATTGTCATCAGGTCTCTTTACAAAATAATCTTTGCTGCCCTTTCCCTGAGCCTTTTGAAACCCCTGCACCTGTGGTTCCTGTTATCTCTGTTTTCCTGTACAAATGCCCCTTCTTGTTCTTAAAAAAGAGAACATTAAAAAAAAGGTTTCTTTCATTGCAATCTGTTTATGGTATACTAGGATGACAGGAGTGTTTATACTCTCTCTCTCTCTCTCTCTCTCTCTCTCTCTCTCTCTCTCTCTCTCTCTCTCTCTCTCTCTCTCTCTCTCTCTCTCTCAATTCACAAGAGCTGTTTTGCAGCTGGCTGGCTATACATTTTTGTGTTTCATCTTTATCTAGGCATTTGAACTGTGGCTTTTTATTCTACTCAAACCAGGTGGAAACTTGCTCATTAGTGTGAATCAAAGACGTGCCGGAAAGCAACTGAAGATTACGGATTGCTGGGATGGCTCCAAAAGTTTGAGGTTTCGGCTCCTGGTGGCATCACAGACAAGCTATGAATTTTTGATATACCAATCAAAGCTTCTCAGCGGGTTGGTAAGACTCTGCTGTGACCAGGTGTGGGTGGGAAGGTATAAGCGCAGGAGCGTGTTTTTGCCACCACTGACCTAGCTGTGCCCACTCCAAGTTGGCAAGCAGTGTGACAGCTTGCTTCTTTCTTTCTGCTTCCCAGAGAGGTGAACTTCCTTCCAATGAAATTTTTAGTCACACTTTCAGTAGTGTGGCTTGAAATTCCTGAGGTGAATGTTTAATGATTTTCCTTCCTACCGGTTGTTGTATATAGTAGACTGTCATTCTTTTCCCTACAATGCTCTGGACTGATGCGACACCCCCTAGGCATTGTCAGAAAATACAATGGCAGTTGTCTATCGGACGACCTCTGTGATCACAAGGAGTCAATGGATTTTCACAATTTGTCCTGCCTGCCTGCTCATTTACCAATGCCTAGAGCTGTTGCTTTCCCACATATGTTGTTTCTTAGAAGCCCAGAGCTGGGCGCAGTATGCGTTTATCACTGCATAGTATCATCGTGAGGCCCAGATGGAGTAAGGCCTGTCTGTGTGAGGAAGACAAATACTGTACTTTTTTTTGTATTAGACATGAAGCTTCTAGCAGTTTCTAGAAGCTTCTCTGAGAGTAGGTATATAACCCCCAACGAGAATATATATATTCTTTTGTATATACTTTCTTTTGCCAACTGCATTTTCTGTATATATAAGCTCTCTTGCTTAATGCCTCCTCTGTATACCAATCAATCTTCCTAACGTAGGTTATGGTTTGGCTCTCCTTGGCTACCCTCTGAACCTGGGAAAAGCAGAGTCTGGCAGAAAGAAAGGAGGGGTATAAATTCTTTAAAATAAACAGCTTTTATTTTTACCCGTGGAACACCCTCCCCCCCAATAAACACGCAAGACAAAGGCTTGGGATTAAGGGCCACTGTATTAAATAATTAATTAACCATTAACAACAGCTGCAGCAGGGACCTTATTATTGCTATCATATATCCCCCCAGCATGCAGGCTTCTAGCCGTCTGCCTCCCCCTGGTCTAAACGGGCATCACATCCTGGCTCAAGCCTTGCTTGGTTGGCGACCAAGCCTGCCTATCACCGCCAATCCCGAAGGGTTGAGGCAGCTGGACAGTGCAGACCTCCTTGCTCTTCCAACCTGGGGGTTTGCCAGCTAGTCCCTCCTATCTGGGTCAGCATCATCTGAGCGGTTCTGGCTCGCCCCCTGGCCTTGCTCACCTCAGGATATATGCCAAATAGAAGCCTCCCTGGCTACCCCTCCTCCTCACGCTACCTGCCAAAAGTGACCTACAACAGTGAAATCTATTTTAAGATGGCCCTCCACGTACCACAGTCCATGGGTAGGAGAAAAATCCACAGCCAAAGTCCAATCAGGCTGTGAGAAAAAAAAATCTACCCGCCACCCCAATGGGCAACCTGCTAGTCTCGGACTGAAAGCTGGGAGGGTGGGGTTTTCACCACTGGGCGTGACTGAGGGGAAAAACACAAAGCCTTTGCTCCGAGCCTCCACAGCCCCGCCCAGCCGCCCAGGCAGCCAATCGGCTGCCAAAGAGCTCCCGCCTTTGCCTTTCGAGCAGGGGGGGGGAGCCGGGGTAATCAATGCAGCCCTGCTGATGGGGGCCAGCACCTTTTTAAGACAGGCGGTCAGCAAGGAGCCATTCTGCTCCCTACCACAGCCTCAGGCAGCAGTGAAAAACAGTGCAAAGAAAGAAAACACAGAAAAAAATTGGAATGAAAACAAATATGAGCAATGACATAACTAAAAGAAAATAGAAAACTGAACAAAATATGTCTTAAAAGTGAAATGAATAACTACACTATTATTATTATTATTATTATTATTATTATTATTATTATTATTATTATTATGCATATTCCACAATGTAGTTCTTCTTCTGGATACTGCAAAAGGAAAGTTCACTCCTTATAGCTTCGGATCACCAAGTCTCTGGGCACACAACAAAGCTCCCCCATTTTTGTTCCCAACCAAATCATCCTGTGGTCAAGGCACTCTGTAAACTTGCCCACATGCCTGGTGGCATGAGAAGCTGTGTTTGGCAATGTGATTTCTAAAGTCCCACTGCTCACACAGAAATACCCAGAGTGAGGTTTTATATCTCAGCAGGCGTGTCCTACTTCCAGGAACATCCAAGCATTTGTCAAACTGTTAAAATATTGGCAGGCTTTGAGTTATTTCAAAACAGAAGAGGTCATTGTGCTTCCTTACACTTTACAGGAGGAACACATTATGCAGGGGCAAACCTGATTTGCCAGCAAGTGTACAGTGACCGGGAGACACAGTCAGTCGTGGTTTGCTTGTGTATATGGTACAGTCTTGGCAAACATGTTTGCCACATTCATACTTAAACATTTAGGTGTAGACTTGAAACATCCAAGGTACGCAGACATACCTTCTGTTGCAGATATATGCAGCAAAGTTGTCTTTTTTTCATGGGAAACTGTTTCGCTTGTTTGTCAGTTGCTAGATGTGGGGAACTACAGCCAAGTCAGGGTTTTCAGCCTTACATCTGACATTTCCCTGTCAAATTTATTATTAGAAAGAAGATGAAAATGTAGTTGTTACTAAAACAGTAGTAATCAATTGCCACTACTTCAAATGGAACATCACATTTTACCTTTAGCCTTCTAGGACACTTGGAGCTGCTTCAGATTCTCCTATTAATCTAAATTATCAGAAATTTTGGATTAATAGGAGAACCTAACATAACAGAGCACTTACGTACAACGGCAGGTACAGAAGCTTCAAATCCAGAGAGAGAAAAAAACAGGTTTATTTTTCGGACATTATATCACTTGGAATTCAACAATGAAAATACATATCGCTAAAGACTCTTCTACTCCATTGGCTGATTTTTACAGGTATGTAATTCAGGGTTTGCATCATCAGGGTCCAAATTAAGAACATAAGAACATAAGAAGAGCCCTGCTGGATCAGGCCAAAGGTCCATCTAGTCCAGCTTCCTGTATCACGCAGTGTCCAGTATCATCAGTAGGGGGCGCGTCACCCTGAGCGACCGTCCTGTCGGGCGGTCCGGGGCCTTCTGAGAAGGCCCGACGCGTCATTTATTAGCTTTTTCGCGCATGCACAGACCGTTTCTGAGGGCAAGGGCTGCCCTTTTGCCCTCAGAAATGGTCTGCGCATGCGCGAAAAAGCTAATAAATAACGCATCGCTGCATCGGGACTTCTCAGAAGGCCCCGGACCGCCAGACAGGGCAGACGCTCCGAGGCCTTCTTCCGGCCTTGGAGCCTCCACGCGGACGGGGGCGACATGTGCGGGTGCGTGTGGGTGCGTGCACATCACCCTTTGCGCGTGTCACCCCCGGGCGGCCCGCCCCGCGTGCCACGCTACAGTGACGCGCATGCAGTGGTCCCACCAGATGCTTCAGGGAGCACACAGTCAACAAGATAACCTGTTCCCTGCTGTCACTCTCCTGCACCTGGCACAGAGAAAACCTACTTCCAAAGCCAGGAGGTTGCTTATGGCTTGTAACCTGTGTTGGCCTTTTCCTCCATGAATCTGTCCAAACCACTTTTAAAGGCATCTAGGCCAGGTGCCATCACTACATCCTGTGGCAAGGAGTTCCACAGATGAATTACACACTGGGTTACACACTCCCGTTCTTGCTGCACCGCTGGTTATACCAGTGGTGTAAGTTGGATAGGATTGCGCTGATAATATGATGTGTATTAGTTATGATAAATATGAAATATAACTATATATATAGTTATATATATAAAATCATCTGATTGTGTCTGATATATAACTATAGTTATATATAATAATCTGATTCATTGTGTCTGAAAGCAAGTATGCACACTGGAATACACAATGCAGATAGGTTTTTAGGTGAAAGAATATAGCTCTTATGTTTCCTGCCATAAATGTTCACCGTTCAAGGCAAAGTTGTCATCCCCCGTTATAATTTAAGGGTAAGAAATAGTTATACTGAATTTGTTCACGGTCTGCTTTTCAACGTACCTTTTGTCAAAGAGTTTGAAACACGGTCTGTTTAAAATGTCTCTAAAATACTTGGTGCAGAAGGGAGTACAGTAATAGGGCTTGCTACTTAAATCAAATGGTTTTCCACCGTGAGATTTTCTTTTGTAGCCAGTAGTTCTATTACTAAAAAAATATTCTGCATTGTTTCAACCAAAGAGAAAGATGAAATTGATGTGAAATTGTCATTTGCAGCAAACATGCTATACTATTCTCTCCCAGGCTTTCAAGCCCAAATTAACCGCCTCTTGTTTATTTCTTTGTCTAACAGCAAAGGCAAAACTTGGGGGAGGGGGGGAGAGAAAAAGAGTGTTTCCATCACTTATTAAACTTGAAGCCTGCAGCCCAGGAATTAGCTGATTAATGCAAATCAATGCATGAATGCAACTCCTGCCCTCTGCTTTGTAGTCCTTGCTGCCCCCTTAAGATTGTCATGTCATAATGATGAAGAAGCCATCATGAGCAGAATTCCCCTTCTATATAAATCTTAAAGGTACAGCAGCTCTGTCGGAGGTTAATGTGTTCACATAATAACACTATGACCCCATGGCTCCCTGGTGAGTAGCCCTGCCCTCTATACCTTCCTTGCCTTTCAGCTGCTTCCCTTCCAGTAATGCACATACTGAGTTCAAGTTTTGTCTCGGTAGTACATTCTCCTTGTCTTTTCCTTTCTTCATCTTCATGCCTCCATCTCTTATTTCCTCAGGTTCCTGAATTCCAGCCCAATGCTGACAAAGAATCAGAGGTGTCACTAAGGGTTGGTGACACCCGGGGTGAGATCTCATGGTGTCACCCCCATGGGCCGCCTCCCATACCAGACCACACAATGCGGAGGCCTCCTGGGAAATGTGATCCCTGCATGAATTGTGGTGGAGATCAGCAAAAACCATTTTCTACTAGTGGTATGTTTTCGCACCGCCAGTAACAAATAGAATAGAAAGTCATTTTAGTGTCATCCATGCCTGGGGTGACACCCGGGGTGGTCCACACACCCCACACTCCCCTTAGTGACACCCTCGTGAATCATTTTCTTTCCCCACCCTGTCTCCAGGCTGGCATTCCTAGCATTCTGCTTTCTTACAGCAATCTTCTAGACCAGGGGTTCTCAATCCCCTAGGCGTGACGTACCACCTCTCGGGCTGCCTCTATGCTTAGTACCATCAGACATACGTGGAGATGACATAATCACCACTTTCATTGAGGTTTTTGCCATGCTGGAGCCCGGAAATCAAGCAGAAAGGGGACAAGGGTGGGCGGGAGGGCCCTTCCCAGTATGGGTTCTGCTGACGTGGCAGAGCTCAAGCTGCCATTTTCAGGGCTCTGGAGCGGTGCAGCCACAGTGGCAGTCGCCATCTTGCTGGCCAGGGATTTGAGTACCACCAGCCAGCAGCCCGTGTACCATTAGTGGTATGCATACCACCAGTTGAGAACCCCTGTTGTAGATCTTAAACAGGCTGGAGAACCTTCCCTTCTGTGCCAGAAGCTGTACTACAAACAGTCTGACATACCGTCCATCTGCCTCCATTTACCAGGGACACACTCCCTATTTTTGCTGTTAAGGAATGTTTTATTATAATTTTGTTCATGTGACTTGCTACTGTTATTGATCTTCAAGTCCTTTCCATGGGTATCTCGAAGTTAAATATTTGCATAGGGGGTGCTATATCTTACCCCTAGTAAATTTGCTCTCTGAGCTCCCAATGAATGAGTCACTTAGGTGACTGGCAGAGAACTCCTACTTCCTGTGAACTGGAAAATTCATAACTTTGCTTTGACAATGTCATCAGAGTACCAGATTGGAGGAGTGTAGCCCACGCAATCAACCCATTCTACCCCCTTGACTTAGATAAAGAGGTTTGGCTACCCTGTCGCTAAGTGCAAGCCAATCTCAGCACTCCAGATAGCAGAATTTCAGGAATTTCTGCAATCCACAAATGCACTTAGAGCTTAAATATAGAGCTTAAATATAGTCTAGCCAAAAGGTCAGTTTCAACTAAGAGGACAAGGATCTAGGAAAGGTACATTCCCAGCCAGCTAACAGAGATCTGCAGCTCCCACAACTGTAACTACCATCCATTGTCTTGCTAATCCTTGCAGGTCACACCCTTGGAGGCCAGTTTTTCCAATCAGTCAGGTGGGGCAGAGAGGAGCTAGATAAGAATAGAAAACTAGGGCCTGCTTGCTTGCAAGGGAGCTCCATGAGCAGTGAGTGTGCCTTTTGGGACCCAGTGCCTCATTGGGACAAGGTACATTTTTAAGCATCAGATTGAGGAAGTCAGGGCCCCAAATACTCCCCTTCCCATGAGAAAAGGAGAATTCCAACTACATTAAGCTTTCTATGACTAAATACCTCATCATGGGTAGCCTTACCAGATCCAAACTGGGACACAGTACCTAGACTAGACCTTTAGGAGAAGGAATGTGGGCAGGTGCAGCTTGTAAAACCCTTATAGCACAATCCTAGGCATGTCTACTCAGAAGCAAGCCTCATTGTGTTCAATGAGTACCACTATAGAATCACCCACTATATATCCCAAATCAGCAGGGCTGTAGCTTTTCCCTCCAGCTTGTGGCGCGGGCGGGAGGACCCACCCACCTGTGCCGCAACCCAGGAAAAGCGACCCGATGTTCCCCGTAGCTCCCCTAACTGGTCTCCTGGCCACCGCCATCTTGAATCTCACGAGATCCAAGATGGCGGAGCCCAAATCTCGTGAGGGCACATGAGGCCCTCACGAGATTTGGGCACCGTCATCTTGGATCTCGCGAGATTTTGTGAGATTCAAGATGGTGGTGGCCAGGAGACCAGGTAGGGGGAGCTACGGGGGACATCGGGAGCACTGTAGCCATTTTTCCTGGGTTGCGCCGCTCATACGCAACCTGGAAAAAAATGGCTAACGCTGCCCATCATCAGCTGCTGATCGCAGCAGCTGATAACGAGCAGAGTCTTGCATACCCCGAACCTATGGTCCGCGTACCCCTAGCCACAGGTTGAGAACCCCTGTTCTAAAGCTGCAAGGTAATGACAGAGTAGAAATTAGGAGTGGAAGGATAATGGGATACGACAGTCAGGTAACAAAAGTTAATACAGGGATTTCAATAAATGGCCCACATAGGCCAGTGCATGGACCTGGAACAAACAAAAACAAAAATATCTAAAGGTACTGTAGCAGACGGGTTTTATTTTGAAAAATGACCTGAAAACCTTTTGAGCTTTACAGCTCTTTATCAGTGCTATTTTCTTTTTTTAACTCTTTTCAGAGAGACTGAAAATGTGTCAGAGATGGCATATAAGTGAAAAAAAGAACCTACTCACTTTGTAACAATCTTGCTCTTTATAGTTATGTTATGTGCTAGATTGATTCTGGTCTCTGGTTAACTCATGTTGCCTTCAGGCCATACAACAAAATTGTGTTTTGTTTTGTTTTTAATACCATGGAGCAAATGTTGCCTGACAAACCTTTCATTTGTATTTTGTGCTGACAAGTTTGTTTGCGCATGTGCATGGCACTGGGCGCATGCCAGGACAGCATGACCCTTTAAACAGCCTCATGGCATTTGAACTGGGTAGATGTAAGAGGCCTCAGACCTCAAGGAAGTCCATGACTTTGGTCCATCGGAGCAACCATACCACATCACCTTCCATGCTGCTGGCTGGCTTGAGTGAAGCCTTGCTTTTTCTCTTGTGTCCTTTGGGAAAATTTCATGACCAGTCACACCCTGCTTGCATTGCGCATTTGAACATATAAACAAAAGACATATCATGCAAGGTTCCTGACTTGGAGGAAACAAAATAGAAGGGTCCCCCCACCTAGTTTTCCTCACCCTGGCTAAATATAATCAAGAGCTATATGGGGGGGCGTGTATCTGCGGGGGATATGTTCCAGGCCCCCCCATGGATACTTGAAACCTTGGATAGAGGCGAACTACCTCCATGGATTTCTGAGGGGCCCCCGCATGTGGGAGGATGCAACCCCCCCAAGCTCTTACTTTTCCTACAGCAAGCTTCATTTCTTCCTTAAAACAAACCGAGAAGCAGCCTCCATTGTAGGCAAGTAGAACGAGACTAAGTCCTAGAGAGGCTCTGCAAAGTTTGAGTCTCTCTCTAGGTCTTAGTCTCATTCTACTTGCCTGCAATGAAGGCTGCTTCTCTGTTTGTTTTAAGGGGAAAAAATGAAGCTTCATAAAGAAAAGTAAGAGTGGGGGATCGCACGTGGGTTGCGACCCCCCCCCCCAAATTCTTACTTTTCATTCAGCAAGCTTCGTTAGTCTTAGTCTCATTCTACTTGCCTGCAATGAAGGCTGCTTCTCCGTTTGTTTTAATGCAGAAACTAAGCTTGCTGGAGGGAAAAGTAAGAGCCGGGGGGTGGTGGTCATGCGTGCCCATGAGGAGACCACAATCCGCAGATAAGTGAATCCGCAGATAACGGATCAGCAGATACAGGGGGGCTGTACATTAATTGAAACCCTGACTTCCAGAGCAATTCTAGAATTCACTACCACACCCTTGACAGGGTCCAAAACAGGGATGAGCAATCAAGGGCCATCAAAACACAAGAAAGGTCCTTGATAAGCTCACCCCACAACCACCCTATATGTTCCTATGGGAATTGGAGGTATAAAGGTCTGGGTCATGGGCACTTCATATTCTTCATTTGTCCATCTGTTTTGTGATTGTTACTGTCATTCATGGACCTGCTGGCGCTGCAACAAACACCTTTCCTACCAAAGAGCTACAGTACCAGCCAGTACCTAGGACAGGTATCAAACTGTTCTCTCTCTTTCCAGCCTTTCTCCCTTCTTCACCATCTTCCCTTCCCTGAGCACAACCAACACATCATTGCTGCTGCAGCCTTTGTTCTCATCACCAAAGTTCCCCTTCGACTTTGAGGGACCAAAGTAGTATAGCCCCATGCCACACATCTGATAATCTGAGTTGTAGCCTCCCTGGCAGAGGCATATATCCTGGAATAGGTGTGCTGTGATTGGCTACCAAATGTAGTTTGTATCCTATGCTCTGTCATAGGATAGTGGGTGGGGTCGGGGCAGAGAGGTGGCAGGAGGTGCAAATTTCTGGTGTTTTCCCCATCCTTCTTGTTCTTTATGGGGTAACTCCTGCCTATATTGGCTCTGTTGTTGGGGATGGGCTATGTCATCTGTAGGGGGGTAAGGATATATTGTCCATTGCCTCCACCTCATCCCTCCCATCTCTCACCCTAGTCTCCCTATTTTAGCTGCTTGGCAGAGTTGCATTGGTGTTCAAGTGCCATCCATGATACGTCAGCACAGCATTTTTTGAGCGTTTCACCAGTGAGTCTGTGGCACATCCGTTAGCAGGTGGGTTTCTATACTGATGGCGTTGGCATTGATAAGATCCGGCTGTAAAAGTATTAAACGGAAGAAGTTTGCAAAGAACAAGCATAGTTTGTTTTTTTCCTTTCTGCAAGTTCAGACAGTTTAATACACACAAATAGAAGCACTGCTACGTTTAGTATAAAGCACTTCAGCATCCCCTCGGATCTCTCCCATGATTTAATACAACTGCAATGAGTGTGCAATCATTTTAGCTTTGCTACCTTCAGCAAGCTGAGATTTGCTCATAATTTGTTTTCCCTAAATAGAAATAACGATTGGATCTGTTTCTCCCAGTTTTCGTATATGGTAAATTAAATAGGTATGTCTGTGCTACATCCTCTGCATTGCTGCATTTTGAACATCCAAATGTTAGTAGTATCATCGTAAGAAAGATTATATTTAGCCCAACTCAGGAGATACCCTGTCTGCAACAATGGCGAATACCAAATGTTAGAAAAGAAATTATAGTGGCAATAATGCGCTAGTGCAATTTCCAAAATTATATCCTTACGATAGCAGGCAGCTTTAAAAGGTAAGTACTGCAGGACCACGACTCCTCTGCTTCCTCTTTGTACAATAAATTGTCAGTGTTATTACAGCAGAACTAAAATGGTTTGCAACTCAAAGTTCTCCTCATTGTCCTGTTCCAAACCTCCCTGTTGAGGACCAAGCTTTCAAAAACAGGTAACATCGCCTCTTGAATTTGCAAAGAAAAAATATTAAGATCAGTTATTAGGCTTAAATAATTCTGTCCACGTTTTCATCAACAGTTCAATTCCTTTTTTTTTTTTCCCATGGGATATTTTAAGTAGCAGTTCACAGTGACAGGGAAGCGAGAGTCCATGCAGTTTATAAAGGAGTGCTGACCTCAATTCTTAAAACATTTTGGAACGTTAAGGTACTTAATGGAGTCTGGATTGTTATTATGAGTTGCGAAATTATATTCCATATAAGTTTAAGGCTTTTGTAAATTCAATCATATGCTAAAGCAGGGGTTCTCAACCAGTGGTACTCGTACCACCAGCCGACTGTTCAGTACTGTTCAGTACAACTGAACTAGTACCACCAGTTGTACCACCAGTCGACTTCAGTCGACTGTTGGTGGTATTTGGACTGCCGGCCCACCAAATGTGGCACTTTTGGCACCATGTTCTCTCTCCTGAGAGGCTCCTGTTTTTGGCCAAGCCTCTCCGGAATGCTGAGAAGAGCCCTTTCATCCAACCAGAGCCTCCTACCTGTGTTCCTGGCCTCTGAAAACCCCAAAACCCAAGAGTAACTGTCGATAATGTCATCAGCAGTCACTTCCGGTGGTACACAGCAGGAAAGTGACGACGCCAGAGGATGCTCGGCCAGAAAGGGGTCGAGAACCCCTGCACTAAAGGGTCTGGGAGTTGTAAGTTAACAACAAGGTTGTGCACTTTTATTTTAGGTTTTGTAAAAGAGCTTCTCTTTGAGCACAGATGCCATCCGCATTATTTATTTGTTTAAAACGTTTATATCCCGCCTTTCCCTTCCATATCAGGAGATTCCCAAGGCGGTTTATGATTTTTTTTCCCCTACGCATTAGTAAACTACAAAAGTAAAGTGGAGGTTATGCCTGTCTGGCTTCATTCCCATTGGGCCTCCTCTATTCATCATAAACTCATTTCCATAATCTCTTCTGAAATAATTAAAGCAAATGGCAAAGAAAGCAATACTATTTCCTTCTTTACTTCTTCAACTCTGGCTGAGTCTGCATCGTCTCAGCTTCCTATATTTCTAATTTCTTTCCATTTGAAGCAAAAATGTTCCATTTCTAATAGCAGATTTAATTTTAGATGAGGGCATATTTGTTCCCAGATCCAAGCATGAGAACATTTTCAAGGCTATTACTTTATTTTCTTAACAATTTTTTGTTGTTGTCTTGCGACGTGTAGAGGAGGGCAGTAAAAGAGTAAGAATCCACAGAGAACATCTGCAAAAGAAAAATGCATTTTAAATGGTTTTGTGAAAATATGCCCTCCGGTCTAACTGAACTGCTGAATTCTCTTTTGGACAAAACCTACAGTGACAGCTGAAGGCGCAAACTAATTTAATAACAGTTGATGAATTAAGAAACTGTATTACTTTTTAAAATCACTTAGGAAGTCTCCTCTCAATCCTCTTGTTTCCCAGCTTGATTCTTCTGGACAGCATGTCAAAAAGATTTTGAAGCACACGACCTGTACAAACCACGGTGTCTGGTTAAGCCTCTTTTTTTTCCCCACTTTCTAATGTGAGTAACATCAAAGCTTTAGATTTCTCTTCAAATATATGCTGTCCATAGACGAAGATATCCCTTGTGGGGGGAAAAAATGCTGGAGATGTCAGCCGACTCTGCAAAATGGCTCATTTCAGCCGAATGCCAAGTGTGAACCTGTAACTTTGAATCTAGTGTCATTTTTCTGGCAAACGTCGCTCTCTCTCAAGCTCAGATCTTCCCAACCTTCTTTCACGCTCCTGACATAACCAAGAAGCTAAACGGTGCTATGCAGACAAGGTGTTTCTTTCTTTCAAGAGCTGGCATTTCAAAGTTAACAGAATCAAGGAAGAGTATTGTCCCCTACTAGTAACGTACAAATTCTATCAAGGGGTTGAGCCTTTAGAGGGAACAATCTAAAAGTCTAGCTGGTTGACGTTCATCTTGCCTCTTCCCTCTCAGTCCTCCTGTTGTGCGCAGACCCCCAAAAGGGTGGCGGTTGAGGTCCGTGACCTGGGTTCGATAGCCGAAAAACACTGAGACCATAATTGACCAAATTGATAATGTTATTAGTGATACTATGCACATAGGATGCACTTGCCCTTATGGGGCAAGGCATAAAGCAGTACAGAGAAACAGCAGTATTTATAGTCTTGAACAAACATCTCCTTCCTCAAAATGCCAACTCATCCCTCCTCTTTGTTCCTCCCCTTTATCACCCCTCCTTGGTTTGCGATCAGGAGAGGCTTGTGTAACCAACAAGGAACATCTGGGGACTTTTCACCTGAACTCCATAGAGATGTATTAAGTGTTGCAAATATTTCCGCAATATGTAGGCTTACCATTCGTCCCGGTTTCGCCGGGACAGTCCCGGAAATCGGACCCGATTCCCGGTCGTGTCCCTGGGGACGAATGGGCGCCGCCATCTTTTTTTTTTATTTCAAACTTCCCGGGCAGCATCTTGGGTCACGAAATCTCGCGTGATCCAAGATGTCGGCACCCAAATCTCGTGAGGGCATGATGCCCTCACGAGATTTGGGCGCCGACATCTTGGATCACGCGAGATTTCGTGACCCAAGATGCTGCCCGGGAAGTTTGAAATTAAAAAAAAAGATGGCGGCGCGGCGAGCGGGTGCTTCTCCCGGTCGTCAGCGCCACCGGGAGAAGCACAGTGCTTGCCCGCGTTGCGCGAGCCTGCTGGAGGCTCGCGCTGGCCGGGCAAGCAGGCTGTGCTTCTCCGGTCTCCCAGCGGCTCCATGCGGTGCCGCTGGGAGACCGGAGAAGCACAGCCTGCTTGCCCGGCCAGCGCGAGCCTCTAGCAGGCTCGAACAACGCGGGCAAGCAGGCTGTGCTTCTCTCCGTGCCGCTGGTCTCGCAGCGGCACCGGGAGAAGCACAGCCTGCTCGCCTGCATTGCGCGAGCCCTGGAGCTCGCGCAACACGGGCAAAAAGCAGGCTGTGCTTCTCCCGGTGCCGCTGGTCTTGCAGCGGCACCGGGAGAAGCACAGCCTGCTCGCCTGCGTTGCGCGAGCCCTGGAGCTCGCGCAACACGGGCAAAAAGCAGGCTGTGCTTCTCCCGGTGCCGCTGGTCTCGCGAGCAGGCGAGCAGGCTGTGCTTCTCCCGGTGCCGCTGCAAGACCAGCGGCACCGGGAGAAGCACAGCCTGCTTCTTACCTTGTGTTCTCCAGGGCTGCGCAACGCAGGCGAGCAGGCTGTGCTTCTCCCGGTGCCGCTGGTCTCGCAGCGGCACCGGGAGAAGCACAGCC
Organism: Plestiodon gilberti rubricaudatus; assembly: GCA_026170595.1. NCBI lineage: Eukaryota > Metazoa > Chordata > Lepidosauria > Squamata > Scincidae > Plestiodon > Plestiodon gilberti. The sequence continues at coordinate 129,442,613 of JANXHW010000003.1, read as the reverse complement.
TACTTCTTGCCTTGCTTTGCCTTGCCGCGGCCCCAGCCTGCTTGCCGCGGCCCCAGCAGCAGCAGCAGCAGCGACCACGGACCAGTGACCAGCAGCGACCAGGTAAGCTTATTTTTAAATTATATATTTTTAATAGAAATATTAATTATTTATTTAAAAATTTCTGCTAAAAGATGGCAGAGGCCTTCATTTCCATTCAAGAGAGACCTTTCTTCTCTTAGCTTAAAGACATGCAGAGTGCTATTTCATTGGGCTTGTAGCTTTTCTAGTTTTCTAACCACAGGCTGACTGATCCTTGGCAGGAAATGGCACTCTGTCCATTGTTTCAAACCAAGGCGGGACCTTGCTGCATTCTGGCACCATTTCCTAAAAATGGTGCCATTAAATGAAAAACAGATAAGGTACAGGATCTGGTAGGTACGACAGAGTGGAAGCCCCATTTTGAGTTGAACCCAGCTTGGAGGATAATAATATATATAATATATAATATACAGTATTTATATATGGCCTTTCTGGTCATTGGATTTCTCCTCCGACTTTATTCAAGGCGGTGTACATGGGCAGGCTGTTCTAAACCCCAAAGGGTTTTTACAATATAATAACATTCTAATCTCATAGAACCCTTCATTCGAGATGTTATTTTCACAGTCCAGCTCTCTCTCTCTCTCTCTCTCTCTCTCTCTCTCTCTCTCTCTCTCTCTCTCTCTCTCTCTCTCTCTCTCTGGCATTCACCTCAGCACGCTTCAGCTGCAGCTCCACTCCCCCACAGGGCTCTGCAGCTTATCAGCTCGACTTGCCAGCAGCTCTCCGACAGACTTCCAGCCGTCTTGAACTGCTGTCCTGCAGATCTTCAGGCATTTGTGAGACGAATGCTCTAACCTCCTGAGCCAGACATCCTGCCCTGTGCCAGACGCCCTGCCCTGGATGGCTGTGCTAGACTTGGAATGGAGCCAGATGCCTTGAGCAGGGGAATTTGCATTTACAATTTGCTTTCAAAATCTCATTAGTCCCCACCCCAGGGTGTCTCCAAGCACTGGCGTCAAAAGGGGTGTGTGGTAGGTGCGGGGCGCATGGGGTGACACCATTTCTGAGTTGCTTTTTTGTGACTCCAAGTGGCCTAAAAAGTTACTCCAAGCAGTCTAAAAAGGCTCCAGTGGCAGACAGGGAGCGGTGATGTCACTTTCGAGGTTGGGGATGACATCCTTCCCCGCCTACCATGCCACCCAGGTCAACTCACCCCATTGGTGCCTCTTCCTGTTTGCGGCCAGCTTCTCCGCCAAGCCTAAGATGCCCGAGTTGCTTCGGGCGACTCCGTGGGGAAGCCAACTGCAAACAGGAAATGTTGCCAAGGGGGGTGAAACCATCCTGCCACCTACCCAATGCCGGGGGGGGGAGTAGGTTGGGCCTGGAGGGTGATCAGAGTCTGGGGGAGGGCAACCAGGAGGGGGGCTTGGGCTGGGGGAGGCGGGCTTAGGCATAACGTTTTGCCGCCATTTCCATCCACTTTTTAAATCTGTGGTGAGAAAAGCAGCAGCAGTTTGGAAAAGCAGGCGAAAAAGGCAGCAAAAAGGTAGGGCTTGAAGGGAGTGATGTAGGGAGTGAAGGGGTGGCCTACCTTTTCACCACTTTTGTATGTGTGTTTTTAATCTGAGGGGGGCTGGGAGTGACCGACGTCACATCCGGGGGTGATGTCACTTCCGCCACTGCACCCAGTATCACCCCCTGTACCTACGCCAGTGTCTCCAAGCACACTCCTTAACTTTCCCCCATATAATTAAGTGGTTTTGCCCACAGGAGCAAGTTCCAATGTCTTTCCTACTGTTACAAGAAATGGCAAAAAGGAATACTGAGTGACCCAGCCGATGCAGACAGGAATCCCATATGAAGGTGTAACATGCATCCACTTTTCTGTTTGGTTGGTACACTTAAGCAAATTTCAAAATTGTTTTTCTACTCAGGTTTTGTGTGACAGCAGTTTAGTGGATATTACTACTGGGATGCATTGTTTACCTCGCATCAACAGTAGGTCAGGAACTGTGGAAACAGGACATGGGAAGAGCTTAGTTTCTTTCCAGATGACTTGCAGTCTTAACTGGCTTACTCTACTCACGCTCCCCATACCTTCAGAATAAAGCCTGCAAAGAGCTGCTGCTAAGATTTTGCTAAAGACAGTGAAATTGGAAGCAAATGTGTGAGGGGGAAGGGGGGACGGCAGCGGGTAAAACATCTAAGCATAGGTCAGACATAAGTTTGTTATTAAATAAATGAGTAGCGAGGAGCTTCAGGATCACACACTCCTTTCTCCCTTCATGCTCCATTCCTCCAAGACTGGCTTGTGGCAAACCAGTTTCTTTTGTCCAAACTGGCACATGATGGTTTGTGCTTGCCCTCCAAACAAGGCTCACAAACCAGGGCTAGAGTCTGACTTACCAGCTGGGCTTTCAGGACAAACTCAAGATATAGTCTGCTGGTTTGGATAGAACAACAAATTATGGTTTGTTGAAAACTAAGAAGTACTGTATCTGGTTCCTCAAAGCATATACATGGAGGAGAAGGAGGAGACAGAAGGAGAGTCCGAAGCTCCATCTTGCTCCATTCTGCTCATTCATGTTCAGAAGAATGAGCCAGGGGTGGGGGCGGTGTCCCCCCCAGGTGACAAGAGGGGGGTGACAAAGCGATGTGGGGGTGACAACCGTGCCGTTTCGGGGGCGGGAAAGTGGGTGATGGTGGTGGAGACGGTGATGGCCTTGGCCCACCTTCCCGCCCTGTGCCTCAGAAGGGGTTTCCAACGGCAGTGGTGTCACTACATGAGGTGTGTCCCCCCCCATCTCCAAATGGGGAAAAAGAACATTGAAGGAATTGACACGCTTTATACTCTTTGCAAAGGCTACCTTTCTACCTGTTTGGAGAAAAGGGGACAAAAGCCTCATGGACCACATTTTAACCTTGATGGTAAAAATCCAGAACAATGGGGTGGGGAGAAAGAACCCACCACTACCCCAGGGTAAGTCTATGGTGTGTTGGACAGGGTGTGGAAAACTGTTGAGGCATGTACAAGATTCTTTTCGCTTTTCCTTGGAAAACAAAGTTTTGGCAGTTTGTCCCTGGTGTGTGTGTGTGTGTGTGTGTGTGTGTGTGTGTGTGTGTGTGTGTGTGAGAGAGAGAGAGAGAGAGAGAGAGAGAGAGAGAGAGAGAGAGAGAGAGAGAGAGAGAGAGAGAGCATGCGCAGCACGCACATGCATGGAGGGGAATTTAGAACCCCCAAATTTATTTCTGAATCCAAACCTATAGAACTTTCATGACACCTCTAATAGACAGTGATGCTTCTTAACATAATGGAAGCTCAATGCCCATTTTCTCTTCTCATTTCCATCTCTAACAATATATGTCAAGCTATAATGCTGCGGAATATTTACTACAGTACAGCAACAAATCATCCACACATACAGCACAGCTGGAAAGGAGGTTTGAGGCAAAGAGTTGCTTCCTGTTCCATGTCTGTGTGTGTCTGTCTATTCACTCAAGCATTAATCTTGCTGATGTTCATGGTATGCTGGCCAGCAAACTATTATACCCCAGCAGTCTTTGCTTGCATGTTCATCAATCATATTGAGGACAGAGTCTGTTGGGGTGTTCAAGCCAGCTGGTACTCCAGTGTTTAAGAAACAGAATGAAGAGGTTGCAAAGATATACCCTCTTGGGGGGCACTGTGTCTGAAGTGTATCAAAGAAGAGAGCGACAAAGAGTGAGCATCGCTCAGAGCACATGCATTGCATACAGAAGAACTTGGGTTCTGTCACTGGCAATCCCCGGTTAATAATTCCCATTTCTTCCCGGCATACAGATGTACACATTTAACTCATGTTGCGTATATACACCCATGGGCAGAAATGGTTTAAGAAGATCTAAGGTAGCATGGCTAAGAAAGGAGCTGCTCTATCTACAAGCTTGGAGCATCTCTGCCTATCGTAGAAGATGGCATTGGGCTAGATGGACCATTGGAATGACACCACATAAGGCAGCTGGGTTCCTAGCATAGACGGCACCTCCATTCCAAACAGAAGCGGCATGGAACAGGGAGGCTGCATGCCCCACTCTTTGTAAGTGAAGCGCAGGGAAAGTGGGGAGCACCCACTTGTTTGCCTGCCTGCCCTCCCCCCTCATCCATGGGGGTGGTACCCTGTGCTTGTGCGCACACAGAGGCAGCAATTGGGGGAGCTTCAGGAGGTGTATGAGGAATGTGCCACCCCTTCTGTATGCTAGGGCAAGCAGGCCTGTACATGCTTGCCAAGTTTACAATGTAACGTGTGATTCACATGTAGGTACCTGCATCCACATACATGAAATATCCAATTGTGACAATCCTTTCACCATGTCGTTTCTAAGTGGAGGATGACTGAATTAAGTCTATGCTTCTCAGATTCCATCAGGTGCACTGTGGGAGCTTGCAAACTGTTCTGCTGCTCCTCCAAGCATGCAGTGTTCCCACAGATATGATTCCTTGAACCCGCTGAACTGCTGCATATGCCTGCACACTGCTGACCATCAGCTTCTGCTCCCAGCATCAGCTGCCAGATTTTCCTTGGGATACTGCTAGGAATGCATGGTGCAAAACAGCCACCTACACAACACACTCACACACATGTGGTTGTTACCACTGAACTGTTTACACAGCATAGTTGAAGGATCATAGGGAAATACTGCAAATGGGATCTTGCACTGGCACCTTACAAGGGACTAGAAAAAGGTGTAAAAGGAGAAGGAATTGCAATGAGGGAGAAAGATGCAGAGAGTCGGCAGTCTAAGCCAAGAAGCTTGGCAGTCTGCCTTCTGAGAAGCAGGGCCACATGGAAAGCAAAACATAAGTCATTTGGTGAGACGCAATATTTAAGGGTCTAATGCCAGCCAGAATGCTTGCCAATAACTGCATCTTGAAGGATGTGTCATAGGATGAAACATCTGTCCTCTCTTATACAGCAAGTCCTCACTTAAAGTTGTCGATAGGTTCTTCTTGAAAACTCCAACTTTAAGCGAAATGACTTATAATTGAAGCCAATTTTACCATAGGCTAATTGATAGATGTAAACATTCCCATGGCATTTTCCCATCAACTTTAAGAGAAATGACTTTATCGGCCCGATCCTGTGTAGAAATGCGCCGGGGCAGCACGTGGGTGTTGCAAAAGTGCCGTTAGGCACTTTGCTGGTGCTGTTTGCCCCGTTGTTCCCCCGGACCAGCACCAGTCGGCGCAAGTAAGACCTACACCAGTTGGACTGGGGTGGGGGGAGGGTGGACCGGGCGGCATGGAAGGGCGGTCATTGGCCGCCCGGGGCCTGGAGGGGGCGGGGATACTGGGGGCCGAGATCCCCGGTATTCAACGCTCTCTCCAGACCCCAAATAACACCGACACGGTTGGCGTTACTGTGCGCGAGCTCTAGAGCTCGTGCACATGTGAGGAGGCCCATAGGGCCTCTTGCAGCTTACACGGGGAGAAGGGGACAATTGTCCCCTTCATAAGTACCAAGTAGGCAGGGTGAAGTGATTTGGAAGTGCAACAGTTTTTTTTCCACATACACACCCCTCTTTCCTTTGGCAGCAGTGGGGGATAAGGGGGCTGCTGCTGCAATCCTCTTCTGACTTGCTCTCAGTAAGTTAGAAGACGATCAGAGCACCCCATTCAGTAGCAGGCTGGAATGGGCAGCTGGCCCTCAAAGAGTGCCCAAGGGTGCTGCTCCACACAACCATTTCAGGTTGCTTCATGACAAGACCAGCCCTGAGTCCAGACAATATTATGTGTGGATGCAGGAAAGATCTATCCATGCCTACTAGTCACGTTGGTGATATGGGATCTCCATATTCAAAAGCAATATGTCACTGACTGAATTCTAGTTGCGGGAAAACAATGGCAGGAGAGGGCTGTTGCTTTTATTGCCCTGCTTGCGGGCTTCTCAGAAGCAGGGCTGGCCCATTTGTGAGGCAAGAGGCTCCCACTTCCTTCCATTGCTCCTCCTCTTCTTCCTCCCACTTCCTGGGTTGGAAATGGAAGAAGCTAGACCTCCACTCTCCTCTCCTTCACACTTCCTCTCCTGCTCCACCCCCTCATGCTTTTCCAATCCAGGGAGTGGGAGGAGCTGAGGCTGACGCATCACCAGGTAAGGGGGGGGCAACATTTGGCACACCACCTCAGGTGGCAGAAGGCCTTTGGCCAGTCCTGCTTAAAGGCACCTGGCAGGTCATTGTGAGAAGCTGGCTGCACTGCTGTTACCTTTGGCCTGATCCAGCAGGGCTTGTCTTACTTTTACATCTTAACTGTACTTCCAAGCAGTGGCGTCGTAAAATGGGGGGCCCTATGACCTTGGGCCCCAGGCGCTTGCTTCCCACTTGCTTCCGGGGGGCGCCATCACCCCGAGAAAAAGTTTTTAAAAGTGCCGTTCTCAAGCCGGGCAAGCAGCCTACAGCCCGCCCATCTCCTGCTGCGTCCCAGCCCAGCTGGCTGCCGGCTGCCGCTCTGACCGGCCGCGCAGGCACGCACGTTGCATCATGTAGGAACCAGCAACCAGGCGACGCCGGGAAGAGAGCACGAAAGACTGAGGATGGCCCTAGTTCTTAGAGGAAGCGAGGAGTCGACAAAGCCAGAACGAATCCATGAGAGGCACCCAGGAGAAGGTAGAAAGGTCCACTCAATCAAATGGGTTTTCTGGGGAAGTGGAAGACACGGGAAGGCAGGCGCGATCCAGGATCCACAAACTTTATTAATGTACATTGGGCGACGAGGCCAGTAGCCTCAGTCCTCGGAAAAGCGAGCTGGACGTCAGAACAGAAGACGCGTGTCCAGCTGAGACAGCAGCACCGCAGGAACTTCAGCCACCCAGACTGGGTGGCTGAAGTTCCCCCAGAGCCCCTTCCGCGAGTTCTACTGACCCATCCGCCGGAAAAGAGAGAGCGGTGGCGAAGCAGCTGCCGCGCCCGAAAGGGGAGGGAGGAACTATGCTCGGCATATAAGTTAAATAGGCAGGGTGACAATATACAGCCTTGCCGTACTCCCTTCCCAATTTTGAACCAGTCGGTTGTTCCATGGCCGGTCCGAACTGTTGCTTCTTGACCCGCATACAGGTTTCTCAGGAGACAGGTAAGGTGGTCTGGTACCCCCATCTCTTTAAGAATTTGCCACAGTTTGTTGTGATCCACACAATCAAAGGCTTTTGCGTAGTCAATGAAGCAGAAGTAGGTGTTTTTTTGGAACTCTCGGGCTTTCTCCATGATCCAGCGCATGTTGGCAATTTGATCTCTAGTTCCTCTGACTCTTCGAAACCCAGCTTGTACGTCCGGTAGTTCTCGGTCCACGTACTGCTGAAGCCTAGCTTGTAGGATTTTGAGCATAACCTTGCTAGCATGTGAAATGAGTGCAATTGTGCGATAGTTTGAACACTCTTTGGCACTGCCCTTCTTTGGAATTGGAACGTAAACTGACCTTTTCCAATCCTTTGGCCACTGCTGAGTTTTCCAAATTTGTTGGCATATTGAGTGCAGCACTTTAACAGCATCATCATTTAGGATTTTAAGTAGCTCAGCTGGGATATTATCATCTCCACTAGTTTTGTTGTTAGTAATGCTACCTAAGGCCCACTTGACTTCACTCTCTAGGATGTCCGGCTCTGGGTCAGTGACCACACCAGCGTGGTCATCAGGAACATTAAGATCTTTCTTGTATAGTTCTTCTGTGTATTCTTGCCATCTCTTCTTAATCTCTTCTGCTTCTGTTAGGTCCCTGCCTTTTTTGTCCTGTATCATTCCCATCTTTGCACAAAACGTTCCCTTGATATCTCCAATTTTCTTGAAGAGATCTCTAGTCCTCCCCATTCTGTTGTTTTCCTCGATTTCCTTGCATTGTTCATTTAAGAAGGCCTTCTTATCTCTCCTTGCTATTCTCTGGAAATCTGCATTCAGTTGTTTATATCTTTCCCTTTCACCTTTGCTTTTTGCATTCCTTCTTTCCACAGCTATTTGTAAAGCCTCATCTGACAGCCACTTTGCTTTCTTGCATTTCTTTTTCTTTGGGATGGTTTTAGTTGCTGCCTCCTGTACAATGTTACGAACTTCCGTCCATAGTTCTTCAGGCACTCTGTCTACCAGTTCTAATGCCCTAAATCTATTCTTCACCTCCACTGTATACTCATAAGGGATATGGTTTAGGTCATATCTGACTGGTCTAGTGGTGTTCCCTACATTCTTCATTTTAAGCCTGAATTTTGCAATAAGAAGCTCATGATCTGAGCCACAGTCAGCTCCAGGTCTTGTTTTTACTGACTGTATAGAGCTTCTCCATCTTTGGCTGCAAAGCACATAATCTATCTGGTTTCAGTATTGACCATCTGGTGATATCCATGTGTAGAGTCGCCTCTTGTGTTGTTGGAAAAGAGTGTTTGCTATGACCAGCGTGTTCTCTTGACAGAACTCTGTTAGCCTTTGCCCTGCTTAATTTTGCGCTCCAAGGCCAAACTTGCCTGTTGTTCCGTTTGTTTCTTGATTTCCTACTTTAGCATTCTTGAAGTACCCCCACTACTTCTAAGTGGGGCGGGGTTAGTGGGGGTGTCAGGACGAGCTCCTGCACAGGAAAATTTACCACTAAACCAATTGGACATTGCCAATGACGATGTAAGAGACAGCAGACAGGGGCCACTTCAACCCATTTCAACAGATTAGTGAGTAATGTGAGTAGGGGCGAGTGTTCATTGTACGGCAAATTGCTTAACTGATGCAGTTTCCCCAAAAAACATCTGTGTTTGTTAGTAACATGGTCACCTACAATCTGCTCATCTGCTCAAGCAGTCTGATTGCCTGTGGATTCAACACCCTGCAGTTGACAGTATGGCTGCTACAAGGCCTAGGTATGAATAGACCTGTTGTCTTAAAGAGCAGTTGGTACATGCTATATTTGCCAGCAAAAATAAGGCTACGGACTGTTTTTTAATCCATCAATTAGATTAAGAAGCATGATGTTTACAAAGTGCTTAAAAGTTATGGGTGTGTATGTTGGAAAGGAGCTCAGAAGGTTGGCCCTGACAGTTCTTGTGACAGTTCTGACAGCCTGACAGTTCTTGTGATTATGTGGTGATCTTTGGCACAATCCTCTTTCTTAAGCAGCATTTGAGTAGACAGGAGAAGCAGAGATTGTTCCCATAACTAGAGGTGTTTGTTTTTGTGGAATATAGCCTAAGTCTGTATACCGCCTAAAACATTTTACTGAACACAATGGGCTTACTTCTAAAATAAATAACACCGTTTGGTGTTTGAAACCTCTACCCATAACAGGCCTGTTTAGAAGTTTACCTGTATGCCTGGAACTTCTGGAAGTTTCTTATTACGTGATTGAACGTTTCACCTGGAATGGGGAAAAGGTGGATAACATACATAGAAGCTGCTCCTTCCTGTCTTCTAGCCTATAATGCAACAGGAAGGAATTGCTTCCAACTTCCTTTCAGACAGCAAACCAGAGGGAAGGAGACAATGCCGGTGCCAGGTTGCTGGAGGCCCAGGGGCAAAAGTCTGCACTTTCTAGGCCTGCCATATTTTCCCCACCACCAACCGGGACACACACACACCCACAGTCAATTAATTAATTAAATAATTAAAAATGTAAAATACAAAATAAATTTAATAAAGAAATAATTTTAAAACTAAAGGGGGTGTGAAGCCCCCCTTGCCGCACGAAGTGCGCCTGGATTTTTTAATTATTTAATTAATTTCACCATTAAAAATTAAATAAATTAACTAACCCCATCCGTCGTGCTGGTCGCCCTCGCACTGCTCCCCGTCCTCGCGCTGCTCCCTGTCGAGCGGCACCACAGGCAAGCAGGCTTTGCGGCCCGGTCTCCCACCGGCACCGCATGGAGCCAGTGGGAGACCGGGCGAAACACAGCCTGCTTGCCCGTGCTGCGCGCGATCTCGCGAGATTTCGTGATCCATAATGCCGGCGCCCGGGTAAGTTCTTCAAAAACGAAGATGGTGGCGGAGGCGCTGCCATTCGCCCCGGAAAACCGGTCCGGGACTTTCCTGGGAATGAGGGCCGATTTTCCAGGACTGTCCCAGTTTTTTCGGGATGGATGGTAGCCCTAGCACTTTCTCCCATGGGACATTGAGACCTTCACTCTCCCTCAGGTTTTTCTGGCTGCTATTGTTGATTATCATTTTATTTGCACTGTGTTTTGTATTTTATGCTGCCATACTTTAATCTTTTTAATTATTATTTTATTGCACTGTTAATTTTGTTGTTGTCTCATTGTATTGTGATTTTATTATGTATCGTAAGCCCCCCTGTGTGGGAAAAGGATGGGATGAAAATGATTAAAATAAATAAAATAAAATGTTGACCAAACACTACTGGCTACTAGTGAGGATAGTGGTAGGAGGAGCTGAGAGAACCAAGAGACTTGTGTGTGACACCTCTTACTTCTCCTTGCATCCCCACTGGACAATGGGAGCATCCCCTAGAACCCCCAGAATGATACAGGGCCTCTGGACGAGGCTCCCATTTGTACATGGGTGCCTGTGTAGTGGTGGTGCAACTCTCCTGGAGGTTCATTTGTTAGCTCGACTGAGTCGAGTTAGCTCGACTCTGACTTGTTTTGGCCCTTGGCTGATACCTGACCTGGCCAACAGCTGATGCCACCCTGGAAGGGGACACGACTACAGCCTTGACAATTCAGATAGGGCTCCAGTCTGTCAGATTACAGGAAAGGGGAAAACCCATAACCACTGGAACCCTGGGCTCCTAAACTTCTCTTGGGGCATCTGTTGAAGCATGCCTGGTCTGACTCTGCATTAAGGGGGTTGATAAACCTTCAGCTGTCCATCTGCCATGCACCCATCCAATCTAGTTTGTTTTTAACATGAGCAAATCTAAGGTGATAGGCTTTCAGAACTCGTGCCTATAAAATCAGGTGCTTCAGGTCACTTCCATTGCAATATGAATTGTTAAAGAAGTCGTCATATTATGTGGAAAGAAAATTGTGTGAAGCCACCTCAAGTTGTATAGACTTGCAATACATATCAGATGCCACAAAGAAATGTCAAGATGCCAAAAGTAGGGGAAAAAGAAGGGGGAGGTTCAAAGAGTGTTTATAGCTATATTCCCTTGTAAGATAAATAAAATGACTTCCATAGTTTAAAAAAAATCCAAGTATGCTGATTTTAAAATGATAGTGTAAGCACTAGTCGCTCTTTTTTTCCCTTGAAAATATTGCTAACTCTTTGCTTATGTCTGTATTTTAACCCCATGGAACAGATGTTTCATTAACGTTTTATGACTTGCTTCTCTGTGTGTATTTTAACTATTTGAGCGCTGGCGCTTCCTTGAGTACCAGTCCATAGTGCCTCAATTCACTGCTGCCTGATAAATAGCCCATTTAAACCTGTGAACCTGGCTTTTCAAGGGAGGCCAAGAGAGTTTCCAGAACTTTACTTTGCTTCAGTTTGCTTTAGCAGTACAAGGCGGAGAGAGAGAGAGAGAGAGAGAGAGAGAGAGAGAGAGAGAGAGAGAGAGAGAGAGGATGAATAAATAGACTATTCAGGCAGGCAGGCAGGCAAATAAGCATCTTGCTGCACTAAAGCTCTTAAAGGTACAGCAGTAGCTGAGTCTGATAACTTGATCTGTAGAGATTATGAGTACATTGGCACTCTACCTTTTGGTCCAGTCAAGGCAGAGTTCAGCAGCAGGTGGGAGAAAAGGATGGTTGCATTGTTCACTGTTGATGAAAGTCAGTGGCAAAGAATGTTGTTACCATAAGATCAACCCCTCACCAACCCCTTCAAGCAGGGATGGCCAACTTCTCTATTCCCAGAGGCCACTCTGTCCACCAGTCAATAGTCCAAACACAAGAAGCCTGTTATGATGATGCACAACCAGAGGCATCGCTCTCGTGAAGCGAGGAGAGCGGGTCGCCTCTAGGTGACGCGCGCACAGAGGTGATGCACGCACACGCATGCACGCACGCACGCATGTGACGCACATCACCTCTCCTGTGTGCATCACCTCCGATTCCGAAGACGTCCCCGGAATGTAAATATTTACATAGCTGGCTCTGGAAACGTCTTCCCCGGCCGACGCGCCAGGGCCTTCTGAGGAAGGCTCTGCGTGACAACGGAATTTATACCGTTTTTTGCGCATGCGCAGATGGTTCCTGAGGGAAAAGGGCAGCCCTGGTGCGTCAGCTGGGCTGGTCGCTCCAAGGCTTTCTCCCGGCCTCAGAGCCTCCGAGGCCTTGGAGCGGAGCCCAGCCGGCTGCTACCAGGGGGGGGGAGCGTCGGGGGGGCACCCGGGGCAGCGCCAAATTAAACCTTAGGGGGTGGGGGTGAGGGATTAGGGTGATGCGCGTTGCCCTGCTTTGGGGCAGTGCGCGTCGTAGTGACGCTGCTGTGCACAACTGATTTGTTGTCCTAGTATATTGCTGGCAGGTATAGCATTATGCAGATAATGCATAAGGCAAATGCAAATATGTGAACATATGTATTACATTTATGTTGTGGGGCTTGTGGGGCTTGCTTCTGAGTAGACATGCCTAGGATTGTGTTCAAAAGTTTAACAAGCTACACCTGCCCACATTCCTTCTCCTAAAGGTCTAGCACTCTGTCCCAGTTGGAGATCTGGTAAGCCTATATAAAGTCAGTGTGACAGCCAGTACTGTGTAGTGCTTGGAGTGTCGGGCTTAAGACCTGAGTTCAGGGCCACTCAGAGGAATTTTATCAGCGGGTACAAAGTTTCTTTTAGGTCCCTTTCCTTCATGTGAATTTGGCTCCTGGGCCTCCATTTTTGCTCCTGGGCCCCCTTTTTGACCCATTTTTTATCCTGGGCCTGGGTACGATTATACCCCCTTAACCCCCCTTTCAGAGGCCCTGCCTGAGTTCCAATCATGGCTCATCATGAAGCTCTCTGGGTGAACTGTCACATTCTCTTAGCTTACCCTACTTCCCCTAATTTTACATGAGTGAAATCATAGGCAAGTTCTTGATAATACTTTGATTGAAATTTAGTCATAATATTCTAGCCACTGTAAGACCCTGTGTGTGTGTGTGTGTGTGTGTGTGTGTGTGTGTGTGTGTGTGTGTGTGTTTGTGTTTGTGTGTTGGGGCACCACCTGGGCTGCAGGAATTGTCAGCTGATTCCACGGCCAACTTGCTGACATCTGACATTTGGATCAGTCCACCATCTGCGGATTTGTAGACCCTCAGTTGGTCTTAGAACATCCTCTGGTTTGGGGTACCCTTGCTCTGTTCATTCCTGTCCCATCCCCCCAGCTTTATTCAGGAGACCATGCCCCCCCTTTTTTAAAATCATGTTTATTTTGTTTCAGTCACCGTGAATGGTACTTTCTTTACACAGAGAAGCAAACTCTGTTGAAATTTGAGAACTGTGTGTTTAAACGGTTATATTCTCTCAGCTTTAATTATAGTTCAAAATCATTTGCAAGGATATAGCTCATTCCATAAAAAGACAAAGCCATGTCTTGTCTGACTGTCATACCAAAAATTAGACAGATAATTTATAAAGAATAAACAAGATTTTTTTTAACAATGTGGTTAGATACATTCAATTTCCCTTTTGACAGAAATGGTAGAATATTGGTCTAATGTGATTGAACCCAGACACTACACATTACTCTTGTTTACAACTGTCTACCATAATGCGCTATGGAACATGTTTTTGTACGTTATCCCTAACACAGTATGAGAACTGTTTTCTCTCTGCTTTACCCCTATCAGACAAACATCTTGTCTTGAAAAACAAACTCTTTACATTAAGTATCTGAATTAAAAACATTTAAGATATTAAAAATAATGAAGTAAACTCCCCTGTCTTTATGCGAATAAAGGTTCCTATACTATACTATAACTCCCTGTCTGGAGAGAACATCAAATTTGTCATTTTATGTTATTTTAAATATATTTGAAAAGCATATAAACCATTTTTCTTGCGTTGTTCTGACCCACCTCTTTTGTCTCCTCCATGCTTCCTCTCCCGCTTGCCCCCCTCTCCTTCTTCCAGTCCAGGGAATGGGAGGAGGTGGAGGAACAGTGGAGGTGAGGAGGTGGATGAAGATGAACACCTCCCACCAAATTGCTGCCTGAGGCAGCTGCCTCAGTTGACCTCAGGGATAGGCCGACGACCCTGTTCTGGAGAAAAAAATAGCCACTGGAAATGCTACCAGCATTTCAAGCACTGTGCAAGTCGCAGCTGTCCACAGGAGCACAGCAACAGAGCATTTTTAAAAGCCACAACAACAACAACAACAACAACAACAACAAAGATAAGCCTTCTGAAGCAGATGTTAATTTGTTTACAAAAATAATAATTTTAAATTGCAAGCTGTTCCTTGTGCGAATGCAAGACGTCTGGATTTGGATTTTATTTTCCTCATGCATGCTTCTTGTGCTAGCCCTTCTGCGAGCACTAGAGCCTCATAACATATGGAAGGGCATTTTTGGATCCAACTCAGAGAGAGGAATAAAACACAAGAAGTTTATAGAATTGACAGTTAATGGGCTATATAGAACACATGTTCAGATGCAATGGAATCCATATAAGAGGTTTCGTCGTAGTTTTAGGCGAGCTGCTAATCTCGCTGTAATATGGTCTGCTTTAAACAGTGGTTGTTAAGTTAATGTATGTGAAGCAATTTGAGTTTCAAATGCTTGACACATGCTGTATATATGGTAGCTATTGTTATTATGTAGTGTTGTGTTGTTATATATTGTTTTTCCTCAAAAGCCCAAAAGTACAGGCCTTGTAGCAAGAAGGAAATACACTATGGACTCAAAAGTACTTTTAATTATTCTGCAAGCAATGTGTGTTCTGTGAATGTGCCTCCTATCACAAAAGAACCAGTCACACAGAGTGCCACTATCTGTGTTACAGCACAATCCTGTGTAACCTTGCACCGGTTACTTATGCCAGTGTAATTGCACTTACACTGGTGCATCTGCTGTTACACCGGTGCATCTACTGTTACACCGGTGCAAGGTTACACAGGGGATCCTGTGGTTTGGACCTGTTGCAGGTAAACATAAGAGCAGAGGCATTCCTATGCCCCCACGATTGGGGGGCGGCCCCCCGAGCCCCCCAATAAAACTGTCAAAAAAATTAGGTTTCGGTTTCGTTTTTCCTTTTTTTCGCTTTTTTTACTGTTTTCTGGGGGTTTTTAGTGTTAACGGGGCATCTGTATGTGTGTGTGTGCTTTTTCCCCACTTAGCTTGTATATAAGAGCCGAATTGGAAGCTTCCAGCGACGTTCTTCTGCCTGCACCTGGCACGAACTCCGTAAAGCGGCCAGCAGCGCTTTCCATAGTTCGTGCAGGCGCAGAACATCAATTGGAAACTTCATCATTTTGCGCATGCGCGAACTGTGGAAGACTTGTGCAAGTGCAGAACGACGAAGTTTCCAATCGACGTTCTGCACCTGAACTGTGGAAAGCGCTGCTGGGCGCTTTACGGAGTTCACGCCCAGCACAGGCAGAAGAACGTCGCTGGAAGCTTCCGATTTGGCTCCTATATACAAGCTAAGTGGGGAAAAAGCACACACACACACACACACACAGAGATGCCCCGTAAACACTCAAAAAACCCAGAAAACAGTTAAAAAAAAAAGGCAAAAAAACGAAAACAAAACTTAGGGAGCCCCACCCCTGGGGCCCTGTGCCCGGGGGCCCACCAACCCACTGCCCCCCCATCAGCCGACGCCTCTGCATAAGAGGATGGGCAGCTTAAGCATTCCTTGAATCCACACTGCCCTGTAAGGGTAAAACAAATCACTGCTTGAGCTAGAATTCCAACGTGCTGGAGAGGAATTTTCGGGAAAAGCTGACCACAGTGTGTCTTGTCAACAGGTAAGTCTCATTATTTTCATGTTGGTTGCTTGAAGGATGTGCAGGAACCCTCTGTATGGAGTTATGCTACTTTGAATACAAATAGTGATCACAGTTTATTTAAAGAGCCAAGTGCTGCAAAATATTTGTTCATTCAGATCCAGGTCTGTAATGCCTCATGGTTTCAGTGGGTCAAGATTTAGGCCAATAAGCCCAGACTTTGTGCAGATTTAGTGGCACTGTCTCATATGGTATTTACAGCATTGAGGGTGGGCAGTGAGCTAGCTTTGCTTCGTACTAGTCGGGATCAGATTGAGGGGCAGGGGCCAGATAAGACAAAACCAGCAACCAGGGAGAACAATAACAGCATGATTAAGACAAGACGGACAAGCTCAGATTCAGGATACGTTGGGCTAAGATCATCAGAAATTTTGGGCAGAAACCCAGTATCAAGTCTAGGACCTTACAATAGATAACAAGTCCCAACAACATGCCATCTCCCTTTTTTTCCAACCTAAGCTCAGAGCCTGTGTTCTCTGGGAAGCCTTTGGCTACTCTTCTTTATTCCTTACCCCCAATTGAAAAACAAACCCTAAGTACACACAGTTGCATTTGCAAAATTCATTTGCACTTCCCTTTGCCTGTTTCCCCCTTCTTACCACCCTCATATAATGGTGTTATGTAAGTAAATGACAATAAAATAACCTTACACCTCTTATCAGGTGGATATATATGATGACCCTTTTAAGAACAGTTCCAAAACTAGCCAGGTATGGGGCAGGGAACATTTGTGCCTTGTTGTCATTGATGTTATGGGCACTATCTAATAGGTGCCCATGATAACCACACTGATAAATATACACAAGTGCTACTTACACTTCTGGAGGAAGGTTTAAAGCTGGTCTAGACATTACATTTGCCATGGAGATCATCAGCATTTCAATAAATGCTTGGAAGTAACATGGAAGGACTAATGTGTGATGGCCCCAGTATACACAATGACTTGCAGTAAACAATATGGAAGATTGTATGTGTGTGGGAGGGAGGGATGGACAGAGAAACTGCTGTGGGGATGCCAGGTCTTGTAATAAATGTAATGTCTAGACTAGCTCTCAAATATTAGCAGGTAGTAGAAATATATAAAATACATCCTGAAAAATTGATCTGACAATGATCAATGGGTAGCAGGGGAAAAAAGCATGTATAACACACAATGATGCAAGCCAAAAGTACTTCCACTTTTATTGAAATGAATTATTTGCAGAAGGTCTTAGAAGAACTTCTGCGGATGGTTCAGCTATGATGCTATCTCATAAGATTAGACAAGATAGCTGTCATCAATCCAGGCATTTACTCTTAGAAATTCTTTATGCATCAATGGCCATTTGGCAGTGGGAGGAGTTGAGGGGGGGGTAAAAGCAATCTCAGCATCACAGATCTGTACGGGTCTATGAAATAACATAAACATGTGTGTGCAGGTCATAAAACAACTGAAGTGCAAAATAGGGTGTGTGCACATCTGTGTACAGTATAAATAATAATAATATATAAATAATAATATACAGTATTTATATACCGCCTTTCTTGGTCATTGGATTTCTCCTCCGACTTTAATCCAAGGCGGTGTACATGGGCAGGCTGTCGTAACCCCCCTTGGTTTTTTTTACAATATATATAAATGTCCAATCTTTCATGAACGGCTACTTTCCAGGTGGTATCCTTTTTACAGTTTGATAATTCTGCTGACTGGCGCCTCCCACCAGTGGCGTCGCTGGAGGTGGGGCGGAAAGCTAAGTTTTAAGTTTTTAAGGTGGGGCGGTACGAGGCGCCCCGCCTACCTCCAGCGATGCCTCCCAGTGCCTCCCACACTCGACAGACGCAGCTGGAAGCTCTTATATCTCCTCCTGGAGGCTTTCACAGCTTTTTCTGGCAGCGTGTCCCGAACTTATCAAGTTCACCGGTCTTCGGGCTTTGAAGGCAGCAGCTCTCCCAACTATGTGTGCAGTGTGCAGTAAAAGTTACCACATTTGCATAGTTACAGCACAATCCTTAACTTGTTGATTTTTAGGTCAGCCCCACTACGTTCAGTGGCATCCATCTTTTGTTTAGTACACTCACGGCGCAATCCTGGGTAACTCTAGAGCAGCAGATCACGTGCTCATCCGCTCTAGAATGTTGCAAATGTGCCGTAAAGCGTGTTTGCGACTCCCGGTAAGTAATGGCCGCCGGGGTGAAGGCCGGCAGCCCTCACTCCGCCGGGGGACCATTCCTGCAGGGGCGGACTGGGTGGTGAGGGAAGGCAACCATTGGGCAAACCGGGGGAGGGGCAAGGATATTGGTGCGCTCTGATGATATCCTGAGCCCTTTTCCGTTCAGCCTACCTCCCCCAGTTCGAATGTACTCCAGCTTCAGAGTTGGCGTACATTCGAGGAGGCCCATAGGGCCTTGGCTGGCTTGCACGCAGGGAAGAGGATGAGCGTCCCCTTCTCCTACAGTCCTCCTGGGCTTCTGGATTCCGCAGCTGGCTATGGAAATAGGTGATATTTCCCTGTGGTGGATTTTACAGTCCCTGTAAAATTACACACCATCCCTGTGGTGGATTTTACAGTCTCCTGCTAAGAATTGAGAAGAGTACTTATCATAAAGGATGAATCCATCGCCCTGTGGATTTACATAGGGTGTAAGTTTCCATAGCCCTGCTGCATGTTCCTGGGTCCATTGACATGTCTCATGTATTGGATGCTGACAGCATGAAGATGGTGTCCACTGTCACTAGTAAAAAAGGTAAAGGTAGGACCCCTGACAATTAAGTCCAGTCATGTCCGACTCCAGGGTGTGGTGCTCATCCCCATTTCAAACCCGAAGAGCCAGCGTTGCCCGAAGACGCCTCCGTGGTCATGTGGCCGGCATGACTCTCCTTGCCGCAGTGTGTAGCATGCAGCTGGAACACGGAGCACTGTTTACCTTCCCACAAGCAGTACCAATTCAGTTCCAGCTCCAAGATGCCACTTGAGGGATCACAAGTCTTATTGTTTTGTTTTTACCATATTCTTAGGAGCCCATAGTTTTGACCATAATCCCAAAGTTCCAAGATAGTGATTCAGACAAACACAGTGTGGATATAAGGCTACAGTCTCATTTTGTGAACAGCATTGCCATTGTACCAGTTAACATGAAATGAAGTCTCTGATAATGCATATTTCCTGTTCTTTGTTTCCAGAGTAGCTGTTCGGGGGGGGGGGGGTGTGTGATTGTTTTTTGGTTTTTTTTTCAGAAAGCCAAGAAGTGTCGAGACATCACATCTAAGCCAGTTATGTCAGCAAGCCCACAGAAGCATCATTAATACGTTTTATTTCTTGTTATTAATGGATCAGGACAGAATCTTATGGGTCCAAGTCATACATTTTTTTAAATGCCCTGTTCAATAAAACCTTCAAATTCACCTTCAAACATTGGAGCCATTAACAGAACTTTTTTAAAAAAGTATCTATCAAGTGTTGCTGTTTTACAAGAGATTGACGGGAAATAGGAGGGGAAATACACGTTTGCCTTACAATTTGGAACTGTGTCAGTCATGCGGCGAGGGGGGGGAATTGAACTGCCATCTTGCACCCAGAATGAGATGTTTCTGTATGCATGACAACAGACAGAAGCCTCCCGTTTGATTTCTGAACAGATCTGAACTTGTGCATGCTGGTCCTGCCAAGGTATTTTTATTTAAAAAGATTTTTTTCCTTTTTCAAAGAAAAAAGGGGGGAGGGAAAAACGACATTAAAAAGCTTTATTTCATCTTTTTTATTTATAGCAAGAAGTTCTTTGATTTGCTGGAAAGGCACCCAAGAATAATAATAATTATAATAATAATGAACTGAAAAAGATACAAACTGTACAGAATAAATAGTTCATATAAATTTAACTAGGATTTGTAATAAAATAAGCTGCCGTGCTTCATATCACCCTGATCCTAAGCGTCTTTCTTAGAGGTCCATCCCATTGATTTGTGATTTCTGCAGAGCATCTAGAGGGCTACTTACATTTTTTTCAAGGTTTATACCTAAGATTGGTGTTTTGTTTTGATTAAGTGTGCACTTAGAAATACAGAGTGTGAATGCAACCAGTGGGGCACTGGAAAACAAAGGTCACTCATTAGAGAGCTGGAATTGGCTGCAATTCTCTACCGAGTACATACTCAGAGGCAAACCCAGGTTTGCAGCTGTGTAATGTTTGAAATAAACCCATGGAACTTGTTTAGGATTGCAGACTGTGGGCCCAATCCTATTCAACTTTCCAGCATCAAATCGGCCTCACTGCAACCCCGAACAAATGTTCCCCGAACGTTCTCACTGCAACCTCACAAATGTTCTCACTGCAACTCCGAACAAAGGAACAAACGTTCCCTTACCTTGAGGAAGCCTCCGTGAGTGCACCCCCCCCTCCACCGTAGGATGCAGCACATGCCCCATTGGCACGGCTGCATCAGTGCTGGAAAGCTGGATAGGATTGGGCCCTAAGCCACATTTGTGGCCTGGTTTAAATGTGACACACCACTGAGTATGTAAAAAACTTACCTGTGTGAGGTCCAACACGCATGGACAGCATATGATGTTTCAACAGTATCACTAAAACCTAAATACGCAGGATTAGCTTTCCAGCATGGCATACAGGACCAGTGCCAGGTTACACTAGGCTCTGGGACAATGGCATTCCCTGGGTCTCTGGTATTGCTTACTCTAGTAGTTCTCAAACTGGGAAGCGCGGCTCCCAGGGGAGCCACGGAGTGCCACGGAATCCTCTCGGAAAACAGTGCAATGCCAATTGGCAGGCATCTACATAATGCCATGGGGAGCCACAGCCAATGGTTGCCAATGGTCAAGGGAACCACAGGTCAAAAAGGTTTGGGAAACACTGGCTTACTCTCTTCTAAGCAGAGCAGGCTCCACCAGCTTACTGGGCTAGCTGGGACCTGAGGACAACTCCCACCCTTTGGTGGGGAACGGACTCCAGTCCTACTCCCTCCCTAATGGTGACAATTAGGCAGGGCAAGAGGAAGAGACGAAAATGCTATGTGGGTTAAGACTCGCACAAGAGTTCTTCCACCTCTTGCCATGGCCAATGGACTTTCCTCCCAGGTCCTTGTATTATCACAGAAGCCTGGGGAAAAACCTGATTGCCTCCTCCCCACCCCACACTGGCCAATTGGGCTTTCTGTCAGGCCCCTGCAATAACACAGGGATCTGGAAGGAAAGTCCACTGGCTACCCTACAAGTTGCAGCACATAGAACTAGTATAAGCAAAATTGAAGTTGTGCTGCGGCTCTGCATCATATTTTCTGATACTAGCTCTGTATGCTGTGACTCAAGTGTCCGTTCCCACTAGAATGGAACCATGTGGGCTCTAACGTGGGCCCTTAGGTCTGTGGCCAACAAGGCACCACCTGTGGCACCAGCCTTAATAGCATGAATGCAGGCCAAGGATCCATGATGTCCTACTGCTGCATGCACAGGTTCCAGTGACCCAGATTAAACAATGCATTGGCTGCATTAAACCTCACCCAAGTAAATTTTGTTTTATTACATTCCACCGCATTTAAACCATACCTTTTCCTTAGCCTGATAAGTGCTCTTCTGTTGCAAAATTGTGACAAATGTTGAGTATTTACACATGCACTAATACGTTCTTGTTGCTTCTTTATTTTCTTGTTGGTGTGTACAATTTCCTGCTCACAGTGAATGGATGGTTTCTCTGGAATATTCACAATCATCACAGGGGCCAATCATAAAAATACAACCCCCCCCAAAAAAAAACCCTAATATACAGTATTTACAAGAAATACTCAGTAGCTTTCTAAATTCCCCAGGTTTAAGTGTTAAACCACTGGTGCACAGGAGCAGATAGCAGCATTATAATGACGATTGTTCAAAATGTGACTGAAATTGCCAGTCAAGGAAAGTAGCAGGATTTTGTTCTGTCTTTTCAATTCCTGGATAAAACGTGTATATACCTTTCTCCGTCCAGCCATGGATGCTAACAGATTTTCTGAGAAGTGGCATCCCTCCCAAATAAGAGACTGAAATACTGATAGACCCTGGGTCCGTACAATTCAATACCTTTAAAAATCATATAATTTATATTTTATTATGTGGGCCTGTCATGTGCAATTTATAGACATTGTTCGTATACATGGACTAGTTCCTAACCAATATACACTAGCTGTTTATAACTAGGTATACAGTTGCTTTTCAGAAAAGACAGCATAATGCAGTTCAATGAAGAGAAAAGAAGGGAACAGAAGTAAGAAACGTATTATCCTTTTTATTTCCTTTTCTAGGGACAGAATGAGGGGTTGCCATGCAGGTTTAGAGGACTATGGCAAACTGAACTTCTTCCCAGAGTCCAGCCACAGAAAGTTCACATTTAACGTAGGGGGGTGAGACATATAACCTGCAAACTTTCCCATGGCTTCACACAGTTATCCCTGAGAGTTTTTTTTTCCCAACTCGGATTAAGTCTGTGCTTAAAGTTCTGATTGATGACACATTATTATAAGGCACTTGTATTTACAAAGTTCCGGTTTAAGATAGAATTAAGAGTTTTTGCTTCAATCCCCTCCCCCATATTTTTTCTATGTTTGTTGTTCCAAGACCTCCAGGTAATCAGGTTCAGCATGCAGATTTGCTTTGAGCTCAAAATACTCATTTTTAGTCTGTTCTAGTAAAACCTTCCTTGGCCTGGAGTACATGAGTGTCTCCATCAGTTTTAGCTCTTCGTGAGCTCCTGGATAATGTACTTCCATATCAGGGTGTAGCTGAGCAATGTTTTTCCGTAGATACTCAGTTATCCCCAGTTGTTGAAGTTCTCTTTCTTTCTCAAGAATGTTCCTGTACAAAGAGCTTGCGTCCTGGAAGGACAGGAAATCAGCTGATTGATCCGTAGCTTTGTATTTTACCTTTGACCCTGTCAGCGGGGAAGAATGCTCCCTTTCGAGAAGACCTCTGCGGAGGTGTTTGGAATCATGCACATCTTTGTCATTCCTCTCTTCCTGATGGTCTGCAAATTTGGGGCTGAAGGATGGACTTCGATAAACTTGAACCATTGGGCTTATCATGCGCTGTTCATACAAAGATGTGGTCGGGCGTTCCGTGGTGTGGTGCGTTGTTTTGTGACCATACATGCTGTACTGAAGTTGTACTGGGCTGTTGTCCCGCATCTGTTCATCTGCTTGCTTCTTTTTGTATCTTCTCCTTCGGTGTAGAACAAGAACAACAATACCTGCTGCGCAAAAAATGATAGTTATAAACACAATCAAAAGTCCCAGGATTAAAACAGAAAGAGGGACGGCATCAGTCAGTGATTGCAGAATAGCGTCTGCTGTATTGGTGGTAGTTGGTGACGTTGTGACAATTATGAAGCTAGCATGAGTTGGGAGGGCTGGACTGTTTATTAAGCCAGGACATAACATGTCACTGTTCAGTGATTTCAGTTCCTTTTTAGCCAAGTGCCTTGGAGATGTACAGAAAAGTTCACCCATCATTGTATTTTTATTCAGTTTTTGTATCCATTGCTGCAGCCCAACTGAGTCACAAGTACAATCCCAAGGGTTGTCTTCAAGCTCAATTTGTACGAGTAGATCCAGATCATCTAAGACATTCCCTACAGGCAAATGTGTAAACTGGTTGGTTTTCAGATTTAGCCTGGCTAGAGGAACTCCAGAAAAAATATGGGATGGCAAAGTCTGAAGAAGGTTGTTGTTTAAATAGAGGACCTTAAGTTTTGGCATTGGGGTAAATGTCCCTGGTAATACCTCCTTGATGGCGTTATATTCAAGATACAAGTACTCAAGTCGCTGCAGGCCCAAAAACAAATTGCGACTTAACTTGGTGAGGTGGTTACCATTGAGATACAATTTCTGCAACCTGGTGAGATTGAGAAAAGATCCTTCTTCTAGGATTTCAAGACGATTATTTCCCAAATGAAGCATTTCTAGACTGCCATAGTCCACAAGGTCTGATTTCAGTAATGTCTGAATGATATTTCCAGCTAGAATAAGCTTCTTAGGATTTGGAGGAGGAGGTCCTAAATCTGACAGGCTTTCGATATTTTGTTCCTGGCACTGCATTAAAACCCCCGAAAGGATATGACTAGTGCACTGGCAGGGCACGGGGCAATACACAGGAAGCAGGGTCGCTGGTTTTGTGACATGAATTGTTAAACCGGATTCCTTGGTAGATATTTTAGGAATCGATATCACCTTGGTTGAGAAGTGGCTATCACTTACTGATGTGGTAACCACCAGGGGCAATGACCCTGATGGGGCATCCAGGTCATTTGTAGGGTGGGTGGGACAGAGCGATTCCTTTTTTAATCTGTTTAAAATGCTACCTTTCAGAATGGGAGGGCTGTGGCATACAACATCACCTATGATGGACTGGGGAGGCATGTTTTCTAACCAACTCTTCAGCTCCAGCAGGTCACAGTTACAGACCCATTTGTTATCGTCCAACTGAAGGTGCAGAATTCTACCGATATGTTCTAAAAAACCAACGTAGGGTAGAGTCTGCAGCTGGTTCCCACGAAGATCCAAGTGAATCAATGGCACAAAACGAAATACATTAGGAGGGAAAAACTCAATGGCATTATCATTTAAAATGAGCGCCTTAAGCCTGTTGAGCTTGCTGAAGGCACTTGATTCAATGATTGTGATGAAATTGTTGTCTGCTTGAAGGAATTCCAGGTTTTCCAAGCCATGAAATGTATCCTCTTTAAGTACTTCTAAAGAGTTGTGATTGATATAGAGTTGCTTAAGAAGACTTAGCCCATTAAATGCTCCTGGTTCGATGTCTACAATATTGTTATATCCAAGATGGAGTGAGACAGCATTGATAAGGCTGGAGAAATCATTCACATGTAACATGGTCAAACTATTGTTTAGAAGACTAAGCTGGAAAGGCTGGGATGGTGGAACATGGACTTGAGATAACTCTTTGATGCCTTTATTTTCACAGTTTATAGTAATGGTACCATCCTTGTCTTCACAAGAACACAACATGTCACATGAGCCAATGGCTGAAGGAAAAGCTGGTTCAGACTGTAGAACTTCACAGGTGACCCCCATCAAACTTAATGTAATTATCCAGAGCTTCATGGTCATCCAACAGCTTCTGCAAAATACAATATATATGTATATTTTAAAAATTACCATCTTATTTTCTTATGAGGAAAAAAAACTTATGAGTTATGAAAAAAACGTATGAGGAAAAAAATTATCTTATGAGGAAAAAACCTCAACATGCCTCAATTTATAAACCAGCCACCATAGGGACAAGCCCTATCCATTGGAACATTACAGCAATTCTCTATGGTAGAAATAGCCAGCAGCTCACAGACCATTGAGTGAATCTTTGCCAAAGAGAAAGTTGCCTAGAGTTCTGGTAGGCATTTCTTGGCTGAATTGTGTTGGCACTATATTGGGAATGCCATTTTGTTCTTCTATAGCAATAGCCTCTTTTCCAAGGTTGGGTAGCTAGCCTTCAAAACTCATTCTTAGTAGGTGTAGGTGTTAAAATGAACCTATATCACTTCTGGATGCCACTATAGTCTTTACTTGTAGAGCATGTGAATGACCCAAGATGCTAGCTGGTAAAGTATGTGTCCTCCAGAGGAACTGGCTACTCTGTTCTGTATTTATTTATTTTATTTTTCACATTTTTATACCACATATTTCCTCCCCTCCTTTTTGTCCTCACAACAACCCTGTGAGGTAGGTGGGGCTGAGAGATAGTGACTGGCCCAAGGTCACCCAGGAAGCTTCATGGCTGAGCGGGGATTTGAACCTGGATCTTCCAGGTCTAAGTCCGACTCCCAAACCACTACACCATCCTGGCTGCAAGACTGCATCTGTAGACTGCAAGCATCACCTTTTGCCACATTTATAACATGAGATTCTAAAATCAGAGGTATCTGTCTGAGAAGAGAGAACTTGCATCATACCTAGACTGGAGAAATGCAGTTTTATTGATTTATTCAGTGCCAGAACTTACTGGACCTTGGAGGAAAAGAACAAGGGGAGAATGCTGTTCCAAACACTGTCAAAGTGAATTCCAAACATTTTGATTATTAAACGGTTTGACTTTCCAGAAAGTGGCAGTTAAGGAACAAAGTGATATGGGCGGAATTTAGGACAAGGGGAAAGAACGCATAGGAGACAAAAGAATCTTTCTTTCTACCAACCTTTGCATCTGGCACTGATATGATGCAACTGCATCATATAACTTGCTTTATTCACCACCACCAAGTTGCATTGTTTTGCTGTCACCTCTCAGGAGAAAGGTCCAGTGAATCTATACTATGGATTGATTCCCTTGTGTTTAGCTATTGCTCCAGAATGCAACAAACAAGGTTAAAAGGGCCACTTTCTGACATTACGTTTATGGCATGGGAACCATTGCAGCACGAGCCTGTAACATCAGAAATCCAAGACCATGTGGGAGGAACCCAAAACATGGCTCCTTGCCATGCCAGTCCTGCTCCAGTAGCTAGGGGGAACTGGCCATGAACTCTTCCCATGTGAAGAATTTCTGACATTTCTGCCGCAGCACAAGATGGGCACACTCTGCAGTTGCTCTCAGGTAGACAAATCAACCTGAGAGCATCGGGAGGATCTCTCAAATGATAAATCATGCTGTCCGACGTGCTGAGGGATTTGAGGGTCCCTCAAATCATGCTGTCTGGCAGGACTACACAGATGCCCCACTGCAAGTTGACTGCAGAAAGTTTAGAGATCTGGTTCTATGTATCTATTCATGGCAGTGGGATGGGTCACATTTACTGATCACTGATTATAGGATGGTGTTGTTGTTGTTGTTTTGGTGTATCAGACTGTTCAGGATAAGTCATCAAAACAGTGAAGAGATACAAATATTGGCATATGTGTGGCCTTCAGCATTTCCTAAGGTAACTATCCTCACTTATTTTTAAGCACCATCTTTGATTTTTATCAGTTTGCCCTCCAGCAGATGGTGTGTGTTTGAACTTTAGCTACATCCACATAGTAACAATTGGAAGAAAGTGTACATAGAAGAAAACCAGGCAAGCAGTATGCATAATACTAATTTGGACATGTTATACAATCTGCATAATATTTATGCAGATTACAGCAAGCATTATCCCCATTCCATGGTAAGTATGGCATGACACTGCTATGTTGGTATTGCTGGTAATATCGATACCATCTAAAACATGCTCTGTCTTTAAAGCAATCTTATTTCAGAACTGAAGATCGGTGAGGAATGGGTTATATCAGACTTTAAATTTTAAATATAGAAAATTAACCGCTGTACTTAATAATTTCGCGAAAGTAGTTCTCAAACATTGTTTTAATAATGATCATAAATTCATTGCTTATCTGTTTATGTTTACTATGACATGGTTGCCTATTTCATATGAGGTCATTAATTGTATGCAGTTTATTAAGAACATAATGAGCTCCAGATTTCAAAAGAAGAATCCCCACTTCAGAGAATGATGATTGGAAACATATTTAATGGAAGGATTTTTATTTTTTTTGCTGACCGTTTGTTATACATAAGGCAAGCATGTAAACGGTCAACCTTGTAACTCTGGACTGATGCCATTGAAGTCAATAGAGCTAGTCCATTGCAAGGGCTAAAGGATTGCGGTTTTAACTGAATACACTCAATTTTGTTTGAAGAAATAGTTCAGTGTGGAACCAGCTGGAAAGATGTTTCATGCAGAAGTTGAATATCTTTTTCCAAAGTGTTTGTAAGATGACATCTGGGCCATGTGTACTGTCATCATGACATCAAGCGCTATGAGGTTTTAATGTTGTTTCTCTGCACTCATTTAGGTCATTCATGCTATTTCATTAGAAGATTTTGCCACGGATTTTCAGAGAATATACCGGAATAGGTGCTGCACTACAGAAAGATATGTTGCTGACCCCTACTGTAAAGCACCATGAGGAATTTTAAGCTGCTGCAACCCTTATTGCCCAATTACTTGGGAGTAATTCCTGTTAAACTCAGTGAGACATTCTTCTCAGTAAACACACCTAAGATTGAACTGTTACTGGCTATAGGTAGTAATTTTGATTATAGTAGCAGTATATTGTTATTCATCATGATGGCCAGTAATACATTTGCCCAGCAAACATATTTGTGACCCAGATTGGTTCTCTATCAATGGCACTCAGTTGACTTAAATATAAGAATCGTGGTTTGCCAGTCTTTTGAATAGGCCTGCAAGAGTGATGCTAATTCATCATACAGAGATTTTAAACAAATACATCTATCTTTCAGGAGAAATGAAAGAATCATTCAGCTATGATTCAATAGTCACTTACCTTGGTGCAATCCTTAACTGTAACTAGCTGGTTTTACTTAACTTGATTTTCTTTTTCTGCAGACTGGTTGGCAAGACTCAGCATGTAGATCCATGCTTCCAAAATGTCAGCCATTGAAGCAGAAATCATTAACTTTTATTCCCAATTCTTTGCTTTCAATAAGCAAAGTGACAAAGTTCTTATAAACAGTTTCTGTTGTCAAAGCGATTGGATCATTAATTCAACTTTTATTTTATCTTAACTGCTCTTCCTGTAAGCAATAAGCAAACAGGACATTCTAAATGTATTTGTTACAACGTCCTTGGGCAAAAATTGAGGCTGCAATCCTATATACACACCCCTATAAGTCTCATTGAACTCAGTGGGGCTTACTTCTGAGTAGACATGCATAGGATTGCACTGCAATAGACACAAATCAACTCACACTAATTTAAAGCTCAAGTTGCATCGAAGAACCCATATAGACACAATTTTCTGAAGATGAAAGTCTCCCCCCTACTCTTCTCAAACATGAAAGTTTAAAAAGTATGTGCTACCAACTGGAAAGCATTCCCATTTTAATCACTGTCATATTTCTGTTGCGTGTCTTATAATAAGTCAGTCCCTTATACACACACACACACACACTGTCCCTCCCTCACTGCAGGAAGATGCTTGGAGCTCCTATGCAGTAGTAAGAGACCACAATTCTCTATTTTTTTATTTAATCTTTCCATTCATTCATTATACCCCCAGTCTTCCAGAGGTACTAGTAGCACAGTTGTAAAAGGGAGCCTATTCGCAGTAACATTTTAATTTTTATTTAGTTTAAAATGTCTACCACCTCCAAACATGGCTCCAGGGAGCCCTCGGGAAGCTAATGTGGTATTATAAACATGATTAACTTGAAAACATTCCAAATGACACTTTCAGGATTACAGTTCCCTTAAATATTGCCAGTTACAGATAAGTTTCCCTTTTAACTACCTCATTACTTTTACATTCTTAGTCGAAGCATTACATTTATTAGAGCTGAATGATGTTTTTTTATGTCGATAGATGCATTTAAAATCTGCCTTAAATAAATGGTTCCATTTGAGCAGGGGGAGGGGGCAGGGGAGAGGCAAAGTGGTGAATTTGGGGTTTTCCTACTTGGGTATATTTGTTGCACTTTCAAGAGTAGAGGCTAAGGAACAGTCCCCTCAGGCAAAGTTTCCATGCATATTTCCAGGCAAGAGATACATCTGTTTTAAACAAAAAATCAAATACCATTCTTGCTTCCATTTAGAGTTTGCCCCAGTGTTGGAAACTGGATGCTGACAAAGTCCAAAGCCTCAGGTTAAAGAATATGAATATCAGGCTCTCTTCTCGATTGTCAAATTCTGCAAGCAGCTATGGTTTATGAAAGGTTAAAAAAAAACCCTTTTAGCAGAAATAACAATTTTGCTATCAGTTAACTAGGAAAAGAAATACAATACACCAAACATTGCAGGGAGTAAGGAGAGAATCAGCACAGAAGGTAAGGAAAAGAAAGCGCTCGATATGCTTTGATTGTTGAAGCTGAAAGTGTCCTTACCTGTACAGCAGCTACACCCACTGACACAATCGGTACTGCACAGTCAGAGCAGCTGTTCAGATACAATTCCGTTCCTTGTTATCCCCAAACACACACTTCGTTTCCCCCCTCCTGCGTTGAGTCTCACTTTGCAGGAAGCTCAAGTGTAGCTGCAGCTCCTTGAAGTTAAAATCCTTGATCAAAAAGGAGTATGGACCATTTGACTGAAGAAAAATCTCATAGAGAGGGGTGGCGGGGGGGGGGAGGAAAAGAGGCAGAAAGAGAGCCCCCTACACCATCCTGCAAACAGTTGTCCCTTTTCCTCAATTAAAATTCACAGCAGACTTCACAGCTCGGCTGACTTTCTGCATGTAGTTAACCATTTGCAAGCTTTGGGATGCAGTAAATAAACCAGATGCTGGGCAGGACTCAAACTGATCACTCCTGGGTTTTGCAGGAAATTTCTTTTCTTTTTTTTAAGGATCCAAGCAGCTTCGTAGCTCTCGCTCTCAATCTGTGTGTGTGTCGTCCTCTCTCTTCCTTTGAGTCTTTCTTGTTAGCACAGTTTGTTATTAGTCAGATTGCCAGAGGCTGGGAGGTAGGCGTAAATAAAGAGACTTCTTGGCTTTTGACTCTGCCTTTAGTTTAAGCCCTTCCCCATCACAGAGAGCTTTAATCTGCCAGTGTCATTTAATAGGAGATGCAGCTCCACCTTAGGAAAGCACAGCTCCTCCTCTCTTGCAAATTGTCTTTCCTCCTCCTCCTTTTTTTCTTTCAAAAAAGACACCTGAAGCTGTTGAAAGTAAAATTCAACTCAGTCTATCAGGGTTAACAAAATATGCTCATTTCTGGAAACCTTGGCTGCACAAATGCCATCCGTTACAGATGCTGTTTCTTGCTTCAACCTTGCTCCAAAATCTGTTACCAATGTCCAAAAACAAAATTCAAAGATTCTCCTCCAGTCAGTGGTTGGAATTTTTAAAAAAGAAAAGAACACATCTTATTCCCTGGGCTGAGTTGCCTGTCAATTTTATCAGGGTGTTAAGCGGTACATTAGATGATGCCCTCCGGTCCCTTCATTCTGGTTGTTTAACTAGTAGTGGAGAGATGTGCGTGTATAACGGCTTCATGATTTGGACTGAAGCAATGCTGGGTTTTATGCAGGCAGGCTGAGTGCAGTAAGTGTTCTCCAGAAATCCCCCAGTGCCCTGTACTAGAGAGAGTATCAGCTTGATTTCTAATTGACTGCTCTCCAAATGTTAGGATAATCTGCTTGCTTTAATGCACATAGCAGAAGCAAAATTCTCCATAAAAAAAGAAGAAATGCCAAACATTAAGTGACTTTAATGTTTCCTTGCAGTTCCATCTCTGATTTAGCTGTTAATTGGTGTGCTTGTACTGTGGCCAGATCATTCGAAGTAGTATCGAGGATTTCTGGTAGGAGAACATAAGGTCAGAGAAGAGCCCCCCTTGAATAGACCAAAGGTCCTTCTTGTCTGGCATCCGGTGTCCTCCTGTGGCCAACCAGATGCTTCTGGGAAGCCCACAACCAGGGTATGAGGGCACCTGCCTGATCATTCTATTGCTCCCCAGTATAATGCCCAATAGTGGCACATTTTTCTCTGAATCTGGAGGTTCCATATAACTTTCATGGCTAATAAACAGGCCTATCCTCCCTGAATCCTCCCATAAACAGGCCTATCCTCCCCACATAGAGACATCTGTGTGCACTGGCGTCACTACAGGGGGGGCGGAGCTGTAAGTTCTGCTGAAATTGGAGCCTCCCTTACACGGAGCAATGAAGCAGCCCCGCCCCCTCACCTTCAGAGCCTTTCAGGGAAGTGAAAGCAACGTGCAGGAGACTCCCTGCGCGTTGCTTTCGCTTCTCTGAAAGGCTCTGAAGGTGAGGGGGCGGGGCTGCTTCATTGCTCCGTGTAAGGGAGGCTCCAATTTCAGCAGAACTTACAGCTCCGCCCCCCTGTAGTGACGCCAGTGTCTGTGTGGCCATCACCACATCTTGCTGCAATGCTTCACAAATGCCCCACTATTGGAACCCTAGCTAGGCACTTTAAAGCAGTCCACACCCACAAGAGCAGTGGGCTCCAAAATAAAAAAAAAATAGATACTGTATATGCAGAAACACAGTGGAATCCACATGGTTTCCATGTCCACAGTCTCGTCATTCCACCTGGACTGAAGCTTATTCCAGACAAAACATATAATAAAATAGATTGCCAATATTGGAAGAAAAAATGCATTCAGTTAAGTTAATTCTGTTATCAAAGAAATAAAACTCCAAATCTAAAATGGGGTCTCTTGTTATTCTGGTGGCTCGGGAGCCAATGCAGCGCTACCCTTTCCTGAGTAATGTGAGAAGCCCCGATGGGAGGATCCAGAGCATCCATAGCCTCAAGAGCTTGATTGGGGCTACGGAGCTTTCAAGTTGCTCTCAGTGATGATGTCATCACCGAGCGACCCGACATGATGGATTGCCAGTAGTCTGCCAGCAAGAGGTGGAATTGGGTCTGTAGATGGGGAAGAGTATGTATAGTGAGAGGAAAGCCAGTGGAGGGGGAAGGGAATGCTGGGAGAGAGGAGAAACAGAACAGACAGAGAAGACATGGGAAGGGAGTTCAGAGACTGGAGAGCTAGAGACTGGGAAAGGAGAAGCTGGAGGAGGGAGGAGGACCGTGAGGAAAGAAAAGCACTGTAGGAGAGAGAGGGGGAACGGAGAGCTGACATGAGAGGAGAGAGAGGATGCAGAAAGTCATGCTGAGCAAGCAGAGAGGTGGCAGGGGTGAAGATGGGGTAAGAAAGAGGAAGAGGGACTATGGCAAGACCCTGTGGTTGGGCCAAGACTGAGGGAGACAGAGGAAGCCAGGCATCCCTGTAAAACCCTCCAAAGAAGATGAACAGAGAGCAAAAGGGGTGGTGATCTCTGGAGACTGTCAGGGGGAGCATGGCCTCACAATAAACTCATAGAACAACTGACCTGAGTGACTTGTATGAGTAACTCCCTTCCTGACCACAAAATGTCATTCCCAAGCCCTTATGATGTGGACCTCTCCCATGGCGGGAGGCAGAGAGAGGTAGAGCAGACACAAGCTCACACAGGTAGCCCAATCCTGCGTAGCATGCACCGACCAGCCTAAACGGCCAGCTGCTGCATCCTACGCAGGATGTGGCCCGCGCCGGCGGAGCCGGGGCACACCTTGGGAGACAGGAACATTCGTCCCTTTCCCCTGGTATAAGCCCCGACAGCCCCAATGGGCCTCCTCAGATGTGCACCAGCTATTTTGCTGGTGCACATCTGGGGAGGCTATGTAAGTCCGGCCAGGCCAGGGAAGGAGGTTAGGATATCGGCAGAGTGCACTGTTGATATCCCCGCCCCCTCCCTGGCCTGGCTGGCCAATCACCCCCTCCCCTGGCCCACCCTCCCCACGCCTTTCCGCCACCAAGTGCACTTACCTGCATCTGGGGGCCGGGGCCGGTGTTGGAGTGACGGGTACAGGCCTCAGCGTCAGCACCGCTTACTCCCAAGGTGCTGCGAAAGTGCTTTACATCACTTTCATGACACTCTGGGCTGGCAGGGCGCTCACTCCGCTGGCCATTATTTGCGCAGGATTACACTGTTAGACTCTTCCCCATGTCGGTATCAACCCTTCAGAATCTATAGCCACTCTTGTGCAAAGGGAACCACAGCTCCCAAGCTGCCTTTACAACATGTTGTATATATTTGTGTTATCAAGTGTAAGGCCAGAGTAGCATTACGCTTATACTGCATACTGCAATGTTTCACTCATGCAGTAATCAGCACATCCTTCTTAATTAACCATTAAGTTGCTGTTGCAGAATTTCTTAGACACAGTAAGTCAAGTTTATTCATTTTCACAATGATTTTGAGTTCAACAATTATGGCTCTGTGATATAAAGCTAGGAAATATGTTATACTATAATTCTGGATCATGTCCATATTATCATAACCAAACTGACTTTTAGCCTCTCTCTTGTTCACTGTTTGCCACTGAATGCAAGGTCTAATTAAAACACATATTCCTGGTCTACTTTCTCTTTAGGGCCAGTGGTAGCTAAAGTTCATTAGTGAATCACATTAAAGATTGATTTAAGTATATTGGTTTATCAACAAACTACAAAAAGTAGCGCGGTTGATCAGTGTTCATTACTCTCCTGGCAATCCATAAAGCATAGCGAACGTGCCTTAAAGCATGTTTGCAACAACTTGGAAGTAAGGGCCATTGGCGTGTAGGCTGGCAGCCCTCACTCCGCCACCCTCCAGACCCCGCGGCTGCTGACGGAGGTAAGTCCTGTGCCGGTTGGTGCAGGGGCGGGGGGAGGGCGGGCAGGGGCAGCTAGGGGGTGGCCAGGGGGTGGCCCGGGCTGGAAGAGGGTGGGGATATCTGCAGCGCACTCCACCGATATCCTCAGCCCTTTCCCAGCCTGGACCAGCTTTACACCCCAAACCTGGATGCATGCCAGCTTCAGAGCTGGTGTGCATCCGAGGAGACCCATTTGTGGCCTGCGTGGCTTACACTGGGAGAAGGGGATGAACTTCCCCTCCCCCCAAGTAGAGCCGAATCTATGCCAGTGCAGGCTGCAATGGTGGGCCTAGGACAGGGGTTCTCAACCTTTGGAGGCCTGGGTACCCCCTATCACGGTCCAATTTTCTGAAGTACCCCTGCTAATTAACTGCTAATTAATTGGATTAATCAAGTAATTAATTAGGTAATTAATCATTAAATAAAAAGTACTAAAACAATTTTAAATGTGAAAAATGTCTTATTTAACTGTGTGTGTGTGTGAGAGAGAGAGAGAGAGAGAGACAGACAGACAGACAGACAGACAGACAGACATATGCAAGGATCTCTTTTTTTCTCCAAGTCACACTTCCCAAAATCAGCTCCTCCCTCCCCCACCTCACCAAAGTACATTTTCCAAAGTACAAAAATAAGCCCAAAACCAAAATCAGAGAGACAGAAGGGTTTAGAAAATAATTACAATTTAAAATCCATGTTAATTAAGACTTAATTCGCTGCTGATGGGGCAGATAAGGGGCAGGGCTTGGCGTACCCCCAGCAAGAGGTTCGCGTACCCCTAGGGGTACCCGTACCACAGTTTGAGAACCCCTGGCCTAGGATATAGCGGCCGGCCCTTTAGGCTGCTTAAAATTACGCTGGATTGAGCAGTGAGGCTGCAATCCTATCACACCTTCCTGGGAGTAAACCCCATCGAACACATTGGAACTTCTGAGTAGACATCCATAGGACTGTGCTGTAAGAGGCTCTTGTTCAAAAATAAAAAAATGTTCCAAAGGGATGGGGAGGCAAATCTGATTAAACGGCAGCTGTCATCCAAAACTGAAAATTCCAGCAGTCTTCAAGGTAGAGGGGGGAAAAGGCTACTAAAATAGCTACTAAGCTGTTGCCACAAGGGAGGATATGTGACTCTCATTTCAAGAGGAGCTTATTAATTCTTGCTGTTTTTACACTCTTAATTGCATTTGTATCGTTTTAATTGCTTTTGATATTTTTACTTTTAATGTTTTATTATTGTTTTCTAATTATATTTTACGTTGTGAACTGCTTTGAACAAAGCGATATAGAAATCTTTTAAATGAATAAATAAAGATTTTAAAAGCAGATTTGTTGCATGTTTGATGGATTTGCCCCAAGACTCAATAATACTAGAAAATGGTTAGTATTTTACATCGGAAGAGAGGTTTTGAAGAACTAAGGTATATATTAGAATTTGTGGTTAAATCACATTGCTAGAATCAGTTGATGGAATGGGAAATTAATTCAGATTTATTAAGGGCAGTGATAATTGTTTTGACACGTAATTGGTAGACAAGAATGTCTCCAATCAAAAAGGACTGGTTATTGAAAGCTTTTGGAAATAGCGCCTACAGACAAATTGACAGACTTTGTGAGACAAAGGAACCAACAGACTAGACATGTTTCATTCTCTCTCTCTCTCTCTCTCTCTCTCTCTCTCTCTCTCTCTCTCTCTCTCTCACACACACACACACACACACACACACACACACACACACACACACACACACACACACACACACACACACATTCTGTATGGAAATGTAAGGTTGGGCCAGTTTGAGGATGTTTTTGTGATTTGATACATCCTTGTTTAAAATCATTTTTCTATTTTGAATATTGTTCATGAACAGTTTATAAGTATCTCAAACAGATTAAGGAGTGGATTCGAGATGCCTATCTACTATCACTAGGTCTGCAATTCAGCCACATAGGTTGTGTCAGGAACACATTGTGTGTTAGCAACAAGGGAATAGGGTCTGTTAATGAAGCTGGAAGAGCTTGAAAACAGACTAGTGAACTACAGTACTTGTTTCCGTGGTATCCTAGAGGTCTCAGAAGGCAATCACAAGTGGCAAGTTAATTGTATGGCTTCTACTGAGCTTAGATTTACCCCGCATCTGACATAAGAACAAAGAAAGTGCACAGATTAGTGGGGCCACCTTCCCAAGATAGCAAGCAATAGATCCTGTGATGTAGTTATTCTAGTTCTAGATTATAGAGAAAAAGAATATATTTTCCAAACGTTCAAGAATAGCCTCAAGTTGAGAACTACGTAGAGATCTTAGGCCTACCAAAACGTTCCATCTGAATCTATGTAAGCAATGGCTTCTGCGGATAATGGTTCCCTTGCAAATTCGTCATCCACAGGGAAAGACTTGTGAAGCAGAAAGTTCCCCACTCTACCTAATAAAATGAGATGATAAGCCAAACGAGGGAAAATGCCTAATGATCAAGCCCAGTAATCAATTTATGATATAAACTAATTCTCTTGCTAATCACAAAGGCCAATAATACTTGTTAAGAAGATTTGAAGGGCCGGAGGCTTTAAGTACAATGCTGTACGCACACTCGGCGATAAATGTGGCCAAACAGGGCAAAGCATTAAAGCAATTGCAATACATTCCGCGAGGCTGCTGAAGCAGTCATGACTATTCTCTGCAAGCGAAGGTTATCAGAGGTCTCCCCCAGTACTGGAACTGAGAAACTTAGATTCATTATTTTATTCCCTCCAGACGAAATTCAGGGGAAAGAAAACATAAAATGCCAGACTCAGTTTCAAATTAATTAGATGTTCCACCCTCACTCTGCGGGGAAGCAGATTTGCCAACGCCCAAAGGGATGGGGTGGAGGGAAGGAGGAAGGTGCTCTTGTAAGAAGTCAATGCTTGGAGAAACAGAAAGGAATTCGTTTAGGTAACTGCATTCCTGCAAAAAAAAGTGGAGTAACTGTAATCTCCCCATTACCTTTGAAAATGGTTACAGGCGGCAGTATGAGATAAACATTGTTGTTGTTGTTGTAGCTTTTTCTCCTTACAAAAAATCTCTATAGTGAGTGGAAATGTTATGGCAATTTCGAGGTTATTTACATGGCAGCAGTTTGCCCTGATTCAATATAACCAGATGTTCTGTTTTGAGCCTCTCGAGTATCTTTGAAAACATCACAAGAGTCTGTGTCCATAGATGGCCTGAGTGGACCGTGGAGGGTGCTGTGGGGAGGAAGTAATGTTTGTGTATTGTATCGCTGGTGATAGTTGCTTTTTCCTGGACGTGACTTATGTCAACATGACTGCTGAAAAAAAAAACGTGCTGCTATGCTTATGCAAATCAACATAGGCATGCAGTGGCTGTAACCTTGGATGTACTGGGTCAGATGGTCCTTCCTCTATGTAGCTATGCCTCAGCAGGCTTACAAGAAGAGAGACTTTGGGAAGCAATGAACATACACATTTGGAGATATATAATATTATTATTAGGAATATTTATATACTCTTTTTCAGAATGGTTTTCTGTCCCAAAAGGCCTGACAATCCAAAAAGTGCAGAAGGAATACCAGCAAAGAACACAACTCGAGCTTGCTATACATTAGTAGGATCACCTGAAGGCTTAGGGATGTGGCATTACTTTCAATATGCATCACATTTTGCTTGAAGACATTACATTGTTTGAGTGGCTATCATAGGGTTGTGAACTGTCAGCCTCCCCAGTAGGGCTGTTAGCTGCTAGTGACAAGATGACATGGATCTTTTGAGCCCCCAAAATAACTAAAGAAAACGATTTTGCTGGTGCATGTCTGAGGAGAGGAATGGAGACGGGATCCTGGTAACCCCTGGTGCCTCCAGGGTTCACCCCCTCCTCCCATTCTGCCTCCCGCCTGCCCCTTCTCACCCAGACATTCCCCCATTCCTTCCTCTCCTCGTTCCTCCAACTGCCCACTCACCGCTCCCGCTTACTTGCAGTCCCACCAGTAGTGGCTGCCAGTCTCCAACACTGCCCCCGTTTGCCTTATGGCCACGGAACTGCTGTTCTGCTATCCTAAGGTCCAGTTGGCATTGGGCTGAAAATCTCACAAAGTTAAAGCCCTTTCAGGAATTTAACCTCAAAGTAAAGACTTGATCATGATTAGGCACTGACTTGGAGTTTCAGGATAAGATGAGTAACTGGCCTACAGAACTGGCCATTTATGAACAGACATGGAGCACATTTATGTGTTATTTTATTTATTTATTTATTTATTTATTTATTTATTTAAAAAATTATACCCCGCCTTATCCCATGCCAAGACAAATGCCCAAGGCGGCTTACAACAAAGATTAAAAAATACATAATTTAAAACAATACATAAATTAAAGACAATAAAAACCACTGGGGGGGGGAAGCGACAATATAGAGCAGAGAAGTAGCGGAGCAAAACATCTTGAGACCCAGAAGTCAGACATCAACCCATCACCCAAACACTAGACAACACAGAAACGTTTTGAGCCCTCACCGAAAAGTCATGAGCTTAGATTCCTCTGGCAAAGAGTTCCACAATTGTGGTGCCACAACAGAGAAGGCTCGCCCATATGCTGCCATTCCCCTAACTTGAGATAGAGGTGGCACCCGCAGGAGAGTCCCCTCAGATGACCTAAGAGAGTGGGCCAGAATGTATGGGAGAAGGCGGTCCCTCAGATATCCTGGACCCAAACCGTAAAGGGCTTTAAAGGTCATTACCAGCACCTTGAATTCGGCTCGGAAACGAATGGGCAGTCAGTGCAGCCGCTGAAGCAGCGGTTCAACAGAGTCAAACCGCCTAACTCTAGTGACCACCTGGGCCGCCGCATTCTGCACATAGTTGCAGCTTCCGAACCGTCTTCAAGGGCAGCCCCACGTAGAGGGCTGGATTATAGTAATCCAGTCTTGAATTCACTAAGGCATGGACCACCGTGGTAAGGTCCGATCGACTCAAGTACAGTAACTGTGTTACCACAGTTAAGTAACAGCAACAAAGATTTCAATCAAATATTAGGACATTTCTAGTAATAGTAAAGTCTTTGGGAAAGCAACAGTAAAAAGTGCTTGTAAGAATTGAAAATTTCTTTTCCTGTGTGTGCTTCTGTGAAGGAAGCTTTAGAGATAAGGCTTCATTACTCAGGAGAGAAGAATAGACTAGATAACTTTTGGGGTGACCTCCAGCTTCACTTTTCTATAATTCATCTTAACAGTTGCTTGAGCTTCTTAAATCATTCACTAATAACATCCAGAACTGTCAGTCTTATTTGTTTCCCAAAGGACCTGGAGGTTTTAGGCCATTACTCTTCACCTCCTCATAAGGAACGAATTGTTCTCTGTATTTTACCTCAGAACAAACTCTGCCATTGTTGCAGTTGTTACTCTGCTTTTGTTAGTCTCCAACCCCCCCCCCAAAAAAATAGAAGGATAAAAGATACTGTCAATTACATTGTCCTTATGCATAGACTCATATATATATATATATATATATATATATATATATATATATATATATATATATATATATATATATATATATATATATGGCCAAATTGCCTTAAGATAGTAATTATGCTTTAATATGGTCTGATTTAAATCAAGTGTACTGAAGTTTGCAGTTTCAGTGTTTTGTTTGTCTTAAGCTTAGGCAATTGTCTGTAGGTGAGTTAATTAGCACGTTAGATTATGCATTGATTACTGTTCTGTTTAGTCAATTAAAACAAGTTAAGGGGAAAAAACACATTAACTTTCATTTCCCCAGAGATCTGAATTCTACTAGGGTAACAAAAAGTTTTGTAGCTCAATCTTTACGCTTTAAGCATAACAAGAATTCAGTTTTGATCCACTTTGATCCTGACCATATAACTTGCTCCAGAGTAAGAACATTCAAACATTCAAAGATTAGGCCGAGCATCCCATCAAGAGATGCTCGTGTTTACATATTTCTGGGGGAGGAGTGTGGGAGGAGCATTACCTGCTAGGTTGCTCCGGCCACACTCTTCCCCAGTCTCACCTGAGCGCAGCAACGGCTGACCCTCCCTTGTGGCTGTGGGTAAGGGACAAGAAGGCTGAAAGCTGGGTTGAGGGAGTGAACTCGAGGGCAGCAAGGTCGAAGGACGCCCCCCCTATCCATCTCCTTTTTGCTCTCCGGCATGGGGAGCGGTGGGGGGGGCCTGGGCTGAGATCACGTGAGCTTCCCTCGGGCTCACCAGCTTGGGGAGGTGCAGCGGTTCCTACCGCCCTGATCTGTTAGGGGTCGGCGTGGATGAGTCGGCTTCCTCAGGCGAGGGGCGACGGCTCGGAGTCCGGGTCATAGCTCCACCCGGGGCAGTCCTTAGGATGTATGCCCGTGTCAGCGCTTCTCACGTGCGCGTGTAACACCCTGACCCCGGCCTGTAGATCTCCTTTACCTATGAGCTTGCTTTCCCGTATTTCAATAAAGTGACCCTTTTCATCCATATCATATCTTGTGTGTTTCATGGGGCGTACTCGGGTAACAGCCTAAAGGCAGGTTCACACATTCATGCTCACCAGCTGTTGAGTCTACTATCAAGCAGTGGCTTGCGTCTATGGATGAGTCATAATAGATTTAGCAGTAGAGAAAGAACTTTTGGTATTACTCAATAGCACCTCCAAATACAATTCTTTTCTGTGCAAACCCCCTTGAGAAGTTTCACATCTTACAGAAACTTGTTTAGCTTCCCTTGAAAATTCTCAGATGTTTCTCCTTGGGAGAAACCGTACAATTTATAATTTCACTTCTTTGACATTTTAGTGCCAATCCTAAATCAGTTCCTACATGCACCTGCCAGTTATCAAGTGTTGTGACATAATGTAACAAGAACCCAAGTGATGTATGCACAAGTGTGAACCAACATTAGGGTTCTAAAACCAGCAGTTCACAATTCATAGATCTTGTTCATACAAGCAAGTGCATCTCTCCTTCAAACCTCAAGTGATGACATGTTTGCATTTCTTACACACATCACAGGGAAGTCCTCACAGATAAAACGTTCATATTGTCTGACTGATATTCACTTAAACACAGTGTTGTCTTAACGCATGGGCACACTGGGCAGTTGCCTGGGGGCCCCACGAGCATAGGGGCCCCATGCTAATATATGCACAGACCTGAATTTAACACTAACTTTCCAATCACCCGCCTCAACATTCAAATCTCTCGCTAACTCGGTAGAAGGAGAAAAATTACGACTTGTAGCGAAGAGTTGGCATGTCTGCATTCGCAAGATAAATTTTGCCGTTTTGTCAAAACACTGATTTTGTTGGAGGTACCAATAAATATAAGTATTGATAATTTACATTTTTATTCCTGTGAGTGGTAGGCAGGGCCCAGTGCACTGCTTTGCCCGGGGGCCTATAATGTTGTTAAGACAGCCCTGCTTAAACCACATTGTTGTTGTTGTTGTTGTTTTATGGAGCCAATGTAAACACTGGATGTCAGATGCTGACATCACTAATCACTGCTCTGTAATCAAGT
The DNA here is from genome assembly GCA_026170595.1 of Plestiodon gilberti rubricaudatus. Classification (NCBI taxonomy): domain Eukaryota; kingdom Metazoa; phylum Chordata; class Lepidosauria; order Squamata; family Scincidae; genus Plestiodon; species Plestiodon gilberti. The sequence continues at coordinate 129,401,024 of JANXHW010000003.1, read as the reverse complement.
AATGAGAGAACAGGTGATGCATATATACGTGTAAGCCCTCCCACTGAGTTACTTATTGTTCCCATTGCATCAGCTGTAGGATGCTAGAGGGTGCTGGGGAAATGCTGAGTACATTGGCTTGTAGGCCCAGCCCATCCATAGGGCCAACTGAAACTGTCACCTAAGGCAGCAGTTGGGGGGGGGGATGCCTATCTTTGTCTGCCTAGTTGCCTCCACTGCTCGTCATTCTCCTTCCACTTCCTGGATTGGAAAAGGGAGAGAGAGAGAGACAGAAAGGAAAAGGAAACGTGGAGGGGATGGGAGGGCTGAGCTAGAATGTTAGAGAATGGAAGGAGGCTGGCACATTATCAGATAAGGGGGGCAGCATTTAGCATGGCACCTCAGGCATCAGGAGATCTTGGGCCAGCCCTCCTGTCTTACATGGAAGGTTACACTGGCAAAGGAAACATGCAACAGGCTCCTCTCTTCTGGCCAATCATAGCAATTATACTTTAAGCTGCAACACAGAACCTACTGGTTCTGCCATTAATACCACTGAGTGAGCTCTTTTTTTGGAGGCCAGGCGTTGATAGGGGGAAAAAAGGAGACCCATCCCATCCTAGATAGGAAACGTTTCCAGTCAAAAATCAGTCCATCAGCCTAGTCCCAATACCAAGTGATGCAAATGACTCATTTGCTTGCCAAATGGGTTTTAGCCATCGTTCCATCCTAGAGTTTTTGGGTAGCAATTTCTCTTCCATAGTCTAGCCTTTTAAAGTGAAGCAAAGGGAGAAGAGTAAGAAATCAATCACTGCAATAATTGGTTTCTCAATTAAGAGATGTAATTGCTCCTAAAGTGCATTTACAGTCTCTGAGGAAGCATAAAAGACTTGCCCATTATCTACAGCTCAATGACACCTATCAATATATTTTAAAGGACTCATTTAGAGACATAGATGCCCTTTAAACCACATCGTGCGTGTGTAGGCAAGTCTGAATCAGCATGGCTTCATCTGTTTTCGCTATGCCTGGAGACAGAGGAGGGCAGATCAAACACTAGGGGGGCTGACTTGAGAGATATTAGGGTTTGATCATGACTCTTTGAGATCTGACCAAAGTCAGAACTAAGTCCCGCTTAACTATGAGTATGTTATTTGAATGCAACTTTAAAGGTTCTTTGGACACAACTCTATAGGTCTGTGGCATATTATCTTATATGTACTGCCCGATTAGGATCAGTGGTGAATCATTGCTGTCAGATAGCCTCTGAGATGCTCCTGTGGTGTCTACAGTGTAGTTAACTCAGCAGTGATACCACAGCCTCCGCAATAAATTTCTAGGATCTAAGGGGGGGGGGGCTGGCAAAGGCCTCGCATCTTTTCGCATCCTGCCACTGTGAGAAACAGATTTGTTGGGGACACAGTTGCAACCCCTAGATTCTGGAACTTCTCACCCCAAGAGATCCGTCTTCATTCGCATTTTGACATATTAGTTGACCGTTTCTGTGGGCTGCTCTTTGGGTTTTAGTTGCTCTTTATTCCTCCTGTGGTGTTCAGGTATTCTTGTTTTGTTTTTGTTTGTTTGTTTGTTGCCTTGCTGCTGCTTTGTAACTGAATATTTAGATTTTAAATGTAAGGCATGTTGGGAACTTTCAGAAGCAAAAAGTGGGGGCGCAAATATTTCTTTTCAATAAATCAATCAAGACAATATATGTTGTCTTTGAGGGACTTCTTGGTTTTCTTTCTGGCTCACACATCTGACAGAGCCTGTGCACGACTTTCCGACTTCTCTACACTTAATTGCTATATCCTTGATGATTGACAACTGATTGAACGAACTGCCCACACTGAAAAGCCTTGTGTTTCAGAGCTTTTTTGATTTGCAGTTATTTGATATTGCTGTGAAGGGATTATATCTGCTGAATTTATTTTCTTTTGCTTTAGACTCCTTGTTTTATCATTCTTATTTATTTAGTTTTGTTTTATGATGTGTTGGGATGTTCTCTGTTATTAGCCTCTTTGACTTTTTTAAATACAAAATGGAAAGGTGAGATATATAATACATAACTAAGCAAACTATTGGTGACGTAACAATAAAGTTCTGTCTGTGGTGGTAACTCTGCAATAGCCCATTCTCACATGCAAATCATTGCTTGTTGTTGAAGTCAGGGAAATGATGGACATGCATGCCATAAACCCACTTCAGCAAATGTGTGGGATCAAATGGTGTGAACCACGATGGATAGGGACTGTCTTGGGAATGTACCCTAATGCCCCAATCCTATTTGGACACTGTGCTGAAGGTGCATGGATCCATCTAAGTCCATCTTAGCAATGCCACGTCAATGGAAGGCCAGAGCAACAAGGGCCAACTGCCTCTCCTCTCCCGACAAAGCAATGCTGGCTCAGCCCTTCCCAGTAACACCCCCAGCTTCCGAGGAAACACTGGCACAGTCTGTTATCCATGAAGCTATATCCTGACATCAGTGCAATATTGGTGTGATGTTGACACGTTATCAGCACATCACTGGCGTGTCATCGCTGTGACGTCAGCGCATCATCCATGTGCCATCGATGTGATGTCCAAGAAGCCCCTCATATGCACCACTGTCTCACCCAGCCTGCACCAGAGCAGATAAGGTGGAGGCAGGGGCGGTTTGGGGAAGGATTGGGGTGGGGAGCAGGCTGAAGCAGGGGTGAGAGTGGGCGGGAGGAGGAGGATCTTGACGGCAATGGCGCATGCTAAGATGCCCATCTGGTGCAACGACAACCCCACCAGTATAGAAGCCTGCCTGCCAGCCCACAGATGTGCCACAGATGTTAGTGCAATGCCAAAAAATGCCAGTGCCTGAGGCTCCTTGGACTTACGCCAGCTATTTAGGAGGGAGGGATCCATTGGCAGCCAGGCAGCTTATGGGGAGGTAAGTAAAATAGTTATTTACCTTTCCTAGGCTATCTGGTTCCCTCCCAACTATAGCATGCAATGTGCACTCTGTCAGTGCCACTCCATTCCACAGGCTGGTGGGGGATAGGATTGGGCTGTTAGTTTACTGGGGCTGGTGTGCTGCAATTGGTTGCCAAATATAATCCTATGCGCTCCATGGTAGGAAAGTGAACAGGGCAGGGAGGGGGTCGCAGGAGGTGCAATTTTCTGCTGTTTTTCCCTTCTGTTTTGACCTCTTTGCTGGAAGTGTTACACTGGCATCCAAGTAACATTTGAGCTACCTCGGCATGGCTGGTTTTTTTGCCATTGCACTATCATCTGTGGCACATCTGTTGGCTGGCAGGCAGACTTGTATACTGGTGGGGTTGTTGTTGCACCAGTACAAGAAGATACACTGGTGTATCTTGAGAATCAGATTGAACCTTAAGACAGGCAGAAGTCAACGTCGAAAAATTACATTGGGAATGTACACTGTTCTTGCCTTTGAATCTCTTCCCTTTCTTCCCACAGAGCAACTTCTCAGGACCCATTTGTGCTATGACTCCATTGTGACAGATTTGGGACCGCAGTGTGTGACCCTGCTCAGGAGACATTGTTCTTATATGTGCTGTTTATGTGAGTTCTGGAGGCTATGTGGCCCCTTACAGTCTCATGTGAAAAGGTCAGGCTTTGCTTCTATTTCAAAAACAATAGATACACATAACCGATGGCTATGTTTTTCTGAGTTCAGTAATTCATTCATTTCATGAGGTTTTTTTCCCCCATGATCTATATTGAAGGCTACTACTCTGAAAAATGGCCTGAAAGCTTTGTTGAAGTTATGTGGGCAGAAGCTGCATTATGTTTTTCTTCCAATTTATAAATTGCAATCATGCAAAAGTCTCTCTCTCTCTCTCTCTCTCTCTCTCTCTCTCTCTCTCTCTCTCTCTCTCTCTCTCTCTCTCTCTCTCTCTTACTTTTTTGCCTTAATGGCAAAAACACCCATAAAATACATCTCCCAAGAACTACCAGATATTGAAGATGTCAAAAGAAAAGTGTGTGCTGCTGATGCCCGTATGCCAGCAGTGGATTATACGTAACCGCACAATGTGTGTTCCAACATCTGGATGCAAGAGAGACACCACAAGAATGTGCTGAACCCCCCTTAGAAATTGTGCTTATTTTACAGAAACTCGTTTTGCTTCTCTTGAAGGTTCTCAGATTGATTGGTTGCAAGGCGACCACAGAGGCACCAGGAGCCACTCCACTGACATATTAGGGTGCAGGGTGGAGTTAGGGGTTGGCCATGTTGGGCACTGGCTGAAGGCCTATGCACATCTGGGGCCCACCTGGCTCACCCAAGCCCCATTGGAGGCCCAGCACAAGGCTTTGCCCCAAGGCCTCAACGGTGACTTGTACAGTGGGCCTCAGTTCTTACCCAAAATGATAATGTCACCTGATGGTGACACAATCGCATACCTGCTTATATCACCACTCTGCAGAATTCTGCATAGGTGACACATACATCATGCCCTGCCGCTTTTATACACTGACCAAAAGATACATATTAATTACTCATGTGGCAAAAGGGCAATGAGGTTGTTTTGTTAATATGACTGTTGGCACAACATCGATTACTGTAGCCTGTTGTGTAACACTTAGAACCTGTTTTGGTGTTGTTCAGGAGCAACCCGCCAGATTTGACCTGTTCTGGTGGTAGTGTCCATAACCACTCCAATGCGACGAATCAGGCCCATAGTATGATGTGACTCACATTGTTGTAGAGACAGAGGGTGTATTCCCACTACAGCTTGAATGGACACTACATCTATTCCTATGTGAAGGAGTGGAAAATAAGATCTACACACACACACACACACACACACACACACACACACAAATTCAGCATCCCATTTAAGTAGAATTGCTAGAATATTTTAGGGAAAATAATGACAGTAAAAGTGGTATAAAAACTGGTATAGGGTTGGGAGAGACCTGGAGCCTGTGAGAAGACTTAGCAAGTGAACCTTCCCCAGCACTTTTCTGTAGGCTTCCAACTGTACAACTCTATTTGGATATTATTTAAATAAAAGCTCTTTTGTAACATTATACGCCCAGAAGGCAAATCTGTGCACATTTCTGTTGTTCAAAATAAGTGCCATTTTAACTCTTCCATATGAAACAAGATCTGATTTGGTGATGGGTCTGAGCTATTGGTGATGGGCTGGAAAATGAGGGCCAGTTCCCTTAAACCTTTCGTAGTGGTGAAATGTGGGTTGCCCATCGCATGAAAGAGTGTTGAATCCGTGCCCAAACTAGGGCTTTCTGATGGTTTCACTGTGCTCAGAAAATACACATCCCCATCTTCAGCCTCTGAGGCATCTTGCACATTTTCTTCAAAAGAAGAAAAATATTTTGCTTCGGGGAAGGATAGAAATGTAAGCATAAAAACATGCAAGCATAAAAAAAAAATGTGGGGGACATATTTTGGAGAAATGGGACCTGACAGCCTTGCATCAACATGGGAGTCTTGAAAAAGGAAGGTGTTGATGCAAGACTCTCAGGTCCCATTTCTACAAAATATGTCCCCCCACAATTCCAAGGCCATTATCAGTCCCACCCACCCACCCCACACACAAACTGTGTTCTACATCTCCAGCACAACAGTTAACATCTCCTGTATTTAAGATCTTCCTCGGAAGGAGCAATCAGGCTTCCTCCCCTTGTGCCTCCAACTAGCAACAAGTCTGCACTGTCTTCATTATGTTTCCGCCTTAGTGACCAGAGCAGGATTGCTCCTACACTTTAAATGAAGGCACAAAACAACAAATGTGAACTGAACTAGTGTCTCAATTGTATTAATTAAAAAGGCTGATGTGCAGCTCAACCATTTAAGTAGTAATTTCCCCTCCAATCCTCAGTGTGGATACACTATGACAGTGTTTCTTAAACTGTGGGTTGGGACCCACTTAGTGGGTCGTGAACGGATTTCTGGTGGGCCCCAGGTGATGGAAAGATCAGATAAGTAATTGCCACAAGTCCTAAGGCTATTCAAAAATTAGATAGCTACTAATTGCCCTGCAAAGAGCTGAGCTCCTGCACTTTGCGAGATAGCTGCTAATTAACCTGCAAGCAGCTGAGCTCTTTACCTGTAAATAAATAAATATTTATTTCAGTCTCGTAAAGCTAGGTGGGTCCCGATACGAGTGTCATTTTAAAAAGTGGGTCCTGTTGCTTAAACGTTTGAGAACCACTGCCCTATGAATAGGTGAATGAATTGACAGAGAACATCTCCCACTTCTCACCTTCATTGGACAACCTCCTGGCATCAGATCAGTTAAAACAACAGTTCCTCACTCTTCCTTGCCCCCAGACATTAACAGTGTGCTAAAGTTGTTCTTCCAGTGTCATCAACCCCTTTTGCCAGTATACTTTGGAGGTGAGGAGGTCAATGAGTTCAATATTTACCAAAGGCATTCTGAAAGTGTTACCTCTGTATGCAGCCCAGGGTGCTAATTTGAAACATCTCAGGAACTTTCATTTTTAACATTCCAAGAAAAGATGCACACAGGAGAGAGAGAGAGAGAGAGAGAGAGAGAGAGAGAGAGAGAGAGAGAGAGAGAGATCACCAGTCTGTTTTAATTATTTGGGAAGAAAACTCAGTGCTATCCTATAGAATGCCAAAGATTAATTAACAAAGTTGTATAGAAACCACATGTTTAATACATAATGATATTTCTCTGTACTCTTGGCTGGCAATGAAAGTAATGCAGAGCTGTCAGTGACAGTGCTGAATACCGAAGCCAAATGTGGATCTTATAAGATTTAAGTGACAGGCCTTGCTGAATAATTTCCATGTATCTGCTAAGAAATGGCTTGCTGAAGAATTTTGAGTACCCACACATGTATTATTGAAATTGCTGTGTAAAACACTTTGTTTTTTTGCTCAGTAAATCTTGTGTTACTTTTCAGCTATGAATAATGCAAGACAGGTTTGGGTAGGACAATCCTCTTTTATTGGATCCAAATTAGCAGCGATTCTGCTTTTGTTGTAAAATGACCTACCTGTGCATCAGCTAATTGATCACTGAAATTTACTGCTGTTTGCATATCAAGCCAGATTGCATTTTGCAACACATAAAAATAGATTTAAAAGCCTAAGGTAGAAACGATATTGTGATTGTCATTATCTGGGGCCTGTTCTAATTAGGCGGAGGCTTGTAGTATTGCATTGCTCAACACCAAACTACCCAACCTGATTTTGATTTAAGGAAACAGAAATTGAAAGGTTTGTCCAACAGCGCAATCCGCCCTAAGGATCTGATCAGCGGCCCAGGGCCACCGGCTGGATTCTGTGAACTGGCAGTCAGGCTGCCGCCAGTCCGGAGGTCTACTTGGGGAAGGAGACGCTCGTCCCCTTCCCCGAGTGTAAATGCCGGCCGGCCAGCCCGACTGGCCTCCTCAGATTTCTGCCAGCTGGCGGACGTAGAGGAGGTAGCTGGTCCAGCGAGGACCGGGATATGGCCGAGGCCATCCCCCGCCCCCTCCCAGGCCAGCTAGGCCAATGGTCCCCCTCCCTCGCCCGGTGAACCGCCCCCGCCGGATCCCTGTTTACCTGGTCTGGTGGCTGCAGAGGCGATCCATCGACGAATTAGGGGAGGGCGGCCTCTGCGCCGGCCTTCCCTGCTCTTGAGTCGTCGCAAGCATGCTTTATGGCACGTTTGCAACGTCTCCCGGTGACGGAACGCTCGTTCCAGCGCTGGTGCCCTCTGCAGGATTGTGCCGCCAATCTTGCTTTCTCCATGTCTTTTCCAGCAGCAGAAATGATTCAAATCCAACTGACAACTGGATCAAAACCATGCTATTTGTTTTCTGTAATTCTGTGACAAAATGTCTATCTGGAGATCTTCAGGGCAGACTTAACATTGTGGTTGTGACTAGATAAGAAATAAAGTTTTAACCTTGATTATTTAATTAGGACTTCTACATTCTGGCTTAGCTTCTGCTTTTCTTTATTAGTAACGCTTAGCAGTTACAGAGGTTTGGAGTATTCAAATGTTTGGAGGCAAGCAATGCCAGTCTTAGGTGCTTCAGGGCTCGATTTTGCAGGGGGGGGGGACTTGCTGCAGGCCCCCCACTCACCAAAGAGCCATTGTGGCTCCTGGTGCAAAGTGCACCCTCCCTGATGTAGGTGGTGGTGATACGATGTCATCGAGTCGCAACCAACTGCTTCCTGGAGGCCTGGTTTTCAGGCCAATTGGAAGCAGCAGCGGGCGGGCCCAACTAGAGCTCTGCTCACTGCACTGGCCTCTGAGTGCAGCCTGCCCTCCACCGCAGTGAGGGGTCATTCACCCCCCCCCCGGCCACGGGGCTTGATTTGACCAAATCCCAGCATAAGGCTAGTCCTGGAGGCAAGCAGCATGTACCCCCTTAGAAGGCAGTGGATTCCTAGAGAGAGATGGATTCCTTTGGAAGCCATCCTGATTTTTAGCCGGAAAATTGGCAGAGAAATATTATAAATCAATGAAGGAAACCTCTCTGTGATCGCGATCCCTCGAATCATAGAAGGTTAGAGTTGGAAGGTATCTTGGAGGTCCTCTAGTGCAGTGCAGGCAAGTGCTACAGCTTGCCTGACAGGTTGCCGTCCAGCCTCTGCTTGGAAACGTTCAACAAGGGGCAGCCCACAATCACTGAAGGCAGGTTGTTTGAGCGCTGGCAGCCCTTACAGTTAGGAAACTCTTCCTCTTGTCTCACCTAAATCTTGTTGTTGTTGTTATTCAGTCGTTAAGTCGTGTCCGACCCTTCGTGATCCCATGAACCATATCCCACCAGGCCTTCCTGTCCTCCACTATCTTCCTGAGTTCGCTCATTTTCATGTTCATTGCATCGGTGATGCTGTCTAACCATCTCATCCTTTGCCTTCCCCTTCTCCTTTTGCCTTCAATCTTTCCCAGCATCAGAGTCTTCTCCAGAGAGTCCTCTCTTCGCATTAGGTGGCCAAAATATTTGAGCTTCAGCCTCAGTACCTGTACTTCCAGGGAAATGTCAGGGTTGATTTCATTTAGGATTGACTGATTTGATCTCCTAGCAGTCCAAGGGACTCTCAAGAGTCTTCTCCAGCACCACAGTTTGAAAGCATCTATTCTTCGGCGCTCAGCCTTCCTTATGGTCTAACTCTCGCAGCCATACATTGCTACTGGGAACACCATCGCCCTGACTATACGAACTTTTGTTGGCATGGTGATATCTCTGCTTTTTATTATGCTGTCTAAGTTTGCCATAGCTTTCCTTCCAAGGAGTAAGCGTCTTTTAATTTCATTTAATTTCATTTTTAATTTCACCTAAATCTACTTCCCTGTAATTTCAGCCCATTGGTTCTAATCCTGCTCAAGCCCTCTGTCACTTATGATCGAATAGTTACAGCACTGAGGATTAGTGTGGTGCTGGTTGATTCTGAGAGATGGAAACATCTAGTCCAAACCTGTTGTGACCACAAACATTATTAGGTGGCCTTGAGCAACTCACAAGCTCTCAGCAGAACCTCCCTGTGCCATTGTGGTTGTGCAGATACAGTAGATAAGAGTTGTGATGCTTTTGGTTACCAAACTGGAACTACACCTCAAGGCATAACTTCTCCTTTTTCTAATCACACCTAACATATGTGCCATGATTTCTTCATGTTCGAAACACTTCACACATACATTATCTCAACCATTCTTAAAAACAAGCCCTTAAAATAAGCTAGTATTTTTGTTGTCTCATTGAAGATTTAGAGGGGCTGAAATCATCAGGACTAACCTGTTCAAGGGCTTGAAGGAGGGAATCAGATTGATGGGATCACCCACCTCTGTCTAGTTGCCCATTTCCACCGCCACTCCTTCGAGTTCCTGGATTGAAGTGGAAGCGTGAAGCAGACCCACCACACATCCTCTCCTTGCTTCATTCTCCTCTTCTTTCTCAAGATCAGGGAACAAGAGGCAATTGGCACACTGATGGTTGAAAAGGAGGTGGCATTTGGTTCAATTTCTCAGATGCTGGGAGGTCTTGAGCTGGTCCTAAAAATAGTGGGTTTCCTAAGGCCACCAAGGGAGGCCATGCCTTGAGGGCAGGATTTGAATCAGGGACTTCCCAGCTCGAAGCTCCCACTCCTATGTCTCTACAGTATATCAGCTCTCAGTAGCATTAGAATCTGATTAAAGGAATGAACTGATTTCACAGAGGGGTAGCAGTAGAACATAAAACATAGAACACATGGTGTTAACCCTGGGGAATCAGTCTTGAAAATTCCTTAAACCAGGGATTCTCAACCCCTTCCCGGCCAAGTACCACCTCCGGCGTCACTCTCCTGCTGCGTACCACCAGATGTGACTGGTGATGACATCATCGCTAGCTGTTTCCAGGTTTTTAGGTTTTCAGAGGCCAAAAAACACAGGTAGGAGGCTCTGGGAGGGTGCGAGGGCCCTTCTCAGCATTCCTGAGAGGCTCAGCCAAAGGCAGAAGCCTCTCAGAAACAAAAACACATTGCCGGAAGCACCACATCAGAGTGGGGTTCCAGTGGTCTGGCAGTCCAAGTGCCACCAGCAGCCAGCTGAAGTACCACTGGTGGTACTAGTACCACTGGTTGAGAACCCCAACCATGCCCCATATTTGTGGGACAGAAAAGTGCAATTCATGGAATTAATAATTCAAACACTGATTTGAACATCTAGTTTCCTGGGTGTATGTAGTATTTTTTTTGTGGAACAAAGCAAGTCCATTATAGGAATTACATCTACCTAACTGAAGATTCAGTTCAGCAGGGACAAAATACCCTGTAGTCAGGCTCGGAATAAGAATGTAGAGCTCTATTTCATTTGGGCTTCTGATGGGTAGAGTTCTATTACTTTGTGGACTGAGATTTCTGAAACGTTAGGCTGATGTTTGGTTTTAACGAGCTGATGACCATAAAGAAATAACGGCACTGCTGACTTGTATGTATGTCTTTATTTAGAAGGGTATGAGTCATTGCTTACACAAAAGAAATCCTCTAAAAGATTTTTCTAATTGAAAGCATGCGACAGAAGATACTTCATAGCAGGTGCATTGCAAACAACAACGTGTATGGAAAGCTCATGTGCATGACCAGAAATAATGACTGTATGTTGGAAAGTGACACTGAATATATACAAATCAGACATTTGTAATCTGAAATGAGCATTTGATCAACACTCTGTGCTTTGAATGTACAAATGTTGCCTTTGCACGTGCTTTGGAACTGCTTGTGTTTGCTCTCCAAAATAATTACAAGTGCATTTTATTTGTGACTTTGCCACAGTTCATTCATGAGTTGTGACTTCAAACTGTCTTTTCAAATGACCGATATTTCACATCTTTCCCCACAAATTAGAAGCCTATATTTGTAGGAAATATGTTGCAGCTTGCTAGTCCATGTTAGACTGCTTTCATGCCTAGCCAAAACTTTGCTCTCATGGTAATAAGATATTACTTTTTTAGTAGGTCATATTTTCACAATAACCTGTGTGGAGCTGCAGTGTGTTTGCTTTTGTTCCAACTACAGTAGTTTAATTCCTACGTCTTCTCAAGAAAGTAGAAGTGAACTGACAGCATGCAACCCAAAACTGGCATGTTGGGGGACGCTGATACAGTATCGTGAATGCGGCAACGTCACTATACCTCACTTCCAGGCGTGAAGATAATGGTCTGGTTCAGATTATACTTAAAACCACCACTTCTAATCACATGGGTGGAGAAGCATGGGAATGCACATCCCTCCTCCTTCCAATGCAGCATCCTGATGCCACTCTCCACTCTCTCCATCCCATGTATAAAATTATGCATGGGATGGAGAGAGTGGATAGAGAGAAGTTCTTTTCCCTCTCACACAACACTAGAACTAGGGGACATCCACTCAAATTGAGTGGAGGGAGGATTAAAACAGACAAAAGAAAACATTTCTTTACCCAGCGTGTAATTGGTTTGTGGAACTCCTTGCCACAGGAGGTGGTGATGGCACCTGGCCTGGATGCCTTTAAAAGGGGATTGGACAGATTTATGGAGAAAAAGTCCATCACAGCTTACAAGCCATGATGGGGATAAGCAACCTCCTGGTTGTAGGAGTAGGTTTTCTTTGTGCCAGGTGCAAGGGAGTGGCGACAGGATACAAGTATCTTGTTGTCTTGTGCTCCCTGAGGCATCTGGTGGGGCCACTGTGTGATACAGGAAGCTGGACTAGATGGGCCTTTGGCCTGATCCAGCAGGGCTCTTCTTATGTTCTTATGTTCTTATGTTCTATTTATGCAGGGGAGGTTTATCTCAACCATCCCACTAATGTGCTGTAGTATTTAAGCTACACATGGAGGGACCGTTTGGACAAATGGACCCCTGTACAATTAGGTGACAGAGTGACAGAAGTGGGAAAGACGTATGTGCCCATAATGCTCCACCACATAGTTGAGAGGGCCAGTGAATGCGTCATCTGTGCTGGCTCGGTGTGTGCATGTATTGATGCCGTTTCAGACAGTTCCAAATGTGTATCAGTGGTAATTTATGGGAGTATAAGGCAGGCACCCAAATTTGCATGGGCTGAGGGCCCATGATTCAGCAACTTTCTGGAAGCTAAGCAGATCTGGGTCTGCTAAATGGTTGGATAGGAAACTGCCTGGAAACCTGATGTCTCCTGCCTTGAATCTTGTGGAAGAAATGTGGACTCTAAATAAATCATTTTGGCTTGTTTCAAAACAGTCTTGCTTTTCTTTCTGTTCTGCAGATGGTGAAATGAGTCTGAGAACCACCCAGGGAGTCCATGTCAGAGTAGACCTCCCTGTTCAACCTCAATACTTTCTATACATCGGACTGGGTTGAATCTGAAGCAAGCTGATCATATTTTATGTGCTGTTCCACAAAACACCCTGAGAATACACCGAAGAAGTCCTTCGGGCATAGATGTTCAGCGCATACATTAAATTAAATTAAATGGATTAAGTTCTTGCATGTCCAGGAATGTTTGTTGGTCACCGGGTTCTGTGAGAATAAAGGAGAAATTTGGGGAGGCTCCGTTGATTGCATTGCAGTTCATTTGATTTTGCCGACAAAGATGGCTTGGGGCTCAAATGTCAAACATTTGACAAGTAAGCAGGCCAGGAAAGCACACAGGCTCTTCAGAACAGTATTTTTCTCTTCAGAATTGCTGTGTGAAAAATCCTCAAGCAGTACAGAGAAGCTAGCCACAAAAACAGCTCCGATCAAAGTCTGAAAAACCTAATGAAGATGTGTGCCCTATTGCCCGGACTACTGAAGCGCAATGTGGACATCAGTAAGTAATTCCATTCCTGTAATATCACGAATATAGACATTGTTAAGTGATCTTTATAAATAGAAGTGTAGATATGTGACAACAACTTTAACTTCTCACTGGATACTGGACTAGCCTGACCCCTGGAGGGCTATTCTGTTGCCTAGTGATCGGAAACATATTCTCTCTAATAGATCTCATTTATGTGAGGATGCTTGAAAATGAACTCCTTCGCTTGTTCAAAGGAAAGGCCTTAAATGTCATCAAATCATTGCCAAGTGATTCAACCATCCCTCATGTCTGCATGGCTTTCTACTCGATTCCAGCAGAATTTGCTAGATGTCAGGCACTCAAGCCCAAGTGTTGGCAAGTATATATGGAACAGTTTAATGGGCCAGGCACAAGTCGGTCAACAAGCACGTGAAAGCCCAGCAGATTGGCAGCACAGTAGCAGCAATTTGACCAGACTGAAGGAGCAGAGCAAATCTGGGAGCTTTATGTCAGACAGTGGCCAAATGGAAGTGGTCAAATGGGAAACATCCCCCCCAACTCTTCCGGCTAAGAGGGTTCTGGGCAGCTGGGCAGGTGTACCAGCTTAAACAGGATGCCGCTTCTTCTTCCACTCAGCAACTCTGGTGGCACCAAGAAGGTCTTCCAGCTTCCTGATCTTCCCCCTCCCCCAGCATGCAATGCGTGCCTCCATGGTGTGGCTGCATCGGCACTAGTGGTGGGGGATAGCCATTTAATCATTTGATTTTGTCTGTAAACTGCTTTGTGAACTTTTTGTTGAAAAGCGGTATATAAATACTGTTAATAATAATAATAATAATAATAATAATAATAATAATAATAATAATAATAATAATAATAATAGGATTAGGCTGTTTGTTATTTTTTTTAAAAAATAGAAGATCAAAAATTCCTTGGATTACTGGCATCACACACTTTGTAAACCATAAAAAGATCAACCTATACTTGCCAATGCGGCCAATTGGCTTCCAATGTTGCAATTGGTTACCGTTTTGTGCAAACATCAGATTACCTCTCCTGGGAATGAGTCATTCTTGATGGGAACATTTGGCAGAAAGGGAATGTCTCTGCATCACAAAACTACTCCTAGGATGATGATGCATATATGAGCCACTCCATGAACAACCGTGTGCCTAAGGTCAGTGATTAACACTGCATTAATTGTTACTCATTAAGTGAGTGATCGTTCATCGCATCTAGAATATGTGGTGTCATTGCCATGGCTTTCTCTTTCATAATTAAATTGCAGAGGCACAGATTGCTTCACTGCACAACAAAAAATGTTGTTGAACTCCTCAATGTATGTCTTTTCAAAATCTTTGGTTGAGACCTCAGATAAAGGCATTACAGTACTTCCCGGGCAGCCCAACCCAAACTCCCTGTGCGGCAATGCAGCAGCGCCAACATGCAACAGCGCCAACATGGCTGCTGCTTTTTCCCCACTGCCACTTTTTTGTATGTTTTCCTTTTTTTAAAACACCCCTTGGAGTGACATCACTTCCGGCAGTGATGTCACTCCTGGGGGATGACATCACATGAGCCCTGGGTGTTTATTGCCAGCCTCAAAGGTAATGTTAGAAGTTCTGGACGACATGGCGGGAGCCCACCCTCTTTCTCCTCGCCATATCACTGTTGCCTTTGTTTTCAGCAGGGGTGATACCAACATGAAAAGGAGCAGCAGTGATCGCACTTCTTTCTTGACCCAGGCCTATGAGATGACATTTGCTGTTGAGTAAGGAGCCACACTGCAGTGGTATTAGTGTGGATTAGTTGGCTTCTGGCTTGGTGGTTACCCCCCATCCCTCCCAGCCACGTTAACCCCCCCAGCCGCGTCACTCACTCACCCACCCACCCACCCATACACAGCCGCGTCACCCCCACACACAGCCGCGTCACCCCACGGCTCACAAGCCAGGAGAGGGTGATGCGCCACGCCGGCAGGCCGAGCCACGTCTTCTTCAGCAGCTCAGCCACTTCTAAGTAGGTTGGGCAAGGCTTCGAGCAGTGCATGCGCACAGCACAGCTCGAAGCCTTGCCCTCAGAAGGGCCGAATGAAGACCCGAATGGTCTCTACACTTCCGCCTTTGAACTTGCCTGGTTTAGGGCTGCCCTCTTCACGACCTTCTTTAGGGCGTTTAGGCCCAGTGAATTTTTGGCACGCAGCAAGGCTGACACCTTGGTCAGGGCCATGCAGAGGTGTGACCTGCTTTGGCTTCCAGGTGGGGTCTCTCTTAGGCTTCGCCGATCCAAGAGGGAACAAAGGGTGTTGGGGCAGATGGTGCATCTGTCCAGGGCCTCCGGGTTCCCACTTTGCCCTGTTGCAGCACTGGAAAGGTATTGTTCTGTGTCACCTGCACTAGCAGGTGCATTATTCCAGCACCTGGATGGGTCTCCGCTCACCCTGTTCAATTCTGGGCCCTGTTCTCTAGGGCTCTGGTGGCATCAGATCTTTCGCCCAGTGTCTTTGGCCTCCATTCCCTAAGGATTGGGGTGGCCACAGCGGCAACCTCCCTTGGCCTGACTGCAGAAATCATTCAGCGGATAGGCAGTCCTCTGCTTACAAGAGGTACATCCACAAATGAGGCCGTGGAGAGCTCCCTGCGCTGTGGACTGGGGGGTGTCACATTTCGGTGTTCCTCAACCCTTCATGTTGCAGTTCGGTGTTCCTCAATCTTCTCCTTCTGTCTTGCATGTTTGTATGTGTCGCTAACTTGATGCTGGTCACCATTGTTCCTCATGTATTATTCCCAGTGGGCCCTGGGTTTCATCCACGTCTCTTTCCTTTTAGGGGGTCCGCGGTACCAGAGACACATCTTAATTTGCGGTCACTCCATCATCTTTTGGGCAAGAAAGAGAGTTATTGGCATGGGAAATCAGGACCCAGCTGGGGTTGGGGAGCCAAGTCAGGGTCATGCTATGGGAGCAGCTTCTTTCCATAGTTGTGGAATTTTTGCGTACCAATTCGCCCTCTCAAGTGATAGTGGTGCACCTGGGTGAGAACGACTTAACCCGGAGGACAGGCCTTTCCTTGCGACAGAGGATGTGCGAGGATCTTGAGCTCGTAAGGCATTGGATGAAGAGCATTCATCACCACTGGTACTGCCATCTCCCCATCCCCCTTTTCCCCATGCAAAGGGCTTATCTGCGGGAGGGGGGTGGGTGAGAGAAGGCAATGGCAGCAGGCACTTCCAGGGTTTTGGTGGCATCTCTTTTTTTTATTGTGGAGTGGGACTACTGGTCCCAGAACGCTGGCAGAAAAGTGGTGCTGTTTATATAATATCCACTTGAGACAGGGCCCCCAAAGGCAGCTGCTGCTTTGCATTTGAGCCTTTGGGAGTAACTGCACATGCAAAGAGGGAAGTGCAATATATATCTGTGAAATAGCATAACAATGTTATGGTTGAATTCTCCAAAAGGAGCTGGACTTTACTTACACAGTGTGTGTGTGTGTGTGTGTGTGTGTGTGTGTGTGTGTGTGTGTGTGTGTGTGTGTAATAATTGTACAATGAGTAAGTGGTACAATAGTAATTACATACTACAGATAACTTCAAATCCTCATGATTGATAAAAATAGAGGAAGCGGTTTAAGAAAAAAATCATATTAACAAAACTCAGAGAAATGTACATTTAATGTAATAAATGGACTTCACTATTTATTCTATGGTGACTATTACTGTCTAGCTGTTGTTAAGGGTTTTTCTACAGACTTCTGTAATTTGCATTGCTATTTAGAACTCATTTGGGGCTACAAAGAATAGTTTGCAAGCCCTGAGCACTGCACTCAAATCAGCATCGGATTCCAGTGAATATGCATTTGTACAAAGTCATAGATCAACATCACCCTCTTCTGGTAGAATACCTGAACTGAAGGCTTAGAGGGGGAAAAAAAGATTTTCACATGTGGTTCCTGAGACTGAACATACAGTATTTAGTTCAACACCATTAAAAAAAATGTTTGTAGTAAAAACCCTTCGCACCATGAATTCATTGTAGTCAGGGAATAGTCTTTAATATTGTTTCTTTAAATCTGTTGCTTTAAATATTGATTTCTTATACAACGGAAGTGTCAAAAGTCTAAGCTAGACTCCTGTACGATCCTGTTAAAAACAATGTTGGTTTTGTATCTTATAATGTCTTTCAAGAAGGTTACACTGTGACTAATGACATTATGATGATCAGCATAACATTTTATATGTTTTTTTTATTTTTTGGAAGCACCGCAGTACAGTAGTACAAAACTATGTACATATTTATTGAGGACATTTTTACCCCATATTTTAATTTTTCTGACACCTCTTTAGGCACATAGTGATTAAACCTAACAGAGTTGGTGCCAGACAAACATCTCCAGGAAGGGAATTCCATAGCTGGGATATCACTACAGAAAAGGCTCTATCTCAAGATGTCACTTGACGTAACTCTGAACATAGGAGGAGCACTTGGATAAAGGCCAGTGAAGTTTCATGTGGAAGCAAGTGGCTCGTAACATCCATTACTGGTTCCACAGACACCCAATAACCTTGGTAACTACAGGTTGGTTACACATTATCCGGACATCCGAAATCCAGGCTATTCTAAAAATCCAGACATTTTTGGCACTATGACTTAAAAAAAAAAAAAACTTTTTCCATCACCTGGCTGGCATAGCGCATGACATGCTATGGCACAAAAATATTAAAATTATTGTATACAGTCACCTTCAGGCTATGTGTTTCAGGGGTATATGAGACATAAATGAATTTCGTGTTTAGACTTGGGTCCCATCCCCAATTTATCTCATTATATTTATGCAAATAATGAAATCCAGACATTTTTCCGCCCCAAGCAGTAGGGATAAGGGATACTCAACCTGTATCATGCAAAGACCAAGTAAGGTTGAACCCAAGAAATCCTAATCCTAAGTGAATTACTGTTAACAGATAAGCCAGCTCTTATGTACAGTATGCACTGCTATAGCAGCAGGGCTCCTCGTTTTGGCACGCCTGTGCCCTGCAAATTACTTATTATTATTATTATTATTATTATTATTATTATTATTATTATTATTATTATTATTATTATTATTAACAGTATTTATATACCGCTTCTCAACAAAACGTTCACAAAGCGGTTTACAGACAAAATCAAATGATTAAATGGCTCCCTGTCCCAAAAGGGCTCACAATCTAAAAAAGATGCAGAAGAACACCAGCAAACAGCCACCAGAAAAGACACTGGGCTGAAAGGGGGGCAGTTACTCTCCCCCTGCTAAATAAAAGAGGAGCACCAATTGAAAAAGTGCCTCTTGCCCAGTTAGCAGAGGTTAAACCAGAACTTAGAACCAGAACACATCTTACCAGTATCATGTGGTAACCAATGGAAACAGTCTCCATAGGATGTCCACTGTTGAGGGTGAAACATGCACTACCAGACATTATATCATTCTTGAGTTTGGCACTGAATACTTCTTTGTGTTAGGTGCTAGAACTGAAGTGATGGTCTCTCATGATGACTGTGGACATCACTTGGGCAATCAATCTGACGCTGGCTGTTATAGCTACAGCAATTATCCAAACTACGGTTTGTACTGTGGAAAGTGAAGCTGATCTCTGGGGATTCAGCTAGTAGAAGGGAGTTGGTGAGTTCCAGCTCTATCCTTAACCTCTTCTAGTAGAAAATGCCTAGGACAAAATGTTTGGATTATAGAATCAAAAGTAATGCTTTCATATTACTACTAGTAATGAATAGTAGCTAGTACTGGGGTTGGTGTGCTGCCAAATGTCGTCTGTATCCTATGTGTGTTCACATATGCATTTGTTTGTATAGTTACACGGTTCTGAATTCATTACGCAGTGAGAAGTTTCAAAGGAAATGCTATGGGGTTCATAAGTATTTGGATACTATCTAGATACACAGTTTCCTTTGGATAAGAAAGTATTGGAGATTCATAGTCCTGGTAATATTTGCTTGTATATTGGAAGTAAATCAGCACTCCTACAGCAGGCAGCATATCCCTGGCCCTGCTAACCCAGATGCTTCTCCTACAGCCAGCTCACAACTCTCTGATATTCTCTGTGTTGGGGGTGAGCATGACACTGGCTCTAGCTGCCTCCCTCCTACTTGAAGGGTGTCACCCACCGAGAAAAGGGAGAACAATTATTCTAGAAATTAATTACCCTTCCCCAATTAACATTAACAGTTGCAACGTTCACAATTCCAGCTGTTGAGCACCTAATTAATATTAGTTTCCATTTCCACAATCTGACACGTATCTGATCAGGGTTATTTGCCAATAGCCCTAGCAGAGGTAGATGATCAGTGTAAGACTCATAAAAAGAAGCAGTGCTTTCTGCACATGGTTCCTTATCCCGCTGGAGATGCACCTATTCAAGACCTCCTTTCATTTAGGTAGGACCCCTTGGTGGATCAGAGAAAACATTATTGCATTGCTATGTGGATGTTATGACTGTAGCACAGTCAGACGTCAGAAAAAAATGATCTGAATGATGATGGTCACCCACATTTTCAAACATCACTGTTCCTTGCAAGAGCTATGCTTCGCCTTTTTTTTTTTTTAAAGGCATCTGGATAGGGATGAACAATATTACATTTGGTTGGGGGTTTTTTTGTACTGAAAGCTCTTGAATTATTGATTTGATGTGAGATATTGGCTGCCAACGGACTTGAACAATGCACTGTATATATAAATATAGCTGAGTTATCAGAATACAAAGTTGCTGATCTTGACAGCTTGGTGAGATGACACCCTCTTTGTGCTTCTTCCTCTTTGACTGGCACACATCAGTGAGTTCTGGGTCTTTTTTCTTACATGCACTGGCAATACTGGTAAGTCTCTTCATGTCAATGCATGGAACGGAATTGCACCACTTCACAGAGATTCATGTACTTTTTGGAGATAAACGTCATTCCTCAAATTGTTCACTGTTGAGGGCTCAACACTGAAGGCAATAAAAATGCTACCACATTAATTCTATTGTAAATCATATATTTGTATTGGAATTATACTTGTGGGTATGATGTTATGTGGAAAATCTCAAGGCACTGAGCTCCATTTTACTTATTGGAAACATCTCAGATACCTGCACTCTTATGACCAATCCAGATAGGGAGATCTTCCATGTGCATTGTTGCCTCAGGGCATGTCAGATGCATATCCAAATGAAAGTATCGTGTATCCATTCTACTTTGTTTTTAACTGGATGGAAACATTGATAAATGCTCATTCCCATTTGCATTCTGATACAGCTTGTCCCATGCAACTACATTCAGTAGATTGGCACCTAGTTTCTTATGTAGCTGAAACTCCAGGCTTCTGAGGGGGATTCTGGGGAAAAATGGCAGCCCTATCATGACATAGCATTATTGCTGGGGGGAACATGCAATTTGCCTATAGCCCAAGGGGTGGGGACACATTCTGTATGAGATAGATACAGAAAGAGTGCAATCTCGGAATGGAGAATGCAACTTGGGCTTTAAGGAAGAGAATGATACCAGTGGAGGAAAGGGGGTGAGAAAGGTCATGGAGAGAGATGTACTGTAGATAGATAAGGTAGAACAAGAGAATCCTGTCACTTGAATGCCAGCAGAAGAGGCTAAAATAGAACATGAGGAGAAAAAGGAAACCATTATACTAGAGAAAGGAGGAATTTGTGGTTCTGTTTGCATAATATTTTGTTGCCTTTCTTGAAATATATTTCAGATGTCATTACATACCATTATTTCTGCTTTCAACGATTGAGAATGATGGTGGTTGCGTGTTTTAAGTTGGATCAAAACGAGGCCAGATGGTTCAGCTGGTTCACTGCTCTTCTCAGATGACTTCCATCGTCAGGTATGGTTTTCTCTGCAGGAGCAGTTCCTCCCCCCCCCCCAAAAAATGCTCTCATCATGACGTAAGAGTGGGGAGGGGAGAAGAAGCATGTTTTTTTACTTGATATACTTTGAAATGATCTGTCATTTCACATCAGTCTGCTTTGTTAAAAAGTGGCTGTAGTTTTCAGTTTGCTGACCCGTTAAAACAAATGCATTTTGAATGCTGTTTGGGTCAGTGAATTTGTGTGTTAAACAGATGAAGCGAGCCTCTCACTCATTTGATCTAAATAATGCTGGTGCTATGATAGCCAGGAGCATCCAAAGTTTACTGAGACACAGGAGAAAGGAGCCTGAAAAATGTGTAGTAGTACTAGAATGATAGATTTGGAATTGGTTGCCAGCCCCCAAACTCATACATTTTATTGCTTATAGCAGTGGTTCTCAAAGCGGTGGGTCATGACCCACCACAAAAACTGGATGCAGTCGCTACCCACAAAAACTGGATGCAGTCACTACCCCCTTAAAGTGGGTGGCGTGCGGTGACGTTGGCAACATCCTGCAGTTTGGAAAAGGGTGGGTTTTTTTAACTTACTTTGGGTCGCACCGGCCCAGGCCTCCCCATGCTTTTACAACCTGTTCTTAGGGTCACCCGTTGTCTGTAGCCCTGGGTTCAGACTACAGAGAGTCATTCCCAGCCGCAGCTTTTTGCCAGGTTCTGAATTCCCTGGACCCTGCTGTTTTCCTCCCTACTAATCCCTCTGACTTTCTCCCCTCTTTCTTCCTTCCCTGCACTGTACCCCAAACTCTCCCCTTCTCTCAGGTTCCTTTGGGAATCCCAGTTACTCTTCTCCCTCCCCCCGCAAGTTTCCCTCCTCTTATTCTGCCCCTTCTCTTTCTAAGGAGTTCCTCTGTCCTCCCTCCTCCTTCTAACCACTTTCTTTAGGGCTCCACTGTGTGTGCCTGTTAGTGGTAGGATTCCCCCTGTATAGTTTAAGAGTAAGTGTGGTAGTATAGAGAGTCCCAGTTCAAACTACCTGTTTTGGTTCTTGAGCACTTTCAGTAAAAAAATAATTCTTGCCTCAATCATACTTTCACCACCAAATTACATAGATGTGCCATGGGTCAATACACTGGGTAATCGTTCATGATTGTTTTCCCCTCATGTGCATACATTACTTGTGTTTTTAAAAAGTACCACCGATAACACCCAGGGCCATTTTGTTATATTTTAAAATTATTTTTTTATTTTAATGTACATATGTATATACTCCTATACACCTAGAGAGCCCTATACATGTAGAAACTACTACCTTATTTTGAAGTGACCTCATTTGGCTCCAAAACTGATAGGCAGACAACTATCTGACATCCCAACCCTATCCTTCCCTCTCTTCCCGCTGGTGCAGTCAGGCCAAAAACGGGTGCACTGTATCCAGTGGGGGTGGGCAGACTGGGAGGTTTCAGAGGCGAAAGGGGATTTAAATCCCCTTACACCTCTGTAAGCCTCCCGCTCTGCAATGGGTCTCCTTGGACCTGTGCTAGTGATTTCACTAGTGTAAGTCCGAGGAAAGAAAGAGGGCAGGGAGGCTGCAGGAAAGGGGAATAGGATCCAGCAGGCATCATTGCCACTGGATCCATCCCTTCCCACAGCCTCCCCGCCCCATTATGCCTCCCTTTCCACCCAGTTTCACTCCTCCCCACCCCCATTATGCCCTCCCAAATTATGCTCTCCCCCACCTCCTGCTGGCTTACCTGCTTGGGCGAGCAGCAGGAGAGCCAGTAATGCATGCTAGACGGCTCTGGCCTTCTGGCTGGTTTCCCAGCAGCACACTATTCAGCACGCTGCCAGAAAGCACTTTACAGCACATTTTCAGCAGCCCACACTGGTGGAACATGTGTTCTGCCAGCGCTCAGACCACATAGGATTGGGCTGTGAGTTTGCTATTAGCATGCATGATCAAGAGGTTTTGATGAATATTTACTGGGTGCAACAGAGGGCCTGCCTAGCCAAGCTATGGTTGGTGCACCTCTTCCCCATAGTGATAATGTGTTTTATGTTAACAGGCTCCTCCACTTCATCAACTGATCACAGGGAACTCAGTGTGCACGATTATTCCATAAAGGCCCCTACAACTGTATGGTTCGGGATGAGATCTAAGGCGTTAAAGTAGGGGTGGCCAACCTTCCACCATTAGGGCCTCTGCGTTCTTAAGAGTTGTGTAGAAGACAGAATCTTGGCAGCTATAATTGCTGATGGTGCTGCTAAAGCAGCTGCACCTGCTGAAATGCCTTCACCTACACAACCGTTAAAGGGCCAGGAGCATTCATGTTGAAAGTTTGGCCACCCCTGCTTTAAAGCAATAGGCTGAAGAGAAAAAGTGAATTTTGAGGCATTTACAATTATTTCTTGTTTAACTCTCAGGGAAACTTGAGAAAGGAATCCTGATTTTTCTATTAGAATGCAGGGGGCCGAATTCATAGTTCTGCAAAGTTTTCTGTCCTGTTTCCTAGAGAGGTAATCAACATTTATAAACATATTTGAAGAGTTAATGTATTTATACACTTACATTAAAAACGATATGAATCTGATAGATAGATAGATAGATAGATAGATGCCTGCGGGGGGAGAATTATTATTATTATTATTATTATTATTATGGAAAGTTTGGCTGACATATTCAGTAATGAGCGAGACATCCTTCTACTGAATTCACCTTTTTTGTGGAACCCCCCCCCCCCGTTTAACAAACATTTGCACAAACATTTGCACATTTGTAATTTGCACTGAGGAAAATATATGTTTGGGGTGTGCTGAATTCTGTCTCCACATTTCTCGTTTTATTACTGATAATATAATATCCATTATAATTTTAGACTTAATCCTTACTGCTGCAGGCTATTTTTTTATTCTTCCATCTTTTCCTACATTGAGCTTCGGCATGGGAAATGTTGCAATCATTATGCAATGCAGACTCCTGTCAGGAAGAAACCCAAAGCTCTGTGCCATGACTAATGGTGACTGAGATACCTAAACAGAAACCTCCCTGCATTTGTGTCTCAATATGTGTGTCTCTGTTTGGGTGGCATTATCTAATTGGCAGCCCAATCCTGTGTAACTCTTGCACCAGTGTAACAGTACATCCACCGGTGTAAGTGCAGTTATGCTAGTGTAACTTGCCGTACGCCAACAGATTCAGGATGGACACCGGCGTAACCCCCCTCAGACGCCGCGCATGCACAGTTCGGATGCAGGACGGACGCCAGCGCAACTCCACCGGCGCAGGGGATATTCTGGAGGTGTCGGAACGTCCCCGGAATGCCCCCTGCGCCGGCGGAGTTGCAGTGGCGTCCATCCCACATCCGAACTGCACGTGCGCGGCATCCAGGGGGGTTACCCCGGTGTCCGTCCTGTGTTCATCGGTGTACGGCAAGTTACACTGGCATAAGTGTACTTACACCAGTGGATCTACTGTTACACCAGTGCAGGAGTTACACAGGACTGGGCTGTAAACTGAGTTCCTAAGAATGGAAGGAAGCTCCATTGAACTCGGTAGGATTACTTCCAGGTGAGTGTCTCAAGATCTTATTATTTTCATTAGTAGATGCAGAACTCAGATAAAAACTAAGAACTTCTGTTTTTGATTTTTTTAAAAAATAAAGAATATATTCTGCCCTCTAGTGGTATGAATATGTATCTTCTTACTTCAGATACCAGACTAGGGCTATTTCACCTATTATAATTATCCTAGGTGGGGGAACAACTGGTATGGGAGAAAATGTAGTTCTCATTAATGTGTGATGTATAAGGCAAGTGTTTGCTGCTATTTGTTTTTGAATGTGACTATAAATGTTCGTGCTGCACAGAAAAAAAAATGGCTCACACTTGGTACATTACAGTAAATTGTATTTTCCTACAAGGAGACTATGACCATTTAAAGTGTGTGAAGAAACCCCAGCTTTGGACATATACTTAGCACATTAGAAGCACTAAGTGTGATTTCATTTTGAGCAGCATGTTAAGTCTTGCAGTAGCATGCATTGTGCATGTACATTGGAAGCATGGATTCTCGTGTGGTAAGCCACCATCTGCAACAATCCTTAGTCTGTAGCAGCAGAGAAACACGTTTCCTAATACAGCCCCCCCCCCCCGTATCCACGGATTCCTCATCCACGGTTTCAGTTATCCATGGTTGAGGAATCCCCCTCGCACCCTCCACAGCCTCCCCCCAGGCACTTACTTTTTCTTCAAAAGTTTTTTTCTTCAAAAGTTCCGAGTTTGCAGCTTTCTTTTAGGCCTGACCAACAAGACTTAGGTGATAGCTAGTGTCTCAGCAAGGTTGCAGAGACTCTAGCTATTAACTAAGTCTTGTTGGTCAGGCTTGCAAGGAAACTACACACTCGGGACTTTTGAAGAAAAAAACCAAGGTTTCTCCTCTAAAAGTAAGTGCCTGGGGAGCTGTGGAGGGTGCGGGGGGTCGTGCTGTCCCACGGGGGGCACGGGGGCCTCTGAAAACCACGAAGGGGGTGTTCTCCCCTTTCCACAGTTTCAGGTATCCACGGTGGGGGCTGGAACGTATGGTGGACCAGGATGGTGTAGTAGTTCTGGTGTTGGATATAGACCTGTAAGATCCAGGTTCAAATCCCCGCTCAGCCACGAAGCTTCCTGGGTGACCATGGGCCAGTCACCATCTCTGAGCCTCACCTACCTCAGAGGGTTGTTGTGAGGACACAAGGAGGGAAGGAACCATGTACACCACCCTGAGCTTCTTGGAGGAAGGGCAGTATAAAAATGTGAAAAGATGATAGATAGATAGATAGATAGATAGATAGATAGATAGATAGATAGATAGATAGATAGATAGATAGATAGATAGATAGATAGATAGATAGATAGATAGATAGATACGCCTGCAGGGGGAGAAATAGCTTATTTATGAATTTGCTGTAATTCTTGTTTAAGAAAACTGTATTTGGGATGTTAGGCATGTGGCTTACCTTCCTCAGATAGAGATCTACCTCAGGAAGATCTAAAGTCCTTCCTCATAAATGAAACTAACCTCAGAAATAACCCCAAGAGCATTGTTGGAGTTGTGCAGAAGGTGGAGAGATTACTTTTTCCCAGCTACTGACAAAAGAAGCCTGGAAGAATCACTATGCTCAGAACGTAATCCTGGAAAAACTCAAACCTTGTTTAGAAGTGATTCCTTCCCACTTCCAATTATCATTGAATGTGTGGAGGGAAACCAAAGCATGTTGGCTAGCTACACTAGCCCAGGTTTCAGATCATGCAAAGGAAGCTTCCCTGTGTTTACTGCCCTCCTTTGCAGACAAACACAGAATGTGTGGCTGCCTGGAGTGGGACAGGGAGGTGCATAATTGTGATTGTCACCGTCCCAATCCCCACTCCATGCATTCAGTCAATACAAGGAGCGTAATGTCTGTATAGGTCTACTGTGAGCTGATATTCATTTTCTTAAGAGCTAGAAGAGTAAGGGCCCAATCCTATCCAACTTTCCATCTCTGATACAGCCCCAAGGTAAGGGAACAAATGTTCCATTACCTTGAAGAGGTCTCCATGACTGCCCACCCCCACCAAAGCATGTGGTGCACAGCTGCATCCATGCTGAAAAGTTGGATAGGATTGGGCTGTTCGTGACCTGATGAGATAAGGCAATGGAACAGGATAGCTCAAGTGGAACGGTCTCCTTGGTACACAACCTGAAATCTTGACCTGGCATCTAGCACTGCCCCCTCAGGTACATTAAAGGTAAAGGTGTCCCTTGACATTTAAGTCCAGTTGTGTCTGACTCTAGGGTGCGGTGCTCATCCCCGTTTCTCAATATGTGTGTCTGAACATTGCTGAAGAGCAAGGCGCTGTCCGAAGACGCTTCCGTGGTCATGTGACAATACAGAATGCTGTTTACCTTCCCGCACGCAGTACCTATTTATCTACTTGTATTAGCATGCTTTCAAACTGCTAGGTTGGCAGGAGCTGGGTCAAGCGACAAGAACTCACCCCGTCACACGGATTTGAACTGCCGACCTTTCGATCAACAGCTCATGGTTCAGTGGTCTAACGCACTGCGCTACCCTGCGGCCTTTACAGGAACATTACAGATTGGCTAATTAGTAGTAGCTCAGAGGGTAAGAGCATCCATGTGTTTGCAGCTGTTTACCTGCAAGCAACAGAATAGACTCTCTGGCACCTTGGGAATGGAGCTGTTCTTTGTTATTTCAATTTTGTTTTCCATTATTGCTCAATGTTCTGCAATAACTACTATATGATTGATATGATACTTCTGGGGTGTGCATGGTGTGGTGCAAGTTTCCCACAGCCAAACATGACTCTCAAGGTTCAGGCAATTTAGGAAAAACACCACCAACTTGCAAGCTATGAACCCAACCCTTGGATGGCCCAAAGATTACACTAATCCAAGTAGGAGGCCACATAAGTGTAAAGCAGTGTATATAATAATGCTCATTTCCCTAGGTAGATAAAGAGTTGCCTATGAATGAGTGCTCCATTCATGATTTCCTTGTTGCCCACTCTAGCAGTTAGGAATGTATGCTTGCATTTCCATCAGACCATCTGTGATAGTGCTAATCCCGTGATGGCGAACCTATGACACACGTGTCACAGGTGACACGTGAGGTCATTTTGGGTGACACGCCAGGGCTTCCCCCAGGGCCCCAACCCACCTTATATTTTCGCATAAGTTTTACAGGCTTGTCTTAAACATTTAGGGCAGGGATTTTGGCAGACCTCTTTCAAAATTATTCTCTAGTAAAACTCGGCAACAAAAAAAGTCACTAATTGATACTAAATAAAATGCAATGCGTTCTATTGTTGTTTTCAGTTCAGTTCAATTCAAAATTACTATTAAAAGTAGCAATAGTCAAAGTACTATTAAAAGTTGGGGGGGTGACACACCAGCAGGGTCACGTTAGGCATTTTCAAAACCTTTGACACACCAAGCCCAAATGTTTCGCCATCACTGTGCTAATTACTTGTTTAGGAAGGAAAGCAGGGAGCTGAATATCCCCTGCCCTCACACAACTGATCTGCATGTCTAATAGGGTCCAGGGCAGTGGTTCCCAAACTGGGAGGCGTGGCTCCCAGGGGAGCTGCGGATAACAGCCAGGGGAGCCGCAGAGTGTCATAGAATCCTCTCAGAAAACAGTGCAATGCCAATTGGCAGGCATCAACATCATGTAAAAGGGAGTCATGGCCAATGGTTGCCAATGGCCAAGGGAGCCCCAGGTTGAAAAAGTTTGGGAAACGCTGGTCCAAGGCATCCAGTATGAAAACAGTTAAGGTTGGTGCTGAAATTTCAAAGCAGTGAAAGTGGAAACAAATGTCAGGGTTCTTCTCAAGACAAAACATCTGAGAATTTTCGAAGAGAAGCCAAATGAGTTTTCATGTGACAACTGAAATTTTTCAGGGGGTTCCTACACATACCTGCTGCTCTTGCCATTGTCAGAGTCTCTTCAAAATGTTTAAGATTCTTTTTAAAAATAGACAAAAGGGCTTTGAAGCTAAGTGGATAAGATCAATGTTTGAAATTTATACTATACAGAATTCTGCCTGGAACACACTAGGAATCTCTTCTGTGGCTGCTAAAACTAACTTGGAGTGCAGTTTTAACTAGTATTCAACAAAAAGAATTCCTGACAAAATAAAAATGCTGTATTTACAGCAATCAGAACTCAGAGAATGGAGAAGAAATGGATAAGAAATTTCAATTTAACAAAACAGAATGGTCAAAAATGTGACCATTGGAATCAACTACAATTACTGATAGTTTATGGAAAATTAAGGCTGCAATTCTATACACACATACCTGGGAGTAAGTACCATTGAATTTAATAGAATTAACTTCTGAGGGAGCATGCATAGGCTTGTGCTGTTAGTATATGACCATACTAACAATCAAGTGTTATACTTCAATAGCTCTCTGTTGTTCAGGATATTAGTATCAGTATCTTTTTTTCCTCAAATGCATAGCATGCAGTATTTGCATAAGTTATTCATAACATAACATGCAACACTGCAGACCCAGTAATATGAAAAGTAACGTACTTTACATGACCAGGAGACAACTCACTTTAGATACGTCAGATATTTCACCTAAAGAAGGACAAGCCACTTAGAAAATTGGCAAGAATGTCTTCCTTGACTTCCACATAGATGTCATAATACAGAATATACACAGTCCAATCCTATCGTAAGATCCACTGCGGGCAACCTCCCCCGTGGCAGAAAGTCTACTCGAGGAAAATGACGCTCGTCCTCTTCCCCGAGTGTAAACAGCGCTGGGGCCGATCGGCCTCCTCAGAATTCCGGCAGCTATTTTGCCGGTGGCAATCGGAGGAGGCTGTGTAATGACTCAGCTGTGCAGCGGGGGACATGATTCGGTCTAGGCCGATCCCCTTCCCCTCCCGGAGTGGCTGGGTCTATCGGCCCCTGCCGTTTGCTCCAGAACTGCACCCCCCTCCGCTGGATCCTTACCTGGGTCCTCCGGTGGGCAGGCGACAGTTCGGGCGGTGGAGCAGGGAAGGCCGGCCTTGCGCCGGCCTTCCCTGCTCGGAAGTAGATGCAAACGTGCCTTATTGCATGTTTGCGACGTCTTTGGCCGGCGGAACGCTCGTTCTGCCGGCCGATTTTAGAATAGGATTGCGCTCACAGTGTCCTACAGTTGCTATTGCCCTCGCACTGCAAATACAGTATTGTAGTTTCACAGGAATTCAAACTAGGAGGATAAATGAGGCCAGAAATAAGAGATGGCAAACATGTAAGGGGCGGGTGTGTGCATAAATAGTGGCCCTAGTCATGTGACTTGCAGCCCCTGGCAGTGAATCAGGGTGCACAGATGTATTCATTTTACCATGCACATGAGAATGTGCATCTTCACCAACAATGTCCAACACAGATAGTGGGTTGCATTGATGTACTGTATTTTACGCTCCACAGGACACATCGGTCCATAGGACGCATGCATCCTATGAAGCATAAAATACAGAAAAAAAGGTTTTTACTTACCTGGGCTTCGGGAGGCCTGTGGGGGCTTCGGGGAGGCCTGCGCGAGCCTCTGCAGGCCTCCCCATGTTCATTTCGGCCGAAAATCACTGTTTTCGGCTGAACTGAACATCAGAGAGGCCTGCAGAGGCTCGCGCAGGCCTCCCCGAAGCCCCCGCAGGCCTCTCCGATGTTCATTTCAGCCGAAAACAGTGATTTTCGTCCATTTCCGGAAATGGCCAAAAATCGCTGTTTTCGGCCGATATGAACATCGGGGAGGCCTGTGGGGGCTTCGGGGAGGCCTGCACGAGCCTCTGCAGTCCTCCCCGAAGCGCCCCCAAGCCCAGGCTTCGCACTATAAGACACACGCTTTCCCCCCCCCCTATGTTTTTTTGGGGAAAAGTGCGTCTTATAGTGCGAAAAATACGGTATATCCAGCTGCAGATCTGTATCCATTTCTGCCCACACTCTGAATCCAGCAAGGGAAAAGTGCAAGGAAACCTGTTGCTACATTACTGTTATTCAGAATAGTTATATACAGTAATGCCTTACAAGGAAAAAAAAAACAGTTCACAAAGTATAGTAAAAGGAATGTCAAAGGAATTGCAGTTTGCTCTCCCCTGCTAAACGTAAGACAGTCACTACTTTAAAAAGTGCTTCTTTGCCCTGTTAGCAGGGAGGGATGTAATGCCATTGTTGGGACAAGTCATAAAGATCTGCCGAGTGGAGCATTAGAAAAATTATCACACAACTATTTGGCTAGGTAGTGCTTTTTTCAGCTGATGAATCAGTATGTAACTGAAAAGGATACCTCTGTTTTAATGTAACCTCATTCGATGGCATTGCTGAGAGGCTTAATTAAATTCAGGTGGTGTACCATCTTGTTAAATTATGCTGACAATAAAAGGGGGTGGGATAGTAAGAGAAAGAGGCCAACCAATAAAACAAATTTATTTCAGCATAACAGGTGGAACTTTATACAGGAACGTGCGTCATTTATCTGAAAATCTGTTAATCCTCATTCAGTGGTTCCCAGGATGCTTCTGCACTTTGCTGATAATGATTTATTGCACTCTAGTAAAAAAAAAATAAACAACATATTGTTACAAGTTTGACTGTAATGATTATTGTGAATAGGTCTATCACTGATTGTGCCCAACCTGGTTTCGTGATCCTAACAGCACAATCCACTTAGAAGTAAGTTCCAGTGAGTTAAATGGGACTACTACTATTTTACTACTGCTATTCAATGGACATTGCAAGGCCTTATCTCATGACGCTCAAGCTTTGGAATGCTGGAGTCACATACACTCAGATTCAACTAATTACTTTCTGTTTAGCATAAACTGTGGTTTGCTATTACATCAGAATCAGCAAACTATCGTTTTTACTTGCCCTCCACACCAACATTGCAAACCACAGTATGATTGGCCAGTCATCCAACATGGATCACATCTCTTAAGGGAAGCAAAGCAAAAGCAGAGGGGAGGAGAAACAAGCTATGAGTGCTTTGCTTAGCAACCACCACCACCCCAAAAAAATCAACACTAGATGCTCAATCAGAACTTGGCTGGTGATCCACCAGAGTTTATCTTCTGTCTGCTGTTGTTGTATGGTATTACTTGAAATTATTCAAACACCATTCAACTTGCCCTCTTTACCCTTTCAAGTCATTATGCTCAACATTGCAATTTTATGAGTGAAATCTGACTTGTTGAATTATGGCCTTGTCCTCCTAACATATGCTTAAGTAGACCACGAAAGATTAGGCAAGCTTACAGACAAAGCATTCCACTCAGATTTACTGCATCTTATATTTTAACATGACATGAGGAATCCAGCATGGTCCTGTTAACACTTCATAGTGGGGAAGGGGGTATGTACCATCATTATTTATTATTTATTTATTTTTCACATTTTTATACCGCCCTTCCTCCAAGGAGCTCAGAGTGGTGTACATATTTCCGCCCCTCCTTTTTGTCCTCACAACAACCCTGTGAGGTAGGTGGGGCTGAGAGATAGTGACTGACCCAAGGTCACCCAGGAAGCTTTGTGGCTGAGCAGGGATTTGAACCTGGATCTTCTAGGTCTAAGTCCGCCTCCCAAACCACTACACGCTTACCAGCGTCCCAAAATCGATGCTGGTTTTGGCCTAGAGCGGACCCGAGCCGCTCCCAAGGGTGCACTATGGGTGCCTAACGGGGTTCCAGCTTCTGTCGCATCGTTGACCGGAAGTTCTAGAAGCCGGAAGCACATTGGGCAGCCACAGTGCACCCTTGGGAGCGGCTCGGGTCCGCTCTAGGCCGAAGCCAGCGTCGATTCTGGACGCCTAACCATCATCCACACTCAAGTCTCACAGTATGCACATTTCTCACTGGGTTTCCTAAAATCTAGGAAGCTATAGCTATGTATTAGTTGAGATACATTGGAAGATGAATCCTATTAGCAACATGAGATCAAAAGATAAACACATAAAAGCCTTCCGGAATAGTTGAAATGCTAGATGATTGCAAAATGTGGCACACGCTCTCAAGAAGAATCTAACATATCCAGTCTGATACATCCTGACCCAAATGCAACTTTTTCTCCCTTACTGCTGAAGAAAGTGAAGTACCTTAATTTTCCTCCCCAATATACCGGTAATATAATTTACGTAACCCTTAAGACTTCTTTGTGAGGCATAGAGAAATCTGAAAGGGCTTTGGCACTCCTGTGATCAATTGTCATAGGGTCGTTTGTCTATTTTGAAGCAGTCCTTTGGAAAGGAGCTATTTCAAACGCAGGAAAAGCACCAGAAATTATTTTAAGAATATCTCAGCTTGGTCCCCTGGTAGCCTGAGTCCCTTTTAAACTAGACCTATATAAATTTGAGCATATGTGAAGCATCCATTTTTTTCCAGTAGGTCCTAAACTTCAATCAATCTACTTCCACATAGCCTTTGTATATACGGACTCAGGAGGAGTTTCCTTAACCATATGCAGCAATCATTCGACTTTGCTGCTCTTTCTGTTCTTCATGAGCTCCTGAAGTCATTGAGAGGAGCACCAAAAGCTTGACAGCTTTGTTTCTCAAAATGAGGCACTCTCTGAATGGCTTGGAATAAGCCCTCGTCCTCCCTTTTCAGATAGGTCCTTTCTTGTTCCAAGGATGCTTTCAAGACTCAAATTGTGCTGAAATTTTCATGATTTGGTACTACAGTACAATGTGACCAAAGGTCTCTCTGACACGGGCAAAGAATACCGAATGGTTTTGATTTTCCTTTGTTCATCTGAGAAGCTTGGAGCCATCATTGATTTCCTTCTTTACAGAAGCCAAGTGCTCATGGCAATACAGATTCTAAGAACAAGAGGCAAAACCTCCACATCGATTCTACATAAGTAAGAACAGACCAATTATAACTTTCCCTCATGAACTCCTAGGATGCTTCACAGTTTACGTGGCAGTTATCCTTGCTACTGCTACACTGGAGTTTTAAGCAATCACCTGCGGTGTAAAAGGGAGACACCTATTTCCAAACATGCAAAACTGACACATTCTTCCAACCAAAGAAAGAAACTACAGGGTACTTTCCTTTGCCATCCTCAGGCAACTCATTTATGGACAGGTGAAGGTGAGAAGTCCCCGTTCTTTTTGTGATGGCCCTCTTAGCTAACTGTTTTAGAAAGTTATGGGGAAACATTACTTGGCTAAAACGGGGGGGGGGGGGACCAAGGGCTTCCATCCCATAATTGAAGATGGTTCTGAAGGCATCCTGGGTCCCACCTTGTTTAATGCTCTGAAGGTCAAAACTAGCATCTTCAATTGGAATCAGAAACCTATAATGCATTTCCCTACCTCCACTAGTAGCTGGCATGGGGAGGCAGAGGAACTCATTGAATGATGGTCCTATTCACTCAGTGACTGCTATGAAAGAATAAGGCACTTTGTGGAACACACACCATAAGGATACTAACGCCCAAGGCAGACAAAAGATGCAGCCTACACCATAACGTGGCTCCACCCACATGTGACATCATGTAACACCTCCATTGCTTATTTTGCTCTTCCCTCCTTACCCCTACTTCTTTTGTCTTGCACCTGTTATACTGCAAGCCATGATGGCAAGGAACGTTTTTTGTTGTTGTTTTTAACGGTGTATAGAAATACTTTAAGCCTAATGGCAATTACAAAAGCCTGAAGGCCACTCAGTCCAACGCTTGGAACAAAAGTAACAAGCTCGATACTTAAGCACTTGTAGCAAAATCGCTTCCCATATAGTTTATGATGTGCCCCCACACTTATAGGAAAAAGAAAATTTCCAAGCCATGATACCTTCACAATGACACCAAGGTGTATCATGCCCCAAAGACATGCTTTTTAATTAACATTTTTATCAAGGTTTTTTCTTAGTTATACAAAAGATACAGGTCAGTATACAATGACCCATCCCCACCTCTCCACCAGCCCCTCTGTAACTGATGAAAGATCTATAGCGCAATCCTATCCAACTTACACCACCGGTGTAACCAGCGGAGGAGGGCAGGGCAGGGCGAGAGGCTATGAAGGGGAGGGGAGATTTAAATCCCCTTTCTGTTCTGGGGCCTCCCGTTCTTGCTGCACAGCTGGTTACACCGGTGGTGTAAGTTGGATAGGATTGCGCTGTTAATGAAAGATCTAATACAGACCAGACTAATCACTTTAAGCCAACATCATTCCTGGAAAATACAACAAGAACTCCAGTACAGTTCACTGCTATCAGGCAGAGATGCCCAGAAGGAACTAGAGAGACTGATCTGGCCATCCTGCTTTCACTACCACCATCACCCTGGCTCTCCTCAAAAAAGCAGTACTTCAAATAATACTGATATACGCTTGTACATGCACCACATTCTACAGAGTAAATTGCAAATGCCTCTCTCTGGTCGCCTCCAATCCATCACGGAGGAAAACACTTTTGTGGGCATAAAAGCAGAACTCACTCATTGAGCCACTTTCTACATGTGATGTTCTAGCATTGTAGCCCAGGCGCGACTGATCTGATGCCCCCACGTCAATATTGTTATTACATTTTATTATTTCCTATCTGATGCTCTGAATGAATGTTACCAGGTATGGCTAACCAAAGAGCACTCCTGCTTCTCTTTTCTTCTGATTTTATAGCCTTATTGTTCTCGATCGCCTTTTCACCCAATTGGCTATAAATTGTCTTCTGGCATCTCTATATGCCCAAGTGGCTTCTCAAGCTGTAAGAAAATGTCCCCATGGTGAAACTCTGTGGCTTCAGAAATGATTTAACTAATCTCTTTACCGTTATCAATTTATTATCAGCAGAGAAATGTCACGTTTGTAATTCAGAAGCAGGATCAACCCTCCCTGTCCTGCCTGCCTGCCCTGCATCTTGAATGTTTCAAACTTGAGAACAATTGGATTTTCAAACATCAGTGCCAGAAGCATCCCTTCCCAATTTAGAAAGATTTAGAGAACTGAACTCAAAATGTTCTGGTTCTTGTTTTTATCCCAGTAGCACCGACACCTCCATTTTGATTGATTTCCTCCTTGACTACTTATGAGGCACTATCAACTATTTCCCATCATGAAGCCAAAGCATTATCACCAAACATATTTTGGGGGTTGTATATCTTTACATTAGAGCTGCAGACACTAATTGGTGGCTGTAGAACTAAGGACACACATGTCCCTTGTTTGTGGCTGCTTTTGGTTCTAGTGTGTTTTATAACAGAGAATTTCAATGTAAATTTCATAGTTCATTAGTCATAGTCCACTTATCAATTTATACACATTCAAAGTAGAAAATAAACACTAAAATATAACTTTATAGATTATATAAAGAGAAGGCAGGTAAGGCAGGTAAGGATCCGGCGGGGGTGGTTTGACAGGCGCGAGAGGGGAGCCATTGGCCTAGCCGGCCCGGGAGGGGGGCAGAGGATGGCCTCAGCCATATCCCGGTCCCCGCCAGGCGGCTAGGCTATTACATGGCCTCCTCTGACTTCTGCCAGCGATCGGGCCAACCTGGAGTTACACCCGGGGAAGGGAACGAGAGTCCCCTTCCCTGAGAAGACCTCCAGCCCGGCGGCAAAACGGATCCTTACACAGGATTGCGCTGCCTGAGATTAAAGACTTGCCTGTTAAGAAAAGTCCTGATTAGCTTGTCAAATTCTTGAACCTGATGAATCTGTGATGGCAACAGGGCCATTCACAGATGTAGAGCCATAATGGGACTGCGGTAGGTCTTAGTACCAAGGTATAAATATAGTATTTCAATTGCTTGGGAGTAATGAATGAGAGTTCTTTTAGCAATATTCAATACATTTATTATAGCCTGAACACCAAACCATTAAACCGTATGATTTCCCGAATATACTTCATGTGATGCATTTTTATTGTGCCCAAGTTAGCTGAAAAACAAGTATTAATATGGGGTGGGGAAGTGGATACAAAAGGCAAGTTTAAACTAGATATAATTACAAACAAGCAGGTCACTGGGGAGCTATTTGCAATATTATAGGTCTGCCTTTACATTTAGAAGACAATGAAATAGGTCCAGTGTTACAAAAAAGACCAGGAAGGCTTGTAAAAGTATAATGAATGTCAAGTTTTTGGAGGAAAGCAATTAGATGAGTCAAATGGCAATAAAGTGCTTTAAGGAGTGTTTCCTGGGTGGTTGAATTACAAACAATATCACTATCTCTGAAGAGAGAGAGAGAGAGAGAGAGAGAGAGAGAGAGAGAGAGAGAGAGAGAGCATCCACACATAATACAACATACCGTCGTATCTCATATTGCCCCTGTAAGGAATTAACAGCACAATCCAGGGCATGTCTACTCAGAAGTAAGTCCCATTTTGTTCAACAGGGCTTATTTCTAGGAAAGTGTATCTAGGATTGCAGCCTAACAGACCTCTACATGTCTAATCAGAAGTAAGCCCCATTGATTTTAATGGGGCTTACTCTTTAGTAAGTGTGTATAGGAGTGCACTGCAGCCTAATTTTAGTGAATAGACAGTTTTGAAATGGCTAGAGAAAACCAAGCTTCCTGTAAATTTTTGTCCTCAAAATGGCCTGCAAATCAGTCAGTACATTGCTCCTATCAC
The DNA here is from genome assembly GCA_026170595.1 of Plestiodon gilberti rubricaudatus. Lineage (NCBI taxonomy): Eukaryota > Metazoa > Chordata > Lepidosauria > Squamata > Scincidae > Plestiodon > Plestiodon gilberti. The sequence continues at coordinate 129,363,884 of JANXHW010000003.1, read as the reverse complement.
CTACAGGTGAGTAACAAAAGCTACTTGACACTGAATCAAACTACAGTATTGGTCCTTCTAGCCCAGTACTGGTATCTACTTTGACTGTTGGGTCAAGTCAGATTCCAAGCCCCTTTCCAAGCTACAGTCATTTAAACTACAGATTGCAGGGACAGAATTGGGGCGTTTGTATGTAAAACATTTGCCCTACCACTGAACTAAGGAATTTAACTACCTTCTCCCATCTCCCACCATGGTCCATGGTACCTATGGCAGCTTGAGGGATGGCAAAAAGGAGAGGCACATTAGGAGAGACGGACTCCATCTCTTCTTTCTGCCTTGCTGCTTCTGTCCAGACACCTCATTACTCCTCTGGATTCTGGTTATGTGTGCTTAGGTCAGGACACAAATAATAAATGCAGATGAAATAGGATTGGGGTTAACTGTCCATCCATCTAGCCCTATAGAATAATCTTACAGCAGGATTTTGGGCCAGCTGAAGTTTCCAACTGATTTTCAAAGCCAGTTTCACAAGAATGCTTATAGTAAGCCAATCTTGAGGTTATTAGAACGTGAACAACTGTGGCCTGAACATCTGAGGACTATGAGCTATCCTGAATTATAATGTCAGTTGAATTCACCCTATTTACATTTTGACATTTCTTAAGAGGACTTGTAATAATGTCTAGTGTTATAAATCCAGATTGGGGGTGAAAAGGCTGCTCTCTCAGTAGCTTCATCAGACTCTCTAGCCCCTTTTCAGCAATATTCCCCAAGCACAATTGCAAAGGCAACTCTCTGTTGAGATGCACTGCCTTCCACCCCATGCATTTTATCCATTTCAATCTTGATACAATTTGCATAACTTACATTTGTATAAATACTCAAGGTTCAAAAAAACAAATGAGCAAAAAACACCTGCACAGGATATCTCCAGGAAGATCTTATCAAACAGTAATTATGGGCCAGTAAGCCCTGAATACCTACTGTAAATTTATCTTAAACCCCAAGTGCACCATACTTATATTTCTAAAAGATCTTGAAATATTCATAGCTTGTCCTCCAAAAGGGCTTCAGGGGAATATTGTGGCTTGGTTCCAAAGGTATCTCTGATAATAGTGCTTTAACTGTGTTAGAATAGAGAACGCTCTCCATGCGCCACTGTCAAAAATAGCTTTTGGGTATCACTATAGTTCAGATCCAAGGACATCTCTTTGGAGGATTCCCCAGGGCAACTGAAAGATGAGCATCGGTAAGTATCGTAGTCAATGTTCTATAATTATAGTAAAGACATTATCAGCAAAATTGCCTCAAAGAACTAAAGGCATTTAAGTCACACAATTTTGTTCCTTTCTCTCAGTAAGTATTATTCACTCACTGTATTACAGTTTGTCCAACAGTCGTGCTTGATTCCCTATCCTCTAGAAGGGTGCCCACACAGCAGAAGGCCCTGTGTAGCCAGAAGGCCCTCTGCGGTGATGACATATGCATCGCATGCTCCTTGTGCATCCCACATTTTATTCACTTCCAAGTTCCACAAGGGAGACTGAAGCAGACCACGGCACCCAGAGCTAGCTATCGTTGCAGTGTCCGAGCCTGATACTGGAGAAGGGAGGAGCGCGGAGGCTGCATGCAAGTGGCTGTCCTCACTTTCGAACATGAGAGCAGCCATTAGGTGGTGCATGGAGCCTGAGGGCTATTCCCCCCCCGAGCTTACGCCCAGAGCAGCTGCTCCTCAGGCCCCGCCCAAGTTACACCCCTGCTTACACAGTCTAAAGAGCTGGTGTGCATCTGAGGAGGCCCACTGGGGACTCCGGCACTTACACCGGGGGAAGGGGACGAACCTTCCCCTCCCCCCAAGGTGAGCCCTGACCGTGCTGGCGTGGGCTGCATCCTGCCTAGGATGCAGTGGCCGGCCAAGATCGGGCTGCCCATCATTTTCATTATTGTATGTTCCAGGAAGGAATATAATGGTAGAAACCATTTCTAGGGTTTTATACTGCCTGGCAATTGATGGTGAAGTACAGAACCCTAATTAACATGATTAATTTTAATTTAATTTCGAGTATCCCAAACTTCTATTGGGACACAGTTATCCCAAACTTCGGTTATCCCAAACTTCTAAATGGGACACAGCCACCTTCCTGAGTGGAGATGAAAGGAACAGTTTTTGCTTTTGGAGTTTGGTCAGAGAAAAAAAGAACACAGTTCTACATTTATGGAGCTAGCTGGTGAAAGCAATCTAAAGGATTCAAAGTCACTAATGCTACTTTGGGGTTGGCATTGCTGGTCTATATCTATCTGTTGCCTGCTAGTCCTCAGTATTTGTAAATAGACAGCACATCACAAGTCTCCAATGCTCGTCCTACCAACCCTGTACCATGAACTTCCCACTGTTTTGAAAAGTGGGAAGCATAAAACTCAACTGTCTTCATGTACCACAGATTTCCTTTCCCTTTTGGTCATACCGAGGCTATATGGATGGGATTCTGCCCACCCCAGTAGATTCCTTGTAAAACAGCATTAGAAAACACGGCCGTTCCAGGATGCATTCTTTCCAAAGTTTGTTTTCAGAGGTTCTCAATACTGCTGATACTCAAAGAACTACTTTTTTTTATTTAGTTCCTGCAAAATGAGATGATACACAAGGGAGTGACTGCAATGGATCAGACCCATGAATATTTCAATACTACAAAGGATCTTCCTCAGCATATTAGGTACCATAAAACAAACTGCTGTTTAAACACTGTCCAGCAAAATCCCACAGCTAAAAGAATCCTTGCAGCAGCATATGGGAAGGTGCCAGAGATGGCTGAATCTGCCGCCTTAAAATATTGGTACTTTGGGATGGTGATGAAGGAGGGCTGAAGCCAAAATTGCAGGCCTCTAGTCTCGAAGGACCTAACAGTGATAGAAAGTTATAGCCCTATGGCTCATTCTTTTGCACCAGGAGATCTATTTATCTACATAAAATGTTGTGCATGCATGCACACGATCACAAACATGCTCTTGTGGCAAGAGTATTGACACAGCAAGAGAGAGATAACAGTTCCAAAGAGGAAACGGGTAGCACATGGAATGGAATATACATTTTAGGGAAGACCAGAGTAAAGTATCTCAGTCTCCATAACTCTCTTTGTTTGCTTGTTGGTTTATTTAATTGCAGTATTTATATACCACCTTTCTCATAGACTCAAAGCAGTTTACATAGGCAGACCAACTATAAACCCCTATTTTTTTCAAATTGAGGTTTTTATTACAATGTTATTCTAAGAGAGAAACTCATAGAACCCTCCATTTCTCAAGATGTTTCTCTTCATAGTGCAGTTGTCGTTCTTACCACACAGCTCTTGGCTTCCACAGGCAACCACAATCAAGCCTCAGATGGGTTCACAAGCTGTTATCCATTCCTGCCAGCTGATAACTCCACAGCCCACACTCCTCTGCATTCCATTCCTCCATTAGTGACATTTTGTCCCTCTTCCAAAGTAAGACTGGGGCTGACTCTGCTTAGCTTCTTCAGGCAAGGCGGCAGCTCAACCTCCAGGCCACACCTCCCTGTTCCTCTCCTCACATTCAGTGAACTCATGAATAGGGGGGTGGTCATGTTGACTAGCCACAACCTGCTGCTGCCACAACTACTGACCACACCCTCAGGTGTTCACACTTACCATGCTTGTCTGAACAGGGCAGTGCTGAATGCAAGGAGATCCCTCTCTGGTAGGGCTCCAAATTGCATGGAGCAAGCCACCTTGCATTCCGCCCTGAGCCCTGTGGAGACAAATGCTGAATGGGCAGGTGCTCAGAGGTGTGAGGACACAGCTAGCTAGCATGGCCTTGCTCCACTCTATACATATTCAGTAAGCACGGGGAGGGTAATTTCCTGAAAAAATGGATTTGTAATCGACTGGTAGAGTAGCTAAATCTTTACCTGGGAATTGAGAAAGAAGAGCAGCACTGCGACCGGTAGTGGTAGCACTAGAAACACACGCAGAGGGCAGGGACAAACAAAGAACCAAAGCCCCTCCGTTAGACTTTTGAAAGAAAAATAATGGCGCACTGCAGGTAAATACTGTACATCCATTATAACTTAAAAACAAAGGTGAGTCATAAAATGAGTCATAAAATCAGAGACCTCCATTCAATACTGCTGAAATTTGGCATGAAGTAATGCAGTCACAGTCTCCACCACCCTTCCAAATTTGGTGCAAATTCATTGCAGAATACAGCCGTTTAAAATCTTGCCTGATTGATTTTGTCTTCCCCCCAAACCCTGTCACTTTATTTAATTTAAGAAAATTCTGTCCCTTTGGATTTATGTCCCTGAAATTGTTTTCAAAAATACACATTTTGGGGGAGATATGTTTGAGGGAGATACGTTATGTTGTTATTTTGAACAAAATCCAGCAATACGTTTGGAATGATTTGTCTTTAAATTCTTTTTGTTTTAAATGTCTATTGTACTGGCATTTAAAAATGTAACACGTCTTTGTTTGTAAGGTTGACAATTTTTCAGTCTTTTTGTGGACCTCAACAAATAGAGTTGATACCTGCCAAGCTGAGAGCAACCTGAGTTAAAATGCATTTTGTTCTTAACATCAACACTGCTTGTCCGATCACTCTGAAATTTAATATGGATGAATCAGAGGTCATGATCTACACCTCCTCAAATTTGGTCCAGATGCCTCGATAAGTGAGCAAGATACAGCCCTTTGAAACCTGACCACACTTTTCTTCACAAAAATGAAATCATGTTGCCAAACTGACCCACATCTTCTGCATAAAGCTGCCTTTATCGGGAACTGTCTGTAGCAATGCTGTGAATTAAATGTGTTATCTGAAGAGGAGTTGGATTGGAGGCCACCTTTTGTTGCTCTCTCTCTCTCTCTCTCTGTGTGTGTGTTATGCTTACTATTATCCATTCTATGCCTTAAGATCAGTAGAAGTAGTTGCTTAGAAATATTTTGTCTCGAGACTGTGGTATAAATTTAATTGTCTAAAGATCTATACTGCTCTGGGGTCATGATAAGCAGGTATTTACTCCTTAATGTGGGTTTCACACTTTGGGTTTCCTTAGTAGCTAACCTGAAAACTGGAGGTGTGAACATCTTATCTTTAGAAGGCAAAATACAACAACATTTTCCCAATCGCTTGGTAGAGATACACCTGATGAATGTCTGCCTACAAAGCACAGTTTCCCCAAAATGCCCCCTTTTCAAAGTTCTAAAATTCTTCTCCAAGTAAGTTTCCCAGTGCCCTAATAATTGACCCCTTTGTTTACACTGTGTACTCCCCACAAGCGGTATGTTAATCACCTAGAGTTAGAATTCTCAACCCAATGTTAATGCATAAAAAAGCATGAATGTTGTTCAATGGTTTCAGTACAAAGCAGAGATGTTTGGTTTGTACTTGGGAATAAACAGTTCACTATTCATTACTGCTGTATAATACTATCTAGATGTTTATCCTTGCCAGTATTTGAAAGCAAAATGTGCTTATAAATTAATTTTGATTGTACCGATAGCTCCTGTTCTTTTTTAGTTTGTTTCATCCAGAGAACTGTGTTGAAATCAATCCTAGCTATCTTTTTTTTTCTCTTTGGTTGTCTGCATTGGTACTAAACCAATCTATTATGGGATGTCAGAAGTTCTTTTCTGAATCTCAAGGTAATCTCATCTCTAATGGTTTTATACAGTAGCTATTTAATCTTTTCTCTACAGAGAAAGGACAGCATAACCTTACTTTCCACATACACCCCTCCTTTCCAATAAATCTCATGGTTAAGAATTTCAATTAGGAGAAAAACAAGGCCAGCATCATTAGAAATACAAAGATATAGGGGAAAAGAACTCCATAATGTATGGAACTACTAATGTTTTTAATTAGGAGGTTTAAAATCAGGTCACTCTGTCTCTGTCTACCATTCATGACATGAGAAAATCCCATATAGAGAAAAGCAGGAACTCATGCTATGTTATGTTATTGGAAGGCGATGTCACTCACAACCAGAACGGTCTGTAGCAATGCTGTGAATTAAATGTGTTGTCTGAAGAGGAGTTGGTATAAAGAAAGTCTCAAAGCCCGACTGGGTAATTTTTCTGCATCGTTCTGTCATTGCTACAGAGAGAGGAAAAAAAAGTCATTTCTTTTGGAGTAGAAAAGACTTCACACTGCTAGTGACAAAAAATAACCTTCTAGCATGAATCTAAATACTTCTGAACCTACAAGGGAGAGACATGTTCACACAGCTTCTGCATAAAGCTGCCTTTGCTGGGTCGAGAACTGGATCCATAAACTAGCTGATGGTGCACAAGTGCAGTTTGATGCATGTTGGGACTTTTGATGCAAGTTTTGATGCAACTTTTGGGAGTTTTGATGCAACTGAAGCTGAAGCACCATTAGGGGATCTAATAGTATTTTCCTGAGTGATGCGCGTACTACAAAGACTTTCCAAGCCTCTTACTATATATTGTTGCTTTTATTATTTGAAACTGGAACCATTTTTTCCCAGTCTTCTCCTTCATGGTTTTTTGGGGGCGCTGGCTCTTCGGCTTTGAAATGGGGATGAGCACCACACCCTAGAGTCAGACACAACTGGACTTAATTGTCAGGGGTCACCTTTACCTTTATTGTTTTAATCAAAGTAGTATTGAGTTCTCACCTTGGAGAAACGAGGGAAAACATGATGGAAATTCGATAGCAGCACTCAAGTAAATTACACTGCCCAGAGATTCTGACATAAAAGCTCAAAAACAAGGGCAGAGAATATGGACACTGTTGTTTTGAGGTGACCACTGAAGCAAGAAAAGTATAGTCCAAAGGTCTCACAGTGAAATCTCATGAGAAAAGTGAGGACAGAACAATGATGGGAATTGTAGCTTGCAGAAAAGGCTCATGGAAACTGAAGTGCAAAACTTCAGTTAATGGTAGGGCATCAATTATAATGGACTGTCGCCTTATAAAAATGAATCTATATTTTAATGAGTATCTTCTTCTAAAAATGCCATATTTTGCTTCAGATTTTGAACCTAAGGAGATCTTCTTACACTCCTAGTTTCATGTTTAGACTAAGAACATAATAACATGAGAAGAGCCCTGCTGGATCAGGCCAAAGGCCCATCTAGTCCAGCTTCCTGTATCTCACAGTGGCCCCACCAGATGCTTCTGAGAGCACACAGTCAACAAGATAACCTGTTTCCTGTTGTCACTCCCTTGCACCTGGCACAGAGAAAACCTACTTCTAAAACCAGGACATTGCTTATGGCTTGTAACCTGTGATGGTCTTTTCCTCCACACATTTTCTTATCAGTCAGAAATAAAGTGTCCAGCTGAATATAGATGGAAAGGGAGTAACTATTGTTTGTTCTTGAGACTCTTTGATAATAACTAGTCGGGCAGCCCAATTCTGCCTAAGGATCCGCCGGGCGGCCGAGGCTGCCCAGCCCGCTGGATCCCATGCTCTGCCGCGAGCAGCCTCCCGCCTGGCGGAAAGTCTACTCAGGGAAGGGGACGCTTGTCCCGCTCCCCGTGTGTAACTGGCGCTGGGGCCGATCAGCCTCCTCGGAATTCCGCCAGCTAAATCACTGGCGGAGGAGGCTGTGTAATGGCCCAGCCGATCGGTGGGGGACAGTATTTGGCCGAGGCCGATCCGCACCCCCACCTGGAGCGGCTGGGCCTATCAGTCCCCACCGTTTGCTTCCGAACCTCCCCCCCCCCGTCAACTGGATCCTTACCTGGGTCTGATGGTCGGTGGGCGCTAGGATTGCACTGTTAAGCACTGACAGCTCTCCTTGAACCTGTAGGTGATGGCAAAAATGCCACAGACATGAACTTCTGGGGTCAAACTATACTACTTGTAAATGGGTATGAGGATAGCTGATACTCTCTTTGGCATGCTTTTAGTGTGTTTAGAGGCAACATGAGTAAAACGATGGTAGTGAAATTTCAACATTACCATTTGAACACCAGACACTGAAGTGACTGACTGGACCAAATGCTCATAGGCCTATTTCTTAGAGGTTGCTGTGCTCTGGGAAATGGCTACATGTGTCCTGTTTCTGTGTTACTATCAGGTCTTCACCCATAGGACTCTGCTGATCCCAATAATTGTCTTGTCTTGCCTCTTACTGCCAGTAATTTTACGGTGAATCTATACTATAAAAGGTAAAGGTGACCTGTAATGCAGATCTGTCTAAAATCCTTGGTCTGTCTCCATTTTGAGTTTCCTGTCTTGGTTTTTCTGCCTGCCTGCTTCTGTAGCCCCAGTGATTGGCACTTGGCCAGAGGCCTTGGGAGCTGCGCTTCGTGCTGCCTTGTTATTCCTTATCTGCATGGGAACCCTGATATCACAACTTCTCCCAATTAACTAGCTGCACCTGTGCTGGACATCACGAGCTTCTCAGACTTGGGAGGGGGAGCGAGGAGTGAGCTCATCTTCGGGAACTTTCCCTTGCGTGTTGCCCTTTCATTGGTCTGCTCCCCCTTGTCAATCATCTTACCCCAAAAAGTCTACTTAAGCTACTATCCTGGCATCCATTTTCTCTCTCGTTATTCATTCTCTAACTGGTCTTTGTTGGAGACAGTTCTCCCTATCTGCTGTTACTCCTATGGCTTGACTTAGCTCTCTGCCTTGGGCAGGTCAGCCCTGCACCATCCTGCTGGGATGGCTATTCTCTTTTCTCATCATGGTGAGTGTGTAGGGACAAGTGCGTTAGCTGAGGAGTTAGTTCTTTGTTATTTTAGTGCTGTATTCTAGTATTTGAAAGTTATGCCTTTTTGCAGCAACCTAGTTGCCTGTATCTTTTACCTGTATCACTATGCTTGGTTTTGCGTAGCCTAAACTTAATAAACACCTATCTATTTTACCAGAGAGTGTTTTCTTTGGAACCCTGGAAACTAAGTCCTGGAAGCCTTGTTGCTTAGTCACGTACTACCTGTGTTGCACGTTGTATCCCTGCCTGGCTTGGTCAGCCAGACCTGGGACCAACGGTTCACTCTGTACCCCTTCCCAGTAGCCTGGGACAGGAAGGGCTAGGAGGCACCCAGTGCTGGTGGCAGTCTACCTGTACTATCCCCTTGGTCAGGGGTTAGTTGCTTTTACCCCCCTGTGGCTCAGGGGTGCCTTCTCTCCTTGGCTAGGAGTGGACAAACAACCGATTAGAGAGCAAATCGTCTCTGGTCGAGGTGGCCTGGCCTTGGATTGTGCCGGCACTGAAGCTAGAGAGGGTGGACCTCTCTATGACATGACCCCTGACAACTAAGTCCAGTCGTGTCCGACTCTAGGGTGTGGTGCTCATCCCCATTTCAAGGCCGAAGAGCCAGTGTTGTCCGAAGACGCCTCCGTGGTCATGTGGCCGGCATGACTCTCCTTGCCGCAGCGCGTAGCATGCAGCTGGAACACGGAGCGCTGCTTACCTTCCTGCAAGCGGTACCTATTTATCTACTCGCATTAACATGCTTTGGAACTTTCCCCAATTAGAAAAGCTAACCAGGAAGGGAGGGAAGGAGCCAGTCATGTCTCTATTGGCGTGAGGCCAGTGTGGGCGCAAACATATTGTTCAAACTGGCCCACAGACTTCTGCGTCAATTCAGGGAACAGCATATTAGCAGCTGCTTTCTTAGGTCACAGTTTGATGCTATGGCTGATGTGATGGCGGCCACAAGCAGGGGCTCCATGTTTTCTCCTCTTTCCAACCCTCAATGTTCAATAAGGCAAAACATTGGCAGAACGTTATTGTGCTGTGAGTTTTCCAGTCCCTGCTCTACCTCATTGGCTAATCCTTCAGGCCACAGGGAAACTTGTAATGTGATGGTGTCATGTCACATGCTTTGTCTTCTCAACCATTAGGAGAGAGTATGAGAAAATATGGGCGTATGGGCAGGAGGTCTGGCTCAGTTGGTAATGCCTGAAGATCTGAAGGACAGCAGTTTGGAGCGGCTGGAAGTGTCCATGTCTGTCGGAGAGCTGCCGGCACGCCACTGATAAGCTGCAGAGCCTCTGTGAGGGAGAGAAGCTGCAGCTGGCACCTTGAGTGGAAGTCAAGGTTGCCTGTCAGCTGAAGTGTGGTGAGGCGAACGCCAGAGAGAGAGAGAGAGAGAGAGAGAGAGAGAGAGAGAGAGAGAGAGCTGGACTGTGAAAGAAACATCTAGAATGAAGGGTTCTATGAAAGATTGGAACATACTGTATTGTAAAAACCCCTTGGGGATTAGAAAGCCTGCCTATGTAAACCACCTTTGAATTAAAGTCAAATTCGATGACCAAAGAAAAGGCAGTATATAAATACTGGGTTACATGGGGTTGTGAGGGCAGTCACAAGGGCAGTCACACTTTGGCTGTAACATGCAGCTCTGGTCCCAGGATGGGACCTGCACCAGCCATTCTGCATGTATGACAGAGATCTGTGTTTGAATCCCATTTAATGGGAAATCTTTTAAAGAGAAAAACACCCAGCGGCTGAATTCCATTACATATAACCATCTATCCTAGAAAATGTCTGTGAGTTATGGAAAGTTCTCCATTTCAGAGTCATCTTATTTAATTACTACAAATAATCTTTTTAATGCAATGCATTAGTGATTTTTAGATAAATAGTTGGGCTATATTTCATAAAGATAAAGGAGCTAGTCCCTCGCTTCTCCTATTTATCTCTGCATGTTTGGTCTCTTAGTACTTTCTTTGCCATTTGGAATTTTTCAAAATCAATTAAGTATACCAATGCACACTGATAATTAGATTTCAGAGACAGTTAAGAGCCAGCATGAAGACTGAATTGGAGGAACTTATCCCTGGACACAAATTAACTTTACTGAAAATGTGGAGCCAAGTATCAAGTGGAAAGTCTTATCTCTTTAATTGTTGTAATTAGACAGCGACATTTAATATTACATGAAATAGAGATAGTGGAAAAGACAATTAATTAGAGTCACATTGAATGTACGCTTGTTAAACCAGAACATCATGTTTGTTCATATACTTGAAAGTCCCCACATGAAGGTTGTAGTGTCCTTTCAATGGGTTTTTTTTTGTCCCTGGACTCTTAAATATGCTGGAGACTATACTTTTGGTCATATATTGACAAACAAGTGCTGAGACAAGTGCCCTAACAATACATCATCATATATCAAAAGAACCAGACATTGGAAAGGGAGGGCATCCATAACAGACATGAGGCAACCTGCCTCCAGCCCCATGCAGTGAACCACAGAAAGCAAGGGGCAGCAAACTGATAAGGGGTAAAAGTGGTGTTAACTTTTCGGTTGGTAGGAGAGGTATTACTCCTGCCAACCTAGCAGTTCGAAAGCAAGAAATTGCAAGTAGATAAATAGGTACCGCGAGCTTGCCGTAACAGCATTCCATTATTCATGCCAGCCATATGACCACGGAAGTGTCTTCAGATAGCACTGGCTCTTCAGCCTTAGAAACGGAGATGAGCACCGCACCCTAGAGTCAGACATGACTGGCTTTCGAGCAGGTAATACCTTTACCTTATGTAAAAGTGGTATTAGGCGGTGGTCTTGTTTCCTTCTTCCCTGCCCTTTGTCTATTATCTGCTCATTCACTAGTGTTCAAACATGGACTCCATCCAAGGACCCAAGAGTCTCCTGAGGAGCTCCTCCTGCTACTGCTGAAAATAGCTCTGGACTCAGGCCTTAGTGGCTGAATGAATCCAGACGAGAAGAGCCCTACTAGATTCTCATTGTCTGAGCAGCAAGATGGAGTTAAGGGGGTGCGCACACGAGAGGAAATAAACTGGGACATCCTAACTCCTTTCTCTCCATCACTCACAAGCTTCTAGGCCTTCACCAGCAGAGCTTATACAACTTGATCTCTTTGCAGGAAGGGGCTGGGTTACGACAATTGTTTGGAACAATAGTTTAAACAGGGAGATAAATCAACTGATACAAGCAGGCAAGAGGGGGTGTATGAATACTTGGGTATAAAAATGGGTATTTTTGTAATGTATAAATGGATGTATTAGTGGTTTGGGGTTTTTTAATTGTATTATTCCATTACCTCCATCTGTGTATGTGCATCTGTTTTCCAACACACACGTGCACATGCAACATTTCCTGCATTACAAAATACGAATATCCTTATATAGGAATATAGACTTATCTAACTAAAAGTATAATGTAGAAGTTAGATTAATAAGATATCACTTAGACAACACGGTCTGTGTGGTTTTGTTACAGAAACAATGTAAAATTTTATAGCAATTTGCCTTATTTTCTGGAGATAAAGCAAAAGCAGATAACGAATACAAACCCTGTAGGGATAACAAAGGGCAACTAAGCGTATTTTACGGATTGATTGTCAATGGCAGTCAGGCCCCTAATACCCATTAGAACCTCTGAAAATCTACCTCATTTCCCAATTATCTGAGACAAAGCTTGATCTAAACTCCCATTAAAGTCATTAAGAGCTTCTCTATTTAACTTCAGAAGGCTTTAGATCAGGTTCAGGGACAGCAAAGAAGTCACTCATGTCATACAAAAAAGAAGGAAAAAGAGCCTGCATACGGCGTCAAGTTCTTTTGGCTTCACCCTGAAGGCATAAGGTCGCAAATATCTATTACTACCCTTCACCACTCTTCAGTTGTTGTCTTCATGGTTTAGTAATCCATTGACCACATTCCTAGATTAGGTGCAGGTTTCCATCTTGATGTCAGTGTCTTCGACATAAGGTGCTGCAATAAATTCTGGTTTTTCAGAGGTGGCTTGACTCATGCTGTGCTTCCTAGGACACCATAGTTTGCAGAAAGTATCTTTGGATTAGGGAACAAGTAGGCCGGACAGCTGGATCAGGTGGAAAGCTCAGTTGAATGAACGTACCTGGCGGGATTCTTGTGTTGGGTGATTTAAATATCGCACAATTCAGCCTTCTGTGCCACCATATCGCAATATACTCTGCAGATATGGACAGCCCATTTTATTCTCACAACCACCACTGAATTAGGTTAGGGGGTTGAACCCCAGTTTGCTGGGTTATGCCTTATACACCATTTTGTCTTGCAGCTGTCATATTGTGTCTTATATTCAGATCCACTATAAAAATTTGGAGCAGAAGCATCGCGGGGGTTGGGGGGGCGGTGGCCCGCAAGGCATAGGACATGCCTGTAGGACGCGTTCCGTGCGTCCGTCGCTGGTTCCTTCGCTCTCGTTGGGCCCTCCCGCATGCCCTGGAGCTGAACGGCTCCGAAATGGCCTGGAAAATGGTGCGGGGGCGTGATCGGAGCCGCGTGACGTCACGCCCGGTGTCACGTGGGGGCGTAGCGTCGGCGGCCCCTGCCACATGGGGGCGCAGCATCGTCTCTGATTTGGAGCCTTCTCAATTTTAGAGGAGCCTAACCAAACCCTATCTTATTTTCCTAAAATGCATATGTTGTTTTTACTTTTCTTTCCTAGATATATTTGTTTTTGCTGTATTTCATTTTGATTAGTACACATTGCCTGTTTTTGTGAAATGATTTATTCTGCCTTGTGCAAGATTTGCTAAAGATTTCCTAAACCATTCCACTTACTCTAAAAAATCTCAACAATGATATCTCAACAACCTTAGAGGGCAGCATATCTCCAGGAAAGTCTTAAAAACATTTAGAAATATCCAAATGCTCAACATCTGCAAAAATATTTGAGCATGGTGCCTCTGCCTTATTAATATGCTGAATCACATATTGAACTATTATGAACATTTGTTTCTTCAATGTATCAAAGGAACAGATACAACCTAATAGTTAAAGCAGAAATCAATACGATCTAACAGATAAACACAATGGAATGTAAAGTTCCTTGGAGCTGTGATGCCACAGTTCATAAATAGAAAAATTAAATCTGCTTTCCTGTTGAATTTTGTTGAAACATGAAGTATGGGGAGGTTTCTTTAAGGCAGGCCTGCAGAACCTATGACTCATCAAGTAACTCAGCCCAACATTTATGTATGATGGCCTACCAGGGCTCTATAATTCAGGTATGGTACTGTAAAAACAGGCCAGCGGGTGGTGCAGCGGGTTAAACCGCTGAACCATAAGCTGTCGATCGAAAGGTCGGCAGTTCGATTCCCGCGACGGGGTGAGCACTCGTTGCTTGGCCAGCTCCTGCCAACCTAGCAGTTCCAAAGCATGTCAATGCGAGTAGATAAATAGGTACCGCTTGCGGGAAGGTAAACAGCGCTCCGTGTTCCAGCCGCACGCTACGCGCTGCGGCAAGGAGAGTCATGCCAGCCACATGACCACGGAGGCGTCTTCGGACAACGCTGGCTCTTCGGCTTTGAAATGGAGATGAGTACCATACCCTAGAGTCGGACACAACTAGACTTAATTGTCAGGGGATACCTTTACCTTTACTGTAAAAACAGGGCATTTTAAATGTCCTAACATGACATGATGTTGGAAATTCCCAGAGGCCTTATTAAAATCTCCAGGCTTGCTTTCAGTAGTAACCTGGAGACTGATGCTGATTCTTGGAGTCTTCAGGCCAACTTGGGAGAATTGGCAATCCAAGGCAAACCAGCAGTAATCCACTACGGTAATAAACGTGACTGATACATCACCAGTTGTACTTTAAAACACTATTTAGCAAAGCTAAAGCGGGAAACCTACCAGAAATGGCCCCACTTATTTGGGGAGTTTTTGTTCGTAGTTGGCTTTCATTTTCACCTAGTAATATCTGATAATGTATTTGTGGTGGTTTATTCTAAAGCAGAGTTCCTTCGGTGATCTTTGACCATTCTAAATGGGCCCTATTTTCCCACACCACTTCAGCCTCTGTTCTCTCATCCTTACAGAACTACTTTTCCTATAGGAACTTCTGGAAAACAACCCACAATTCACTGTGTGTCAAACTACTGTCGATAAGGCATTGCATGATAGCCCATGAGATGTATGCCCTCACAGGAATAAAAAATCCAGTTTTAAGCTTTCTTAAAGAGGTGTCCAGAGCTGAGTTGGTGACCTGGATATCAGTCATTAGCATGGTGTGGATTTTTCTTCTGAGGTGAGAAGACCAGTAAATTAAACAGTCATCGATCAATATCAATGAGCCACAAGTATGCCAGTGCTTAGAAGGAACATTTTTCAGCTGTTTGCTGACATGGTTATCTATAACTCTGCCTTTGGGTAAGCAAAATAAATCAGTCAGGTGAAATATAATTTTATAAAAAAAAAAAAACCCTTATCTCTTTGAAAACTGCAACAGCCTTGGCCTTGGCAAACACCCCAATTTTTATGGAAACATTATAAAAAGCAGATAAAGCCTTTAAACTGTCAAAGCATCGTTTTCAATGAATTGTAGAAGGGGGGCTTTGGTAGTAAAGTTTACATTTTGTGATGCAGAACCTGCCATCATAATATTGAGCTCCAATGAGGTAACCTTCAGGTATACCTTATCAAGATCTTCTATGATAAGCCAAACATAGAAATTGCTAATACAGACAGGTATTCCATTACTTCCCATATAATTTCAGTCAAGGGGGAGAAAAGTACATAAAATGCAACCATATTTATGACCTTTATTCTTGTCTGTACAACCAATTTACTTCCTGTCAAGTTGTTACTAAATTGTCTTCTTATCGTGAGTGGCTTATCTTGTCATTAACTTTGGAGATTCCTAATATTTTCCATTGCCAACATAACAGTGCTGCTTTTCACAAAGGTGGCACATTTTGATTGAGTCATCATAAACGGCTAACCTTAGAAAGCTGTGATTTTCAAAACTTTCTACTCTCAGGGAACCCCTATCTACAACGATGTCTGCCAAGGAACTCCTGTTTGTCAATTAGGGTTGCTAACACTCTATGACCAGCCTTGTGTCTCCAAGACTCCACAACAATCTCCAGGTTGCATCCCTGGTAACATTATATCATGTTGGGGGAGAAAAAAAATCTTTAGTCAGTTTGGGAACTTGAGCCCCCCTATGTGTTGCACAATACGGCTGGCTTCAGGGGCCCTCAGCAAACTGCCTTCCATGGGCCCTTGCTACCTGGACTTTGAGGGAGTCACCTCCTCCTCCACCACCCCCATATGACACATGATACCACCTGGCCCATCGCTAGAAAAAATAATGAGGAATTACAGTATTCCCTGAAGCACATTTTGAAAGCTACTGTTATGGAGAATCAACTCTAAACAGAAATAGGGAACAAACACACAAAGGTCACTTAATGATGGGAATGCATTCCCTGAACACCGTAGTTAAGCGGCCGCATCGTTAAGTGACGCTATCCGAACCTTTGCAAGTTTGGAAGTTTGAGGCCTTTTCTTGGCCTTCAGCAGCGGACACCTGTATTATACATTTCCTATTTCCATATATAAATGGAAATATACACATATATACCCATAAATATTTCCATATATATGGAAATATACACATATATATGGGTAATGACCAAGGAGTGACGTGACATGACAGTGCGCTGCCATGTGGCAAACACTTTAAATCATTCCACATAATCGGCCATTCGTGTACAATAGTTTATCATGTGAACTGGATGATTTTTACCAGATTTATCAAAAACCTCCCTTTCTGGATGCTTGAAGAAGCCTGATAATAATGAATGCACACGAATGACTCCCTCTGTGGGAATAGTCACCATGCAGAACAACTGAAAGTGTGACCTAAGTTCACACATTAACCAGGACCGGAAATCCTGGAGTGGTTGTGGTGGAGTGTGTATATGTGTATCCCACCACACAAACATGGCAATGTGTAAGGCAAGTGTGACACATGTATATTTGTAGGCTTGCTTCATGTGATCTTTCTCTCTCAAATATGGGGGGGGTGTTCAAAGTAGGCCAACACATATTACATTTTGCTGTGCTGGCATATGTCTAAGGAGAGAAAAGAGGCAGAGCAACCTGGGAAAGAGGGGATAAGGTCTGGTGCACACCAGTGCTGCTGCTATCCTCTTTCTGCCCTCACCTGAACCTCCCCGAAACTCCCCCTGCCTTCCCCACCCACAACGCATCTCCCTCAACAGAGGACTCTAGAGCCACTTCTACATGCACCACATCGCTGCCTGTTTTCAGCAGTAGCGAGGAAGCACACAACAGCAGCCCAGCATTCCATGCCACTGTAACAGTGCAATCCTGTGCAGAGTTACACCAGGGGTGCTTATGTTCCCCCGGTTCAGGCTGTCGTAAATGTGCTGTAAAGTGCATTTACGGTATCCGGAGAGTAAGTGACGCCAGCTCAGAGGCCGGCAGCCCTTACCCAGTCGTTCTGCCATCCAAGCACCCGCCGGAACAGGTAAGGCCTACACTGGCTGGGGCAAGGGCAAGGGGAGGACTATCCAAGCAGTGAGGGGGGGGGAGGCCATTGGCCAGCCCAGGCCAGCAGAGGGCAGGGATATCGGTAGCAAGATATGCCAATATCCCAAGCCCTCTATAGGCCGGGCGCGGCTTTACACCAGCGGCGTGAATGTGCGCGAGCTCCAAAGCTTGTGCACATTCGAGGAGGCCTGGGCCTTCCACCGCTTACACCGGGGGAAGGGGACGATTGTCCCCTTCTCCCGAGTTGTTCCCGTGCTGCCCCAGGGCAGCCCAAGAACTCAATAGGATACGGCGCCCCAGGCTCCGTATCCTACACAGGATTGGGCTGCCCATGTTACTTCCGGCAGTGCAAAGTACCAGTCCTTAGTTGTGCACAGCAAGAGCTGGATTGGGGTCTTTATGTGAGAGATCAAGTGACAGAACTCTTTAGCCCAAAATATATGTTCTGTTTCTGTATTCTGATATATAGCTCTCTCAGTCAGATACCATAGAACTGGGATATTTCAAAAAGCTCATTTCCCATCACCATGCAGATATTACAGGAGATTAATAAGTTTTAAGGACATATATAAGTTGCAGAGTGATTTCTTCTGGGAAATCAAGACAGAACTCATTCTTGGCTTGAGTTACAAGTCGCAATGTGCAAACTGGTAAATGGTTCTATTCTTTTATTATTCATGACGAGTAGTAAATTATTGTAATAACATTTCCTACTCTAGTCATTTATTATTCAAGAAAGATAAGCGGAATAGTCTAAACTCAAGCATTTATCCACTTATCCTCTAAAGAGCAAAAACAGGTTCAACAACATCGAAAAATCACACAAAGGGACTTTCTGATATTTTTACTGCATCTATACCACACAACGTCTAAAATTATTTCAGGGTCACGACAGAATTTGATTTGAGCCACTGTTCATCAGAGGTTAGCTTTAGAGGATCAGAGGATCTTTCTTTTAGTTCCAGGACTCACTTTGGGGAGTGGGAAAGAGGAAAGGTGTCCCCCACTTGTGCAAAAACCACTACCTTATCTTTTCCCCATTTCATGAACGTGCAGCCAATCAGAGGCAGTGCTTTGTACTGTGGGGGGCGGGATGCGTTTCATGCGGTAGCCAATCACATGGCAGCAAGTACTTTTGGCAAGTTATTCACTGATCTCAGTCTCTGAATAATAAGAGACTCTTATTAATAAGCAGCCTGTAGTGAACGGGAGGAGGAGGAAGGGCGGCAAGGGGAAGGTGCCATGATTATTTGTTGGGCAGTGATTTTCAAAACGAGCTCTGGAATAGTGTGGCTTGGTTACCTCTCAGCACGGCTGCGTCTCGGCAGAGCCAGATGCACATGGAACGTGAACGCGTACAGTGTAGCCCAGCCTTTAGTGTTGACAACCCGGCTTCCTGGGCCACCGGCTTGTGCAGGCCTATCATAACACTTTTGCATACTGTCCCACCAAAACTCATAAGAACATAAGAACATAAGAAGAGCCCTGCTGGATCAGGCCAAAGGCCCATCTAGTCCAGCTTCCTGTATCACACAGTGGCCCCACCAGATGCCTCAGGGAGCACAAGACAACAAGATACTTGTATCCTGTCGCCACTCCCTTGCACCTGGCACAGAGAAAACCTACTCCTACAACCAGGAGGTTGCTTATTCCCATCATGGCTTGTAAGCTGTGATGGACTTTTTCTCCATAAATCTGTCCAATCCCCTTTTAAAGGCATCCAGGCCAGGTGCCATCACCACCTCCTCTGGCAAGGAGTTCCACAAACCAATTACACGCTGAATGTCAAGGAAAGGAATTACACGCTGAATGTCAACTCTCTTCTTGGGAGGGAAAAACAGGAAATAAGTTTCATACAGTGGCAAATCTCTGCACTTGTCGAACAGACTTCAAATCCCCAGGAACTGGGTAATAACTTTATAACACAATGGCTGGAGATAAAGGAGCTCTTATCTTGCACTTAATTTCTTTCTTTCCTTGACATTATTACCATTATATCACCAAAATTGGCAGGTATGGGAAACTGAGGCTCTTAAGAAAGGGCGATTACCATATTTTGTGAGTCAGATTGTGATCTGATTTGGGAAAGCTGCATCCTCTCAGGTACATAGATGACCATTAATTACCTCAGTGATCATTTAGGGAAGAGGCCACCGTGGAACATCAGGTGGTCAAGAAATATTTAGCTTGCTCTCATTTTCTTTCTTCTTCATCTGAGATGTAGCTTCTTTTTCGTTTTACACTTGATGTATTTTACATGATATCAAATTTAAAAGATAATCAGGAGTGGAACCTGAAGAAGGAACACAGGGGAGTACCAGATGAAAAATGCATGAACAGCAAACTAACATGATGTGTCTATTGCTGGACAGCTATTGATATTGATGCTATCGCTGTCCCCAGTTTTCATGGGGCAATCCAAAACAATTAAGAACACCCTCCCATTTTCTCTGAGTCAGAGCAAATGGAAGGTAGGCTCTGGATCAGACCTATTTCAAACTGTGTGTATGTGCGAGTGTGTGTGACATGTTATCTAGTAAACTCCATGCATACACGTAATTAGCTTCTGATTTGCTCTGATATGTAGAGGAAATTTCCTTAAATACAGGAGGGAGGATTCTGACATTTGACACACTGCAGATGCAAGTGCTGTGTCTCTTAGACCTGATCTATATAATCTGCAGAATGATCATTCATGTTAACACTGGGGAGCCAAGATTGGGGGGAGGTGGACAAAGAGTATGCTGGTTAACCATGGTTTCTTCCTGCCCCCCCCCCAGACTTTCCTTTGATCATTGCTTTCCTGCAGAAGCAGGGCTGAACATGGAGATAGATCTTCCTTGTGATCACCCCGGGTTCTAAATCACAGGGTAGATCTCTTCTCACATTAAATGCTGCCCTCTGCAGACCAACAGGACAGCTGTGTGTGTGGCCAGGGAGCATATTGGCACAGGGCTCCTGTTTTCTCACTATGCATTGGCCTTCCCTGGAATTAGTTACATCTGCATAGGGCTCAGACCTGCTCTACTTCAGACTACTGGTGGGAAGTTGCATATTTGAAGGCCCCTTCATGAAAACATTCCCTGAACACATAAAAATAAGAAATAAGACCATAAGAAGAGCCCTGCTGGATCAAGCCAAAGACCCATCTAGTCCAGTTTCCTGTATCTCACAGTGGCCCCACCAGATGCCTCAGGGAGCACACAAGACAACAAGATACCTGTATCCTGTTGCCACTTCTCTTGCACCTGGCACAGATAAACC
The DNA here is from genome assembly GCA_026170595.1 of Plestiodon gilberti rubricaudatus. Lineage (NCBI taxonomy): Eukaryota > Metazoa > Chordata > Lepidosauria > Squamata > Scincidae > Plestiodon > Plestiodon gilberti. The sequence goes on along the minus strand of JANXHW010000003.1, from coordinate 129,343,377 downwards.
AGGAGGTTGCTGATGGCTTGTAACCTGTGATGGACCTGTCTTCCATGAATCTATCTAATCCCCTTTTAAAGGCATCTAGGCTAGGTGCCATCACTACATCCTGTGGCAAGGAGTTCCGCAGATTAATTACACGCTGGGTGAAGAAATATTTTCTTTTGTCTGTTCTGACTCTCTGTTCACTCATTTAGTGCATATCCCCTAGATCTGGTAGGAAAGATGGAGACAGGGTTGAGGTTGGGAGTTGGTTGAGTGGACAGGGCTGCCTGAGAAATAGTAGGGGTAGCATCCCTCAGTCAGGTTTGGGATTAGTTAACCTAGAAAAAAAAAGCAGATGCTTTTTAGCCTGCACATCCCCTCCCACAATATCATCATCACAGTGGTCCTGTGAGGCAGTTTAAGCCGCGAGGAAGCTGATGAGTCCAAAGCCACCCAGTAAACATCATGGCCAAGTGGGAATTTAAATCTGATCTCTCTGGCCAAATTTGATACTGTAACCACTATACCACTCTGCCTCTCTTTCTCTCCTTTTTCTCTAATAGTCATTATCGTTCCACTGTCATCTGTCACAGGCCAATGTTTGAAGACCATTCATACTCTGCTCCAGTAAGTGTTAACATCCACTTACCTCAATTCAGAAGAGGTTGTATTTCATGCATCAAGAAACACTTATTCTAAACTAACAGTCCTGAACTAACCTAATCCTAAACTAAAAGTCCTAAATTAACCAAACTTTCTAAACTAATATATTGTGAAATAAACAAACCAATAGCTGTTGTCAAAAAAGCACTGAAGAGATGAGCACCATCAAAAGATGACCACTCACTGCAGCTCCAAGAACCTCAAAGCCCACAAGCTCACAACACTCAGTCCTTACCCTCAACAGCCCTTTGTGACATCGTGGAGAGTGAGACATTGTCAGACAGGGTCAGCCAATAGGAGATGGAGTATGCTAATGTTGGCGCTTTCCTTATAAGGGGGGAGAAGAGCAGTTGGAAGAGTGGGAGCAGAGGGTCAGGAGAGCAGATAGCAAAGATGGAGGCAGTGGTGAGGTTGGGAGCTAGCTGAGTAGACAGGGCTATCTGGGGAATAGCAGGAGGAGCACCCCTCAGCTAGGCTTGGTATCAGTAAGCCTGGTAGAAATGAGAAGACAGTCTTTTAAATCATCCTTCCAAGGTAAGAACATAGGAACATAAGAAGAGCCCTACTGGCTCAGGCCAAAGGCCTATCTAGTCCAATTTTCTGTATCGCACAGTGGCCCCACCAGATGCCTCCGGGAGCACACAGGACAAGATAACCTGTATCCTGTTACCATTCCCTTGTATCTGGTATTAAGAGATAGCCTATTACTAAGACCAGGAGGTTGCTTATGGCTCTTAACCTGTGATGGATGTTTCCTCCATGAATCTATCTAATCCCCTTTTAAAGGTATTTAGGCCAGGTGCCAGGAAAAAATATTTATCCTTACCTTTCCCAGGCTTCTTGATTGCCCCCCTCATAGTATGCAGTGTGCAACTCCTTGGCACAGCTGCATTCTATAGCGTGGCAGGAGATAGGATTGGGCTGTTAGGTTGCTATCCTATACACACTTTCCTGGGAGTAAGCCCCATTGAACTCAATGAGTCTTCTGAGTAGACCTGTATAGGATTTTTGCTATGTTAATTATGAATGGAATTGTACTTCTATTCACACTTAGTTGGGAGTAAGTCCTATTGAACACAGTGGGGCTTACTTCTGAGTAGATATGCATAGGAATGTATGTCTTGTTGAAATTAATGAGAGTTAAATTAGTCATGATGACCAACGTTCTTTGGATACATCCTCTTTGTTAGATATGGAATGTAATGACAGCCCCAATCAAACACTGAACTCCCTGCCAGTCATGTGATGAGTCTCTTTTGCCAGAGGCCTTCTTGGAGTCAGCCTTAAAGCAACAGTATCAATTATACTGAGAATGTAAATCAAGCTGCACAGTTAAAAGTTTCCACCTCCCCCCCTTTATCATTTCTTGGTTTTCACATGTTTAAATTAATGTGGCATTAACATAAACTTTTGCACTGAATAACAGAGAGCATTGGATTAGTATTGATTTAATGGAGCATTTCTTTGATGTCCTGACACACTTCTCATGTTATTAAACTGTTTTGCATCACTTCAAAGTGCTGCTGATTTATGAGTCATAAATATGCAAACTATTAATTTGCCATTTCTCCTGCATGCCTGTTAACTTCTTCTTTTGCATTTACTGTCCTGGTTTTTTTTAATATTTGTTTACGCATGGGTTATCTGGGAGAATTCACTTACTGTGCTGGAGGGAAAGCTATTTTGGTTGTTTTCGTTTATCAGTTCCAAGATCTGAAGGCACTCATCTTCATCACAGTATTATTGCTTTTATTTATGTTTCGAAATAAGCTTTTTTGTATCAATAACTACACTTTGCACTCATTCTCTTTGTGAGAAAACCATGATGCACCTCTGATTAACATCCTGTGGCATTCATTATTTTATTGTGCTTTGGTTTCCTTGATATGTGGGGAAAAAAACACTTTTCTAATTTGCAATGCATGAGGAAAGAAACTTTCCCCCTTACAGTATCTATGATAACGGTAGATAAAGGCCAAGCAAACCATCATGATTTGTTGCGCAGTTCTATTATGAAACAGAATCAAGGATTTGCATTGCTTTGTAGGTTGTGCCTTGAGAAAAATTGGAGCATGTTGCTGTACTTCCCCCCCCCCCACAAAAAAAAAATCCAATTTATCTAACAAAACATTGATTTGCTTGAAACTTCAAAAGCCATAATATGTTATGTACACCAAAAAAGAACCTTTGCCACTGATTTCAATTGCATTAAATAGGTGATGCATCCCGCAGCATATAATTCATGTGGCCTGACATGCCCTCACTGAAGTTCTATGGGTACAGCTGGAAAATCAGAATCAAAAATCCAGTGTGAGCGAGAGCTTAAGCAGAGCATGTTGTCAAAGAGGCTAGCCAATTTTTATATGGGGACACCATGGAAAGTAGCTATGTGCCTCCTCCTCTTCCACCTGAAGTTGGCTCCTGAAGGTAGATTATTTTTTGTCACAGAAAACAAGAACAAGTTTCCAAGGGAAGACAGTGTGTATTGAAATACCTGTAACTTCGGTGGAGCCTGAGGAGCAGCCTCTCCGGGTGCAAGCCCAGAGGCGGCGCAACCCTCAGGCCCCAACAACGGAGCCCATGCAGCTGTTTCCTGGGCTGTGACACGGGTGGGAGGATGGACCCCCCTGCCCGCCCTGCAGCCCGGGAAACAGTGGTGCAAGCTCCATGTGCTCATGCTCTGCCAGATCCGCAGAGTCCGAGTGCATGGAGCTGTTTCCTGGGCTGTGAGGGCTGTGACACGGGCAAGAGGATGGACCCTCCTGCCCACCCCACAGGCCAGGAAACAGCGTGCTTTGAGCTCTGCCAGATTGGCAGAGCCCGAGTGAAGGGAGCTGTTTCCTGGGCAGCGGCATGGACAGGAGGACTGTCCCCTGCTTGTTCTGTAGCCCAGGAAACAGCGGTGTGGGCTCTGTGCATTCACGGAGCCTGCACACTAACTCGGAAGTGACGTCACATGACATCCCATGATGTCACTTCTGGGGCGCAGGAATCTCCTGTGGTGCCTGGGCTTGTTACGCTCCTTCCTGGCACCTCCAGTTAAAAGGATCAGGTGATGGGAAAAACCTCTTCCCTGGGATATTAGGGATCTGCTTTTTGATAGTAAAGGGTGAGGTGGACCTATAGTCTGTCAAGGAATCATAGAGTTGGAAGGGGACCAACAAGATCATTGAGTCCAACCCGCTGTCAATGCAGGCTGTCCACAGCTACTCACCCACAATTCTGCTTAAAGACCTCCAACGATGGAGTGCCTATCAACTCCTGAGACCAACTCTTCCACTGCTAAACTGTGGCCCCACTTATGCACTCTTCTCCAGACTGCGCCTGCACAACTCCTTCAACCCATCTTTAGAGGTCATGATCCCCAGCTCCCTCACCATACTAGTCACCCTCCTCTGGACCTGCTCCAGTTTGTAAATATCCCTCATAAACTGTGGCAGCCAGATAGGGCAGCTTCACTGGAGGTCTCTGTTGTCAATGCTGGCTAGCAGTGGCTCTCCAGGGTTTCATATAAAGCTTCCCCCCCCCCAATGCTCTACTTGGAAATGGAACCTGGGATCTTTTGCATTCAAAAATTCTGGTCTACCACTGAGCTATAGCCTTTTCCCCATTAAAGGTACAGCCCCCTTCTTGTTGGTTGCATGCTCTTACTAGAGAACTGAACTTGGTCCCTCTCGCACTCCAAGTAAGAACTATGCCCTTAGACTAGGAGTTTCCAAACTGGGGTGTCGTGATGCCCCAGTCAGCGGTAGAATATGTTGCTACTCCCTTAAGGGGAGTGGCGACCTGCATTGACAGCGATGGCGCTTCCGGGATTGCGCCGCTGCCAAGAAAAATAAGGGAGGGTCTCATGTGAGAGTTGTGCCGGGCCTCCAGAGGGTGCAGGGAGCCTTCAGCCCTCTCTGCGGGCCTCCCCACACCTCAAAACGGCTCCTTGGAGCAATTGTGACCCACTTCCGATTTTCAGCGAAGGATTGTAACTCAATGTTAGAACAGGTCCCAGGTGCGATTCCAGATATGCAAGGTAGAGGTGAGAAGGACTCCTGCCTAAAACCCTGGAAAGCTGCTGCCAGTCAGTTTAGGCAATACTGAGCTAGACACGTAACTCACACAAACACCATGATCTGACTCAGTATAATGCAATTTCATCTGTCCATCATCTGGAGTTGATGGGGAAAGGGAATGATGTCTTCTCCTGACCATGTTTCAGCCAGCTGATAGTCACACCATGAAAGTCCCACCTGAAATGAGCTCCAATGGCGGCTTCTAGCCTCTGACAAGGTTCTTTTAGCAGCACCGCACTTCGATGGTATTCTCTTGATCTGCTCTTTCCCAAGTGTGCTTCTGCTTCCTTTGCCTGTGGTTTCCTTAGTTCTGTTTCCACCTCTTCTTTGCTTGGATGTGCCTTTTAGCTGCTGCCTGCCAAACTTCTTCTATTTTCCCTTGAAACGACTTTTTAAGCCTTCCTCTTGCTTTTCCCTCAATTAATATTTCTCCTGTTCAATTTTAACAAACAAAAGAGGCTTCCGCTCACTTGCAACATTGTCCAGTTTTATGAAGGTTCGGTGCTTGATGCATTTTACATGACCTTTGCATATTCCAACCTCCCCTTCTGTCAGTTCCTCGGCTCTTGTGTCTCATCAATACTCAGACTGCAAACCTTCAGGCAGAAACGTGTCTGTGTTAATTCTCCGTGAAGTGCTTTGCTTGCTTTAAGTGCTACATAAATGTATAGATCTGTTTTCTAAGCCAAAGGCAGTTCTAGGTAATCATTTACTATGGTCTTACTATGGTCATTGTAGATAGAGAAATGAGGTGTCAATGGGCAGAAAACACAGATTTGCATAAAATGGTGATTGTCCCAATTTATTCCCCCACCTAATAAAGCAACACCTCCAAATAAACTTGACAAAAAAGAAAGCCTAAACACAAGCAGAAATTTTTGAAAATCCTTCGCCTAATGAGTGAAAGACATCTGACTCCAGTTCATTCAAATGAGCTGTCTCCTCCTGTTGCAGTGATTGACTCAGCTGCTGAGGTGCTATGGAATGTTTATGGATACTCCAAATGTTCAGAAGTGTGAAGCCTGCTATCCAACAAGGTCTAGGAAAAAATGGGGTTATATGCCATTGATAGGAAAAGGTTCAACAGTAAAGGGCATAATAAGCAGTACTATCAAAGTACAAGAATTCAACAGGTGTATGACAGTAGTATGTGACTGACCGATGTATATTAAATGTGATTTAATGCATAATTAAATGTGATTAAAACATCTATATGAATGTGTGTGTGTGTGTGCGTGTGTTTGTCTGTGTCTGTCGGCATATGTGAGTGAGCAAAGGCCAATTGTCAGAGAAAGCATTATAAAATCATAGAATGTTAGATTTGAAAGGGAGCTTGGAGCTGTGTGTGTGTGTGTGCGTGTGTGCGAGAGAGAGCGAGAGAGAGCGAGAGAGAGCTTGTGGGGTTGGAGGAGAAGGTATCGGACCAATATAATGTAACATTTCATCATTGACCTTAATCCAGTCAATGTTAGTTGACAATCCTATGCATATTTATATGGTCTCAGCCCAGTAACTTTGCATAGAATCAGTTTTAAGTCCCATTGAGACCAATGGCACAATTAAGTCATGACTCATTTAAGCCCCATTGCTTTCAAGGAAATGTATAATGCAATTCTATTCATGTCCTTTTCGAAGTAAGTCGCACTGAGTTCAGTAGGACTCACTCTCAGGTCAGAGCGTTTAGGACTGCAGCCATAGTCATGACTAAATTTAGCTGGATTAGATCCAATATTCTTCTAAATAATCCACTGTTGGGACATCTCTGGAGACAGAATACTGTACCAAATAGACTACTGCACTGACCCAGTATGACACCAGCTAATATAATTCAGGGTTTCAGCACATACATTTTCTGGCCTTCACAATCTGCTAATGTATGAAATAGCATTCACGTTTAAGGCAGGGGAGTTTAAAAACCATTTGTAGGCTTTTTAAAGGTTACAGAAGAACCAGGAGTACAGATGAGAATGGGGCAGTGTGTGTGCATTTTTGTATGGACCCAAAGGCACAGGTGTAAACCCAGATATGAAGAGACTAGAAGACAGTAAAAGCCCAACTCTTTGTGCAGCACACAAAGGAAACCTGTTTTTTTCCCTCATTATTTGTGCAGGCACAGAAGACTGCGAATATTGCTTTCACAAATAGTATGCGGTGCCATGAGCTGCTTGGAGATAAACACTATTTTTCATGCCCTCTCGCACTGAAGGAAATGCATTAGGATCACCCTGCTGAGCTTGCAACCTCCAGGAGCATTTTTTTCTTCCCAGATAGCCCAGTGTGTTTGCTTTGTGGGCAGGTTTTCCAAAATTCATCCATCTCTAAGATTAATAGAAGCCTCTGAAGCAGCTCCTTCTATGTTGCAAGGCGAGGGCCAATAGTTCCACTCAAGCATTAACTTGCTCTCCTAATTCTGCCTTGAAACACTTTTATGGTTTAGGCCTGAGACCAGCTGCACTAGTAAATAAATGTTCAGGAGGAGGTGCTGATTTTCTCCCAGCAGTGTTGAATCTATAGCAGAAGCCAACCTGCACAGTACTTGGTTAGCATCATGATGATAGGAGGAGCAGAAATCCCCAGCAGATGTTATATTGTATATGCTTTTGGCTGGTATAGAAGGAGATTTGTGTGGTGGATCTAGCAGCCAGACCAAATTCCTGTTTACACCATCATGTAGGTCACCAAAAGGAGGAGATTAGTCTCTGTCCACTACAGAGACTGGGAGTCCATCAGTGCACCAAGTTACTTCACCTCCTCAAGTCCACTCATCCAGTGACAATTAGGTGTTGTTGTTTTAGTCTGACTTGGATATGGCTGTGCCTTTAAACCTGTAGACTGATAGTTTGGTCATCAAGAAGCCATTTTTATTGGTGCTGAACACGACTGCAGAACTACAGTAAGCAGTGAAAAGTTAAAACTGTCATCCTTGCACACTCCAATGCAATGGCTTTTATGGTGAAGCTGATTGTATGTTGGTTTTTCATGTTTTATCATTGAATGTATGCACTTTAACTGATGTGAGCTGCCTTAGGCGCCTCTTTTGGAGGACGAAAGGCAGGATATAAACATCTCCAAAATAAACAAGCAAACATGAATTCAATCAACATGGGAAGGAGGACAAGATTGAACGGGCTACCTCCACCCCCTGACTTGCATGCCAGCCCCACCCTCTGACCTCTCTGTGTTGGGTGAAACATAAGAACGGGCCGTATGCATGTAAGGTACAGTATGTGCAATTCAGAATCCTGGAGCAACTATGGTTTCTGATCATACACACGGTACAACTGTAAGTGCTTTGGAACCATTATTTTATTCCACTCAGCATGTGACGGTCCAAGGACAGGAATGGGCCTACACGCTAGTCAGTGGCAGGGCCAGCCAGCATGATCCACCTCCCCTCCACCTATTGAACTGAACACATAGAAGGAAGCAGGAAAAGGGCAATTTATTAATGACTGTGTAGCCTAAGAGGATTGTAGTTAGTTGCCTCACACAATGCAATGCTGAAATAGTCCACACTCTCATAGAATGTCTCCACAAAGCATACAGATCATGGAGCCAGCAATCCAAGCATGATATTTGTAGCTTTAATTCTTTTATATGACATGTATATTCGTATGGGCAGCTGCTTTTAGTACACATCTCTTTGATCATTAATAGAAATGCTATAAGTGATTTTCAGTGCAATCCTATCCAACTTACACCACCGGTGTGACCAGCGGTGCAGCAAGAACGGGAGGCCCCAGAATGGAAAGGGGATGGGGATTTGAATCCCTTTTCCATTCTGGAGCCTCCCGTTCTCGCTGCACCGCTGTTTACACCGGTGGTGTAAGTTGGATAGGATTGCGCTGTTATACTCAAATGAATATCCTGCTCCTAACCTACATTTGGCAGCATCCAATGGATCATATGGGTCCCATAAACCTACTGAAGCTTCTGGGGACCCTCTTCTTAAACAGCTCCAAAAGTTAACTGCACCTCAGAGGATCCACTGGAGTACCTTTTGATAAACACCAAGAGCTGAAACTGGAACAGAAATTCAGGCTACCACCTGCACTGCCATTACATTAGTCCGCTACCCGATGTGAGAGTAACTGTGTATTTTGGGAATGTAACAATGTAACTAGAGCTGAATTTGTGAATTCAGCTTATTTCCATAAGTGAAACTTTGGATGAAATATAGTTAATTCCAAATATTCAAAGAAAGTGCAACTTCTATAACTGTGATTAATTTGGCTCTTAATGTGGAGTGGATCTGAGCTCATTAATTTGATTAGGGCAATTAGTTTTGATATGAAATTGAAGTTCATCAATTCATATTCATTGCTACATGAAAAGCATCCAATCACAGGATATTGGATTATTAATTAATGCTGTGATTTTATTTCAGGGGAGATGAACAACGTAAACATTTTGGCAACCCCTCTTATAATTTGCAAAACCTGGAAATAGGGTGCACGTATCAAAGATAAATCTCAAAAAGTAGTTTCTTCTGACAAGTCATCAAGTCCATAAACCAAAACATTCCTAAGTGTAGTGGCTTCAATCCAGCACACCACATGGAGAGCAGCTCTTTATAAAATGCTAAAATCTGACTAAGCTGCTGTTCAGCAAGGATGAGTGAGCAGGAGGAAACTGAATTCAGTTTCCAAATGACCCCCCCCCCACACACACACACACACTGCCTGCACTGCCAGTTTGCATAATTATAGCTTTTTTAAAAAAGCTCAACAGGCAGAGTCCCAGCTAATGAAATATATAGGACCCGGTGCAAGAGCCAGGGTCCTATATATTTCAGAGCTCCTTCATGGATCATTGCCTTGTCGTGGCGAAGGGGCTTGCGTAACTCAATGAAGCCATGAGCTATGCCGTGCAGGGACACCCAAGACGGACAGGTCGTAGCAGAGAGTTCTGACTAAAAGTGATCCACTGGAGAAGGAAATGGCAACCCACTCCAGTAACCTTGCCAAGAAAATCCCATGAACAGTTCCAAAAGGCTAAAAGATATGACGCCGGAAGATGAGCCCCTCAGGTCGGAAGGTGTCCAATATGCTACTGAGGAAGAGCGGAGGACTATTCCAAGTAGACCCAGAAAGAGTGAAGCGGCTGGGCCAAAGCCAATAGGACGTCCAGCTGTGGATGTGTCTGAGGTTGAAAGGAAAATCCAATGCTGCAAGGAGCAATACTGCTTAGGAACATGGAATGTGAGGTCTATGAATCAAGGCAAGCTGGATGTGGTCAAAAATGAGATGATAAGATTGAACATTGACATCTTGGGAATCAGCGAACTAAAATGGATGGGCATGGGCGAATTTAAGTCAGGTGACCATCATATCTACTACTGTGGGCATGAATCCCTTAGAAGAAATGGAGTAGCCCTCATAGTCAATAAAAGAGTGGGAAAGGCAGTACTGGGGTGCAACCTCAAAAACGACAGAATGATTTCAGTTCGAATCCAAGGCAAACCATTCAACATTACAGTAATCCAAGTGTATGCCCCAACCACTGATGCCGAAGAAGATGAAGTTGACCGGTTCTATGAAGACCTACAACACCTTCTAGAACTAGCACCCAAAAAAGATGTCCTTTACATCATAGGAGACTGGAATGCTAAAGTAGGAAATCAAGAAATAAACGGAACAACAGGCAAGTTTGGCCTTGGAGCGCAAAATGAAGCAGGGCAAAGGCTAACGGAGTTCTGTCAAGAGAACACGCTGGTCATAGCAAACACTCTTTTCCAACAACACAAGAGGCGACTCTACACATGGACATCACCAGATGGTCAATACCGAAACCAGATAGATTATGTGCTTTGCAGCCAAAGATGGAGAAGCTCTATACAATCAGTAAAAACAAGACCTGGAGCTGACTGTGGCTCAGATCATGAGCTTCTTATTGCAAAATTCAGACTTAAACTGAAGAATGTAGGGAACACCACTAGACCAGTCAGATATGACCTAAACCATATCCCTTATGAGTATACAGTGGAGGTGAAGAATAGATTTAGGGCATTAGACCTGGTAGACAGAGTGCCTGAAGAACTATGGACGGAAGTTCGTAACATTGTACAGGAGGCAGCAACTAAAACCATCCCAAAGAAAAAGAAATGCAAGAAAGCAAAGTGGCTGTCAGATGAGGATTTAAAAATAGCTGTGGAAAGAAGGAATGCAAAAAGCAAAGGTGAAAAGGAAATATATAAACAACTGAATGCAGAGTTCCAGAGAATAGCAAGGAGAGATAAGAAGGCCTTCTTAAATGAACAATGCAAGGAAATCGAGGAAAACAACAGAATGGGGAGGACTAGAGATCTCTTCAAGAAAATTGGAGATATCAAGGGAACGTTTTGTGCAAAGATGGGCATGATAAAGGACAAAAAAGGCAAGGACCTAACAGAAGCAGAAGAGATTAAGAAGAGATGGCAAGAATACACTGAAGAACTATACAAGAAAGATCTTAATGTTCCTGATGACCACGCTGGTGTGGTCACTGACCCAGAGCCGGACATCCTAGAGAGTGAAGTCAAGTGGGCCTTAGGTAGCATTACTAACAACAAAGCTAGTGGAGATGATAATATCCCAGCTGAGCTACTTAAAATCCTAAATGATGATGCTGTGAAAGTGCTGCACTCAATATGCCAACAAATTTGGAAAACTCAGCAGTGGCCAAAGGATTGGAAAAGGTCAGTTTACGTTCCAATTCCAAAGAAGGGCAGTGCCAAAGAGTGTTCAAACTACCGTACAATTGCACTCATTTCACATGCTAGCAAGGTTATGCTCAAAATCCTACAAGCTAGGCTTCAGCAGTACGTGGACCGAGAACTACCGGACGTACAAGCTGGGTTTCGAAGAGGCAGAGGAACTAGAGATCAAATTGCCAACATGCGGTGGATCATGGAGAAAGCACGAGAGTTCCAAAAAAACACCTACTTCTGCTTCATTGACTACGCAAAAGCCTTTGATTGTGTGGATCACAACAAACTGTGGCAAATTCTTAAAGAGATGGGGGTACCAGACCACCTTACCTGTCTCCTGAGAAACCTGTATGCGGGTCAAGAAGCAACAGTTCGAACCGGCCATGGAACAACTGATTGGTTCAACATTGGGAAGGGAGTACGGCAAGGCTGTATATTGTCACCCTGCTTATTTAACTTATATGCAGAGTACATTATGAGAAATGCAGGGCTGAATGAATCACAAGCCGGAATCAAGATTGCCGGGAGAAATATCAACAACCTCAGATACGCAGACGATACCACCCTAATGGCAGAAAGTGAAGAAGAACTAAAGAGCCTCTTGATGAGAGTGAAAGAGGAGAGTGCAAAAGTTGGCTTGAAACTCAACATTAATAAAACTAAGATCATGGCATCGGGTCCCATCAATTCCTGGCAAATAGAAGGGGCAGAAATGGAAGCAGTAACAGATTTTACTTTTCTGGGCTCCAAGATCACTGCAGACGGAGACAGCAGCCATGAAATTAAAAGACGCTTACTCCTTGGAAGGAAAGCTATGGCAAACTTAGACAGCATAATAAAAAGCAGAGATATCACCATGCCAACAAAAGTTCGTATAGTCAGGGCGATGGTGTTCCCAGTAGCAATGTATGGTTGCGAGAGTTGGACCATAAGGAAGGCTGAGCGCCGAAGAATAGATGCTTTTGAACTGTGGTGCTGGAGAAGACTCCTGAGAGTCCCTTGGACTGCTAGGAGATCAAATCAGTCAATTCTAAATGAAATGAAGCCTGACTGTTCCCTGGAAGGACAGGTACTAAGGCTGAAACTCAAATATTTTGGCCACCTAATGCGAAGAGAGGACTCTCTGGAGAAGACTCTGATGCTGGGAAAGATTGAAGGCAAAAGGAGAAGGGGAAGGCCAAGGATGAGATGGTTAGACAGCATCACCGATGCAACTAACATGAAAATGAGCGAACTCAGGAAGATAGTGGAGGACAGGAAGGCCTGGCGGGATATGGTTCATGGGATCACGAAGGGTCGGACACGACTTAACGACTGAACAACAACAAAGCAAGAGCCAGGTGGCTGGGGGCCCTGGGAAAAAGCCCTGCACTGTGCCTCCCATGGCACCCTTGGTGGCATATTAAGTGAACAGAGGGTTTGACCTGGCCAGGTGAGCTGTTTGATAGGCATGGGCCCTGAGCCAATGCCTGACCTAGCCAGCTTCCGATGCCACCCCTATAAAGATCTGTTTATGCATGTTGGCTCCCCAACTATCTTAGGGATGTATGTTACTGAATTTCTTTCTTGCAAAAGTTTGCAACAGAATGCATAGTTCCAGACCCCTCCTGCTTCTCAGCAGATCAAATGTTATAAGATATGGACATACCTAGAGATTCTATGCATTATGTATGCTTGCATAAAAGCACATAAATAAATGTGTAATGTGCAATGTATTATCACACCAGCTGTTTGGGTACGAAATATATGAAAAAACGTGAACAAATATGTACTATATTTTTAAATATGTATTTTTTTTTTCAGTGATGGGGGAAAAAAAGTCCAAGGATGTTTAGCAGAAGATGACAGAAGTCAAAGGAAACTGTGAAAAGTTCATATGGAGTGGAAAGATCCATTCATCCCTCAACCCAACTAGGTATATGTGCACACAGAAATTCAGTTATTTGTTTATACAGTATATAGCTGAAGAGAATGTATGTTTTGTCTTTAACCCAACATTCATTTTTTATTTATCAAAATTGTATGCGACTCATCCATAAAACCATGCCCAAAGTTGTTTGCAATAAAAATGCCATTATTAACCTTTCTTATATTTTACAGTTCAGTCCGAAGAATGTCTACCAAGAAACGTTCTACTAAAATCAGTAAGACTCATTTGGATTACAGCCCTAAGCACCTAATTTTTGAAGGGTACAGAAAGCCATTTGGGAGACAAGGATTCGTTTTCTTGATTTAAACTACATCTACTGTTCAACTACTGTTGAAAAGCAGCATGTAAATGTTCTTAATTTTACACACACACACACACACACACACACACACACACACACACACACACACACACTATCAAGATGGCAAATATCTTAACAGTTTGTGGTAGCTACAAGTTCTGTCATGAACTCACTAGGTGCCCTTAGGTAGTAATCCCAGCAAACCAGATTGGCTATGTAGCATTGTGATATCATCATGTTCATTACATGATCCCTGACTGGCTAGGATCATACACTGAAGACGAAAGGGAAACAATGGTTCTGATGTAGCAGCAAAGAGGGGAAACCAAGGCTGTGAAGCTGTAAACAGTCAGTAAAAAGATACATTCAGGCAGAGGCGTTTCTACGGTAGGGGCCGCACCGTAAGTCACACCCCGTCCTAGTATCGTGTTTACCAACCGGAACGAGGAGGCCCTGCTCCATCGCCGTAGGAGCCATTCCACGCTGCGAAGGTGAACGGGCAGGAGACTCCCTGCTCGTCACCTTTGCAGCGCAGAATGGATCCGCCGGCGAGGGGGCGGGGCCTCCTCGTTCCGGTTGGTAAACACGGTACTAGGACAGGGCGCGACTTACGGTGCGGCCCCTACCGTGGAAACGCCTCTGCATTCAGGTGGGTTTTCAGGACAGATTTCATGTTTCTCTGTACCTTTGCTCCCAGACTTCAAATTCAGTACACCTGGCTGTTACTAACATGGCTGCCCCTCCAAAAATCATACCAAGGGTATATACAACACATGCATTGCCTTGCCATTTTCTCTGAAGGCACCAGAATAACCAAGGGCAGGCCTGCCAGCCTCTGTCTTGCTAACACACTTTCAAGATACAGAAGGGGACAAAATAAACCGCTGGTGGTGGTTTTATTTGTTGTCAAAAGGAAATCACACTCCTGGCTATTGACAGAAGTGTCTTTGACACTGTGCTGCTGCTGCTGCTGGTGCTACTTTTCTGAGCCCTGAACTCTCCTTAAACACTCATATTCAGCGCCAGCAGGTTTTGACAAAAGCCATAAGCAGGTGCACTACCTGCAGGTCTGCGGAGAAATTCCCACCCCAGAGCCCCCCACCCTTCTTTCCCGTCACATTGCCTTGGCTTTATAACATTCACACTCTGGCCATGACAGGTGCTTCGAGATAGATTGCCCGTGACAGGAAGTGTCAAGGAAGGTAGCACAAGTTTCAGGTTGTCATATTTTTCCTCTCCTAATTATATGCTCATCATGCTGAGAGGAAAAAAAAAAACCAACCTCTTCCTGGGGAATGGGCCATTAAGTTCTGTTCACTAACGCCAGTGCTCATCTAGGTACAGCATGTGCCTGCCACACGTTTCCAGTGCCTTCTCAAGTCCTACTGGGAATGTCACCACTTGCTCAGAAAAAGATGTGTATTTTTTTAAAAGCTGGTGCAGGCAGACTAGTTAAAAACAAACCTGAGGGAACGTATTTGTTTTGCCCACAGCAAAGATATAATACGGTGACTCCGAATTCACCTTTGGAAAGGCAGGCATGGCTGAGAGGCTAGTTTCCTGGGCTTTCACTGCCCTCCCCCTGCCATGAACTGCAATTTTGTAAGGCCCTAAACATAAACATATAAAACATCCCTTACCAGCCTATGACTTCTACAGGGCTGCAACTCATGGTGTGCAGGTTATGCTTTTTCAGAGAATTAAAGGAAATGCAGCTATTTGGTTGTATCCTAAAAAAGTTAGTCACAACTGACTCAGCACCACTGGATTCAATGAAACGTCAATCTTGGCTAACTAAGTCCCATTAATTCCAATGGGACTTCGAAATCCTGACTGTCTTAGGATGCAGTCCATAGTTTCAC
This sequence comes from Plestiodon gilberti rubricaudatus, assembly GCA_026170595.1. Classification (NCBI taxonomy): domain Eukaryota; kingdom Metazoa; phylum Chordata; class Lepidosauria; order Squamata; family Scincidae; genus Plestiodon; species Plestiodon gilberti. The sequence continues at coordinate 129,327,893 of JANXHW010000003.1, read as the reverse complement.
CAAAGGTGACCATCTACTTTTTTCCCCTGCCCTACTATGGTGTCTCATTGAACACGTTTTTCAGGTTTTACCAGTACTGTACTACAAAAACTGTAGCTGGTGGGCCAGTTCAGATGATACTTTTAAGTCTGAGCCAAACTCGCATGCACACCTGATCCATCTATGATGTGAATGAGCCCATCTCCATCCTCTGTATTTTAGATATGAACTCTCACTCACTCACTCACTCACTCATAAATGACATGCTTGGAAGTAAATCCTCTTAGATGCAATGGAACTTTCAAGTACCGGTATGTATTGTTTAGAACTGAAGCCTTAAATCATTGATTAGTCACTGATCAGTGTCAGTGCCCACTACAAAGCTGTGTAGAAACCACACCCGTATCAACTATTTCTGTCATAACGAGCTCTTTAAAGCAATCCCTTCTACAGGTTTGATTGCAAATGAACGAGGATTATCATTTCAAGTTCCTTGAAACATCTCACTAAAATGGCAAGGGAGAAGGAAGAAACATGATCTCGGTTAAGTTGATTGCAGTTTTATTTCATCTCCCTTTCACTTATAATAGCAAAACTCATGCCGGCAAAATGCCCTGGAAGCAATGAGAGGGGGAAAAACAACAGTCACCAAGAGGTAAGAGGTGGCCAGCACCTTTCAAGAGTGTACTGATTTGAAGAGCATACAAATTTGCATTCGCTAATTTCAGACTGCCTAATGCTCTTCCCTCTTTCCTGAAATATATTCACTCTGACTGTGAAGAAGAAATAAAAGTATGGTCCCCGTTCTAGGCATGCTCCCTTGGAAGTCAGTCCCACTGATTTCACAGTAGCGCTTCCAGCCAACTTCCCAAGTAAGTACGCGTAGGATTGCAAACTTTGGCTAAATTGACCAATACTACCATAGTACTTTTGGAGATGAACTCATCTTTATGTATCGTGAGTTTTTACAGGCAAGAGCCTGCTTCATTGCCTGCCTAGCAGGGATGTGGATCAAGTCTGTGGGTCCAAGTCTCAAGTCAAGTCCCAAGTCTGTGCCCCCAAGTCCTGAGTCTTTGGTTGTGAGTTGCGAGTCCCTATCTATTTAATGGTGTGATGACGTTATACCACCACGTCAATTACTCCTGATTCGTTGAGCCACAAAAAAAAAAACCCACGGAAGCATCTAACAATGGGATTTGCAAAATGTATCCCCATTTTTATGCAGTGCATACCTGTATATTTCCCTTGAAGTTGGCAGCACTGATCTGACTTAAAATCTTGTTTAATTTTTCAAGAATATCCAAAAGGAAATCTACTGTCAGGATAATATTCCATTACATTCAGTCATAAAAGGATAATTAGAGGGGTCATTTATTTTTTTAACCTGGTTCCAAGTTGCTGCTGTGCCATTTGCTCTTAATTGTATATCAGTGGCACAGCTGGTCTCAAGGAGGTGTGATAAAAGTTCAAAGGAATGTCACTGCTGTCCACCACCACAATGCATACTAACTAAGCAAGTTGCTTGCTGGGAAAAAATAAATTGAAACTCCCTTGCGACAATCTTTTTATCAGGATGAAGCCAAATAAGAATGGTTCCTACTCTGCACTCAATACTTTGGAGTTGATTCACATCTTAATTTGGAGTTGACTCCCCATTACCCAGGTGGAAAGTCACAGGGAAAGCAAAATCGTATCATTAGTGTCCTCTTTTTCTCCTTCATCCTTTTTTTTAAAATTAAAATGATGATTGCCCGTCACAAACTAGCAGGTATAACAAGGAAAATGTTACTGACACCATTAATAGGAATAAAATATTATTAGCCAGACTTGCAAAATCTTGAAATTTAATTGTACTTTCAGCCTAGTGTGAGCTGACAGTTGGGCTTTTTTGAAATATTAGCTAAATGTCACATAGAGAACGCTATGGTGGTCTCATTAAAATATGAAAACCGAACATATCAAGTTCAAAAAGAGATGTGTCAAGGAAATCCTAATTCCTGGTAACAAAACTGTGCCATAATTTGAAGTATTAATCCTAACATCAACACATCTTAAGGGTGTTCTGTTGGGTCATGGAAATCATTCTGGAAATTTTGCATTATAAATATAGCAACCTAAAAAGTGCATGAATTGCATTCCAGTGTAGCTTGCTCCCAAAGCTAATTTCAAACTCAGGGGAGTTTTAAAGGAAGGATGTAAGCACAATACAGGTGTCTCCATCTTAACGACAGTCCGCCTAACAACAATCCGGATATACAACGGGTGGTCCCATATGCAGCCTGTCGGTTTTCCTACATTTGAAATATTGGAAATTTGAGGCCTCTATAAAGGCCTGCTCTGGGTCACGTGCCTCTCTGGAATCCTATTCCTGGCCACCATAGGCCTCTGAGGGTCTCAGAATGACCCTCAGAGTAGGCTTACCAGATTTTCCCGGTTCTAAACCAGGACACCCCCCCAAAATAAATAAATAAATAAATTTTAAAAATCTTTGGGGGGGGCAAAGTCCCCTTTTGCTGCCCGGAAATTTTAATTATTTATTTATTTTAGTTAGCCAAATTAATTAAATTGACTTGCCTATCTTGTCCCGCCGCTACCATTCTGCCGCCATCTTTGCTGTCAGCTGCAGCTGCCACCATCATCTCTGCCCCCGCTGCCTCCGTTGTTGTCAGCAGCTCCCAGCAGCAGCCCCTAGCAGCCCCGGCCCCTAGCAACCCCTAGCAGCCTGCAGCCAGCCCCAGCAGCAGCAGCCAGCACCCCCCAGCAGGCTGCAGCCCACCAGCAACCCCCCAGAAGCTCCCCCAGCAGCCAATAGCCCCCCGGCAGCCTACAGGCCCCCCAGGAGCCCGCAGCAATCTGCCCCCAGCCCCCTATCTGCCCCCAGCCCCCAGCAGCAGCAAGCAGCAACAAATTTTAAAACTTACCTTTTTCCTGGCAGTGGCCATCTTGGATCTCACAAAATCTCATGAGATCCAAGATGGTGGCACTCAAATCTCATAAGGGCACATGAGGCAGTACTTTACTGCCTCATGCCCTCACGAGATTTGGGCGCTGCCATCTTTCTTGGAGCTTGCGAGATTTCATGAGAGCTAAGATGGCCACTGCCAGCAAAAAAGGTAAGTTTTAAAATTGTAAAAGCCCCAAAAGTGGCTGCGGGGGCTTGCACTGGCCTGGAAACATTCCGGGGCAAATCCGGGACCTGAGCTCGGGTTCTGGGATTGTCCCGGTATTTCCAGTATGGAAGCCTACCTCAGAGGCCTCAGTAAGGCATGCCTGGTTTTTGGAAGCAACTTCCGGTTTGCTTCCAAAAACCAGAAATACCTTTCGGAGGCCCTATGTGAGACATTCTGAGGCCCTCAGAAGCCAGGAGGAACAGGCCTCCGGACAGGAGCACAACCTAGAAAAGGCCTCTGGAGAGGCCTCAAGCTTCCAAATATTCCAAAGGTAGGGAAAGTGTCACTTAATGACGGGGCCGCTTAACAATGGGGTTTGGGGAACGCATCCCTATCATTAAGCAGGGTACAATACCGAATGGAGAAACTCCTGGTAATAAACAGGGAAACAGACAGGAGGAAGCAAGCTATTTCATTTGGGCAAAGCCTCCCATAAACAAAAGCTCCCTCCCTGTATTTCTTTCAACACAGAAATACCAAGATCTTTTTCTAAAAGGAAAATCAAACCTGTATCTACCAGGGGGTTGTTTCCAGATTTTAGTGAGAGAACAGAGATTTCATTATATGGGTGTCATGATTCTCAGCAAATCGATCATATGGAGGATCATATTTTGAAAGGCATGTCCGTAATAATTAGAAAACATATTAGAGACATGTTTTTATACTTCATCATATTCCTCCTATGAAATGAAATCTCAGTGCGCAATTGTAAAGTTTCACATGAATGACAAATATGTTTTCAGAGGACCCAATCCTTACCAACTTTCCAGCGCTGATACAGCTGTGCCTGCTGGGCATGCCCTGGCATACTGTGGGGGGGGGGAGTTATGGAAGTCTCCTGATGCTAGCTCTGCCAGAATGGCTATGACCACTATGAGACTTGAGAGATCTGGAGCCTAAGCTTGTAATCTTGTTAATTTTGGGGGAAGCTCATAAGGGACTTCATAAAGAACATCATTAAAGAACTCATTCTGCTGGTTGCTTTGCATATGGAGATTACACAGCATCGGAAAATATCTGATCCATGTCAGCTATAAAACTGGTGTACTCATTTACAGCTGGCTCTCCTAGAAAAATTGACCCATCCAATTCTGCTCTTCAGAGACTTGGTCAAACCTGAACCTTCTATGCTGTTTGGTATCCCTTTATAATGTACACTATGATATGACTCATCTCTTCCACCAGCACCAGCACCCACTTAGCTCATCAATCATTTTGGAAAGGCTGACTAATGATATGTGTATGTGCTTATACCTTGGTGTTGAATTAATTCATCAGGAGAGCCTCATCTCCTTTGGCTGTGCTGTCTGACTAAAAACTACACTATCTTTTCTCTCTTTTTTTGCACATATTTTTATATTTTATTGATATATTAAAACAAAACAATACATCATATATTCTTAAGGTTACAGCAAGTAAATCCTACTAGTCTACTATTGTCTACTTATAATATCCAACTAAGCCAAAATAAGCCAATAATTCATGTATTAATGTAATCTTCGTATTTTCTTGAAAATGTCAATAAAAATAATTTAAAAAGAGAGAGATTTTCTAACTGTGTGCAAAATAATTCCAATAGTTTAAAAATTATATACATGGATATCCAGTATTATGGTGTGGTTCCAATAAGGTTATGGCTATCCTCTTATGGTTTGACCCACTGATATAAATTGTTGAACTGCCCATGATTTGCCAAGTTAAAAAGATGACAGCCTTGACAGGAGTGTCCACTTACACCTTTACAGCCTGATCCTTTCTACAATGTAATCAAAGGAAACGTTTTTTGCTGAGGTTATTTGGTTTCTCCTGCATAAGCACAGAATCGCTTCTATATCAAAAAGATCTCTAAAGAATGGTAATATTATTAACTTCTACCTCCAGTGTTAACTCAAGACAAATACTTCAACTCACTGATGTTCTAGACATCTGTATCATTGTGACAGGGAGCTGGGAGGATGGCCATAGGCCCAGCCACCCCGGGCGGGGGCATGACGTCCGCCATATCCCGGTCCCCACCGGGCGGCTGGGCCATTACACGGCCTCCTCCGACTTCCGCCAGCAAAATAGCTGGGGGAAATCAGAGGAGGCCTATTGGCCCCAGCCGCCATTACACTCGGGGAAGGGGACGAGCGTCCCCTTCCCTGAGTAGACTTTCCGCCACGGGCTGCAAGCAGGCAGCCCGCAGCACAGATCAGAATCGGGCAGAGTGCCTCGGCACGCCCGACCAATCTTTACACAGGATTGGGCTGTTACAGCGCAATCCTATCCAACTTACACCACCGGTGTAACCAGCAGTGCAGTGAGACCAGGAGGCCCCAGAACGGAAAGGGGATTCAAATCCCCTCCAAAGGGGGATTCAAAGGGGATTTAAATATCCCCTCCCCTCTAAAGCCTCCTGCCCTGCCCTCCCCTGCTGGTTTACACCAGTTGGATAGGATTGCGCTGCTAATGTTGAGTGTCATTCACGCACCGGCAACACCCAATCCCACACTTCCAAAATGACCTCTGGAGATAACTTCAAAAATGGTGGGCATGTTGGCCATTCTCTTGCAGATTTACTGTGACATCTGCTTTTTGTGGGCTACAGCCCACTTTGTTAGCCACATCTGACAAAGTGGGCTTTCATCTACGAAGCTTCCACCAGAGTCAATCTGGTACGTCTTGAAGGTGCCATAGGACTCTTTGGAGAGAGAATGTTAGCAGAGCGGTCTCGCTTGCTCCTGCATCTCAAAAAGTGAGACAAATCTATTTCAGGACCCATGTTTTTATTATGTATAATTGATAGAAATGCTTCCTTCTGTTCTGCAAAGTTATGTTATATTCTATAGTCATGAGAACACACTACATTGAAACAACTACGCTACTCCTCCACAGTTCAGGCTGCCTGCAATATGTTTGCTCAATGTATTAAAAGTTAACATTTCTTGAATGTATATATTGACACAATTAATGCTGAAATGCCAGATTTGTGTACTTAAAATAGAGCTGTGTAAATGGAACAGAAGAAAGTACTTACCAAGTTAGTTATTCTAAAGCACATTGAATCACACAGGCAGAGGCATCCGATGCAAATGAGTTACAATAAAAGCATATTATGTCCTCAATAATTGTTGGGATAAATAGCTGTGAAAGCCCAAATTTAATTTCGGTGGGATGATTATGCTTATTTATGTAAAACGATACCATTGATTGGTCTCTTAATAACAGCTGAGAAGAATGTGCGATTGGCATGGGCAACTGTAGTCTCAGTTCATAAAGAAAGCAGAGCTGTGCAGAACTCATTAGGAAGATTTCAAGCATTAATTTAAAGAGGGGAAATGGTCTAAAAAATGGAGGAAGTAATGGCTGACCTCAAAGCATTTTTCAGTCGTGTGCAGCAGAGTTTCCAAAAGGTTCATTTACTTCAGGACAGCAGGATGTTATCAGAAAAATGGAGTGTCTTATTTGAAGCAATATCTGTTCCTTTTGCTACTCATTTTCATGGCTGGTGGGATATCTGATGTACCCATGGGGATCCTTCATCCACAGGGGCTTTCATGGTTACCTAACTGGAAGGGCAGCTCTACATGCTCAGGGGAACATGTGAGCCTAGGCACCCCTCTATTGAAGTGAATGGGAAGGGATCATTTCTTGCTGCATGCATGCAGCTATAGATCAGGTACTATGCAGGTACCTACATTTTCTTCTGCCGATCAGCAACCTTGGGGGAACCAATCAGGAGAATGGCACAAAGGGTTAAACTCTCCCCCATCACGACTGCTCCAACCAAATTTGCCCCTCACTGTTGCACTGAAGTAGCAACAAAAACCATTGGATACGCAAGCACAGATCTCCCATATAAAGGCTTGCAATGAAACCTTACATGAGCACCAAGAAGCTTGTGCAAGGTTACTTCACCACCCCGTGCTCCTCACAGCAATCTCTTGTATTTCTCCCTGCCAAAGTCCTGCTGGCGCTAGCAGCTATGGCAGTCAATGAGAGTCAGCAGACACTGAGAACTCCTCGGCTCACCAACCAGGACAGTGCTCCACTCAGGGAGGCTTCAGGTTTGGAACACCTGATGCATCCTGACTGGTCCCACTTTGTTCCCTGACCTGCTGGACAGCTCTTTGGTCTTAAGTCAGGGGTGGCCAACCTTCCACCATTAGAGCCTCTGCATTCTTAAGAGTTGTGTAGAAGACAGAATATTGGCAGCTGCAATTGCTGGTGGTGCTGCTAAAGCAGCTGCACCTGCTGAAATGCCCCCACCTATACAACCATTAAAGGGCCAGGAGCATTCATGTTGAAAGGTTGGCCAACTCTGTCTTAAGGTATGAATCAGAGTTTCACATTAGTGGTAGTGGATGTGGGAGAGGAATCTGAAATCTGGGAGAAAATATTGGGCTAACCGATGCAACGAACCTGAAAATGAGCGAACTCAGGAAGATAGTGGAGGACAGGAAAGCCTGGCGGGATATGGTTCATGGGATCACGAAGGGTCGGACACGACTTAACGACTGAACAACAAAAAATGCTTTAAAACTTCTCTCTGTTCTGAAGGATTAAAAATATCATACTGTATTTATGAATACATAATTGAAACTTCTGCTGCAGGTTTCAGTGTGTATCAAACCCGATGACATCTAGGATGTGCAAACCTTAGATAGGTGGGTTTCTAATATGCTGGAACAAAGATTCAAATGATGCATGTTTTCCTACTTGCAAAAATAGCTTGTGTCAAGCTTGCCAAGAGACTGAATACAGAAATAGTCTGCAAAGAAATCTATATCATGAACACTCCATTAAGTTCTCGTTTTTGTTATTGTCAGAAGTGTCTGTTTACCTCAGAGGGGGGATAGAAATAATACATTAAATTGTAATGAGATAATTTCATTGAAATGGAAAGATTGTTTCCTAATATACCAATGTATAATACAGTATATCTGTATATAGGAAGTGAATGTGACCAACATTATGGAAACCAGGTGATAAAGAAATATCCAGACACTGTGTACATGGAGACAAGTAAAATTGTTTCATGGTGACGTTTTAGCCTCCTTGAGAGAACACAACTCCCCTTGTGTTCTTGAGAATACAAGAACAACTTCAGTCAATGTGGTGAGGTTTGGACTGGACAATTCACTGCTATCGGGTGGGGCAAAGAGTCCTCTTGGCTGTACCATCAAGGCTTGTGCTCATATCGGTGCCCCACCTCTGGCATGCCATAGGTGGCACATTTTGTCTGCCAGGAAATACAATGTTGCTGTGGGTGTCGATGTACTCCTTTTGGAAATATTTCCCTCCTACTTTGGATTTTAGAGAGTGCTAAAAGCCTCAGAGACTACTTCACTGTCCCCACATTCAGAAGGAAAATTATGAAAGGGAAGAGAATGTACATACTTTCTTAAAAGATATGTAACAATAGTATAGAAAGTAGAGTTGAAACAAAATGTTTCAGTACCGACAGTCCAATCCTATTCTTCCCCCTCCCCCTGCCGATGCATAAGAACATAAGAGCCTTGCTGGATCAGGTCAAAGACCCATCTAGTCCAGCTTCCTGTATCTCACAGTGGCCCCACCGGATACCTCAGGGCGCCGAAATGGCTACCACTGCATCACTGGCGTCGACAGGGGGAAGTGGGGGGGCGGGCCGCCGGGGGGCGTCGCGCGTACAGGGGTGACGCGCGATTCCCCCCACTTACATTTTTGAAGTGAAGGTGGGCCCGCCCGCCCTCCCCTGTGTCCGTTTGGCTCCAAAATGAGCCGAAAACGGAGCGGGGAGGGCGCTCTGCTCCTGCGCGTGACGTCACGCGCGGGGGCAGAGCCTCCCCCTTAAGGGCGACGCGCGCCCCCGCTCTGGTGTGATGCGCATCGTCGCGACGCTGCTGCGCTGCATCATGAGGGGGGGAGGCAACTGCAGAGGTCTCCTCTGGGTAAGAGAACAATATTCCTATATCCGGGGGTAAATCTCTGCAGCACAAGGGGGTCTACTCAGATCTGTGCCAGCGAAATTGCTGGCGCAGTTCCGTATGGACATGTGTCACAGAATCGGGTCCAGAAAGGGGTCAGGATTTGGCCGCTGCTGCCGCCGAACCCGCCCTTTCCCAGACCAAATCCGCCCATCCCCCGCCCTGTTGCTGCCTCGTTCAGCCCTCCTGCCCCATTCCGCCCGCCCTCACCCCATCCCGCCTCCTCCACCACCTTACCTCCATCGGCTGCTTCTTCCGGCTGCTCCAGAGTGTACAGTAAGGCTCTGGACTTCCTGCTGGCGCTTCAGCAGCACTCAACTTGAAAGCCGCCTTGATTGCCCTTATCGGGAGAAAGGCAGGGTAAAAATTGATTAAATAAAATTAAATAAATAAACTTCACACGCTGCTAGAGCAATTTTTTAACAGCTGGCATGGACTACTTTATGGCAGTCAGTGCCATCGTAACACGCATTCTGCTGCCACCCAGCCCAAGTAAGATTGGGCCGTAAGCTTCCTCTAGTGACATCCAATATGGAATTTGATCACTGGAATGTAGTCGGAATGTGAAATTTTACCTCAAAATCCAGAGCTTAAGTGCTACGCAATACAATCCTAAATAGGATTAAACGGGCTTCCTCTCAAGTAATCGTGCATGGGATTGGCATCTGTTGAGTGTTAAATACCGTATTGTCCTGAGTATAAGACGCACCTGATTATAAGACGCACCCTTAAAGTTTGGTGCTATTAAAAAAATTTAATTAAATCACTGGCATTAAATTGCAACAGCCTGATTATAAGACGCACCCCTAGTTTAAAAACTTAAATTAGGAGAAAAAAGTGAGTCTTATACTCAGACCAATACGGTATGTCAGTACGTTTCAGATATGGAATCTCAAACCATTGACTGTCACTTCCCAAATAACTTTGCATGTCTTCTGTCAGACTGAAGATCATTGCAAGCCATTTGACAAGGATGAAACACCTTTGCAAACATGCATTTGAAGTCCAATGGAAGAAAAACAGATTGGGGGGGGGGGTTAGTGAAAGGAAAGGGCAGACAGCAAGAGAGTTGTATCACTTCCTCTCCACTTCCAATTGTCTGTCTCTTGTTTGTAAAAAAAAAAAAGAGCATTAGGGTTCTAATACTATTTTGTGTAAAGTTTACTCAACCCATAAAAGGGAAAAAACATGGTTTTTGTTTTATTTCTTTTACGTTCAACAAACTCAACATTCAACAAATGTTCCCTTTTCCAGGGGAGACCTCCACAACTGCCCCCCCCAGAAAGCAGTGGTAGCCATTTTGGTAGGCTTACCATATCGCCGACCGGGATGCTCCGTTTTGCCCTTAAAGGGCAAAAAGACATTTTTTTTGTTTTGCCCCATGGGCACGCACTATAGGCTTACCATATCGCCAACCGGGACGCTCCGTTTTGCCCTTAAGGGGCGGGGCGGGGCGGGGGGAAGGGAACTAGAGCACGCCCGGGAGCGCTCTAGTTCCCTTCCCTTCCTCCCGCCCTGCCCCTTAAGGGCAAAACGGAGCGTCCCGGTCGGCGATATGGTAAGCCTACATTTTGGTGTTGCTGCATCGGCAGCGGGGGGAAGAACAGGATTGGGCTGTCAGAATCTTCAAAATAATTGAATATGTTTCAGGAGAACCGTAAGCCTGATCACATGATGGGGCGACAGGCAAACACTGCCCTCCTACCTGCACCTTTAAGCTTGTGAACCCCAGAAGTTCAAAGTTCCATGAGTTTTATTTTTCTATTCATGTATTAAATCAGTGGTAATGTGTTTGGTGTTTTTATCATTAGGATAAATCCCACAACCACCACACTGGATGTTATGAGTGCTCAAATGACCTTAGCAGCTGTTTTCGCTAATATATTAAGTTCTTGATGGCTAGTTACACGATGTCTTGCTAAGTTTGAGGGGGGTGAACATTAGTCCTGAACTCTGATCAAATCAGTATGTGTCAAAGTATCCAAGAGAGTCACAAAATGAAATGTTCAACAGGAATGGTTATGTTACAAAATTCGCATTTGAAGCTTAATAGGGCATTTGGCAGGTCATTATAGAATTTATATCTATTTTTCATACATTCATATGTAATTTTATATATAATGTATAATGTGTTGGGAGAACCTCTATTTGGGAGGTTATCTAGGAGATTCTTAGCAGAGTTTGTTCCCTCTTACACCCAGGCAGACTGCTATTAGCTAAATAAACACATGAGGCATATGCCGAGTTAAGTTGCAAAAAGAAGAAGTTTACTCACAGTTCAGCTCATATGTACAGCATCTGATTAAGATCAGAGGTTATACTAACTTAAGGATGAAGCCCACCCCCTACAGCTGGGGGCTTCCTGCATGAGGTCTGCTGTAAGATGGCCGCTTGGGCTCCAGAGCCTACATGGCACACGACCATCCACCTTGGAGTCAGGAGAGGAAGAGAGTGAGAAAGCATGAAGGAGGAGGAAATATGGTCAAGGGGCCATGCCCCTTCCTTTAGACACAGAGAGGTCAAGTTAAAAGGTATTTCAGGTGACCAGACGATACAGCGCCCCTCAGTGTCCACCCCAGTGTTCAGCAGACAAAAGCTGCTCATCTCCAACATAATGTATATTTTATACATACATGTATGTATGAAAAAAAAATAAAAACAGTGTTTGGGTAACATTGCCTGTGACAAAACCTTAGAGCACTGAAGCTGTTAATAGACACTTGTAATTCTAGTGAGAGCTATCAAGTATTTTGGAGGTTAAGATGTCTAGAATTTGTAATGTCAAGATATTCCCTTATACATGAGCCCAAGGCTGCCCGTCGTATGGCGGACCGGAGGTCTACTCAGGGAAGGAGACACTCGCCCCCTTCCCTGGGTGTAAACCGGGGCTGGCCCGATAGGTCTCCTCAGATTTCCGCCAGCTAAATAGCTGGCAGAAGTCAGAGGCCATGTAACTGCCTAGCTGGCCTGGCAGGGACGGGGATATGGCGGGAGCCATCCCCTGTCCCCTCCTAGGCCAGCTAGGCCAATGCCCCCCCTTCCTTGCCCGCCGGACCACCCACGCAGTCGCCAGTGGAGCGCTTACCTTCCTCCGGCAGCCGCTTCCTCAGTCTGGCGACAGAGTGAAGGAGGCCGGCCTCCCTTACTCTTGAGTCATTGCAAACATGCTTTATGGCACGTTTGCGACAACTACGAATGGTGGAGCGCTTGCTCCGCCATTCATTATTTCCCCAGTGTTAGATGCATTCATATTTTTCAACAGTCAACATTACTTAAATTTCAAAACAATTGAGAGTAACATTAGCCTACTCAAAGGACAAACTGAGATCAAACCTAAAAAAGTCAAAAGGGAGCAATGATTTCAAGTATCAGTTCCTGTGAAATCATCCCATTTAACCCAGATCATATGCAACACCAAATCACATCAAATCCGCCAATATCCTGGGCCTGACCAGCCTTACACAGCCTCCCTGGATGTGTGCCAGCAAAATAGCTGACATGCATCCAAGGAGGCCCATTGGGGGGACAGGGACAAACATCCCTTTCCCCCAAGGTGTGCCCTGGATCTGCTGGCGCGGGCCGCATCTTGCATAGGATGCAGCAGTCGGCCATTTAGGCAGGCCAGTGCATCCTATGCAGGATTGGGCTGTAAAACAGATGTACAGGGAGGAATTGTGGTACCGTCCTTTAAAAATAATTTGCCAAAACTTTATCTGGCCCAAAGACTTACTTCAAATCTTAGGCAAAAGTATGAGCTGCATAATATTTTCCCTGAACTGGTGTACCCAGCTTAAAAGAACTGCAATGTTATGGTACTTTCATGTATTTCTGACATGGTACTCTTTTGATGAAAGATAGCACAGTACACAAGACTGACCACAAGTCTGAATAAAATCAAACAGAAGAAAGGAAGCAGAGAAAACACAGTTGCAGGCAGTATGTGATGACTGAATGTGCAAGCAACCACTGTACAAAAAGCAGCATTACTTATGTTAGGCTGAGCAAAAATAAAATGTTTTACTTACTTACTTACTTACTTACTTACTTACTTACTTACTTACTTACTTACTTACTTACTTACTTACTTACTTACTTACTAGTTTGCTTTCAGGTCAGGGTCTCCAACAACAAATGAAATCTTCTCAGTGCTGCTCTTATAGTTTTTAAAGCAGTCCCCCAAAACATGGCTACCGGGAGATTTAAGGACCAGTCCTGCCCTCAAGATACAGCAGCATATCTCCACATATGTTGGTGCAATGACAGACCCACCAGTGTAGAAGCCTACCTGCTGACCGATGTACTATGGACACTGGCACAACACCGGAAAAATGCCAAGCTGATGTAGCTCAGAGACATCACTAGGACGCCAACACAACTCCTCTGGTGCAGATGCTAAAACAGGGACAAATAGGGGCATGATGTGGGAGGGACAAGGAGGAGTCGACATACAGTACACCCTAACCTAAACCCACTTTAGACAACGGACATGCCCCTGACCACAGGAAAAAAAGCTACACCAATGATAAGGGGTAGGAGTAACCCCATAAGGAATAATGGGAAAGAGAAAAACAGAAGAAATTTGCACCTTCTGTCACTCTCCTGCCCCACTCCCTACGTTGGAGCATAAGATACAGATTACATTTGGCAGCCAATCACAGCACACCAACCCCAGTACTAAATACATATTCTTGGCGATCACACCAATGACACATAGATGTCACACAGATGATACTCAGACATCAAAACAGCTAACACATGGACATCACGGTGATGATTCACGGAAATGGGATTGGGCCATTAGTCATGACTAACTTTCTCTGGATATCACCCAAAGCCACTTTACAACTTTAAATATCCCCCCTCACACACACCACCACCACAAGAAAGAAAGAAAAAAACCTAAGAAAGGATAGAAAATGGAAATTTCCTACCATTTATATCTATATTGACATGTATTTTAAAATCTACCATTGTCACTGGAAATGTCAAAGAAAAAAACTATGGGAATCTAACACGTTTATCAGTACGTTAAGTCAGAGCTTACTGCTGAAAATGTCACCATGATCCACAGATGGTAATTAATGATCACAGTTTTTTTTATATTGAAATGGAAATCCAAGTATATTGGCTTATGATTAAATATGCTGTCAATTCAAACCAGATTTCTATTTACAGGAAGTGTTATCTCTTTGGTGTAAAGCTTATGCAGATCAAGTCTCCCATTTTAGCATTGTGTTTCTTTAGCTCCATGATATGTTTTAATAATTGTACCTTGTGCATGCTAACACCATAACAGGTGAGGGGTCAAACATTTATTTTGGAAAACGTACATATAAAGCATGGAATCCTGACCGTTTGACCCACTGTCTAGTGCACGTACATATGTTTGACATCAGGATAGTTTTTACATGGATAGTTTCATGGAAGCATTTTCAGAAGATGTGCAAGAAGTTGCCTGAGGTAAAAGCTAGGGAGATCAGTAAACTGTTCTTGTTGCATGTACACATCCTTAAAAACACACTTTTGCCTTCTTACACAGTCTGGATTGTGTGGGTTGATCCATGGAAGGCTAAGCCTCTCTTTGGGAGAGGGCTGTGTTGGCCTAAAAATGACCTGATGTCCCCCTCCTGCGAAAACGTTCTTGAACACAGCTTTATAACAGTGACGATGGTATAACAACTGTCTACATGTCTAAATGAAGCAGACCTGCAAAACCTGTGAACCATCACTATGCACAGCCTACCAGCTACATGGGTGGCTTGTCAGGTTCTTGACACCTCTCCCTGTCCAAAGTAGGCAGCAAAACAGGAGACATATTGAGACCCTGGCCAGCCATTGTACATGGCTGGTGGTCTACCTTTGATTTGGGAACCTGTGCAGACCTTGGATAAAATATATTATCTCATGGCCCAATCCTATCCAGGCTTTCCGCTGATGGAACTCATGTTCCATTGACGGAAGGCCCAGGCCGCATGAGGGGCTGGCAACCGCATGCATCCCACCAGAGTGCTCAGCCACTGCCAGTGCCAGTAAGTTAACGGTGCGGGCAGTGCCGGAGCCAGCCGATCTGGCAGGGGGGGCGGCATCCTCGACGCCCCCCAAAACTAATTAGCATAATTTATGCTAATTAGTTTTACCCGCTTTTTTCGCCGATTTTCGGCGATTTTAAGGCTAGAAATGGGTTTTTTAAAGGATTTTTAATAAGTGTGTATGCTTTTACCTGCACTTTAGTGAAATTGGACGGCTCCCACGACGATTTCAAGCCTTCTCCCGGGGGCGCAGCGTCTCCGTTCAGCCGCTCACTTGGTGCGGCACTTGGTGCGCCCCCAGAAGCAATCTCCGTAGTTTTGCGCATGCGCAAAACCACGGAGTCTCCAGGGACGCTCCAGGAAGTAGTTTGCGCATGCCCAGAACGTCCCTGGAGACTCCGTGGTTTTGCGCATGCGCAAACTACGGAGATTGCTTCTGGGGGCGCACCAAGTGCCGCACCAAGTGAGCGGCTGAACGGAGACGCTGCGCCCCCGGGAGAAGGCTTGAAATCGTCGTGGGAGCCGTCCAATTTCACTAAAGTGCAGGTAAAAGCATACACACTTATTAAAAATCTTTTAAAATCGGCGAAAAAAAGCGGGAAAAATTCAAATTTTTCCCGCTTTTTTCCGGAGCCTCCCGCCCCCCTGGACAGCCTTCCGCCCTAACGCCCTGGGGCCCACCGCCCCCCGGCCCCCAGTCAGCTAACGCCCCTGGGTGCGGGTGGGGGTGGGTGGGGAGGATCTGGGGGTGGATTGGAGTCAGTTGGGGACACGTTGGGGGAGGGAAGGGGGTAGATATTGGCAGCAGCAATGCCACTGGTATCCTATGTTTCCTTCCTGGCCTCGACACACACCCTTGGGCCCAGTCAGAGCTGGCACAGATCCGAGTATCCTTATTGGAGACCATGGTGCTGCAGAGCAGATACGTAAAATATTATTTTACTTACCTCTCCATTTTGTCCTGGTCTCTGGTCAGTCCATAGCATGCAGTGGAGCTGGTGCTGCTGCACACTATGGGCCAGCCAAGGCTAGGATTAGGCCGTCAATCAAGACCATGCTATCTACGGTTAGCTTGAACATAAGTAACGAGTGTCATCTCTAAGTCAGCAAATGGGAACTATTACTCAACTGGCAGCAGAATGGAGAACTATAGCAGGTGAAACAACAAAGGGGACAACAAATGTCTTAATTCTTTACTGAGTTACCTTTTGAAAGCCCTGATAAAGTTGCTCTGGATGATTAATGGCCCAGTCGTATCTGCGAGATACGCTAGCAGACTGTGAGCACCACCAGTGGCACTTGGCAACCATGCCACCAGCAGTTGTCAGCTGGCAACAGGGGCACATTGGTGCAAGGAGCGGGGTGGTTCAAGGTGGGGAGTGGGGCATGAGGGGAGGAGGTGTGGATCTCAGCGGCAGCAGAGCATGCTGAATCGTAACCCCACGTCCTGACCCTGACCCGTCCCCTTTGGCCTACCAGCATAAGAACATAAGAAGAGCCCTGCTGGATCAGGCCAAAGGCCCATCTAGTCCAGCTTCCTGTATCTCACAGTGGCCCATCATCAGATGCCTCAGGGAGAACACAAGATAACAAGATACCTGTAACCTATCACCATTCCCTTGCATCTGGCATTAAGAGCCTACTACTAAATGGAGCTACACTACTAAATGGTGTACCAGAGTTGCAACAACCAAAGAACTGGCGTAGATCTGGCCCATTGGGGACCATGGAGTGGCTGAGGAGGTAAGTAAAACATTTACATAGCATGTAGCGGATACTACATCAGCGCTGCATGCTGCAGGTTGGCAAATGATAGGATTGGGCCATAAGTCAAGAAACAGGGTGATAGACGGTCAAATCACATGTTACTTTCATCATGTGCTTGGTAAGCACATACAGCGGGCCCTTCTTATCCATGGATTGGCCATCTGCAGATAGTCAAATCCATGGATGGCCATCCGTGGAGGGAGGGAACCCACTAGGAGCGAGGGTGGCGCCATTTTACCTTATTGAAGACCTGTGCAGGCCTGCTGCCCGCTCCTTCCCTCAGGCACCAAATTGTACTAGTCTAAAATGCCTTATGGAAGGAAAAAAGTGACCCAAAGCAACTTCCGGTTGCCCCCCGACCCGTGGTTTTAAGCACCTGCAGTTTTGGGCTTCCACAGGGGCTCTGGGAACTGAACCCCCACGGATGGCAAGGGCCAACTGTACTTTTTTAAAAAAAAACACTCAATAACTGTTAGATTGGGGTGCCTATGGATTGAGACAAGTAGGACTTTAACCCTACCTGTGCCACAGTCCTAATCTGCCTTTAGGCTTCAACACAGCTATTTGCCAACACAAAAGGACGAAGCTCCTATTGGCATCAATAATGCCAATATTTTCTTCTATGCAAACAGCAGCTACAGGAGGAGGGACGCTCTGAATTGTATCACATGATGGGAAGTAGGACAGGCTGCAGTCCCAAACCAGAGGGCCCCCAATCTGTTTGCTATTGATCTTTAAAAAAAAAAAAAGTATGTGCTAAAAGTAACATGTAGTTTGAATGGAAATAGAAGTCAGGTTCCAACTATTCAGTTCAAGAGCTGATATTTTATTTACCGGTAATGTTTATTTACTTATATTATTTTCCAGTCTCAGAGAAGGGTCCAGAGCGTTCCAGAGATTTCCCATCCAGGCACCTATCAGGACTACAACCCCTTTAATTTCAAGAGCCCGATGGCACCATCTCAGGCCATTCACTGGATTTTAGGCAACCAGAGTTGCCCTTGTTTTGGCTGAAGTGCTCTCTTCTCCAGCCTCTGAGTGGAACATTTTATCAACGTGTGACCTGTGAGTCAGACCTGAAGGTCCACTGGCAGACTGTGTTTTAACAAGCCAGTGATATGAGGAGCAACACAGCCTGAGTTCAGAACTCAAACACAATAGAAGGCTGACAAGAGGGCTTTTGAACCTGACAAGCTTCCCCTCTATTTGGCTATTTGTAACACCGAGTTTTTGCTTATCATTAAAGCAAAAAAACCACAAAACCACGACCTCCCAAACTGTGAACTTATGCGGGGGGTGGGTGGGTGGGGGAAGATTTTTCTCTTAGGCCTGTAGCACGATATATTGAGTACATAAGGACAGGACTGATGTGCTCATTTGGATACCAAAAGTTCTTCCTTCTGTGCTATTGATGTGACTGCGTGCTTTCAAGTACAAGAGAAAAAGGGCATAGTTTGGAGACAGCAGGCTCTCGTACTGTTGCGAGTGAAGGATTGAAATATTACTTAATAAAAGGAATATGCCAGCCAATTTTAAAAGCATCACTGACAAGCTCTGCAGGGACACCCAGGAAATTATTCCACTTATTGGAATCATGATGGCTGAGAAATGAGGCTTCAGGAGCAGCAGACGTAGAACTGTGGGAGGACTGTAGAAATGTTCCAGGCTCTTCTGGGGATATTAAAGTGTGTGGTGGGTTTTTTTTTCCTTCAGTTCAGTCACTGAAATTTACATAGAAAGCAGAAAAGTACAGACAAATGTTAGAGTGCCGTGATTTGTGAGGTGGAACAGCCCATGCAGCTGCAGAAGACATTTGTGATGGCAAAATAAGATAATCCCTCATATTAAAGACTTAATGGGATGCCTGTCATTCTAGTGTGGGTGTGGGAAGAGAGACCATTTCTTACAAAAACCCTGAGAAAGCAGAGAAAGGGTGCAATGTGCCTCTGAAATGCATCACCTTCCCGACTTCTGTTGAAGCCAGGCCAATTTCTGTTGATGTCAGAAATCATTGCTCCCACTGCAACAGTATGCGTACATACATAACGGTATGTACAGTATGTTACTTTTCCATAGGTATGAATGGCAGTAAAGGTGTGTGTGGGTATGAATGGCAGTAAAGTGTGTGTGTGTGTGTGTGTGTGTGTGTGTGTGTGTGTGTGTGTGTGTGTGTGTGTGTGTGTGTGTGTGTGTGTGTGTTGAGATTTTAGATGATGTCACATGTCAGAATTTACAGAATGGGCTTGTATATAAAATACAAGAAGGAGCAATGACCCAAGACTAAATCCAGACTCAGTGAATCCATTCTAAGTGAAGAGATGGAAAGGGGGTGGGGGGATGCATTTCTAAAATATTGTTCTTTGGGTCTATTGACCAAACAAGGCCATTTCTTCCCACTACTGAAATGAACTGCATTTTTTCTTCCTTGTTTCAATGAACTAAAGCCAGGACACATGGGTTTCCCTTTCCTTGGGTTCCTCACAACAACCCTGTCAGGTAGACTATTTGATATTTATGTGCTGAAATGTTTATCAAGTGTTTGTCCAAAGTGACTTACAGAATAATTACAATAAAACCACACTTATGAAACAACTATAGGAACAGGAACTTGCCTTATACTGGGTCGGAATGTGGACCCATCTAGCTCAATATTAACCCTGGCTCACAGCAGCAACCCTGGGTTTCAGGCAGGATTTTTTCTTTTCCCTACAGTACTGGGGATTGAAACTGGGACCTTCTGCATGCAAACTGCATGCACACTACAACTGAGCTACAGCCCCCTTCCTAACCGAGAAATTCCAACATTGCAACAAATGAAACCAGCAGCAACACAGAAAAATGCCAACTACTCAGAGAGAAACTTAAAGCAAAACAAACTAGGAATCTGCCCAAAGCACTGAAAACACTGGTAGGCCTTTACCTGGTACATAAATGCTAGCAGAGCAGCCCCAACAGGTACTGCCCCTCCCACACTCCACCCACAGAAACATGATATGGGGGCATCCCTGCCCCCTCCCTGTCTGTGCGTCTTTCCGGAACGGCCAGGTAAATGCGAGCATCTCTTTATGGGATGCTCGGCCGAAGGCACCAAATGGCCCTCTAAGGGCCAGGGATTCCAGGAGTGGCATTATTACCAGTGCATAAACCCCACTCACTTTACATCAGGAGCACCGATGGCACAACCATGAGACAAAGTGAAGCAGTGAATTGCGAGGGGTCTGAAGGGGGGGTTGAATTAGGAGAGCGTTTCACCCCGAGTCTGCTGCCACCTCCCTCCAACCCACCAGTGACACTAGCCACAATGATCCGCTTCCCGCTCGCCTGAGCGAGAAGCAGATCACCCGCCTCCTTATCTTGCTGCCTGTCCAGTTTCCTTAAAACTAGACGTGCAGGACTTCCAGCTTTATTCACAGGGCCAGAGAATGCTGCCCCTTTAAATGAAACTGGAAGTCTCGCACAATTGTGGTACTTGGTACAATTGTGGCAGGGGCATCGTTCTAAAGCCCGTGAACCCAAAGTTCTAAAGCAGGGGTTCTCAACCCCTTCCCAGCCAAGTACCACCTCCGTGACTGGTGATGACATCATTGCCAGTTACTTCTGGGTTTTCAGGTATTTGGAGGCCAGAAAACGCAGGTAGGGAGCTCTGGGAGGGCCCTTCTTAGCATTTCTGAGAGGCTTGGTCAAAGACAGGAGCCTCTAGGGAGCAAAAAACACACCGCAGAAAGCACCGTGTCAGAGCGGGGTTCTGGTGGTTCAGCAGTCTGAGTGCCAGCAGCAGTCAGTCGAAGTACTACTGGTGGTACTAGTACCACTGGTTGAGAACCCCTGTTCTAAAGCCTCTCAACCTAGCCTACTGTGGTTTGGCTCCCTTTTGTGCCTCCCAGTCTGCTTTATTTTATTGTTTTAGAAAAAGAACACACACAACAGGCCATGTTACACATTTATGTAAAGGTAAAGGTATCCCTGGACAATTAAGTCCAGTCATGTCCGACTCTAGGGAGCGGTGCTCATCTCCGTTTCAAAGCCGAAGAACCAGCGTTGTCCGAAGACATTTTCCATGGTCATGTGGCCGGCATGACTCAACACCGAGGCGCATGGAACGCTGTTACTGTCCCGCTGACGCGGTACCTATTAATCTACTTGCTTTCGAACTGCTAGGTTGGCAGGAGCCGTCGCACGGATTCGAACTGCCGACCTTTCGATAGACAGCTCATGGTTCAGTGGTTTAACCCAATCTGTGCTTTGGCCTAGAACAACATGGCCAATTGCTTAAATCAATTCAAAACAACGAAGTATATTGGGACGATTCCCTTTCTGCATGACCCGCATTTCGTGACACACACTGCCACTTTTCATGCTGCTGCCCTCCAAATTGCTGAAATGCTTCTCCTCAACTTTGCAGCATGTAAAAAGAGTGGTGAACTGGGAAGACATGTTGGATCAGCCCTACTGTAAGCTCCTCAGAAAAAGGCCTTGTCTTTTTGCTCATATTATTCTGCAAAGTACCATGTGCATTTATGGTGCTAAGCAAACATGCTTACAAGCTTAAATAAACAGAAGTCTGCATTCAGTTTGCAAAGCTGAGGGACTGAAGTAGCCTCCCACACAGCAAAACCGACTTTTGTTATAATACAGTCCTTTCTCCATGGTTCCTCCATTTTTTTCAATTCCATCTCTCTAGCACTGATTGTTTCCTCAGATCCTTGCTTTTGAGCCCACTGCTCGGTCTCTTTGGCAATGGGAATTTCTGCAAAGAAAATGATGTTTGTTTATTGCTTTGCCTGCAGGTCATGACAGACAAACAAGACATACACAAATATAAAAGTTTGTACACAGTCAAGCAAATATTCAGTTGTAAAAAGCCAAATACCGCAGGCATCAGGAAACATAACAGTGCATTAGCCTTAAAGGAGTCAACTACTTGAGTCTCCATGTAAGGTGTCTTACTTTTTCCATTGCTAAAGCAAAGGAAGTCTACGTGCTCAACATTTGCAAGTGAAAAAAAAAATCATTTTTATATGTCAACTTACGAGTTAAAAATACAGGGAAATAAAAGGAAAGAGATACTGAGATACCTGGGAAATGAGATAATAAAAGGTGGAGAAAACTCAATGGTGGAGCATGTACCTTGCATGCAGACAGTCTCAGGTTAAATGCCCAGCATCTCCACCTAAGATGGTTCAAGTAGCACACCTGGGAAGACACTGGAAGGCTACTGTTATACTGTTAAAGTATACCAGAGTAGGTGGTCTAAAGGCCTGCCTCAGTATAAGGCAACTGCTACATCCTGTGCCTTTAGGAGGGAGGTCAAAAGCTGGGCACAAGGCCTAACAGTTCAGTTCTGCTGCAGATGCTTTGGGGCCTCCTGAGCCTCCTCTCCTCTGGACCTGAGTGGAGAGACTAAGGCCAGAAAGTACTGTGGGCCCTCCTTATCTGCGGATTGGCCATCCGTGGATTTGACGATCTGAGGATGGCCATCCGTGGAGGGAGGGAGGGAGGGAACCCACTGGGGCGGGGCAGCACCACTGGACCTTATTGAAGAGCTGTGCGGACCCGCCACCCACTCCTTCCGTCCGGTGCCACATTGTAATAGTGTAAAAAGCCTGTTAGAAGGGGGGGAAAACGCAACTGGAAGCGACTTCCAGTTGCAGGTGCAATTGGAAGTTGCTTCCAGTAGCATTTTTTTTCTTCTAACAGGCATTTTACATTATTACAATGCAGCGCCGGAAGGAAGGAGCAGACGGCGGGTCCGTGCAGCTCTTCAATACGGTACAGTGGCACTGTCCCCACCCCCTTGACCCCCACCTGACCGCAGACTTGAGTATTTGCAGTTTTCGCATTCACGGGGGTTCCAGGAACAGAACTCCCGCGGATGTGAAGAGCTCACCATACTGAAATGTAGGTACCTCAGTGACATAAGGGTTCAAGTTCAACCAAAATAATCTTTTGGTTAGTTGTACAATAAATAATTGTTGAAAGTAACTTCATATGCTAAGAGCATGGGAGAACTTCCACTCTTGCAATGCTCCATACACAATGTCCAAATAAATAAGGAGAGTTCCTACACTGGCCATCAGTGATGTAGACTTGAGCCTATTGACTCGGACTTGAGTCGGACTCAAGCCACATCAATGACTTGACTCAGACTTGACTCGGTGATTGTAAAAGACTCGAAAGTCTCAATTTGAGAGTTGGAGCCTTTTACAACAAGTCCAATTTTATTCAGGTTTAAACCCATTTTCCCCATTAAATAGATAGGGACTCATAACTCACAAAGAAAGATTTGGGACTTGAGGGCAAAGACTTGCGACTTGACTTGCGACTTGGACTCAGAGGCTTGGGACTTGACTCGAGACTTGGAGTCGGAGACTTGATCCACATCCCTGCTGGCCACCCAATGCAGTAGAAGACATTTCTTGAAATTTCAAACAGGTTAAAGCAATTGAGA
This sequence comes from Plestiodon gilberti rubricaudatus, assembly GCA_026170595.1. NCBI lineage: Eukaryota > Metazoa > Chordata > Lepidosauria > Squamata > Scincidae > Plestiodon > Plestiodon gilberti. Next base: position 129,304,552 of record JANXHW010000003.1, on the reverse strand, counting down.
GCTGGATGTGGGTGAACATGTTGAAATTAAATCCTGATAAGACAGAGGTAGGTATTGGACTATTGCCCTGCTCTGCATGGGGTTGTACTCCCTCTGAAGGAGCAGGTCCACAGTTTAGGGGTTCTCCTGGATGCACACCTGCTCCTGGATCCCCAGGTGGCTGCTGTGGGGTGAGGGGAGCCTTTGCTCAGCTTTGGCTGATCCATCAGCTGCAACCATACCTTAATTGCTCAGACTTGGCCACGATGACCCATGCCTTAGTGCAGTGACGGTGAACCATTTGGGCTTGGTGTGTCAAAAATTTTGAAAATGCCTAACTGACTCTGTTGGTGTGTCGCCTCCCCCCCCCCCCCGAACTTTTAATAGCACTTTGACTATTGCTACTTTTAATAGTAATTCTGAACTGAACTGAAAACAACTATAAAACACATTGCATTTTATTTAACATCAATTAGTGACTTTTTTTTTGTTGCTGAGTTTTGCTAGAGAATAATTTGAAAGAGGTCTGCCAAAATCCCTGCCCTAAATGTTCAAATCAAGACCAGCCTGTAAAACCTGCTAAAATGTAATGTGTGTCGGGGCCCTGGGGGAAACGCTGGCGTGTCACCCAAAATGACCTCGCGTGTCACCTGTGACACGCGTGTCATAGGTTCGCCATCAAGGCCTTAGTGACATCTAGATTAGATTACTGCAACACGCTCTACATGGGGCTGCCTTTGAAGACTGTTCAGAAACTGCAATTAGTAAGAATGCCTTCTCAGAGGTGGTGCCCCTACTGTGGAATTCCCTGCCCTTGGAGTTAAGAACTGTTCCCTGTTTGGGGAACTTTTGGCGGGGCCTTAAAACCTTTTTGTTCAGGATGCTTTTGATGGACTGGCTTTTTCATTTATAATTGAATGTAATTTCAATTTGCTTAAATGTGAGCCACTCGGTGTTTTGTCTTGTTTTATTGTTTTGTTACTGTTGTATGTTTTTAACCTTGTAAGCTGCCTTGAGTGCCCTTACCAGGAGAAAGGCAGGGTAGAAACTAATCAAACAAATCAACAAATACAAATACAAGTACAAATAAATATAAACTAGGTTCAATGCATAGCAGTATATTTAGTATACTTCTAGGAGAGTCCAAAATATTTCTTATCACATGTACAATTCCAAATGTGTGACTCAACAGTATCCCCAAATTATAGCACAATACAGAACTTCAGGGTAGATTTAAAGAATAGAAAACAAACAAGAGGAATCCCACAAAAACATTTTGCAGTGTGCTCAGTAAGGCTTACAGTACTTCAGAATAAGCACGTCCTGGATCATACTGTTGGGATGCAGGGGTGGGTGGGAGATGTCTGCCTGAGGGGGTGGGCTCTCTCTCTCTCTCTCTCCTGGTTTAAGCCTTCCTAGTTCTCTCTTACTCTTCGCATGTGTTTCTAACCAATTCTCTTTTTCACAACTCGGCCACCCTTACATTGTAATATTCAGTTAAACTAAGGGCTCAGTCCAGCCCAACTTAGCCCAACTCAGGCACAGTTGAGGCCCAATTGTGGCCCAAAATAGGACCGAGTTAGGCTGCAACTGTGCCTGAGTTAGGCAGGAGGCAAGAGCAGTGGGCCAGGATCGAGGCAACACTTACCACAGAGGCAGGCAGGCCCCTGTGGGGAGGTGTCAGTCTTGTGGAAGCGAAGAGCCCCCTCCTGAGCTCGTCTGTGTGCACCTACCACAGCTGCTGCAGCGTTCGCAGCAGATGGGCAGCCACAGGTGGGCCTGCAGGCACTGGGCGTGCGACAGTCAGCTGAAGGGCAGAGGTTGTGCCAGTGTCAGCTGCCCCAGGGCACCCTGGGCATTAGCCACCTGCTGCAGGGGGGAGTGCCACTGCCCTCCCTCCTGCAGAAGGCGATGCCACTCCCAAGCCATGTTGAGGCTGCACGTGGGAGTCATTGGGGGGGGTGAGCGGGGGAGAGAAGAGAAGGAGGGGTGAGAACGGCACGCACAAGGGGGGTCTCATGAAGTCTGGAACCGCCTCTGCCATGACATGCCCATGCGCTGCCTGAAGCCCTGGGCCTCCAGGGCCGTGGCAATGCCCACAAAGAAGGTATCCCGGCATGCCTTCTGCTCCGTGCCCCGGCCAAGACCGAGAGATGACTTGGGCTTGTCTGCTGCGAGCGGGAAGGGCTCACGCAGCTCATCATGCCCCCAGATGGGGCAACGTCAGCACGTCGCGGCAGGCGCTCTGGCGGGGTGGGGGGTGGCCAGCTTCCATCATCAGGGAGTGGGAGGGGAGGCAGACAGACAGGCAGACAGTGGGTGCTGGGGAGGGGCACAGGTGGGTCAGAAACAGACAGACAACAAGGCTGGTGGGAGAGGGATAAAGGGAGAGGGGTCTGCAGAGACCAATAGGGACACAGGGGTCACTTCGCAGATGGAGGCAATGCAGGAACGGGCACCTCTTATGCAGACGGACCTTGGGCAGAACGGATGCCGGTGACGGGCGGAAACGGACGCCGTTGACAGGCGGACCGAGGGCGGAAACGGACGCCGTTGACGGGCGGACCGAGGGCGGGTGAGAGCCCCGGTTGCCGAAAGGGCTCTTCACGGACGTGGCGGACGTGCGCCATGTCGCCTGTCAGTGTTTGCCTGCCTGAGAGGCCCCCCAACTCCCCACTCCCCTCTGAGCCCTGAGGGTCTGGCAGCCCCCCTGCTGTGGTCTCCCTGGGCTGGCTGTGGCAGGCCCTGGCTGGGATTCATGCAGGGGCTTGTGTGCTGGGGACTGTCTCTGTGTGTGGGGCGCAGTGCTTGTGTAACATTGGGGACATGTGTTTCCAGGGGCATCTTTATTGTTCTGGAACAGTGGCAGAGATGGCCAGGCGAGGCTGCCTGGGGTAGTCACAGTGGCCACTCGGACCACATCAGCAGCAGCAGCAGCAGGCGTGCCCCATGGACCAGGGGATGCAGGCCCTTCCCCTGTGGAACCACAGCCTGCACCATGGAAAGGGGAGGGACAGCAAGTAGGCAGCCAGGGAGGTGGAGCAGCAGCAGTGCCGGCAGCTGAGGAGGGTTGCAGGGCAGGCTCCAGGACCTCTGGCAGCATCGAGGCAGACGACCATGGGGCAACCAGACTGCAGGCCCAGGGGTGCTCCCAGGAAGGTAGGTGGTAGTGGACGTTCCTGGGGAGGCAAAAAACACGGGGGTGTTCCATGGCAGCTGCTGTGTGGTAGCAATCGCCATTGAAGAAATGCCAGTGTGCCGGTTGCAAAGGCCTGCAGGGAGAGAAATTAAACACAGCTGAGAGGTGTGAGACACATAGCATGGTCTGCGCTCCTTCCCTGGGTGTCAGGAGAACATGATCCTATAAGGGAAAAGGGTCAAAGAGAGAGAAGACAACAACACAACGGGTGGGTCACAACCATGGCAAACCTACGAATACTGACCTGTGACTAGACCCTGTGGAGAAAAGAGGGGGGGGGGGACAGCTAGTGTCTACATAAGGCTAACAGTTCCACACTTGTGGCATTGTGTGCTCACATTACTACAGGCAGCAATCAGACACAACATTGGTAAAGAGGCATATCATGGCAGGCATTGCAGGCAGCTATGAGACAAGACATTGGTCAAGAGGCATATCATGGCAGGCATTGCAGGCAACTATGAGACAAGACATTGGTAAAGAGGCATATCATGGCAGGCATTGCAGGCAGCTATGAGACATGACATTGGTAAAGAGGCATATCATGGCAGGCATTGCAGGCAGCTATGAGACACAACATTGGTAAAGAGCCATATCATGGCAGGCATTGCAGGCAGCTATGAGACAAGACATTGGTAAAGCGTCATGTATCCTACCTATATTTCTATATGCAAAGAGGCAGAAGTCAGACCACATGTCAGCACAAACCCTGCTCTTACCTGCACTTACCTGCTGGTGTTGTTGCCTGTGGGGGGGGGGAAGAGGGGCTGGGAGAAAGACATGGGTTAGCAAACACTTGCATGGAGACAGCTGCCCAGGCACAGCAGTAAACAGTTTGGCCATAGGCGGCACAGCCCTCTCTGCCCTAGAGGGGGGCAGAGAGGAGAAGGGAAGAGAGAAGTGGGGTGTTTGTGAATTTTGCCCTCCACCGACAAAGTCCCACTTTGTGGCTGCTGGGGGACAGGACCCCACGCCACGTGGTCAGATTGAGAGAGAGAGAGTGGAGGGCTGGTGCTGGGCTTTTGTGGGAAAGAGGCTGGGTGGGGCTGGGTGCTGATAGGGTAACTATTTGGGTCCGTGTCCAGAGTTAGGCCACAACTGTTCCATCCTAACTCAGGCCCAACTCGGGACCAGGGTGTTAGAACTTTTCAGGAGAGGGCTGGTGTGGGTAAGGTAAAATGGCTCCTATGGGTCTCCTCGCATTTGAGTCCACCCTTTTTGTTGACCCAAATTTTGTGCCTGAGTTGTGCTCGAGGGGGCGTGTCAGGGAGTCGCCAGTGTCTGGAACCGGAACAAATTTCGTAACCGCCCCCGTCACTCCCCCGACACGCCCCCAACACACCCACTTTTAGGCCAAACTTAGGACGGAATAGCTCTTATGCCGAATTTAGGACTGAATTGGTCAACTTTCCTTAACCCGTCCTATGTCAGTCACAATTGCAGCACAAATTTGGCCTCTGCGGCACAATTCAGGCACAACTCGAGCCTAAGGCGCTTAGGCTGCAGTTGTGCCTGAATTGTGCCGCTGGGGCCTTAGGCTGGACTGGGCTGTAAATGTTCTTTTTCTCTTCCAGCCCATGTCCCCAGCAGGAACTGTGACCCTCTCTAGAAATGTTCCCTGCACTCTCACTCTATTTTACTCTGGGACTACTGGGGCTATTTTGCCTCCCCCCCCCCCTTTTTTTTGTCCATTCTGCAAACCTCTGGAAATCAGTGACTACCCAGAAGCCTCCAGCTTCTTTGTGGGTGGATCCTGTTTTGGCTACGAATGTATTGGCATGGGGTGGGGACTTTGGCAATAGAGAAATACTGTAAATATTTTCCTTCTTTGAGTTTTCAAAAAAAATACAAAAAAATATTAGTGTATTTTGAAATAAATTGCTCAGTTTTTAATATAGCAGAACGGATGTGCAGTTTTCAACTACCATGTGCTTAGAACAAAGTGCCCAAGTTGATACATGTAAGTCTGTTCAATTGTATGACTGTCAGTGCGCCATGTGTGGGTGTAGGTTTCCAGCCAAAGACAATCACTTTCATTTTATTGTAACTAATGCTGAAATGTTCATGCAAAGAAAATGGCAAGCAACAGTCTTACTGTGTGCACCATTCCCTCCTGAACATGCAGGTCCATTTCTGGATCCCGGTGTGTGTTTGTTAATAAATCCTAGCTACATTCTCATGTGGTCTGCTAGGCAGTCCTTTAATTCTGTGAAACAGCTTGAAGTTCTTTAACCCTGAAATGTCTGACTGCAAATCATAACGCTATCAAGATCACCGTTTTGACATGGGTATTCCTTCTGTATGTCAAATCCATAAAATGAAGACTCATTGAGGGACATTATTACTACTTGCTCCACAGTTATTGGACTCTTCTTCCCTGGAGCAGTGGCTCCCAAATAATATCACATCCCAAATTGATATCATCAACTCAGAGGACAATAACTCAATCTTTAGTGCTCATATACAGCTGGTATAGGAGGCATGGAGAAGCTCAACCTCCCAAGAGCACACTCTCCCTCTCCTGCCTCAAAATTAGTCTTCCACTGCCAGAATTACTGCAGCAAACACACACACACACACACACACACACACACACACCCCACACCACCCCACCACCACCACCACCACCACCACCAAGTCCATGGACACTCTAGAACTTCACTAGGATGCAGATCTCTGCTAAGAGCTTAACTGCGCAATCCTGTGTAACTTTGCACTGGTGTAAGTGCACTTATGCCGGTGTAAGTGCACTTACGCCGGTGCATCTGCTGTTACACCGGTGCAAAGTTACACAGGATTGCGCTGTAAAACTAGCTGAAGGGAACTCTATGGCACTGAAGAAATCATCAAGCCTAGGAAGCCTCCTTCTGTGACAAATAGCACCCCAAATTGAGGCCTCCCTGTATTCCAAGGCATATAGGAAGGATAATGGACATTTAACTGCCTATTGTCCAGGGAAACTCATTGCATGGAGATTTTGCTTCAGCTCTACGTGCGATTCTGCATATGAGGCTCAAAGCAGCAGTTCTTGCTTCAGTTGATTTGCAAAGTGAATGTAAAACCAACATTGGAGAGAATTACCATTTTTATTACAAATGCCTCTTGTTCATTCTGCCTTTCATGGTGGCAAATTCTAGAGCGCTAGCTGTTTTTGTCAGTCGCAGTAAAACCAACAAAAAGTCCTAAGGGAGTCTCAAGATGACACAAGACTCTTTGTTGTTTCTGTGTTCCATCAAACAGTAACATCAATAGCGCATGAGTGGTTTGAGCATGATTTTTAAATACTCTGAAACGAAGCATTTTTCCAGTTAATATAAAACCTGGAGTGGTCCTGGCGTCGTCGTTCCCCCCCCCCCCCACACACACACACACACGACAAAAGAGACATATTTCTTCCTGACCGTAATATATAAGAACATAAGAACAACATAAGAAGAGCCCTGCTGGCTCAGGCCAAAGGCCCATCTAGTCCAGCTTCCTGTATCTCACAGTGGCCCCACCAGATGCCTCAGGGAGCACATAAGACAACAAGATACCCGTTTCCTGCTGTCACTCCCTTGCACCTGGCACAGAGAAAACCTACTTCTAAAGCCAGGAGGTTGTTTATGGCTTGTAACCTGTCATGGGCTTGTCCTCCATGAAGCTATCTAATCCCCTTTTAAAGGCATCTAGGCTAGGTGCCATCACCACATCCTGTGGCACTGAATTACACACTGGATGAAGAAATATTTTCTTTTGTCTGTTCTGACTCTCGGTCTACTCATTTAGTGCATGTCCCCTGGTTCTGGTAGGAAGGATGGAGACAGGGGTGAGGTTGGGAGTTGGTTGAATGGACAGGGCTGCCTGAGGAATAGTAGGGGTAGAATCCCTAAGTCAAGTTTGGGATTAGTTAACCTAGAAAAAAAGCAGAAGATGCTTTTTAGCCTGCACATCCCCTCCCACAATATCATCATCCCAGTGGTCCTGTGAGGCAGTTTAAGCTGCGAGGAAGCTGACCAGTCCAAAGCCACCCAGTAAACATCATGGTCAAGTGGGGATTTGAATCTGGTCTCCCTGGCCAAATTTGACACTGAACCACTATACCACTCTGCCTCCATCTTCCTCTCCTTTTTCTCTAATAGTCATTATCGTTCCACTGTCATTTGTCACAGGCCACTGTTTGAAGACCATTCATACTCTGTTCCAGTAAGTGTTAACATCCACTTACCTCAATTCAGAAGAAGTTATATTTCATGCATCAAGAAACACTATCCTAAAGTCCTGAACTAAACTAATCCTAAACTAAAAGTCCTAAATTAACCACATTCTAAACTAATATATTATAAAATAAGCCAATATCTGTTGTCAAAAAAGCACTGAAGAGATTAGCACCATCAAAAGATGACCACTCACTGCAGCTCCAAGAACCTCAAAGCCCACAAGCTCACAACACTCAGTCCTTACCCTCAACAGCCCTTTGTGACATCGTGGAGAGTGAGGCATTGTCAGACAGGGTCAGCCAATTGGAAATGGAGTATGCTAATGTCGGAGCTTTCCTTATAAGGGGGAGAGTGATACATTGTCAGACAGCGTCAGCCAATCGGAGATTGAGTATGCTAATACTTGCGCTTTCCTTATAAGGGGGAGAAGAGCAGTTGGAAGAGTGGGAGCAGAGGGTCAGGAGAGCAGATAGAAAAGGTGGAGGCAGTGGTGAGGTTGGGAGTTAGCTGAGTGGACAGGGCTACCTGGGGAATAGCAGGAGGAGCATCCCTCAGCCGGGCTTGGTATCAGTAAGCCTGGTACAAATGTTAAGACATTATTTTAAGTCATCCTTCCAAGTTAAGAACATAAGAAGAGCCCTGCTGGATCAGGACAAAGGCCCATCTAGTCCAGCTTCCTGTATCTCAAAGTGGCCCCACCAGATGCCTCAGGGTGCACACAAGACAACAAGATACCTGTATCCTGTTGCCATTCCCTTGCATCTGGCATTAAGAGATAGCCTATTACTAAAACCAGGAGGTTGCATATCCCTATCATGGCTTATAACCTGTGATGGACTTTTCCTCCATAAATCTCAATCCCCTTCTAAAGGCATCTAGGCCAGCTGTCATCACCACATCCTGTGGCAAGGAGTTCCACAAACTAATTACACGCTGGGTAAAGAAATATTTTCTTTTGTCTGTTTTAATATTCCCTCCACTCAATTTTAGTCCGTGTCCCCTGGTTCTGGTGTTGTGCAAGAGGGAAAAGAACTTCTCTCTATCCACTTCATCCCATGCATAATTTTATACGTCTCAATCATGTCCCCCCCTCAGGCGCCTTTTTTTTAGACTGTAAAGCCCCAAACACTGTAGCCTTTCCTCATAAGAGAGGTGCTCCAGCCCACGAATCATTTTGATCACTCTTTTCACAGGTGCCCAGGCGCGTCACTATTGCGAAGCGCGCGGGGCGAACCGCCGGAGGGTGACGCATGCACCCACGCGCGCGTCACCTCCCCTGCGCACGTCGCCCTCCGGAGGTTAATTTATAATGTTTTTCGCGCATGCGCAGACCGTTCCTGAGGGGAAAGGGCAGCCCTTTTACCTCAGGAACGGTCTGCGCATGCGCGAAAAACGTTATAAATTACGTTGTGACGCAGTGGGCCTCGTCAGAAGGCCCAGGACAGCTGGCCGGGGAAGACGTCCCTGGAGCCGGCTGCAACGAGTGGTCAGGGGGGCAGAGTTGGGGGTCACCCGGGGCAGTGTCCCGTTGGGTCGCCCCCCCAAAATTCGCGACGCGGAGTAGCGGCTGCGCAAATTCACCATTTAGGGGCTGGGTGTGGGCGGGGTCATTAGGGTGACGCGCGCACCCACGCTTTGGGCGGCGTGCGCCCTAGTGACGCCGCTGCAGCTGCCGCACACTGGGTCGAAACTTTCACTTTCATCGACCTGTCCACTAGCACCCAAAGATTTCTCTCCTGATCTGTCACAGACAGCTCAGAACCAGGTCATTTATGAACAAGTTGAAAAGCAGAGGTCCCAAGATTGATCTTTGGGGCACACCGCTTTTCACCACTCGCCATTGTGAAAATAACAGGCATGTTGCAGGCAAGTAACAAAAATAACAGGCTTGTTATAAATAACAGGCATGTTGCAGGCAATAACAAATATCTTTGTTATTGATTTTTTAATCCCCCCTCCCATAAAATGCGCAATCCTAACCTTGGATTAGGATAAATCAGGTTTGAGACTACAGATAAAAGTGTTTTACTGAAGCAGAAAAGCTTAGATTCTATAAGAAGTGACAGGATGATAACAGCCATATTAACAGCGCAATCCTGTGTAACTCTTGCACCAGTTTAACAGTAGATCCACCAGTGTAAGCGCACTTATGCCAGTGTAACTTGCTGTACGCCAACATATACAGGAAAACGTAACCTCCCTCGGACTCCGTGCATGTGCTGTTCGGACGCAGGACGGACTCCAGCTCAACTCCGCCGGCGTAGGGGGCATTCCGGGGATGTCTGAACGCCCCCAGAATGCCCCCTACACCGGCGGAGTTGCGCTGGTATCTGTCCTGCATCCAAACTGTGCATGTGCGGCGTCCGATGGGGGTTACGCTGGTGTCCATCCTGTGTATGTCGGCGTATGGCAAGTTACACTGGCATAAGTGCACTTACACCGGTGGATCTACTGTTACACCGGTGCAGGTGTTACACAGGATTGCACTGTAAATATCATTGCACTGTCCTCTGCACATCTCAGACATGAGAGGAAGTGGGAAAGTCAAACTTCAGTAAATGGTGTCTTTGCAGGGAGATGAAATATCTTGTAAATTAGGGCACAAACTGGAAGAAGTAAGAAATGGATTACAAACTGCAGCCCAGTACAAAATCCATCAACCTAGGGGCCTCATTCATCAGAAACAATGTTGTGGTTATAAGATTCAAAAAAAAGAGGACAGTACGACTTTTGGAGGAAGATATATAAAAATGCTAGGTTCTTTACTTTTATCATGCCCCAGAAAAAGTAGTAGAAACAGCAAACTATACATGTTTACTTGGAGTAAGTCCCATTGAACTCGGTGGGGCTTACTTTTGAGTAGACATGCATAGTGTTATAGTGTACCCCCTATCTAGTACGCCTCTAGGAGCTGGGACCCAAAGTTTCCATGCATGCAGAGAGACTTTTCAGTTCCCCTTTCTTGTACCAGTAAACTCCACCCCCAAATGCCAGGGGCCTCTGGCCCCAGCAGGGCCTGTTGCCAGAAAGAAACATCAGTCTTCTCTTGTGTTCATTTTTACGCTTTTTTTGTATGGGCGTATAGGCCTCTTTGGATCCCAGCCAAAGTAAATTCTGCAATCTCATGCATCTTTACCAAACATGAATTCAAATCTAAAATCTATCAATTGCCTTAAACCCAAGGCCAGATCATCCATGAATCAGAGGAGCAACCCAATCCTATGTAAGGATACATGTATCCTAAGCCTGTTCCTGGGCCGCGACAGCGCAGCCAGGGAACACCTTGGGAGAAGGGGATGTTCATTTCCTTCCCTGAGTGTAGGGCTGCCTATGGGCCACCTTGGATGTACGCCAGCTCTGAAGCTGATGGACATCCAAGGTGGCGGAGTAAAGCCGAACCGGGCTGGGAACGGGCAGAGGATATTGGTGGAGCGCGCCGCCGATATCCCCGCCCTCTCTCAGCCCGGGCCAGCCAATGGCCAAACCTCTGATTGCCCCTGCCCGCCCTTGCACTGACCGGTGCAGGACTTCTCTCCACTGGCAGCCGTGAGGTCTGGAGGGTGGTGGAGTGAGGGCTGCTGGCCTCTGTGCCAGTGGCCCTTACTCACGAGTCATCGCAAACATGTTTTACGGCACGTTTGTGATGGTTTAGAGTGGCAGAGCGTGCACTCCACTGCTCTAAACTTACACAGGATTGTGCCGTTAGTAACTACCCTAAGTGGAGGGTTGGTCCCCAAGTGGTGGGTTGTAGGGGGCATCACCACCCACCCTATCCTCTGGTGCCTGCCTCTGCTGGCCTCCACTGCTTTTCTCCTCCTCCTGAACACATTGGATTGGGAAACAGAGCGGAAGAGGAAATGTGGAGGAGAGAAGAGGCATGGGATAGAGCAAGGTTTCTCAACCTTTTTTGTTCATGGCCCCATTCTGAGCCTCGTTTACCTCTGTGGTTCCCCTCATAGCCACTTGCGGGGAGAACTTTGAGAACCTTACACATGTTTACCACTGCTCTAGTTGAAAAGGAAGAGAATGAAGTGGAAGAGGAAGTGCAGAGGACAGGAGAGTGGTGAGGGGGATTTCATGGAAACTGGAAGTGGTTGAAAATCTCCGTTTTTCAGTTCGGGGAGGCCTGCTGAGGGTCGGCAGGCCTCCCCGAAGCCTCCCCAAGCCCTGGTAAGTGGGAAAAAAGGCGTTTTCAGGCACTTTTTGGTCGGTGGCGGCAGCAATCCCCGGGATCACCACCGCTATGCTGTCCCTGCCCCTTAAAGGGGTAGGGGACAGTTTGTGGTCTCAAAGGTGGGTTGCGACCCACCACTTTGAGAACCACTGAAGCAGAGTGTACTGTGGAGAACTGAGTGGCACTTTTTGCATGCTGCAAACCAGACCAGAACCACTTAACAAACTCTAGTAACCAGTTCAAAATAAGTAGTTCGATAAACAGACACTCACATTGAAGAAGTTTTTCTCAGGGATTTCAGGGAGGGTCTGTCTCTTGTCCAACCTTAAAAGGACATACAATCTCACCCACCCAAACAAACAACTATATTTCCTAGGAAACCAATAGAGCAGAAGAGACAGGAGAAAGGTTTATGAACCTCCCTTCTAATCCCTCTGACTTTCTCCCCTCTTTCTTCTCCAAAACCTTCTTTCTTTTACCAGGTTCTTCTGGGAAGACCAACTAATCTACCTATGTCCCTTCTCCCCCATGTTTTTCCTCTCTGTGCTTTGCCCCTTCTCCTTCTAAGGAGTTCCTCTGTCCTCCCCTCTCCTTCGCTCTCATCCTTCCAGCGGCTGTCCTTACGACTCATCCTGTGCATATGATAGTGGCAGAATTCCCCCTGTATACCTTAAGAGTGAGTGTCCTAGTATAGTGAGTCCCAGTTCAACCCTCCTGCTTTGGTACTTGAGCAAAGTAAACTTTGGAGCACTTTAACTCTTGCCTCAGTAGCTCTCTCACCACTGAATTACATAGACATGCTATTAGCTTTGGCACAGCATCCCTGCACATCATTGTCGTCGTCCCCCCCTTACATGTGTTTCTAAAAAAGCACTGCAGGTAACAAATAATTGATTGAATTCTATAAAAGGGCAAGAGCCTGAAAAAAAGCTATCTATACATCAGGATGGAACTCCATACTTATCTTGGTTGACAAGACTTTGACCTTCATGTCCTTCAGTGGCATTTTTTATAAACATGGAACAAACGTCACAATGTTATTTCCAAAGCAAGGCAGACATTCAGTATCTCCACACTCAGTTTACGTCTGCCACTGCGTGTTGTATGTGTTCATAGATCCATATTTATATTCCACAATGGATTGGTTCATCCATCTAGCAGCCCCTGCATGATTGCCATCACTTTTAGGAGTAGCCAGCACATTTGTAGCCCAGCCAGGTATGTACGGAGGTGTCATTTGAATGAGCCGGCTTCTCCATGTGGGGACTGAACATGCAGCTGCTGTGGTTTACTTGCAGCCACATGCACAGCCTTCGAAGCAAAGTCCATATAAAAAACTCCATTTCTATGTATAATGACTATGCTGCAAGACCACCAGCAGTCTGGCACTCCCTGATGTGATTGTATGGGCGCTGCTGGATGGGTGTCATCTGCCAGTCTAAAAAAAACCCTCAATGCACATCTGCATGTACATAATTTGCTTTCTCTATACTTGTACACTTGACAAGTGACAGATTAAGGTGTGATCCGACTATGCTGAAAAGTCTCGAATATGACACAAATAATAAGACAATCCTTTCTGTGATGACCCATCTGAACATGGAACTAATCACTTGATGGCAGTGATGTGATGTGATGAGTGTGAATGGATGAATCAGTCCCAAATGTGTTGCAAACACCCCTCACTGGAGATGATGGTCAAAATATGTCTGGTTAATCAAGATAGGCATGAATGTTTGCTTCTGAACTTGTTCAGATTAATAGGTCCTATTATTAAATGCTGCTTTGTCAAAAGAAGCCTGGATTTGTGGGATATTTCTGGGACAGACACAAGGTAGCAAATATTTTTATTTACTTTCATTTGCATTTTCTTCTCTCAGCTAAAAGCTGAAGTCTGGAAGCCCTGCTTGTAATTTATAATTCTTTAGCTATTAATGGACTTTCTTCCACGTAATTTACCATTTATTAATAATGTACAAAAATTGGTCAAGTACTATGGGACTGCATGAGGCTGACTGATAAAAGAGAGGAGATTTTCACTGGGTTTAGAATGCTTAATTATTTAAAAAGGCAAATGGGCAAAGGATTTGCAGCACAGCAATAATAATTTGGTAATAACTAATAAATCCTAGAAAATGTGTGTGCGTTGTGGAATAGGGTTATTTATAACTCGTATGCTGGCAATGAAAGTGATTTTCCGCAGCAATACATAAAGTTAAAGGGGAAAATGTGTGTGTGTGTGGGGGGGGAGAATTCTGTGCTTCCTCAAATATGTGACACACTAGATTTAAAATAATTAATAATCTTGTGAAGTATGTGCTCAGAGAACAAAGCCGCAGAGCAGCTTTCAAATGATGTTCTGCATCTGAATTTCTCAAAATGGTCAGAAGAGGGAGGTGTTTACTCTCAAATAGAGATGATTTTTCTATTCCAGCTTTCATTCTGAGCAAAATGCCTGGCAAGCTCCTGCAGGTACAGAATTTGAAAAAGTGGCTATTAAAACCCTCTCTCTCTCTCTCTCTCTCTCTCTCTCTCTCTCTCTCTCTCTCTCTCTCTCTCTCTCTCTCACACACACACACACACACACACACACACACACACACACACACACACACACACACACACACACACACACTCACACACTTTTAAAACCATCTTCTGCAACTGATTCTGTGGAACAATCTTCTCTATCCATGTCTAAAACGCTAAGATTCTCTTTCACTAGAACAAATTAATTATATTATATATGTATGTGGGAGCAAATAAATAGTTCTATTTTTAAAGTGTTAATACAAAAGTCTGAAAATACTAGATTCCGGAAAAACACATGGTATTGAAGATAACACAGAAAGCATTTGATTTATTAGCTAGAAGTGATGTTTTGGCCTTTGGGTTTCACTCTGATGTTTATCTTGTGTGAGAAAATCAGCTCTGGCAATTGAGGGATAGGTATGGCTCTTAAACTGTGCTTGAAATCCTGATAGATCTCAGCCTTGAGATTGATAGGGAAAACCCTGCCCTATTAATCCTGCTAGATCTTTCCTTAGTTTTTGATGTGGTTGATCATGAGGGGTTGGTGTCAATGACTGTGACCTAACAGTCATTCTGGGACTGGCTCTTAAATGGTTCAATGCATCCTTAGCCAGGAGGTCCCCACAGGGTGGTGATGGGTAACTGCCCTTCATTCCCCATCTTCCAGGTGTTCCTTGTAGGTAGGCTTACCATCCATCCCGGATTTTCCGGGACAGTCTCGGTTTCAGGGGTCCGTTCCGGGTCCTGTCCCGGCTGGTCCCGGCATCCCGGCCAGCCCCTGAAACCAGGAAATGTCCCGGAAAATCCCCCGCTTTCTGACTGCTCTCCGCGGCCGCCGGTACTCTTCTGAGCCTGGCTAGCCGCTGGACAGACTTCTCGCGTGCCTGCGTGAGGTTCACGCAGGTGCACAATGCTCTAAAAGCTAATACAAAGCTTTAAAAGAGTTGTGAATGAAGACACGGCTGCGAAAAGCAGACGGCCACCAGGATGAAGACGCGGCCACGGGGGGGGGGCAGTTCCAGTGTCCACAAAGAGCAGTTGGCCACCAGGATGAAGAAAAACGGCAGCAGCACAGTTTTTTTTTTAAAAAAATAAACGTTTTGGTGGGCAAAAATAAATAAATATTTTGCTAATATCCAGGTTGTGTGATGGTCAGGAGTGCTCTCTACTAGCTCCACTTGGTGAGAAGGCTATTATAGTCTTTTCTTACAGAGGAAAAAAAAGTGACTACCATTTATACCTTCATAATTTCGAGGCTAGATTACTGCAATACATTGTATGTAGGGCTGCCCTTAGTTCAGAAGCTTTATTTAGTAGAATCACTGCAACCTTCTTCTGAAGAAAGTAGGTTATAGGGACCTTCACACTACAACTTGGCTCCAAGATCTACACTAGCTCCCTAATGCTCTCTGAACTCACCACACTGCTTTTGATGACCAATAAAGTCCCAACCCGACCAAACAAAGGCTAAAGCTAATTTTAGAGTCTACTCTGCAGTGGTGATGGCGACAAGAAATCATACTTCTCCATCACCATTGCATCAGTACAGTGTGGTCCAGTGGAACTGTTCCATGTGGTGAGGGACCAATTACATCTTGGTTCTCATGAGAGGGAGGGGAAGTGTTTGTTAAAATACCATGACAAGTTACTTGGAGGTTTGAAGTAACTCAAAGCAACATGCCTATTTGGATCCTTGCACATCTTGGTCACTGAAAGCAGCTGGGGTATGTGAGGCTTTTTGGTGACCACAAATGGACAAGGATAATTGGTAACTGCGCCCCAAGCACTTGGGATGTGGGGTGGACAGGCAGATAGAATGTGTACATACAGTGGGCATGGCTTCTTCAATACATAGTTTTACAAAAAGCACTACAGTGAGGTTTAAGCTAGCAATCCCAAAATTGTATGCATCCACAGGCATGCTTCAACCCTCCAAGTAACCTGCACAAATTCATTGGTGGGACATAGCAGATTGTTGGATGGGTCACCATAGAAATACCTCCTCAGAAGGCACTGAATTTGCTCCAGAATCCTTGCCTAGTGCACAGTTAACATTGCTTGATGTGGAACTGCAATCACAAAAGCTGTGAAAATGGAAATATTTGTCCCCCACTTCAGACTCTGTTGCCCTGGTGTGTGTGTGTGTGTGTGTGTGTGTGTGTGTGTGTGTGTGTGTGTGTGTGTGTGTGTGTGAGAGAGAGAGAGAGAGAGAGAGAGAGAGAGAGAGAGAGAGAGAGAGAGAGAGAGAGAATGTCCCTCACAGGAGTCCCTCAGATAATAGATCTTTTCTTTTTCCATATTGATTTCTGTGGCATAGGAGAAAGAGGTTACAATTTGGAGAAGCATGGGGATGCATGTATGTGTGCAAGAAAGAGAAAAGAGCCCTTTATAGACTTTGGGGGTGGGGCTGTAAGCACAGTGGTAGAGCACATGCTTTGTATGCAGAACTCGAATTCAAGTCCCTGGCATGTCCAGGTATTGCTGGCACCCACCGGTTGAAATTCTGGAAAGCCGCAGCCAATCAAGAGTAGACAGCAGTGAGCTAGATCAAGCAATGGACTGACAGGTAGTTTTATACGTTCACCTTCAAATTCTGTTTTGGAATTTGAAAGGGGGAGTGGGATCATTCTGCCGTCTTCACTCCTGACATTCACACATTAATTTGCTCTGTCTTCACATGATTAGGAACCCTGGGGTTTTTTAGGCTCTATTGCACACAGGCCAACATGTAGAGGCCTGGAGGGCAACAGGTGCAATGCCATTCCCCTTATGCACAGACTTCAAGTTCTGAAAAAGGCGTCCTCAAGCAATGGCCCACCAACACAGTTTGAGTGGCCCTCTGAGCCGAATGACATTATAATTGCATACCTGCCCCCGACCCCTGAACACCACCACGTATCTTCTTTCTCCTGCTGGATGAAGCAACTACTGGTCTGAGTCTTTGTCACTGAGAGAGAGAGAGAGAGAGAGAGAGAGAGAGAGAGAGAGAGAGAGAGAGAGAGAGAGAGCAGCTGCAAATATTTTTCTCCTGTTGTGTGAAAATTCTTAGTGTTATGTACAAAATAAATACCGTATTGTCCCGAGTATAAGACGCACCTGATTATAAGATGCACCCTTAAAGTTTGGTGCTATTAAAAAAATTTAATTAAATCACTGGCATTATTGCAACAGCCTGTTTATAAGACGCACCCCTAGATTAAAAACTTAAATTAGGAGAAAAAAGTGAGTCTTATACTCAGACCAATACGGTATTTTTTTCTGTAATTGACCTGCTCTGGCCCACCATAAGAGCAAAACTGAGTGATGTTGCCTTGACACCTAAATGTATAGAGACTCTTGAGCAGAGAGCCTTGCTTCCCATCTCAATGCCCTGGGGACAATAGTTTGTCCTTTAATATAACAATCAGTTGTCACTGGGTCCTCCAGTTCCTACTGCTGTCCCCATGGAAATGGCAGACCCTGCTCAAATCCTGGCATACCAGAACAAACTAGTTACAGGGAAAATTGACTCTGTACAAAAACGATAGAACATTTTCACCTCACATATAATTGCAGTAAAGTCTATGTTCATTCCACCCTGAAGAATGTTTAAACATCTCTTCTCTGTCAATCTCTGTGGATATGCATATCTCTCATTGTTATGCATGAGGGTTAAATTCACTTATAGGAAAAAAGGAGAGCTTCTTCCTTTGACTGAAGTTCTCTATTGCCATTTTTCTTGTAGTAAAAGAGTGTTACCTTAACACCGCAACCCTGGAATGGGCTACCTGGGGTGTGAGGGAGATGAGTTAGAAACCCAACTGCTCCTGTCACAGGATTAATATTGCCTCCTTAAACTCTTTTCGTGAAGCCCTTCAAGGCACTCCTTGAAAAGGAGATAAAAATGAAATTCACTTAGTTACACTTTAGCTACAAAGCAGCATTTATTTTCCTGATGCAGGAGTTTGTCTCTTGCATTCAGATGCATCGTCCCAGGAGAACACACAAGTCAGCACCATGCTGGATCAATCCAGTCAGGGAATAATATTTTTAATATGATTAAGTGCTACAAAAAGGCAGTTTAATTAGCATGTGAAAAGTACGACTAGGGATGCAATTATAGAGAGTGATCATGATCACAGATCCCAAACAAACAATATACTGAAAAACAATTACAGTTGTATTGTTTCAGTGTCAACAGAAGATAACCAGTTTCCAAAAGGTGAGCAATGCAGCTTAATAGCTTCTCACTGGAATGTCTTTGTGTGTGGCAGTGTTTCTGAGGTAGAAATATGGGTGGTGTTGATAGTGGTGGAAGAGAAAAGGTCTACCAGGTTCTCCATCTTTTCATGTGCAGTGAGTCATTATTGTGTAGGGCACAACCTAAGAGAAGCAAGATGGTTTCCTCGGGTATCGTTTCCATTAGCATCATCAGCCTTGGTTCTGGTTCATGCTACATTCACTCACAAAAATTATCTATATTATTGATACACAAACTATATAGAAACAGTGCAACGTGCTCACCTCAACCACAGAAACTTCAGTGAGCCGTCAAGCAGGGAAAAACAAGCGGCACCCAGACGATAAAAGCAGTTATGACCTGGCAGCTCATTTGTGAAACGTGCTCACACAAGCAGAGGTGTCACTAGGGCGCGCGCTGCCCAGAGCGGGGGGCGCGTGCGTCACCCTAGTGACCCCCCGTGCACCTCCCCCCCAAATTTTTCGCGACGCCTTACTCCCGCTGCTGCCGGTTCGGAGCATCGTTCTCCTCCGGCGGTCCGGGGCCTTCTGACGAGGCCCAATGCGGAAATATGTGAACTTTTACCATTTTTGCGCATGCTAAGACCGTTTCTGAGGGCAAGGGCTGCCCTTTTGCCCTCAGAAACGGGCTGCGCATGCGCGAAAAAGCAAATAACGTATTGACGCAGCGGGCCTCGTCAGAAGGCCCTGGACAGCCGGCCGGGGCGGACGCTCCGAGGCCTTCTCCCGGCCTCGGAGCCTCCAAAGGGTGACGCGCGGAGATGCGCGTGTCACCCCCCGGCGGGCCGCTCTTTCGCTTCCCTCTGTCAACGCCAATGCACACAAGTAGACCCATTTCTGTGAAATGAAGACTTGCCAACAAATTTCACCGCAAGTGAAATGTATGGCAAATCCAGAAGGCCTTGCTTGGGTGAAATGTGCAGAAATATCAAGATTTAAAAATGCGTTACAGAAACTCTCAGGTAAATTTTCATACATTTCTGTAATGAGTGAAGAAAGCAACTAAAAATATAGCTTCAAACAGTTCTTAGGGGTCAGGAGAGCGGGGGCTTTGCTCTCCTCCCTGCCATGGACCCAAAGCTTCTGTGTCCCAAGATCTGCTGTCTAATCCTGCAGCCTTTCTGGAAAGCTGCGTTATCGGATAACTCACATGGCATTCTCTGCTTCTGACAGCGCAATCCTGACGTTCTGAGGCTGACAGAACGAGCATTCCGTTGCCGGAAGTAGTTGCGAACGTGTCGTAAAGCGCATTCGCGACTACTCTGGAGCAAGGAAGGCCGGCGCAGAGGCCGGCCTCCCTTGCTCCATCGATGGAGCACCCCTGTGGCCGCCGACGAACCCAGGTAAGGATCCGGCAGCCGTGGGGGCAGCTCGCCAGGAGAGGGGTCATTGGCCCAGCTGGCCTGGGAGGGGGGAGGGATCCTGGCCCCCGCCAGGCAGCTGGGCCATTACATGGCCTCCTCTGACTTCCACCAGCGATTTTGCTGGTGGAAATCCGAGGAGGCCAGTCAAGGTGGCCTGTGTTTACACTCGGGGAAGGGGCCGAACGTTCCCTTCCCCGAGTAGACCTCCGGCACGGTGGCAGCCTGGCTGCTAGTGCTCAGGATCCGGCGGGATACTTACGCAGGATTGCGCTGTGAGTCACACAATGACTCTGTCTCTTCCATTTATATCTCAAGTTGATAAGAGGGTCGGATAGCTGTACATTTGTAGACCAGTGCCATTCATTACATTTGGTCAAATGAGGAATGAAATTCAGAGTGGGCCTGGGTAGGTCTGGCTTATCTAATTATTATTCTCTTAGGGTCTCCATATTTAACCTTTTATTTGGCCTGGGAGAAAACAGAAGTATTTAGAAAATTAAATTTATTTAATCTTCGGCTTTGAAATGGGGATGAGCACCACACCCTAGAGTTGGACACGACTGGACTTAATTGTCAGGGGTCACCTTTACCTTTACCTATTGCGTACACAGGTCCATACACAGCCCCACGTGACTGGAATAGTCTTGTCAATGATCTCCTGAGCCAGAGAGCAGGCTGCATTGACACCCTGAAGAGACAAGTAGGAGGATAGGCTTGACGTTCTAAAACAGCCAGGTGCGTGTGCCCTCTTGCTCCCATCCAGGAGTGCTACAAACTCCCACTGCTCCGGTGTTGGCCATTTTTAAAGTTGAGAATTCTAACAAGCACCTTGCACTAGCTAGCCTCAGGGTTGTCTTACCGAATGAGCATGCTGGGCAGTTGCTCGGGGGGCCACCCATCCATTTCATTGGAAAACCGGAAGTGGGTCACGATCGCGTCAGTGCCTGGGGGCCTATAATGCAGTGTCACGCCTCCGCTGCACCCGCCGGGCGATCAGCTGCATGGGCAGAGCCTCAGGGCATTACACCATGCGGAGGAGCCAAGTTGAAGGCGTTAGTAAAACAATCCACGAGAGTTGCTGCAGTCTCTAATTGACCTTGTCTTCCAGGCTCCTGCTGCAATATTTTGATTTTGAAAAATGAACTAATGCACAGCGGTGAGGCCTCCACCTTCAAGCGAGTCTGTATCTCAGAGCTATTCTGGGTATCCTCATCAACAATTTGAGAGAGAAGTGTTGTAAGACAAGCATTCCCCCTTTCCCCCCCCCCCCACCTCCTGTTCTTTTCTTCAGGACTCTCCTGCTGCTTATCATTCCTGGGCTTCTGCTACTGCACTCTGAAAAGCTCTTGAGAAGCATGGATAACATTCAGAGCAGAAGGAGGTCATGATGGGAAGCATAATGACTTTTGGAAACAGTTCTTTTTTTCCCCTGATTTATTCGTACCTTAAAAAAAATCAATTCTGACAGAGTTGCATTTGCAGTTTAGGGAGCTCATCTGCAGTGGCACATGAGCATCCATAGCAGGCACTGCAGTCAGCAATGAAATGGGAATGTTACAAATGCAGATACCCTCTTGATTGCCGCTAAGGTGTATTGGTCTGTTCAAGCTTTGAGCACGTGTGCAGCCCAATCCTGTATATCCCGCACTAAGCTTTGTGAGAATAACTTCGCAGGAAGTGACTTTAGGATTTCAGCTTTTACATTTAGAAGAGAGAAAGCAGGTGCTGGCCCTCTTCACATGGAAATCACACATGGGGGGTGGGGGGAGCAAGGTCTCCAAGCATTCAGTTCAAGATGTGCATAGATATATTCCCACATAATATATATCTATTGCACATGATCTGCAAATGATAAGGCTCTCAAGTGTGCATACAGTTCCATGCCCTGTAGGGCTCTATATACACCTTCAGCTGTACGTAATAAGACCATAAGAAAAGACCTGCTGGAGCAGGCCAAAGGTCTATCTAGTCTACCATTCTGTTTCCCACAATGGCCAACCAAATGCCTCTGGGAAGCCCACAAGCATGACTACAATCCTTCTCCCCCTCTCATTGCTTCCCTGTGACTGGTATTCAGAGGGATACTAACTCTGTACCTGGAAATGGGATATAGCCAGTAGCTCTGCCATGAACTGTGATGCCATCACCATAATACGTGGCTGATGCTCAGAGTGCCTTGCAGACGGGGGGTGGGGGCGGTTGCAGAACTGACTGATCCTGGTGCTTGTGCAAGGCTCAGAGTTCCATGCCCTGCACCTTGCGCTCATGTAGCTACCCCTTTCCCTTGGACCAGTGCTCCTCTCCCCCTTCCTATCCCAGGTTGTGCCTGCCACCACCAGTCATGGGACTAAGTAGGCTGGCACTTTCCCTACAGGAACTGTTTTGGCTTTTTCACATCGGCAGCCACTGCTCATTGGCAGTGACTGCCACTGTGTTATCCTGCTTGAACTGGCCTTTAAGGCCTAGTAATTAGTTCCTCCTGGCAGTGCTTCTTTGGCTACTAGAACTGGGTGGGTGGGTTATGTATGGCACGTCGACATCCTGAAGGCATCTCCCAATTGCCATTTGGCAATTGGCTTCTTCCACACATAGGACTACAGTATTGTGAAGACACCCTATGACTGGTGTGTGTAGTCAGTGTTTCCATGGATGCTTGGGGGTGGGTGACAGGGTTGCATCTCAATGGGGTTGTTTGGGGTCTTGTTTGACCCACCCTGTGCTGAACTGTTTTAGGACTTGTCAGGCATTACCCGGACTTTACACCAGCGGATGCTGGCACCACTTGAGCATAGAATTGCTCTGCATGTCACACACACACACACACACACACACACACACACACACACACACACACACACTTACTTGTTTTCACTCACACATACATTGTGCTCACTTTATTGAGTACCCCCCCCCCATTTACTCACTCACTTAGTCTCACTTCCTCACCCACTTATTCCTGAATTCATTCTGCCTGGCATAACTTGTATCTCCCCTCCCTGCCCATGCTTGGGAGAATGGGGGTGAAAGAGAAACGAGAGAAGAGAGAGGTGATAAGGATTCAGGAAATTAGAAGCTATGTCTAAGCCTTTATCTTTTCCAAGGCCAACCTGAGAGACAGTATGTAGCTCATATATCCTTAAGGCTACAATCCTATGCAGCTATACCTGAGAGTAAGTTCCAGTAAACACAGTGGTACTTACTTCTGAGTAAACATGCAGACATACGCGTCACTGGAGCGTGGCGGGGGGCGGACCGCCGGGAGGTGATGCGCGCAAAGGGTGACACGCACCTCCGCTCCAGGAGAAGGCCTCGGAGCGTCCGCCCCGGGCGGAGGTCCATGGCCTTCTGACAAGGCCCAATGCGGCGACGTCATTTATTAGGTTTTTCGCACCTGCGCAGACCGTTTCTGAGGGCAAAAGGGCAGCCCTTGCCCTCAGAAACGGTCTGCGCAGGCACGAAAAGCTAAAACTGCACATATTTCCGCATTGGGCCTTCGTCAGAAGGCCCAGGACAGCCGGCCGGGGAGGATGTCTCGAAACCGGCAGCAGCGGGGCCTGGGGGTAATTTGGGGTCATTAGGGCGGCGCACGCACCCTCGCTTTAGGGCGGCGCATGCGCCCTCGCTTTAGGGCGGCGCGCGCCCTAGTGACGCCACTGCATGCAGAGCACTCTAATATACTTTTTCTATTTGGGATTTTTAAAAATTTCATCTTTTAACTTTTATGTTTGTTTTAAAACGACTGCAACCCATTCCAAGATTTTGGGATGAAATGAGCTCTAAATCAAATATAACGTATTCCAAAGTACAAACGAGTGGCAGAAGAAAACACTCTAAAATAGAAATTTAAAGTTGATTTTGTATGTGTGTTATAGTCTTAATAGGGCGTGGCTACAGTATTGGGGGAGGCCAGCGGGTGGCGCAGCGGGTTAAACCGCTGAACCATAAGCTGTCGATCGAAAGGTCGGCAGTTCGATTCCCGCAACGGGGTGAGCTCTCGTTGCTTGGCCAGCTCCTGCCAACCTAGCAGTTCCAAAGCATGTTAATGCGAGTAGATAAATAGGTACCGCTTGCGGGAAGGTAAACAGCGCTCCGTGTTCCAGCTGCATGCTACGCACTGCGGCAAGGAGAGTCATGCCGGCCACATGACCACGGAGGCGTCTTCGGACAACGCTGGCTCTTCGGCTTTGAAATGGGGATGAGCACCACACCCTAGAGTCGGACACGACTGGACTTAATTGTCAGGGGTCACCTTTACCTTTATGGTATTGGGGGAGTGTCATGAAAAGCTCCTGCATTTTAAAATTTACCACTACACTACCGGTTCTCAGGCACCTAGACTTATTTTCAAAGTAAAACTGATCCATGAGGAATCCTCCATGATTTCATTTTTTATTTACAAATTTGTGTCAAAATATGGTGCACGCATTGTTTGTTTGCTGAAGCTTTCCATTCTTTAAATTCATTCATGCAAATAAACTGAACAACCTGAAAACTGCTGCAAGTGACACGTGGTCATCCAATTCTAAAATTTAGACATTGTCCTAATTAAACTGGGATTCAAAAGGTGTGGCACGTGGGGTGCCAGTTTGGACAACCTGTGGGGGCATGAGTGAGCATGCCCCCTTCCCCCTCCCTGAGCATTCTTCCCCTTTGTGGAATTATATATAACCAGCAGTTTGGATGAGCCCCCCCTCCCCCGGGTTGATTAGGGATCAGCATACCAGGAAGAGAGCTGGAGGAACACGCATGTACCTCCTCTCACTGCATGGTGGACAAGAATGACCTGGACAAATCATATCAGCCCTATATAGAGTGAGCCCTTAGAACAATAAAGAAGCAGGAAACCTCCTTGTTGTCTCATCATGAATTACACTGTACACTGGAGCCGAGTATCCATTCCTCTGCAGGCAACAAAACCTATTAACATTTAAATTGAGAATCCACAAGGGACAGAAAGATTGGACAGAATACATACTTGGATCAGGGAAAAGGTATGACAAACCATTCCGCTACTACATGTGGAAGACAGGATGCAACTAGAGAAAATCAACTTACAAACTTATTTTCCCAGAACGTTCTACTAGTCAATATACAAATTAAGAATAAACTAGGGAGAGTACTGGCGAATTGGTTCCAAATTTTTCAAGTCACAGACTGCCTCACAAACTGCAATTAAAAAAAAAATAATCTGACTACCAGACTCATCTTGACATTTTGAGCTACTCATTACCAACCCTCCTCTTCTGTTCAGGGGTTTACAGCCCATTCCTATGCTGGCCTCTGCCAGCAGGACTGGGCTCTGTGCTGTCACAAACGTGTCGTAAAGCATGTTGCAATGCCGTGGAGGCCAGTCCCGCCAGCGTGGAGGCCAGCACCGGCAGGGCTCAGCCGGGGAAGTAGCAGCGCCCCCTGTTGGCAGGTGAGCTCCACACCAGCCAGCAGGAAGGCAAGAGGAGGACAGCAGGGAGGTGGGCAGATCAGGCCTGGGAGGGGGTTGAGTTTAGCAGAGGAGGCTTGAAAGCCCGATATGGGGCTGCTCAGAACTGCACCAGCCATTTTGTGTCGAGCCCCAGCTGGCCCATAGGGCTGCTGGGACTCAACACGGGGGAAGAGGACTATCATCCCCTTCCCTTGAGACCTTCAGCCTCGCGCTGGATACAGTGGAGCCCATCCCGGCGCTGCTGCATCCCAGCAAGGCGCTTTGAATAGGACTGGACTGCCAGTGTCTATAAATTACCATTTATTGTTATCCTATATTTGCAATCTTGCCAAGGGATTGAAGATTGGGGGGGGAGGGAAGAGCTGGGCGGGGGGAAGAGATCTTTGAACAGTCACGGAGAATCATTTGGCATAAGAAGCCCTTTAAATTAATATCAGCACAAAAGCGAGAAAATTCAAACTAATTCATAGATGGTATCTACACCCTCAGAAGCGACACTGAATTCATAGCAACATTAACCCCTCTTGGGCACCCTTATCACTGGTTCTCCTGTTCACCTTCAAGGGAAATCACTCCAAAGTGTTACGTAAAGACTGCTTATTAGTAGCAGCTAGGTTGGAAATTGCACTACACTGAAAATTGAATTCCATGCCTCCTGTTGAGAACTGGTATGCAAACATTTGGCATCTAGCCCTCTTCAAGAAACCAACACTTGAAACATGCCCGTCTCAAGGACAAAGAAAACCGGACTCTTTCATTACAACGTGGTCTTCCTTTCTTTCATATGTGAATATGCGCCCGACAGTTTCAAGACCATCTCCAATGTTTTAGAAACTGTTCTAGAAAGACTCGCTACATTGACATCGTTCTCTTCATATTTGTTACTTGTCTCCTCCTGTCTTCCACTTCCCTTGGAATTCCCTGATCCTCTACTGTGGACCTGTTCTGAGCTGTATCCTTGCATAATGATAGTTCTAAAAAATCTAATAAAAAGTTAAAAAAGAAAGAAATTCAGCTAATTGACTTTTCTAGCAGGGCTGATTGCTCTCCACATTTTGTTGGCTCCTAAATGGGAGTTTTGCACTTTTAAAAGAAAAACCACTAATGTTAAGCAGGCCAAGCCCAATTGGCCAAGTCATGGCCAGTATAGGCTAGGCTCTCTCATTATTATTATTATTATTATTATTATTATTATTATTATTATTATTATTATTATTATTATTATCATCAATGTACATTATAAAATAAAGACGGGTCTCAGCACAGATGCAGTGCATATCTATCCATTTGTACATGCATAGAAACATAGGATCATAAGAATCACAGATTTTTCTCCTTGTGATCAAAAGAATGACAACTTTTCACAACTGCATTGATTCTATCAAGCTGACTTTTGTTTCTTTCTTCCTTTCAGTAGCGTTCCTATGATCGCCCCCACTGAGCTGGACGTGATGTAACGGCAGCAGCCGTTATCACTCACTCAGAGGCGCAGGGCGGGAGGGAGGGACAAACACGACGACGGCTCTCTCGCTCGCCCCGGCAAATGGGACGATCCGTGCTGCCGCCGTCCGCCGTTGCACCCCCCCACCCGCCTGCTGCCTGGGGTCCAATCATGCCGCCTGGGGGCCCACCGTCCCAAGGCCCCGACGACGGCTCTCTCGCTTGCCCCGGCGAATGGGACGATCTGTGCTGCCACCGTCCGCCGTTGCACCCCCCACCCGCCTGCTGCCTGGGGTCCAATCATGCCGCCTGGGGGCCCACCGTCCCAAGGCCCCCACCGCTGATGACGCCACTGCTTCCTTAAAAAAAAAAAGAATACATCTTTAGTAAATTACAAGTTGACCAATGCAAATTTGCATTGGGGACTGTAGATGTCAGTTTGTCTCAAAATGAGCAATATTATCCCCCCCGCCGCCAACTCTTTCAATAAAACCTTTACATAATGATCACATCAATTAATTTGCCATCCTAATTGGCATAAGATTGTAGGAGTTCTGATAATTAATTGCTCAATGTCAGAAATGGGAATAATGAATCCATTATGTTGTATCAGTACACGGAATCAGGCTTTAATAAACTGCAGGACTTCATGGGAGAAGTAAATTTATCATTTGCCAAAGCTTAATTGAAAATTACTTTTTGCTCCTGTCTCCCGTGAGCTTTAAGGAACCTCTAAATCAATAAGATTTGGATTTACTGGCTATTTTAGTGTTAGGTTAAGTACACATTATTTTTCATAAAAAATTGCTTACATGTGAGAATTTTGAATCTATCTCTCTTGGAATTGCTGAACTTTGGATAGCTAGTTGTGCAATCACAAATGTACACAGAGAAGGTGTGACATGTGACACCTGTGGTTTGATTTGGTGTCCTTTTTATCTTTAGATAAGCAATTCTACTGACAGAGATACTTTTCCTGAAAAAGAACATTGCATTATAAGAAAAGTCAAATTACTGAAGTTAGCTCAGAATGATACATGGTTATTTCAACTGGACAAAGTAGCTCAGAATTCACAGCCTAATCCTATTCTTCGGCAGTAACGACATCTAAGAACACAGGTGCACCTCCTGCCATGTGCTATACAAACCACACCGCCATATCCAATGGAAAAACTCACCAACAGCGGAAGAATGCGGTAAAAACCACAAGCGGAAAAAACGCAGCAGCAACCCCGCCGACGTAGAAGCCCAGTCACACATGTGCCGAGGCCCTCTAGCAATCGCTGTGCCTAGTGACCCAGCCATGCATGAGGAGCAGTATACCAGCAAACCAGCAACCAGCATGCGCGCATCCCTAGCAACGTAGCCACGCATTAACTGCAACATCGTAGCAAGAGATCAGGGGCGGGGGGATGTCGCTCAGTTTGGAGGATGGGGTTGCGGGGGGGGCTCAAAGAGGGTCAGGGCAGTCTGGACCTGTGCCTGGGATGCCTCAAAGGAGGCCTGCAGCTGCCCCAACATGGGCAGCAGTATTTGCTGCCTCAACATCCAAGCCTGAACGTCTCCCACTGCTGCCTGCAGGGCCCTGATGGCTTGGACGGTGAGATGGTTGTGCCCATCTGGCTGGATCAGGGCTTCTCGTAGGCGCCGACAAGGGGCATATGGCACCAACATCTCTTCAATGCGGATGAGCGCCTGCTGAAGGTGGGGGTGAGTGTTGCAAAGTGAGACCCTGCAAAGTGGAGGATGGGGGTGAGTGTTGACCCACACCCTCATTGCCAGTGTCCTGGCCTCCCTGGGCACACTGTACAGGCAGTTCTCCTGTCCTGGCAGGACACCCATGGGAGGGCAGGGCATTGGTGCCAGGGTATACTCACAGCGACGGCGAGGGTGGCGAGCATGCCTCCAGCGGCGTCATTGTTGGGGCTGTGGCCAGTGCTCCTGTGTCTCAGCTTCCAGAACTTCCATGGCCTCAGCAGGGCCGCCGTCAGCCATGGCAAGTCTCCCCTCGGTCTCACCAGGGCACCCCTCAACCTCAGAGGTGCCCCCCTTGGCCTCAGAGGTGCCCCCTAGGCCCCAGTGGCCAACGGGCCCCCAGCCTCTGCCTCCGTCTGTGACAGCACACTAGTAATACGCATTGTGAATGCAACGCTAGAGTGTGGTTATCGTTGAAGCAGAATGTAGTTGGACATGATTAGCATGAAATCCTGTGAGACTTCGTTATGGGGGAGAAAGGCGGGATAGAAATTCAATAAATAATAAACATGTTTACTCAGAAGTAGTCCTACTGTATTCAGTGGGGCTTACTCCCAGGCAAGTGAGTTTAGGATTGCAGCCCAAGACCTCTGGACTTGACGAAAAGGTTCCCTTTCAGCCGAGACTTGTCTGTGATGAGAGGGCAGACTTAGAATGAAGAGCTTGAAGATGAAGTGCTTACCCTATTTAAGGGTCACTCTTTTGAGGTGGCACAAAGGAGAGGATTTTGAATTGTTGAATTGTATTGTTAGTTTTTAACTGTGCCTTTGTGATTTGGGTTTTCATTGATTTACAGCCCAATCCTATCCACCTACACGCTGTAGCATCCTATGGTGGCGATCAGGAGGCCTGCGAGAGGTAAAGAAATATGTTTTCCCCTTACCTCTCCATAGGCCTGCTGATGGTTAATGGATCTCCTCAGACCTATATAGCTGGTGTAAGTCTTGAGAAGAAAAAAGAGGAGGGAAAAGGCGAAGGGACGGGGATAAGAAAAAAGAGGATCTACCCACACACGACCTGCCCCTGCCCTCTCCCAAACCTCCCCTGGACGTCCCCCTGCCCTCCCCACCCACAACACGCCCCTGCTGCCGACTTACTAAGGCTGACGCTCTGCATGCCATCGCTGGGCGTTTTGTGTCAGCTGGATGCTCATCCCGCCGTCACAAATGGACCATAGGATTGGGCCGTTAGGTGAACTTTTCCCACTGTATTAACGGGTATTTTTTCCCTATTTGCTGTTGTGTAAGCTGCTTCACCTCTCAAGAGAGAAATACAGGATACAAATTAAAGTTGAATTAACGAAACCATTTAGTTGGCATGTTAATCCTGAATAAGACATGATCTGTAATTGGCCAGCATTGGGTTACATCCTTGGTTATTTCAGCTTTTGTGAAAATATCCTAGGTTCTGTTGTTTATGTATCAGAAACAGGTTGCTATCATATTAAAACTAGCCTTTTTTAAATATTTGCAGTCAGTTTCTAGTTAACACTATGCTAATCAGCACTTTCTTCTATTATATTAGAAGAACTAAGATTACCTAGACTATTAAAATTTATCATATTTTTCCTCTGCCTAGGTATAAATCGTGAATATTTAACACCATTGTGATGAACCAGTTTTCATAATCTTTCTGTTTAATACACAATGGTATGATTTTGGAAATGTACTTTATATTGTCACATAACTGACTTACAGCCCATTCCAACCCAACTCCTCCGCAAGTCTGGCATAAGAGTGGCCTAAGTTCAGCATATGTTCGACATAAGTTATGTCTGAGTTATGTCAGAGTTATGCCTGAGTTAGGCAGGCTGCAGTTTCTGTGGCCCAGCACCACCCCAGGATCCAGGCAACACTTACCTCCCAGGCAGGCAGGCTCTCCAGGCTCAGTGTCTGGCTCGGGCATGTGCAGGCCTCTGTCTGCATGTGTGAGCGTCCATCCATGGCAGCTGCCGCAGGGTCTGTCACAGCCCAGTCGCAAAGGGGCCGGCCGCAAGCATGGGGGTTGCGCCAGTCATGTGGTGGGCGCAGGGCAGGTGACAGGTGAGCGAGGTGCCTGAGCCCAGCCGCCACAGGGCACCCTGTGCATCAGCCACCTGCTGCAGGGGAGAGTGGCCGTCCCCCCCTCCTGCAGAAGGCGATGCCACCCCCATGCCACGTTGAGGCTGCACGTGGGAGTCATGGGGGGGAGCGGGGGAGGGAAGGGTAGGAGGGGGTGGGAACGTCACACACAAGGGGGTTGCATGCTGTCTGGACCTGCCTCTGACATGACTTGCAGGTGTGCTGCCTGAAGCCCTGGGCCTCCAGGGCTAGGGCAATGCCCACAAAGAAGGCATCCCGGCGTGCTTTCTGCTCTGGGCCCCGGCCAAGACCGAGAGATGCCTTGGGCTTGTCTGCTGCGAGCGGGAAGGGCTCACGCAGCTCATCACACCCCCAGATGGGGTGACGACGGCGCCTCACGGCAGGCGCTCTGGCGGGGTGTGTGTGGCCAGCATCCATCATCAGGGAGTGGGAGGGGAGGCAGACACACAGGCAGGCAGGCAGTGGGTGCTGGGGAGGGGCATGGGTGGGTCAGAGACAGACAGACAGACAGACAACAAGGCTGGTGGGAGAGAGATTCCGAGAGAGGGGACTGCAGAGACCAATAGGGACACAGGGGTTGCTCTGCAGATGAAGGCGATGCAGAAACAGGTGCCTCTTATGCAGACGGACTTTGGGCGGAGGCGACTTCATTACAGGCGGACTTTGGGCGGAGGCGCCTTCATTATGGGTGGACCTTGGGCGAAGGCGCCTTCTTTACAGGCGGATCTTGGGCGGAGGTGCCTTCTTTACAGGCAGACCATGGGCGGAGGCGCCTTCATTATGGGCGGACCTTCGGCGGAGGCGCCTTCATTACGGGCAGACCTTGGGCGGAAGCGGCTTCATGATGGGCGGACGCCCTGGCTGTCACTGTTTGCCTGCCTGAGAGGCCCCCCAACTCCCCCCTCCCCTCTGTGCCATGGGGGTCTGGCAGCCCCCCTGCTGTGTTCTCCCAGGGAAGGACGTGGCAGTCCCTGGATGGGATTCATGCAGGGGCTTGAGTGCTGGGGGCTGTCTGTGTGTGGGGGCCAATGCTTGTGTAACACTGGGCACATATTTGTCAAGGGGGCTCTGCCCAAGGGGCGTCTTTATTGTTCTGCAACGTTAGCAGAGATGGCCAGGCGAGGCTGCCAGGGGTAGTCACAGCAGCCAATCTGAAAGCAGCAGCAGCAACACATGCCTCATGGACCTGGAGATGCAAGCTCTTCCCCTGTGGAACCACAGCCTGATCCATAGAAAGGGGAGGGACAGCAAGAACAACAGCCAGGGAGGTGGAGCAGCAGCAGCAGCAGCAGCTGAGGAGGGTTGCAGGGCTGGCTCCCTGACCTCTGGCAGCACCAAGGCAGACGACAGTGGGGCAACCAGACTGCAGGCCCAGGGGTGCTCCCAGGAAGGTAGGTGGTAGTGGATGTTCCTGGGGAGACAAAAAACAAGGGGGAGTTACATGTCAGCTGGTGTGTGGTAGCAGTCGCCATTGAAGACAAGCCAGTGTGTCAGTTGCAAAAGCCTGCAGGGAGAGAAATAACACACAGCTGATAGGTGTGACACACATAGCATGGTCTGAGCTGCTTACCTGGGTGTAAGGAGAGCATGATCCTGTAAGGGGAAAGGGTGAAAGAGAGAGACAACAACACAACTTGGGGGTCACAACCATGGCAAACCTAGCAATACTGACCCTGTAGACCCTGTGGAGAAAAGGGGGGGGACAGCTGGTGTCTACATAAGGCTAACAGTTCCATACTTGTGGCATTGTCTGCTCACATGACTACAGGCTGCTATCAGACACAACAGTGGTAAAGAGGCATGCATCCTATATATCATAGCAGGCAAAGCAGGCAGCTATGAGACAAGACATTGGTAAAGAGGCATATCATAGCAGGCTAAGCAGGCAGTTATCAGACAACACATTGGTAAAGAGGCATTTCAGAGAAGGCTAAGCAGGCAGACATGAGAGGGCACATTGGTAAAGAGGCATTTCAGAGAAGGCAATACAGGCAGACATGAGAGGGAACATTGGTAAAGAGGCATGTCTCATATATTTCTATATGCAAAGAGGCAGAAGTCAGACCACATGTCAGCACGAACCCTGCTCTTACCTGCACTTACCTGCTGGTGTTGTTGCCTGTGGGGGGGAGAGGCTGGGAGAAAGACATGGGTTAGCAAATGGTAGCATGGAGGCAGCTGCCCAGGCACAGCTGTAAACAGTTTGGCCACAGCCAGAACAGCCCTCTCTGCCCTTGAGGGGGGCAGAGAGGAGAAGAGAAGAGAGAAGTGGGGTGTTTGTGAATTTTGCCCTCCACCGACAAAGTCCCACTTTGTGGCTGTGGGGGACAGAGCCCCACGCCACGTGCTCAGAGAGAGAGAGAGAGAGAGACTGGAGGTCTGGGGCTGGGCTTTTGTGGGAAAGAGGCTGGGTGGGGCTGGGTGCTGATAGGCTCCCTATCTTTGGCATAACTCTGTCCGTTTCCAGACTTTGCTGCCACAACTCTGACATAATTCAGGAGTAGGGTGTTAGAAATTTTCAGGAGAGGGCTGGAGTGGGTAAGGTAAAATGGTTCCTATGGGTCTACTCGAATTTATGTCAACCCTTTTGGTCGACATAAAATTTGTGTCAGCATTTGTGTTGGAGGGGGTGTGCTTGCCAGTGTCTGGAATCCAACGTTAATTGGTTGCCGCCCCCGTTACGCCCACGGTCCGCCCCTGGAACGCCCACTTTTATGTTGACTTTATGTCCTTTGTCCTAACTTTGACATAACTTCGACGTAACTTTGACTTTATGTCCTTCGACATTACTTTGCCCTAACTTCGCCCTAACTTCGCCGTAAATGGTCGCATTCCAGACATAACTTCGACATAAGCGACTTATGCTGAGTTTATGTCTGACTTGTGCTGCTTAGCCCTTGCGTTGGAACGGGCTGTGAATAACATGAAATCACAACTTGCAAGAATACGATTCCAATAACAGCATTGTGTTCTTCACTAGGGCAGTGCTCCTGGTTGGCCATACTTGAAGTGGACTTCACATGAGCACCTCGGGAACCTGGCTGTGGCCAGGAACCATTCACACAGAACCTGGTTACGCATGTGGTTTCTGAGCCAATTGGGAATAAACACAAGGGAAGTTTGCTTCCATGTCTGCATTACTACAGCTGGATCATTGTGACAGCATGCAATGGTGCCAACAAACACTACTGCATATGAAGAATTGTATTTACAGCATGCCTCAACTATCACATGCCATGTCACTTTAATGCACACTTTTTGAGGTAACTATTGCCATTTTTCAGTTTTCCCTGGATGCCTTAAGAAGCACACTAGTGAAGCAGTCAGAGCCCATTAGTTTAGCCATGTTGCTGGTAACCACCACCACCACCACCAGTATCTACCACCTTTTCTTTGGTCACTAGATTTCGCTTCTATCTTTAATTATTCAAAGGCGGTTTACACAGGCAGGCTTTCTAAACCCAAGGGGCTTTTAACAATAATTATTAATTTTATTATAATTAATACAATAATTATTTAGTTATTATTAGGAATTATATTTTCATAGTACTGTAATTGCACAAAGTATCTTTCATCTAAACAACCACCCTGATGGTTGGGTCATTAACAGCACAATTCTACGCATGTCTCTTCAGAAGTAAGTGTCACTGAGGTCAATGGGACTTACTCCCAGGTCAATGTGTATAGGATTAGACTGTAATATTCCTATTTTCTGAGAGAGAAAACGGAGGAAGAGTTGTCTTTTCTTGAAATGCCCAGAGAGCCCATGGCTGAAGTGGGATTTGAATCCACAGCTAAAGCACAAAGTTGGTAAATCCAGCACAGCAGACCCGCTCTCTGAGCTAGTGAAACAATCATGTAATACTGCATTCATATTGGCTAGATGCTGAAGCCTGTCCAAAGCTGTTTAGCTGAAACTGACTTCCACTACTCACATACATCTCGACTCTTCAGATCTCACAGCTTTGTAAAACGCAGGCTCAACTTTCAACGGCAGCCCTTTTCACTTACATATGTTTGCTAAGCCCCTAACAAATCTATCTCACAGAGTCACTTAAACGTACCTCTGGGATTGCTGTGTGCGCTTCGCTTCCATATCTCAACCACATAATTGCCGTTCTTGTCCTTTTTTTCCAAGTAAAATGAAGGAAATACTTGTAAAATTGCTGATTTTTTTTTTGCTCTTACCAAAAGCTGATTTTTGCAACACACACACACACACACACACACACACACACACACACACACACACACACACACACACACACACACACAAACACAGTATAATATTGCATCTATAGGGTTTTTTCCCTCCTGATTTACTTAGGCTGCAATCCTATACACACATTCACTATACCATACAGTACACACTATACACACTGGGAATAAGCCCCACTGAACACAATGGAACTTCCTTCTCAGTCAATATGCATAGGAATGTGACAGCGTAATCCTGTTTACGTTAGGCTGGTGTTCCGCCAGCCGTAAAGCATGTTTGCAGCTTCTCCAGTGTAAGTGGCACAAGTGCGGACGCCGGTACCGCTCACACCGCCGCCGGACCAACTCTGTGCCGGCCAACGCAGGTAAGACCTACGCCAGCTGACGCAGATAAGGCCTGCGCCGGTTGGCAGAAGGGCAGGCCTGGGAGGGGGCCATTCGTTGGCCGGGCCTGGGAGGGGGGCGGAGATATCAGTGGCATGCTCTGCCATACCCCGTCCCCCTCCCAGGTTGTGCTGGCCTTACCTGGCCTCCCTGGACGTGCATCAGCTCCAGAGCTGGCATGCATCCAAGGAGGCCCATCACCAGAGGCATATCAGCAGCGAGTGCTGCCTGGAGCACTCGCTGCTGCGCCGCTCCAAAGGGGCGGCGCTGCCCGGGGGCGGCACCGCTCCAGGGGGGCGGCACCGCTCTGGGGGCAGGGGGTGACCCAGCTTACGTGGGCGCTCCGAGGCCTTCTCCCCCGGCCTCGGAGCTGGAGAAAGCCCTGGAGCGTCCACCACGACCAGTGGCCAGGGCTTTCTGAAAGCGGCCGACTGCCTCGGCGCGCTATTTATCCTTGTTGTTTTGCACATGCTCAGAACGTTAACGTTAACGTTCTGTGCATGTGCAAAACAACAAGGATAAATAGCGCTCCGCGGCAGTCGGCCGCCTTCAGAAAGCCCTGGCCACAGGTCATAGTGGACACTCCGGGGCTTTCTCTGGCTCCGAGGCCGGGGGAGAAGGCCTCGGAGTGCCCGCCCACGTCACCGGGAGGGCGGCACGCTCCGTGGAAAGACTGGAGCGAGTGGAGCAGTGCCGCCCGGGGCCGAAAGGCTGCCCAGAGCCGCTGCTCCGCTCGCTCCAGTCTTTCCACGCCTCTGCCCATCACTTACACCGGGGGAAGGGGATGAACTTCCCCTTCCCTCAAGGTAATTGGCCTAGGATGCAGCCCTTTAGGCCAGGCACCGCATCTTAGGCAGGCTCGGGCTGCCTATCAGAATTAACTTTTATTAAGGTGAAATGAACAAGTATTTGCTTTTGGATTTCTCTAGGAATTCAATTAATGCGACACTCTTTTTCTTAATCAATCAAACCCTATGTTGCTATAGCAACATACTTCATTTTAGTTTAGAGACATCCATATTCTGAGTTTTTTTCCCTTTATTTCCCTTGCTGCTTCTTTTAACACATGATAATGCCCACTTAAAATATTGTTTTAATAATATACAGATCTCCACTTGCACTTTGTGCCTAATTATGTTTCAATACACTGAACAGGAAAGGTAGGAAGGAGTGAAATTCTCTTGGTTTGTTTCTGGATGAGACATTTTGACTTGTTTTGCCTTTCCTGCTAAAACTGACAGGAAAAAAAGGGGGTAACAGTCATACCTAACTCCGGTCATCTAAATTGCCCGGAAGAAAGTTAGAGTATGTATCACATTTATAAAATGTTTGCAATTTTTTGTGTGATATCAGGCATGAAGCTCTTGAAATATATTAATAATTATTAATATTAGAAGAACAAATACAAATCAGCATTAATTCTCGCAACTTCTTAGTCCAACTTCTTAGTCCTATTGTTTACAGATGCTTTTAGGCTGGCGTTGTGCAATACGTGTTGCTTGCATAACCATAATAGATTGGACACGTTACCTCTCTTTTGGATGATGTGCTGCTTTTGCTGAAATGCTAAGGGACACTGTATTTAGATGCCAGACTAGTTGGTTCGTGGCAGTGCAAATGGATTGCCCATATTAGTAAAGCACAACTTGTGACCCATCAAACCAAACTCAGCATACCAGCCAGGTGTGGTTCCATTCTGAGTGCCTGACAAGCCTCCTATTTTTGCAGTCCCAGGCAGTGGCGTAGCTAAGGGAGGGCAGTGGTGCCCAGGGCCCCAGGGTGTAGGGCACTGATGCTGGTTGGGGGGCGTAAGCCCCCCAAAGTTTCGTTTTTATTTTTCCATTTTTTAAAAAAAATTACTTTTTTTTTGGTTTTCGTGGGCAGCTGCCGCCCCCTGCTGCTTCCCAGGGTGGCAGCTGTGTCGTGTGCCCCCCAGGGTGTGTGTGTTTGCGGCTACTTAAGTTGTCTTTTCGGGGTGCAGGGCAGGCAGAATTTTTTGGTTCTGGCTGCTCCGGCATCCATTTTGAATGGGCTGGACTCTCTAGGACTAGTATCGTTGATCGCACACCCTCTTTAGGGTGAATGTCTCATTGGTCTTGCTGGTCGGTCCTCCAGAGCCCTAGAGAGGCCTGGAGGACCGACGAACCAGAGAGACGGAGAGAGAGTCCTACAGAGTCCTGCCGATTCAACATGGATGCCGCCAATCTGGGAAAATGCTGCCTGTGCCCCGCCGAGACAAGCTAAGTTCCCCAAAAGCACACACACACACACACACACACACACACACGTGTTTTTAGCCTACCTCCCCGGAAAACCCTACCCCCAAAAAAATATTGCATTACTAAAAACGAAACCTAAATTTAAAAACGAAACCTAAATTTAAAAACGAAACCTAACTACGGTCCGGGGGGGCATATTGACGGTGGCCCCCCACCATGGGGGCGCAGGATCGCCACTGGTCCCAGGCAAGAGCTACAGGATTGTCCATATCCTGCTAGCAGAGGCGTTGCTATGCGGGGCAGTGGAGCCCAGGGCGGGGGTGACACGCGGATGGGGGTGCACAATTTGGTGGCAGGGGGCGACGGTGCGAACAGGAGTTGCCGTACACTGGGTCGATATGCTCATAGAGCTGTCCACCACCACTCCAAGTTCTCTCTCTTGATCCATCACAGACAGCTCAGAACCCATCACTATGTGTGAAATTTTCAAGGAGATAGGGTATATGGGTTCAGAAGCCATGTAAATTTTTTTTGATGAAGAAATAAAAGCTTTAAACTGCACAGAGAGGTCCAAAAATATTTGAAAAGTATACACTCTAAAAATTTCAAACCATCAGGCACAAAACCTTCTAATTTCCCAGCCAACATTTCATCCCTCTCACGAGACTTTGTCAAGGCGAACGCAACCCGACAGGGCTGCTAGATGACATTGCCCACCAAGAAGAAAGCAGACATTTATCAGAAAAAAGCGGCGCTGAAAAGCACGGGAACCGCTAATTGAGAACGGAAGTAACCTCACGGTCATGGAGTACCTTCCATGCTACATGTGTGAAATTATTTCTTGCCCCAAAGTGCATCACTGCACATTTACTTACACTGAGGCTGCAATCCTATACACACTTAACCTGGGAGTAACTACAATTGAATACAGTGGGACTTCGCGTGCATAGGATTGCACTCTGAAGCACATCTGCCATTTGGTCACCCAATCCCCTAGTTTGCAGATATCCTTCTGGATCTCTTCACAATTCATTCTAGATTTCACCACCCAGAAAAGTTTAACATCATCTACAAACTTGGCTGCTTCCTCTCTACACTTCCTGCTTGCTTCTCCATAAAACGTATGGATGGAAAGCAAGATGCTGACCTAGAGTGTCTCAAGGAGATGCTCTAGAACAGGGGTTCCCAAACCAAGCATCTCCAAGTGCTCCGCGAAGAAATTTGGAAAGAAAATAAATAAAATAAATGTGACAGGTTTTCAAAATTGTGATTTTTTTTTTTTTGCGGCCATGAACAGTGTATAGGTAAGTATTGGATAGAAATTATCACTGATGTAGTAGACTCAAGTCGATTGACTTGGACTTGAGTCGCATCAATGACTTGACTCGAACTTGACTCGGTGATAAATAAAAGATTCGAAAGACTTGACTTGAGACTTGGAGCCTTTTACAACGAGTTGAATTTTAAGTCCCTATACCAGGGGGATTGCCAAAGCAGTGGCGTTTCCACAGTAGGGGCGGCACCGTAAGTAACGCCGCATCGAGTACCGTGTTTAGGAACCGAAACGAGGAGGCGCCGCCCCCTCGCTGTCGCTACCATTCCGGGCGAACAACGCAATCGTGTTCTTTGCGTGGAATGGTAGCGACAGCGAGGGGGCGGCGCCTCCTCGTTTCGGTTCCTAAACACGGTACTCAACGCGGCGTTACTTATGGTGCCGCCCCTACCGTGGAAATGCCACTGTGCCAAACTGTGGCTTGCGAGCTGCATGTGGCTCTTTTACTGTATTTTGTGGCTCATGGCATGACTTCTAGTCTTAGCAGCCTAGCTGGCACATGCAGAAAAGCAGGGAATGAGGCGTGAGGGGCTGAAAAAGCCCGACACAACTTCTAACCTGAGCAGCCGAACCAGCACGCTCAAAAGCATGGAACGAGGCGAGTCTCCCGCTGTGATAGCCAATTGCGATGCTTCAATCATGTGACTTGAACTCTGAACTTCAACCAATGGAGGCTCAACCTGCAGCAGGTGGGCATGCACAAAAGGCTTCCAGGGTATGAGGCGCGAATCTCCTGCTGTGATAACCAATCACAGGTGGCGCTTCAATCATCTCACTTCTACTCTGAGCCTCAAACAGCGGTGTGCAAAAGCCCTGCAGGGAATGAGTCAAGCCTATTACAATTACCATTACTAAGCAATTCAATTTGCTAAACATGTCTGTGAAAGTACTGTATTGTGAAGGAAGATGGCATCATCAAAGTGTAAGAAGCGAAGGTATGAAGAGGAAAACTTTTAAGCCAGAGCGGGAGGAAGGGTTTGCATTCACCATGAAAGGAGGTAAACTCTTATGTCTTATCTGCAATACATCACTCAGTCATTACAAAGCCAGTAACATGAAAATGCCACTATGATACAAATCACAAAAATGTTATCATCTGATTATCCACCTAAATCAGAATTAAGGAAAAACATGTTAACACCTAACAGAGCTAATTCATACAGCCTTGACAACATATCAGCCAGATTTTCAACAACTCACAGCCAAGGTGGAGACTCAGAAGAGTAGAAGACCTTTACTAGCAGTAACGAGCCTGATCATTTTAGCAATGTCTGTTTGTGTCATAATAAATAAATGGGTGCCACAGTGGCTTATCTGATTGAATTTGTGACAGCTGCAACCGAATATCTGGCTCTGCATCGAGGTGGGATCTGTATTGTGCTTTAGTAGCCACAAAGGCAGAGAATCCTAACTCACATAACATGTTGCTTTTTGCAACATTTCCAACTGCATGTACAAGGATTTGTGCATTGCAGAAGTGCAAATGAATGTGCATATGGTAGGGGTGGGAAGCCTGCTGCTATGATCCCATATTCTGACACATACTGTACATTCAGACTTATGGACAGTGCTAATAACATCCAGCCTGGGCAACTTGTGACCCACCAAAACTGAATACAGTCCAACCACCATGTATGTCAGCCTACAAGGGTCTTAATAGATTTCCTACCTGACTGGTACTGCAAAAACAGGATGGTTTTCCTACACCTGGCAGGCATAGGTGAGTGATGTGACCCATGTAACCAAACAGCCCAAGTTATGCCGGTTTGTTCAAGAGACTAGCAGCCCAATCCAACTTTCCAGCGCTGATGCAACTGCAGTGCAGCCCCGAGGTACGGGAACAAACGTTCCCATACCTTGAGAATGCCTCCAAGACTTTCCCACCACCACAGAATGCAGTGTGGCATTGGCATGACTGCATTGCTGCTGTAAACGTAGTTAGGATTGGGCTGTAGAAGGAATACCGTGTTTCCCCGAAAATAAGACAGGGACTTTTATTATTTTTGCCTCCAAAAAAAATGCAGGAGGTCTTATTTTCAGGGTCTTATTGTGCCCAGCCGAGCTGGGCTGAATAAACACAATCAGTGTGGTTCAAACAAGAGTTGAAGACGCAATCCCTCCCACACACACAGCAGCCGCTTCGCCCGCTCACCCTCCAACTCACTCTCTCAAACACATGCTGATGTGGATAGGCTCTGTAATTTTTCCACCACCCCTTTTCCTCCCCTTCCAACTCAACTGAGGATCTCCTAAGTGAGTGATTGCTTCTCTGCTTCCGTCCGTCCGCGATCGCATTCTTCCTCCCCTTCTGAAA
Source organism: Plestiodon gilberti rubricaudatus (assembly GCA_026170595.1). NCBI lineage: Eukaryota > Metazoa > Chordata > Lepidosauria > Squamata > Scincidae > Plestiodon > Plestiodon gilberti. The sequence goes on along the minus strand of JANXHW010000003.1, from coordinate 129,263,682 downwards.
TGCATCCCATCTCCTTTTCCAGTCTCAGCCCTCGGGGTCCTTTCGCACTGGGGAGCTGCGCTGGCCTGGCGATCCCGAGAGAGGGGTGGGTTTGGCAGCATGTGAAGAGACTCATCCAGCAGCGCTTCCAAGCTGAGAACGTTGAGGGAGTGAATGAGCACACACACACACACACACACACACACACACAGAGGTGTGTGCTGAGTGCAGAGAAGTGCCTGGGAAGTTTATATCAAGTTAAAAGCCAAGTCCCTCCCTCGCGAGCCAGAGAGAGGCAAAGGAAAAGAGCAGCACAGGATAAATCCGGGGCCAGCAGACAACATGGCTGCAAACGGACAAGCTGCAGAGCCAGGGAAAGAAAGGCAGGAGGTAGCAGCAGAACAGAGGGGTCTGGAGGCAGGTCCGGGCAGGAGGAATGGAAATCACGGGGAGCCATGCTAGGTCTTACTTTCAGGGAGGTCTTATATTTTTAAGTGCCAGTAAAATCATGCAAAAATGGGGGGAGGTCTTATTTTCGGGGGAGGTCTTATTTTCAGGGAGACATGGTATGTTCTCAGGTCTAACAATAGTTGGCATGGCCAGTCTATTGGATGACCTAAAGATGTCTGGAAGCATATGAGTGGCAGTTGAAAAATCGAAATTAACAGGCTCCTGAGGACAGGTTTTGGTTGGTATATTAAAAAAAAAGCCACTCTCAAGAATATATTTGGAAGACCATGCCTATTTTAAACAAGCACTAATTACGTCTGATCATTCACAGATTAACACTGTGACCCTCCCAGCATCCGTTCCCTAGAAGCCCAATTGATTTGAGAAGAAAAATACAGGATTTTAATGGTTATGACCTCAGCACCTACTCCTAACACAAAATAAAATGTGAGGATTTTTCTCATTAACTCCTATAAAGCTTTGATCTTGCCACTTCTAGAATCTATATTTAAGGTGATTCACAGGAATTTTATCTGGAGAAAAAGACAAGAAACGAAGAAGAGCTCAACCAGGTTTGTATTTGCAAAGGTAGAATTTTGGTAAACTTATGCATACACTCTTTTGCACTGAATGATGCTCTTTCAGCAAATGGAAATCGGTACACGATGTTTAACATTTTCTAAAACGCAAACAATTAGCTCAAAAAAGTAGAGCATTTAAACATGCGCAAAACAGGGTTGCAGCGACATGCATACCAGTGGACTCTGCAGGGCACGGCAATGCAGTATCCATATGTCCCAAGATGGCAGGGGTTAGGCAGGTCTTCAGGGAACAATAAGAAAAAGGGAGAGGGGTCCGCCTTCCACTTCTGGGGGAAAGGGGGCCAATGCCAATTAGGTTGGGCCCCCTGGCGGTCCTCTTTCAATATTACCTCGACTGGGCTGTGGCCAAATATATTGCTGAAGGGTTTCCCCTGTGTTTTAAAATTACTTCCCCTCCTCCCTCCCAGTCATCATGGGCAGAAAACGTGCGATCAGTTCTTGGAATGGTGGATGTAGTGCAGCACAAGATCGCTAAGGAGGTGGGGGTTGGCAGGGTTACCGGCCCCTTCCCCACTCCCCCCTTGCCCAACTTGAGGATTTCCCCTTTAGGGGTGGTTCTTAGAAGGCATCTGTTGAATTTCATTTAATTCACCATCTGTCCTTCCCCAAGGGATCCTCAGTTAACAATGGGATCCCAGCTGAACTATGTTCGGTTCGTTACACGTCTCTGGATGAGGCCATAGCTACCTTGAGGTGTGGTAAGGGCGCTTTGATGGCAAAAGCAGACATTTGAGTCTGCCTTCAGATTGCTCCTGGTTCATCCAGCAGATTTTTGTTTACTGGGATTCCAGTTCAAGGGTTCCTTTTGCTGACCGATGGGACGCTCAGTTTCTTGTTCCGCTTCTGAGAGATTCAGCACTTTTTTGGAATGAGCGGTACATTTCAGGTCGGAGCTGCATTCCACGGCCCACTACCTGGATGATTTCCTTTTTATGGGCAGGAGGGGGACTGGGGAACGTAGCTTCCTCCTCGATACTTTCAGCTCCTTGTGCAAGCAGTTAGGCATACCTCTCGTCCACAATAAGGCAGAAAGTCCATCTGATAAAAAGTTAGTGTTCCTGGGGATTGAGCTTGACACCAGGCTGCCCCAGGCTAAGCTCACTGCCTTTTTAGACTTGTTGAGGGCAGCCATTGCTTTATCCAAGCTGTCCTTGCATAAACTCCAGGTCCTTTTGCGTCACCTGAACTTCGCGTGTAGGGTAGTGGCCCCTGGGAGGGCATTCCTGCGACACCTGTGTGTTTCATTTTCAGGACTTCGGCTTCCTCACCACTGTATAAGAGTTTCTGGCTCCATGCGCAGAGACATACGGCTCCAGTTTTTGGATGCATGTAGCTCCAGTTTTTGGACAGTTACAATGGCATCTCCTTTTGGAGGAGCGAGCAGTTGCTCAAGGCTGAGCTACAAGTTCACTCTGATGCCGCAGGTAACTCTGGTTTTGGGGTACATTTTAGGGGCCGTTGGTGTACCGTACCTTGGCCCGCTAGTTGGTTTGAGGCTGGGGTCACTGACGACCTCACATTTCTCAAATTACTTCCTTTGTTAGTAGCTGTGCACATTTGGGGCCTGGAGTTTTCCAACACCACGGTACGTTTCTGGTATGACAACCAGGCTGTTGTCTTTGCTGTCAACCTGCAAATGTCCCGCTCAAAAAGGGTTATGCGACTGGTTAGGGCTTTTGTTCTTCAGTGTCTGAAGATCAACACCCTGTTTGTAGCTAGACACATCCTGGGGCTTGAAAGTGGTATTGCCGATGCTCTCTCGATTTCAGGAGAGGCAATTTTGGGAATTGGTGCCTTCGGCTCACTTGGAGCCCAACCTCATGCCAGAGTGGCTCTGGAGGCTTGCCTTGCCAGAGCCAGTGGTGTCATCTGGTCTTCCATAGTGCCTGGGACAAGAACCAGTTACTTAGCCAAGGTGTGTGCCGTTCAAGAATTTAGGACCACTGCTGCCTGAATTATGGCCCATCCCCCCCCAGAGCATTTTCTCTGTTTCTTAGTATACTTGGTGGACTCAAGGTTGGCAGCATGCTCCCTTTCTGTCTTCCTGGCTGCCCCGGCCTTTTGGTCTAGGGCAGTTGGATTCCAGTACTTTACGGGGGACTTCTGCATTAGGAAGTTCCTTGAAGGCATGCAACGTACCTTTCTGGCGGTGTCAGACCAGAACCAGCCTATTACACCACACTTTCCCGAGCAACTGTGTAGTGTGTACCTCACGCTCTGCTGCTTGAGTTATGAGGCAGTATTGTTTTTTGGTGCTTTTAGGCCCAGCAGGGTACTCTCGGGGTCTAGGACAGATACTTCAAGGACTTGGTCATGTCTGCAGATGGGGAAATTTTGAAGCTTCGTTTTTCCAAGACAGATCAATTGGGACAGGGGTGGAAAGTTAATGTTTACTTGTAACAGATATGGTAAAATCCCATGCTCTGCTATTTATTTATTTATTTATTTATTTATTTATTTATTTACATTATTTTTACCCCGCCTTTCTCCCCGAAGGGACCCAAGGCGGCTTACAACAAAAAAGGAAATACAATACAACAAATACAGTACAAAAGTCACATTTTAAACATTAAAAAACAGTTAACAAAATTAATACAACAACATCTAAAAATTAATTTAAAAAGATCATCATTTCAATTAAAACAAGAGCATAAAAAGAGCATAAAAAGCAGCAGCGTCCCAGCTGTACCAGCAGGATGTTAAAAAAAAAAGGCAAAAAAAAAAGTTGTAGATTAGGGAATACTCTGCATGTATGTCTTAGGTGTTTTTCTTTTTCTTTGTTTCTAAAGGAAACAGAAAACGTACAAAGATACTGGAAACAGAAAACAGAAAACCTTCATGCTTTGATCGCTTAAAGATCATTGCTCCATTCATTTCTTACATATATTTACTTTATTTTTCAAGGTAAGTTTATTTGAACATACTAGTTAAGTCTTAGTTTTTTAAAACAAAAACTAAGAGGGTGGGTGAAAATATGGTGTTCAGCATTTTCTCAAACAGATCTTTCAAGTTTTCCATATCCAAGCTCTCCAGAATTAATATCATTCTGTTGAGTTATGCTCTCTTCTTTTCTAATGTTTGTAACTATTTGCAGAGCAGCAACTGACCACACTAAGGGCCACATCTTTTAATTTGGGGTTTTGTATTTGTTGTTTAAGAGTGCGCATGCAGCCAGCTGGCCAGCCAGCCAGCCAGCCAGCCAGCCAGCCAGCCACACACACACACACACACACACACACACACACACACACACACAGCCTTGAAATTGCAGTAACGACAAAGTCTTAAGCCTCCATTCTCCCCATTGTGGGTTTGTTGCAATCTGAAAGCTCTCCCCCTGCATAATTGTTTTTAAAAAAGAAAAATTACTTGTGCAGCCTGTAGTTCAGAATGCGCGCGTATGCGCATGCATGCACACGCACACACGTGCACACGCACACCTTTGAGAGTCACTTTCCCTTCAACAAAGTCAGGCCAAGAGGACTTTCTTTGCTTCTTGGACCATGATCTTAGAAACATCTCATCCTAAAGGCACAGTATAGCCGCTCCATTCTGTGAACATAACGTCAGCTGTGATGGCAACAAACAGGAGTGTTCAATCCGACCAATACAGCTTTTGTTGTCAAAAGTTTCATTTCTTCTAGAATTGGCAGGGTAGCCCTAAGCAGAGCTTCCTTTTTCTCTAAAAGCCAGCGCTCCCTTCCAGCAAGAAGTGCAGGTTTACTGATAAGTTTTAGTTCAAACGTGTATTTTCTGTGCAAACTTTCTGATGCAGCTTCTATTTACTCTTTAGCCAGAGTATGCAGGAGAATATACTGTATGCACTGGAATGCCCACTACTCAAATTATTTCAGAGGAAAGAGAAAAGGCAGTTATTGCTTTCCCCTGGCTTGGCAGGTGCAATACTTCCAAGTTTTAATGATAAGGAAATTATCCTGGCACTTTTTGGCAAACATCTAAAAATGTGTATTGAGAAGTTCTTGCAGTGCAGCCTATGGCGCAAAGGGTGATTACTTCTTATATGCAAGCCCAGAACTGTCTAAATATACTCTTGATATCATCTTAATTTCTTAGATGTACCAAACTAATATTATCTGATTGCAAAGATCATTAAGACTTCTGGCAAATTGGAAGCAAAGAAATAAGGAAACTGGCCCGCAATGCAGTCTGTTGGATCAGCCAAACTAATTAGGAGAAAGGCTACTTTTGGTTCCCACAAATCGAATGCATGAAATAAAAAGTTCCATGCCCCTTTCTTCTGTGATCGTCTTCTCTTTTATTGCCTAATAAAACAAGTGTAGATTACCTTGCAAGCTGCTTGCAATGGACTAAGCTGTGCTGTTTTAATGTTACCAATGGGAAACTTGTCCATTAAAATACATTCTTCCCAATTACCTCATTAGTTTCACTGTAAGCTTTCTTTACAAGGGTTGATTCTACGTTTCTCTCCTAGACCAGTCAGAGCAACTTCCTAATGTAACAAGAGCTTCCTGGTGTGCTGATTGACTTCTTTAACAACACAAACAACTAATGTCTATCACATTAAGACAGTGCTTCCCAAGCTGTGGTCCGCAGACCACAGGTGGTCTGTGAGAACCTGAAAGGTGGTCCGCGAGGTCTCAAAAAAACCCAACAACCCGACCTTCAGGGTGTCGCAGCATCCTGGATAACCCTTCCCAAGGATAAAAAAAGCTAGAGAAACCCTAAAAGGGGGTCCCCACTACTTCCCAAAAGCATCCTTGTGCAGCTCAAAGGAGAGCTACTCACCTGGACCTGAGCCATCTGCAGAGGTAGGATGACTCACATCCTGCCTGGGTATCTCTTAGGCCACTTACTCTCAACTGCAAGTCCTTGCTCCTGTTATTTTTCACACTGTCGATCAAAAGGTCGGCAGTTCGAATCCGTGACGGGGTGAGCTCTCGTTGCTTGGCCAGCTCCTGCCAACCTAGCAGTTCCAAAGCATGCTAATGCGAGTAGATAAATAGGTACCGCTTGTGGGAAGGTAAACAGTGCTCTGTGTTCCAGCTGCATGCTACGCACTGCAGCAAGGAGAGTCATACCGGCCACATGACCACGGAGGCGTCTTCGGACAATGCTGGCTCTTCGTCTTTGAAATGGGGATGAGCACCACACCCTAGAGTCGGACACGACTGGACTTAATTGTCAGGGGTCACCTTTACCTTTTTATTCTAAAAAGCAGTTTTTGGAGTTTTTGGAGCAAAATCTGCCTTTTGCTCATTTAAGTAGCTTAGTGCTAGGTATATAGAAGCAATTAAATAACACAGAAATGTAAGAAGTCAGTATTTGAATATGAATAAAAATGTGGAGGTGAATTCTTAACATTGCTGGGAGGATTCAAGTACCATTCCCATCAATGGCACAATTTATGAGATTCGTCAGTGGCGTTTCATCACTGAACTCCGATGGGATACATTCTGGCTCATGATTACATACAGTGGGTCTGCCGGGAAAAATGACAGTGATTTTTTGGGTTGGAACAGTTGGCTTGCTAAAATGTGTCAGAGGAGCCAAGTGTGGTTTCCATTTATTTGCTAACAATGTACAAACATAAAATATGCATAGTGGTACACTGCATCAATTAGCAGTTCTTACCATCGTCACCCCTCCAACAACAAACAAATGCATTTGAGTCTTCAACAGACAGAACCATGAATCCAACTGGATGGAGCGCTGGTTTGAAAGGCTACAAAATATACACACAGCCGCTCTTGCAGAACAGCACTATGGGTTGCTCAGTTTCTAACCTGTGTTTCTCTGGATTCTGCTAAGCCACTAGAGCCAAATGGAATCTTCCCTCAGGATAGTATCTGGGCAGTGCTCCTAAATGACATGCTGTCACATATGTCAAGCTCTCCTGTGGCTTCAGTATCCCTGAGGCACAACAGTAGTGATGACACTGACTGCCACTGACATAATAATCATTTGGCACAACTCGGTGGCAATTTTTGCAGCAGCAACTGTTTGCGGGTGGTTTTTTTTCCCCCTGAGATTTTATGTAGACTGCCTTTTTTATTAATGCAGTCAGAATGAATATACAGTATTGTATATTGTCAGTTGTCCTTGCTGGAAATGCTACGCCTGGCCAGTTGAGAGGAAGCTTGATGATGAAGATCGTGACGATTACAATGCTGATTTTATTCAGTTGCAGTTCTTTGCCTGAGATTCCAGGGAATGGTGGTTGGAAAATCTAAAAAATAAACAAGATTTAATAGACTGTGTGTATGTGTGTGTGAGGGGAGTGCAAGTGTATACACACACACACACACACACACACACACACAGGGCCCAATCCTATCCAACTTTCCAGCACCGATGCAGCTGCAATGCAGCCCCGAGATAAGGGAACAAATGTTCCCTTACCTTGAGGAGGCCTCTGTGACTGCCCTGCCACCACAGGATGCAGTGTGCACCCTATTGGCACAGCTGCATCAGTGCAAGAAATATGGATAGGACTTGGCCATACGCAGTCAGATGGGTTGATTCACTCACTCTGATTCAAGGCAGCATCCAATTGTTAGTTTACTGCTCCAATCACTGCTACCCCTTGAGGATAGCAGAAGGGTAGGCTACGTAGAAGGAATTTGAGTGTGGAAGGAAAACTGGGCTGGTTTTTTGCTTTTTTTTTTTTTTTTTGGCAAAGATATGCATTGCCAGGATCAGCAGGACTGTTTTCCTCGCATACTGATCCAAAATAGCCAGCCAGATCTTTGGTGGTGGGCCTGCAGCAGATGAATAATGCATTCAAATACTTGCTCTCAAATAGGCATGATGATGGTAAACACATTAAAAGAAAAGGATACTGAACGTGCCTGTATCATTTTGATATTTTATGGTATATTGCTACAGGATTAGGAAATGAGTTCTGGTAGTCATTTTCATGAAATCATTCTAGTTGGCTTTCTAGCTTAGCTTTGTGTTAAGCTACTTATCCAGCATGCTGGAATTCAGATGGAGAAGGGGACCCACGCTTTTGTTAACCTAATACACCAGGAGGCCAGTTAATGGATCTTCACAACTCCTTAATGGCCCTGAATAGGGACCCTCAGAATCCCGAACATCTAACCTGAGAGGAGAGACTGAGGGGTGTCAGGAGACCCATTTCTCCCTTTGTGTGGTCAGTGAGAATAGACAAAAAAACCCGTGTATTATCGATACATGGCTAGAACTCCCATGTAGGTAATGTTACTTGCAGAAGCATGTGTTAACTCCATCCAATTCTCAAACCTGTATAATTGTAAATAAAGCAAATATTACGAAGACACCCTAAGCCTCTAGTGACATTGCTTCTAAAAGAAGCCCTAACCTAGGGTAATGTTATGGCCCCTGGAATTTCTCACTGCTCATAGAAGTGGGGCACGAGCACATAACACTATTATATTTCATTGTTCTTTCTTATTTCTGTTCTATATTTTGCTTCAGCAAATCATGAAAGTACTTCAGTTTAAAAGCATCTCACCCCCCCCAAAGCTGCTATTAGCCTCCGAATGGAAAATTTAGGGACACTGTAGGAGCTGGAGGGGAATTTAAGTCAGGAAATGGGTTGGATCCCCTTCCCCCAAAGTTCTAATTAAAACTGCACACATACACCTGTCGCACCACCACCGCGGCGATGCGAGGGCTAGGGCAACAAACCGTGGCAACCCCCGTTGCCCAAAAGACTTACCGGTCCAGCCCCCTGGGGGGAGACGAGCCAGGGCAGAGTAGGACCGACAAGAAGGGGCAGCAAATGGCTTACCGCCCGACGTCAGCCGCCAGACACCAGCGGGAACGCATCTGGCGGGGATCGGAGCTCCCGGGTACGTGTGAGAGGCTAGGAAAGCCCAAAAGTTCTGCTCCCGCCGAGACGAGGCCGGACACAACTTGGCTAGGGCTCAAAAGGAGCCATGGGGGCGAGAGAGAAGGCGGCTAACTGGGAGACAGGGAGCTTTTACCCCTCTCTCCCAACAGGAGCCCAGCGATGAGAACGGGGGGAACAGAGGAGGAGGGAGCGAAAGCGGCTCTCAGCCAGAGCGACCGCCTCGTAGCCTACGCCTCAGCTCCTGACCCCCTTGGAACTTGACATAGACCAGGGAAGGAGTGCTGCGCCAGAGAGAGCAACCTGACGAGCCTACGACAGGGGCCAGGGTACTTACCCAATATCCTGCAACGACAGACGTCCTCTTCAAGGAGCTGGAAACCGCCCAGACCGCCAGACCGCAGGAACTCCAATTGAGAGGGGCCAGGATGCCCATGGGAGCCTGTGAAGGTAGGCTTACCAGATTTTCCGGAACCCAAAGGGGGACGGAAGTGACATCACGGGGGGCGGGTCCAGGAAGCGTGATGTCACTTCCACAAGGCACAGCCATGCCCCCTTGTGACATCACAAGGGCGTGTCTGCCAGGAAAAACCTCAAATAAATAAATAAAATAATTTTTTTGTCTTTTTTAAAAAAAACTCACAGCATGTGTTTTGCCACCGCTTGCCGCAATCTTCGTCCTGGACTTCCCCCCATCACCACCACAGGAAACATCTGTGTTTGGCTGAAAAAACAGGCCTTAGAGTTCAAAAGTGGGGAGGCAAGTTCCATCACCCTTCCTCTTCCACCTGGCTCCTTCCCTGGGCTTGCCCCAGTCCCAGGGGAGCAGAGCAGCCCTCAGGTAGTCTGTCCAGAGACCTCATCACTGGCCTGAAGCATCTGGGTGACCAATTACAGTGACTTAGGGAAATAAAGAGAAGTGAGTTCAGGTCAGACGCTGACTGTGAGGATCAGCAGCCAGTCTCCACCCCACCCCAGCCAGCAGGTGAACCCACACAGCCACTGGACTTACCTGGAGGAGGAGCTGGTGCTGGCTTCCTTGAGGAGCTGGTGCTGGCTTCCTTTTCTTCCAAGTCTTCTTCTTGGCTGGCTAGATGCCTTTGTTGTAGACGGCCCCATGTCTAGGTGCTAGGTAGTCTAAGTAAACAAACAGACATGAACTCAAAGCAGGAGTTCTTTATTAAGGTACTATGCATACAATAAGCAGGTATGGTATGCACAGGGCAGGTAACATTACCCACACCTGATACAGAAAAGGAAGAGGTTTTTATACAGATGGTTGTATAAGTGTTGTATAAGAATCATGTGATCATGGTATGATTATTACAATAACAAGATCATTACTTTCATGGTATCAATCATCTCTGGTCTGGGTCAGATTGACCCTCATTTGTTTAGCCAAGAACATGTCATGTTGTACAAGTGGAAATCATCCAAACTAGTGGCTGTTATCCAAGGACATTGGTTCACTCAGAGTTTGCTCTTATACTGTTAGGCCACAGGCCTTATGAACCAATGTTATGAACCAATGTTTATCTCCATTTTGATTCTATATGGATAATGAAGTATCACATTTAAATCTTATCCCTAACACCTTTAAAAGGGGTTTGGATAGATTCATGACCATCACAGGTTACAAGCCATAAGCAACCTCCTGGCTTTAGAAGTAGGTTTTCTCTGTGCCAGGTGCAAGGGAATGACAACAGGAAATAGGTTATCTTGTTGGCTGTGTACTCCCTGAGGCATCTGGTGGGACCACTGTGAGATACAGGAAGCTGGACTAGATGGGCCTTTGGCCTGATGGACTAGATGGGCCTTTGGCCTTTGGCCTGATCCAGCAGGGCTCTTCTTATGTTCTTATGCTGGCTGGAGGAACTGGCTGAGAGAGAGAGAGAGAGAGAGAGAGAGAGAGAGAGAGAGAGAGAGAGAGAGAGAGATGGTTATGACGGGTAGAAAAGACCATGCAAAAGGGGGCAGATTAACCGAGCATAACCCAACACCAGTCCAGTGAACCCTTTACTTACTTGGTGGGGGCAGGGTCTGATGCTGGGCACCTGAGCTCATCCTGTTGACTGGTTCCTGACCATGGTCCGTACTTCTCGCTAGAGTGAACCTTCTCCAGAAAAGCTCTATTGGTCTTGATCCTGTCGTAGAACTCGGTGCAGGTCAGGCCAATATTCAGATTGCAAGTCAACAGACCCTTAACTTTAGACTGCTTCATCAGACCTTTTTTCTTGTGACCAAATCTGGTTCATCATCGAAAAGGTTCTCTCTGCAGAGACAGATGTTCCTGGCAGGCAAAATATATATTCTACCACTTTTTCCAGATTAGGAACAGTCACGTCCTTACGCTTCAAATGGGAGAAAAACTGGACCCATTTTTCCTCACATGTTGGTTTTTTGTCTTCCCACTCTGCACTTTGGGTTGACCAAAATCTCCGGGCAATGACAACTTCATTGAAGAGGTCATCATTGTGGATCACATTTCCAACAGCTTCATTAATCCTTGCTGCAGCTCCTCCTATGTCAGACCATTCGAGAGCACTGCCCTGGATCCATACAAAGTGCTCACCACATCCAAAACTGTTTTCCCAGAGCTCAATATAGGACAGGCAGTAGTCATAGAATTCGGAAAATTGTGTTTTTATTGTATTTTCCTGGCATTCTCCCACTTCCACTAGTGTTCGCAACTGTGTTTGTGCTCCCAGTGGAATGAAGATGTTCCATTTTCTTTCTTGTAGGTTCTCTTTCAATTCTTGCATTGCCAGCATGACATCAGTTGCATTCGCCTTTGTTTTTTCCATAAGCAAGATAACTTTGTTGAACATGGCCAGCTGTCCATGAACAAACCACAGATAGTGTTCTCCAGCTTTGTTCGCAAAAAAAACCTTGTTATAAACCCTGGGCAATCTTTCTGTGAATCAAAGAAGGCCCTCAGTGCTGGAAAAATCTGTAAAATTCTCTCAATGGCAGGTAGTAATGAGAGAAATCAAGTACTTCCATGCTGCAGAAGCTTTCTGTACTCTACCTCTACAAAGTCACAGAAAGCTTCTAGCTGGGTGACGCGCACTGTGTATATATGGAAGTACTTGTAGATTTTCACTACCAGGCTTTCGACTTCAATTGGAAGAAGGTCAACAGCACCTTGGATGCAGTTGTGCATGATGTGAGCACCGCAGCCCACACCAGCAATATTTCTCTGCAGTGCGTTCTTCAAATGAAAAAACACATTGTTCCTCCCCTGTCTCCTGACACCTCCAAAATTGGTGTTGCAGTTGTCTCCACAGTAACCAACCACTTTGTCCCTCAAGCCATGCTTGGTTAATGTTTGTATTGGGCTGTTTTTAAAGCTTGTTGCTCAAAGTACTCCATATAGAGATTAGCCACTACTGGACTTAAAGGGTTTCCCATTGCCACCCCATCTTTCTGTTCCTTAGTGCCTTAACACCCACAGCCACGCTGTTTAAGACCTAGTAAATGTCCTATGAATGAGGACGAAACGTCAGTCCATCTGCCTGTATTTTTAAATGATTTTTACTCTTTGCTTGCTAATTTTAACACCTTGTAGCATTCTAAAGACTTGTGTTTTAAAATTGTTTTTTAATACGTTTTTGGCTTTGATAAATATTTTTACATGGCTTTTTTACCTTTAAATCCTTTGTCCTGAAAAACCACTGGAATATCATGTGGGCAGAAAACCACTGGGCAGATCACCCCAGCACAGTGTCTTTTCTGGTGGATGTTGCTGGTGTTCTTCTGTATCGTTTTTAGATTGTGAGCCCTTTTGGGACAGGGAGCCATTTAATCATTTTTGTTATATATATTTAATTTTTTATGAATAAACTACAAAACAAAACAACAAAACAAAACAATACAACATACTACGAAAGATTACAGCAAGCGCGAAGCAGTAAATCCTACTAGTATACTATTATATATTTTCTACTTCTAATATCTAACTAAGCCTATATCTCTAATATACTATTCATTAAATTCACACTTTATCACTCCTTTTCTCTCTCTCTCTCTTAAAAAATCTATAAGTGGTATCCCAATATTCATAAAAAGATTAACTAACTTTTCCTTTATATCCAAAAATCTTAATTCCCACATCAAATATTTTAATATATAAAGCCACCCCATTTTTCTCCAAATGTATTAAAATAAAAACCTTCCAAATGTTTCTTTAAAAAAAAAATCTATATCCCCTTTTTTTATAAAATTCTTAAAAACAAATCACATCTTACTTAAGTCTTTTCGAATAATAAAACATTATTTTTCTTTTATTCACAGAAGGGTTAACTAACCTTTCCTTTATCATCTAAAAGTCTTAACTTCCACTTCAAATTTATAAATTTATTAAGTCACCCCATTTTTGTCTTCAAATTTGTTAATTCATCATCAAAAATTTTCCATCACTCTTAATATAAGTTTCTTAAAAACAAGTCATATCTATTTGTTTCTTAATAATAAAACATTTTGTTCTTTTTATATAACACTAACTCCAATAATATTCCCCACAAAAAAAAACATTATAATCCCTTTTTATTTTTGACTGTTTGCCATTACCCCTTCCATCCCTCCCTTTCCTCCTTCCCCTTCTTCCTCTTCTTCTTCCTCTTCTACTTCTTCTTCCTCTTCCTCTTCTTCTTCCTCTCCTTCCTCTTCTTCATCTTTAAATCTTTCCCAAAAGTCCCTTGTTTTTTAAATTGTATCCACTTTGCAATCTTTTCCACAGGATCATTCACGTCTTCTATATTCCTGCCCCGAAAGACAATCTTCAACACCATTTTTAGTAAAATACTCTGCTTCTCTATCTCAAATCTTGGTTTAACTAAATCTTTCTCTTTATTGGGAGCAAGGGAGGCCGAAGTAGAGTCTTTTAATTCGTCCTTTTCATCCTTTTCCTTCCCTGCTTGTTTCAGTTCTGCAATCATATTCTGAAGATTTTCCTCCAAAATTGTCATCTTTGCATCGAATCTCTGTTCCCATTTTTTAAAGCAAGACAATATTGTAGTCATGTTGCACTTTTTTCACCAGATGCCAGTCTCTCTTCTCACTATTGTAACTTTAATTTCGTCTTTCCAACTTTCACTTTCGAATGTTCAGTTCGCCTTATCGCAACGTATTATTTTTAGCGTTAACTCTTATCTCGGCTACTTTCTTCAACTCATAAATCATTTCTACGCCTCTTGCTTAAGCAAAGCAAAGCATGTCGGAGGTGGCTTGACTTGATTTTCATCTGGGCTCTAGCTCGATGGTATCCAGCCTTCTCGCGGAGAATCCAAAACTTCAAAGCCTTTGCCTTGAAATGTCAGAAAGGGGGCGATTGAAAGCCTTGTGGTTTATCTCTTTGTACTCCCTTTTAATCCAGGGGTAGAGTAATTAAGTCCATCAGATGTACTCCGTCAATACAGAACGATCGGAGGAGTTGTCAGCCAGCCATGTCCTCCTAGCCGGAAGTCGAGCCATTTAATCATTTGATTTTTGTCTGTAAACCGCTTTGTGAACTTTTTTGTTGAAAAGCGGTATATATAAATACTGTTAATAATAATAATAATAATAATAATAATAATAATAATAATAATAATAAATTCATGAACATGGACTAGGGAGGCAAAGAGTCAAAATGTAACTAGTTTAAGATACTATCTAAAGGCTTTCGAGGCTAGTGTGATTAAGTTAGATTTAAGAACTTTGATATTAGAACATTGGAACTTTTGAAGCTTTTAGAATTTTGGGACTCAAAAGCTTTTTGAGGAATTTTAGGGACTCTGAATTTTGGAATTTAATATTTTTTTAGAATCTTTTGAGAATCCCGTGGAGTCGTATAGAATCTGTGCACTTTAGGAGTTTTGGAACCTCTAAGAACAATGGAATTTCTAATAGACCATGGCTATAAAACCCAAATAGTCTTATATCTAAATGTAAGTAGTTTATTAAAAGTCCAAAAGAAAAGAGAATTAAACAATATGGGGTAAGAAAGGTGGGTAGTAAAAAAAACGATCAGGCTGATGAAAATGCCTGAGCTTGGCTGGAAAGCATAAAAAACAGTATTCATCAAATGGGATGCAATAACCAGTGACACCCAACAAATGGAGCTGGGATGTTACTCAAAAACAACCTACAACCCACCCACCCCACGCTAAGTTAAACCTGGTGAAGTTGGCAGGCAGGGCTGGGGTAAAAATAGTAGACAACAGAAAAGAAAATTAATCCTCTGTTCGCCTGTAGCCAAAAAATGGTCACTAGTAACTTACATTTGTCCCAGAAATTCTTGGCCCATGTGCATGCTGGAGAGCAAGTGGATATTTTCTTTGTCCCAGCTTTAGGGTTTGCACCTAAATAGACAGGTTTGACGGTCCAATGGCAAGGCAGCTTTTAATGCTAACAGAATAGCTATAGTCAACAATTTTTCTGATCTACAAAGCAATGCGCTTGTGAGTAAAGGAGTTTCAAACAGTCAAAGGTCAAAAGCTGCTTGCAGAAGAATGCCACAGCAGCTTTTAAGGCTGCTGGACCTGCTCAGATGCTTCTGGAGGATTAGAAGTGTCCACAAAATAAGGAAAAATAGGCAAAACAAATGGGGGAAGGGTATCCAGAATAGTAAATTCATAGGGCCTTCTCAGTAGTGGCACCAACCTTATGCAATTCCCTCCCTTTTGACTTACAAACTGCTCCCTCCTTGGAGACTTTCCGGCGAGGCCTGAAAACTTTCTTGTTCAAAGAAGCCTTCCGAGTCTTGGCCTTTTTTTAACATCTAGCGGTTACAGGTGTGGTGCTGCTGTTCTTGTACTCTTGTCTTTTAAAAATGTAATAGTGGTTTCTTTTATCATGTTTTTGTGTTTGTGACTTTTTAATTAACTGTTTTATTTCTTTTTAAATGTGATGGTTTTTTGTATTTGGTTTTTTCTTGTTCTTGTAAGTCGCCTTGGGTCCCATCAGGGAGAAAGGCGGGATAAAAATATTGTAAAAAAAAAAAAGTATGTCAACTGACTTCCATTAAAAATAAAAGTATTGTCAACTGACTCCATGAAGTAGCAGTGGCTGATCTGTGAAATATCAGTGAGCCAATGCAAAGCATCAGTTAACAATATAGTCAAAGAGTGAAGAATATGTAAGTCAGCCCTATGTGGAATACGTTTTCACAGGCAAGATCTTACTTCATCTGAGGTGTTCATTTATATCAGGGATGACCTGCCTTTCAACGTTAAAGTTTCTTGTATCTTTAATGGTTGCAAATCAAAGCATGTTGGTAAGTGCTGCTTTTCAATCCCCTGCAGCACTGTGGCACAAGAAGCTTGCCTAAATTTCAGCATGCAGTTTGTCATGTTGATTAAAATGTGCACATTTTCACAACAGGAACTCAATGAATCTGATTTAAATTGGGCTTCAGCAATGCATATCATTCTAGCTCTCTTTGAAATCAATAGCAAATGCCAAATTAATTTCAGTGGGAATAGAAGCAAACCTTTTCTGCATGGAGTAAATTTGGCCTACACAGTGCACTGGGCACCTGGAACTTAAACTCATTTACTTGGAAGGCAGGTTCCATTGATTAAAACTAAACTTAGTTTCAAGGAAGTATGCTTAGACCCACAGGCTAAAGAATTATCTGCATATTTGGGGTTCTTTGATTTGGACAAGAATGCAGCGCTTGGGACCCACCAAAACAAATACAGCCATTCAAAGGTGACGGCCCAGCAAGGGCCTGATAAACTTGTCTTTGCTGGGATTGCACAAATGGGAGTCACAGACACTGGCGTCACTGGAGGTGGGGCGGAAAGCTAAGTTCTGCAGCTTTCCGCCCCACCATTACTCTCTGGTACGAGGCGCCCCGCCCCCTCGTCATAGGAGCCCGTCAGCGGAGAGAAAGCAACGCACAGGAGAGTCCCTGTGCATTGCTTTCTCTCTGCTGACGGGCTCCTACGACGAGGGGGCGGGCGCCTCATGCAGGAGAGTAATGGTGGGGCGGAAAGCTGCAGAACTTAGCTTTCCGCCCCACCTCCAGCGACGCCAGTGGTCACAGATCTCCCAACGTCACACCTAGTTTGGTTTTCTCTGTAAACTGCTTTGTGAACTTTTTTTGTTGAAAAGCAATATATAAATATTTAATAATAATAATAATAATAATAATAATAATAATAATAATAATAATAATAATAATAATAATCCTGAGTTATAAATTATATTTTACTTATAAATTAAACTAGCTCCCAAAATAGTTTTATGGTACATTGGGAAAAAAGTATAGATTTATTAAAGTTGTTATAGAAAAGGGTGCACTTGTTTGATTGCAACTGTGATAAAAAAAAGAAGCAAGCAGGTTCTTCACATTGTGGAAACATAAAGCTTCAGACTTGACAACTTGGTATGATTTGAAATGGACAAGTTATAAACTCCTTAAAAGTACAGCAGAAAAGCATTGTAAATAATGGACAGGTCTTTAGCTCCAGCAGCATTGCTATGCCCTCTTGCAATAAACTACCAAGCAACTATCTAACTATCTTTCATTTTCCAGAATAGAACTGCTGATGAAAAATTCCGGTAACTCAGAAAATAATAAAGCCAGCTCACTGTTAATTTACTCCATTGATCTCTGCTCCTCCAAGAGTAAGTAACTCACATAAAACATATATCTTTTTATTTCTGCTTATTCTCATTTTAATTCTGCACCTGGGAATAGTTTTGTTTTTAATTTACAATTATCTTATTTGGTACAATATACTTAAACAACAACTCATTTCAACAAATCACTTCCTGACAAGTTTTTTTTTATTCCTTCTGGTTTCTACTGTATTACTTTGGTACGCTATAGGAATACATTCTAGTTGGAATGGGGCTGATATCCTCAAAGAAACTTTCTTACAGCTGGAAGGTGCCCTTATGCTGAATAAGAAGTCTTGGCTGAATAAGAATGTTGGCTCTCTGTGGTCCCTCACTCTCACAGATGTCAGGCTGCCAATCCATGCTTTGGGTTCAGTGCTGAAGGTGCTTGGACAAAGTCTTGCACCAGGGCTGCCACTGGGACTGAGATTTTGGAGGTCAGCCCAGTGAGGTGGGTACTTGGGCCTGTGTCTGGCCCCACACCACACCATATCAGTTGGTTCATATGACAGTTGTTGAGGTAACCCACATCCTCCAGTATTTCTGCAGTGAAATAATTTTGAGAAAGTCTTTGATTTTTCAGGATGAGCAACCATTAGCTTCCAATATGTAGGCTTACCATAGCCCCGGATCAGACCGGGAAAATCCCAGTTCGGAAGCCCAAATCCTGGGCTCCCGGCCGGTCTCCTCGTTGTCCCGGCCGTCCAGGACTGCCCCCTCTTCATCATCTTTGTTCCAACCTCACGCGAGGCTGGAAGGTCTCAGAAAGCGTCCAAGTGAACAAAGAAGATGACGCAGCGTATTAGCACTGCAGGGGGCATTTTGAACAACGCACCTGGCCAGGCAATCCTGGCCCACTGCAGCAAGGAGGCAGTGTGGTGGGAAGGAGACATATAAAAAAATACAAGCAAAAAGGCAATACATTTTACACTTTATTATGTTAATTTTTCTGGCCCATGTGATGTCATGATTCTTGGACACGCCCCATGACATCAGTGTCGCCCCCCTTGGGTCCCCAGGAAATTTGGTAAGCCTACCATTATGGCCTGGCTAGCACAAGGGTGGACAACCTTTCAACATGAATGCTCCTGGCCCTTTCATGGCTGTATAGGCGAGGGCATTTCAGCAGGTGCAGCTGCTTTAGCAGCACTATCAGCAATTGCCGCTGCCAAGATTCTGTCTTCTACACAACTCTTAAGAATGCAGAGGCCCTAATGGTGGAAGGTTGGCCACCCCTGGCCTAGCGCTTTATCCAGAGAATATTGAAATATAATATAAATATAATTATTTATATACCGCTTTTCAACAAAAAAGTTCACAAAACGATTTATAGATAAAATCAAGTAACTACATGGCTTCCTGTCCCCAAGGGTTCGCAATCTAAAAAAATGCAGAACACCAGCAAACAGCCACTAGAAAAGAAACTGTTCTGAGGTGAAGAGGGACAGTTATACTCCCCCTGCTAAATATAAGAGGAGCACCACTTGAAAAAGTGCCTCTTTGCCC
Source organism: Plestiodon gilberti rubricaudatus (assembly GCA_026170595.1). Lineage (NCBI taxonomy): Eukaryota > Metazoa > Chordata > Lepidosauria > Squamata > Scincidae > Plestiodon > Plestiodon gilberti. The sequence continues at coordinate 129,244,722 of JANXHW010000003.1, read as the reverse complement.
AGTTAGCAAGGTAACAACAAGAGCAGGAATTATCCCAACAAGTGCAGAAACTAGAAAGGAAACAAGGTGGGCATTCTAGACAGCGTTCTTGCGACAAATTTGTTGCTGAGCATAGTAGGTACTTTCCTCTTAAGCTCTTGAAAGTGTTAAAAGGACCTACAGCCCTGGCCCAGCCCAGGATACAGCAATCTACATGCACATGGCCTTTGCTCATCTGGAAAGCGCAAAACCTTTACAAAAACAAATCCTTGAAGCTAGGATATTAACATCAATATGGCGGGTTTGACATTAGCTAGACTTACTATTCTTAGGAATTACATCTGGTTAAATGGGCTAACAACATTTGAGCAGTCTGGGGAGTTTACCTTCAGAAAAGTATGAAGATTTTCATGGCTATTTGTAACTAGTAAAGAAGTACGCTTAATGGGTTTTCCAGCCATGTATTTATTGTGAGGAAATACAGATAGAAAATTTCCTGAGGCTTGCCAGTGGAAAATCCTTTGATGTCCGTGATCGCTTTAACGAGACAAGCAGCTGAACTGCGTTCTCCCGGACTATCTGATGCTGGCAGGCAATACTACTAACACTGCTACGTTTCGTTACACACTTGTAACCTAATCAAAGCAAACACACGAACCAACGTGGCTTCAAGCCAGTAGATGTTACTGTCTGTCCAGGAACATCTTGCTTTTTGTAGTTGAGAAACACTAACTGCTGATTCAAAACGGAAGCTTGTTGCCTAGTTATGCGAACCCTGCATGACCTCTTAAAGGGATACAGTTATGGAGTGCCATGTAACAGTGTGAGTGAGGTGCAGAACGGGCTGATCGGCAGAGGCAGAGGCAGGTTGTTGCACATTGGCCAGCTGCAGCTTTTCCCTCCTTGTGTGTTGTCCAAACGCCCTTTGAAGAAGCGGAAACCACACCTTGTTCACGAATGACAGTTCCTGCTGCCGGTTAAGGAGGTCCAATGATCTTCTTTGTGTTATTGCAATGGCCTCTAAATTAAGTCTCTGTCTATTGTTGGCTTCACTAAAGAGAGAGCGAGTATCTTGAAATGCAATCTCATGTTTAGATCGAAAACTTTCATGGCTCGTCGTTACACAGAAATGTCGAATAAATACGGGAATAAACGCCATGGAGTAAAAAGAATGACTACTGACTTCCAACTGCAGCGGGTTTCCTCGAAGGCAGCCATTGCAGAAAAAATACAATAAAATCCAAGGAGAAATGTATAGTCCAACGTTTCGCTCTGGTAAGCCTCAGAGCATTTTCATAGGAACAATCAAGATGATTGTAGATGATATTGTCCTAAGATCACCCTTCCTTTAATTTAAATACACGAAAGCGCGGGAATCCAGTTCTTCGAAAGCGGAAATGATCTACTTTCGCTATCTGCTCGTGACCGCAGCAGCTGTTTCATCTTGTTTCATCTACAATCATCTTGATTGTTCCTATGAAAATGCTCTGAGGCTTACCAGAGCGAAACGTTGGACTATACATTTCTCCTTGGATTTTATTGTATTTTTTCTGCAACGGCTGCCTTCGAGGAAACCCGCTGCAGTTGGAAGTCAGTAAAGTCATTCTTTTTACTCCATGGCGTTTATTCCCATATTTATTCGACATTTCTGTGCAATCTCATGTCCAGACTCTGCTGCATGCGCAGCAATGGCAGATTTTTCTTCCTGGGAAGTCTTAGTAGCCCTTATATGTTCCTTTAATCTCACCCTTATAGGTCTTTTTGTGCTGCCCACATATCAGATACCATGTGGGGACTGTGGGCGGGTGTAAACAAGGGTTGCCTTTCAGCTCCCTTACTTGTCTCACTCTTTTTGAATGACCTGGCACCATTTCTTGCCCTAGTAGATGGCCACACACCTAAGACGGGCCTAAAACATATCCCTCTCATGTTATATGCAGTTGACGCTGTCCCTTTCTTTTATGCCAATAGAGATTTAATCAATCAATCCTATCCTGTTTAATCTATTTGCAAACTATCTTGCCTCACACCTCTCAAGGGTCGATGCCCACAGCCCTAAAATAGGCCCCACCTTTGTTCCATTGCTCCTGTATGCAGATGATATGGTATTGCTTTCTCGTACGAGAGTAGGATTAAGACGTCTGATTTCCAGTTGTATTGATTATATTTAAAAAAACTACTTCCAACTAAATTTCGATAAGTCTTTGATCATAGCTTTTGGGAAATCCTGGAAACCACTGTTCTGGTCTTTTAAGGGGTACAAAATAGAGCAGGTCAAGAGGTTTAAATATCTGGGCATCTATTTCAATTATAGACACTCCTGGGTCGATCGGAAAGCCATGGTAAATCTAGCTAAGACAGGCTATAGTGCAGCTTTTCTATGTCAGAGGTAATGCTCACATCCCGGCTGCGCTACAGGTCTTTAAAGCTAAGGCCATTTCCCAGCTGCTATATGGGATCCCCATTGGGATGTCAGCATTTTCCAGTTTAGTGGAGAGAGTACAGGCATCCTTCTTACATAAAAAAAAATTTGCAACCTTGGCTGTGTGCCCTATGCTACCCTCTGTCTTGAAACAGGCTTCCTTAGTTGTTGAGGTGCTGGCATGGCTCAGATTTTTCAAGTTTTGGTTGAGAGTATTCTTTAAAACGCAGCAGGAATCGCTCCTTAAGATCCTTTTGATCGACCATCACTCTTCTCAGGGGCAAGTGCTGTTTATAAACATGTCTATGGGGTTAGCATCTGAATTATTGGGCTCACTCTCCTTTAAGCAGGCGATGAGAGCTGTAAAAGAGAGTATATTTGACATGGAACACCAAGCCCTGTGTGCTGACGCTAATAAGGTCTGCTCTCTTTTCAACTTACATCTACCAGTCTTTCCTGGCAGGAGGCCGAAATACATGCACTTTTTGGAATACCTGAAAGAAAGCAGGGCATTTACTCTAGCTAGGTGTAATGCTCTACCATCTGAGCTTTCATTTGATAGATTCAAGGGAGTGCCAGTAGAGGAGTGACTATGCTCCTGTAGCTTGAGGGGGGGGGGGGGGTTGAATCCCTGCAACACATGTGCTTTACAGTCCATGGTATAAAGACCTTCGTCAGTTATATTTAGACCCGATCTTGTCTGTTTTCTCGGGCTGGGATGATCGAGATACGTTAAGGTTGATTCTTAGGGGAGGTAACGTTGAGGTGACGGTGGCTAGTTTCGTTACATTAATTATCATGAGGCGCTGTAAAAGGGTGGCTGCAAGTAATTAGCTTCAGCTATGCCTTATGGGTTGTGTATGCTGCTGCTTTTGTTGTGTCATTTGTGTTTCATCATAGAACGAAAGCTTTCATGGCCAGCTACTAGAATACAAGATACAAGTTTTATGAGTGAAGTAGCCATGTAATTAAATATAAAATATACAAAGAACTCCAGGCACACACGTATAAGATCTTCAAAAAGCGCCACTCATAACAAGCAGCAAAACAATGAGTGCGGAGAACTCCGATGTTTACAGGAACCAACGTTTCGTCTTATTTCCTAAGACATTATCTAGGTCAAGACAGCTTGGCTGTTGGGTTGGCACTGAAATTTGATGTTCCTTTAAGATCTCTGTTAAGCTCTGCCTGTTGTTTCCCTTTAAGTTCCGTTTCTGTCAGTTGGTTTTCAGTTCTCCAATTATTACATTCTAATAAAATGAAAATATAAAAGATATGTACTGTAGCATAGAATGTTACGCTATTTGAAATCAGATCCTCACCACTTGCTGGTCTACAGGTGACATTGCCAAAACATATGCTGCAACCTAAAGGGAAAAATGCTACGAGGCAATTTAAATAGATTTAGGATCAGCTTTTACGTGCAAATAGGTCCAGTTTACAGGATCTGTCCAACCCTTTGCCAAAAGGGATGGATTGATCCATTTACATACAGTCGTTATTCATATGAAAGATCCTCCCTAACGCCAATGCATATGTAATCATGCCATGTATGTATCAACTCTTCATGTCATTTCTTTTTAAGAAAGTGGGTCAGTTCAAATCCAGTGATTTGATTTGCAAAGCTTTTAAACTGGTCTAACAGATTGAATGATTTGGTAGATGTGTAGGCTGGTAAAAGCAGTACCGGTTAAATGTAAGGTCTCGGCTGGAATCTGGGTCTTCGCCAAATACACTGTGAATCAGCTACGGAAGTTCAGCAAATAAAATTATTCAGTTGGCTTGGCTGAAAAAATTCAAAAGCTTTTAGGGCTCTGATGTCAGCTGATTTGTTGCAATTTCTAATGGCCCCTTTTAATGGAAGTGCTAGGAGTGATTTATTTCCTGGAAACAACCATCTGTCTGCTGGGTGGGGTTTTAAAGAGCAAATCTTCAGGCCTTCGGAAATAGCACCTTTAAAGCATCCCGGTGGTGGAGCACAGCATTATGACTGGTGATTGAAAGGAAGTCTGGATTTTTATTTTTATTTTTTTAAAAATCTTGAATTCCAAAGATAACCAAGACCATAGCCATGGAAGGGACTGTGGGGAACAAGTCCCCACAGCAAGGAACACCTCAGGGATGTTCAAAGCATATTCCCTAAAAGTTCAATTTTCATTCAAAATAAAATCAATGTTCTAATCATTTTACCTTTGGAGATAAGGGAAAACACACAGGCAGTATTCTAACTCAATTACTTACTCAGAAATAAACCTGCTTCCTAACTCCCAGTCAATGACAGCAAGAGGCACTGAGACGATTGACAAGTATTTAACAGGTACATTATTTATTTTAAAATGTTATATACTGCCTTTATCCCTCTAGAAAACTCAAACTTATCTTCAATTGTTTTAACTGAGAGAGAATTATACATGTTTGTTGTTGCTTTTTTTAACCCATTTTAACACTCTTCCTTTGTTTCAGAAAGCCAAAGAAGGCAGACATATGTTGAAAATGGAGTCTGCAAGTGTATAATCTCCACATTAAATGTTTACCCCATGATAGGGACTTTCAAGGAATTTACCCACAGATATGGAATATCACAATTGGTTCTTGTAAATGAGTTTGACTCAAGAAATTCAAATGATTCATTACGTATAAAAAGGTAAAGGTGGCCCCTGATAATTAAGTCCAGTCGTGTCCCCTCTAATACTCAGTGATACAGGACACTATGTTACCCAACAATCACAGCTCTTCTAAATTCTGAAAATATTGCCCAGTGTCACCAAAAAGATCACCACGAGACGATAACGCAAGGCATCTAGAATGTCTTCAAAATTTGTATATTCTGCAAGAAAGATGGTAAAAGATACACAAGGATCAGAAATGTCTTCATCTCCCATCTCACCTATACCATCTTTGGTACTTAGACCATTTAGAGCCCCACGTAAAGTGGTACTATTTTCTGTCAGATTGCTATATCATTCTATCACGTACTGTTCTAGTTGGAGCACAGCCTGTGACAACCTATGGCTGGCCCCTGGGGGACCCAGGACAAGCCTGGTCCCCCAAAGCATACAAATGGGGAATTCGCCAACAGGACGTGGCCTGACTGGGTTCATGTCCCATTCCAGTGGGTCAGTGGAGGCATCCCCACTTCTCCTGGCCCTGCCGCCACCCCGAGCCCTGTGACAATCACCAGTGCCATCCTCTTCCTGCTGCTGGGTTCCTGCTGCTGCTCCAGGTGCAGCTGGGGCTCCTGCCCCCAGTGGCGTGACTGCTGCTGCAGCTGCAGCCACTGGTGTCGCCACTGCCATTGCTGCTGGCGGCGCTGGATGCGCAGCTGCTGCTCCTGGGCATGCAGAAGGGGCTGCTCCCGGGCTTGAGCCCTCTCCCTTCCCTGCTGTATGCACCACTGCCGCATGCGCTCCTGGCGCCAGTGCCAGAGCCACGGCAGCCGCCGCCACTGCCGCCATCCCTGCTCCTGGGCTGGCTCCTGGGCTCTTTGAGTCTGGCAGCCACAGCCAGAAGTGACCCTTTAATGAAGGCGTCTCCCACGCACGTGTGTCTCGCGCCGGAACCGCGTGACAACCACGCCCATCCAACGCCCTTCCGGCGTCCGTCCCGCGCCATCCATTGCCCTTTCGGCGTCCGTCCCGCGCCATCCATTGCCCTTCCGGCGTCCGTCCATATAAGACAGGGGTGGGGAACCTATTTGCGATGGAGGGCCATTTTCCCATGGGGAAAATGTCCCGTGGGCCGTGTGCCCCTCCATCGCAAATGGGCGCACACACACACACACCGCCCCCCGCTCTCCTTACCCCCCTGCTCTCCTTACCTCCCCCCCTGCTCTCCTTACCTCCCCCCCTGCTCTCCTTACCTTTTTTAGGCGGCCGCCAGCCCCGCTCGCGTGACTCCTTTTGAACCCAGCTGTTTCTGCACATGCGCAGAAACAGCCGGGTTCCAAAGGAGTCGCGCGAGGTGAGCGTGCCGCGCGCTCTCCCCTTGGCGCGACTCCTTTTGAATCTGGCTGCTTCCGCGTTCCAAAGGAGTTGCGCGAGGTGAGCGCGCCGCGCGCTCTCCCCTCAGCGTGACTCCTTTTGAATCCAGCTGCTTAAACAGCCGGATTCGAAAGGAGTTGCGCCGAGGGGAGCGCGCGCGCGGGGCCAGCGGGGCTGGCGGAGCCTCCGGTCTGCTCGTGCGGGCCGGACCTGATTGATTCGGGGCCGGTCTCGTGCGGGCGGGGGCGGATCGCTCCAGGGGCCGGATCCGGACCGCGGGCCGCCGGTTCCCCACCCCTGGTATAAGAGGACCCTGGTTTCTGCAGTAGCTTTGTCTATGGAGCAACCGCTTTCACTTGTGTGCTCTGCTGACCACTCTCTCTCTCTCCCACCAGCTTTGTTGTCTGTCCGTCTGTCAGGGCCATTCAGAGGAATTTTATCAGGATGTAAGGCTAATCCTTGTCGAGCACCAGGAAACTCAGGAGGAACTAAGTCTTTGCAGGCTAAACCTGGAACTACAGGAGAAGTTCAATTCAACCCAGGTGAAGGAGAGACAAAGATGAGGAAGGCGTTGTCTCAGGCCTCAAAAGGGGCAGAACATAGGAGAGTCGGGGAGGCGAGAGGATTCAAGGATCCGAGGCAGAAGCTAGAGGAGTTGCTGGCTAAGGGAAATACTCCGTGGAGCCACCCTCACCCACTGGCCGAAGGCTGGGAGGAACTCCGCATATTCCACCGCCCGGGAATGGGACGTGGATATAAGAAAGTATAATACCAAACGGAACCAGTAACCCTAGGAGAGACGGAATACTGGAGAAGAACGCAAGGCGAAGGAGTAACGACGCTCCTTAAATGTGAGCAAGTTGTACTGAAGAAAGTTATCTAAGTATCCTCCTTATTGTTTGTGTCGTTAAGAATAAAACAGTTAAAGTACCTAAATATTAACCCCTCGTTTGTGATACTTCTGAATATGTCTAACTTGGGTTCCTGCAATGTACCCCTTCCCCCCTGGGCCGAGCCCAGCCCGGCAGGTGACGTACAAATGGTGGAGATGCCGGGGACTGGGGCTATGCACGGAGGAGCTTGCGGACCCGGACCCGAGTGGTGGGATAGATGGCTACGCATGCAATACGACCAGGGCCAAGAACATCAACAGTTGCTGACCGCCCTAGCCACCCAACAGGCAAATATATTGGGACACTTGGCTACCACTAATGCCCCCCACCCGACCTATACAGACGGCCCCGGTACATTTCAAAGTACCGAAAATGACGGCTGATGATGACCCGGAAGCCTACTTACACACCTTTGAACGGGTGGCTGTGGCCGCGGGTTGGGATCAACGTCAATGGGCGACCATCCTGACCCCGTGTTTGGTTGGAGCGGAAGGAAGCCGTCGATACCTTAATACCAAATGCAGCCACGGATTACGACCAGGTCAAAACAGCAATATTGGGAACTCTTAATATCTCGGAAGAGACCTATCGACAACGTCTTCGTGACGTCTCCTTCGGGAAAGGAACCAGCCCGAGGATACTAGGTAACAAGATCCGCGCTAATGGACTACACTGGCTCAAACCTGCTATTAGATCTGCTAAAGCGGTCGTAGAGATGGTAATGTTGGAGCAATTTGTAGCCACCGTTCCAGCGGCCGCCAAGAACTGGATTCTTTGTAATGAACGAGGCTATCCGATTGATGGAATCCTTCGAGATAGCTGGCTGCTCCGCCTACCCGGCCGGCCAATTGCTGACCCAGAATAGAACAGACGGAAGGCCTGCCCCATAGGATGTCCCTCCCTCCGGGAAAAGAGAAATGAAACCAGTCGAGGTACGCCGACCCTTTCGCCCTTTTCCTCCTCGTGGCGAACCAGCCGCACTACCATTAGCAACAAAACCTACCTTAATTGTGCTTTCAGTGTGGAAAAAGGGGACACTTGAAACGAGACCATTATGGACTGTGCGACCGCCGAGGCGTGGAAGGCTGCACAGGTAAGGAGACGTCCGGCGAAGGGCGGTATAGTGGTATGGACCACGGTGGAGGGGAAGGCCGTTCAAGCACTAATTGACTCCGGCTGTTCTCACTCTCTTTTACGGGAGCCAATGGGACTACCGACGGGCGATTCCCTCCGGTTACGATGTATCCATGGGGATACCCGGAGATACCCACTGCATTTAGTCAAGATAGAAGTAAGAGGGTTAGAAATGAAAATAAAGGTAGGGATAGTTCCGAGCGTCTTATATAATTGTGTATTAGGGAGAGACTGGCCTAAACTAGTTTCCCTTTTGACCACACACCAGCGAAATGCCACTGACAGGGGCGAAGCCGCCGCGGCCGACCCCGAACCACAAGCCTCATTGGAAGACATTAGGATTATGCAGAGAGAGGACCCTTCGTTGAGGTTTGCGTTAGAAAACGCTACACAACCCGACGAAGGGGACGCCAAGGCCTTGCGATTTGTAATTCAGAAAGATTTACTATACAGAGTAGGGAAGGACCCCGGTAGAGGTACATTAGTTGAACAACTAGTGGTACCCGACTTCCGGCTAGGAGGACATGGCTGGCTGACAACTCCGCCGATCGCTCTGTATCGACGGAGTACATCTGATGGACTTAATTACTCTACCCCTGGATTAAAAGGGAGTACGAAGAGATAAACCACATTTCTTTCAATCGCCCCCCTTCTGACACTTCAAGGCAAAGGCTCTGAAGTTTTGGATTCTCGGCGACAAAGTAGGATTACCATCGACGCTCGAGCCGCAGATGAATCGCAAGTCAAGCCACCTCCCACATGCTTTGCTTTACTTAGGCAAGAGGCGTAGAAATGATTTATGAGTTGAAGAAATTAGCCGAGATAAGAGTTAACGTTAAAAATAATACGTTGCGATAAGGTGAACTGAACATTCGAAAGTGAAAGTTCGAAAGACGAAGTTAAAGTTTTAAAGTGGAGAGTTTTATCTATTCTTTTTCTGTACTTATGGAAGATTAAAATAGTAAGAAGGTTTTTTTAAATAGACTATTCTGGCAAGAGAAAATTGTTGTTGTTGACATTCCTGACATTTTTGCTAAAAGAATATGAGCCCTTCCGTGTCAGAGTTCATGGATCTTGGCAATTAATCTTTCTGTTTCACGTCGTCGACCGCAGAAGTTTTTTATCTTTGTAGAAGAGGTTAAAACGGGTAATGCGGTCATAGTTCAAGTGAAAAGCGAAAGTAGCGAACGTAGCGATCCAGCCAATCTGAAACAATAACGATTTTATCCGGGTAGACTGTAACAGTTCACCACGGACAAACAGAAATTCTTTAAAATCACAACCTGGAACGTTGAGGACCCGATGTTTCGTGTTTCAATCTGAACACATCTTCTGGGGACTTCCAAAGAGCTTTGGTAGATGTTACAGTAACAAGCGCCTCACTCTGTCCGTTCTTATCTTTCAAAAAAGCGCGGGAAACCGGCTGTCAGTGGGGAAGCGGTTTCTGATCCTACTCTGTTGTAAAGCCGTGTGCACTGCGTCAAACATTGTGCAGTTTCTTTCGCCTCCTGCCTGGGATGGGTCAAGATTTGGCAGCAGACATCACTGCCGAAACGCTTCATTTGGGGGGCTCAAAACACATCTCATTCACTGAAGTTATCCCACTGGCAAAAAAACCCCTGTGGACTTAAAAAGATTCTGAGCTGTACAGCCTGCCCCCCCCCACTCGACACGTTTTGCAGCCTTTGATTTCAAAGATCACCCCCACAGCAGCAAGCCAGCACTCTTCACAGTTGCAGTTACAGTTTTTGGAACGAGCCCCCCCCCCTCATACCAGGGCTGCCCATTGTGAGGGATCCATTTCTCCAAGAACCGACGTATGCTGTATGCTTCTAGGAGAGCGAAGAGAAGAAGACAAGGGCGCTGGGGTCATAGACGAGGCTGCAAGATTTTAGGCCAATCAGAGCGCAGTTGTGTTTAGCCAATCACAGCTGCGCTTACATAGGAAGGCGGGACAGCAGGAGGGAAAACCAGCAGGAAGACACTCCTCCACCCCCTCGGCGGAGGCAGGACGCAAGACGACTCCACGCTGGACGCAACTGCACGCAGTGCAGTGTAGATCGGCCTTTAGTCTTAGTAGATTACGCTACCCGATACCCTGAAGCGATCCCGTTGAGGTCTACTTTGGCCCGGGTGTTAGCCAAAGAATTGATTAAGATATTTTCCCGGCTGGGATTCCCTAAGGAAGTACTCACTGACCAAGGGACTAACTTTATGAGCTCTACCTTTTCGCTCATGTGGGAATTCTTAAAGGTCTGCCCACTTAGGACCAGTGTATATCATCCGCAGAGTAACGGGTTAGTGGAAAGATTTAACCGCACCTTAAAAACAATGTTACGGAGGTTTGCCATGGAAGAACCACAGAACTGGGCGCAGCTCTTAGACGCCCTCTTGTTTGCTGTAAGGGAAGCCCCACAAGCCTCGACGGGGTTTTCCCCTTTTGAATTACTATTTGGGCGGAGACCACGCGGTCTGTTAGACGTCCTAAAACAACAATGGGAGAAACCTACGTTACCCTTGACGTCTTCCCTCCAATTCGTAACTAATCTCAGGGAGAGGCTTACTTCCTTAGCTGACTGGGCTTCCCTACGTTTAAGAGAAGCTCAGGTGGCCCAAAAGGAAAGATATGATCTCAAAGTGAGACCTCAGTCTTTCAACCCCGGAGATAGTGTATTATTACTACTTCCCTCCTCCCCCACTAAATTAACGGCCCATTGGCAGGGACTATACGAAGTTATCAGACAGGTGGGCCCCGTAGATTATTAAATCAGATTATCCGATAAGGGAGGCCGTAAGCAAGTATTTCATGTGAATCTCTTGAAGGCCTGGAGAGACCAGGAAGCCCTTTGGGGTGCGGGAGAAGTGGAGGAAGGAGGACAGGAAGGAGAGCAGGAAGAATTGGGACCACAAGCCCGGGACATGGAGCATCAAAACAAATTACAGATAGATGCGGACATAAACCCAACCCAGGCAGAACAGGTAAGGCATTTAGAATATCTATTTAGGGATGTCATACGGGCACAACCAGGCCTTACCCACTTGATCACACACGAGATCAAAGTACAACCTGGGGTGGTGATACGATTGCTGGCGCGTAGATGGCCTAAACACCTGGAAAACATTCTGATGCAAGAGGTCCGAGAGATGGAGAAATTAGGGGTGATTACTCCCTCTCAAGGCCCCTGGTGAAGTTATCCGGTTATGGTGCCAAAACCAGACAGTAGCGTTAGAGTATGCATCGACTTCCGAAAGGTTAATGAGGTGTCGGAGTTCGATGCGTACCCTATGCCCCCGGTGACTAGTTTATTAAGTATCTCGTTTGTGATACTTCTGAATATGTCTAACTTGGGTTCCTGTGATGTACCCCTTCCCCCCTGGGCCCAGCCCAGCCCGGCAGGTGACGTACGCAGGGGTACAAAGTTTCTTTCGGGCCCAGTGGCGTTCCCAGCCCTCCCGGCGCCCGGGGGGTGGGGGTTGGAGCGCCCCCCAAGCAGCCGGGCTCAGGGCTGAGCGCCCACTCGGCGCATCCCCGGCTTCCGGAGGCTCCGCTCCGAGGCCAGGGACAAGCCCTCCTCAAAGCGACCGCCCAGTTCGGCGTTCGAGGGCTTTATGAGAAGTCCGAACGCGGCGCCGGCTTGTATATGGGTTTAGCGCATGCGCAGAACCTTTCTGAGGGCAAACAGGCTGCCCGTTTGCCCTCAAAAAGGTTCTGCGCATGCGCAAAACCCATATACAAGCCGGCGCCACGTTCGGACTTCTCATAAAGCCCTCGAACGCCGAACTGGGCGGTCGCTTTGAGGAGGGCTTGTCCCCGGCCTCGGAGCGGAGCCTCCGGAGGCCGGGGACGCGCCGAGTGGGCGCGCTGCTTGGGGGGGCGCACCAGCCGGGTTCCAGTGCCGCGCCGCTCTGCGCAGCCCCGAGCCTGGCTGCCGCGCGCCCGCACCCACTCGGCGCCTGGGGTGGAGCACACCAGCTCCCCCCATGAAAGAACGCCACTGGTCGGGCCCCTTCCCTACATATGAATTTGGCTCCTGGGCCCCCCTTTTGACCCATTTTTCACCCTGGGCCCCTTAATACCCCCTTAACCCCCCTCTGAGAGGCCTTGCCGTCTGTGACCCACCCTTGTCCCTCTCCAGAACCCACTGCCTGACTGTCTCCCCTCTCTCCCACTCTACTGTGCTTCATTTGCAGGCTCCCTTGGCTACCCCAGGAGATGGATGCTGGCGCCCTCCCCCCATCTGGGCAAGGAGAACAGCCACCGAAGCATCACCGTGGCCCAAACTGGAAGCCCATAGCTGCATGTGCTCTATGAGCTCTAGTGTCTTAATACGAGCCACTGAGACTACTATCAAAATATCTACAAGAGAAGCATCGCACATTGGAAGAGACACAACCTGATCTGCCCCTGCCAGGACTGGACTTCCCACATCACGAACCCGAATGCGGAACATCCTCTACAGACCCCATCAAGGAATGCCAACCCCCTTCCGACTTGGAGGAGATTGACTTTCGAGTCAAACTCGCCCGCTGAAAGTTGGACCTCGCTATCGCAAGATCCAGGAAGCAGTTCCGAGGCCACATCGCCGAGCGGCTCCGAAATTGCTACTGCTGGTAGGGAGAACAATCTGACTAGATGTAAGTAAGTGGGCCGACAACCGGAAGCTGAACGCAGGGGGCTGGCATGTGGCTGAACTGCTGGAGGGCCAGGCGGCAGTACAGGAGGACCTGCTGCCAGTGGCCCGGGAACTGCTCCTAGTGGTCCGGGAGCTCCTTCCCGTACAGCGTCAACAAGTTGTGGTGTTGGAGCGCCCGGAAGCTGGGGTGCACGACCTGGTCGCTGTGCAACGGGCCCGCTTTGCATTGGAGCGCGATCGGTTTGCTGCAGAGCGGGCGCACAACCCAGTTCCTGGGGATTTCGGTCTTTCCATATTTAGACAACATCTTAGCCAGGGCAAAGTCCTACCTGCAGGCGAAATTGAACACTCACCAAATTCTCCTTTGCCTCCAGCACCTGGGATTTGTGGTGAACTGGGACAAAAGTGCCTTGTCACCTACACAAGAAATAGAGCGCCTGGGGCTATGGATCAACACAACATCGTTCCGAATAGCCCCATCCAGGGAACGTCAGCAGAAGCTCACAAGTCTCCTGTCATTGACTCGTTTGGCCAGCTGGGCAACGCTGATGGACCTAGCCAGGCTTCAGGGTCTCCTTGTGTCCTGTCAGGGAGTGGTGCAATGGGCCAGATTCCATTCTCGGCCTCTCTACCAGATTCTGGGACCCTTTGCCAAGGAGATCGAGTAAAAAGCTTTGACAGATCTCACTTCCATCTGAGTTCCTGAGCAGCCTCAATTGGTGGCTTCATCCGGGAAGACTGTCAGCAGGCGTGTCTCTGCAGGTTCCCGCAAGGGTCACCATCACCACAGATGCCAGCCTTCTAGGGCATGTCTGGAGAACAGCTTCACGCAGGGAACCTGGTCGAAGGACGAGGCAAAGTGCAGTATCAATTGACTGGAGCTCAGGGCCATCAAGCTGGCTCTGCTACACTTCCATCCACTCATTCAAGACAGACATATCCTGATACGGACAGACAATATAGCTGTGAAAGCATACGTCAACCACCAAGGAGTGGTGCTAGCCCGAGAAGCGGAACAGCTGTTTGTCTGGGCTGAGGTGAACCTCGCGTCCATCAAGGCCGAACATCTAGCGGGGGTAGAGTAACCTCCGGAGGCAGACGACTGAAATGGAGCTCCTGAAGGAATTCCCTACCGTGAATGTCCTGTTCTGGGAGAGGAAGGGGGGCAGTCGGCCCACCCTCACAGGCTAGCATCTCCCCTGTTAATAGGTTTGGGGGTTCATTATCAGATGTCAGGGTGACCTGGGGTGTTAATTACCTTTCTTTGTTTTTTCTTCTGGCTCTAGCTGTGTTTTCTAAGTTATCAGTGTGGCTCCTTCTGGAGTTGGACCGAGGGTTCCAGAGGCGTGAGATGGAACAGATCCTGGTCGACACGGCTCCCTGCTCTGCGACTACGTCAGAACCAGACTGGGGACGCTGGTGGGAGGAGCCAAATTCTACTTGCCGGCCCTGCCTCTCAAGACAGAGGACGTAACTCCATCTATGACGACTGCCCCCTCCCCTCCTCTTCCAGAACAGGACATTCACGGTAGGGAATTCCTTCTTTCTGCAAACAAGGTGTTTCTACCCTATGCGGTGGTGGTGGTGTCTTGGTCAAAGAGTACTCCCCTTCATCCTCTTACCTGTTTGCTGTGGCTGGAGCCAGGAATTGCCTGTGTGGGGAGAAAACTGGGAGACAGACATTGGTTAGCAAGGGCTTCCACAGAGAGAGCTGCAAGGCACAGTTAGCAGTTTGGTAGTAGCAAGGAGGTCTCTGCCCTTGAGAGGTGAGGTCAAGAGAAGAGGAGTGAAGAGAGGAGTGAGGTGTTTGTGATTTTTGGAACCAGGTGCTCCCCTCCACCAAAGTCCCTCTTTGTGGGTGTGTGGGGACAGAGCCCCATGCCATGCGCCCTGTACTCTAAGAGGGAGACTGGGAGGGCTGGGCCTGGGCTTATATGGGAAGGAGGCTGTGGGCTGATTGGGTGGTGTGCTAAGCTGTATCCAGTGCTCCCAGGCCATCTAACAGCCTCCTAGGGCGGCGGATGTAGCGCTGTGGGTGTTTGGAGTTTTCTGGAGTGGGTAGGGTTAACATGGAGCCTAGGGGTCTGCTCTAATTTAGGACAGCTTTTTTGCGGGTATAACTTTTCAGAGTCTGAGGGGGCGTGTCTAACCTCTGGCCAGGCTCAGGATACAGCGCGGTGCGGGAACGCCCCCGGAACGCACATCTTGCACTGGCAGACCTACTGCGACCATTCTGCGCATGTGTTGCGCCCGAAGTTAGTTCGGCCGGCGCACGTACTGCTGCACGGGCGTAACTAGCCTTGCGCCGGCTTTACGCCGGCTTAACGACCGTTAAGCCGGCGCAAGTGTTAAGTTGGATTGCGCTGTTAAGAGTCACCTGTTCATGTTGAAACCAAGCAGTACAGTAGCAAAATTTCCTCATTGCGACATAAATTTATTAGAAGATTTACTGATTTCAAACATTGATACCCACTTTCTACAAAGGTGCATGAGGTGCCAGAAGAACTTCAGATGGAGATCTGCAGTGCGATTCTGTACTGAAGGATAAATTCAATGCTATTGATGTTGGAACCTTTTACTGCTATGCAAGTTCAAAATACCCCAGGTTGACAGCTTTTGCTGCAAGAATTATGTCCATGTTCGGGACAACTTACACCTGTGAACAGCTGTTTTCTGTCATTAATATTAATAAGTCAAAATATTGTCCTCAACGCAATGACAGGCATTTGAATGCTGTTCTGAAGCTTGCCACAGCTCAGTCGTTTGCTCCAAACATTGATGCTGTTGTCCTAAGCAAGCACTGTCAAGGATCAGGAAGCAAGTACCAAAATAAATAAATGGAAGAAATGTCACGGTACAACAGTGATGTGTTTTTATTTATATTTCATAAAACTAAAATATAATATAGTTTATATACACATACACTTCATATGATGTACAACACTGACCCTCGGCAGGTGCCATGAATTCGATGTGGCCCCTGGGATGAAATGAGTTTGACACCCCTGTTTCTAAGATGTAGTCTCATGCTATGTGATGGTGAGGCACCAACAGGCTTCATAAAACTACAAAAATGCATTGTACTTATCTGTGAACACTTGGGTAGAATACATGCCTGCGCATTTTTCCTTATAAACTTTGTGAGGAAAAAGAGTGAGAGCCTTCATTTTTATTTTAAATGGAAGTTGAACATTTACAGAGAGGCCAGGAATATCCGTGAAAAAGCCTGGCCTCCTACAGACCCTCATATGCCTGTGAGTCTGGGGACAATGGGAATTAATATGTCAAAATTGATTCCACCCCTTCATTTCAATCACCACGTATAATTCCTTGTACCATCACGAGGGATGTTTAAGAACAATCCTTTTCACATGATTCAGAGGTTGCTCTTTCAAACTCCACCAGACAAAAAGTGACTTCTGACAAATAGCTTCCATCATTCCTACCCCTTGTACTATTATAAATGTTTCAAAAGCATTTGACCACATTGGTAACGATGCAATTTGCAAAAATACTGCTGTTCCAACAAAACAGGAAAGTTTCACTAGATTAGTAGCATCACAGAACCTAACTGTTATGTGTTTGGATTTGTAATTAGTGTTGCTACTTTTTTTTTTTACTGATTGAGGTCTGTGCCTTTGATAACTTCATGTGCAGCTTTTCCCCATAACTGTATCTGCTAAATGTCTGCTTGTCACGCTGGTATTAAAGCCTCTTTTATCTCTCTTCTAAACGTCTCTGAGGATGCTTAAAAAACATTCTCAGTTCAGCACAGACTGAAATACAGGTGTGCTTTTGGTATAAAGACCCCACAATAACACCCTGTGACCTTAATCAAACTTTTGATAGGAGCTCTAATGAGTACAGGCAGCTCCCATGCGAATGGGCTTCTCCATTCACTTCCATGCAGGAAACAAGTGCACACAGCGTGAAATCAATGGGGAAGCACTTGTGTATAAGGGAGTTCCATGTGTGCTCAAGGCAACAATCTAAAGCACGTTAATTCACTTTGTCCAGTATTTGTACACAATCAACAAGCATCAGGCAACTCTTGTAAAATTCCAGGTATGGGAACAAAACGAATCATCAAGCTGTCATGGTGATGCTTTCTGCATATTCCTCTTGCATTCTCTCTAGAGAGCACTAAAGAAATTGTGCAGTTGAAACAATGGCAGCATGAGGGCATCATGAGATCATGGATCCAGAGTCGACCAATCACATGGGCTGCTATTTGAAAAACAGCTTCTAAGCGTATGTTCATACATTCACATAAAAATAGCTTTTAGGGCACATTTCTCAGTTACATAATGACTGTCATCTGGGCCATTAGAAAAACTATTTTGCAAAAGAAAAGAAGCTGATCTTTTAAAAATACATTTTGTTATGTGCAGAATAATTTATTAAACACAAACAGGAAACAATGTAATATTCATTTACTTCAAATACCTCAGTTATTTGTGGCACATTAGATAATTCCTTTGGGGGTGGGCGATGGATTTTTCTTTTTCAGGTTAACAGGGACTTTAATAAAATATGTATTTCCAGTTGCCTGATCACCTTTTGCTTTCTCTTCTTTTGAATGAGTAAAGCATGACACGCATGCATACACATGTAGGTGACACTGGCTGCCTTCCATGAGAGCACAACCCAGGACAGTAATGTGACTCTGAAACTGGACTGGCGGCAAGAGACCTCAGATCCACAGGTCAAGAGGAAACTTCTTATTTGTAAGAGCAATCTCTGTCTCTGTCTCTGTCTTTGTCTCTGTCTCTGTCTCTGTCTCTGTCTCTGTCTCTGTCTCTCTCTCTCTCTCACACACACACACACACACACTCAGGCTAACTCGGAATACGTTTTGCCCGATTCTTGTTCATTGGACCCTGCCAACAAAAGCCATATCCTGGGAGCTTCCTGACTTGAAGTAAACAAAGTTATTAATGACACAAAAAGGTCTCCACCATAGCTAGCCTCGCCAACTTCATGGCCAAAGTTGTCAAGGAGCCCATGCTAATGTGACGCATCTAGCTTCCAGAGCTTGTCACAAGTTTTGTTGCATCCTAGGTAAGGTACAAGACAACATTAGGGTCAGGGATAAGCCAGTAAGGGTCATCAAGCAACCAAAGAAGGTCCCTTGATGAGCTCACCCCACAAAAGATCCCATAGGACTCTATGGAACAAAGGGGGATTAAGAAAACGGAGTCATCAGATCCTCATGTCCTTTCATCCCTCATTCATCTGTCTGCTGTTACTGGCAGTGCTTTATTAAAACACATGGAAAAGGCACACCCAAGGAGGGGAAGCCATCGCGTGCAGGGATCCTGTGTCAAAGCTAATGAACATTATGTAATTTGGTGGCAAAAATACCATTGAGGTGAGAGAAAAGGTGTGCTTAAGGTTTACTGGGCATGCTCAAAACCAAACAGGGATTTGAATTGGGATCTAACTAAATACCTCACTCACACGTAACTCTAGACAGGGAGAATCTACCACTAACATGCACACACAATGGAAACCGAAGGAGAGCAGTTAGGAGAGAGAACTCTTTAGAAGGAGAAACGGAGAAGAGCGAAGAGGAGAAACATGAAGGGGAGAAGGGACATAGGGAGATTAGCTGGATTTCCCAGAGGAACCCAAAAGAAGGGAAGATTTGGGGGTACAAGGAGGAAAGAGGGTAGAGTCAGGGGGATTAATAGGGGAAAAACAGCAGGGTGCAGATGGTCCAGACCATGGCAGAAGGTTGAGAATGGCTCTATGTAGCCCGAACCTGAGCTACAGGCAAGGGTTAAGCTTAAAAACAGGCCATGGAAGCACTTCATCCAGTTGCCGTGGGGGAGCTGGTTCTTCCCACTGGACAAACTTTCTTAACTGATGCCACAGTCCCCTTAGAGCAGGGGTCCCCAATTACCAGGCCGCGGGCCGGTAGTAAAAGGGCTGCAAGCTTTTGTCTGCCCCCCGTCGCCATAACTGAGGGGACTCTGTGTAGCCCGAAAACTTGCTTGGGTTGCAAAACCTGCTTACTTGTGTGACATATTCAACCTGCTCAATGACCTTAATCTGTCACTTCAGGGGAGAATGACAAATGTGTTCAAGTCGGCAGATAAAGTGGCTGTATTTAAAGCCAAACTGGAATTATGGGGGTAACGAGTGAACGTTGGAATTTTTGACATGTTTCAAACATTAGCACAGATTTTGACAGAGACTGAGCCAGGGTCTTCTTTCTCCCAGCTGGTGCATGATCACCTATCTCAACTTTCAAAAGACTTTGAGCATTACTTCCCAACCTCAAAAGACCCCCAAACTGGGAAAGAATGGATCCGCAACCCATTTATAAATAAGCCAGGTGAATCGACTTTGTCCGTGCTAGAAGAGGATCAATTGCTTGAGATCACAAATGACGGTGGCCTTAAAAGTATGTTTGAGACAACTTCAAATCTCCATACTTTCTGGATTAAAGTCAAGGCGGAATATCCTGAGATTGCCACAAAAGCACGGAAAAGCCTGCTTCCATTTCCAACATCTTATCTTTGTGAAGCAGGGTTTTCTGCAGTGACAGCAACCAAAACAAGATTACAGAGTAGACTGGACATAAGCAACACACTTCGGGTGTCACTGTTTCCCATCACCCCCAGATGGAAACGTCTAGTTGCAGGAAAACAAGCTCAGGGCTCCACTGATTCTGACTTATGGTGTGTTATATATTTCATTATTGTTGTTGTTGTTACCGTATTGTCCCGAGTATAAGACGCACCTGATTATAAGATGCACCCCTAGTTTAAAAACTTAAATTAGGAGAAAAAAGTGAGTCTTATACTCAGACCAATACAGTATTATTATTGTAGCGAAAAAGCAAATTTGTGTCCCTCACTTTGGAACCAGAGACCTGACAGTTTGGATTCAGCGTTTGTCCTGGAGGAGGAGCATTGCTCCGTTCTCAGGAGATAAGCAGCTGTGGAATGTATAACAAAAGCGTTATCATCATGAGACCTTGGCAAGTGGTCAGCTCATTATCGCTGGCACCTGGGCTGCTTAGCCGGAGGAAAATTACCCACAAAATGCAAGTCATCGCCTGCAGGAAGTCCTGCCTCCCCCCCCCTCATTGGACAATACAGTATGTCCATCTTTCGAGACCCCAAAGGGTATAAGTAAGTGACCCCAAAAGGGAGTGGGCAGTTTGTAGCCGTCTCTTTGTGAGCACCATCTGCGTGTGAGCTCCGTGCTGCATGCAACCCTATGGAGAACATCATGCCTTAACATCATGGTTCTAGCCTATATGCTTTGTAGGGCTTGGACCTGGTCGGTTCATCCTCAGAGTATTCCTTTGGGTGAGTGAGGGGAAAGTGTCTAGTGGTAGGAGTTTAGCTCTTAAGGCTGATCTACACTGCACTGCGTCCGGCGCTTTGCAGAGAATTTTACAGTCTTGCGGAGCATTTGCGCGCTCCCGATGCTGCGGCGTGTACAAAGCGTCAAACATGGTTCCTGCCATGTTTTGAGGGGTAGCTTCGCCGTACGCAATGCAGCCACCAATCGGATGAGAGGGGGGAGGAGAGTGGCTGCATGCCAATCAGAACTACCTCCAATTGCCATGGAGGTTTTATTTCAAGGCTGAATCCCAGAGGAAACCACACAACAATTCAAGGCTGAATCCCAAAGAAAGCCACGGAACGCAGAGAGAAAAACCAGCATGGCGGAAAATGCTCAAGATAGCCAAAACTCCTGCTGGGATAATGAAATCAAACTTGTCCTTGAGGTTAGAGAGAGGCCATGTCTTTATGACATGACCACCAGGAACTACAAGAATGATGATGCGAGGCAGAAAGCTTGGGACGAAATCGGGGAGATAATGCAAATACCTGGTAAGTGGAAAACCGATCGTGGGTGGTGACTTTATTATTAGTTTTTAAAATACGACAATGTGTGGTGAGATGCTGCACAACTGTCCTGTTAAATGCAGTACAAAACAGTGAGCTGGCAGAAAGTGTTCATCATCGCAGTCCAAATTGTAAAAATTCAAAAGGGGTTTTTTCCGCATTTTTCTTTGCTTCCTGACCCTGTGTGAACCTGCTCATACTGCATATTAGTCTTTCTGCATCTTATGCCTTTGTTGGAGTCCAGATCTTATAAATCAGTGCTTGTTCCTGTTTGCAGTCTATAATTGGTTTGTCATGTTTAGCATTTTTCTACAGCCTTCAGGCTTAATCAGCCTTTGTCATTACACTTCTGGCATAATTTACTAGTGTTGTTAAAGTTACTGTTAGGGTATGACTTCATCCCGTGTTGTTCTACAGTGCCAGAGCCAGGGGACATGCTGTGCAATTAAGCGGAGGGAGAGTTAGAGCGGACAAAAGAAAATATTTATTTTTCTGTGGAACTCCTTGCCACAGCCTTAATGCTTTTAAAAGGGGTTAGGATATATTCATGGAGGAAAGGACCATCACAGGTTTCAAGTCATAAGCAGCCTCCTGGTTTAAGAAGTAGGCTCTCTGTGCCCCAGGTGCAAGGGACCAAACACAGGAAGCAGGTTGTCTTGTTTGCTGTGTACTTTGGCATCTGGGGGGGGGGGGCACTGTGAGGTATATTACGCTGGGCAAGCTGGGCCTTTGGCCTGATCCAGCAGGGCTCTTTCGATGTTCTTCTGCTTTTTATGTTGTACTGATTGATACAGATTGATGTTGGTGTCCACTCACCTATTCATTCTTTTACAGGTTTGGTCTGTGCAAGTAAGTGGGAAACAATCAGAGACCGTTATGTCCGTCTGTACAGAAGAAGAAGTGGGTCAGGAGCTGCTGACGTGGTAGAGGATCCGTCATGGATTCTCAACACCTACCTCAGTTTCCTCATCCCCAGCATCAAACCCAGAAGGTAAAACATGGGTAGTTTTCTTTCGTTGACGTTTCTATCATTGCCTGTGTTGAGGGTAGTGGTGTAAGATGTCAGGAGACCTACCTGCTAGTATGAGATGTAATATAACACAAATGTCACAGTGAGTTATTCTCTGTGTGCCTTTCTGTGACTGCAGGGCATCAGGAAACTTCCCAAAATTTCCATCTCAGACATTAACGGAAACACAGTCATCGCTGGAGCCAACCCTGTATGAGGCGGATGAGCCTTCAAATGCAGCCAGCGAAGAGACGCCAAACAACTCTGGGCGGAGCACGCCAAGGCAAGAATATCCGGAGGACGGTGTGGTTCCTGAGACCAGTGTCCCATTGGCTTTGACGCCCACCATGAATTGCACAGGTACCTGTTACGCAGAAGGTCTCGCGTGCTCCACTGCACTATTTGCTCTGCATGCGTACTTTGCCTTAACCACCTTCCCTTTAACACTCCTCTTCTTCCCTGTGCTTTCAGGTACTCTGGTGGTTCCTGGGAAAAGGAAGCGTCCTCAGCAGAGTAATTTTGAAAGCATGCTACAGGCCATACATGCTCCAGTATTATTTAATCCCCCAGTCCCAGCACCCCCAGGCACCTGATGAGGACTGTGACATTCTTCATTTTCTAAAAAGTCTACGAGGGGAGATGCGGAGCGTCTCAGCTTTCGCCCTCAAAACAATGAAACTCCGGATTATAAATGTTGTAGCAGAGGAGGTGGAGAAGGATTTGACGCGGAGCTCACAGTGTGATTGAGTACAGTGT
Source organism: Plestiodon gilberti rubricaudatus (assembly GCA_026170595.1). Taxonomy (NCBI): domain Eukaryota; kingdom Metazoa; phylum Chordata; class Lepidosauria; order Squamata; family Scincidae; genus Plestiodon; species Plestiodon gilberti. The sequence continues at coordinate 129,222,047 of JANXHW010000003.1, read as the reverse complement.
TATGCACAGGGCTGGCACCAACGTTTTGTAAAAGGCAGGTCCCACTTTCTGTACAGGGCAGGTCACACTTTTTGTTTGAGAATGTTAATTTAACATCGGAAACATTTACTGGCTATGGCCAAGATTGCTTGAGAAAACCCCTGGAGCGGGGAGAAACATCGCAAGTGGACTGTGGACTGTGGACTTTTATATTTCCTGCCTGTCTGATAATCCTATGCGCCCCTCTTTTCTTCAGTACGCTGGAGTCTTTGCGCTTAAATAATTTCAACAGGCTTTTGGTAAAAATAAAATTTTATTGGTCTCTTCAACAAAAACTTTGACATGGCTTCTTTACCCATACCTCCAATCTCGCTGCAAAATGTTAATTTAACGTTCCTCCACCTATGTTTCAATTCTGAGGAAATGCACTGCTGCCTATTTAAAACTGCATCTTAAAGTTTGATGACTTGATGTCTCTGTTCAAAGTTTAATAAAGTTTTGTTTCTATCCAAAGCAGACTTTTGGGTTTTGAATCCTGGAGTTAAACATGGTCATGTCTGCCTGCGCTGTGACATGCAGCAGTACGCCTTTTCCCAAACATTGCCATGCAGCACTGTTTGACATGGTGGGAATGTGACTTTCACCACAGTGCAGATGCTTGCAGGTGCGCAACGTGCTCACTGGCCATGTAAGAACATAAGAAGAGCCCTGCTGGATCAGGCCAAAGGCCCATCTAGTCCAGCTTCCTGTATCACACAGTGGCCCCACCAGATGCCTCGGGGAGCACACAAGACAACAAGATAACCTGTTTCCCATTGACACTCCCTTGCACCTGGCACAGAGAAAACCCACTTCTAAAACTAGGAGGTTGCTTATGGCTTGTAACCTGTGATGGTCTTTTCCTCCATGAATCTGTCCAAACCCCTTTTAAAGGCATCTAGGCCAGGTGCCATCACCACATCCTGTGGCAAGTAAGTAATGAAATCTTTTCTTTTATCCATTCTAACTCTCCCTCCACTCAATTTTAGTGCATGTCCACAAAATACTCCAGATGTGGCCTCACCATCGATTTGTACAAAACCATAATGATATTGCCCATTTTATTCTCAATCCCTTTTGTTTAAATGATCCCGAGCATGGAATTGGCCTTCTTCACAGCCGCCGCACACTGGGTCGACACTTTCAAGGACCTGTTCATCAGCTCAAGATCTCTCCAAGATCTCTCTCTTGACCCAGCACAGACAACTCAGAACCCATTAGCGTATCAGTGAAATTTGGGTTTCTTGACCCAATGTGCATCACTTCACACTATGAAGCGTATCTGCCATTTTGATGCCCATTCTCCCAGTTTGGAGAGATCCTTCTGGAGCTCTTCACAATCCCAGCTGGTCTTCACCACCCGGAAAAGTTTAGTGTCATCCACAAACTTGGCCACCTCGCTGCTTATCCCCAACACCAGGTCATTTATGAACAAGTTGAAAAGCAGAGTTCGGGGAGGGGGCACTAGCTGGGTGGTGCTGGTGCCGCCGCTGGCGTCTGCAGGCACCAGCTGGGCATTCCATGGATGGCTGGGCGGAGGAGAGCGAGCACCCTTCTTCTGCTTTGCTTTCCCTGGAGGTTGAAAGCAAATAACAGGCTGGAAGGGAGCAGCAAGCCAAGGCTGATCAAGGGGAAAAAGGCGGAGGGGTTGGGGGGCAGGAAGGGGGCAGTCTGAGATGGGAAAGATGCATGGCCTCCAGGGAGGAGGAAGGCACATGATGGAGTGGGGCCTTCCCTGCCCTCCCCCCCGTTAAGAGAGAGAGGAGGGGCTCTCATAAAGACACGCCTCCTCCCAAACGTTCCATTGAGTCCTGAGTCAGGAGTTCCTCCCTGGCCAGAATCTGCAGGTGGACACGGTGCCCATCATCGCACCCTGGCAAAGAGACAGCGAGGAGCAGAGGCCAACTCTAGTGCCCTGGCGTGTCCTGCAGATGTGTCTGTCACATGCACACGTTGCATTTCTGTGGAGATGCCTCAACGTTTGGTGCGCTCATGTGAAAAATGTAATGTGTGCTGAAGAAAGACCCTCTACATATGCTCTGAGGGTGCCTGGCAGAAGAATAGGCAGCCCCAGATAACAGGGCATAATGTTGGAGGCACAGTTTTTTTTTGGGGGGGGGAGTTCCTTTCTAAAGGCAGCTTCACACTACATGCGTCACGGAGCTTCTGAGCTGATTTTCGAAGCAAGCGTAGGCGAGGCGACCTCCCCACGGCAGGCGCGTACCTCAAGCAGGAGTCCTACTTTTCAGGGGGCGGGGACGCAGAGCTAGGGGGCTGTTCGCAGAGCTACTGCAGCCTGCCAATCGCAGGAGAGGGGAGGGTGTCTGCATGTCAATGTGAACAACCACCAATCACATTGGAGGTAACATTCACCTTTGAGACTATTCCCTTGGAGGTTTTCACCAAAGAGACCATTCCTAGAGGCTACCACAGGACGATACTGAAAACTAGAATGGCTGGAAACACTGAAAATAGCACCAACTCCTGCTGGGATAATGATATAAAACTTGTTCTGGAAGTAAAAGAAAGAACATGTTTGTATGATAAGACCAGAAGATCTACAGGAGTCAGGAAGCCAGGCAGAAAGCTTGGGAGGAAATCTTGGAGATTATGCAAATCCCTGGTACGAAGAAAGCTGTTTGTGGATGGCAACTTAATTTTAACTGTCTTTAAAATCTCATTTCAACCCTTGGCGAAATGCTGCAGGACTGTGCTGAACAATACAATATAAATCCCTGAGCTGGTCATAATGTAAAAACTGAAAAGGTTTTCCCACGTTTTTTCTTTGTTTCCTGACCCTGTGTGAACCTGATCATGCTGCCCCTAGTGGCGACCTGCATATTTGTCTCTTTGCATATTGTGCCTTTACTGGAGTCCAGAATTTATACATCATAGCTTGTTCCTAATTACGTTTTAAAATGGGTTTACCAGGTTTAGAATTATTTTGTAGGCGAATAGGAGGCAGAGTTCGAATGGACAAAAAAACCCTCTGTGTTCAACCAGCGTGAAACTCATCTCTGGAACTCCTTGCCACGGCCGTGATGTCTCTTAAAGGGGTTTGGATAGATTCATGGAGGGAAAAGCCACCAGTGGTAACATGCCATGAGCAGCCTCCTGGCCTCTGAAGTAGGCTTTCTGTGTTCGAGGAAGGTCATCTTGTTGGCTGTGTACTTAGGCATGCAGAGGTGTACCACCACGAGGTGCATGGCGCAGGACCACATGGTCCTTTGTGCTGCTCCATCAGGGGTGCTTGGTCTTTTATATAATACTGATTGAAACAGATTGGAGGAGGCAGGTTTTCCTGATGTGTGTGGATGCGGACAATGACCTATTCATTCTTTCACAGTTACGGCCTGTGCAAGAAGGTGGAAGACTATCAGGGACCGTTATGTCCGAGTGTACAATAGAAGTGGGTCAGGAGCTGCTTAAGAGGTATCAAAGCACTGCTTGCTGGAGCGGCAGACCTCCCTCCTGCTTCTACTATTGAAGGCTCATCTTTCGTGGTCCCGCCAGTCATTGTAGCTGATGAAGCATTCCCTCTGCTACCAAACCTTCTGAGGCCTTACCCCAGACGGAATCTTACCGTTGACAGGACTCTATTCAACAGAAGACTTTCCAGAGCCAGAAGAGTAGTCGAGAATCTGTTTGGAATAACATGCGCGAAGTGGAGGGTTATGCTGGATTGCATGAGTCTTCACCCACAGAATGCAGAGATCGTCGTGAAAGCCATCTGTGCATTGCACAACTTTGTGCGGGTTGAGGAGTCTGCATTGGCTCCAGACAGGAGACGTTACTGCCCCGAAGGCTACGTGGACCACGAGGACAGGAGTGGCAATGTGGTGCAGGGGCACTGGAGGTTGGAAGTGGGTGGGGTTTCTTTGGATGGCCTAGGCAGGCAGGGTAGTAACATGCACTGTTGAAGCACAGCACAAGTCAGGGAGACCTTCCGCAGGTACTTCTCATCTGCTGATGGAGTCGGAAACTGACATGGGCAGTAAACTCTGAAACTGTGCAAACTTGTATTGACTGCCCTGAACCTGCACGTGTTGCCCATCCACTTTTGATTTTGCAATAAAACCTTTGAGTTGCATAACTTTTCTGTTTGTCTGTGGTCTCACTTAACTGTGTGAGACGCTCCCTTTGATGTCCCTCCAGTACATGACTTACCAGTGAGCGCGTTGCGCGCCTCCATGCATCAGCACTGTGCCGCACTGTGTATGAAGCCACATCCACACTGTGTTTGCAGCCACATCCACACCACATCACACAGCGCTGCAGTGGAATGCTTGGAAACCAGGCTTACAGCTGAGTGTAGCAGTACATTTTAAAAAGGCCTTTTTTGTAGCTTAACGATATAGTGACACAAAGCCTGCTGAGGATCAAAGCCGAACTTTATTAAAGTTTGTCAAACAATTGTGCATTCTCCAGTGTAATTTAGACATTTATACCAAAGCTTGTGCATCCCTGAGAACTTTATAAGACTTGTAGTTGTGTAACATGAACATAAAACGACTAACAGTGGGACCAGCCCTGCACATAACACTGGAGTCAATCTAATTGAGAGTCCTGCGTCGAGTCCTGCTCCAGCTCCCGCCCGATTAATTGTATCATTCCAACTTTAATGTTTCTGAGTGCACGAGGTGAGGCGCGGCCCATGTCATCCTGCAGACTTTTCAGAAAATGTAGAATTTGACTGTCCTCTTGTGGTGCTGGTCCTGAGGAATGAACGACCACTGGAGCATTCAGGGCCCGGACCACACTCTCCACAGTGCGCAGCTGGAAGCACCTCCGTTTTCCTGGAACCACCGGAGTTTCTGAAACCACAGAGAAGCAGAAGAGTGTGTAAAGTTCAGCGGCCAATATGATTAGTGGGCTGGGGCATCTTCCTTTTGAGGAAAGGCTGCAGCGCTTGGGGCTCTTCAGTCTATCTAGATAAAAGGCAAGCAGTGCTTTTCCGAAATTGCTGTGTTTGAAAGTCCCTCCATCGCTCTGCTTGCCGTACCCGCCCACGTCAACAACGATGTATTTGTAGTCGGCATCACAAAGCGCAAGCAGTACCATTGAGTTCGTCTCTTTGTAGTTGAACCACATGGATCCTGTGTTGGGTGGTGCCCGAATCCGAACATGTTTCCCATCCAGTGCCCCTGCGAAGAAAAGGATGCAGCGTTAACAGCTGATCAAGAGTATTATACATGTGTAGCGACTGGAGTATACCTGCGTAAGAGGTAATGCTTACCAATACACATAGGGAATTGCCATCTCTCCCAGAACTCAGCGGTGACTCTTTTCCATAACTCACATTTCGGGACGGGCATGTAGTGTGGCCAAAGAGCATCCCAGAGTGCGCTGGCTGTCTGTGGAACAACCGTGGCAACTGTTGACATTCCACAGCGAAATGACAAGGAGAGACTGCAGTACGTCTCTCCGGTGGCGAAAAAACGCAAGGTGACTGCCAGCCTATGCGCAGGGCTAAGTGGCTTTCGCAACCTGGTCGTCTGCCTTTGCAGTTTTGGGCCTACAAATGTTAGTATTTTGTCAAATTGCTCTTTACTCATTCTAAAGAAGGCATAGTGGCTCTCAACGTCATCCAGTCTCATCTCCTGGATGAGATGATTGAAGACGCCATGTTCAGACCTCCGCTGGAAAATGGGCCTGACCCACCATCTTCGACGTCTTCTCTGAGGCATACAATCCAATAGAACGGCCGCTAAAAACCTCCTTCTCCTCGAGACAACTGCAGCCTGGAATGACAGAGTACCCAGTGCAAAGATTGCAGGATTAAAGAATAGCACACAGCAGCACAACTGGAAAGATTATCAGCCATGACTGTACTCCACAAACACAGCAACTCAAAGCACTTCCTGTTGCTGCGGTTTTTTGAATGTAGCAATGGTCAGGTAGATATAGAGCATACAGGGAGCCCCTGGTGAGGGGCCTCCCATCAAATCCATTGACAGCGCACATGGAGCTATGGTTTCTTTTCAAATGCTGTCTGGAATGGGTAAGAAATGGGGGTCTGTGGAACACTTGGTCACCTTTTTCAATTCATGCCCCCGTGTCTGCAGTTATTAGTTTATAACCTCTGTGCATGGACAGAGGTATGGGCGCATGGGCAGAGCGCTTTTCATAACCCCAAGACAGGAGACCCATGGCGAGGTGCATCCCATCAAATCCCCCAACAGCAAACCACGCAGATGGGTGGGAAGTTGCTATATTCTGACTAAGCACAACTTTCAAACTTTTGTTTTTGTTCATCCTCTTCCCTCATCCTCACTAAACAAGTAGACACACAATAATCCTGAAAGTTGTGCAGTTTTTCTTTGACTGCTGCCTGGGCAGGGTCAAGACCTGGTAGATTTCATACATCGAGATCCTTCATTTTTTTTGGGGGGGGGGGCTCAAATCACATCTCATTCATTCACTCCCATGGACTCTGACGAGTGTTGTCATTACATCCTACCCCCCCCCCCCACTCCGCACATTTGGATCGCTTTCTTTTCAGAGATCAGAGATATGCCAGCCAGCCCACTGAACAGTTGCAGTTCTTTGAACCCCCTCATACCACTGCTTCCAGTTGTGTGCAATCCATTTCTCCATCTTGGTGGTTGCCTGCCGCATGCAGGTATAGAGGAGAGAAACAATGCCTGTGCTGGGGTCACAGACGGTTCAAAGACTAGGTTTTGGCCAATCGTAGCGCGCTTGTGTTTAGCCAATCACAGCTGCGCTTTCTTAAGAAGGCGGGACAACATGAGGGACAACAGGCTGGAAGACACTCCCCCAATTCCAGCGCGGAGGCGGAGGCGGAGGCAGGAGGCGGCGGCAGAGCCTCCGCCTGTAGTGTGAAGCCGGCTTCAGAAATTAACAAACAGAACTATATAAAGGAAACACCCAAACATGGGTGTTAGTGCCTCTTACTGTCATTGACTGGGAGTTTGGAAGCAGGTTTATTTCTGAGTAAGTAATTGAGTTAGAATACTGCCTGCGTGTTTTCCCTTATCTCCAAAGGTAAAATGATTAGAACACTGATTTTATTTTGAATGAAAATTGAACTTTTAGGGAATATGCTTGGAACATCCCTGAGATGTTCCTTGCTGCGGGAACTTGTTCCCCAAAGTCCTTTCCATGGCTATGGTCTTGGTTATCTTTGGAATTCAAGATTTTAAAAAAAATAAAAATAAAAATCCAGACTTCCTTTCAATCACCAGTCATAATGCTGTGCTCCACCACCGGGATGCTTTAAAGGTGCTATTTCCGAAGGCCTGAAGATTTGCTCTTTAAAACCCCACCCAGCAGACAGATGGTTGTTTCCAGGAAATAAATCACTCCTAGCATCTTGGCCAACTCCACGTCAGTCAAACTGGAATTTTTTTTTTAATAAAGGGGAAAATAAACCTAGCACACAGCCCCTGATAAAATGAACAGCGAAACAGGACATGCTCTACTGTCTCCACTTCTCCCAAGTCACACGGGCAAACCCTTTCAGATATTGGAATCCTTCTAAAACAGCCCTCCAAAAATGCTGAAGGGAGGGCTCTCCACCTGGCCAAGAAAAAGGCCCTCCTATGCGTGGGGAGCCCTAGCAGTGACAGAGGACTTGGAAGTGTGAGTCAAGGGAGTTGAACAGCGAAACAGGACATGCTCTACTGTCTCCACTTCTCCCAAGTCACACGGGCAAACCCTTTCAGATATTGGAATCCTTCTAATACAGCCCTCCAAAAATGCTGAAGGGAGGGCTCTCCACCTGGCCAAGAAAAAGGCCCTCCTATGCGTGGGGAGCCCTAGCAGTGACAGAGGACTTGGAAGTGTGAGTCAAGGGAGTTGCTTGAGCTAAATTGAGCCAGAGGCTGATCTCAGGCTTTCTGCCAAGGTAAGGAGGCAGATAATCCTCTTTCTGCTTGCCTTCAGCCGGCAGAAAACAATGCAGATCACAATGTGGTGGGACTAGAGGGAGATGATAGTGGTGGCAGAGAGGGTGAAGGGCACCCCGAATCTACATCACCTAGCCTCATGGATAGGCCACCCATGCATGAGAAGCATGGTCTAGGCTAGAAGGAATGTCTAGCCACCTCTGTATTTCAAAAGACAAGACGTTTGGGTATCCTTGCAAAAGCAGCCCCTATGCTCTCTGGAAATTTGGCACTCTCATAGCCCCTTTGAAGCTGTATGTCCTTCTGCCAAAAAGTCAGGAGATGATTATAGTGAGTTTTGCATCAACTCAATATTGGGAAACTGGAGTATGTCTGATGGTTACCCCAAGTCAGAGTAGGCTCAACACCCAATGTTCAAAAGGAGCTAGAAAGAATTGGGGTGCCTCTTTCAATTACGTGGCAATTCCCATATGGTACACCATATGATTTATGGTATAGGTTTTGATGCCCCTTAGATTAGAGATAGGGGTAGGTCAAACAAAGCATTGTTTTCCCCTTATTAGTAGGCCCTCATTTAGTTCCATTGTGGGTTTTGATCTCACCTCCATCTATAAAAGAGAGCACCCCTTCCGAAAAAGTACGAGAATGGGGAAAATAACGCAAGTGGAGATGTAAGCCAGAATGTAAGCACACACGAATGAGTGTGTGTAAGGAAATTTCAACCAACTTCTCCCTCCCCTGTGGAGCAAATTATTCTCTCCTTTCAAGAAGAGACAACCTTCCCTTCCTTCTAAGTGTTGCCTCGGCCAGGAGCCCCTTGTTTTTTCTTGTGCGAATTTTCATTTATAATGCTATAGATTTATTTTTTATTATTTGATATCATTGCTTTTAGTCATATTAATTCTCTCCCCCCCCCCCCCGAAATCCATTGTTTGTAACAGACTGGGCTCTGAGTCGCTTCCTAGTCTCCTTCTGGTGAATAGGTCTTGTGGGCATCATGATTGAAGGCTACAAGATCCCTAGACATACATGTTTGAGGCACATGTAAATGCACAAGGCATGTGCCCCTTGGGAATCCGCCAAATATAATGTGAATGAAGAACACTTTGTCAGCTCTTGGGTACTTTGGAAGGCAAAGAGATATGCCTTATGCCTCTTGGCATAAGGGCTAGAGGTACATTACCACGCAGCATGTCATTCACACGCTTTTTTTTGACAGTGGGTTCCCAAAATAAGCGCTTCCCCCAGTGCTTCTGGATTTTTTCTGTGGAAAGTAGAAACCTGAAACTATTTTTCTGAATTTTTTTCAGAGTGTTGGGCCCCCCCCTCATTTAATGCCCCAAGAGACCAAAATCCCTATTCTTAGGGAAAATGCCGCACAGGAATTGTTTGCAGGGTATTCTCCCCTCACTGTAATTAAAAATGAAACTTTGGCATAATTTTTATGTTCAGGCTGGTGACTTCTGAATCAACTTGGTTTTCAGCCCTTCGGTTGCAGGTAAATACCTGTAATCAGCTGTGGAACACAGTGTGTCGCAATCGACACGATGGGAGCGGTGGGTTCACATTGTCTGCAAAAGTAATAATTTTTATCATTTTCAATACTTTCTGGTGGATTTCTGTGCTTATTTCTACTCAGATAGAGCATATGGATTGCTTGGAGCACTCAGTTGATATTTTCAGCTGCTGCTGGTTGGCTCTGGGAGGGTTTTATCACCTCTTTTGTAATGTAATCTCTACTCTGAATTGCAGGGCAGCTGGCGAGATCGCGCGGCTCCCCCCCAGGCTTCTCCGAGAGAGAAAAGCGCTCCGAGTCTGACAGCTGATATCGCGAGTCTCCCCCCCCCAGTCTTCTCTGACGCAAAGCTCTGACTCCTCCGATGGCTGCGGGGGTTCAGAGCCTTGAATGGGGGTGGCAGCAGCGGCAAGATGGTCCTGTTTGTCTACCTGGGCAGAATAAACAGTGGGCAGTGTGGGCGGCGGGAAGACTCTGCTACTGTACATTTTCAGTCCAGTCACTGTCACCTTCCAATGCAGTCACTGTCAACACTGCACCTGTACGTGTACGTGTACGTGTACACACACACACACACACACACACACACACACACACACCTCTCTGAATTTGAGCACATAGAGTGGTGTGTTCAGGGACTGGTCCTGAATACAGGGCACAACCCTATGCTTGTATACACAGAAGTCCCATTGTCTTCATTGGCAATTACTCTGAAGAAAGTGTTCATAGGGTAGCAATTACAAATTCTTCTGGCAAGGCAGTCCCACCTCACTTTGTCACCCCCAAACGTTTGCTGTTCCTGCTTGGGATCCGTACCCGCTTGAGGATCTGTGTCCCATCCCTGTTTTCTGGGCTGAACTGTAAGTGCACCGTTCTTTTTATTCAAATAGGGTCTCATGTACTGCAGTCATGTTACTGATTTACTCTACTCAAACCTTTATTGGCATAACACACAGAAACTTACATAAAACTTAGAAACAATGATAAATATACATAACACAGTAAACAAGCAAAGAGAAGAGAAACAAAAACACCCAAAGATATGGGGGGGAAGGGGGACATACCGAAATAAACAGATAACATCCTTTACCCAAGTTCCCTGATGTTGGTCATTATAGCCACTCTGCGTTCTGTGGCTAGAAGAAAAAAATTTAGCTAACTGATTAATGGTCCACTTGTTAGAAGACGAAAGTAAGATCAGGACGATGTCAGAATCCGACCTCCCTTGCAAATTTACTAGCATAGGGTTAAGGATATTGTGTCGGAGGTCGTTATACCAAGAGCAATGTAAGAGCACATGAGCCAGGGATTCTGTATCTGCCAGGTTACATAAACAACGGCCCTGAGCCTTGGAGGAACGATCGAATCTATGTTCCATTACGCTGGAGGGCAAGGCGTTACATCTGGCTAGAGAGAAAGCACGCCTTGCTTGTGGGTTATCTATCGTAAAGAGGTACCTGGGAATTTTACTGAGAATACAAGGAAGCTGCAGATATAAAGGCGAGCAGGATTTAGCCGCTGCAGCAAGAACTTCCTGTCTCTCAATGTCAATTAATCTGTTCAGGGAGATCTTAATAGCAGCGGTCAAAGTGACCGACCCTAAAAGGTCTGGCGAAAGCCCAATAGCATGAATTTTCTTAATGAAAAGAATATACCCCGAACAGTGAGAAAAATCAGTTAAGATACCTTTAAAAAGGGAACACTCTCTGCTAAAGAACACACTCGGAACCAAAATTTAAAGAACCTGATCCAAATCAAAAATTGCAAACGACATTGGCCCGCCCCAAAGGCATAATGCTGCATAGGGTACACAATGAGGAAGACCAAAAATTTTGTAAAGAAAGGAAGACTGGATTCGTTCAACATTAATGTTAAAGGCGGAGAGCCAAATCTGGGAACCATATAGTACCTGGTTTACTACCTTAGCATTAAATACTCGCAGGGCAGCTGGAATATAGGCAGCACCCTGAGTATAAAAAAACCTAATAATTGACTGGGTCGTCATTTTGGCGGTTCTTAATGCTGCTATACGGTGAGTAGACCATTGATGGTTATAATGATAAAGGATACCCAGATACCTGAAGGACTTAACTTGTTGTATGGCTCTTCCACCAAATTGCCACGAGCAAGGCCTCCAAGACTTCCCAAAAACTATTATTTTAGATTTGTCAAAGTTCAGCTGTAGCTGGTTGGTAAATAAATAAATAGCTAATGCATCCTTGGATGAGACGTTTCAGGCCTATTCTGGTTCGAGAAATTAGCACCATATCATCTGCATATAAGAGAATTGGAACTGGCAAAGAACCTATCTTGGGGCAATGCGAGTCCAAATTAGCCAAAAAAGGGGCTAAATCATTAATAAATAGGTTGAATAGAGTTGGCGCCAGGACACAGCCTTGCTTTACACCCCTGTTGGTAGAGACTTGATCAGAAAGTGTACCGTCCCTTTTCAGCCTAATGCGACAGGATGTATTGGAATAGAGTTTTTGAATTAGTTGCAACAACCTTTGGTCTTCTTTGGAATTCAGAATAGGTAACACCTCTTCGTTTATTAAAAAAAACTCATACCATTTCATTGAGAAATTACAATGGACCACTTTGTCACCTAATTCAATATTAGTCAGCTTAGATGTTGTATCATTATTTACCAAAGTTCCCCTTAAGGAAGTCCTGAGATTGATAGAAGAGCTTACAATCCCCAGGGAATTAATTCCACTCTTTAGGCATTGTCTGACGTCTACTTACTTTCTATGGGAGGGGGTATACCATGAACAAAAAGATGGGGTAGCCATGGGGAACCCCCTAAGTCCCATAGTAGCAAACGTATATATGGAATATCTTGAAAAGCAGGTACTCCAGACGGCTCCATTTAACCCTGATGTCTGGTGGCACTATGTAGACGACATCTTTTGTATATGGCCACATGGAGAGGTGGAATTACATAACTTTTTGATACATCTTAATAACTTCTGTAAAGAGATCCAATTTACAGTAGAAAAAGAAAAGAATGGGTCCTTGGCTTTCTTAGATGTTTTAGTTACCAGGAGAGAAGACTTGACGTTTAATCACCCAGTATATAGAAAACCAACCAATACAGGAAGGTATTTGAATTTTGATTCAAATCACCATCCTGCCCAGAAAGGCTCCCTAATTAATTCATTGGCTTATAGAGCCATTAAAATCTGTGATAAAGAGTCAATAGATAAAGAGAAACAGGTTGTGTTCGATACTTTGAGAGCCAATGGCTACCCAGTCGCACAAATTAACAAAGGCTGGATATCACAAAGTAGAAAAATCAAGACAGCTAGGGAAGGAAGAAGCAATATTCCAATAAATACAGAAGACACCTATGGGATACAAAAAGATGACAAAGAACAAAAAATTTGGACTTTTCTACCATTTATTAAAGGGGTAACTGATAAAATCGCAAGAACTCTCAGGCAGGGTAACATCAGGACAATTTTTAAGCCAACCAGGAAGATTGAGCAACTTTTAAACAACCCCAAGGACAAGAGACCACCCCTTTCCAACCCAGGCGTTTACAGCATCCCTTGTGGTACATGTGGAAAAGAATACATTGGATTGACTCAGAGATCCATCAGCACTAGATTAAAAGAACATGTGAGATCGGTAAGACTGGAACACCCAGAACAGTCTGCGGTGGCTGAACATGTTCTCACCACAGGACACTCTATACAATTCAAAGAAACCTGTTCTATAAGAACAGAAAACAAGGGAATGATTTTGAAGAACTTGGAAGCTCTTGAGATTAGCAAAAAACCACCTCACTTACTGATGAATAGGCAGCAAGAATTGAATCTTGCCAATCGCATTTGGCTCCCTGTCATACGTAAACATCCTATGAAGGGACAGGCTCGTAACAATGTAACAACAGAGAATGCGACTTGATACTATGTGACTGATAGACACTGGGTCTCAAAGTGAACAACAGCCCCTTGGAAGTATACAGAAATCCATGCTAATAATTGCAGAATCATCCCAGTAAATGCAGGATCAACTGCAGTATCAACCTCTATGTTGGCAACTGTTTTCAGATTGAACCCCATCGCCTGACAGCAGGGTTTCCTGCGGAGTTTTCACAATAACTGCAGTTGTCTCGTGGGACATTTGTAAATACACTATTGAAGGACAGCCCGTCAGGACTGTAATCTTAGAAAACATGAACTGACATACAACTGTTATTGAACCACCAGGTCTAAAGGACAAAATTGTAAGCTATCACAGTCAGTTTTTGCAGGATCGATCTCTTTGATGACAGATGAGTTCCGGAATGGTTTCCGTTCAACTGACAGCGGGTTCCCTGCACTTTCGAAGTTCAAAGCAACGAAGCGAGATGCCGAGAACTGTAACATCTTTCATTCCTTTTTGGATTGCCCCAGAAGATGTGTCCAGATTAGGACACGAAACGTTGGGCTCACTTGTCCAGCCGTGGTTTTTAATAATTTCTGTTTGTCCGGGAATACATCGTTAAACCCAGATAAAATTGTCATTGTTTTTAAACTTTGGTCGGATTGCTGTGTTTTTTACATGGATATGGCTGCGTTACCCGTACTACCTGTTTCACTAACTAAACCTTTGGTCTATCCCAAGTTTCTCCAGCTTACTCCAAAGTATATTTCTGTTGACTGAATCAAAGGCAGCTTTAAGATCAAGAAACGCTGTATATAATCGGGTATGTGTTTGGGATACCTGTTTAGATATTAGATAAGATAGAACAATACAGTGATCCAAGGTGGAAGCTACTGATTTATGATTGGCAATCTCAAGGAATTTTATGTATTTGTGACCTGAATGCAAACATATGTTGTGATTCATTCAACTTTCTCTTTTGTTAGACATCATGGCCTATCAAACATATACAACAGCAGACGAATTGGATGAAGTTATTACTGAGCTGGACTTCAATGATGACATTCAAATAGTCATCCTTCCTCCAGATGATGTGGATGAACTCACAGATGAGGAACAGGTTGATGATGACATCTTGCGTATTCGCGATACTAATTCACCAGTACGTGAAGTGGCAGGCATTTTCGAAGTGCAAAACTCTGCTGATGGAGACTTTCCAGAACCCCAAGAGGATAGTGAGGAGGTTGATGAGCCTGCAGCAGCTGGGCCATCCACCAGATCCAGGAGACTGCCCCAGAAAAGTGTGACCACAGCTCACTGGACCCCTGTCTTCAAGTCATCTCCCCAAATCAAGGAGCATGAGGCACAAGAAGAGCTGGAAAATACATATGGCTCTTTCTCACCCACACAAATTTTTGATCTTTTCATAGATGAGGCTGTCCTAAACCTATTAGTTGAACAGTCAACCCAATATGCCCATCAATTGAATAAGCACCAATTCACAGTAACCAAGACGGATCTAAGGAAATTTATTGGCATCCTGCTTCTTACTGGTTACAACTGTTTCCCCCAGCTTCCATTCAACTGGCCCAAAGATATGGACAGGAGCTGTCCTCTTGTCAGGAACACAGTGTCCAGAAATAGATTTACTGAAATAAAGAGATTCTTGCACCTGGCAGACAACACACAGATTGACAGAAAGGACAAGTTTGCTAAGGTTCGCCCCTTCATCAACCTGATAAACGAAAGGTTTTTACAATTTGGATTATTCACATATAAACTATCCATTGATGAACAGATGGTTCCCTATTATGGGAGACACTCATGTAAAATGTATATGAGGGGGAAACCTGTAATATTTGGCTATAAACTGTGGTGCCTAGCAGGGAACAATGGATACTTATTTCAGTTTTCCTCTTACGGTGGAGCCACAGAGGCCAACCCAGAAGGACTTGGACTGGGATAAAGGGTCATCCTACAGCTCCTCCAGGTTGCAGGTGTAAAGCCTGGGAAACATGAACTGTATTTTGATAATTACTTCACCACATTCAGACTCATGATTTCCTTCACAGAGAAAGGGTACCATGCCTCAGGTACTGTAAGAGAGAATAGACTGTCCAGATGTCACGTGCTCATGAGCACCCATGGAATGAAGAGGGCACCTAAGGGACACTTCGATGATGCGTTCGACAGGCACAACAATATTGCAGTGGTAAGATGGCATGATAATGCCATTGTTACTGTCATGTCTAATTTTATGGGGGTAGAACCTACTGCGAGGGCAAAGAGGTACAATCGCCAGTCTCGAGCATATGACATGGTGATTCAGCCAGCTGTGATCAAGGCATATAACAAGGGAATGGGAGGGGTGGATGCCCACGACAACGCAATAGCAAATTACTGCATAGGTCTGAAGGGCAAGAAGTGGTGGTGGCCACTCTTTATCACTGCCCTTGATAGATGTCTTGTGAACGCATGGACATTTTATCGAATGGTGCAGAAGTCTACTATCAGCCAATTAGACTTCAAGGCCCAAGTGGCTCAGTGCCTAATGCGCACTGAGTTTTCAGAGAATGCTGAGGGGGAAGCATCAGGCGCTAGCGCACCACCACAACGAAAGGGGCTGAGTGCTAAAACCCCTTACGCAGACATAAGGTATGATGGGAGGGGGCATCTGATTGTCAAGGAACCCAACAACTACAGAAGGCGTTGCAGGCACTGTCACTCTTCAACGATGTACATATGCAAAAAAATGTGGAGTCCACCTGCACCATAAGTGCTCAGAGTAATTCCACTCAGAAGAAAAGCATTAAAAGTAAGGGCTCTGCAAGGGCTTCAGAGAACATTCATGTGGGGAGTAGCATTTGTAGGAGGTATCACCCTACAAGCTTCTGTGTTTTCTCAAGTGTTTTCTTGTTATTTTCATATAACCAAAATGTGTTCCCAATGTTTTTCGTTATTTCCGAAACTGTGTGTTTATGTTCAATGCAGTTCAGAGTCATTTTTGCTGGGAGGGTGGTGTTCAAGGGGCAAATGTTTGCACTTTATGCAAAGGGCATGTCATTTGTACATTTAGTCAGTGCCCTGGTTTCTGCTTTTTTCAAAAGTTATTGTCTTTCTAAATAAAGTGTTTTTTTTGCACTTTACTGCAAAGTCTTTTTCTCTTTGCACTAATATGCCAAGCGGGTGGGTTCATGCTCCAATCCTATCCAGATGCTATGGTAGCTTTTCAAATTGTTCTGTGGGCATAGGTATCACCCAAAGTTACTAGACCAATGTCTCACTTGCTTCTTCAAAACATCTGAGTATAAACAAATCTAGGTATCCACCTGCAACACCAATCACAAAGGAGTTGCTATGGATTTATTACCATGGTCAGTAGATAGATGAAACTTGTTTTTCCAGGACAAAGAATTTATAGGTAAAAAAGCCATGTATTTATCAAAAAGTCTAAAACTTGCATTTAAAACAACACCAAAATTCACTGTGCTAAAAATATATATTAAAATTAGCCACAATGAGTAAAAATTGTTTAAAATACACAAAGATAACAAACAAAAGACCAACGTTGCATGCAGATTTTCATGGCTGTGGGTAACTGACAAGGTTCTTAACTGTATGGGTTCTGCAGCCATGTCAATGTAAAAATAGAGAAATAAAAAAGAAAGAATCATGAAAGAATAAAATGATGAAAGAATCAGGGCACAGGATAATGTTTGAGCATGCACGTGCCTTGTTTCATGAACCCAGATTAAAACATAGATTAAATTTGGAGGCTCTAATGATTTCCCAGACGAAATCTTCAAAGTTACTGAACAGCCAGCAGGAAATGACATATGCTAATAGGATATGGATGCCAATTTTGAATAACCAAGGTAATAAGTGTTGAAAGACTCTGAGGTCAAAAGTAGTAGGTCCCTTTAACAATCAGCGCACCTTTGAGCAACAGACTGATGTTTAACTGCCACCACTCCATAACATTCTTTTTCATCCAGCAGTTGTTGTTTTTTTACTGCGAAATTGCCTTGAGAAAGCTCCGTGAATGGAGTGAAACGTCGGCTTGGGAAGTAGGATCCCGTGTTGTTGCTATTGTAAGAAAACCTTTTCTGTGAAACCTGCACAATATAAAGAAATCTACACAAACGACAAATGCGGTAAAGGATTTTATTTCTCTATTTTTACATTGACATGGCTGCAGAACCCATACAGTTAAGAACCTTGTTAAGAACCTTGCTTTTGTACGATGACCATTTTCGTTTACGCGCTAGTCATGATCTAGCTTTTGATTGGAGAATGCCACAGTGGGAGCTGTGGATGCAGTTCGTCATGCCCAACAGACCGGTGTTTGGGGACAGGGCTGATAGTGGTCATATGATAGCTCAGAATGGCCGAGGGTCCCCGCAGACACAAGCGGGCCTGCAGTGGGTTCAATCCCCACGGGCCTGTTACGAATTCAGCTTGTCAGGAAAACGTACAAAGACAGCATGTGCCTTCACACATGCCTGTGGAATCTGCGGGGGTCGTCACGGGGCGTCTGCCATAAGATGGGCTCGTTCAAACAAGGAGGAAAGGGACAGGCCGGTCAACTCAGACGAGGAAATGCCCTCTCTGCCCCAGCCAGTACTGGAAAGGGGGCACACGCCAATACTGCTTACTCCCCTCCTGAAGCTGTTAAAGCATTACCCGGACAGGCAGGCGTTCGGCTTCCGTATCCCTTCCAAACGCCCTACACACCCAATTTGGGCTGATAATTTTCGTTCTGTAAAGGGTATGGAAGACGTGGTTAACAGGAAAATCAACAAGGAAGTGTTGCTGGGTAGGGTAGCTGGCCCATTCACACATCCCCCAATCGAGAAACTGCAGGTGTCTCCTCTGGGGGTTGTACCCAAAAAGGCACCGGGTAAATGCAGACTGATTCATCATTTGTCTTTTCCCCATGGGGGATCTGTAAATTACGGTATTCCGTCGGAGCTCTGCTCTGTTCGGTACACATCCCTGGATGAGGCTATTGCCATGGTAAGGGCCTGCGGCAAGGGAGCATTGAGGGCGAAGGCCGACATCGAGTCGGCCTTCCGCCTTCTTCTGGTCCATTCTGAGGATTTCTGCCTTTTGGGTTTTCAGTTTCAGGGGGCCTTCTATGTTGACAGGGCAGTCCCTATGGGCTGCTCTGTGTCGTGTGCCATATTTTGCCTTTTTAGCAAATTTCTGGAATGGGGGGTAAGGGCCAGGTCTGGCCTTTGCTCCACAGCACACTACTTGGATGATTTTCTATTTGTGGGCTCCGCTGACAGCGGGGACTGCGGGGCACTGTTAGCTGAGTTTACAGTGCTTTGCAGAGAACTGGGTGTCTCTCGCACAAGATAAAACTGAGGGCCTCAAGGCAGTTTTGACATTTTTGGGCGTAGAACTAGACACAGTACAGGTTTGCAGCAGGCTGCCTGCTGACAAGCTGGAAAAAGTGAGGGCTCTGTTGTTAGCTGGGTTGAAGGCAACTATGATATCACTGCATGAGCTACAAACGCTGGGTAGTGGCTCCGGGAAGGGCCTTTTTGCGACGCCTTTGTGGTGCCATGGCGGGTCTGAGGCGCCCTCATCACCGCGTCAGAGTTTCAGCCAGCATGCGCAAAGACATGCGCATGTGGCTGTTATTTTTGGAGCAGTTCAACGGCGTGTCTCTATGGAGATCAGTGCAATTGCTCGAGGCCGAACTGCAAATCCATTCTGCCGCCGCCGGAGGCCACGGGTTTGTGTGCTTTTTAGGGGCCGTTGGTACGGTGGCGCTCAGGTGCGTATAAGTACTACGTCAGGAAGTGATCTGGTTAGGGTGGTAATCCTTGGCAAACAGGCCAGCTAAAGTGCGCTGCTTGAGTGTTTGCAGTGCGCGGAAACACTAGCCTGGATCTACACCCTGCCCCCCCCCGGCACAAACGATGGAGCAGTTGGCTCAACAGTTATTGATCATTGTTGTTTCTTTGCAGGTTCAGTTCAGAAGCCAGTTCAAGTGCTTATCTGCGGCCACTCTATCCTGTTTTGGGCACGGAAGAGAGCGGCCTCGTCAGATTTCGGCACGCAGTTGGGGTTGGGTAGCATTGCTGACATTTCATGGGCCGCCAAGCAAGGCATGCATTGGGGTCAATTGTTATCATTGTTGTTACAATTTTTAGCCTCCCATCCGCCTCCCCAGGTACTTGTCATTCATTTCGGGGAAAATGACCTAGGCCAGAGGACAACCTTGTCCTTGAGGCTACAGGCCAGGCAGGACTTCGCCCTCATCAGATCTTGGGTACCCGGAATAGTCATTCTGTGGTCCGACTGGTTAACGTGCAGGGCCTGGAGGAATGCACGATCCATCAGGTGTATTGACGTGGCTAGACAAAGGCTTTCGGCATACCTGGGGAGAGTGATTGTCGGGTTGGGGTAGTGTTATTCAGCATCCCTTTATAAGGTGGGATCGCCCAGCACTCTTCAGGGCGGACAGGGTCCATCTGTCCGTCGAAGGAGCGGATATTTTCCTGCTTGACCTGCAGCAGGGTTTGTTGGAATTCTTTAAACGATGGTTGGGCAGAAGGGGCCAAGCGCAAGGCTGACCCCTCCGTGTGGCATAAGTCGTGCGGATGAATAGGCTGTTTGGAAAGCTTGGTGTCCAGCTGAGGTTGGCAAGGTTTGGGAGTACAGCCAGTACCGCTCCGCTGATGCTTCACCGGCTCAACGAGGCTGGCTGGCTGTGCCCCTGAAACTGGATTGGCGAAGAGAGCAGCCAGTGTAACCGGGGCACTCAAAGCGGTCGTGCTGCTTCGACCCTGCGGGGTTGGCCGTGAAAGGTTAACTTGGGCCTCGCCCAAGTTCAGCCTGGAGCCAGCTGATACATCCATTTAGTGAATTTAAGGGGAAATTAAGAAATGGTTTCCCCGAGTAGAGAAATCCGCACGGCTAGTACGTTTAATGTTTGCCCTGCTGCAGTTATGGCTGCTAGTTGCAGTCTTTGTTGTAAGTTTAATAAAGCAGCCCGTTCATCCAATACCTCTGTCTTTGCATGGTCATTAAAGGGGGTGCGAGGGTAAAAGCAGTAGGGTGCAGATGAATATTTAAGATATCTTAAGAAATATTCTTAAGAACATTTATATACCGCATATATGGAATTTTCAAACATTTGTCTCACATATGCTCAAGGGTTGTGTGAATGGGCTCTTACTTAGCATATGATTGCAGTTGTCTGTTCTATTCTGGATGAGTTGGAATGGGCATTGTCATGAAGAAATCTTTGGTTCTGACTCCATCTTGGATTTCCTGCTTCTTGGTTTGCCAATTCTGCCTGCCTGCTGTAGAGCCCACTGATTGGCGGGTGGCCAAAGGCCTTGGGAGCAGTGTCTCGAGTGGCCCTGTTCGCCGCTTATCTGCATGGGAACAGCGATAGTGCTGTTTCTCCTAATTAAGTTCCCACACCTGCGTTACACATCATGCGCTTCTCCAGTTGGGAGGAGGAGAGAGAAGTGCTGTTGTCAACTTCTGGAAGCTTCGCTGGGTGTCAGCATCTGATTGGTCACCTCGCTCATGTCAATCACCTGACCCCAAAACTCTATTTAACTGTCTCCCCTGGGGAACCATTTTGGGATCCTTCTGTATTGTTTCTCTAACTTCTGTTGGAGTCAGTCTTCCTCGGCACCATCCTCGCTGGGACGGCTGACAATCCTTACCATCCAGTGCTTAGGGAAATGTATTTAGCCGTGAGGAGTTATCTCTTTATTATTTTTAGTCTGTTTCGTTTGTACCTGAAATGTTATGCCAAATGTATTCAGCAGTTTTACTGCCTTGTTACTTTTATGTCTCTAACAGCGCGGTCCAGCCTAAGGCCTCAGCGGCACAATTCAGGCACAATTGCAGCCTAAGCGCTTTATGCTCGAGTTGTGCCTGAATTGTGCCGGAGAGGCCAAATTTGTGCTGCAATTGTGCTAGACGTAGGACGAATTTAAGAGGGACGCCGCGCGCATGCGCACTACGGGCGCCGGCACAACTGCGGCACAACTGCGGCCTAAAAGTGGGCGTTCCGTGGGCGTCACGGGGGCGGTAACGAAATTTGTTCCGGTTCCAGACACTGGAGAGCCCCTGACACGCCCCCACGAGCACAACTCAAGCACAAAATTTGGGTCGACAAAAAGGGTGGACTTAAATTTGAGGAGAACCATAGGAGCCATTTTACCTTACCCACTCCAGCCCTCTCCTGAAAAGTTCTAACACCCTACGCCTGAGTTGTGCCTGAGTTAGGACGGAACAGTTGGGGCATAACTCTGGAACCGGACCCAAATAGTTACCCTATCAGCACCCAGCCCCACCCAGCCTCTTTCCCACAAAAGCCCAGCCTCATGCCTCCATTCTCTCTCTCTCTCTCTCTCTCTGAGCACGTGGCATGGGGTTCTGTCCCCCAGCAGCCACAAAGTGGGACTTTGAAAACTTTTCTAACACCCCACTTCTCTCTTCTCTTCTCCTCTCTGCCCCCCTCTAGGGCAGAGAGGGCTGTTCAGGCTGTGGCCAAACTGTTTACTGCTGTGCCTGGGCAGCTGTCTCCACGCAAGTGTTTGCTAACCCATGCCTTTCTCCTAGCCCCTCTCTCTCCCCCCCCCCACAGGCAACAGCACCAGCAGGTAAGTGCAGGTAAGAGCAGGGTTCGTGCTGACATGTGGTCTGACTTCTGCCTCTTTGCATATAGAAATATAGGTAGGATACATGACACTTTACCAATGTCTTGTCTCATAGCTGCCTGCAATGCCTTCTCTGAAATGCCTCTATACCAATGTCTTGTCTCATAGCTGCCTGCAATGCCTTCTATGAAATGCCTCTATACCAATGTCTTGTCTGATAACTGCCTGCATTGATATATAGGATACATGCCTCTTTACCACTGTTGTGTTGGATTGCTGCCTGTAGTCATGTGAGCACACAATGCCACAAGTGTGGAACTGTTAGCCTTATGCAGACACCAGCTGTTTCCCCCCCCCCCTTTACTCCACAGGGTCTACTCACAGGTCAGTATTGGTAGGTTTGCCATGGTTGTGACCCACACGTTGTGTTGTTGTCTTCTCTCTCTTTGACCCCTTTCCCTTACAAGATCATGTTCTCCTGACACCCAGGGAAGGAGAGCAGACCATGCTATGTGTCTCACACCTCTCAGCTGTGTTTAATTTCTCTCCCTGCAGGCCTTTGCAACTGGCACACTGGCTTGTCTTCAATGGCGATTGCTACCACACAGCAGCTGCCATGGAACAACCCCCCCCCCCGTGTTTTTTGTCTCCCCAGGAACGTCCACTACCACCTACCTTCCTGGGAGCACCCCTGGGCCTGCAGTCTGGTTGCCCCATGGTCGTCTGCCTCAATGCTGCCAGAGGTCCTGGAGCCTGCCCTGCAACCCTCCTCAGCTGCCGGCGCTGCTGCTGCTCCACCTCCCTGGCTGCCTACTTGCTGTCCCTCCCCTTTCCATGGTGCAGGCTGTGGTTCCACAGGGGAAGGGCCTGCATCTCCAGGTCCATGGGGCACGCCTGCTGCTGCTGCGGTCCGAGTGGCCGCTGTGACTACCCACCTGTGGCTGCCCATCTGCTGCGAACGCTGCAGCAGCTGTGGTAGATACACACAGACGAGCTCAAGAGGGGGCTCTTCCCTTCCACAAGACTGACACCTCCCCACAGGGGCATGCCTGCGTCTGTGGTAAGTGTTGCCTCGATCCTGGCCCACTGCTCTTGCCTCCTGCCTAACTCAGCCCTATTTTGGGCCTCAACTGTGCCTGTGTTAGGCTGGACTGAGGCCTAATTATGCTATTGCGTAGCCTAAACTAAATAAACCATTCTATTTTACCTTTGGAATGTTTCTTTGGAAGCTGAGGAGTCTAAGTCCTGGAAGCCTTTGAGCTTCGCCACACGCTACCTGTGTGTGCGTTTCATGTTGTGCCTCTGACTGCCCTTGTTCAGGGAGTTCAGTTTGCACCACGGTCCATTCTGTGGCCCTCCAGAAGCTGGGACCTGGAGGAGTCAAGAGGTTATCCCAGCTGGTGGTGGCCTACTTTTTACCATCTCCTTGCTCAGGAGTGGTTGTCTGTCAGCCCATTCCAACCCAAGTGCTAAGCAGCCTAAGTCAGACCTAAAGTCAGCCTAAGTCGTTAGGTCTGGAATGCGACCATTTAGGGCGAAGTTAGGTCAAACTTAAGACCGACAGACTAAGACTGGACTAAAAACGGCGCACATGCGCACCACCGACGCCGGCACAACTCGGACCTAAAGTCGACCTAAAAGTGGGCAGACCATGGGCAGAACGTGGGCGTAACAGGGGCGGAGACCAATTAACGTCGGATTCCAAACCCTGGCGAGCACAGACACGCCCCCTCCAATACAAATGCTGACACAAAATTTAGGTCGACCAAAAAGGTGGACCCAAATTCGAGGAGACCCATAGGAGCCATTTTACCTTACCCAAGCCAGCCCTCTCCTGAAAATTTCTAACACCCTACTCCTGAGTTAGGTCACAGTTAGGAAGGAGTTGGGCCTGCTAGGTCTGGAAACCAACAGAGTTATGCCTAAGATAGGGAGCCTATCAGCTCCCAGCCCCACCCAGCCTCTTTCCCACAAAAGCCAAGCCCCAGACCTCTAGTCTCTCTCTCTCTCTCTGAGCATGTGGCGTGGGGTTCTGTCCCCCACAGGCACAAAGTGGGACTTTGTCGGTGGAGGGCAAAATTCACAAACACCCCACTTCTCTCTTCTCCTCTCCTCTCTGCCCCCCTCTAGGGCAGAGAGGGCTGTTCTGGCTGTGGCCAACCTGTTTACAGCTGTTCCTGGGCAGCTGCCTCCATGCTACCATTTGCTAATCCATGTCTTTCTCCCAGTCTCTCCCCCCCCCCCCACAGGCAACAACACCAGCAGGTAAGAGCAGGGTATGTGCTGACATGTGGTCTGACTGCTGCCTCTTTGCATATAGAAATATAGGTAGGATACATGCCTCTTTACCAATGTCTTGTCTCATAGCTGCCTGCATAGCCTGCCATGATATGCTTCTCTACCAATGTCTTGTCTCATAGCTGCCTGCATAGCCTGCCATGATATGCCTCTCTACCAATGTCTTATCTCATAGCTGCCTGCATAGCCTGCCATGATATAGGATACATGTGTCTTTAGCACTGTTGTGTCTGATAGCTGCCTGTGGTCATGTGAGCGGACAACGCCACAACTGTGGAACAGTGAGCCTTATGTAGACACCAGCTGTTCCCCCCACTTTTCTCCACAGGGTCAACTGACAGGTCAGTATTGCAAGGGGTAGCTACGGTAGTGACCCACGAGTTGCGTTGTTGTCTCTCTCTTTGACCCTTTCCCCTTACAGGATCATGCTCTCCTTACACCCAGGTAAGCAGCCCAGACCATGCTATGTGTGTCACACTGATCAGCTGTGTTTTCTTTCTCCCCCGGCAGGCAGGCGTTTGCAACTGATACACTGGCATTTCTGCAATGGCGATTGCTACCACGCACCAGCCGACACGGAGCACCCCCTTGTTTACTGTCCCCCCAGGAACTGCCTCCGCCACCTACCTTCCTGGGAGCACCCCAGGGGCCGCAGGGAGCAAGTTCCACCGTCGGCTGCCTCAATGCTGCCAGAGGCCTAGGGGCCAACCCTGCAACCTCCTCTGCTGCTGCTCTAACTCCCAGGCTTCCTTGCTCGCTGCCCCTCCCCTGTCTACTGTGCAGGCAGCAGTGCTACAGGGGAGGAGTCAGAGCCTCCAGGGCTGCAAGTGCTCCAGCTGACGGAGGGTTGGGTCGGCTGCGTGACCAGTGACCACCCATGGCAGCCTTGCCCAGGCACCTAGGCCATGCTGCCAGCACAATACAAATGACCATGGGGCAGAGCCCCAATGAGATCCCCACATTCAATGTAACACAAGCACAACCCCCCCACATGTATACAGTCAGCAACACGCTGGCCCCTACATGAATCCAAGCCGTCAGGGGGACCGCTGGTGCTGACCCTGAGGACACAGCATGGGGCAAAGCAGCCCCTCATGGCACAGCAGGGAGGGGAGGGGGGGACAGGCTTGGCATCCACACAGGGGCGGTCGCCGTGGCGCCCGAGGTGGGTTGGAGCATGGCTGATGCAGCCAGGGAACGCCAGAACTGCTACAGGCACTCCTACCAGGGCGCTCTGGCGGTGGCGACTGTCGTCCGCCCGTCGTCTGCCATTAGGGCACCCCATGGTCGCGCTCTCCGTGACGTCACGATCGGGCGACGGACACCATTCCGACACAAAATGGCGGCCGCTCCACTCGTGAGGAGGCGAAGGTGGTCTCCTGAGGAGAGAGCAGCTATGGTGGCAGCAGCTGCCCGGAGCCCCCACCTACTCACCCTCATGGCCTCCAGCACTGCCCCCAACAGGGAGGCCTGGGCAGAGGTGCTGCAAGTCCTGGCTGGCCAGGGCTTTGAGCGCTCTCTGGGCCAGTGCAGGGCCTGCTGGAAGGCTGTGAAGGTGGCCTTCTACAAGGAGCAGAGGCACCGGGACGGGACCGGCATGGGGGTTGCCCCAGCAGGCACCCCCCGCCCCTGTACGAGGCCATGCTCCAGCTGTGGAGGTGAGCAGGGCGCCCTCGTTATGGGAACCGGCTCCATACCAGTAAGTCTGTGTTCTGGGGTTTGGGCGTTGGCAGGGTGGGGGCAGAGGGGCACCCACCAGCCGCACTGCCGCCCAGGGAGGTCCCCGGGCCGTGGGAACACACAGGGGGGGGTGCACCCGACACAGAGCCGCTGGGGGCCTGGGGGGTGAGGGGGTCGGGTGTGTTGCGGGAGGCCTGCCAGAGGAGGAGGGGACCCCTCCATGACTGCCGGGGTCCCCCAGGCCCTTGGCCCTGAGGGCCTGCTGTTACAGACACCCCTTACTGTGGGCCCTGCCTGGCATGGCACAGTGCTCTCCAGGAGCTGTTGCAGGCTGGGTGGGGCCTAGGCTGTGGTCCTGTGGGCGGCAGCCCCCTCCCTGGGCTGCCCTGGGCCGCAGGACAGGGGCAGACGCCTGGTGCTTCCCACGCCAACCCCCGCCCTCCATGGCTGAATACCAAGGCCCCTGGCCATAGGCCCGTGCCTGCTGCCCGGCTGGCCCCCCTGGCCCCACCTCAGGATCCCTTCCTGAATCTCCCAGTGTCCCCGCCAGAGGGCGCAAGGAGGGCATGGGAGTACAGGGCACCGGACCCCCCATCCCACCCCCCTGTGCATGCACGTCACCCGACTGGGTCCACAGAGGTGGCCATGCCAGGCCTCTGACCAGGGGCAGCCTACAGGACCCCGTCCCTGGAGCTGTACGTACCACCGTCCCTTTGCTGGGAGTTCCACAGGCACCAGCCTCAGCACGTATGGCCCTCGGTCTGAGCGTCGGGTCTGCCTCACTGACCTCTCCTGCCAGGTACAGCTGGCCTGGTGCTGAGTCTTGGAGGACACGGAGCCTACCACGATCCCCCTGCTCCATCCCATGCAGGCTGCCAGGCTGTCAGGGCCACCCTCCAGAACATGCCAGCTCGGCACAGGGTTTGCCCTGTACCTGGCACCTGGTGGCCCATGGTCGGCAGACGGGCTGCGGAGGGAGAGGTGCCACTGTGGGAACATGGGACCACATGGCCTGGGGGGGCAATGCCAGGTCAGATGCCAACATCGCCATGCAGGGGCCATGAAGGGGTGGAAGGGGCTGCCTATGTCACAGGGGTGGACGGGGGTCAGGGTGCTGTGGGCCTGGAGGCGCTCACTGCATGTCTGTTCTCCCCCACAGCGGCCATACGCCGGGCACAGGGGCAGCGAGAGGCAGCGGCAGCAGCGGTGGCAGAAGCAGCAGCAGCAGCAGCACCACCACCACCACCACCACCAGCGTCTGCAGCCGCATCGCCGCCACCCACCCCCCTCCATTGCGGCGTTGTGTGCAGCGGGTGGTGTCGTCCACCTCCTCGTTCCCGTCCTCCAGGGAGGGGGCTGTGGGAGGCGCGGTGGCCCTACCAGCCGGGCCCCCCTCCCCTGCCACAGGTCCCCGCAGTGGTTGCTGTGGAGGAGGAGGAGGCGGAGACCCCACCTGAGGCTGCGGATGACCCGGTGGAGGAGGAGGGGGAGGGGGAGACCCCACCCGTGGCCACGTATGACCCGGTGGAGGAAGAGGAGGACCACCTGTGGGAGCAGCCCTCAACCTCCGCGGCGGCAGAGGCGGCAATGGCAGTGGCGGCACCACCCACACCACCATCTGTGGCCACAGGGCTGTGCGACCAGGCCACCCAGACGGGACGGAGTCGGTCTGCCATGGCCCAGTGCCACTGTAAGTATCCCCCTACCCCCCACCAGGCTGGGAACGGGGTCCGGAGGCCACGATGCACTACACCTGCAGGCCACTGCCATTGGCAGGGCACGTTGCAGCATGGTGGCTGGTTGGCTGCTGGAGCCCAGAGGGTTGCCCGTAAGGGGATGTCCCCTGGCCCCTATGTGACTACTCCATGCCAGCCAGCCGGTGCCCGTGGGAGCTGACACGGTCCAGGCCCACAGCCCAGGGTGGCAGGGAACAGCTGAGTGGGTTCCAGGGATGGTGATGCCACGGTCAGGGCTCTGGGGTGCCTGAGGAGAGCAGTGTAGTGATGCCGAGGCCTGGCGGCATTGTGGCCATCTGTATCGCCCTGGCAGGGTTTCAGCGAGCGGGAGGGCCTCCAGCTGATGAGCGGGGCAGTGGCCCAGGGGGCCTCGGAGGTTCACCCGGGTGGGGGACCCTCAGCACAGAGTGCCTGCTGGCACCCCTGTCTCACGCTCCTCTCTCCCCCTTGCATTCCACAGGCACTGCACTGGCGCTGAGGCGGGTCCAGCAGCACGTGGACCTGGGGAGGCAGGAGGCGGCAAGTCGGGAGGCAGACGTCTGGCGACGCCTCCAAAACATTGAAGGAGCAGCCTGGTCCCTCCATGGCCAGGTCCAGCTCATTGTGGGCAACCTCCGGCAGGTACAGCGGCGCCCATCGCTGGTGATGGAAGGGACCATCGTGGGCCAACTGGAGGAGGTTCTGGCCAGGCAGAGGGACCTGCTGGCAGTCCACACGGTCCTGCTGGTCAGCCTGGGCATAGCTCCTGCCCACCCCACTCCTGAGCCCCCCATCTGCCACCAGGACTGTGTCCCTTTCCCCTCCGCCACCCTGTTGTTCTGCCCTGTGCCCCCTGTTGGGGCCCAGGCCTGTTTCCAGGCCATTGTCATGGCCATTTTGAACCAAAGTTGTACCAAACCAAAACCAAAGTTTAACCCTGAACTGTTTTAAAGTAAAGAGTTTATTTTTGAAAGTTGCTCCAATCTGTCTGGCCTCTTCATCTGTCAGGGACGGGATGCTGTGGGGCCTCTGGGATGGATCCAGGTGGAGGCTGCAGCAGGCATGGCGGGGGCCCGGGGGAGGAGACCAATGGACGTGGAGGTGCCAGGTCCCTGGGGAGGGAGGGGCTTGGGCAGGGTTAGTGGCGGGTCGGCCCTTGTGGCGACATCCAGCTGCTGTCCCCCCCTCCCTGCAGGCTGCCAACTGACCTGAACGTCACGGTCCGAAGTACTCAGCAGTGGCCGCCTGACGGCAAGCGATGCCACGGGGGTCCTGCCCTGGGCGCTGCGCTGGCTCCTCATCTGGGGATGCCACCTCCATGGATGCCTGGCCCGCCCCCTCTGCCCCGACAAGTGGGTTGTTCCTACAAAGGCAGAGGTTGTGCAACATGGCGCACACCACAAACAGACAGGCGGCCTTATTGGGCGTCCGCATCAGGCGGCCCCCAGTCAGGTGCAGACAGCGAAACCTTTGCTTCAGCAACCCAAACGCTCTTTCGATCACCATGCGTGTGGCGCGGTGCGCCACGTTAAAGCGTGCCACCGGGCCCGGGATGTCCGCCGGAAAGGGCGTGAGGAGGTACGGGCGCAGGGGGTATCCCCGGTCACCTGCGGGTGAAATGGTGGTGTGAAACAATGCCGTGGGCCATGCTCCCCTCCTTCCCCACCAGGCCCCCAAATCTCACCTAGGAGCCAGCCAGCCCCGTCGGGCCAGCCTTCCAGGAGTCGTTTGACAGCAGAGGCATCGAAGATGGCAGCATCCTGGACGCTGCCCGGAAACTTCACCGTGAAACTCCCCCAGGCGCTGTGTCACTCACCTGTGCCCGCCTCTCCTGGCAGCTGGGGCAGGTGCAGCTGGGGCTCTTGGCCCCAGTGCCGTGGCTGCTGCTGGAGCCGAAGCCAGTCCTGTCGCCACCGTTGTCACTGCTCGCGCCGCTGGGGAACGGTCTCCATTCGCAAGAGCCGGGCCTGACGCTCCTGCGCCTGCTGCTCAGCGTGTAGCTGTGGATGCTCCTGGGCCCAAAGCCTCTCTCTCTCCCTCTGCCGGCGCCACTGGCGCAAGCGCGACTGCCGCCACCGCTCGAGCCATGGCACCAGTGGCCACGGCAGCCGCCTCCTCCGGCCCCTGCGCTGTGGCTGGCCTGCCTCCATTCCTGGGATGCTGTGGCAGCCCCTGGACAGACTCCCCTCCCCTACAGGCCTCCCCTGTGTGTCGGGCCTCTCTCCAGCTGTGTCAGCAAGCTTCTCCTACTGGAGGACGTCCAGCCTGGCCCCCCTCCAGCAGGCTGCCAGGGACCCTTTATGGGGTGTGCTCCGCCTAAGCTCCACCCGCCATCCGCCCGTCCGGGTGCAGCTTCCGCCTGTCCAGCACGGCCTTCCGGGGTCCGTCCTGGCTGGTCCGGCTGCTAAAGTGTCCCTTCCGCCCAAACTCCGCCCGTAATGTCACTTCCGCCCAAAGTGCGCCCTTAACGGAGAGACTTCCGCCCAAACTCCGCCGTAACGTCATTTCCGCCCAACGTGCGCCCTTGACGTCGCCAGCTCCGCCCAAAGTCCGTCTGTATTAGAGGCACCCATTTAAGCTTCTCCACCATCTGCGGAGCAAACCCTGTGTCCCTCTTGTTCTCTGCGGATTGTTCTCTCGCTCTCACTCCCACCAGCCTTGTTGTCTGTCTGTCCATCTCTGCCCCTCCCTCACCCCTCCCCACCAGCACCCTCTGTCTGTCTGTGCCGCAGCCTGTCTGTCTGTGTCCCCTCCCACTCCCTGGTGATGGAAGGTGGTTCCCCCCCCCCTGCCGGAGCGCCTGCCGCAAAGCGACCTCGTGGCCCCAACTGGGGGCGTGATGAGCTGGAAGTGCTCTTCACGCTCGCAGCCGCCAAACCCGGGGTTGCCCGTGGGCATGGCAGGGGCACAGAGCAATCAGCACGGCGATCTGCCTTCTTTGCGGGCATTGCAACGGCCCTGCATGAGCAGGGCTTTCAGGAGCGCTCGGGCGATGCATGCGCCCGGCGCTTCGGCAAGTCAGTCAGGGCCCTGACTGGAAAGGTCCGGCTGCTGGTCACCGGGCAGGGCATGGCCGTGGATGCAGCGATCGCCCGTGCCACAAAGGGCAGCGTCACCGCCATACTGGCGCCGCTTGTCCGCAAGGAGGTAGTCGAGGGCGATGGCCTGGACGTCGTCATAGGTATGTATTCGGGGGCAGGGGCCATGGCCAGCCACCCCCCCCCAGCTCTGCATCCACCTAACCTGTGCACCTTCTCCCACAAGGCGACCAGGCTGCGGACGAGGCGACCAGCCAAGCCCAGCCGGGGCCCAGTGGAGTGGCCGCAGGCCACCAGCCTGCCATTAAGTATCCCCCCTCCCTGGGGTGGGGAGGGGGTGGGGACTCGGCTGCCAGCCTGACCCCGATGTCTTTCCCCTTCACAGCCCCCTCTGACGATGACAGTTCCTCCGACGAGGCCTGCCACCGCACGGGGCCCAGACGAACCAGCACATCTCCACTCCCTTCCCAGACCAGGGCGGCGGGGGACGACCTCGATCCAGGTGAGGCGGAGCCGGAGGGAAACCTCCCTCTGTCCAAATCTGACGAGGGGGAAGCTGTCCTCCCCGGGCCCTCTGCCTCGGCCGAGGAGGAGCCCCGCCAGGTGTCCTCACCAGGGGAGGGGTCAGCCAGTGAGGGGGGGCTATGGTGCCCTCCCCGCCACATCAGGGGCAGGCCCTCCCTGTAGCCGCTGCATTGGCAGGGGATGCAGCAGCTGAGGCAGCGCAGGAGGGCCCTAACATCCTTCCCCGCGCCCACAGGCCGCAGGCTGTTCGGCAGTTCCCCCGGAGCGTGGGGGACCTGCATCGCTCCCTTGAAAAGTCCCGCCTGGAGGCCGGCGAACAGGGCCACGCCGAGCTTCTGGATGCCTTAGCTGAGCTGCGGCATGACCACCGGGAGATGGTTGCAGGGCTCCAGCGCCTGGACGAGCGGCTGGAGAGGCGGGAGGCGGGATGAGCGGCTCAGACGGCAGCGATCCTTGAACTGGTCGCTGTCCAGAGGAAGCGCCTTGCCTTTGACCGGAAGCGGTTTGCCGCAGAGCGGGTGCGCAGCCCCCCGGTCCGTGCCCCCGTGCCTGCAGATGATGCCCCTGAAGCGGAAGCAGCTGGCCCAGCTCCAGCAGCGCCAGCTGCCCCCCGGGGGCGTGGCCGAGCGAGGGGCCGATGTGGCACCCCCGCCCCACGAGGTGGTAAGGCAACGTCCAAACGGCGGAGGTAAGACCCCCCTTGTGTGTGACTTTCCCACCCCCCTCCTTTCCTTCCCTCCCCCGCTCCCCCCCATGAATCCCATGTGCAGCCTCAACGTGGCATGGGGGTGGCAACAACTGCTGCAGGAGGGAGGGGACGGCCACTCTCCCCTGCAGCAGGTGGCAAATGCACAGGGTGCCCGGCAGCAGCTGGCTCGGGCCCAGCGCTCCCCTGTCACCTGCCCTGCACCCCCCACATGACTGGCACAACCCCCCTGCCTGCGGCCAGCCCCTTTGCGACCGGGCTGCGACAGACCCTGCGGCAGCTGCCATGGATGGATGCTGACACATGCAGGCAGCTGCCATGGATGGACGCTGACACATGCAGACAGAGGCGTGCACATGCCCGAGCCAGACACGGAGCCTGGAGAAGAGCCTGCCTGCCTGGGAGGTAAGTGTTGCCTGGATCCTGGGGTGGTGCTGGGCCACAGAAACTGCAGCCTGCCTAACTCAGGCATAACTCTGACCTACCTCAGGCATAACTTCTGCCTAACTTAGGCTGCACTTAGGCCACACTTATGCCTGACTTGGAGAGGAGTTGGGTTGGAATGGGCTGTACGTCTCCTTGTTTAGGAGTGCCCTCCTTGTTCAGGAGTGGCTGTTCTTTTCTCCTTGTTCAGGAGTGACTCCTTGGTCAGGAGTGGATTCAAACCCCCATAAAGTTCAACCACCGCCCGAAGTTGCGTGGCCTTGTCTTGTGCTGGCAGCTGAGGGGCTGGGACACCCTTTATGACAGGCATCATTAAAAAAAATGTAAGAGGAAAGGTCGCCTGAAAGCGTATTTCTTAACCACAGTAGGATCCCTGTTCTCTTTCTCAAGAATGAACACAACCCACTTAGCAAGTGGCAACTTCGCAGAGTGTGCATGCAAAGTACAGTATTTGAGAGGACAGTTAAACTGTATCATCTCATCAATTCCGTGGTAAGGATAATTTTACTACATTTTTCACGTGTAATCAGAAATCTGGGGAAGGACAGGAATGGTGACTTCTCCTTACTGCTTAACCAAACTGTACAAAATCACCAGCTTTCCAAGTGGTCACTTGTACACATGCTCTGCTAAATTACCATTTATCTGCTAAATGATCTGCTAAATGACCATTTAGCAGAATATTATCTGTATTCACCTTCTATTGTATTGCCAACTCAGACAAGGTATAGTGCTTGAAGTCCAATTAGTACATTTCTGCCTTGTTTTTAATGTAACATTTGGAAAATAATCTGGTTTTGGGATCTCTGAAGATTGGTTTCCATAAAGAAAAGTACTGAGAAAGAATTGATGGGTCCTGCAGATGTAATGTAAGTCATCAGAAACAAAGAGGCACTACCTTTTCTTCTTGTTTTTTTAAACTCATTTCTGCTCCCTCAATTCTCTATCTACGTTCATATTTCCTCTGAAAACTTTTCTACCTTGTCAAAGGCTCCCAAGTTTTCACATTCTATTATAGCTTTAATTTCAACTTTGTAGCTATGAGAACCAAGGCAGCAATCCTAAGCATATGTATCCATCACGTATCCCCCATTGAACTCAGTGGTACTTCTGTTTAATATAACGCAGTAAATCCTATCAATGCACAGTTACTATCAAAAAATGAGTAGATAAGGCCTTGTAAGATGTATGTGATGTGTGCACTGCATGCAAGATGAATCAGATCTAATGATGGAGGCTGGAGGTAACAGAAGAATAAAACACTTGCAGGAGTCTTGCATAAAATGCATAACTGACATAAGTGAATGTTGTACACAATCACTTTTAGGGGATAGGGTGGTGCTGGTGCGTGTGTGTGACATTACTGCATTCAGTTACTCAGTAACTTTCTGAGTTTGCAGCAAACTGTCACCAACAGATCTGGGATGGATGGGATGTGGAGTTGAATAATTTTCTACAACATCTTAATGAGATTCACCCCTCTATAACGTTGACCATAGAGAGAGAGAAGGGTCACTTCCCTTTTGGGATATCCTAGTTTACCGAAAGAGCTCTCACTACTAGGCCATAGAGTATACAGGAAACCCACGCATACAGATCGCTATTTACACAAAACCTTTAACCATCACCCCAAACAAAACCTCTAACCATCACCCCAAAACATCAAGAAACTTTTTTTCAACAATAAGTAAATAAATATGGCACTATCATGGCGGTGCCGCGAATTCTGAGCTGCTCTTGTGATATCATTTTAGCCAGGGAAAGAACATGGGACAGGAGAGTGGTCCACAGGCCTACTGACATGAATTAACGTTCGAAGGCCCCACGCCAGATGTCAGGTGCACCACTTGAGGGGGGAGCAGAGAAGAACTCGGCACCAGTGGCTGAACGGATGAGTGCTTACCTGCTGGGCCACACCACTGTTTGTGCTCCACACAGCGGCCAACATTGTCTGGAGTGGCTGGACGGCCCCAGAGCAACCTGCTCACTCCCATGCCCTTTGGAGGGTGATGGAGCAGAGTTGTGGGAGTTCACGCCTCACACTAGGACAAGCAATCTCCAAAACGACAAGGAGCATCACAGGCCACAATTCACCTTCCAGCGCTTTACCCACACAACTAGTAAGCGGCCTGAGGCCCCGGCCTGACATGGGGGACAAAAGGGAAAAGAGGCCCAATCCCCCCCCCCCAGGGTAGTGGAAGGGAGGAGAAGGCAACCAAGGCCACAAACCTATACCCTGAGACACAGGCCCAAATACTGACAATGGTACATTCAGCGGTAGAAGGGCCTGTCCAAACCCACCTTGGGCAAGATAAGCTCCACAAAAAACCAGAAAAAGAGACACTACTATGACCTGAGCTCTACTCAATCTGACTAGGCTTATCAGATTTTCCCAGTTGCAAACCAGGACCCCCCCCCCACAATTAATACAATTAATTAAATTAAATTAATTAAAATCAATGTTATTTAAAAAAACTTGGGTGCAAAGTCTGTTTTGCTGCCCGAAGGGCGGTCCGATTTTTTAATTAATTATTTATTTTTTAGCCAGCCAATTAATTAAATAAATTGACTTGCCTGTCCCATAACAGTACAATAATATAAGGACAGTGTGCCACCACATCACGCAGTACAGGCCAGGCCAAGACAGGCAAATATAGAGATCATGGCGTCTGGGCATGCACAAAGTTCCTTTAGTTTTCATGACATGCTCAATCAGCCTCCACAACAACACTCACTCCACCCACTGCCACTACATACTAAAAAAACCTAAACACACAGCACAGCACACAAATTTGAAGTACCGTACAACAAAACACCCTCAAGCAGCTGAAGACACCTCAGACCCTTACAATACAATACACCTCTTGCAAAAGTGCACCCCACCAAAAGTGCACTTTCTGTGAAGCAAAACACACAGAACAAACGAAGCTAGCAGGACATCACAAAATTTCTTTGCAGATCAGCCCAGCCCAGCCCAGCCCTCCCCATGGACCTAGCAGGACAAAATGGACATCACAAAGTTTATTTGCAGATCAGCCCATTCCCACCCCCAGCAGGACAAACTGAGATCAGCCAGCACACTTAACCCCACTTCTTCCCCCACCCTACAGCTAGCAGGACAAACTGCTTTCCTTGAAGCAACAAACATTGCATTTTCTCAAGTGCAAAGAATTAAGCAGGCAAACCTCGTTATCATGTTGCAAAGACCCCTCTGCTCTCCTGCTGCTGCCAAAGAACCTAAGGGCTGTGAGGTCATGCTGCTGAGGCGGAGCTGAACTGTAAAGCTCTGTGCTGCTCCTAATCACATGATCAGAACCACTGAAGCCTCCTAGGCAGCCATTTTGTTTAGGGGAAATTCCAGCGGCCATTTTTTCCAAAACAAAATCGGGAAAAAAGTCAAAATTTTAAATGGACCAGGGGGGTAATGGGGGGCCAGGGGGGGCAGGACATATCCAGGACAGGCCCCCCCCAATCCCTGACAGTCCTGGAAATTCTGGGACAAATGGTAAGCCTAAATCTGACCCTACCAGAAACAGAGTCCACACTGCTACAAAGTGGAGGGTCCACTTCCAAATTCTGTTTCGTCAAGGACCCGTTAAGCCAACCGCAGTCCCCTTCCCTGAAACATTCCAAAAGGTCTTGGATACAGAGTGGGAAAGTCCAATTCAATCCAAACAATCCTTTCATCCCTACAGAGCCCCCCCCCCCCCCCGAGACCAAGAGATTCGGGCAGGGCACCTAACAAATGGAACAAAACCAGGGTTTTCCCCAAATGTAGCTCACAGGAAAACCGTGGAGGTCCCTCTAACAAGCCCAACAAGGAGCATAGGACCATCTGTCGCCAGGTCAGGAGGCAACTCCGTTCCTATTGGAGGGCATCTCCTAGCTTTTGCTACCCACTGACAGAACATTACCTCTGACCACTAGATGATAAAACAGTCTCCAGGGGCTACTTCCTAGAACTCTGCAAAAAAATAAAAAAAAAAACAACAGGAACTGATTCTGGAAGGTTCCTGTTGAGGTCTGGAGAACTAGAAATCCTCAGGTCTTGTGCCTAGGGATAAATATGTTGAGTCACTGTTCTTTACAAAATGTATGTTGTTCTGTTCTGCACCTAGCTATTCCTAATTACCAAGTGTCTGCAGCTGATTTTGGGTGTGCACCTAAGTGCAAACAGTCCTCCTCTCTGATTGGTGCAGAAAAGATCCCTGACATATAAAAAGCAGGCATGCAGCCACACCTTTGGAGGGGGAAATAGAGGAGTCTGGTGTTAGACTATGGCAGAGACTAAGGTAAAATGGTATGGTTACATGTCTGGCAAAGGTAACCCCTGACAATTAAGTCCAGTTGTGTCTGACTCTAGAGCAGGGGTGCACAATATATGGCTGCAAGCGAGCTGCTGGAGGATTTCCTGTGGCCCATGAAGAAATTGGGGATCCCAGAGAGTGGGTGCCAGGAGACTCCAGGCGGTGCTTTGATTGCTGCCAATCAGCTGAGTCTCCTGGCGTTCAGCCAAAAGCTGAATGAGCTGTGTGTGCGTTTGGCCAGGAGCTGAAAGAACGGGTGCAGAGGTTGGGGCTGGCTTGTCCCGTGTGGGGAATTGCTGCTGCTTTGAACTGGGCTCGCAAGCAGTCCCCAGGGAACCCCTTTGTTGCTCTTGCAGCCAGCCCTCTGCCCAAATGGGGGTGCTCTCAGGAGCTGAACAGGTGAGGAGGTTGGGGCCAAGAAATCGGGGATCACAGAGAGCTCCAGCTGTGTTGATGCAGCCTTGTCCTGTAAGGAAGAGCCTCAGTTTTGCGCTGCAGCATTTTCTGAGATTGTCGTGGTGGAGGCAGATTTTTGGCGGCCAGATTGTCTCATCTCTCATCGATTTAACAAAAGGAGCAAGTCAAAGGTATTCTTCTATGAGAGAGGGGAGGGGGGTTCTCAGCTTTATAGTGGGGCATGACTTTTTAAAAATATTAATTATATAACTTTAACTTCTGATTTAGCTGCAAACTATTGCTTGCCATTATATTACTTAAAAATTTAAACTTGGCTGTGTGCACCAACAATCCACACATGCACCCATGATGGAGCCCATTCTAAAGCAGACCTCTCTCCCACTTAGTTGACTTCAGTCTCCTCGGTCTTCCTCTGGTTTCTGAGATTTTATCAGGCGCTTCTTATGCATTTTCAAACTTAAACCTGAAGCCCCCAGGGCTATTAATTTGTTGGGTTTTTTTAATTAAGAAAACCAAAATTATCTGGATTTGTGATACCAAACCTGTTTTTTGCAAATAACAACACACTGGAACTTTGCCCTAGTAGTGCAATAAGCAAGCTTGATTCCTGGGTCAAACTAAATTAAATCATAGTTATCATTTTGTAGGAATTGGTTGCAGTCTTGGGGGGGGCATGCACTGCTCTTGCCTGGGAGAGGGGAAAGGCCATGACTGGTAGGGAGGGTAGGATTTGCAAGGTACAGAAAAGGCTGTCACCAACTAGTCAGAAAAGACACTGGGCTGGGGTGGAAAGGGGGGCAGTTACTCTCCCCCTACTAAATAATGCCACTTGCCCAGATAGCAGGGTTACTACACAGGACCACAGCTGCATCTAATCCACATACCCAAGTTGTGATCAAGCCTTTTTCTCAACTCCTTCACAGAAACATCCACAACAGTTCTTGGAAAAGTTGTCTTTTCCCTTCAAGAATCCCCTTCTACGCTTCTGCGGTCTCCAGGAATCCCCTTCTTCAGAGGAACACAGGTCAGGACCCAGGAACAGAACATTCAACAACATAAGTACATAACTCTTTGCAACACCTGTTGAGTTTGTATTTATTTATTAATACGTTGCTTCTGCGGTCTCCAGGAATCCCCTTCTACGCTTCTGCTTTACTGCTGCAAGAATTTGAAAAAATAAGTTGGCGTTTCACTTCAGGAATCCGCTTCTGCTTTACTGCTGCAAGAATTTGAAAAATAAGTTGGCTTTTCCTTTCAGGAATCCACTTCTACACTTGATTGGCGATTTCTTTTCCAGTAGTTTCTTTTTCCAGTAGTTTTCCAGTAGCTTCTGTGGTCTCCAGGAATTTTGGTTGTGACATTAAAGTTTTTGGGGCAACTTTATAAAATGGGTGATAAAAAGAAGCGGAAGATCGAATCAGAACATAGAGTTTTTAATCCTGAGTGGACAAATAAGTACTTGTTTACTTGCAGTACTAGAGACAAAATATTGTGCCTCGTTTGCAGAGAAGTAATAGCCATTCCCAAGGAATACAATCTTCATCGCCATTTCGAAATAATCCTCCTGGGACGCACCTCGCGTCCCGGAAGCGTTTACCCTGCTCCCGGGGGGGTGCGCCCAGCGACGCGTTCCTCTCCAAGATTCCGGCCAGCTGATTGGCTGGCCGGATCACGTGACACCCGACGCCGGCACGAGGGAGCTGCGCGTTTATTGCAGCTCCCTCAGTCGGCGTTCGGGGAGCAACGGGAGAGGACGCATCGGGCTGAGCTCCGTTGAGACGGCCCGGCGCGCCCCCCCCGTGAGCTTCTCAGGCGGCTAGGCCGCACACCGAACCCGACGCAGCTCTGCAGAGCGCTCACGCTCCAACGACGAGCTCGGACGTGCTCCCCTGAGGGCGGCCGAGCCGACGAGGGACTGGGAACGCGGTGGATAAGGGTGGGGCTGACCCCCCCTGCTGCTCTCTTCAACAAGGGCTTGGCCCTGCGGGGCAACAAGCTCTCCAACTGGGGGTGTGAGGACCCCCCCCACCAGCTCCTGGTGGGCAACTCGTTGCGGGAGCAGCGTTCTAAGTGGGGAGTGGGGCGCACAGCCCTCCCCACTAGGTGATATCAGTAAAAAGCAAGACACTACACATTCCCTTGAGGTGTTGGTGAGGCAGCATGGCCAAGAGGAGGCAAAAACGAGGGGGGCGGGCTCCCAAAAGACCAGCACGCCAACCACTCCCAGAGTCCTCATCCTCTGATGAGGATGATGCAGCCGCCAGATATAACGCAATAATTGCGCGTTTGGAGGCTCTGGAGCGCGAAAAAGCGGAGAGGGACGTGGGCCTAGGGACGTGGGCCTAGGCAACGGGGGCAGCACATCTGCGGCACCCGAGCCCGCCCGGCGCTCCACTCGCAAAGGGAGGGGGGCTAAAATGGTGTTATCGGCACAGGTTTTTCCTGCGGTTGGAGCTACTGCCCCTTCCAGTTTTGTGGAACCTGAAGATCCGCCGTTCGAATTGGAATCGGCGGTGGCAGGTGAGGCTTCGCCGCTTTCTCCCCCGGGT
Source organism: Plestiodon gilberti rubricaudatus (assembly GCA_026170595.1). Taxonomy (NCBI): domain Eukaryota; kingdom Metazoa; phylum Chordata; class Lepidosauria; order Squamata; family Scincidae; genus Plestiodon; species Plestiodon gilberti. The sequence continues at coordinate 129,182,460 of JANXHW010000003.1, read as the reverse complement.
CTGGGGGATGTGTGGGGTGGTACGACGGGGTCTGGTGGGGCCAGCAATGCGGCCTGGTTTGCTCTCTTTACGAGCTTACTAGCTCGCACGGGCGGCCCGGAGGCGGGGGCACAGCCCGCCCCTCCGGTCGACCTGGGTCAGGGCTCCAACACTATCCCACCGGATACTTCAGCCCAGCCACCTTGGCCTCCATGGACACAGCCCAGCGGGGCATACGGTGGGGCGCAAGGGCTCGCCGGATGGTCAATGGCGCTTCCCTCGACTCCGGGATTCACCCCGGAGCCGGAGGACGACCTGCCGCGCCGGGCTTATGGTGACATGGGCTGGCCTCTCGGCTGGCATCTCGCCCTCGCCGTGAAGGAAAAGATCTGGCGAGGCGAGTACGTGGACATGTTCAGCCTCCTACAAAAGGAGCCTGAACTTGTCCAGCGTGTGGGGGACCCTCTCAGGGACTAGGACGTGGTCCGGCGGCGAAAGGTAGACAGAACTTGGGTGAACTGGCTATCTGGTTACTCTATATACATGGCAGTGGTGCTTCAAATGCACCCCCAAAAGGCCCAGGCCCTGATCAAGCATTTGGACACCGTCCATAAAGCTTCCAGGGAGTACGGCGGGGCCGGTTGGCTGGCTTATGACGAAGGCGTACGCCTGCGCTCGGCCCACGACCCCGCCGTTGACTGGCGCGCCCCTCAATGGGAGATCTGGAACCACACGGTGGTCCCAGGGGGGCCCACCAAGGGCGACAGATCTGACAGCGGGCACCTGATTGCTCGCGTACAGAGCGGCCAGGCCAAATCAGGCACTGGCAACCAGTGGGTTCAACCCCCGCGGCCCTGTTTCGAGTATAACACAGCGGGGCGCTGTGGCAGGCAAGGGTGCTCGTTCTCACACGCCTGCGCCCTTTGTGGGGCCAAGCACGCTCTTAAGGGCTGCGCCCGACTGTCCGGGCAGAGACCTGGCAGCCGGGGACAGCCGGGCGATAAAAAGGGCGGGGGCTCCGGTTCCAGCGCCGGCCAGCACGGAAAAGGGGCCAACGCCGATTAAACTTGGCCCCTTGCTACGGATACTGCGCGACTATCCTGACCGGAGAGCCGCGCAGCTCCTAGCTAATGGTTTTGCTGAAGGTTTCAGGATCCCGTCCCCCCACCCGACGCACCCGTCCTGGGCTGAAAACCTCAAGTCCGTGGCGGGTACGGAGGAGGTTGTGCGTGCCAAACTAGGGAAGGAGTTGGCGGCGGGGAGAATAGCTGGTCCATTTGAGACCCTCCCCATTCCCAACCTGAGAGTGTCCCCGCTTGGCGTCGTGCCTAAGAAAGTTCATGGTGATTAGACTGATACACCACCTTTCTTTCCCGCACGGCGCCTCCGTCAACGACGGCATACCAGAGGAATTGGCTTCCGTAAAATATATGTCCTTGGATGCGGCGATCGCGATTTTGCGCGGCTGTGGAAAAGGGGCTTTGATGGCGAAAGCGGATATCGAATCCGCTTTCCGCCTCTTGCCTATCCACCCAGACGACTTCTGTCTGCTGGGCATCCAATTTGAGGGCAAATATTACTTTGACCGGAATCTTCCGATGGGCTTGTCACTGTCGTGCTCGCTTTTTGAGGCATACTCCACGATGCTGGAGCATGCCACCAAGGAGCGGGCCGGGATCCGGTCGGCCGCGCATTACTTGGACGACTTTCTTTTCATGGGAAGGAAGGGGTCCAGGGAATGCCAGACATTGCTGGACACGTTTATCCTGCTCTGCAGGGAGTTGGGCGTCCCCTTAGCGCAACATAAGTTAGAAGGACCCACCGCACGGCTGACCTTCCTGGGAGTAGAACTGGACTCCGAGGAAGAATGTTGTCGCCTGCCGGCAGATAAGCTGTGCAGGTTGACGGGGCTTCTGGAGCAGGCCATAGGGGCACGCAAATTGTCCCTACGGGAGCTGCAAGTTTTGGTGGGTCACCTGAACTTTGCTTGCAGGGTGGTCGCCCCAGGCCGGGCCTTCCTCCGGCGTTTGTGTGACGCCATGGTGGGGGCGCGACGGCCACACTTCAGAATCAGGATCTCCAGCTCCATGCGCGAGGATTTGCGCATCTGGTTGGTTTTCCTGCGAGGGTTTAACGGGATCTCCTTCTGGCGCGCAGAACGCCTTCTGAACGCCACGCTGGAAGTCCATTTGGACGCGGCGGGAGGCGCAGGTTTTGGAATTTATTTTGGGGGCCGCTGGTGCGCAGCACCCTGGCCCCCGGCCTGGGCGGAGAGTGCACTTGTGAGAGATCTGACTTTCCTGGAATTGTTTCCCATTGTGGTGGCCGCACACATATGGGCGGACGACTTCAGGAACGCCACGATCCGCTTCTGGTGTGATAACCAAGCTGCCGTTTTTGTTATCAACCAGCAAACCTCCCGCTCCCATCGTGTAATGCGACTTGTCAGGGCCTTTGTCCTCCAATGCCTGAGGATAAACGCCTTGTTCCGAGCGCAGCACATTGCGGGCTTCACTAATACCATAGCGGATGCTTTATCTCGTTTCCAGGAGGAGCGTTTCTGGGAGTTGGCGCGTGAAGCCCGCCTGGAACCAGAGGTGATGCCTCAATGGCTATGGCAGCTGGGCTTGCCAGAGCCTCCCACCTGATGTGGTCTGCCCTGGCTCCATCTTCCCGTACCAGCTATGCCGGTAAGGTCAGAGCCTTTAGGGATTTCAGGACGGACTTCCCCTTGCCAGACCTATGGCCGGTACCTGCGGACCACCTCATTTGTTTTATACTACACCTGTGGGACAGCGGCCTGGCAGTTCGCTCAATCACAGTGTATTTGGCGGCTATCGCCTTCTATTCCAAAGCCTCGGGATTCGGGGAAGTCACAGGGGACTTCAGGGTTCGGAAAACCCTGGAAGGCCTCCGCAGGGCGGTGCCGTCACCCCCTGACTGGCGGCGCCCGATTACTCCGGCAATTCTGGAAGGTCTGAGTAGTGCCTTTGTGGGCTGTTGCGGGTCGGCTTATGAGGCGGCCCTCTTTAGAGCAGTGGCTTTTGTCCTGTTCTTCGGCGCCTTTCGCCCTGGTGAAGTCTTGGCGTGTTCCAAAAAGGACACGTCGGGGAGGGCGTTACAATTTCAAGACCTGAGGTTCGCGTCATCCGGCGCCAGGCTTTCCCTCCACCGGTCCAAGACGGACCAGTGGGCCAAGTGATTTACCTGTGGAGGGTGCCGGGGCTCCTCCTCTGCCCGGTGACTGCGCTCGACGCTTATGTGCGGCTTCGAGGCAGTCAGGCGGGTTGGCTGTTTCGGCATGCCAACACCTCCCCATTGACCCTATTTCAATTTAGGGCAATCTTGTGCAGGGCTTTGTCCCTGCTGGGCCTGGAGCAGAGAGAGTTCGGCCTCCACTCCTTCAGGATCGGTGCGGCTTCGGCCGCGGCCTCCTTGGGGCTCCCGGCAACCGACATCCAGCGCATAGGCAGATGGCGGTCCGGGGCCTTCAAAGGTTACATTAGACGCTAATGGCGGGGCGGTGGAACCCAGTTTCTTGCCATGGTGTCGGCCCCTCCCTCTGCTGCGTGCCTGGGGGCTCGGTGGGGGCCTATAACCCAGAGAGGGGGAGGTTATAGCACTGGAAGGTACTCGGCCTGTTTGCCTTTGTGTGTTGTTATTGTTGTTCGGGTGAGGGATGTTTGGTGAACTCACCCCTGTTTCGTTTCTTTAGATGTTTACAGTCCTGCCCCGGCGAGGATTCTCCTGCTCTGACACTCCATCCTGTTCTGGGCACGGAAGAGGGCCACCGCTTCCGCCTGTGGCGACCAGCTGGGGTTAGGCAGCATTGCGTCTGTGTGGTGGGCCGCCCAACGGGGATTACTCTGCGGCCAGCTCCTTCCTCTCTTGCTGCAGTTTCTGGACATCCACCCCCCCCGCCTCAAGTCTTGCTGCTACATCTCGGTGAGAATGATCTGTGCCAGAGGTCTTCCAAGGCCTTGAGGCTACAGATCCGTAGAGACATACACACCATCCGGGCATGGATTCCGGGAGTTCGTCTCCTATGGTCCAATATGCTCCCTCGAAGGGTTTGGCGAGGGGCATTACATCCCCGGGCGGTAGATTTGACCCGTCGCAAGGTGAATGCATACCTTGGACGGGTGGTGCGTGGGTGTGATGGAGCAATTATCCCGCACCCACGCATCCGACACGATGCAGCATGGTTATTCCGCGGTGACGGTGTTCACCTTTCCCCTTATGGGGCGGACCTGTTTCTAGAAGACCTGCAGCGGGCTTTGTTTTCGTGTTTGGTCCAGTGGGGCTGGGTGATCAAGCGCTAGGCTGATCACCCGATGTGGTAGGTGGCGTGCGGAAATGGGTAGGCAGGTTGCTAGGGAATCGGCGTGCGGAAATGGGTAGGCAGGTTGCTAGGGAATCGGCGTGCACCTGGAGTTGGGCAAGGTCAGGTGGTATACCAGGACCGCTCATCACGACACTGTTACCCTCGGGTCGGTGAGGCAGGCTGGCAAACCACCTGGCTGGAGCAGGGAGGTACCATCAATGGCGTAGCCAGTATGGTCACCTGCACTGCTCAGCTGTCTTCACCTTTCAGGGTTGGCCGTGATAGGCCCCATCGGGCAATGACCGAAGGGGCCTGGAGCCTGGGTGCCCCCGCCAGATGAGCAGGGGGAGGTAAATAGCGAGCGCTATTTTCCCCCGACCAGTATCCACACGTCAAAAGGGGGTGGTTAGATGCCCCTAGTTAAGTGTTGCCTTTGCAGGTCTTCTTAATTAATAAATAAAGTGACCATTCAATCCAAAGAAGTGTTGTCTGGTGTATTTATTTCCGGGGTGTAAGGGTAAAACATTGGACACCAATGAAAAACAAATTAAAGCATCCAAATTGTTGAAAGATCTCAGTGGGGAACAAGCGTTTTTCAAGAAAATAAACTCAGAATGTGCAGCGGCTACCAAGGTCAGCTTTGAGATTTCTAAAGAAATTGCTGCTGCTGGGAAGCCTTTTGCTGAAGGTGACTTCATAAAGAAATGTATAATGATAGCAATTAATGGATTATATCCTGACAAAAAGTGGTTTTGAGAATATAAGTTTGTTTCGTATGACCATGCAGCGAAGAGTGGCTGATATAGCCAATAACCTTACTGATCAGTTAAATCAGAAGGCAAAGGAATTCAGCTATTATTCTTTAGTGATGGATGAGAGCACTGACTTAAAAGATACTGCTCAACTTCTAATTTTTGTTCGAGGTGTTGATGAAAACTTTGAAGTAACTGAGGAAGTGGCTAGCTTGTACTCCATGCGAGGTCAAACTACTGGAAAAGAAATCGCCAATCAAGTGAACAAGTGTGTAACTGAAAGGTTAGGCATAACATTTGAAAACCTAGTGGCCATTTGCACTGATGGGGCTCCATCTATGTGCGGGAAAAACCTTGGTGCAGTAACTCTGGTTGAAAGGTTTGCTGGCAAAAAAGTAACTAAGTATCATTGCATTGTACATCAGCAAGTGTTATGCAGCAAAGTTTTGAATTTCAACCATGTAATGTCAGTGGTAGTTTCAATTGTGAACTATATTCGTTCAAGGGGACTAAAACATGGGTCATTTCAGGCATTTCTTGAAGAGGTCGGTGCCACCTGCGACGATGTACTCTATCACACAGAAGTTTGTTGGTTGAGCCGTGGAAGAGTATTACAACGTATTGTTGCTCTCAAGGAAGAAATCATTCAATTCTTAGAGAACAACTCAAAAACATTCCCAGAGCTGCACAATGAAGTTGGAATAATGACCTGTATTTTTATGTGACATCACAGGTCATATAAATGACCTAAATTTGCAGCTTCAAGGGAAAAGTCAACTTATTTTTCAAATTCTTGAAGCAGTTAAGACTTTCAAAATGAAACTGAGGCTATTCAAAAACCAACTGTCAAAAGGAGAAATGTGCCACTTTACTACGTGCATGAAACATATTCTGTTGTGTAAGCGTGCCGAGTTAGGAGAAAAATATTCAAATGACATTGAACTTTTGATACAGGAGTTTGACAAAAGATTGACACTGTCCAAGTAAGACGAAATTAAATTTGAGGTAATTGGAAGATCCGTTCTCTGTGGATCCACAGAAACTTCCTGCACATTTACAGCTAGAAGTTATTGAACTTCAGTTCTCAGCAGCTTATCGAGCAAAACACAGAGAAAACAACCTTCAAGACTTCTATAAGAGTCTGGACAAGGGAAAGTTTAAAAATCTGTGAGATGGTGCTTTACAGGCTTTCAGCATATTCAAAAGTACCTACATATGCGAACAAAACTTCTCCATTATGAACTTGAATAAAAACAAGTTGCGATCCACTCTAACTGATGAACATTTTGAAATCATCGATTTCAAACATGATTCCGGAGTACGATAAACTGATTGCTGACAAGAAGTGTAATTGTTGTTGTTCAGTCGTTAAGTCGTGTCCGACCCTTTGTGATCCCATGAACCATATCCCGCCAGGCCTTCCTATCCTCCACTACCTTCCTGAGTTCGCTCATTAAGAAGTGTAATACGTCCCATTAAATAAATGTAAATAGTGAGTAAGAAACCCCTTTCTGTGGCAGCCCCTTCTACGCTTCTGCGATCTCCAGGAATCCCCTTCTACGCTTTTGCGGTCTCCAGGAATCCCCTTGCAAAAACAGACTCTAACAGCCCGTTCCAACGCAAGGGCTAAGCAGCACAAGTGAGACAAACTCAGCATAAGTCGCTTATGTCGAAGTTATGTCTGGAATGCGACCATTTACGGCGAAGTTAGGGGTGGAGGACATAAAGTCAACATAAAAGTGGGCGTTCCAGGGGCGGACCGTGGGCGTAACAGGGGCGGCAACCAATTAACGTTGGATTCCAGACCCTGGCAAGCACAGACACGCCCCTTCTAACACAAATGCTGACACAAATTTTATGTCAACCAAAAGGGTTGACATAAATTCGAGTAGACCCATAGGAACCATTTTACCTTACCCACTCCAGCCCTCTCCTGAAAATTTCTAACACCCTACTCCTGAGTTATGTCAGAGTTATGTCGGAGTTGTGGCAGCAAGGTCTGGAAACGGACAGAGTTATGCCAAAGATAGGGAGCCTATCAGCACCCAGCCCCACCCAGCCTCTTTCCCACAAAAGCCCAGCCCCAGACCTCCAGTCTCTCTCTCTCTCTCTCTCTCTCTCTCTCTCTGAGCACGTGGCGTGGGGCTCTGTCCCCCACAGCCACAAAGTGGGACTTTGTCGGTGGAGGCAAAATTCACAAACACCCCACTTCTCTCTTCTCTTCTCCTCTCTGCCCCCCTCTAGGGCAGAGAGGGCTGTTCTGGCTGTGGCCAAACTGTTTACAGCTGTGCCTGGGCAGCTGCCTCCATGCTACCATTTGCTAACCCATGTCTTTCTCCCAGCCTCTCCCCCCCCCCCACAGGCAACAACACCAGCAGGTAAGTGCAGAGCAGGGTTCGTGCTGACTTGTGGTCTGACTTCTGCCTCTTTGCATATAGAAATATATGAGACATGCCTCTTTACCAATGTGCCCTCTCATGTCTGCCTGCATTGCCTTCTCTGAAATGCCTCTTTACCAATGTGCCCTCTCATGTCTGCCTGCTTAGCCTTCTCTGGAATGCCTCTTTACCAATGTGTTGTCTGATAACTGCCTGCTTAGCCTGCCATATGCCTCTTTAACAATGTGTTGTCTCATAGCTGCCTGCTTTGCCTGCTATGATATATAGGATACATGCCTCTTTACCACTGTTGTGTCTAATAGCTGCCTGTAGTCATGTGAGCAGACAATGCCACAAGTGTGGAACTGTTAGCCTTATGTAGACACCAGCTGCCCCCCCCCCCTTTTCTCCACAGGGTCTACTGACAGGTCAGTATTGCTAGGTTTGCCATGGTTGTGACCCCCAAGGTGTGTTGTTGTCTCTCTCTTTGACCCTTTCCCCTTACAGGATCATGCTCTCCTTACACCCAGGTAAGCAGCTCAGACCATGCTATGTGTGTCACACCTATCAGCTGTGTTTTATTTCTCTCCCTGCAGGCTTTTGCAACCGACACACTGGCTTGTCTTCAATGGTGACTGCTACCACACACCAGCTGACATGTAACTCCCCCTTGTTTTTTGTCTCCCCAGGAACGTCCACTACCACCTACCTTCCTGGGAGCACCCCTGGGCCTGCAGTCTGGTTGCCCCACTATCTGGTTGCCCCACTATCGTCTGCCTCGATGCTGCCAGAGGTCAGGGAGCCAGCCCTGCAACCCTCCTCAGCTGCCAGCGCTGCTGCTGCTGCTGCTCCACCTCCCTGGCTGTCCTACTTGCTGCCCCTCCCCTTTCTATGGAGCAGGCTGTGGTTCCACAGGGGAAGAGCTTGCATCTCCAGGTCCATGAGGCACATGTGCTGCTGCTGCTGCTTTCAGATTGGCTGCTGTGACTACTCCCTGGCAGCCTCGCCTGGCCATCTCTGCTAACGTTCCAGAACAATAAAGATGCCCCTCGGGCAGAGCTCCCTTGACAAATATGTGCCCAGTGTTACACAAGTATTGGCCCCCACACACAGACAGCCCCCAGCACTCAAGCCCCTGCATGAATCCCATCCAGGGACTGCCACGTCCTTCCCTGGGAGAACACAGCAGGGGGGCTGCCAGACCCCCATGGCAAAGAGGGGAGGGGGGAGTTGGGGGGCCTCTCAGGCAGGCAAACAGTGACAGCCAGGGCGTCCGCCCATCATGAAGCCGCTTCCGCCCAAAGTCTGCCTGTAATGAAGGTGCCTCTGCCCAAAGTCTGTCTGCATAAGAGGCGCCTGTTTCTGCATCGCCTTAATCTACAGAGCGACCCCTGTGTCCCTATTGGTCTCTGCAGACCCCTCTCTCGGAATCTCTCTCCCACCAGCCTTGTTGTCTGTCTGTCTCTGACCCACCCATGCCCCTCCCCAGCACCCCCTGTCTGCCTGTCTGTGTGTCTGCCTCCCCTCCCACTCCCTGATGATGGAAGCTGGCCACCCCCCACCCCGCTAGAGCGCCTGCCGTGAGGCGCTATCGTCACCCCATCTGGGAGTGTGATGAGCTGCATGAGCCCTTTCCGCTCGCAGCAGACAAGCCCAAGGCATCTCTCGGTCTTGGCCGGGGTACAGAGCAGAAAGCACGCCGGGATGCCTTCTTTGTGGGCATTGCCCCGGCCCTGGAGGTCCAGGGCTTCAGGCAGCGCACCTGCAAGTCATGTCAGAGGCAGTTCCAGACCTCATGCGACCCCCCTTGTGTGTGACGTTCCCACCCCTGCTCCTACCCTTCCCTCTCCCGCTCCCCCCATGACTCCTACGTGCGGCCTCAACGTGGCATGGGGGTGGCATCGCCTTCTCCGGGGGGGGACGGCCACTCTCCCCTGCAGCAGGTGGCTGATGCACAGGTTGCCCTGTGGCGGCTGGCAAGGGGACCTCGCTCACCTGTCACCTGCCCTGTGCCCACCACATGACTGGCGCTTCCCCCATGCCTGCGGCCGGCCCCTTTGCGACTGGGCTGTGACAGACCCTGCGGCAGCTGCCATGGATGGACGCTCACACATGCAGACAGAGGCCTGCACATGCCCGAGCCAGACACCGAGCCTGGAGAGCCTGCCTGCCTGGGAGGTAAGTGTTGCCTGGATCCTGGGGTGGTGCTGGGCCACAGAAACTGCAGCCTGCCTAACTCAGGCATCTCTGACATAACTCAGACATAACTTATGTCGAACTTATGCTGAACTTAGGCCACTCGTATGCCAGACTTGCGGAGTAGTTGGGTTGGAATGGGCTGTGAGATACGTAAATTACAGTCATTTAACCCTATAATTCTCTGCATTAAAACATGAGCTAAATTGTTTATCAATCCAGCCTTTCAATATTTTTAAATGTTCTTTTAACACCTGTGGATTGCAGAAGGAGATGGTTTTAAAGGGGGATTAGACAAATTCTTGGATTGTTCTATTCACAGATGCTGAGAACCAACAGCTGGCTTTTATGCCTTATTTGTGGCCTTCCTGGAAACATATGGCTTCCTGTTAGGAACAGGATGCTCAAGTAGATGAACCCCCTGGTGCGATCCAGCAGGGCCTTCCTTACACTCTTTATGTCTCACGTTCGTCTTTGCACTCTCTAGTGCTCTAAGCACAAATAAACTAAAAGTGTGCCAGTTCTAAATGACTTTGTGGGTCTCTCTCTCTCTCTCAGGAACGGACATAAGATTTCCAGTGTGCAGGTTTATTTTCAAACACACTGTTCATAATTGGGACTCGCTTGAACATTTGGAGGACGTGATTGACAGACAGCATTGTTTCAGTCTTTCATAAACCCAGTTGGAATGAAGCTAGAAGGCAAAAAAGGAGCTTTTGTAAGCCAAAGAATGAAGAGTGTGAAACGGGAGCCTGTATTGCCTCCAGCCACTCCAAATAGGGTTAACTGAGGCTTTGCAAGCTTTGTCCTTTTCTTTAGATTGTGACTCTTTCCAGAGAAGAAAATAATTGATTACCAGTGCTGGCATTTTGCTCTTTGGAAGAACAGTATATTGTATGTGCCAAGAAGGGTCAGGTCAAGCTGCCAGAAGACGCAGAGAAGTCAACAAGAAGGACATACTGCTAAATTAAGGAAAAGCACTTTCTTCTCCGGGGGGGGGGACGGCTAGGAGGAACAGCCAAGCCTTGAAAACAGGACATAAAAAGTACCAAATAAAAGACAGGATGTGCTTGGAAGCTCAAGAGAATGGTACCAAGGCACTGTACAACAGTGGTTGAGTAAAGCCCGACCCACACCGCACGATTTCCGGTGCGTCCCAGATACGCGTGGAGCTGTGTGGTCACCATTCCGGAAGAGAGCAGCTGAACGCGGGAGGGCTGTGCTCTCCCGAGTTCCGGCGTGTGCAGAAAGTTGTTTGCCCATGTTTTGAGGGGGCGGGTTTGCGGAGCTACTGCAGCCACCAATCAGATGAGAGGGGGAGGAGAATGGTTGCCTGCCAATCGGAACTAACTTGTCATTAGCTACATGATTGTAGCTTGATTGAGTGGCAGGCAGGGGAAGTGAGCGCTCTGGTGGTCAGTTTGAAAAGTGCGGGAAAGGATTGCCGGAAGCCATCTGCACTATTCTAGCCACATTGTTGTAGCCAAATACTGTAAAACAATGGCAGGGGAATGGTCTTTTGATGTAGACTTGGTTTGTGAAATTCAAAAAAGACCATGTCTCTACAGTATGGCCAGTAAAGACTACAAGAATCACAATGCCAGGCAGAAGGCATGGGACGAGATAGCCACAGCCCTAAACGTGACAGGTATTTCCACTGTACTGTACCATATTCAGTGTCTCCTCAATTGGAAGTTGTTGTCGGGGATTGCATGGGCGTCACTCCAAAGCAGGGGTGACGCTTGGCACCCCCTGCCACCGTGCGTCACCTACCTCCAAGTACGTTGCACTCGGCTCGTTGTGCGCATGTGCACATTTTGGCGCATGCGCACAACGCCGCTGAGGCAAAAGGATGACGCACGTCACTCCCTGTGCGTTGACATAACGTGAACAATGTACCAGAATCTGGGAAATGGCGAGTGGAGGCGTCCATGCAAACGTGCCTCCCAGCGGCTACCGCCGGACCCCAGCGTTTGATCTGGATGCATGATGCTTATGAGGAAAGGCTATAGCGTTTGGGGCTTTCCAGTCTAGAAAAAAGGTGCCCGAGGGGGGACATGATTGAGACGTATAAAATTATGTATGGGATGGAGAGAGTGGATAGAGGGAAATTCTTCTCCCTCTCACACAACACCAGAACCAGGGGACATGCACTAAAATTGAGTGGAGGGAGAGTTAGATCTGATAAAAGAAAATATTTCTTTACCCAGCGTGTAATTCATCTGTGGAACTCCTTGCCACAGGATGTGGTGATGGCACCTGGCCTAGATGCCTTTAAAAGGGGTTTGGACAGATTCATGGAGGAAAAGACCATCACAGGTTACAAGCCATGATGCGGATAAGTAACCTACTGGTCTTGGTAATAGGCTATCTTTTAATGCCAGATGCAAGGGAGTTGTAACAGGATACAGGTCTCTTGTGGTCTTGTGTGCTCCCTGAGGCATCTGGTGGGGCCACTGTGTGATACAGGAAGCTGGACTAGATGGGCCTTTGGTCTGATCCAGCAGGGCTCTTCTTCTGTTCTTATGCGCCGCCAGACGCATCCTCACCACTCCATTCACATGTGGCCTCTTGAAATATTAATGAAAGTGTAAAAATACCGTGTGTGTGAGTGTCCTACCATGCCATGCTCTGTTCAGTCGCGCTGAAGTGTGCAGGGCAGGACTGCGATTTAGAGTGTACATTGCAGTAACTTCCACCGCTTTCCTTCTCAGTTACCACTTGCACTGGAAAATGGAAGACTATATGGGACAGATACGTACGGATGTACAGGAAGAGTGGTTCTGGGGCAGATTCAGTCATAGAAGACCCTTCCTGGATTGTTTCCAAGTTCCTCCGTTTCCTGAATTCGTCAATCAAGCCTAAAAGGTACGACATCACTGCAATGTAAATTGTATTCAGACCAATCTCAGTTTAATAATGGTCTGGTGTTCCTGTAATGATTTTATGAGTAAAACATTATGGAAATGTATGCAATTGTCATAAGATGATATGACATACCTAGGGTATCGTAGCTCAGTGTTCCTCAATTGTGGTTCGCGACCAACTTGGTGGGTCGCGACCTAATTTCTAGTGGGTACTACAGAGCCTCCAATGAAAACATGGGTGATGGAAGTATCAGATAACAACTTGTCTCAAGTCCTGAGGCTTTTCAAAATCCAGATAGCTGCTAATTTCCCTTCAAAAAGCTGAGCTCTTGCAGTTTGCTACCTTGTGTAAAAACGCAGGGAGAAGAATGTTTGAATGTTGAACGTCTTTTTTCGTGTGTGTGTTTTTCCCCCCAAGTCTGTCAATGACAGGTATTGGTGGCAGAGGAATGCTGGGTCACATAACTAAGCCTTGAGGCTATTCATTAGGGCTGCCTGAATACCAGAAATGAATTGAGTTTTTTGCAAATAAACAAACAAAACATTACTTATAAAAAACTATATTGTTTCTAGATCACCTTCTTTTACAGTCTCAAAGCTATCGAGGTCCCAGTGGAGTGTCTTTTTAAAAAGTTTCACAGTACTAAGAAGGTGGGAACCACTGTCCTACATGATATCATGATATACATAACATGATATATGACATGTGTTACAATTTTCGACTTTAGCACTTCCGGAAACTACAAAGAAATGATGGCATTGAAGGACAGTGCACAGCCCTCAGCCCCCGAGTCATTTTTGGTGATCAGTGACCAGCCCTGCACCTCAAATGACGAGACAGTGACTTTGAACATAAGTCAAATTCTTGAGCATGGTGACGTTGATGAGAGCACTCAGGAACTGTACACACCACCAGAAACCCGTTCAGGTAGTACTCACTGCGCAAGCAGACTCATTTATATTACTGTAGTATTTTTAGACAGTTTATACGTCCATTCCAGGAGCTCTGGTACGTGCACATGGTTCCCACTTTTCCCATCTTTGGACCTCACAATACCTCTGTGTGGTAGGCATAGAATACAGTGGCTGGCCCAAGGAAACGCTGTATGGTACAGCGTTAAGTTTGCACCTGGGTATTACATGTCTGACACCGAGCTGTCAGATATTTGTTCAGAACAGTACCATGAGCTAAGCAAAAACATATAATTCCCATATTTGTGATTTCAGAACCTGTGGTACCAGGAAAGAAGCGACGACTCCAGCAAAATGCATTGGACAAAGTGGTAAATGCCCTGAATACACCGATGGCAATTCCTCCGGAAATACTAAATGAAAAGGAGGATCCATACTCTTTAATATTCCGAGGTTTTGCCGGGGTGTTTAAAAATGAGCCACATCAGAAGAAGGCGCGTGGAGCATCATCCAGGAGGAGATGGCAGATGAGTCCAATTAGTAACTTGACACGAATGCCACATCGTTTTGTTTTTCAAAAACAGAGTAATCTATTGTTTGTTGATTCTTTATTAAAGTCAAATTTCTTGAATTTTACACTCTGTTAATATGTCAAACCTTACTTCTAGTACTTGTGCTGGACAAAGTGCAACTGCAAAGAAACCCCACACAAACACAATACTAAGAAACGTACCTAGTTTTTATTTTGGGCAGCACAGGTGGCGCTGGAGGGCCCTGACATCCATCCCCGTGCCCGCAGGCCGTGACCCCCTCAGCAGCTCTCCCGAAGCGTGGGGGAGTTGCACCGTGCCATGGAGCAGTCCCGTCTCGAGGCTGGGCAGATGGGGGCAGGCATGCCTGGAAGCCGGCATGGATGCGCAGGCCGAGCTTCTGCGTGCCATCGCTGAGCAGCGGGACGACAACCGGGAGCTGAACGCAGGGGTCTGACGTGTGGCTGAACTGCTGGACGGCCAGGAGGCAGTGCAGAAGGACCTGGTGCCAGCGGTCAGGGAGCTCCTTCCCGTCCAGCACGAGCTGATTGCGCCTGGAAGCTATGGGGCACGACCTGGTCACTGTGCATCGGGCCCACCTTGCATTTGAGCAGGAGCGGTTTGCCGCAGAGCGGGCGTGCAACCCCGTTCCGTGCCGACCTGGTTGCAGAGCCAGCCCCTGCTGTGAAGCCAGCTGTGCCTGCTCCGGCAGAGCCAGCTGCAGACCGGGGGAGTGGCACACGGAGAACACGACGTGCCCCGCCAGCTCCAGGCTGTGGCCACGCCCATGGACAGAGTGCAGGCCGAGGTGCAGCTCTATGAACCCTCCCCTGTTTGTTGCTTTCCTTGTCTCCTTCCCTTCCCCCCATGAATCCCATGTGCAGCCTCAACGTGGCATGGGGGTGGCAACGCCTGCTGCAGGTGGGGGGGAGTGGGCACTCTCCCCTGTAGCAGGTGGCTAATGCACAGGGTGCCCTGTGGGAGTTGGCACAGGGGCTTAGGTGCGCCGCCCTACCTAACTCCTTTGAATAATGCATAGCTGAGTGCTCTGGATACCGAATAGGCTATGCTGGAATAGCCAAAATATGTGCGTTGGATTGGGCTGCCCATCAGCCAAACTTATGGCTCAGGCAATTTTACATTTATTTTATGTTAGAGGAAATGCATATATCCCAGCTGCCCTGAGCATTTTTAATGCCAAAATTTTATACATCTTCTTTATGGCATACAACTTTGGTTGCCTGCTTTCAACCCCGAGGTCGAGAAAATCCATTCTTATTTTTTGTATAAGATATTCAGAGTAGTCTACTGCGCCTCTTATGCGGCTCTGTGCCTGGAGGCTGGCCAAACCAGGCTTGAGCACCTGGCTTGGGTCAGATTCTGCAGGTATTGGCTCTCAAGTCTGTTATAAAGCAGATCTTTCTCCTTTCTTTAAGGCTATGCTTTCTGATTCTGGGCAACCTTCGGGCTTTTCTCTCTTTATTTCTAAAGTTCGTTCTATTGGGATTCCGGGTAATCTTTTAGGAATGGGATCTGTGCACTATTCTGCTCGCTGTCTTTCTCTCAGACTTCGGGATATTGAAAGTCGGGATCTACATGCAGCAGCGGCTAGGGTATGTTCGCCTCCTCGGTGGCAGTTACCAACTAATTTTGGCCTTAGTCCCAGATACCTCTACTTGCTGGAAGATTCCCAGTCTCGCCAGGCGTTTACTATGGCATGATGCAATGTGTTTCCCTCAAAGGAACTGTTTTGTGATTGTAACATGGAGGCCATTGAATCTTTGGTTCATATAGTGTTTCATTGCCCGTGATACAGAGACCTATGCACTGACTTTTTGAATCCACTACTGTGGTCCTTGTGATGAGGCAATTCTGAGCCGCCTTCTGTCGTCTGAGGACAAGTATACCATCTTGCAGCTAGCAAAATACCTCTATGCAGTCATGGTGAGACATAAATCTATAATCTCTGGCAATCCTTATGGAATCTCTAAATGACCTATTAGTTTTTATATTTATCTTTGTAAATTGGGGGGGGGGCTTCCTGCTGGAATATTTTATTGGTTTTATATGTTTGACCTGGCACCGTTGTCTTATGTGGTCATATTGTTGGTTGTTTATGCCTAATAAAGGTTGATGATGATGATGAAATAACTTCCCCAACCCCACATGAATTATGTCATGGGGAATGAATAGTGCCTGTCTATAGTGTCTAGCACAAGGCTCCTTCATGCAGGGGACAAGCAATATGAAGTTAAAATATTATCAGTTATAGAACAGGGCAATGTAAACTTGTGATCCAGTGCGCAGGGAACTAGATTCAGAACAGGAGTAACCTCACATGCCAGGGATTCATTATGTGTTGAGTGATATGTTTGCCCCAAAAATGTCCCTGTTTCTCCAGAATTTTTTGCTTTTTCCTCAGATAGATGGGAAGCAAGGATTTAGTTTCAGGCCATTTTTCAGGCCTGTTTATTGTCAAGTCCTCCTCTACTGTGGTCCTGATAAAGACCCCCCCCCCATTTTTAAAGGATTGGGCAGTCTTGTGACATCACCAGACTGCTGGTGTCCTCAGGTGCTGAGTCCGTGGGAATCTTAGGTTTACGGATACATCCAAACGGGCAATTTGTGTGACCTTAGGCAAACGTTTCTGGCATTGGTGTCCCGTCTGTAATCAAGGGGAACAACAGTGGCCTGCCTTTTAGAAGGGGTGGTGGTAGAATGCCCACAAAACAACAATAGCAAAGCACTTGGAGAATATAGAGGGTTGTATCAGTGAAATGAATAATCATCAGCCGTTGAGTCCTAACAAGCTTGGGGACCACTATTAAGCCTAATAGTACCAAGAATGCCCTCCAAAACCCCCCCCCCAATATATTCAGAAGAGATTGTTATTATATACAACCCACGGCACAATTCTGAGGACAGCAGACAGGCTTTTAAGAGAAGAACAATTAGTTTCAAAGGGCCTCCAGCGTCATGTTATTAGCATGCTTTTCTGTTTCCGCCGTTACAAAAAATAATAATCTTGTTATGGCAAATATGTAAAACTCTGCTTTGAGCATACATTTAGATAATGAATCTTGCTGCCTCTCCAGCAACAAACATGAATCTTTTTTGCTCACTACAAATATAGCATTAGGGTAACTCTCTCTCTCTCTGCCACAGTATGCCTTTCGGTGGTAATATCAGAATTAAAATAAAATTACCCCAAAAAAAGTTTACAGCTGAGATGCTCACAACCCATATCTAATAGTCTGTCTTGGGAATAATTACTAGAAATGGGTATCCAAGGGCAATAATTGTCTGCTGCTGTGAATTAGGGATGCCACAGGTGGTGCTAATCACTTGGAATGTATTGGAGTAGAACAACCGCCAAGGCAGAAGGCTGCTTAAGCTTGATTTGTGGAAGTCGTGTTGCTGGACGCTTCAGACATAAATTGACTGCATGGTAGCGATAACGCACACTCACGATGCGACAAGGAAAACAAAAACGATGCAGGTTTTCCTTTTCAACATGCAGTTTGGAGTTGAAAGAATACAGGGGGTTAAGATCAGAACTACGGTTGGATTTTTCTGTGCCGAGTCAAATGTAGGGGGGAGGGGAAATACAGCCACTTCCTTCTCTAAGAAAGGAGGCAGGAAGTAGGGCTGAGCTATTTCAGGGACTTGACATTTGGACCTTAGAGGGGGAAATCTCTTGTATTGTTGACCCATTCCCTATTAACTGCATTCGCTAAGCACCACCCCCTCCCATCTTTGCCTACACCTCCACTGTTAAAGAAACAGATACTGCCTATTCTGAGCAGTGATGGGAGTTCCTTTCCAGACTACTGAGCAACAGCAGTTTGCTCCCACCGTTAGAATTAAGCATGGGGACAAGCTATTAATTTGATTGGCCTGTTTTAAGTCCACCTCCTGTTTCTCTTTGGTTTGTTTGCTGTTCTGTGATTATCGTGACTTGGATTTAACGGTGTTTTTTGAGACTGATTTGTTATTTTTTTAAACTGTTTTGCTGTTTCTGTTTGTAAGCCACCTTTGGGAACAAGCCACAACGGGAGTCCAGCTGCAATCAGGCACACGAGAATGCTGGCTTCCAACAAGCAAGCCAGGTTCAAGCCAACATGAGGATTGCTATAACTAAGATTAAGCTCACCATTTGCATGACTGGCCAGAAATGCCCGTCACAGAAGCAAAACCAGAGGCACAGACAAGTCCTCAAACCCACACTGCCTAGCCTACAGGGCAGCTCGATCGTGGCAGGTGACAGGAAAAGCACATTACATGTGTCATTGACATCCTAAAACATCCCCCACTGTACCCATTAGCCCTGCATAAAAATCTCTGTCCCCCTCCGGTTCACTACATCCAGGATAGGAACACTGCTTTCACCACCCTAATAATGACCTTTGTTCTGTCCAGAAATGTTGAAATGTTATATGTGGCAGAAAAACCGAACATGTAGCTACTTTTTATGGCTGTGCTCGATTGCAGCACTTTCAGAAAAACAAGTGTTAATCAGTTAAATACCTTGAATTCTCTGCATACAAAATGTGTTCCTCATATTTGATAAGGGCGTGGAGCGTGTAAGCTTACCCTTTCATCATCTTGATTAATTATCTCCTTGATGCCTTAAATTTGACACCATATCAAGAGGGGATTATACACATAAGACAGATGCCCTACACTGTGAAATGGTTAGCATTTCCAACGACTTAGCAAAGAAAAAAAAATCAAACATAATACAGCCATGCCTATATCTCATCAGAACATATTGCAGCCCACAAAAAGGAATCAGATTTTTGAGATCAAGTGCTTTTGAAGATCTACATTAATTCATACCTTTGGAAAATGACCTAATCCAACCATGTAAATTCCAGATAAATTTAAATGCCAAATCAATACGTCCAAGATGTAGCTGACAATTTCTTAATAGTGCATACTCAAAAGATTTGTATACTTGACCTCAGGCCCTTTGATCCTATGGATTGGCATAAGTTGTGAGAAGTGAATACCACATCTCTTCCGGAAAGCTCATCTCCTGTTTTTGAGAGTTTGAAGGAGTATCCAGTTTCCCTTCCTCTAGAGCAGTGGTTCCCAACCTAGGGGGTCGCGAAGTGGTTTCGGGGAGGTCGCAGGAACATTCCTGGCCAATGCATTTCTGTTATTAGCTCACACCTCCCCACAGCCCAAATGGGACTGCTTATGAGTACAACTTTTAAAATGTGATTTATTTAAAGAAGTGATTTATCTTCCGACCGAGGAGGTCAGAAGCTTGGCCAGCTCTGGAGCAGCTCCAGCCCTGCGGCACCTCGAGGGGGGCCACCAGACTCAAGTCACGGCCCAGACTGAGAGCCAGCGTGGCCGTCCCCGAGGAGGTGGTGGTGAACCGCTGGAATTATGACTTTTACATCCACCGGGCCGTGCAAGTCTTCCTGGCTGGGAGGAGCCGAAAATTCCGGCAGCTATGTGACTTAATCAACGTTCTGCTTGACTTGCTCCTGAAAATCGAGAACAGTGACGATATTCATAAACTGAGGATCATTCAGCTGCTTTTCAGGGTAGACAAGGGTGAGCTGGCAGAAAGAGCCTCTGGCTGCAGTCAGCTTGTTGTGCTCTCTGGAATTGGAGCTGTTGGAGCTGGGGACCAGGCCCCTTTAAGCTGAAACACCTAGGCCTTGTGGGTGCCGGAGCTCAGCACTCTCTCTCCCCCCCCCCCCCCCGGTGAGCTGGAGCCTAAGGGCAAGAGCCTAAGGGTTCTTTGCCCATGGCTCTTCGCCCAGTGGATCAAAGACCAAGCAGGCCAGAAGACTGCATCCCGCGGCTGAGCCCACCCAAGCTGTTATACCCAGTGGGTCACCATTTGCCACCATTTGTCAGCCCCCTCCTTTCTCCTTGCACACTGCTTATCTGTGCACAGGACATCTTACGGAGATTGGAGGAGCCATGTCAGCATCAAGAGAAAGGTAGAGTGAATTATATCTGTATGTTGGTGAGGGTTGAGTGTGTAGGATTGGGGTGGTTTGGTAAGTGTGGGGGTTCTGTGAATTGGTTAGGGGAGTGGTTAACCTTGGTCTCGGTGAGAGCGAGGCCTAGGGGGGACGAGTGGGACCCCTGCCCCGGTAAGGGGGGCAAGAACTGTGGGGTGCAATGACCCAAGCCTTGGTGAGAGGGAGGCAGGGTTGCTGGACAGGAGTAGTTGGGGTTTGGAGGGAGCGCTTTTAGATAGTGGATTGACTGGGGAGTGAGGTGGTGATTGAGAGTGGTGTGGGAGTGTGTGAGATCCTTAGGTTGTGTGGTCAGGAAGTAGGCTCCGCTGAAGGGCTATACGTTTGACACCTCGAGGGAGTCTAGGGCAGGGGCGGGCGGCCACCATTAGCAGAGTGACAGGTCATGGAATATATGGCGGTGGGGGTTGGGCAGGCCATTTCAGGAGAACGAGGGTCAGTCACAGGCAGACTGTCCCTCTTTCTGGCCCTTCTCCCATCCCTCTGACATTTGGCGGTCTGGGCAACAGTCCCCTGAGTCTGAAACTGCTGCTCTTGAACGCCAGGTCAGTTAACAATAAAATCTGCCTAGTCCAGGATTTATTCCTGGATGAAGGTGCTGACCTGGTGTGTAGTACGGAGACTTGGCTGGACGAGTCGGGAGGGGCAAGTCTCTCCCAGATGTGCCCGCCAGGTTTCCGGGTATTGCACCAGCCACAACTACAGGGGCGGGGAGGTGGAGTTGCGATAGTCTATCATGATACCATCCATCTCACTGGGTATCCTGTCCTGCGGTCCACTGGGTTTGAGTACCTCCATGTCATGTTGGAAGGGCGAGACAGAATAGGGATTCTGTTGGTGTACCGCCCACCATGCCGCCCAACAGTCTGTCTGCCTGAGCTGACCGGGGTGATCTCGGCGGTGGCGTTGGAGTGCCCTCGCCTATTGGTGCTGGGGGACTTTAATGTCCACGCTGAGGCCCCGAGGACAGTTGCGGCTCAGGACTTCGTGGCCGCCATGGCAACCATGGGTCTGTCTCACGAGAATATCTGCCCCGACGCACGATGCGGGACACACTGGACCTGGTGTTTACTGCTGGGCAGGTGGATAGTGATCTGGATGTGGAGGAAATTAACATCACTCCTTTGTCATGGACAGATCACTTCCTGGTGGGATTTAGGCTTATCGCAGCTTGTCGCCTCCGCAGTGGTGGGGGACCTCATTCTATGGTCCGCCCCCGGAGGATGATGGATCCGGATGGATTTCTGAGGGTTCTGGGGGACTTTCCTGTTGCCAGAGTTGGCAACTCACCCAGCACCCTGGTTGACCTCTGGAATAAGGAAATGACCAGGGCTCTGGATCTGATCGCTCCTGAGCATCCTCGACCAAGCCGTAGAGTCAGAGCAGCCCCTTGGTTTACTGAGGAGCTGCAGACGATGAAGCGGCAGGACAGATGCATAGAGCGATGGTGGCGGACTCTGACCGGGCACGGGCTAGAGCTCACTTCAGAACCTATTCCGTGGCAGTGGCGGTGACGGCAGCTAAGAGGGCTTTTTTTTCTGCCGGCATCGCGTCTGCGGAGAACCGTCCGGCTGAGCTTTTCCGTGTAGTCCGGGGCCTGCTCTATCTGCCCCCCACCCAGTAGATGGGGCAGAACACAAGGTGGCTTGCTGTGATGAGTTTGCAAAGCACTTCGTGGACGAAGTCGATCGGATTCGGCATGACTTGGACGCCGCGTTAGCAGTATCTAATGATGTCCCTGAGGCACCTGTCTGTTCTACTTCCTGGGATTCTTTTCAGCTTGTAGAACCTGAGGATGTGGACAGGATTCTTTGGAGTGTGAGACCATCTGCTTGCCTGCTTGACGTTTGTCCGGCATGGCTGATTAGATCTGCCTGGGCGGGGCTGGCCGCGTGGACAGGGAGGGTGGTAAATTCATCTCTAAGGGAGGGGGTGATGCCGCCATCTTTGAAGCAGGCAGTGGTGCACCCCCTCCTGAAGAAACCCTCCTTGGATCCCACTATTTTGAACAACTTCCGGCCAGTCTCAAATATCCCATTTCTGGGCAAGGTGATCGAGCGGGTAGTGGTGTCTCAGCTCCAGAGGGTCTTGGAGGAAGCTGATTATCTGGATCCATTCCAGTCTGACTTCAGGCCGGAATTTGGAACAGAGACGGCCTTGGTCGCCTTGGTGGATGACCTGCACCGGGGACTGGACAGGGGGAGTGCATCCGTGTTGGTCCTGCTGGACCTCTCGGCTGCTTTTGACACCATTGAACATGGTGTCCTTCTGGGTCAGTTGGCTGGGTTGGGGCTTGGAGGCGCCGTTCTGAGGTGGTTCCGCTCCTTCCTGGCTGATAAATCCCAGAAGGTGATGCTGGGGGATACTTGCTCGGCCCCCTTGCCCTTGAGGTGTGGGGTGCCACAAAGGTCAATTCTATCCCCCATACTGTTTAATATCTATATGAAGCCGCTGGGAGAGGTCATCCGGGGGTTTGGGGTAGAGAGTCATCAGTATGCGGATGACACCCAGCTCTTTCTCTCCTTTCCACCCGACTCCAAGGGGGCGGTCGATGTCCTGAATCGGTGTCTGGAGGCAGTTGGGAGCTGGATGGGGGCAAACAAGCTGAAATTAAATCCTGATAAGACAGAGGTTCTTCTGGTCCAGAAGTCTACGACTCGGGTATTGGATCATCCTGCTCTGAATGGGGTTGTACTCCCTCTGAAGGAGCAGGTCCGCAGCTTGGGGGTTCTCCTGGATGCGCAGCTGCTCCTGGATTCCCAGGTGGCGGCTGTGGCCAGGGCGGCTTTTGCCCAGCTTCGGCTGGTGCACCAGCTGCGATCGTACTTGGATCGTGCAGACCTGGCCACAGTGACCCATGCCCTAGTAACATCTAGAATAGATTACTGCAATGCGCTCTACGTGGGCAGGATTCAGGATTTATTAGATTCATCAGTATACAACATCTTAAAAAAAGATCTGACTGTAAAAATTCTAAAGGAAACCAATCAGTTAATAAAGGATTTGGGCTTAATACAAGAAGCTACGAACAAATTGATAAAATCTGAGGCTATGTCTCCAAGACTATACGGTCTGCCTAAAATTCACAAGGAAACTGTGCCACTCCGTCCAATCTTTAGTATTATAGGCTCCCCCACATATAGTCTGTCTCAACACAGCAGCAAGCCAGGGCCCAGTACCACTGTGAGTGACCCCAACCTTGTCTGTGGAGCATTTGTTTTCCCTTGTGTGTTCTGCTGACTGCTCCCTCTCTCCCCCACCAGATTTGTTGTCTGTCTGTGGTCCACCCTTGCCCCTCCCCAGCACCCTCTGTCTCCCCTCCCTTCTCCCACTCCCTCGGCTATCCCAGGTCATGGATGCTGGCGCGCGCCACCATCCGGGAACGGAAAACGGCCATCAAAACCTCACCGTGGCCCCAACTGAGAACCCAATGAGCTGCAAGTGCTCTATGAGCTCAGTGGTGACATCCGAGGTAGCTCTTGGGTGGCACAGGGGCGGAGATAATTCAAAGCTCCGGGAAGTGTACTTTGAGATCATCGCCACAGTTCTCAAGAACCGGAGCTTCCCAGAGTGCACGGGGAAGGTCGGTCGTAAGCGGTTCATGGAGTCATATCACGACCTGCTCAAATGGGTAAGGGACATGATAACACCCACCATGACCGCTGAGGAGGCCATTGCCTGTGTGACACAGGACGGCGAGGAACTCCTGGTCCCACTCATTCGCAAAGAGGGATTTGGCCTGGACACCGCTGCTGGTATGTGCTGGGGGGAGGGGGCAAGGCTGGGCATCCCCTCAGCCCTTCGACTCCCTAACTGTGCTCTATCTCCCTCCCAGGCATGGCCCAAGGGCAGCCAGCGGAAGTCCAGGCCGCGGCAGGACGGGCCACCTCGTCCCAGTGGTATGGCTGCAAGCCACCAGGGTGGGGGAGGCACCTTCCAGCCTGACCCATGGTTCTTTCCCATCCACAGCTCATCCTGACATCAGGAGACCCTCCGCCAGTCCAGCCTGCCCCCGGTAGTGCCCCGTACCCCAAAACACGGAGCTTGCCCGCACCACCACAGCCCTGCTCCTCACTGACTGTGGCAGTGGCGGGGGACGACATCGAGCGCTCTGACAGAGCTGGAGAGAGACCTCTCTGTCCTCAGCAGAGGAGGAAGAACCCCTCCCGGTGCCCAACATGGTGGCAGAGGAGGCGCCCCGCCATGAACCCACGGCAGGGGAGGAGCCTGCCAGCGATGAGGAGGCTGTAGAACCCAACCAGCCACATCAGGGGCAGGCCCTCACCACCACCACCACCGCTGCATTAGAAGGGGATGCAGAGGCAAGAAGGAAGCTTAAGGGCCCTAACATCCTACACCATGCCCGTGGGCCACGACCAGCTCGGCAGGGTCCCCCCACGGTGATGGGGGTGTGGCCCGCCATGGAGCAGTCCCGTCTCAAGACTGGGCAGATGTGGCAGGCATCAGTAGAGTCACGTATGGATGCGCAGTCTGAGCTCCTGGATGCCCTCGCTGAATCATCTTACAAAGAATGCACCGGGAAACCATAGAGATTTTTAAACACAGATCACCACAGATCGCTTTTATTAAACAGGAACAAGATATTGCTATTTTGCTATCACCCCCAGGTATATACCTACAGATCAGATCATAGCCAATGTAGAATCCACACTAGCAGTATACAATAAAGATTCAGCAGAGGAGCTTAGGATCCAGATTGCCAATGTTTTATTAAAAGCTAAAACCCCACGTAGTAACATAAGTAGGGCAGAGGCCATGGCCATTAGGCAACTTAAAAACAACACCAATTTGATTATACTCCTGGCCGATAAAGGTAATGCTACGGTGGTAATGAACTCCGAGTATTACTGCACTAAAATTAGGGACCTATTAAGTCCTGAAACTTATAAACTTTTAAACAAAGATCCTACAAAAAAGATTTTAAAAGAAACTAATAAACTCATTAAAGAATCTAACCTTAGTTTGAAACTTAAGAATAAATTAGTAAAATCCAAGGCTTTACCACCCAGACTGTACGGTCTACCCAAAATTCATAAAGATAATTGTCCTTTGAGACCGATTATGAGTAATATTGCGGCTCCCACTCACGGTCTGACACAATATCTAGCTAAGGTGTTATACCCATATGTGGGTAACACCCCAAGCTATATTAAGAATACATATCACTTTATAGAATTATTACAATTGGTGAAATTAAAATCTGATGCTGTACTAGTAAGCTTTGATGTGGTTTCCCTGTTCACTAAGGTGCCCCTGGCCAAGGCGATGGAACTGACTGAAGAACTTACTGTCCCCAAAGAGAGGATTCCTCTATTCCACCATTGCTTAACATCTACATACTTTGTATGGAATGGGGAGTACAGAGAACAAAGAGAAGGGGTAGCAATAGGGAACCCCCTGAGTCCGGTGGTGGCGAACCTATTTATGGAAGCCTTTGAAAAACAAGCACTAGACTCAGCCAGTTTAAAACCTGACATATGGTGGAGATATGTGGATGACGTTTTCTGTATTTGGCCACATGGGGAAGGCAAACTACAACATTTTTTCAAACATTGAACAGCTTGTGTAGTGAAATTCAATTCACTATGGAAAAAGAGCAGAACAACACTCTACCTTTCTTGGATGTATTAGTAACAAGAAAACAAGATCTTTCAGTAGGGCACACTGTTTACAGAAAACCAACCCACACGGGTAGATATTTAAATCAGAACTCAAACCACCATCCTTCCCCAAAAAACTCCCTAATTAATTTGTTAATATACAGGTCAATCAATGTGTGACAGGGATTGTTTGGTAGGCTTACCATTCATCCCGGTTTGGCCGGGACAGTCCCGGTATTGGGGTGTTGATCCCGGGTGGGTCTCGGTGGCCCCCCCAGCACCACTTAAAATGGGGTAAAAAAAAATCAAAAAAATGGCCGCCGCCTTGTAAAAAATCGCAACATGCATGCGCAGAGGACAGTTAGAATCATGACTTGCTCTAGTGGGGGAGTGTAACACTCCGAGGCAGTCGCGACCGCGCCCTCTTGCCTTAAGTCGTGTCCGCCTCGTACAGAAGAGCCTGTCAATCTTTTTCTTAGGCCATTCAGAATGTCCAGCGTGTCCGCCTCGTGCAGGAGAGCCTGTCAATATTTTCCTCATTATTCCAGAAAAAAATGAGATTGGTGATTTTGGAAGAGAGGAGGAGGAGGAGGAGGAGGTGGCTGTGCCCCTACAAAAGGTAGCTGGCGGCCCGCGTTTTCATCTTTGTAGCCGGTGACTCGTGTGGTTCAGACGGACTAGACGCGTCATCGTCGCTGGAGCGAGAGACGACAGAGAAAGAGAAAGAGAGAGAGAGTTTAAAACTTTTAAAACTTTCAGTGTGTTCAGCACCGACACACTGGGTCCGGTCGACGTAGAAGAAGAATTATTTTCTTCCAGATCATCACTTCAAGACTTCAACAATATCTTTTTGACTGCAGCTGCCTGGTCGGTGAGTTCAATGATTTGATTAGTGACCTGGCCCCCTGGGGCTTGTTGGGGCGGTCAGAAACTGTGTTTTCGGCAGGGCAGGGGGTAGCGGCGGGTGTGCAGCAGTAGCGGGCCCAGGTGGGAGGGAGGACAGGTAACATTGCGTGCGTGTGTGTTTGTACTAGACTAGCTCTTCTTGCTGACTGATTGGCGACTGATTGGCGACCCCTTTGCTGCTGCAGAAGGAAGGCTAGCAGGTAGTCTCCCCATCCCATCCTATTTTTCTTCTGTCTTTTTTTGGTTGCCCGACTCGGTGGTTGTTGTTGGTCTCTCTTGTTCGCCTGCCACCCCCCTCCCAAAACCCTGCGATCCACATGTGACTATCCCGGCTGGCACGCTTCTTCCAATTGCTGTGCTGGCTAGCTGAGGACCGGACAGAGTAGTGATTTTTTGTTTGTATTCGTCTGCCCAGTTCCATCCACGTTGTCACAGGTGCCTCCACGGCAGCAGCACCCACTGGTCGGTGCTGCTGTGTGTTTGTATATGTTTCGCAGCGGTGGGGGGAGGTGGGAGGGATGTTCCCTTCTCTCTTGATTTTCCAAGCAGAGGCGATGCTCCGTTGGGGTCCGTGCCGTGCGAGCCGCCCTTCCTGGTCCCGTACAAGCTGGCGGCAGGAGGCGCCGCAGCCGCGGCCGCCTTCCTTCGCCAGCTTGTACGGGACCAGGACGGGGCGGAGCGCACGGCACTGACCCCAACAAATGGAGCGACACCTGTTGATTTGGTTTTTCTGTTCTCCCTCTGCTGCGGAGTGGCTGGCTGGCTGGCGCAGCGCAGCATTTTTTTTTTGTCTCCTAGTGTTGTCCGGGGGTTGAGTATGGCGGGGGCGGAGGAGGAGGGGATGTTCCCTTCTCTCTTGATTTTCCGAGCAGAGGCGACGCTCCGTTGGGGTCCGTGCCGTGCGAGCCGCCCTTCTTGGTCCCGTACAAGCCGGCGGCAGGAGATGTAAGCTGTTGCACAGAGAAGCCCCTCTTTGATGGCTCCAATACTGCTATTTTTCCCAACTTCCTCCACATCTCTCTTATCATGTTTTGTTCTGCCTAACTAATAGTAAGACCTGCCTTCCCCGGTCCATGTTTTATTCCCATCTGTCTTTAACAGTATTTCAGCATAGGAAGGAAAACAAACACTGCTCTTGTGAAGCTGGGTTTGTGGCTGCCACGTGCTGCTGCTCCTGCTGAGCATGGTCTGTGGGCGCTCTGGTCTCTCCCTTGCTTTCTTCCATTTGACCATTAAAACCAGCTTCCTCCCTCCATCTTCCACTGACCACCCTCCTACGATCATTTTTACTTTTACTAGGAATTATATCCTTCTCTGATAACTACATCTCATCCCTTGACCTCAACAACACCAAGCAAGGGCTATTGGATTCCGACAGCGAATTGTTGCACGCTCCTTGGCGGACTCTGACTTTCCTGTCCACCATTCTGCGCCCTGTCCAACAAACGTTATCCTGCTGCCAAGATGTCCAGACCGTTCCTCTTGCTGTGTGGCTTTCCTGTCTACCTCTTGAACCCGGCACCGTGCAACTGCCTGCCTTGGCTACTGTGCCCAACATTCTTCGCTGACTCGCAGCATGACTCTCTGTCTGATGGCAGGACAACGCCAGGACTTGGAAGGGGCATCGCCACGTTCCAGCTCTCTGGAGTTTCATTGGTGATGCAGGCTGCAGGCAAACGTTGTCTCGTTTACCAGCGTCTTGGTGCGTTCTTGCATGGTGTTATTTGCAGAGTATTTTAGTCCATCTCGGGAAGCGTTTTCAAAGACCCACATCCCAAAGGGTGAAGATATCTGAGGAGCAGGCATCACTTCTATAAGCCACAGAGCCCTTCCCCTTTCGGACACCCCTCATAAGCTCAACCTTTGCCACGTTGTCCTGCAACACAGTCCTTGCTACAAGTTGTTTTGACCCAGCTTGCCTATTGAGATAGGGCAGGCTGTGAACCCAACATCTGAAGAAGTCAGTTTGGCCACAGCACATCTAAAACACTTTCACGAAGTCCATTCCGCTCGTTCTGCTGTCCCCAAAACATCTGCACCCCTAAGCTTTCCATGTCAATACAAAGAGCATCAACTGCTATTTGGAGTCAGTTATGCACAATGTGAGTGCCACAGCCAAACCCCCCCAAATATTTCTGCCTAGTTCCTTTTTCAAATGACAAGACATCAGAGTACTGTAGCCACAAGCACAAATTTCCAGCAACAACTGTTTTTCAAGAGTTTTTCCAGAATCACATTTAGATCCACACACCTTTATACTGTTCAGGAATTCAATCAATCTGTTCAGCTATAGCTCCAAAGAGAAAGTGGTGCATGGTGCTGGCGGGTGGCAGTATTATTAGTAACACAATTTGGGAGCTTGCAGGGACAGGACCAGTGGGGGCGGCGTGTTTCTTATGACAATGTCCACGCACACCTTCCCTTCCGGAGAAACCTGTTTTCCGAAGCTCAACTTACCATGTGTCCCTTTACTGCACACACACCAGTATGCTTCATCTTCAGTTACATGTTGTGCTGTTACCATCAGTAAAGCTTCCCCACTCTCCAACCTTCAATGTTCTCTTTAGAATGCTTGCTACGCCCCTCCAAATGCCCGTGTTACTTTTCTGCAGCTTCGTGTTCCCACTTCAGTGTCATCCAACATTGTCAGTGTGCCTTGTTTCTTCGATTAGTTTTGGGTCACGTAGGGGTATGGACTCCTTCTTTTGACTTCTACTGCGGTAAGAATTGTATCTTTGCCTCATACCTTCATCCAACATTTAATAATAAGTATGTGGCGCAGCGGGTTAAACCGCTGAACCATAAGCTGTCGATCGAAAGGTCGGCAGTTCAATTCCCGCGACGGGGTGAGCGCTCGTTGCTTGGCCAGCTCCTGCCAACCTAGCAGTTCCAAAGCATGTCAATGCGAGTAGATAAATAGGTACCGCTTGCGGGAAGGTAAAGAGCGTTCCGTGTTCCAGCCGCATACTACGCGCTGCGGCAAGGAGAGTCACGCCGGCCACATGACCACGGAGGCGTCTTCGGACAACGCTGGCTCTTCGGCTTTGAAATGGAGATGAGCACCACACCCTAGAGTCAGACACGACACCCTAGAGTCAGCAGACATGTAACTACATGTTCACCGAGCTCCAGAGACCTAAACTTGGTCTGATTATCATCACAGCATGGCCCAGTGGCTCCTACTTAACTAGGAACTAGCAGTGGTGGCCAACCTTTCAACATGAATGCTGGTCCTTTAAATGGTTGTATAGGTGAGGGCATTTCAGCAGCTGCTGCTGCTTTAGCAGCACCATCAGCACTTGCTGCTGCCAAGTTTCTGTCTTCTGCACAACTCTTAAGAACACAGAGACCCTAATGGTGAAAGGTTGGCCACCCCTGAACTAAAGGGACACTTATGAGCTATGGCTGAATCCTGATGGCAGGTGACAGAATATTAACCGTAAGGATCTTCTGTGCTCTCCTCATCAGGAGCTGTTCAGCTCGATGGCCTGAAATTTTAGTAGGTTCAGGGTTATTGGAAGCAGGTTCTGCTTTACTGGTGAATGAAATAGAATTGGGTTAGTTCCTCAGGGCCGTGACCTTTTTACGCGTCAATTTTTTGTGTGTTCACTGCTCACCAGTATGCTGTGCTGTAAGCATTTGAAAAGCTTTTCAGGATACATTTAGCTCCTGAACGCTTAATACTTCCCCTGAATTGTCCATCAGTCCAGCTCTAGCTCCAAAGAGGAAGTTCTGCTTGCTGGAAGTGAACCCCTGGGCCGCTGGCATTACATACCCATCTTCACCACGCACGTGAGCCTGTGTTCTTACCCATTCCAAGTTTGATTATAGTGTGAGATTGTTTCCTGCCCCAGACCTCACCCATTGCCTTTTGCTGTACTGCTTGTACGGTTCCCCTTGAACTCTGTGCCTGTCTTGGCTGCTGCTCAGACATCGCTGAACCCTTGACCCATCTTGGCCCATCTTGACCCACCCTTGGCCCTCCAAGCGTTCCCCACTCCAACCTTCAAAGTTCTCATTCGAATACTTGCTACGCCGCTCAATACGTTCGTTTAACTTTCCTGTCTCTTCGTGCTGTGTTACACGCATTTGGAATGCTTTTCAGGATACATTTCGCTCCTGAATGCTTAATACTCCCCCCAAATTATCCATAAGTTCAGCTATAGCTCTAAAGAGGTAGTTCTGCTTGCCAGAAGTGGACCCCTCACGGTTACACACCCATCTCCACCACGCCTGCAAGCCTGGATTCTTAACCATTCTAAGTTTGGTAATAGTGTGAGATCGTTTCCTGCCCCAGACCTCCCATTGCCTTTTACTGTACTGTTTTTATGGTTTCCCTTGAACTCGGTGCCTGCCTTGGCTGCTGCACACTGTTACCCTGCTGCTCAGATGTTGTGGTACCCATTCCCCAAATCGTGATGCCCTCCAAGCCTTTCCCTCTTCAACCTTCAAAGTTGTCTTTAGGTTATATGTTACACCATTCATTCCAAACACCCGCTTTACTTTTCTGTAGTTTTGGGGAGCGTGGGGGTATGGCCTCCTTCTTTTGACTTTTCCTACGTAAGGAATTATAACGCTGTCTCATTACTTCGTCCAAAATTCGCTGGTCCTCATCAAGACCAAGTGATCACCGGATTTGTAATCTGAATATTGGCTTGATCCGCAGTGACTACCATGACGAAATACAGTACTCCTACTTAAGTTCATTAATGCAGTGCTTCTGCAAGGACCTCCCACTTACTCTTCATTTACCATCGTCTGGGGGCCTTCTTCCGTTGGGTTCTTCCCAGTTTGATTCCGTCTGTCGCCTGCCTTAAACCCTTACCGAATTCCTGAACGTTTTCCGTCGCCTGCCTGAAGCCCTCACTGAATTCCTTGTTGCCGCCGTCTGTTTAGGGGCACCGTTGACCTAATGGACTGAATGCAATGCTTCCGCAAAGACCTCCCACTTATATTTTTCGTTTCTCATCGTCCGGGGCCCTTCTTGCCTAGAGTTATTGTTTCCAGAGCTTGATTCCATCTATCAGCTGCCCTACTTCAGTTCATCCCTCCTGGCTGTGTCCTGCCTGCCCCTGTTTGCAGCTCCACCCACCCAGGCATGCGTCCCAGCCTTCCAGGCTCACCACAGCCCTCGTACTTGTCAAGGCGTACTGCAGGTCAGCTATCTCCTCTTCTCCCCCCCCCATGACATCCCTGCATTAACTACTCTGTTCAATCCCCATAACTCAGTGCCTCTCTGCTGCAAATCATACTTGAAATTGACTGGCTGTAACAGCAGCACACAGTGTTACATTCAGGAATTCCAGAGGAATAACAGTTGTCTGCTGGTTCACCATTTCTATTGCTTTTCTCAATCTTGACAACAACATATTTGAAGTTACCAGCACTTGTACTCCTGAAATGAGGGTGTCCGGGCGGCTGCCTGGAACGCCCCCTTTTGCCTCCGCCCCGCTGCGAGTGCGAGGCGGAAGGCTGCTGTTAGCCCGGCGAGCCGGCTGTGGGGCGTGGCTAGCGCGCACGTGGGGGCGCGCGCTGGCGTCGTCCGGCAGTTGGGCTCTGAACGCCGAGGCTGCCGGACGTGTTCCGGAGTGGTGCTTGGCTTCCGTCGGGCCTGTTTTGGGCGCGGTTGCTAGGTTCCCTCCGGGGAGGCCCGGCAGTTGTCGGCGCTTCAGACGGGGCTGCGTTAGTGGCTTTTCCTGTGCAGCGAGGGACGGCTGCGCACCCAGGACTCGTCCGGGAGCGGCGCGAGCTGCGGAGGCGGCTGACCCGACCAGCGCGGAGGCTTGGTTTATTTCCCCGAGTGGAGTGGGGGCCTTGGTGGCTGGGGCGGCGTTCAGGGCTGCGGGGTGTTACGGGCTCCTGGGGAGTGGCCTGGCAGCGGGGTTTGTCTTGGCAGAGTGTGGGGGAGCAATAGCGATGCCCAAAAAGCAGCAGAAGTCTGGAGAGAGGGCCCCCAAGCGCCCTGCCCAGCCGGCAAGGGAGGCTGTGGCTTCTTCTTCTGATGAGGAGGAGGCTGTCGATGTGCGTGCGTTAATCGCGCGCATTGAGGCTCTGGAAAAGGAAAAGGCGCAGAGGGAGGCTGGGCTGGGGGATGGGGGTGAGGCCTCTGTTGCCTCGCAGGCACCTAGGCAGTTTACTAGGCGGGGCAGGGGCAACCGCATGTCCCACATACTTTCTAGGAAGAGTGCGGTGGTTGACAAGGAGGGCCCGACCAGGGAGGATGCCCCGGGGACAGCGGTGGATCCCGTGGAGGTGCAGCGGTCTGCTGATGGGCCGGTTGTGGCTCCGCCCCCCGCGGCTGCAGTCCCAGCAGGTGAGACTCCTGGATCCCCTGATGCGTTAGCGGGTGTTTGGTCTTCTGGGGTCCCACAGGGCGGTGGGGCTGGTTATGGGTACCAGTATGCGCCTCTTTGGCCTGGGTGGGGATCCCCTTCGGGGGGCCTCGGCTCCTTTCCGACGTCCTCTCCGCTGGGTGGGGCCTGGGCTCCGGGCGCCACTGGGGCCGTGGGGGCGCTGGCTGGGTCCCAGTACGCCGGATCTTCTCCCTGGCAGGTCTCTGCCTGTTCCCCGGTGGATGGCTCGGTTTATGGGCTGTGGGCAGGGCCCGGCTGGGCATACCCGGGCGCGTTGCCACCCGGGGCTGGCGGGGCCGAACGGCCGCGCTCTTCCTATGGTGATCTGGCGCTGCCTCTTGGTGGCCATTTGGCGTTGTCGGTGAAGGAAAAGATTTGGCGCGGGGAGTTTGTGGACATTTTTAGTGTGCTGCACTCCGAGCCGGAGCCTGTTCCGAGGGTGGGTGACCCTGCCAGGGATCAGGAGCTCGTGCGGAGGCGTAAGATTGACAAGAATTGGACCAACTGGCTTAACGGCTTCTTGGTCTACTTCGCTGTTGTCTTGCAGGCGCACCCAAGCCGGGCCCCGGCGCTGGTGAAATATATCGATATAATACACAAGGCGTATAGGGACTACGCGGGTCCGGCTTGGCTTGCTTATGACGAGCACTTTCGTTTACGCTCGGCCCATGATCCTTCGCTTGATTGGCGGGTGCTGCAGTGGGAGTTGTGGGTGCAGTTGGTGGTCCCTTCTCGGCCTAATTTTGGGGATAGGGCCGATAGTGGCCATTTGATTGCGCGGAACTCGGCGTCGCAGCCGAAAGGTGGTGGGGGCGCTCCGGGGGTTCAACCCCCCCGGATGTGTTACGAGTATAACTCGATTGGTAGGTGTGGCAAACAGGGGTGCGTCTTTGCACATGCCTGCAGCTTATGCGGCGGGAAGCATCCGGTTTCCGGCTGCCAAAAAATGGGTTGGTTTAAACAGGGACCCAGGAGCCAAGGGGGCCAGGGGAAGCGAGCGGGAGGGGCCGCCAGTCAGGGTTCCGTTGGGAAAGGCCCCGTCCCCGATTAAGTTAATTCCGTTGCGCAAGTTGCTCGCTTTCTACCCGTTGGTGGAGGCGGCGCGTTATTTGTTGGAAGGATTTACGCTGGGTTTCCGGATTCCCTCGCCTCCCCCCTCCCGCCCTTTGCGTTCGAAGAACCTGCGGTCTGTGTCCGGGCTGGAGGCGGTGGTGCGGAAGAAGATTAGGAAGGAGCTTAGTTTGGGAAGGGTGGCAGGTCCGTTTCCAGACCCCCCCTCCCTAACTTGGTGGTGTCCCCTTTGGGTGTCGTGCCTAAACGGGCTGAGGGTGAATTCAGATTGATACATCATCTGTCTTTTCCGAGAGGGGGCTCGGTGAACGATGGCATTCCCCGGCACCTCTGCTCGGTGCGCTATTCGTCACTGGATGATGCGGTGGCGATCTTAAAGAAGGCGGGGCCGGGTGCCCTTATGGCTAAGGCGGACATCGAATCGGCTTTTCGCCTCCTCCCGGTCCATCCAGCGGATTTTGCCCTGCTGGGTTTTCAGTTTGAGGGTGCCTTTTATGTTGATAAGGCCCTCCCGATGGGCTGTGCTCTTTCGTGTGCTGCTTTTGAAAAATTTAGTTCTTTTCTGCATTGTGTGGTAGTATTTCGGTCTGGTTGTCGTTCTCTGGTTCATTATCTTGATGATTTTCTTTTCGTGGGGGCAGCGGGTTCGGGGCGTTGTCAGTTTTTGTTGCAGGTTTTTCAGGAGGCGTGCGCTGAACTGGGCGTCCCGCTGGCTCGAAAAAAAACTGAGGGCCCCGCCACGTGTTTGACATTTTTGGGGATTGAACTTGACTCCGTGGCGGGGGCCAGCAGGCTGCCCGCGGACAAGCTGTCCCGGTTAGCGGCGTTGCTGACTGAAGGCTGCCGAGCGCGTAAACTGTCGCTCCGGCAACTGCAAGTTCTTATTGGTCATCTGAATTTCGCGGCCAGAGTAATCGCTCCTGGCAGGGCGTTTATACGCCGGCTTTGTGATGCTACTATAGGGCTGCGGCGCCCGCATCACAGGGTTCGGGTGACGGCCGCTATGCGTGCTGACATGGGTTTGTGGCTCACGTTTTTGCAACAGTTTAATGGGGTGTCCTTTTGGAGGTTGGATAAGTTGTTGGAGGCTGAATTGCAGGTTCATTCCGATGCAGCCGGGGGGTGTGGCTTCGGCCTCTATTTCCGCGGTCGATGGTGTGCTGAACCTTGGCCACGCGACTGGGAAGTGGGGGGCGTCACGAGGGATCTCACCTTTTTGGAGCTGTTTCCCTTGGTGGTGGCGGTGCAATTTGGCCTGCCTTTTTTCAGGATTCCTCCGTCACCTTTTGGTGTGATAACCAGGCGGTAGTTAGCATAGTCAACAGGCAGACATCTAGGTCCCCGAGGGTTATGCGGTTGGTCCGGGTCTTTGTTTTGCAGTGCATGCGTTTGAATGTCTTGTTTATCGCTAAGCACGTTCCGGGAGTGGAGAACGAAATTGCTGATGCTCTCTCTCGCTTGCAGGTGGAGCGATTCTGGCGCCTGGCGCCAGCGGCGTGCAGCACTCCGGACCAAATGCCCCCGTGGCTGTGGACCCTTGGGTCCTCCGAGCTCAAGGGGCCATTTGGTCTTCACTAGCCTCATCTACTCGTCTCAGCTATCAGAGCAAGGCGAGTTTCTTTGATATTTTTCGGGGGGCTCTGGGACTCGAGGTGGCTTGGCCGGTTCCCCCGGAGGACGTCATGCGTTTCATTTTGCACTTGCATGAGGAAGGCATGGCGACTAGGTCTATTGCGGTCCACGTGGCGGCTTTGAGTTTTGCATCCCGGGCAAGGGGATTCTCCGATCCTACGGGGGATTTTCAGGTCCGGCGTATGATGGAAGGGTTTCGCAGGGCCCGTCCGTCGCGGCCTGACACGCGTAAACCGATCACTACCAGTATGCTCCACGGGTTTTGCCTGGCCTTCCGTGCCTTATGTTTTTCACAGGAGGAGTCGGCCTTGTTTAGGGCGGTGTCCCTCACAATGTTTTTTGGAGCTTTCCGGCCCAGTGAGGTGTTGTCGGCTTCGGCGGCCCGGCGGGACCCGTGGGTACTGCAATTTCAGGACGTGGCGATGGAGGGGGGAAGGGTGGTCATGCTGTTGAGGCGCTCGAAGACGGACCAGCGCGGTAGGGGTCAGCGGGTCACCCTGGGTAAGGCTCGGAACCCTGTTCTTTGTCCGGTCCGGGCGCTGCAGGAATTTTTGAGAGTTCGGCCTTTGGTGGTGGGCCCTTTGTTTGTGCATGCGGATGGTACTGCATTAACAGTTTACCAATTTAGGGCCGTGTTCTATCGCAGTCTGGAATGGATGGGGGTTCGTCGCGGGGCGTATTCGCTCTATTCCTTCCGCATTGGCGCGGCTTCGGCCGCGGCCAATGCGGGTTTCTCCGTGGAAGCCATTAGACGCATCGGAAGGTGGCGTTCTCAGGCTTACAAATACTATCTGCGTTAGGTTGGGTAAGTATGGCGTGTGCCCCGCTGCGGCGGGACGCGCTGGTCACGCGGTTTTGGGTATTTGGTGAACCCGCCGCTGGTACCTACTTTTCCCGGCGCTCTGCCTATGGACTTCTCGACCTGTGGGTTGAGTGGGGTTTTTTCCTCGGGGTCCGGTTGTGCTGAGGCCCCCTGTTCTTGCTATGTTGCTGAGTTTCTGTTCCTTTCTTGGCAGGTCCGTCTGGATCTGCTCCGGTTAGAGTTCTCGTGTGTGGACACTCGCTCGTCTTCTGGGCCCGGAAGAGGGCGGCGTCGAGTAGGTGGGGCTCCCAGCTTGGACTAGGCGGGGCCGCCTGCATCTCGTGGGCGGCATGGCGTGGCATGCGCTGGGACCAGTTCATGCCGCTGTTTTTGGACTTTCTTCGCTTCAACCCTCCCCCTCAGATTTTGCTTGTTCATCTAGGCGAAAATGACTTGGGCCAGAGGACCACCTGGTCCTTGAGGCTGCAAGTCGGTGAGGATCTTCGCCGAGTGCAGGAGCTTTGCCCGGGTACCGTTCTTCTCTGGTCCTGTTGGCTCCCCCGTAGGGTTTGGCGGCACGCTCGGCGGGCTCGCAGGATAGATAGGGCGCGACAGAAGATGAACGCGGCGCTGGGGGGGTTGGTTGAACGCTTAGGGGGTGCGGTGATCCGGCATCCCGGCATTGG
This sequence comes from Plestiodon gilberti rubricaudatus, assembly GCA_026170595.1. NCBI lineage: Eukaryota > Metazoa > Chordata > Lepidosauria > Squamata > Scincidae > Plestiodon > Plestiodon gilberti. The sequence goes on along the minus strand of JANXHW010000003.1, from coordinate 129,145,446 downwards.
ATATCGGTTCCCCCACCTTTTCCACGCCGATGGGGTTCACCTTTCTGTTGAGGGCAACGACCTTCTCCTAGGTGCTTGGCAGCAGGGCCTTGTGGCCGTTTTGGTCCGTTTTGGGGCGGTGGGGGACAAGCGCTAGGCTGTCCCCCCCGTGTGGCAGGTGCCGTGCGGCATGCGGGTAGATTAGGGGACATCTTGGCGCGCATTCTGGGACAGCGAGGGCCGCCGTGGGAGTCAGGACCGCTCAGATGTGTCCGAATCCGGCCTCTGAGGGCTGGCTGACGACCAGGGTGGGCTGGGTGGCGAGGGCCAGTCCGCGGTGCGGGGGTCCGAGCCAGCCAGCTGTCTTAACCAAATTTGTGGTTGGCTAGGAGGGGCAAGTTCCGGCTTGCCGGAATGACGCTCGGAGCCGGATGCTACGCCCGCTGGTCGTCCAGACCAAGAGGGGGAGGTAAAGCGGTTAGGCCGTTTTTTCCCCCGAGAGAGATAAGCCGCACGGCTGGGGAGTTTAGTGGCCCTGCTGCATATTTAATGTTTACGTTATTTAATAAAGTGGCCCAGTTTTATTCCAGCCTTTTGTCTCGCCTCGTTATTTGTGGGTGCGGGGGTAAAGAGTTTGATGGGCAATTTATTTCCATCTCCATCTTCCGCTGTCCTACAATGTCAGCCACAATGCCGCCACCCCTCCCCTCCGAGTATTAAAATAAAAGCCTAGCCTAGACTTTGAGATCTAATTTTTATCTCTTCTGCTTTGGAACATAAGACTAAACTGTAAAACGTGCAGAGCGAAAAACGTACACTGGCAGTGGCTTGGGAATTCAGATGCTGGGGTGGCAACTACTCGGCCTCTGGGTCAGCATTTCACCTGGCCTCACTGTTCTCTCTCTCCCTCTTTCAGCCTTACAACAGCCCTGTTAAGTTGGCCCAGCAGTTCCAAGGAGCAGAAAACCACCACAGCCATTTCCGCCAGACAACCAGTGACGCCAGCCAGCCAAGAAGACGACGACTAGGAGAGTAGCTGCTGAGCCTCTCAGTCGGCCAGTGACCTGGCCTCTCTCTCCCTCTTTCAGACTTACAACAGCCCTGTGAAGTTGGCCCAGCAGTTCCAGAAAAAAGACAAACAGTGCCTGAATAAAGACCAGCAGATCAGATTAAGATAAGTATTATTTTGTTTTGAAGTTACGTACTGTGGTTTTTTTTATAATTTGTATTTTTACTCCTCTAGGTCACTATAATTGGAAACACAGATGCTTCAGGCCAGTGATGAGGTCTCTGGACAGGCTACCTGAGGGCTGCTCTGCTCCCCTGGGACAGGCAAGCCCAGGGATGGAGCCAGGAGACTGGTGGAGGAAGACAGGTGATGGAACCTCCGTCCCCACTTGAACTCTGAGGCCTGTTTTTTTTCCAACTCCTTGACATGCCTCCTATGACATCACGGCTTTATCCCTCCCTCCGGTGACATCACTTCCTGCGATGACATCACGGCTTTGTCCCTCCCTCCGGTGACATCACTTCCTGCGATGACATCATGGATTTATCCCTCCCACCGGTGACATCACTTCCTGCGATGACATCACGGCTTTGTCCCTCCCACCGGTGACATTACTTCCGTCCCGGTTGGCCTCCCTGAAAATATGGTAAGCCTATTGTTTGGAATCAGAGAAACAGGTAATTTTTGAGTCTCTGGAAGCCAATGGCTACACCACCTCTCAAATTAACAGATGTTGGCTACCAGGGACGTCGCTGTAGCATGGCGGGCCGCCGGTGGGGTGACGTGTGCGTCACCCGAGCCGAGGCCGGGACGCCGGAGCAGGCGTGCTCCGCAGTTGTCTTCCGGCTGGCGGCTCAGCCTCTTCAAAAATAGCCTTAGTGCCGGCTGTTTCGAATTTCGCACATGCGCAGAACGGTCGATGAGGGCAAAAAGGAGCCATTCTGCCCTTAGCAATGTACTGCTCAGCAGAGCAGCCGCCATCTTTCGCGCCGGACCTTGTGGAGTCAGAGAAACTTTTCTTTCGAAGCAATCAAGCTGCGGAGCAGCAGCAGCCCGCCGCCGCCGCCGCCACCATCTTCTCGCCAGCCCTCGAGTCGAGAGCAGCAAGCCAGCAGCCGGCTGCCATCATTTGCATGTCGTCGCCTGAGCCAGCAGCAGCAGCAGCCGCCATTTCGCGCCAGTTGTCGACTCGTCAGCCTCGCCCTCGTCGCCTCTCCTTTCTTTCGCCCAGCCCAGCCTGCCAGCAGTAGCAGCAGTCGTCGTCGTCCCAGGCCAGCACAAAAACAAAGGTCAGTAAGGCGCAACGTGGGGGTTGGGGGGCCTCCAGGGCCTGCTTGCTTCATTTGCTTTATTTTGGGGGGTGGGGGCCCCAGGGCGCCTGCCTGCTTTATTTGCTTGGGGGGGGGTTAGCTTTCATTGGCAAAGCTTTCCTTCCTTTTGGGGTTTTCCTCCTGGTTTTCAGTTTCCATGTGGGGAGGGGGGGTTTCCTTCGGTATTTTCCTCCTGGTTTCCTTTGGTGCTTGTTTACATGTGGGGAGGGGGGTTTCTCAGGGCCTGGCATGCATTGGCAAAGCTTTCCTTTTAGGGTTTTCCTCCTGATTTTCAGTGCAGTCTACCTGCTGTGTTTCCATGTTTGGGGGGGGGGGGTTCCTCCAGGGCCTGCCTACTTCATTTGCTTCTTAACTCCTGGTTCAATGCAGAATGAAACGCCATGTTTTGAAAATGTTTTATTGTATTTTACAAACAAGCTCTTAGGTATTTTTACACAGTGGTGTAATTTAAAAGACTTATAATACACATAGGATTGTGCTTTAGGTTGACTGGCCCAAGCTCTTCCAGTGAGCCTCCAGTCCTGGCTTACTGGGAATGTGAACCCACACTGTGGGTTGCACCACACTCGGGGTGTCTTCTCGATACACTACGTGTACCCTAATAGTCAGAAGTTTCTGAGCTTCTCAGTGCCTTGCTTCCTTTGTGCTGATACCCCCCCCCCTCTTAAAATGACAGTTTTTGCTAATCTCTTTAAGTTACTGTCATTAGAAGGCTGAGAGGGTATGGCATATGGTATGGCATGTGATTCTATTGGGGGAGCCTGAAGTTCAGCTTTCTGTGCATGCTTTCTGTGATCCCTGTGGAACTCCTTGCCACAGGATGCGGTAAATGGCATGGCACCTAGCTTAGGTGCCTTTAAACGATTGTCCAAACTCCAATGTCTTTATTCAATGTTTCGCCACTGCTGCCAATGTGGTGCTCAGTGAAAATATTTAAAGTTTCTCCTTTGTTTTAAAGGGATCTTCAATCATGAAGCGATCTTCATCTTCTCGATCAGGACCATCTGGAAAGCATGTGTCAAAACAGCCAAGCGGAGCACTGCAACGCAAAGCAAAAGAGGCCAAAATGAGGGTAGTCAAACAGCAAGTTGGTGCCATGCTTCAGTTCATCTAGAAAAAGGCAGACGACAGCCAACCTGGCACCTCTGCAGAAACTGCTCCTCTGCCCCCTACAGAAGCAGCTTATTCTTCTTCTGAATCCGAAGCTAGCATTAGCAGCATCATGCATTCTGCTTCTGCAGAAGAGAACGTGGAAGAAGCAGAAGAAGCAACTAGACGCCATGATGATGATGACAACCAGGAGGAAGAAGCAGAAGAAGCAACTAGATGCCATGATGATGATGACCAAGAAGACACTGAGATGACTGATGATGACCTAGACCTGGATAAAGAATTGTAACAGTTGTGTGATGTGTCTTTCTGGGAGATACCTGTTGATAACACTCTTTGGGTTCAAGTTGTCAACCTTGGAAGTGCTCCTTTCCAGAACAAGGATGGGCCTTTCGCTGTTGTGGCGAGGCCACCAGGAAAGAACATTAAGGGAGAGGACCACCAGCTATCCAAACACTGGTTCTACCGGCTGATGCCAGATGGCCAGAAAATTCTGAGAGCGTGGATGGTCTACTCACCCGTGTCTGCGCACTTATATTGTTTCTGCTGCCGACTGTTTACTGCTCACATTACAGATTCAACATCAAAGTTTGTGACTGGGTTTCAGGCATGGTGGAGACTGAACCCGAGAATAAAGGACCATGAGAGATCTGAGGAGCATCTACGGTGCCTTGAGTCTTGGAGAGTATTGGAAGGAGCACTGAGGCGGGGCAGAACCATTGATGCTGAAGTTATTACTTCAAGGGAGCTGGAGGCTAAGAAGTGGAAGGACATCTTACGCAGTTTGCTCGATGTTGTACTGTATCTTGCCAGGCAGAATCTTGCCTTTCGTGGCCACCATGAAGATGAAGCCTCAGTGAACAAAGGCAACTTTCTTGAGTCGGTTGAGGTGCTTGCAAAGCATGATTCAGTGCTGAAAGAGCACCTACTTAAAGTAAAGCAGCAGAAAGCAACACTAAAGAAAGTCTCAGTCTCTTATCTTTCCCCAACCACTCAGAATGAGTTTATGCATGCCTTGGCAAAGCATGTAAAGCAAAAAATTGTCACGTGAGATAAAGTCTGCAAAGTATTTCGGAATAATGATGGACAGCACGCCTGACATATCGCATAATGACCAGATGGCCGAAGTAATCAGATATGTAACCATCAGGAATAGGAAAGTGACGGTCCACGAATCATTTTTAGGATTTTTCATCTTGTATAGGAAAAGAGCTGTTGACATCGCTTCTAAACTTCTTGAATGTTTGGAAAACGATGGACTGGACTTTATGATGTGCCGTGGACAAGGTTACGATAACGCTGCCAACATGGCTGGAAAACAAGGAGGTGTACAAGCCCTTCTCAAGCAAAGGAACCCAAAAGCAATCTTTATTGGATGTGTGGACCACTCACTTAACTTGTGTGGCCAGCTCTCTCTCTGAAAATGCATCCTGCAATTCATTTTTTGGCACTATTGAGGTAGTGTTCACTTTCTTTTCTGGCTCCCCCAAACGATGGGCTGTGCTGATGGCTCATACTGAAGTGACACTGAAAAGGTTATCAACAACACATTATGGACATTATGCTGCTGTCAAGCCAATCAGAGACAACTTTGATGGGTTGGTACAGGCATTTGCGGCTATGGCTGCTGATACAGAGGACAAGGATTCAGCGGCTGAAGCAGGTCCTCTTAGTCTCACTATCTTGGATTTCACTTTCCTCTACTACCTCTACTTTTGGTGTGCTGTGCTTGGGGAAGTTGATAATGCGCAGCAGTACCTGCAGACTAAGGCCTTAGGTCTAGACAAGGTGGTCGTAAAACTAGAGGCACTAAGAGTTTTTCTTGTAACAGCAGAGGAACATGGAATACAAGTACAGAAATGAATCGGGTCGAAGAAGACTACGGCAGGGGAGCTAGCGAGAGATGCTAGACTCACTGTGCAAGAGAAAAACAAGATGGACATGCTTCAGTACATTGATCGCTTTCAGTCGGAACTCCACACCAGATCGACTGCCATCAGGGAAGTAGCCAGCATTTTTGACGTTCTCCAAGTGAAGACTCTCCTATCTACAACTGACGAACAGTTACAGGCGTTGGTTCCAAAACTGACAACTGTCTATGATGAAGTTTCTGAGAGTGAGCTTTTACTGGAGATACCGAGGCTGAGAAGGCACCTGACAGCAGTAGGCATTAATATGGAAGACGCAAAGCAATGGGGAGCATTCGACATCCTGACATTCATTGCTGAATGGCAATTTTTAGACTCTATCCCCAACCTTTCACTTAGCCTACAATTATTTCTGACCATCTGCGTGTCTGTGGCCTCATGTGAGAGGAGCTTTTCAAAGCTGAAGCTCATTAAGAACTACTTGCGGTCAACCATGGGACAAACGAGGCTTTCTGATCTGGCAATGTTATCGATTGAAAGTGAGTTGACGCAAGAGATTGACTTTGACGCAGTTATTCAAGACTTTGCAGCTATGAAGGTCCGGAAAGTAAAATTCTGATTTGGTTGAGGCTGAGCTGCTCAAAATAACTTAGTTGTTGCACTGTCTGTGCATGTTTCTGTTCCTGTTAAAATAAGTATGTTGTAAGTACATGCTGTATATTTTATTTCAAAGGTATAATTTTGATGGCAGGGGGCGGGGCAATGACATCACTGCATGGGAGGAGTCTCATGGGACGAAGAGATAATGCAGGGGCGGGGCGATAACATCACTGCATGGGAGGAGTCTCATGGGGTGGAGAGATGATGCAGGGGGCGGGGCGATAACATCACTGCATGGGAGGAGCCTAGCATGGGGGTGACGCGCACACCTCTCGCTTCAGGGTGACACGCGCCCTAGTGACGCCACTGTTGGCTACAGCAGAATAGCAAGATTAAAGCTAAAAGAGAAGGGACTATAAATACAGAAAATAAAGAGACCACACAAGAGAAAAAATTTGGATTGCATTACCATTTATTAAAGGAGTGACAGATAGGATTGCTCGCATTTTACAAGGTAACATTAAGACAATATTTAAACCCACCACCAAGTTGCAACAATTATTAAACAATCCTAAGGACGGAAGGCCACCGTTGTCCAATGCGGGGATTTATTCTGTCCCATGTGACTGTGGTCGTGATTATATTGGGATGACTGGGAGATAAGGACCAGGATTGCTGAGCATGAAAGATCTGTGGGGCTCAAGCATCCAGAATTGTCCTCTATAGCAGAGCACTCTCTCAGCACGGGGCGCATGATCCAGTTTGAAAACACCAGGTGCCTGAAAAGTGAAAACAACGTTAAAATCCTCCAACTTTGAAGCGCTAGAGATAAGTAAAAGACCAGTGGGGAAACTTCTTAATAGACAACAGGATTTGACATTTGTGAACAAAATTTGGTTGCCAATCATTCACAAAGCATTTCAGCAAGAGACCACAAGAGGGAAAAGTGAAAGGAGCCTAATTGAAAGTGTGACAGACAGCGCTACTATTGTTTCCGGTTTGAGTTCCCTTCTTAATTAACAGTGCGTGTCTTCCGTTTTTCACGTGCTTTTGCCCTTTTAAACTAGGAGCGCTGAGACAAGACTATTTCATCTTTAATCCTTCGGGATTCCTTTGAAGAAGTTCAGAGGTTCGGAACGAAACGTTGGACTGACCTTGCAATAAACCTTGGATTTTAATATATTTTTCCCATTCGCAACTGCCAGCTGTTTGTCGGAAACTCGCCATCGGCGCAGGATATCGTTTTCTTCCTTGCTGTTTACAGACATGGCATCTTCACCCGTATTGCCCAAATCGTGTAAGATAATTGCTGGCCATGAAAGCTTCTATGCCTACCCAGATATTGCTTTTATTGATAAAATTTGGACACCAACGCTATGTAAAAACCTGTTATAGCTGGGAGCCATAGCCGAGGTTATTGCTTCCAGTAACGTGCCGGGGTTACCTGAAGACAATTAAGATGAGAACAATTGACACGAGCGGTGTTAACTGCCTTTCTTCAGACTTTGCCGCACCACTCTACTTTATAATACCAGCTGCTGGAAGTGTTCCGTCTACCATCTTGTGTAGCCTGCAGTGCTCATTACCTGATGATGTTCGTAGGACACGAACGAAACGTTTAACTTTTTTAAAAAAAAAATTAAACATGTAAACGGTTTCGCATGGCTACTAATCCTGTAATTGATGTACAATCTGTGTCTTGATGATGTTGTTCCTAATGATTTACATATCAGTATCCAAGTATGTATAACTGAACCATTGTAGACTTAGAGATACATACAAAATTATGACTATCCAACAGTATACGAACAATGAAATGAAAGTATATAAATGAACCAGCCCGGAATCCTGGACCACAACATCTCCTGCCAGTTATCAGAAGATTCTGCAGAGCTGCTGCTGGGGGACATCTCTAACATCAGCCAGGCCCCAAGTTCATCTGCAGCTAGACTCCCATAAGACACATTAATAAAATGTACCTTTTTATTATTTAAATAGTAAGTCACTATAACAGGAATGAATCATCTCAGCGGGATTAAAGGTCATAAGAATTTGTGTTAAAATAATAACTTTAAAACTCAATAAAATTGTATTTGAAATGCAATAAAAACTTACATAGCATGATGTTTCATTCATTTAGCCATGAATATTTATTTAATTTATTTATTGAATTTATACCCCGCCTTTCTCCCAACAAGGGCAATCAAGGCGGCTTACAGATAAAAACGTTATATACATTGAAATTGATTAAAAACAAGTACTTAAAACAATTAAAACAAACAGCCCCAGTGGGTCACCTGTATTTACATTTGTTAAAAGCCCACCATGTCAGACATCGAATGCCAACCTGAATAAAAATGTCTTAAGGCCCCGCCGAAAGGTCTCTAATGAGGGAGCTGTTCTTAATTCCAGGGGGAGGCAATTCCATAATTGGGCGCCACTGCCGAGAAGGCCCTATTCCGCGCCGCGGAAAAGCCTCAAACCAGCAAAAAGATGGTAACAGCAGATACTTCTTAGCCGGTATTTAAAGGGAAATAACACACGTCAGCTGCAATCAAAGCAATTATCCCCTGGGAATGTAAAACAAAGGCAATTAACCACTAGTGACCTATCTTAGCTACCCTCACATTTCCTGTTTCTAGTGGTTACTTAGGTTCACTGCAACCCTACTTAAAAAGACGGAGTCCAAATTTTATTGACCATTGACAATTCTTGCTTACGATTGAGAACCTTATTGCCATGTCTCAATCGCTTCCAAATTAAGCCTAGTTTTGTAATTTGATTCATGGCACAACCTCTCAGTATCCCCAAAGTTAATGCAGTGGCCAGTAGCGAGCGAATGTTTCACCAGGGCAGACTGCTCCAAGAACCCCAGTCTGCAAACATGCTGATGTTCCCTGATCCAGGTAGAAATAAACTAAGACCCCCACTGTCTACGCCAGGAGTCTATCGTGTCCCATGCAGCTGCAGCCAGGTGTATATAGTAACTATGAAGCGTTTTATTTCTACCAGAAATATGTTTGAACATAATTGTTCTCAAATGACTAACAGAATAAGCCAGTTGTTTCATGAAAACATCTACCAAGGTTGAGAAGATAAGGCGCTTTTGTAGTAAGTCACATGTCTTTGCAAAGAGAAAAATCAATGCATGCATTAAGCAATCTACAATCCTATGTGGCATCACCTGTGCATGTAGTAAAAAGGGTAAAGGTATCCCTTGACAATTAAGTTCAGTCGTGTCCGACTCTAGGGAGCGGTGCTCATCTCCGTTTCAAAGCCCAAGAGCCAGTGCTGTCCAAAGACGTTTCCATGGTCATGTGGCCAGCATGACTCAACACCGAGGCGCATGGAACGCTGCTACCGTCCCGCTGACGCAGTACCTATTAATCTACTTGCAATTTCTTGCTTTCGAACTGCTAGGTTGGCAGGAGCCGTCGCACGGATTCGAACTGCTGACCTTTTGATCGACAGCCCTCACCAGCTGATTATGGGGTTTGATCAAAGCTTGGGATTTAAATAGTAAAGAACTTGTCATCTTTTTTGAATGTTTTCAATTATAAATTCCTCATCTATCAAATGCCCCCAAGGGTCCTTTTAGCTGCAAAACACAGCCAGACGACCTTAAACAAGATTGGAACCATGACATACGCTTGTTTTATATTACCATTAAAACAAATCAGCTTAGAACTGGAGTCTGTCATAAGAAAAACAGAACAACCTTGTCTTCTTCCTATGGGCAGACTACCTTTTACTGGCATTACTTTAAGTGTCAATATTCACGACTTGCTCATTTATCCACAGAACCATCCCAATGTTAAATCAAGCTGTATGTTTCCACTCAAGATATACAGGAGGTGGTGTTTGCCATGATAGTGTTCGTTATTTGCTCAAGAAAATGATACAAGCTATAGCAGATTAGTGTAGCAATCCACAGAGATTGACCTTGGTGGTGATTGGGTTGACTGCATCTGTTGTGATTAAAATGAAACAGGTGGTGGAAGCAAATTAATCTTGGTGCAACTGAATATGTGCCCCCTTGATTGCAATGAAACTGAGAAGCAAGAGGAGGAATAAATTTGACTATTCTCAATATAGCAAGGCACCAGTGTTCAACCTCAACTACAATGTTAAAAGACCAAAGAACGAGAACCACCCTGGCCAAGGTACTTTGGGTGCATCACAGTTAGGGCGAAAGGCAGGATAGAAATTAAGTATAGATCAATTAGTTTCGAGCGGAAGCTTTCATGGCCAGCAATTACCAAACACGATTTGAGATGTACGGGTAAAGATGCCATGTACTTTATTTTCCTTCCAAGTCAAAAAGAATTAAAAATGATATCCAAACACTGTCAAACGAGTCCCAGATTAGTGGTAGCCATTGGCAGGAAAGTACATTTAAAATCCAAGGCAAGGGAAGTTGTGCGGACCAACGTTTCGTTCCTAAACCTGGAACTTTTTCAAAGGTGCAATCCCAAAGATTGATGATGGAAGTGCAGGAGCCTAGAAAACTTCGGTTAAAAACTAGAAAAGTGCGGGAACAGAACGAGGTTAATTACAAGCGGAAATAGCAACAGAAGCTGCAGCCGCACTGACCGCAGATGACCTTAATTGCTGCTCGTTTCTTTCTTTCATCTCCCGTTCTGTTCGGAAAGCCTTGTGAATGATCGGAAACCATATTTTATTCATCAATTCCCCTATCGATCTTTTACTGATTTCTAATGCTTCCAAAATTTGTAATATTTTAATGTTACTTTCACTTTTTAGGCAATCCGTGTTTTCGAACAGGATAGTATGACCTCACAGTATAGTATAGCTCTCACAGGACTGTGCCATCCAAGGTATGCTCGTAAGTATTGCTTTTTATAGCAGGGGTGGCCAACCTTCCACCATTAGGGCCTCTGCGTTCTTAAGAGTCTGTAGAAGACAAGAATTTTGGCAGCTGCAATTGCTGATGGTGCTAAAGCAGCTGCACCTGCTGAAATGCCCTCACCTATACAACCATTAAAGGGCCAGGAGCATTCATGACAATAGGTTGGCCACCCCTATTACAGAGTAGCCACACAAGCCTGTGTGGATGTTGGAAGACATGAGGACTATGGAGTGTGCTGTACTACTTAAGTCTCAACGAGTGCAAGATTACTCTTACTATCAGGCGTATCTCAGGCTCTCTTGAGTCGTCAGCTTGAAAAAAATCTAGTACAATCTACATGAAAAATATTTTTTGTTACATTAAAGTTAAACTTATTTTACTTTATGGACCATGGCTTTTAAACCTGTAAATAAAATTTGCTCAAAGCTAATTAACTATGAAGCATTGTTACTGGGAGAATGCCAGCCTGAAAAATTCACCTTCAGAAGCTCTACTCTGTGCAGTGGTGCACAATCACCAGCACCTGCTGTCTCATTTCCCAGGAGGCGGCTCTCAAAGTCCCTGGAGAACATTTCTGCTACTGCCTATCCTCTGCCCCTCACCTGGCAATGGTTATAGAATATGGTAGGAGATTTTGAAGCTGATCACCGTCACGTACAAGCTGCCCAGCCTGAACTCCTACATCAACAGGACTGGCTGCTTTCACCTGTAAGATGGCAAGACCCCTCTGCATCTCGCCTGTGAGCTCCTGAGGTCAGACACAGTCCTGATCCTCCTAGGGAATGGGGAATCTCCCAGGATAGAGGACAGCAAAGGGGTTCGCTCCACTGGATGTCATTTTGGAACAAAGGTGGGATTCGAAAGTCAACGTGGCCTCCAAAAAGCTCTGCCTTGATTACCTCTTTCTTTTCATGCCTAATCCCCAGTTCAAGATGCAGAAGATTCTGCAGGACCATCCGGAGCACTGGACAGTTCTGCATGGAGAAGTTCAACAGCCTGGTGGGGAACACACCTGCATCTTTGTACCTGCAAACAATGCAAACCATCCTCTAGACTCTCCCACCTTCCCATTTCCCTAAAAGCATCCAGGAACTACCTATACCTCAAGCACTAAAGCCCCTGCCTTGCTTGGGCAAACAGCATCCTACCAAAAAAATGGTAAATGTTTTTCCATGATTTTTTTTAATGTCATATTCAAATGTAATCTGCTCAGGTGGGATTTTCAAGAGCATTGCAGGCTGCAAACCAAAACAAAGTGTACTCTCATTTGCGCTAAATGTGACTACTCTTGAGTAAGTCAGACCACGATTGCTGCCTTAAGGAAATTTTCTGTCCAGTTATCTATACTTGTGACAGCATGCGCATATATATGAACAAAAGGAGTATATCTACACACATTAAAGAACATGAAAAGCACGTGAGGTTGCAACAGCCCCTCAAGTCTGCAGTTGCAGAACATGCACAAAAATCAGGGCATGTAATCGAGTTCCAGCGCACGCATGTTCTGGCACGCACTAAAGCCGTCTACTCAAGAATATACAGGGAAGCAGTGGAAATTGGAAAACACAAGCCTAATATGAATCAAAGAGGTGACTGCAAATCTAAGCAATGCGTGGCTGCCCGTAATAAATAAAATGAAGACAAAACCTTTTCCAATTTAACCTGTAAGGTATGGGTACTTTACTGCCATACCATACCGTAACCAGTTGCTGTTCAACAGAACCCAGAGCAATGTGGAAGTGCTTTACACATCTGTCTCTGCATTTTCCCCTGATGTCTGCCACATTGGTGGACGAAACGTCGGACAAAATACCAACATTGGACAAACTAGCTGCAGGCTAGTTTGGAGCGAACACAGCCAAAGTAAAATTTCTGAGATATCAAATGGCTGTACTGCCAAGTATTCCCTAATATTCTAACCAACATATTTTCAAAATAATCTTGTATGTACCCAAAACTCATTTAATGCATGAACTCTTTCCCTTATAACCTGGAATTAGTGATGAAGAAACTTCTGTGCAGGGGGGTGAAGATGTAAAGCAGGTTGAGCCCCACCACTTTTCATTTGGGAAATCAGGCACTATTGCACCCTTCCTTCAACCATGGGTGCCATTTTGTACATGTAGAAAGGCATTTCATTGTGGGTAGGTTGGAAGAGGGTAAAATTAATTCAGATGTAGAAAAGCAATACCTTTCAGCTGCATCTGTTGCGATTACTTTCTATACTTAAACTATAGCACTGTTATCAATTCAGGACAAAACATGCACATTTGAGGGGGGTGAAAAAGCAGAGGATGGGAAATTTGTGCTTTTGGCATGCATATGCAGTACACAAATTCAATTAATTTATAAACAATAGCCATTCAGTGTGTAGAACCGAGTTGGCCACAGATAAAGGTGCATCAACACAGGTAGTCTGAGACATGGGGGCTCCCTAAATGGTACTCTTTTCAGTATCGTAAAAAGCCTTGCTCAATGAAGCACTAAAAAGTGTTTCTTGCTGTTGGTGGAGTAAAGAAAGAAAAAAGAAACACGAGGAAAAAATGCCACAACACATGCCAGACTGGAGGATTACTGGATTAAACAAATAATCAGTGCAAGTGTATGAATGTCTACTCATATGTAAGTGCAATTGTGTTCAATGGTGCTTACTTCCAGGAAAGTGCGTATAGGGTTGCAGGGTATTGTCTTATTTTAGACAGGTATTGTCTTATTTTAGACATTTCTAGGGAGGTTCACAAGTAAGAACTTAAACACAAAGTAGTCCCAAGAACGAATAAGTGTCCTCTATTGTCCTCCATATGTCAAAAAAGAACGTTAGGGATCGATTAGTGCAAAATCCGGAAATATGTTTTTAAGCGTTTGTTTGGGTAACCTTTGTGAGCACAAATAATTCCGGCACAACTGCGGCCTAAGAGTGGGCGTTCCATGGGCGTCACGGGGGCGGTTACGAATTTGAGTTGGATTCCAGACACTGGCGAGCCCTGACACGCCCCCTTGAGCACAACTCCGGCACAAAATTTGGGTCGACAAAAAAGGTGGACTTAAATTTGAGGAGCCCCATAGGAGCCATTTTACCTTACCCACTCCAGCCCTCTCCTGAAAAGTTCTAATACCCTACTCCTGAGTTAGGTCAGAGTTAGGACGGAATAGTTGTGGCATAACTCTGGACACGGACCCAAATAGTTACCCTATCAGCGCCCAGCCCCACCCAGCCACTTTCCCACAAAAGCCCAGCCTCAGGCCTCCAGTCTCTCTCTCTCTGAGCACGTGGCGTGGGGTCCTGTCCCCCAGCAGCCACAAAGTGGGACTTTGTCGGTGGAGGGCAAAACTCACAAACACCCCACTTCTCTCTTCTCCTCTCCTCTCTGCCCCCCTCTAGGGCAGAGAGGGCTGTTCAGGCTTTGACCAAACTGTTTACTGCTGTGCCTAGGCAGCTGTCTCCATGCTACCATTTGCTAACCCATGTCTTTCTCCCAGCCCCTTTCTCCCCCCCCCCACAGGCAACAACACCAGTAGGTAAGTGCAGGTAAGAGCAGGGTACGTGCTGACATGAGGTCTGACTTCTGCCTCTTTGCATATAGAAATATAGGTAGGATACATGCCTCTTTACCAACGTCTTGTCTGATATCTGCCTGCATAGCCTGCCATGATATGCCTCTCTACCAATGTCTTGTCTCATAGCTGCCTGCAATGCCTGCTATGATATATAGGATACATGCCTCTTGACCACTGTTGTGTCTGATTGCTGCCTGTAGTCATGTGAGCACACAATGCCACAAGTGTGGAACCGTTAGCCTTATGTAGACACCAGCTGTCCCCCCCCCCTTTTCTCCACAGGGTCTACTGACAGGTCAGTATTGCTACGTTTGCCATGGTTGTGACCCCCAAGTTGTGTTGTTGTCTCTCTCTTTGACCCTTTTCCCTTACAGGATCATGCTCACCTTACACCCAGGGAAGGAGCGCAGACCATGCTATGTGTGTCACACCGCTCAGCTGTGTTTTATTTCTCTCCCTGCAGGCTTTTGCAACCAACACACTGGCTTGTCTTCAATGGCAACTGCTTTCACACACCAGCTGACATGTAACTCCCCCTTGTGTCTGTCTCCCCAGGAACGTCCACTACCATCTACCTTCCTGCGAGCACCCCTGGGCCTGTGGTCTGGTTGCCCCACGGTCGTCTGCCTCGATGCTGCCAGAGGTCTGGGAGCCAGCCCTGCAACCCTCCTCAGCTGCTGCTGCTGCTCCACCTCCCTGGCTGCCTACTTGCTGTCTCTCCCCTTTCCATGGTGCAGGCTGTGGTTCCACATGGGAAGAGCCTGCATCTCCAGGTCCATGGGGCACGCCTGCTGCTGCTGCTGCTGCTGCGGTCCGAGTGGCTGCTGTGCCTACCCCTGGCAGCCTCGCCTGGCCATCCCTGCCAATGTTCCAGAACAATAAAGATGCCCCTTGAAACACATGTCCCCAGTGTTACACAAGCACTGCCCCATACACACAGAGACAGGTTCCAGCACTCAAGCCCCTGCATGAATCCCAGCCAGGGCCTGCCACAGCCAGCCCAGGGAGACCACAACAGGGGGGCTGCCAGACCCTCAGGGCTCAGAGGGGAGGGGGGAGCTGGGGGGCATTGCAGGCAGGCAAACAATGACGGGCGCCGTGGCGACCGCAACGGAAGCGTTCGCGCCCGCTACTGGCGTCTGCGGCACGCCCGCTGTGACGGGCGCCATTACGGGTCCGGACAGGCGCAGGCTACGTGACGTCACGAACGGGCGACGATCGTCATTCTGACGCAAAATGGTTGCTGCAGCAGGCGTGAGGCAAAGGTGGTCTGCTGAGGAGAGAGCAGCCATGCTGGCAGCCATCTCCCGCAGCCCCCACCTGCCCACCCTCATGTCCAGCTGCACGGCCCCCAACTTGGAGGCCTAGGGGGAGGTCACAGCAGCCTTGGCACGCCGGGGCCACCACAGGTCTGTGGGGCAATGCCGCGGCCGGTTGAAGGCTCTGAAAGTGGCCTTCTTCACAGAGCGTGGCTACAGCGTGGCCACGAGGGCCACCCCAGCAGGAACCCCCCCCCACCTCTGTACGATGACATGCTGAGGCTGTGGCGGCGTGCTGGGCGACCGCGCTACCGATGCCGCCAGCATTCAGGTAAGGCTGTGTACTGGGGTTGGGCTCATGGCAGGGAGGGTTCGAATTGGTTGCCCCAGGCACGATAGCACCCTGTGACGAACTGCGGGGCCATGGCCACCTCTGGGGGGATCACCCAGCAGACACCAGATGGAGCCCTGGGGGGAGACGTGAAGGGCCTGTCAGGGGCAGCATGCCAGGGTGCGCCCACCAGGAACACCCCGGCCCTCTGAAGCCAGGGCCCCTCATTCCAGCGGTGCCGGTCACCCTGTTGTGGAGGGTGATCCTGGCATGGTACAGAGCCCTCCAGGACTGGGCACAGGCCGCGGGGGGTGCAGCCACGGGTCCAGCTGCAGCCATCTGGCTCCCTGGACAGTCCCAGCCCACAGGCCATGGTCCAGCCAGGCCCTTGCCTGCCCACCATGCCCAGGGGCTACTCTCTCCATAGAGCTGCCCGTTCCAGCTACCCTGCTGATCCCCCCCAGGGCAGCCTCATGGTTCCTGCCCAAACGCTGCCGTGCTCCTGCCAGTGTGCGCAGGGTGGACTGGCTGCCGCCCCCCCTCACAGCCCTGTTGCCCAGGCTAGGAGATGGGCTCGCCCCACACACTGGGAGGGTGGGACACCAGCACACACAGTGGTGGGCATGCCATGAGGCCCTGTCCCTGGACCCTGCCGCTCACATGAACTGTGGCAGAGAGTTCTGCAGGCCTGTGCCATGCTGCAGGCAGCCCTCTGCCCAGATGTCAAGCATACTGCACTGCCTGCTCCGGCCGCATGTGGGTGGCCTGGGTCTGGGTCTGGGTCTGGGTCTGTCCATGAGGGCACGGCGCTGGCTGTCATGCTGCGGCGGCATCTCTAGCAAGCTGCTGGTCTGTCCAGGCCCCCCTGCAGCACCGGGCAGCTGGAGGGCAGTGGGATGCTGTCGCTGCGTAGACCCCTTGTGACTGGCAGCTGGGGGCATGGCATGCCGTGGTGCAGGCACCCGGGGGTCCAAGGGTGGTCGGTGGGTGTTTGCTATGCGCATGCGTGAACTCTGTAACGCCGCGGAGCTTGCAGAGTTCGCGCTAGGGGCGGCAGCAGAGGAGAGATCTGCGCCCCTGAAGAGATCGTCGGAGGAGATCGTCGCTGGAGGCCCTATAAACACAAGATAAGTGGCGCAAAGCAAACATATACACCTAGAAGCCCCGTTACCCCCAAAAAACCTTTTAAAAAAGCAAAAAAAAAAAAACGGAAAAAAGCAAAAACGAAAACGAAAACGAAACCTACGATGTCTCCCGCCCCCCCAGAGGCCCTCCGCCCCTTGCGCCCTGGGGCCCACCGCCCCAGGGCACCACATCAGAGGACGCCCCTGTCGGTGGCCTGAGGGGGGTGATTCCCAGCCCCGTTACATGGGCCTGCCCAGCCCTGGGGAAGGGGGTGGTGGTGACGCAGATGAGGCAGGTGAAGAGGCGGGCTGGGGCGGAGGGGGGTACCGGTGCGTGCTGAGCATGGAGGCGCTGACCCTATTGTGTTCTCCTCCGTAGTGGCCATACGGCGGATGGAGGGGCGCCGAGCGGCGGATGCAGCAGCAGCAGCCGCCACCCGGCCACCACGGCGGCGAGCGGCGGACGCAGCAACAGCAGCATCCGCAGCTCCAGCCACTCGGCCACCACGGCGCCGTGCACGGTGGGCAGCGTCATCCTCATCCTCGACCCCCTTCTCCAGGGATGGGGCAGAGGGAGGTGCGGTGGCCCCACCATCTGGGCCCCCCTCCCCTGCCGTCTCACAGGCCTCCGCCATGGTGGCAGTGGAGGAGGGGGCAGAGGAGGTGCAGGAGGAGGAGGGGGACCTGCCTGCAGTACATGACGTGGTGGTGGTGGCGGAGGACATGGAGGCCACGGAGGAGGACCAGCCAGCGGCAGAGGGCGCCGTGCCGGTGGAGGAGGAGGAGGAGATGCCTTCCACCTCTGCAGCTGCACGGGGGGCGTTGTGGGCAGCAGCAGCAGGACCACCACCACCAGGCCCTCCTGCCACACGAGACCAGGCCACCCAGACGAGGCGGCGTGGGGCCCAGCTGCGCCAGGCCCGGTGCCACTGTGAGTGTTCCCACCCCCCCACCCCCTGGTAGTGCAATGGATTCTGACAGAATGGTGTGCTGCAACCAGAGGCCTGTGCCCCATGCACTGCCTGCCTGTCAGTTAGTGGGTGCCAGGCGGCCAACGGCCAGCCGGTTGATGGCTAGGGGAGGCCCCCGGGGCCCTGTGTGTCGTGGCCTTGATAGTGTACCTGGGCCTGGTCAGCAGCCATGTCCCTGTGGCCAGACCCACAGTGGTGACCGGTTGGGCAGGTGCTTTGCGGGACCAGAGGGGATGTGCATGGACCCAGGCCAGGCCAGGCCATATGATGGGGGTCAGGGCAGCCATGGAGAAGGCCAGACTGGGGCCTGCATCCCGTCCTGCCATGTTGCCTGTGACAGGGGCCGTCTCCAGCAGAGGACGGGCCCGGCGGACCATGGGGGCCAGGGGTGTGCGGGTGGGTGGGCTTCGAACAGGGCACCACAAGGACACAGGCCTAATACCCACCCAATCTGTTTCATTCCACAGGCTCGTCGTTGGCACCCAGGGTCATGGCCGCCCTCCGGAACATCGGCCGCCGGGTGGACCGCGGGAGACAGGAGGCATCGGGGCAGCAGGCGGCAGTGCGCCAGCACCTGCGCAGCCTGGAGGGTGCTGCGTGGGCCACCCATGATGCAGGAGGCCATTCGCCGTGTTACGGCCCTGGCCCGTGGCGATGGTGCTGGCCATGTGCCCCCAGTCCTGCACCATCTGCTCCAGGTGGAGGCGAGGCAGGACACCATCCTGGCGGGGCTGACTGCTCTCCTGGCCCGGCTGGGCATTGAGCCACTCCGGCCACCTCCATGAGGGGTAGCATGTTGGGTGCTGACCACGTCGCCCCCCCTTGCCACCCTTCCCTTTGTTGGTGCCCTGTGCCCCCTGTTGTAGCCTGGGCCTGTTATGGCTGAATGTTGAGACCACACAACTGTTTTTAATGTTATCTGTTTTTAATTCAATTTTAATCAAGACGAACAAAGTAAGCATGATTTTATATATACACCACTGTCTCTGCTGTCTTCCTCCGTGGGTGCATGCCAGGGTGCAGATCATCTGGTGGGGGGCCTGCACAGCTGCTGGTGGCGTCGGTTGCAGCCTGGGTGGTGGGTGGGGCCCGTGACCGTCCAGATGCTGCGGTGGGAGGTCCCTGGGGAGGAAGCAGTGAGGGCACAGTGAGGGGGGGTTTCCTTGCAGCGGAGGTCAGCGGCTGGCTTGGCCCCCATGCTGGCTGCAACCTTACCTGGACATTACGGGCCAACGTACTCAGCTGTGACCTGCTGACGGCACGTGATGCCCCGAGGGTCCTGGCCAGCCCGCCTGGCCGGCTCCGCCTCTGCAGACTTCCATGGTGGCTTGCCCCGCCACCTCAGCATCGAGGAGTGGGGTGTTCTGCCGAAGACACAGGTTGTGCAGCATGGCACACACCACAAACAACTTGGCGGCCTTGTTGGGTGTGCGCATCAGGCGCCCCCCGGTCAGGTGGAGGCATCTGAAGCGGAGTTTCAGCATCCCGAATGCTCTCTCCACGACAATGTGGGCCGCATTGTACCGCGCCATGGGCCCTGGGATGTCAGCAGCATACGCCGTCAGAAAGTACAGGCGCAAGGGGTAGCCACGGTCACCTATGGGAGGTGGGGCAGCAATAGTCCCAGCCATGGCCTTGTTCCCCCCTCCCCTCCCCGGCCCCCACGCCTCAACTAGGAGCCAGCCGGTTCCCTCGGGCAACTCTGCCAGGTGTCGTTGGACGGCAGAGGCATCAAAGATGGCGGTATCATGGACACTCCCTGGAAACTGCGCCGTGACGCTGGTGAACAACACCCTCGCATCGCAGGTGGCCTGGACTTTGATGGAATACTGGCAATGCCGGTTGCGGTACAGGGCTGGATTCAGGTGGGGGGCCAGGATGGTAACATGCATGGCATCCACAGCCGAGAGCACATTCGGGAAACCCGTGATGGCATGGAACTCGGCCCTGATCCGCTGCAGCTCTGCCGCACTGGTTGGGAACACGATGAACTCGCCCGCGTGGGGGACCATGGCATCCACGAATGCATCCAGGCACCGGCACGCAGAAGAGCGGGACACACCCAGCTGCCTCGCCACGCCTCCCAGGAAGCTCCCTGTCCCCAGGAAGTGCAGGACTATGAGGACCCGTTGAAGGACAGGTATGGCATGGCGGGAGCGGACCTGGACCTGGAGACTCGGGCCCAGGAGGCGGCAGAGCTCCTCCTCGGCGCCCCTGTCCAGGCGATAGGCCTGGATGAAGTCGACGTCGAGGCCCGGCAGCTGGCGCAGACGCTCCCTCACCCCCGACTGCCGTCGCCGGGCTAACACATATGCCAGCATCAGGGGCAGTCCAGCATAGTGGTCCAGGAGGCACGGTGGGAACATCCAGGGCAGGATGGCTCCTCTGGGCCGTCGAGGCTCATGTGGACAGGTTCCAGCCCAGCCAGTGCAAGCTGGGCCAGTGGCCACGGTCGCAACCTGTGGGCATTCCCCTGGCCAGGGCAGCCTGTTCCCTCGAGCTGGGTCTGGTGGCCGGCTGGGCATGCCTACTCCCACGCAGGGAAGCAGCTGCTGGATGTGCCAGGGCGCCGTGGCCAGGCTGGGTCGGAGCCCCCCTCCAGTGGGTCGATGGTGTCATCCTCCCCAACCCCTCCCACCCAGGGTCCCCCTGTCCAAGCAAACTCACCCAGGCCCTCGTCTCCAAGCAGCTGGGGCAGGAGCGGCAGCTGCAGAGCTTGCCCCCGGTGGCATAGCTGCTACTGCACCTACATCCACTGTTCGCGCCTCTGTCGGCACTCCGCGCGTTGCTGGTCCCAGCGCTGCATGCGGAGCTCCCGCTCCTGCCGCCGGCACTGTAGCTCCTGTGCATGCAGCTCCGGATGCTCCCGGGCCCAAACCCTCTCTCTCTCCCGCTCCCTCTGAATGCGCCACTAACGCAGGCGCTCCTGCCACCACTGCTGGAGCCATGGCACTCGTGGCCAAGGCAGTAGCCACCTCTGTGCCCGAGGCTGAGGCTGGCCAAGCTCCATGTTGGTCAGGCTATGGCACGATCGAACAGCAGCTCCCGTGCCCTGCAGGTGACTCCCACAGTTCTGCTCCTTGCTGCACAGCCACCTGCTGCCCACCTCCTTCCACGCTGTCCCTGAGCGTCTGCCAGCAGTGGTGTCTGCCACCACCCCCGCCCCCTCCAGCCAGAGCTATGGCAGGCAGGCGGCCCGTCCCCTCCGCCCAAACGCTCCGCCCGTCCTTGGCGTCCGGAGTCTTGGCAGGGCGCTGGCCGCTGCCGCTTCCACCCTTCGGCTCCACCCCTTCCGACGTCACGCCCGTCACTTCCGCCCGTCGGCGGCGCCCGTCCGGTCCGTCTGCATAAGAGGCGGCCGTTTCTGCACTGTCGTCATCTGCGGAGCTCCCCCCATGTGGCTTGTGTTCTCTGCAGACCCCTCTTCTGTATCTCTCACCCACTTCCTTGTCATTTGTCTCTCCTGTCTTGCCCCTCCCAAGCCCCTCCCCATCACCCACTGCCTCCCTCCCAGTCTGTCTGTCTCCCTGTGCACTCCCTGGTGATGGATGGTGGCAACAGCCCCCCCCGCCGAGCACGTCCCGGGTCACGTCGTTGTGGGCCCAACTGGGGGGATGATGAGATGCGTGTTCTCTTCACCCTCGCAGTAGCCAGTTCCAACGTGGCTCTTGGACATGGCAGGGCCACAGAGCAGAGTGCACGCCGGAGGGCCTTCTTCAAGGGCATAGCCACCACCCTCCGTGCCCAAGGCTTCCGGCAGCGCATGGGCACGTCTTGCATGAAGCGGTTCAGGAATTTGTGCAAGGCCCTGAACCGTAAGGTCGGGGCCTTGGTGCACAATCGCTCCATGACCGTGGATGCCGCCATTGCCCATGCAACACAGGGCAGCGTCACTGCCATTCTGGGGCCGCTTGTCCGTGAGGAGGTTGTCAGTGGAGTTAGCATGGATGTCTTCACTGGTAAGTGATGCAGGGAGGGGCCCACAGCAGGACTTGACCACGGCCCATGCCCGGCCTCTCCCGCGCTCCTTCTCCCACCAGGCACCCGGGCCGCCGCTGGACAGGCCCACTCGCCCCAGCCGGGGCCCAGCAGAGAGGATGCAGGCCGCCTGCCTGCCAGTATGTATCCACCCACCCTGGGATGGGGCGGGGGTGGCAGCCACCTGGATGAGTCCTGTGTATTTCCCGTCCAGAGCCCATCCAGACGATGACAGTACCTCCGACGAGCCCTGCCCCCGGCGGAGCTCCGTGTGTGGCAAGACGGAGCCCACCCACCCCAGCACAGCTTCACCCCAGCACAGCTTCACCCCCTTCTCCAACAGGGGCAGCGGGGGACAGCCTTGAGCCTGCTGGGGCGGAGCCGGAGGAGACCCTCCCTCCGTCTTCAGCTGACGAGGCAGACGACCTCCCACAGAGGCCGGTGACTCGGCTGAGGAGGCACCCCGCGCAGAGTCCCCGCCAGGGGAGGGGTCTGCCAGCAAGGGGGGGTCACGGAGGCCTCCCCACCACATCAGGGGGAGGCCCTCCCAGCAGCCACTGCATTGCAAGTGGATGCAGCGGCGGATGCAGCGCTGGGGGGCCCCAACATCATGCCCCGTGCCCGCGGGCCACGCCCCGCTCGTCAGCTCCCCCGGACCGCGGCTGAGTTACACCAGGCCATGGAGCGGGGCCGCCTCGAGGCAGGCCAGATGTGGCAGGCATGCGTGGAAGCTGGCAACGAGGGGCGAGCCCAGCTTCTCGATGCCCTCGCTGAGCAGCAGGGCGATCACCGGGAGTTGACTGCAGGGCTCCAGCATGTCTCCGAACAGCTGGAGGGCCTGGTGGCGGGGCAGGTGGCCCAGACGGCGGAGATCAGGACCCTCACCGGTGTGGTGAGGGACCTGGTCGATGTCCAACTGGACCGCCTCGCCTTTGACCGGGAGCGGCGTGCTGCTGAGCAGGCCCGCAGATCCCCGGTCCATGCCGCCATGGCTGCACACGATGCCCCTGCTGCGGAACCAGCTGGGCCAGCACCCGCAGGCCCAGCTGCCAGCCGGGGGCACAGCTCCACGAGGGTGTGACGCACTCCAGCAGGCCACCTCCAAGCGGAAAAGGTGAGTCCCCCCCTTGTGTGTGTGTCTTTCCCTCCCTCACTCCCCTCCCCCCATGAATCCCATGTGCAGCCTCAACATGGCATGGGGGTGGCAACACCTGTTGCAGGTAGGAGGGCAGTGGCACTCCCCCCTGCAGCAGGTGGCTTAATGCACAGGGTGCCCTGGGGCAGCTGGCACTGGCACAACCTCTGCCCTTCAGCTGACTGTCGCGCGCCCAGTGCCTGCAGGCCCACCTGTGGCTGCCCATCTGCTGCGAACGCTGCAGCAGCTGTGGTAGGTGCACACAGACGAGCTCAGGAGGGGGCTCTTCACTTCCACAAGACTGACACCTCCCCACAGGGGCCTGCCTGCCTCTGCGGTAAGTTTTGCCTCGATCCTGGCCCACTGCTCTTGCCTCCTGCCTAACTCAGGCACAGTTGCAGCCTAACTCAGCCCTATTTTAGGCCACAGTTACGCCGCAATTATGCCTGACTTGTGCTGAGTTAGGCTGGACTGAGCCCTTAGAGAAAAAAACAAACTATCCCAAATGTCATCACATGTATCACATTTTCTTTAGTTTAGATATATACATTGGTCCCCATGCTTTCCCCTTTTCTGGAAGCACTAGAAGTTCATGCTGCTGGACTCCTGAAGCAAGAGTGAACTCTTGGGAGGCAGATGTGGCCAGTATGCTTATGTCCACTGGCACAACACTGCTGCATGAGTTAAGGATGTGAGTTATGACATCACTGTTCTCTGCCTTAGAAAGAGTGCATGTGGAATAAACGAGGGTTCCTCCAGGACGCAAGGCTTTAATTGCAGATCTTAGCAGCTGTATCTGTACAGCAGGTAATGCCTTCCTTTGTGCTAATCGTAGAGAAGCCTGCTGGAGATCAGAGGAGAATAACCAGCTTCTATCATTTGAGCACGGGGCATCCACTAGTACCTTATCAAACGCTTCAGGCTGGAGATTTCCAATTTGTCTTCCATCCAGCTGAGAAACGATAACTAGATTCATCAAAGATTCGGGGATGAAGGATTCCAATGTCCGCTTCAGCCAATTTGATCTCAAGTTATCATATTCATTGGCATAAAGACGCCCTGGACAAGCATGCTGAAGCATCGCTATTGATTTCCCCCCTGGAGCAGCACACATGTCTAAAACCTTCTCCCCGCTCTCCAGCTCCAGGGCCAGCACCGCCAGAACTGAAGCAGCATTCAGCAGGTAATAGTCCTTCAGTTTACCAGCTCTGTGTTTCTGCGCAGGGAATCTTCCAGGAGCGCTAGTGATATAGCACTTGAGTGACTGTCGAAAGCAGGAGAAGGGATCTGGGAAAAGGAGGCGATAACCCTTCAAACGCAATTCATTTTCCACTTCAGAGGAAAAACTGAATTTATTAAGGAGAACAGCATACTGCCAGAAGTGAGGTGTCGTCAGCACTTTCCTGACTGGGCTCCATACTTCTCCCAACTCCTTGGAGTACTGCTCCTCAAAATGTTCTAAAACAACTTGGCGTATTCGCTTTTGATGCTTTGCTTCTGATTTTGTTTCCAACTGCTCCTTTTCCAACGAGTGTGTCTTTCGGATCCAGTAAGCCGCAGTCCAATGTTTGAGATAGAGAACCCGGCCCGTGCAGCGGAGCAGCTGCATGGTGCTAGGCAGGTCGCTAGGAGCGGAAGCAACTTCGCACAACGCCGGGTGAGAGGAGCCCAGCAGCTCCTCCTGGGGGGAGAGGCTGAAAGCAGTTCGCAGCAGGGCAGCACAGGAGATCATGGGGTCGTGGAGCGCTGAAGGCAGAGGTGCCCGCTTGCAATGCTTCCCCCTTGCAAACAAAAAACATCCCGGTAATAGTAATAATCATAAAACGACACAAGGCTCTACCTAAGCCTGTTCCCTGCTGTGCTAGTTTTCCACATGCAGGGAACTCAGCAGCAGGGAGCGCTAACACACGAGCCTCCAGCTGCAGTCTAAAGGGGTACAGTCTGTGCTATGGCACCATCTCATTCTGCTGCACGTGTAGACTTGACGAAACTGGACCAGATTGTGTTACGACACTGGGGACATGTCCATAGTATTGTACCTAGCCACTGTGGAACCCGGGGCCCTCATCTCATTTTTACACTTTAGTGTAAAAAACACTCCAAAACCTGCAGAAAGTATGACTGGTACATGCTGAAAATTTTGCCGTAAGGGTTGGGTTCTTTTAAAGCTCTTCTTTGTTCTTCTCCCTTGCACTGAACCACTAGGGTACAGCATAATGAAGCTGGCTCCAGAGCTACAATACAGAATTCATCTGTTTAACATATTCAGCAGAGATACTAGAGAACACTGGTGTGCTGCTCCTTCTCAATACATACAGTATTTTTAAGAGATAAACACTAAAAGATGAGCATAAGAATTCACCAGATCTGTCTAGGATTTCACTTCCTGCATTTGATGAACTAGACTGTACTAGTCCACAAAACTCTTGAGCTGAAATAATTTTGGCTAATCTTTAAGAACTACAAAAATCTTTGTTGTTTTTGCTGCAACAGCCCAACACTACTACCCCTTTGGAAGCTGCTACTATTTGGTGGGTGCTCCTTTTCAGATAAAAAAACACACATATATGGGAGGGGGTTGAGCACAGTCTGTTTCTATCCGAACAACTATCAAGTTCATTTGATTTTTTTATCCTGCTCTCCTTCGTCGCTTGGAAAGTATACTACCCGCCATGCTGCTTGACCTAAAATAAATACACGAGGACTTCTACCTAGTCCCTCTGAGCCAATGCACCGAAGTTTCGTTCCTTTTCCTACGTAATCTACTTCTTGAATTTTTTTTGTTCTGGTCGAAAAGCCAAGGACAAACATTAATACACAGCAATAGCTCCGCGTCTAGTTCTTAGCATTTCTAAACCTAATACGCTCGCTATCGAAAAATAAGGCCTGCAGACACCACGCTTCCAACACCCCCACCCTACCCGAGAGCTACTCCTCTAATAACGCGCAACTGCAGCCTCCCCGGCGCTTAAGAGCTGAGGTCTGCCTCGCGAGATTACGGGCTTCGGGCGCGAGACTCTCGCTCTGACTCCTCCCCTTTCCCGCTGGGGTCACCGCGCTGGAGACGGAAGGAAGGTGGGCGGGCGATCTTTTGCGGAGGCGGTGCTTGTAGCCGGAAGTGCCTGCGCAAGCCAAGGCGCGACTGTCGCTGTGGCTGGACCGGTGAGACTGAGCCCTTCAGTCTCCGCTTCTCCCGCCCGTCCTCTCTCGTTGCCTCGAGGCGGCGTGTGCTGGAAGAGGGGCTGCGCTGCCGCTGCTCGGGGACGGTGGCGTTTGTGGCGGAGCCGGTGCCTGAGGACGGGCGGGCGGGCGACCCGGAGGAGACGGCAGCAGCGCGGTGGTCCCGGTAGCCGCCCTTTCCTGCGCCTTTGGGACGAGCTTGGGAGACCCCTTCCTCGAGGCTTCCCCCCCCCCGCAGGCCGCTGGTCATTCCGGCGTGCCCCTGATGGAGAACGCGGCGAGCGACCTCCCTGCTGCGGTGCTGGCCGCCGTCCTGAAGCCCAGCGAGGGGCTCCCTGAAGGCAGCCTGACCGTGCGTGGCTATGACTTTGACCGCGGGCTGGACTACCGGGCCTTGCTTCAGGCTTGTCTCACCACCGGCTTCCAGGCCACCAGCTTTGGCCAGGCTGTGAACGAAGTCAATCGCATGGTGACTAGTCTCTGTGGCTCTTGATTTGGGGGGCTGGGGGGAGAGAAGGGGAGTTGGAGAGCCTAAAAGGAGCAGGGAGGACCCTTGGGGGTACTGGCCTCCTATCTTGGAGGTGGTATGTGCCTCGAAAATTACAGTACAAACTGTTGGCTTATGCACCTATATGTTTAGTGCTCTCCATAGCCCTATTCATGCATCTAATACAAGGCCTTATCACTCTCAGCATCATTTTTATGGCTGCTTATTTGCTGCCCAGAAAGACTGGAGCTCTTCCCACCAAAGGCTCCAGCCTTTCTTGTAGCCCTTGTATGTTAATGGTATCCTATACTTCCAAACAGCGTAGATGAGCCAGTGGCTAGTAAGGGTCTGTTTAATCAACAGAAGCCAGAATTTGTGCTGTTGGTAGCTATGGAGGCTTCCAAAACTGCAGTTTACATTTGCCTCTGGGTATTCAGTTTATATGACTGACAGTGCAGTCCTAACCACCTTTCCAGCGTTGGTGTAGCCGTGCCAACAGGGCACACACTACATTTTGCAGTGCAGGGGCAGTCATGGAGGCCTCTTCAAGGTGAAGGAACATTTGTTCCCTTACCTCTGGGCTGCATTGCAGCTGCACTGGCGCTGGAAAGTTGGTTAGGATTGCGCTGTTAGGTAAAATGACTGTATACCTTCAAATCTACCTGTTTTGCGCTTTGATGCCTTGTTTGTTTTTTGGGCAACCATAGAAATTATCTTAAAATATTTAGTTAATACTTTATAGCCATTTGTCAGACTTTGATTATGAACTTCTCGTCACCTCTGCTTAGCTTTTAGGGTGATGAGGTACTTCGGTGCTGAAATTTTTGAAGACTCCCAAGCCCTGAGCTGAAGCTTGATTCAAATTGTTCTCTCCGCTACAGATAGAGGCAAAACTGACACCCCTGAGTGAGGAAGAAGATAATCATGCTGACCTGAATCCCTGTTCTCGTCACCTTACAGGCTGTACGATCTTTTTAGGCTTCACATCTAACCTCATCAGCTCGGGTGTTCGTGAGACTATCCGGTATCTGGTGCAACACAACATGGTATGCCCTGGCCCACGGTGTAAAGTTTTACTGTACTGTTTTACAGTATTCCAGCCCAGGAATGCTGAGTGTAGTGAGCCCTTCATCACACTATAGTCTATATTCCTTTGACTTGCACAGGTGGACGTGTTGGTAACTACTGCTGGTGGTGTGGAGGAGGATCTGATAAAATGCTTGGCACCCACCTATATTGGAGACTTCAGTTTGCGTGGGAAGGAGCTACGACAAAATGGAATTAACAGGTATCAGTTGTGGAGAGGGGTGGTAGTCTGGCCAGAGTTGGGAATTGGGGGTTTTGTGTGGTCTGAGAGAGGTATTGCACCCAAATTGTCTCCTGCTCATATGATTCACCATGTCTCATGCTGTGCTATAAGAGGGTAATTGGATGTATGTCTCACAGTTTGGGGGTCGGCAGAGGGCAGCAGGATAAAGTCTCTAGCCTGGTGGTGTTCCTCAGTCATGTCCTCCTCTCCTCCAGGATTGGGAATCTGCTGGTGCCCAATGACAATTACTGCAAGTTTGAGGACTGGCTGATGCCAATCCTGGACCAGATGGTGACAGAGCAGGACACAGAGGTGAGAACTGGAATGTTAAGGAAGGAAATGGCCTGGTAATATTGCCAGGGGAGTGCTTGAGTGCTAGTCATTTGTGGTATGGCAACTACAAAAGGTATCTGAGAGTTTTGAGCCTTTGGCTTTGGGAGTGGACAGAGGTCTGGGATGTAAGAATGACAGGGGGAAAGGCAGCATTGGAGCCAGGTCGTATAAGATATAGCTCTGAGTGGACGATCCAAACCAAGTCCATTTCTTTATTCATATCTGTCTTTTTTCCAGCCTATAGTGCAGAATTTCTTGTCTTACTTTGAAAATGAACCATTATGGCTTTAAAAGGTTGCGTGGTCTATCCTAATGCTCCAGCTGCACTACAAGTCAGGGGACTGGGTGGAATAATCTAACAATGCCGTTGGCTTTCCTGCTTTTCAGGGCGTGAAGTGGACTCCATCAAAGCTCATTGCTCGGCTTGGCAAGGAAATCAACAATCCTGAATCGGTCTATTACTGGGCACAAAAGGTAGACTCAGGAAAGCTTTTGCACTTAGTTCCATACCTCCCCTTATCAAGCCAAGCTCTCTTAATGCCATGGCTAGAATGTGGTTTTTTTTTCTTGTCCTTTGTACTGGTCTGTCCATCCTCCAATCTTTAATTATTGGGGGGGAGGGTTGTCTTCCTTAGATGTGTGATATTGCAGTTTTGCTAGCCGTGCAGTCCCATCTGTTGTCAGCTGCTAGACTTGAGTCTTTTCTCCACAGCCTTCAGAGACTATTCTGCCTTTTTGCATTTAGTTCTTTTCAGAACAAGACAGACATTTCAAACCTATCTTACCTTGCCCATCCCCGCACTGCCTCCCCTTTGTGTTGTACTGTATGTATAACTTGAGTTGAGCATTTAAGTAGTCATGTTGCTCCTGTTCTCTGCAGAACAACATCCCTGTGCTGAGCCCAGCGTTGACTGATGGCTCCCTGGGTGACATGATCTTCTTCCACTCTTATAAGAAGCCAGGCCTTGTGCTAGACATTGTGGAAGGTGAGTCAAGAGCCCTAAAACATTGTTTTTTAAGTCAGTGAACCCTTCCTTGACTTGTAGGTTCTTATCACAGTTTACTTTTTGCAGAAAAAGGGAGGCAGCTCTCTTGGTGCCTACAATATAATGGCAATTGGGTTTTGAATGGAAGACTTACACTAGAACCCCCAAATCCTAGGCTTACCATCTAGAAGTGTGACTCCAGATGTAAGCCTAGGCTGTGCTCTGAAACATCTTTTGTCGCCCTTCTCTTTGTAGATCTGAGGCTCATCAACACTCAGGCTATCTTTGCACAGAAGACAGGAATGATCATCTTGGGAGGAGGCCTTGTCAAGCACCACATTGCCAATGCCAACCTAATGGTGAGGGAGATTGCTGCGTGTAGTACCCATGAGCACATAGGGTAGAAAACAGGACTTCCTTTGGGAGGAAAATGTAAGTTTGTAGTAGAACAGTTTTATTGGTAGGAATGACATCACCATTCCGGCTTTGTCCAGATGTATGGTTTTTACCTAGGGTCCAAAAGAGCCTGGGTTTGTTTTCTGTCCTAACAAGGCACACAGAGTGGCTGAATCTTTAGCCTGAAGTGGTTCAATGCAGGGGATACCAGTGTGCAAACAAGGAGGCTTCCACTTTGACTCCTGGCAGTTCCTGATGTTTTGGAGGAGAGCCAATAGTTCAGTAATATCCTTTGCGCACATGAGGTCACAGCTTCAGTCCCTGCTATTTCCAGTTAAAACAGCCTTGGGTTTGGGGGCTGGGAAAGACTTGTGCTGGAGAGCTGCTGCCACAGTAGACAGTATTGAGCTAGATGAACTTGAGAGGTCTCAAATTCTATGAGGGAGGTTCATAGTGGAGGAGAGCCTCTACTGTCAACTCTTGTATGTTTATATACACGTGTCTGAGAATACTGTGCAGAGGAGACCTTCAGTTATCAGTCAGCCAGCTTTGCTTCCTGTCTCTGATGTCACCATTTTTTTTCCAATTCCCTAGAGAAATGGCGCTGACTTCTCTGTATATGTCAACACGGCACAGGAGTTTGATGGTTCAGACTCGGGAGCTCGGCCTGATGAGGCAGTGTCTTGGGGGAAAATCCGCATGGATGCTAAACCTGTCAAGGTTTGTGTGGGGCAAGGACTGGACTGGCAGGTTGTGCTACTAGTGGGGATTTCCCTGAGAATTGCTATGGGGGGGGGGCAGAGAGCATTTCCTAGTCTGGCTACCCTGTTAATTGCGGTGCTTTTTTAAAAAAAACATGTAACATGTGCACATGGGGGGGGGAGTGATGTTCAGGGATCCTGTGTAGTGGCCAATGGCATAGCTGTATTAATTCAGTGGAGGAAAGGAAAATGGAAGCAAGGATGAAAGGTGCAACAAAGGATTTATTTTAGTGATTTAAACCCCAAAAGAATTCGAGCTGGGGTCTAGCTGAACTTGCTCACTCGTTTGAATTCTGGGGCAGTGAAAACTACATTTGAATTTAAGGCGTAGACAAGTCTCCGTTTGAATTTGGAGCACTCAGAGCTCAGTTAGATCAATTAAGCGGAGGGGTGATTAGCTGGCTTTTTCAAAAGTGAAGCCTTCCTAGTATGTGAATCTGTGGCCACTTGCCATCAGTCCTGCAAATAGCCATAGTACTGGTCTGGCCTATGCTCTCCAGGCACTCAGTGCCAAGTACACATGTGTGTTTCCTATAAATAAAATGACCATGTAACAGCCCAAAATAAAAAGCTGTTGGGAACAAGCACTTTCTGAGTCTGTATTTGTCTTGTTCTTCTGCTGACAGGTTTATGCTGATGCTTCCCTGGTTTTTCCACTGCTGGTTGCAGAGACCTTTGCACAGAAACCAAATGCCTTTGCTGCAGAGAAGCAAAATGATTAAGCCAGTGATTGTTGCATGAGGCATCTCAGCTGTTAAGATCCATGTGTACCAGCCTTGCATGACACTACAGCTGCTGGAACTTGCACTGGAACTGTTTGAAACTGGAGGGCATTTTAACTACTAGGACAAAGTCTTGCTCCTTCTTCACCCTGAATAGAGGCTGCACTTCTGTTCTGGTCAGATGTCTGCTGCTGTTCTGTAATCGCAAGCTTTCCTTCTAATGAGCCTCTTGAGAGGATGGTTTTCTGCTTTCCCCTCTTGTATCTCCCACGGCAAAACATGGTGTCAGTTGAGAGGCAAGGCTGTTGATTGTGTCCTTGCCTCTTGTGCTGAATTCTTCTGTAGTTGTGCAGCTGGCTTCTTTTATTTTAACTGGGACTGGAGACAAATGACTGGCCCAGCCCATGTTTCTCTGTTCAGGGCCATACCGTCACTCGTTTTATTTTAATTATCCAATTTAACTTGGATTATCCCTTACTTCCTTTATTTTATTTATTAATATGTGTTATGTGGAGTTGGTATGAAAGCCCCAACTTCCTAATAAACCATTTTGGTCCTTAAATGTGTTTGGGTGTCTGTTTGTTCTTATTAAAGAGTTGGGTGCGTTCTACCTAAATCCAGGTGTGCAATTCCTGTTCTTCTGTGCCCTTTCTCTGTATATTAGTTAAATACAGGTTGATGCTTAAGCTTCTGTTTTTCTGAGATCTAGTTTTGGAACTTAACTTGTGCAGTACACTAAACATCTGTATTAGTTTGCTTCCTTCATATACAGCTGGAAAAGGTAAAGGGCAATTAAAATGCTGCTCAAGAAGCCTGAGCACCTTTACAAGGAAAGTCTAAATGGTTTGGGGCTTGTTTGTTTTAGAAAATAAGAGCTATGCTCAATCAGTGGTCTCTGGCAGAAAGATCCTTGCAAGGCTAAAATAGGTAGTTGAACGAGCCATCCTTTGAGAGAAATGTTATTGAACTTGGGACTCCTAGATTGGAAGTGCTGTTAAACCTTCCCCCAAAGCAGATTTACAGCTGGATGTTGGGGCAATTAGCTATAGCAGGGGTGGCCAACCTTTCAACATGAATGCTCCTGGACCTTTAATGGTTCTATTGTTGTTGTTGTTGTTGTTGTTCAGTCATTAAGTCGTGTCCGACCCTTCATGATCCAATGAACCACATCCCGCCAGGCCTTCCTGTCCTCCACTATCTTCCTGAGTTCGCTCATTTTCATGTTCGTTGCATCGGTGATGCTGTCTAACCATCTTATCCTTTGCCTTCCCCTTCTCCTTTTGCCTTCAATCTTTCCCAGCATCAGAGTCTTCTCCAGAAAGTCCTCTCTTTGCATTAGGTGGCCAAAATATTTGAGCTTCAGCCTCAGTACCTGTCCTTCCAGGGAACAGTCAGGGTTGATTTCATTTAGGATTGACTGATTTGATCTCCTAGCAGTCCAAGGGACTCTCAGGAGTCTTCTCCAGCACCACAGTTCAAAAGCATCTATTCTTCGGCGCTCAGCCTTCCTTATGGTCCAACTCTCGCAACCATATATTGCTACTGGGAATGGTTCTATAGGTGAGGGCATTTCAGCAGCTGCAGCTGCTTTAGCAGCAGCAGCAGCACTTGTAGCTGCCAAGATTCTGTCTTCTACACAAGATTCTGTCTGCTACACAACTCTTAAGAATGCAGAGGCCCTAAGGGTGGAAGGTTGGCCGCCCCTGGGCTATAGGGAAAGGAACACACCTTAGTTGTAGAGTATATGCTTTGTCTACAAGTTCAGTTCCCAGAATCTCCAGTTACAGCGTTCCGAGGTAGCAACATTGCCTAAGAGTTGTCACCAATCAGAAATCGGTGGTCTCCAAACCACGGCCCACTGTCCATCCAAAAACTGCATCCGGGCACAGCGTGGCAGTGGCAGAGCCTTACTGTTCCACCCCACAGCCTCCTATCTTTGCAGAAACTCGCACAGGGCAGCCACTTCCCCCAGGAAATCAGGGCGCAGAGCCGTCTGGGGTCATGTGCAACGGAAGTGGCTGCCAGATGCAAGTTTCTGCAAAGATTGGATATGATGATAGGAGACTGTGGGGCAGAACGATAAGCTCCGTCGCATTGCGCCCGGACACCGGTTTTTGGTGCACCTGATCCGGACTGGG
Organism: Plestiodon gilberti rubricaudatus; assembly: GCA_026170595.1. Taxonomy (NCBI): domain Eukaryota; kingdom Metazoa; phylum Chordata; class Lepidosauria; order Squamata; family Scincidae; genus Plestiodon; species Plestiodon gilberti. Next base: position 129,112,011 of record JANXHW010000003.1, on the reverse strand, counting down.
GTTTGGAGGCCCGTGGAATAGATGGTACTGAGCTTGACGCATCAATCTGACTCGATACGTCAACTTCATACGTTATAAATTGCATTATGCAAGATTCATCGTGTACCTTTTGATTGTCTTTAATTGTGGCCCTTCTGCATTGTGTTGATTTCCATGGAAACACACTGAAAGGAATGTCACCTGTACCCTGCATTTTAGATACACATCTGACCCCATAGTTCTGTTAAGGTAACTGCAATTTAAAGGATTCTGTGGTGGGAAGGTTGGACTTCAAAAAATGTTGCTTAGAAGATACGGAACACAATCCCTCTTCTGCCCACTTTGGGCCCAGCCTAAAAGGAATATGCTTATTTCCTTAGAATAAGTTCAATTGAACAAAATGGGACTTCAACAAAATGAGTAAACAAATAGGCTTGTGCTGACAATGGCTTACTGCTTTGTTCAGTTCCTATAGGGGGAGGGAGAATTGTAAATGTTGATGAAAAATAGTGCTACAGAATTTGTGTGCCTAGTAAATTATTATGGGACTAATCAACTCCTTGACTGGAAATATATTGTCCCTCTATTTGGGGGGAAGGAAGAAAAAAAGACGAGAGGGGGGACAAGGGAGAGAGGAAGGAACAAAGTGTGGACCTCTTCCAGCTTGTAGTTTTGTATCTAAGATTGGTAAACTGAGATTTTCCACTTGCTTGGAAAAATGTATTTAGGATTAAATTAATATATAAAAAGGAAAAACCAAAGTAAGTGCAACAATAAATAAAACCTTTTTTTAAAGCAACATAGTCAAGTAAAAATCCAATAGAGCAGTGCTTCTCGAGGTTCTCCACATGCAGTGGGGAAGTTGTAAGTGTTTGCAGGGGCAGCAGTGCTCCCAGAATCATGCTGCCACTTGGGGGAAGGTCTTTTTTAACTTAAGGGGGTTGCTCCAGCCCTCTGGAGAGTGCAGGGAGGCCCACGGCTCCCTCTGCAGGCCTCCCTGTGCTTCAGATCGTCGCTCCAATGCGATCAAGACCCACTTCCAGTTTTCAAAACCTTTTTTTCCACAGTGGTGGTGTGTCCATGGAAGCACCGTCGCTGAGGTCACCACGCCCCTTAAGGGAGTAGCGGCCATTTCCAGTTCTCCTGGCAGGTCGCAACCCACCAATTTGAGAACCACTGCAACAGAAGCTAAAATAAGCAGCTTTAAAAGAGTAACTCTATGACTGGGTGAATAAAAATGTGTTTGCCTTATGTGCAAGCAATGAAAGTATAGGGATCAGTTGTACGGAGGGTATTCCACAAGCAAGATGCCATGTTCATTGGACACCAGCCACCTGACCTCAACAGGTAGGGGAAACGACCTCACCAAGGGCAGGTTCATAAAAGTGCAGGTGCTCCTTGGGAGATCCTGGTCCTAAGCCATATAGCACTTTAAAGGTTAGTACCAACACCTTGAATTGTGCTTGGAATCACACAGCAAAGCTGTTTTCAACACTGGTGAGACGTGTGATGTGAGAAATGTCATCGGTCTTTAATGTTTTCATGACAAATGGTCTACTTGCCTGGACATATATAATGTCCCACATTTGTCTACATATCTTACATTCACTGTGCTAGAAGACCATTTCTTCTGCAGAATATATAGGTAAAGGTAAAGGTGATCCCTGACAATTAAGTCTAGTCGTGTCCGACTCTAGGGTGTGGTGCTCATCCCCATTTCAAAGTCGAAGAGCCAGTGTTTTCCGAAGACGCCTCCGTGGTCATGTGGCCGACATGACTCTCCTTGCCGCAGTGCGTAGCATGCAGCTGGAACACGGAGCGCTGTTTACCTTCCCGCAAGTGGTACCTATTTATCTACTCGCATTAACATGCTTTGGAACTGCTAGGTTGGCAGGAGCTGGCCAAGCAACGAGAGCTCACCCCATCGCGGATTCGAACTGCCGACCTTTTGATCGACAGATCATGGTTCAGTGGTTTAACCCACTGCGCCACCCACTGGAATATATATATATATATACACACACACACACACACACACACACACTGTATATAAGCTCTTAGAATGGAGACATGATGTATGGTAAACAAAAACTTGAGTCTACCTCTTTGCTTGTTCTCCCCTGTTCCTATCTCTGTATTTGTTGGATAGCTATTCGTTACCCATATTCTCCTGGCCCTGGCTCTCTAATATTGGTGGCAAATCATTTGCAGTGCCAAGCCAGTCCATTTTAATTACAGAGCAAACATTTGTTTTAATAGTTAACAGTTCTCTTAAAAAGAAAAAAAACCTAAAGCTGAGAAACTGCACCCTCCTCGAAAGTAGCATTGCAATATCTAGCATGCATGGGGTTTCCCAGTATAACTGTTCAATTTCTTGCCTTGAGCTGCTCGCTCATTTTGAAACAAAAATATGAGAGTCATGTGTCCCGGCCTGCTCAGTTGTCCTTGTCTCTGATTTAAAGGAATTAAAGCTTTCTTTGAGCTAGGGCTAAAGCCTAGAATCAGTTTTTTGTTTTGTTTTTTCAATTCAGGGCTAAGCTGTGGACCATGAAAGGAAATTAGATTTGTTAGTGATTCAGCGCATAGAATTTATACATGCAATTCACAAATAGCCCAAAGTAGTACCAGCAAACGGTGGATTAGTCATCGGCTGTACTAAGCACTATATACAGATGTGATCCTTCCATGTTGTGGCTAACAACTATCGCATATCAACATATATACAAGAGTAAATGTTCTTGCTTTCTGCATTATACTCGGATAGATTTTTGAGTATGTGTTGAATGCCTTTTCCTCTTTATTAAGCTCTGCTTTAGACAGCCAGACTTTGCATGTGGAGATATGAACAGCATGCTTCCCTTCTGTCCCTCAGGCAAATGATAGTAATATAGCAGCCAGGCCTTGCACGCACAGTTTAGCTACTTCCCTTTCATAAAAGCATAGGACATAAAAGCAACAGCGGCTCTGCTCGGAACAATGTGATGGATTGTTCATACTGAGGGTGCTTCGTCCTTAATAAGTACAACCAGGGGTGGTGTCAGAGGTCAGCCAGGTGGGGCACTGGCTGTAGGGGAAGAAAAAGGATGAGAACACTTCCGAAATTGGGGGAGAATGTACCAGGATGGAGTAAATGACTCACACTTTGCATCATCTGTGTGGCGGAGGGAAAGAGGGGGCACCCTGCTCCACTAGGAAAAGACTGGCTAAACATCTGTATCAATGGACAGTAACCCAGAGATGTAGCTAGCCTCTGCAAGGGGGCAGCACTCCTGTGACACCAGAAGCCCTGGCCCTGCATGTAACACCAGAAGCCCCCCGGTGGCATTGCAGTGACCCCCACCCCGTGTTTTTTCACCGGAAAAAGGCTACTAGGGGCATGGGCGGACGGGCGACTCCTTTCCCCACCGCGCTGCAAAAGGCTGCTTTTTGCTGCCGCTGCGCCGCCAAATTGCTGCATTTGCGCACACACCCCTGGGCCATGCACAAGGGTGTGGTCTGCCCCCCCTAGCTACGCCACTACAGTTACCACATCTATGCATTAAATGCAGTGATGGCTTTTGAGAAGAGAGGGTTTGACACATAGGCAGGATGACCCAGGAGGGAAGCATCACTATGTTTAAATGTGCTGTGTACTGTGGTTCCCTCACCTTGTGGTAGTATCCTTTTGACAAGACAACTTGGAGGATCACCAGGCTACCAGAAAACGTGGGGCGATGAAGTTTTTTCTGTGATAACAAGCTACACTATGTTTTTTAATAGAGTATTTGATTGAAAAGCAGTGTAACTTAAGAAAAATACATTTTATAAGCTGTTTGATCTCTGAGTAAGCATATCTATCCTGGGTTTGTTTGTTTATTTTTGTAATAGACAAGAGCGGATTGGTGCGTTAATCCTCAGCAATGATTTTCTGCCTGCAAGTCACTTTGCGAGCCTGCCATTTACCTTGACAGAACATCTTTGGGACAAGCAGCGGTGCGGGATCCGTGCTTTCGCGGAGCCCGTGCCAGTGTTTCCCGGAAATGACATCACGTGGCCACGTGGCGCCGCAGGAGCTTGTTACGCTCCTGGTGCACATATTTAATTGTTGCTGGAACTAGCAGAAGATAAATGTGTTTCTGTTGGAGTTAAGAAGTGGTTACCCTTTTAAGAGTCTTGCTAGCATTTAATGAGTTAAGTTGCCTCTACCAGATTTTGTGTAAAACTCTGCACATCTAGAACTAGAGAAGATGCAGAACTCAAGAAACATAGAAGTAATGCACTGTACCCTTTCCAGCTCATAGATAGTTTGGATAAAAATGTATCTTTGTTTTATCAACGGGCAGCCCGATCCTGCGTAAGGATACGCGGCCAGGCCCTAGGGCTGGCCGCAGTATCCTGCGCCCTTCCCGGGCTGTATCAATGCGTCCAAGGAACACCCCGGTGTAGGGCTGCCCAGCCCCAATGGGCCTCCTCGAATGTACGTCTGCTCTGGAGCTGACGTACATCTGGGGCGGTGGGGTAAGGGCCGCCCAGGCCGGGAACAGGCGCAGGATATCGGCAGAGCTCGCCGCTGATATCCCCACCCCCTCCCAGCCCGACTCGCTCAATGGCCGCCCTCCCTCGCCGCCTGGCTCACCCTCCCCCCGCCCCTGCTCCGACCAATGCAGGACATAAATGCTCCAGTGAGTGCCGGGTCGGTTGGGAGGCGGAGTAAGGGTGGGTGGCCTGTGTGCCGGAGGCCCTTACTCTCCGGGTGTCATCTTTACAGTGTGTTTTAGACACCCAGCACCTGCGGGACATGTGCTCCGCAGGCGCATAATTACGCAGGATCGTGCTGTCAGTGTAGCATTTTATTTAGTTAAGTGGAACAGTACGTAATAGTGGAACATTTTGACATGAAAAGAGCACATGGTGTTAATTTTGGACCTACAGGAATACAGGCTACCGCAATTATACCGGTAATACGATATTGATGTGTATATATAATTTCGTAAGTCTCAGAAGACAAAATTAAGTGGGTCTGAAATGAAGTGCTTAATTGGACATAACAGTTATCAAATTAAAGGCTCACCTTTTTTAAGTGCAAAGAGTTTCTGTTAAATAATGAGTAAATGATAGAACAGTACATTGGAGCTACATAAGTGTTTCAAGTTACATTCTTAGCATAAAAAACAACATGGGCATGCACTTCTGCATATAGGGATAATTCATGTGATTTTAACTTTATAACTTGTGAAAAAGTATCAATCAGGCTGAAAGTTGTAACAATCAGGCTGGTTTGTGTGGTTAATAATGGAGGGATGAGTCCAGGTCCTGCAGTTGGTATTTTTTGCGATAATATAGCCACCAGGCTGACTGCCTTATGGCAGTCATAAACAGCACTCCAACAGCACGTGGAGGCACACGCTGCCGAATTACTGCCGGGAAGGCCGGAGCATTCCTGCGCACACTGGCAGATTGCCTTGGACCCGCTGAGACAGGTAAATTGGCAGGGGTGGCGGGATGGGGACAGGGGAGGGTGGAACGAGGCGGCGAGGGGAGAGCAGAGCAAGGAGGTGACAGGGCAGGGGGTGGGCAGGGGGTGGCCCAGTAAGGGGGAGGCCAGGAAAGGGGCGGGTTTGTAGCCCCCTTCCCAGACCCGATCCCATAGTGTCAGTCCACGCGGACCTGTGCCAGTGATTTCACTAGTGCAAGTCTGTGTATAGCCCTCCGCGCTGTGGAGGCTTACCCCCGGATAAGGGAACGAATGTTCACAGTTCCCCTCTGCAACTGCCCACCTCCACAGGATGCAGCAGTAGCCTTTTTGGTGCATCAGCGGGGGGGGGGGGGGGAGATGGATAGGATTGGGCTCTGAGTCTGGGAAAGAAGCAATTAGCAAAAGACCAGCCGTGGAAGGCGTTTTTCTAAAATCCTATTCTCAGAAACAGCAAATTGTGTCCTCACAGGTAAGCATAGCATCCTGTTTTACATCTGGGGAACACTGAAGTTCAAAGATATACATTACATTATATATTTGTAAATCAGGCAAGGGAAATGTGTTGAGGACTTAAGACTTTTTGTTTGGTCTGCTGCCCATTGCTCTTAACCACAACCTGGAATATGGGACCCACTTTTAATTATACAGTACTTATGGTATGATTGCTCTTTCTGTCTTCCCCCCCTCCCTCCACTATTTCACCTTCTCTTTCCAAACGATGACCATTGCATTGTTGCTGCACACCATCTTTAGTAAGGTGATGACCTCTTTGAACGCTGCCTATAACCTGCCAAGAAAACTAGCACCCAGAAGAATATGGCTCTCAACCTTTGAGTGATGTGGCTATTGCATGCTAGACCTTGAGTTCGATACCATCAAAGAAACAGAGGGGCAAAAAGAACATTTTTCATCTGTGACAGGGACGCTAGAGATGGCAGGACAGAATATGTGATGATAATGCCAGATTGAAAATTGGTAATAATTAACAGGGTGCAACAAACCTTAGCCTGCAAACTTTAGAGCACATTAAGAATGTGCCCCATTTTCTCCACCTGTTCTTACATCTTCCACCAAGGTCTCGTCGACTTCATTTTTGAAGTGGCTCTACACTACATTAACCTTATCCCCTTGATTCCTCTTAATAGTTGTAGAAGATAATTTCCTGTTCTTCATAACCTTCGTAGCTGTCCTGTTCTCTCCTTACACGTTTGTGTCAGCAATTATACTCTTACAGCCCCTCATTAATGCACTGAACCTTGTCTTCATTTCTTCGTCCCTTCCTTTTCTGCAATTTGATATAAATGTGGTTCGATTGTTCTTTATTGTACAAATCCCTTTAGACGCCTTCAAAGTTTGTACACGTGGGTATTCCACCCCCATTGCTTTCTTGAAAACGGTGCAAGTGAGACTCTGCTTGAACTTGCTTTCCTAAAGTTCTCCCTTTGAAAACAACATTACTCTTGAACTTGCAATCATAATCATTCTTTAAAAAAATGTTTGTTTTTAAAACAGCTTTCAAAATTCTAAGCACATGTATTGACTTTTATCTTGCAAATGGCTATCGTGGCATTGCTTTGTCACTACTGCAGTGCAACATGAATAATGCATCTCCCAGACAACAGAAGCCTCCCATTGTGAAAATAAATTATTCCAAATAAGACATGTGTTAGCCAAATATATGTTGGTGGGCTTGATAAGAGAAATAACTAGAGGAAATTAAATGACCTGTCTACAGGAAGGCAGGCAGGGTAGTTCGAACTGTCCTTTCTATTTTAAAAGTTATGAATCAATGACGCTGTGGTTCGCTCTTGCACATGGATTCCTGCTCATATTCAGTGGGATTTAAGAGGTGATCTACATGTTTGGAAAAGACACAGACAGACCTACACTCATATAAAGTCTGTTTGCGTAATGTAGAAAGTGAGCACAGCAAATCTAAAAGCACACTGGCATTCTATAGTCAAAGTTTTTTATTTAAGGTTTTTTAAAATCCCACCCTACTCCCCACAGAGCCCACCCAAGCGGCTCACAACAATAACTTATTATTATTATTATTATTATTATTATTATTATTATTATTATTATTTATTACTTTCAGTTTCTATCTCACTGTATCCTTTGAGCTCAGACCAGCTACAAGACTTTTTTCTACATGTTAGACCAGCATTTTTCAAAGTCCTTCCCGCGAGTGCTTGCAGGGGCGGGGCCAGCGGTTGCGGCGATACTGGGGATTGCTGCTGCGAAAAAATTATAACGTGATCTGCGGACTTACCGGGGGTCCTGGAGCTCTCCGGAGAGTTCAGGGAGGCCTGCGCTACCCTCCACAGGCCCCCCTGAGCTTCAGATTGTCACCCTGCGATGATTTTAGACCACTTCCAGTTTTTGAGAACATCCCCTTCTCCCGAGGTGTTCCTGGGCTGCCCCGGGGCAGCCCGGCAATGGCATAGGATACAGCGGCCGACCCTTTAGGCCAGCCATGTATCCTTACACAGGATTGCGCTATAAGTCCCAGGGTTTTCAACTGAATAGTACAGCATGCACATAAGCCTCTTCCATGGAAATCAATGGGACTTAACTTGGTGTTCTGTTTAGGCTAGATCATGTTGTTGTTAACCTGGGCCATTCCATATGTTTTTGGAAGCCACTTTTCCCATTGAGTACAGTATATTACTAGTTACAATACTGGCTGACGAACTGATTAGTTCAAAAAGGAGTATGATTACAGAGGACTTGAAATCGACATTTCTTGAATCTTTCTTTGATGCATCACAACGCTTGCATGGTACCTGATTGCTTCTACAGTAAACTGAACAAGGATCTGCACATTTTAGCTCTTCAAGATTTTAAAGGCTAGTTTCAAGAGCACTTTGCACTGTGTTTTTGCTTCTTGTACTTTTGCTTACACCAACTAGTTCTCTAGAAAAATGTCCTTCCATTGATAAATCTGGTCTATGCCTATCGTTTTGATGCTAGTTTTGCGATGGTACTACATTGCAAGAGACAGAGTCTAAAGCCAGAACTAAACAGAAGTCCCACATCTGCTTGTCCTTTCTCCCCCAGAAATGTCTAGTACTACAAAAGATGTGACAAGATGTTGTCATGATCAGATTTTCCGTGCTCTGGGCCATTCTGTATTCAGGGGTACTGTGTCCAGGGCTGTGCCAGTGGCCAGCCTGGGTTGGGAGGGGGTGGGATATCGGCGCTCAGTTGTGCCGATATCCTATTCCCCATCCCAGCCTGGGCTGGCCTTACACGGCCTCCCCGAACTTGCATTCAGCTCCAGAGCTGGCATGCATCCGAGGAGGCGCCGCTTACACTGGGGAAAGGGGACGAATGTGAGCCAAGGCCACGTCGGCACAGCCCACAGTGGGTCTAGGATGCAGTGGCCGGCCCATTATGGGCCACCACATCTTAGGCAGTATTGGGCTGCCCATAACATTTTAGTTAAATTAAATAATGTTCCCCATAAGCATTAATGTCAGACATTGACTTATGTGGGAACGTGTAAAACGGAGGTGGCGAGGAGCACCAAGGGGCTGGGGAACATCTGACTGTTTCCCAAATTACAGCCTGTTTACATTGGGCTGTATCCAAAGAAAGTTAGCTATTATTGACCGCACAATCCTATGCATGTCTACTCAAAGATAAGTTCCATTGTGTTCAATGGGGTCTACTGCCAGGAAAGTGTTCATGGGATTGCAGCCCAAGTCCTATTGAAATTAATGGGACTGAAGTTAGTCACAACTAATTTGTCTCATTGATTTCTATGATTATGACTTTGCATACAGTTGTCCTTTGGATTGAACCCATTGTCCCATAGAACACATTAGTGGAGTATGATGGGACCGTGTGTGCGCGCATGTATGTATGTATGTGTCTGTCCCAGAACATACAATATGTGAATTAGAGAAAAAGTTTGGAGACTGCTTATTCCTATAAACAAGGGATAGAAATGTGGATGTTATTCAGCTATTATTTCCTATCAAAATGCAATGAATAATTTGAGAAGAGGAGAATAGAGAAAAGATTCACCTTAATTCTCCATCCTACATTATAGTGAAGTAATCCTATTACTGAAAACAGACTGAAACAATTCAAATTAGATTCTCACCACTAAAAAAAGAAAAAAAAGGTTTGCCAGAGAGGTCTTTTCCACACGCAGAATAATTTGATGCATCATTTTCTACATCTGAGTGACTTCTTGCCACTTTAACCATCAATCAAATATGTGACATGATGACAGATCAAGCTAAATGTCAGTTGTGGATCACTTCAGCTGAATGATTAATTAACACTTTTAATTAAAGTCCTGTTCAGCAGCACTGCTAAATTAAACCTGAGCGACAACATGGAAGCCTACCTGGGAAATGTTAAATATTGTTAAGGTCATCAAGTCCTTTTTTTGCTTTGCATTTTTGTTTAGCTACTAACTGGCAATTCTTCCTCAAAGGACACTGATGGCTAGAAGATGCTTGTGCAAACACTGATGGCTTTGAGGGCTGGTGGCTGCCAGGTACTGAACATTCATTCCACCATTTTGGATGGGTGTGGAGGAAATGGTTTGAATGGAATCTGCAAAGGAGCCTGCAAAGAAGACGGAAATCTTGTTATGAGTTTCCAGCATCTATGGTGTGACCTGCAAGTTTGAAACTTGGGTCAAGTCCAGGCCAAAGTGAAGCCTGTAATAAATCAGATTCAAAGTGCCTTTTTTCCTTGTTGCCTCCAATCCCCCCCTTTTATTATAAGCCTGAATAGCAGCCAATATGCTAATTTCCCCAAAGCAGCTGTAACTTAGTTCCAGATCACACCAAGTGCCTTATCAACTTCTAATATATGGAGAAACTTTGCATGTAAAAAAAACAGTGCCCTTTGGTGCCACAATAGAGCCATGGACTCAGACCAATAATTTGCCATGGACAAAGAAAGCCCCCAAGCTACCAGTTGTGTTTACAGCACCCCATATTCTAAGTCAAAAGGCAGCATTCCCAGTGAGCCAGGAAGGTAACTCCTGCTTCTTCGCCTGTCCGACCACCCTTCTTCCTTCTTTGCCGCCCAATCCTTTCTCCCCGGTTCTCCTCATTCCCATGTCCTCTTCCTTGGAGTGTCTTAGCCTGCCACCCAGCTACAGAACCATGCATAGCCAGCCTGTTCTTCCCACTCTGGAACAAAGCTAACTTGCTCATGTGATGCACCGCATTGCCCTCTTCCCCCACAAGGCACTGCAGCTGGATCAAGTTGAAGTCACACAAAGTTCTAACCCCTGTGTGCTTGGCCAGTCCTCTTTCTCTGCCCTCATTTTATTCCCTGCTCCGTTCGTCAGATATTCTTAGTCATTGACCCAGAAGCTTCCCTGGCTGCATCAGCCTGAGCAACACAACTCAGTTCTCTAGATACCACCTCATCTTAGCAGGCGGGCATAGGGACCCTTGGCCAGCGACCTCCTTCCTTCATGCAGCCCGTTGACCGTGTGGACGTTTCTCTCGTCCCTGTTCTATGTTTAGTGCCTTTCTCTTTTTCAACTGCCATAGGTGAAAACCCAGAGACTCAACCTCCAGACTCTCTAGGACAGGGGTCCCTTAACCAATTTCTAAGCATATGTGGTTTGTCTGTACTGGCCAACCTTTATATCCAAAGGAGTGAATACTAATCCATCCTGGCTCCCTCAGAGGCATTGAGACATTGGTTAAAGTTGGTCTTAGGGCACAATCCTACTTGTAGAAACCACTGCGCCGGCCCAGGGTGTCATGAGCATGCCGTAAAGCATGTTCGCGACATCCCATGAGTAACTAGTGCCAGCAGGATGACCTGCGCCATCCCTCCTGTGCCAGTGCAGGCCCCAACACGTGCTGGAGCAGGTAAGGGCTGCCCAGAGTGGCGCAGGGTTGGGGGAGGGTGGGAGAGGGCATTACCAGGGTGCAATGGGACAGGGGGAAGGCAGGGGTGGGCGGATCAAGCCCAGGAGGAGGGTGGGATCAGCTGCAGTGGTGCACACTGAATCCTATCCCCCTTCACGGGCCCTCTGTCCCTACGCAGGCCTCCTGGCTGTATGACGGCTACATAGCTGGCGTGGATCCGAGGAGACCCATGGGGCTTTACCTGGGGTAGGGGGATGAATATCCCCTTCCCCCGAGGAGACCTCCGGCTCCCCCCCCCCCGATGCAGCATGAGCTGTTTGGGCCCGCTGCGCTAGCAGGGGATTGGATTGGGCTGTTAGTAGAGGACGACAAGCTCCTGAATATAGGTGAATAGTGAGGCACACGAGAGCCAGCCTCCTCTCTGTTCGTCTCAGCTTTCCAGTTCATTGCATGCATGAATGCATTGATGTATCCTTGCATCGTGACCACATTCTCCATTTCTTTGCGCCTCATGTCTGGTTTTCTCTCTCTCACTCACCCTAGAGCCTCTTTTTCCAAAAGTTCTCTTGCTTTCTAGGGTAAACCACTTAATAACCGTAACATGCTAGTGTCTCTCCACTCAGTGTGATCTCTGACCTCTCTCTCTCTCTCTCTCTCTCTCTCTCTCTCTCTCTCTCTCTCTCTCTCTCTCATCTTTAACAGAAACCAAGCACAAGCCTCCTCTCCCCCTCCCTGCTCTGTGTGAAACCACTTTTAGAACATTCTTGGGCTGAAACTAACACACATACATGCACAGCTCATTCTAAGTGAGACTGCGAGTGTATTCTTGCTTGTTGATTTGCCTCTCATCATCGGCATTATTTTTTTGCATCTTGCCTTATTATTTGTGCTTCTCCTTCCTTGTTTGTTACCTCAGCTGGCCTCAGGGTGGGACTAGTTTCTGCAAGGAGGGGCCTTGCAAGGTCTGCAGCATCCTCACTCCATGACTTCTTGAGCTCCGGGGGGAGGCACTCCAATATTGTCATGACTTAAGCACCCTCTTCTCTGCTGCCATGGTAGACGACAGGCAGTGGCAGGGGCCAGGAAGGACAGCCACACTGGCAGGTGCCAGTGATGAAGGAAATGGTGCAGGTGGGTGTGGCTAGAAGGGTGTGGCTAGAGGCCTTGTGCCATGCTGTGCGTTCCCTGATAGGCCTATGTGATACAGTCTCCCAGCCAGGTATGCCTGTTTGTGATGATGTAAGGTGTTAAATGCTGGATGAAGTACTCTTTGCAGTGGCGTCACTAGGGCGTGCGCCGCCCTAATCCCAGATTCGCCGCGCCGCCGAAGTCTTACCCCCTGGTCCCGCTGCTGCTGGCTCCGAAGACAACCTCGCTGGCCGGCGGTCTGGGACCTTCTGACGAGGCCCAATGCGGCGACACGGTATTTATTAGGTTTTTCACTCCTGCGCAGAACGTTTCTGAGGGCAAGGGCTGCCCTTTTGCCCTCAGAAACTGTCTGCGCAGGCGCTAAAAACCTAAAAATACCGTGTCGCCGCATTGGGCCTCGTCAGAAGGCTGTGGACAGCCGCCTGGGACGGACGCTCCGAGGCCTTTTCCCTGCCTCGGAGCCTCCGGAAGGGTGATGCGCAGCGTGCGCACGCGGGTGCACGCGTCACCCTTTGCGCGGGTGTCCCCCCCGGCGGTCCGCCCCCCCGCCACGCTCCAGTGACGCGCGGGTCTCTTTGCCTGTCTCCTGCTGCGGCTGGCTGGTTAGAGAGCAGCTCTGTGGAACAGTTAATATGGGTTCAAGGAATGCCTCCCCTGCTTCTTTTGTTCCTGCAATGTGTCGTAGTTGCTCATTCCTTAGTGGTGGGTGTCCCCCCCCCTGCATTCCTTTCCTTCCCCAGCAGACATTCATATCCAAAAGGAGAAGGAATCCCGGCCTGGTTCTGGTCCGGTCTGTCTGCCCCACCCTTGAGGTTCTGCAAGGCTCCTCAAAAGCTCCATTGGGAATGGTTTAAGGCATCACCCAAGCCCTCCTCCATGGGGTGACCAACCAGGCTGCCATCACAGGGCTCGCATGTGCCCTCCCTAACCATTCCAAGGAGGAGCAGATGCTCGCTGCTTGCCCTCTGTCTTACTCCCTGGTCGCAAGCCCTCCTCATTGGCCAGCAGATGCCACACCTCTGTACCTGTGCTTCCCCCTCTTCCTGGACCTCCCCCCCGGGGCCCAGCTGTGGTGCCTCCATTGCTATAGTGACAAGGTGCCAGGTGCGCTATAGGCACACCACCACACGAGTCTTCTTTGTGACAGTGCGGGCGTGGCCTGTGGTACCACAGCTGTCATATTTGGGGTGACTCATTTCCCAACATCTCTGTTTGGTTTTCCCCATACTTAACTTTTATGTTTCTAAATACATACCGGTAGATATTCCAGGAAGGGCATGTACAAGTTAGTAAGTGGGGATATGCAGCTCCTCACACAGTTTTTGCAGTTTACGGTTGGCTTGCCCATTTGGCCATGCAAGCAGCTGAAGTGAAATTCTAGACACTTCCAGATCCGTGTGTAATTTTGCCCACCCTATACACATAGTTTTCCGAATTTATACTTGTGTATAAACTGATACTTATACAATGTATACTTGTGTATTCGCATACTGCATTGTTTACAATGAGTAATAAATCAGTCAGTTGATTTGTTCAAACACTTTATTTACCTCATTCTGTCATGCTAAAAGACGAAACAGAATTTGCCAAGGATGTGCAATCTATAAAGTCAACATAATTAGCACTGAATTATTGTTTACCCCAAAGATTGAACAAATGGTCAGAACCATCTGTGGAGTGACTTACTACTTTAATTTCTTTCCAAAACAGAGTTGTTTGATATAGTAAACTTTCATCTTCAATGCACTGAATGCAAACATGTTCATTTGTATCGATGAAAACAAATACAGTAGTTACGACTGTTGTAACATCGGCCTAATTTGTATTCTATTCTTTTTCCAAAGAGTTCTTTTTTTCTTTGCAACGACAGTGTGAGATTGGTTAGCCAGAGAGATGATGACTGGGTTACCCAATGAGCTTCATGGCTGAGGGGCACTTTGAAGCCAGGTCTCTCCAGCCCAACACTGTATCCACTATTCCACATTGGTTCTCTAATACAGGGGTTCTCATCCCCTTCCTGGCTGAGTAGAACCTCTGGTACCACTTTCCTGCTGCATACTACCAAATGTGACTGGTGATGACAATCACCAGTTGCTTCCGGGTTTTCAGATTTTCGGAGGCCAGAAAATGCAGGTAGGAGGCTCTGGGCGGGTGGAAGGGCCCTTTTCAGCATTCCCAAGAGGCTCGGCCAAAGGCAGGAGCCTCTCGGGAGCAAAAACGCACCGCCAAAAGTGCTGCGTCAGAGTGGGGTTCCGGCAGTCTGAGTACCACCAGCAGTCGGCCATGTGTTATAATAACACAATAACAGCATGTGGTGTTTTACTTTCATAGAAGCAATCTCTAGATAAGAAAAAAGCATATATTTTGCCCAAAGTATATGGAATAAGCAGTCATTCTTTCTACATGATGGTCTGTTTTCCCTACCCAGAAATGATCGCAGAGTAGGAAAAACGGACTACATGAAGCATCCCTAAGTATTTGCATTAGAAATAGTGTTGTCAGTTCATGCAGGCTGATGGTCTCAATGTAGAGACTGTCTCATGTGCAGACATAGGTGTTGGAATTATGGCAAGATCTAAACAGTCATTTATAGGGTTAATGTGACAGTTGGTTATTTTAAACATATTGAGTTAAGCCCGGAAAAAATGTAAAACTGTGATTGGTTGATAAGATCAGGTGATCTTCAAGCAAGGGTCTGCAGAGAAGAAGAATCTCCATTTTGTTTTAGAGTTATGTACAGTATGTGTTTTGCTTAGTGTGAGCTTGAATTTGAATCTTCTTCTATGTTGTTAGTTTAGTAAAGTTAAATAAGTCTAAGCTTTCATGTATGCCTCAGCTTGTTTATTTTAATGATCAAGATTCATTGCAACCTCCAGAGAATCTGAAAAACTGAATCCCTTCAATATTTCCTACAAAAGGAGGTCCCTTACACACATCATTCTGACCTTGCTCTCATGGAGAACTCCCTCTTCCAGTCTTCCTCTCCTGACCCATCGCCTCCTCCATTCCTTAAACCTCCCTGCATTCTCCCTTTTCCTGCTCACTCTGCCCAAGAAACTAGCATTGGTCAATTTCTTTCTGACATCAGCACTAAATGCTACTCAGTCAGGCTTCGCCACCACAAAATCCCTTATCACATTACAATAGAAGATGTTTGAATTGGTTCTCAGTTAAGAGATTGATGTAAGCAACTAAACTTTGCAGAGCTTTCGTGAGAGTTCTCCAGTTACACTTAAGTTATCGACTTAAGCTTACACTGCCTTAGATGTTCCTTTCTTTTAATTTAAATTTTATTAAGTTTATACGAATTGCAAAAAAGTGCAAATACCAAACATAATATATATGGATATACATATCAAACAAAGAGGAGCCCATACAGAATTCTAAAAAACACATTTTCTTACACAATATTTCCTGCTGAATTCTTTTATGGTTCTGTTTCAGAAGATAATAAATGTTATCCATTGTCCCCAAAATGTAGAATATTGATGATCTCATATGGAAGGATATCTATTTTGGAAGGGTGTCAATTTGACCATTATCCATGTTTATCATGTGCTTTTAATCTATTCTTCTTAAATTGGTTATGTTTGCCTTTTCCAATACATTGTGAACAGTATGTGTGCTAAAAGATTAAAAGATTATTCACCGGATTAGTTAAAAGATTATTCACCGGACCTTGATGAGATATCTTTGCTGACTGACTAAAATATCCTAATAGAATTGCTTCAGGGTCGTGTCACTTCATAGCCAAGAATATATTTTAATTATTATGTTAATAATGTTTTTTATCCAAACCCTGTCTTCTGCTCCCGCCAGCTTGTGATCATGCAAGAAGGGCACACCATTTTTGTGACTGCCTCTGCACTCTCCAACCTACCCCATCCCACATACCGTACTATCCTTTTTTGCAAGGATCTCCCAATTCCCAGGAACATATATCTTCAGGGTGTGGAGGAAGCTGAAGAAAGGGGAAGGGAGGGGTCTATGAAAATCATGCCCTCCCTCTCGTGCAGTCACAAGACAAAATTGAGTGGAAGACAGGGCTTGGATAAAACTCAATGTGTTGTCAGCACATCTTTATATATCTGCAGACAGGGCCACCCAAGACCTCCTGCCACCTGAGGCAGCATGCCAAATTCTGCTCCTTTACCTGGTGCCAGCCTCTGCTCCTCCAACACGCTAGCCCACTGCTCTCTTCTTGACACTTCCACTTTGTCCCCCTCTTCCTTTTCCAATCTAGAGAGTGGGAAGAGGAGGATCAGTGGAGGTGAGTGGCTGGATGGAAGGGCACCTTCTACCAGCCTGCTACCCGAGGTGACCACTTCAGTTGGCCTCATGGATGAGCCAGCCCTGTGCAGGTCTATTATATGTCCTTATTAAGCCTACATTTATTAGTTTGTAATACCAACATTATGAATTAGCAGAACCATACGTTTTTATTGTGCCCTGTGCTGTGCAATACTAGAAATACAACTGTAGAAATTTTATCTTGACTTGACATCAGGCAGTGGGTTAAACCGCTCAACCATGAGCTGTCGATCGAAAGGCCGGCAGTTCGAATCCTCGACGGGGTGAGCTCTTGTTGCTTGGCCAGCTCCTGCCAACCTAGCAGTTCCAAAGCATGTTAATGTGAGTAGATAAATAGGTACCGCTTGCAGGAAGGTAAACAGCGCTCTGTGTTCCAGCTGCATGCTACGTGCTGCGGCAAGGAGAGTCATGCCGGCCACATGACCACGGAGGCGTCTTCGGACAACGCTGGCTCTTCGGCTTTGAAATGGGGATGAGCACCACACCCTAGAGTCGGACATGACTGGACTTAATTGTCAGGGGTCACCTTTACCTTTATACATATTGGTGACCACTGGTTATTAGATAGGCTTAATTCCCAAAGTCTTTTTTCTCATTTTAATGCATTGATATAACTAATTGGATGGAAATCTAATAGGATCTGACAAATTCCTGATAATCCATTCCAAGGAGTTAAATATATACAGTATGTCTTCAATCAATCAATCAATCAATCAATCAGTATATCTTCCAATTGTGTCGTTATTTGATAGATGACACAGTTTCTACCCATATCCTGTAGACACCTGCTAACTTGAAGATACTGAACAAAGAAAGATACAGATCCGACAAACTTCCGAGCCAGATCATTGTTGTTGTTGTTTTAGATTGTGAACACTTTTGGGACAGGGAGCCATTTAATCATTTGATTTTGTCTGTAAACCGTTTTCTGAACTTTTTTTGTTGAAAAGCGGTATGTTAATAATAATAATAATAATAATAATAAATAACAATAATAAATTAGCCAGGTGTGGCATCAGGGGTTGGCCAGGTAGGATGCTGGCTGAGGGCCCATCTAGCCGAGCTGACCCCTGAACCCTCAGTATTGGTGGCAGTGATGGCACTCAATATATCATCAGGGAGTGGGCATGGGATTGGGGGGGCAAAATGCTGGTCTTTGCTCCAAGGCCCTCAGAAACCTGGTACCAGTGCTGTTTATAACTGTCTTATATAAAAGCAGATCAATCACCCGGTAAGTGTCATTTTCTATCCATAAGTCAAAATTATCATTCAATCTTGCCATTTGAAACTGCGGACTATGACTTATAGAAGAAATGGGAGAGATTCCTGGAATAAGATGGTGACCACGGGTTGGAGCCGAAGGGAGGTCCTTTGGATCCAACTCAAAGTCTATTGCATTTATGTTTTTATTTATTATTTATTTATTTATTTAAAGAATTTATACCCCCGCCTTTCTCCCAACAAGGGCAACCAAGGCGGCTAAGGTTTTCAGCCTAAGTATATTGCGTTGAAATTAGAAGAACTTCCTCTGTTTGGGTGAAGGCTTCCTGCATTGGAATAAGCTCCTCTGGAGCCAACCAAATTCATTTTTTTTCAATGTTTACCGTATTTTTCGGACTATAAGACGCACTTTTCCCAAAAAAAACATGGGGGGGGAAGCGTGCGTCCTATGGTGCGAAGCCTAGGGTTGGGGGTGCTTCGGGGAGGCCTGAGGGGGCTTCGGGGAGGCCTGTGCGAGCCCCCACAGGCCTCCCTGAAGCGCCCCCAAGCCCAGGTAAGTAAAATTCTTTTTTTTTTGTATTTTATGCTCCATAGGATGCATGCGTCCTATGGACCGATGCATCCTATGGAGCGTAAAATACGGTACTATGACATTTTGAATTCTATTGTGACACAAAAAAATGTATGGTCTGGTATAGCTAACCAAATCCACCAGTACAAAGAACAATTAACACCTATCCAGCCTCCCAATAACTAGCTGCTTTAGATGATCTGAAACTACAGTACTGCTATAGTAAAATTCTATCGTTATTGGACTAGTTGCTTCAATGTAAGTTGTCACCTCAAGCAATTTTGCTGCTTACATGCACCACTTTTTTTTTTTTTTACTAGGCAGAACTAATTATGTATGGCATTTTGCATCTCTGCTATTGGTCTTAGAAATAAAATGTATTCATAAAGCACTGGGTTATTAAAAGAGCCAAGAAATAATAATCTCCCCCAAAGGTTAACAATATGACCAGAAATAGCAGGAGCATAAGACCATGCAAAGAAGACACAATGATGCTGAGCTAGTTTATTAGCACAATAATTGGTTTCTTTCAAATATATATGGAGTTTTAAGGAGACAATTTTCTATCATTTATCTCTGCACAGCATACTATCATTATATCTCCCTGAATGAAAAGATCTACATGAATTATGGAGATTCTTGATTGTGCTATCAAGCACTCTTGTACCTTGATAATAGCTGTTTGATGGTTGCTCTTCAGAAGGCAACCCTGTGCCAGATTTTCTCAGCCAAACTCGCAATTTGTTAAAGAAATAAATAACTACGCCTGTTTCATAAAATACGATGTTTTTGACGCTTAGATCATGGATACTATCAATTTATTCAACCCTCACAGCAAAAGTCTCAATGAATTCAGAACTAACTCACCCTCTTATGCTGTCTAGCCAAGACGAACAAGGAAAGGTTGGCTGTTATAACTGTTATGGTGTTGCCCTAGCTATATAACTTTTGACTACAGCTGTTAGTAGTCATCAATAAATAAAACGGATTATGTTGTCTTTATGTTTTAGCAACTTTACATGAAAAGTGAATTCATTTTTCCGTGTACTGATATTCTCATTACTATTATAAGAAGTTGGAAATGCCTTTGAGCAAGTTGTTAGCTGGACAATAAGTAAATAAATGCCAAAATAATACCAATGTGAAAAAACAGGAAGGGGACAAGGACCCTTCATCCCAGAGATGCAGCCCACCCTGACACTTTCTTAGGGAACTGCAATTCCCAGGGGGGGTCTGCTACCAATTTGAAAAGCAGAAATAGCTTTGTGGAGAAACCAATGTGGGTTCTAGACCTGCCTCCCCCTCTTCGTTTGTCCTTGCCGTGTGTATTTCTGGCTAGTCATGCAAAGGGCGAGTGAGTGCCTTGCTGGTTAGGGCAATTCCCTTGGCTGGGCTTGAACCCATCTTGCCTGGCTCCTAGCCTGTATCTTTGTGCCATGAGCTACCAGCACCCTGTCTTGCCTGAGTGCTATTGAGGTTCCCCCTTGCATAAGGGCTCCTTCCAGCTGATGTATGTCACCACAGGGAGTCAAACCATTGCCATGGAAGGACTTCTGTGTTTGTTTCACATGGCTGCCCTCTTCCAAGGGAGCTATTTTTCTGCCCTTGCTCTGCTCTGATCAAAAAGATATTCCTTGGATGTGTTTATTTGTGTGAGTGGGATGAGGGGACTTGAACCCTGGATGCAGGGGTTCATAGCAGTTGTGTTTTTTTTTTGCTTTTGCCCCTTTGCTGATGGCTGGGTGATTGCCCCCTTGGATGTCATGTTTACATCACACTGATGACATGTGGATGATACACTGACATGATTCTGATGACTCATCCATGACACGTTGACATCACACTGATGACGTGCCAACGCCATGACAGCATAACGTTGCCTGGACAGGCTTAGGATATGATGGACGTTGCACTGGTGTCAGTGCGTCATCGGCACAGCATCTGAATAGGATTGAGTCCTAACAATTATAAATGCAAGCCATGGTCCTATAAGTACAGCAACCTTTAGACTTGACAGTTTCTCCAGTGCCTATCCAAAGAGAGCATACTACATATCAATAATCCCACAAAAGAGAGATAGAGCATAATAAAAACCAGCCACCATATACATCTTCTTCCTTCTCAAAAGAGTATATGGCTCCTCTTGCTGGTATGCATTAGCAGTAACCCCAGTCAATGAGGTTCAGATCAGAGGCCAACTCCATTCTGTGAAGTTCTGCAGTTGACTGGGCTGACCGAGAAGCTTGCCCTCTGCAGCTGATAAAATGAAGCAGCTTAAGCATGCTACATACTTCATGACCTCTTTATTCCCTGGTGCAGAGTGGAACCATCCCAGAAACTATTTTTTTTTAATAAGTGGATGGATAGCCTGCAATCTTAAAAGACAGTAACATCGCTACATTAAAAAAAGACCGAATAAATCCCACCAATTATGGACGTGCCTCTTTCTTGTTGGTCAGAGGGCCAGCTGCACAACGTTGTTCTGCCTTCATTGTGCGACCAGGCACACAATGTTGTATTGGCACCCGTGTCACAATGCTGCTGTGCCCATTCTCTGAACCATCTTGCTGCGCATCCTTGTATACATGACAGGCATGTGGCATGAAAGCAGTGGTGAAACAAGGGTGGAGCAGAGGCAAGTAGTTCTGCAAGACTCCGTTACACTGGAGTCAGCGGCCCCTCCCCCTTGCTGTTGGAGCCATTCTAGCAGCAACAGGGGAGTGTCCTGCGTGTTGCCTTTGCCGCCAGAATGGCTCTAACAGCAAGGGGGAGGGGCCGCTGACTCTGGTGTAATGGAGTCTTGCAGAACTACTTGCCTTCACTCCACCCTTGTTACGCAAACATTTGCAGGGCAGGCTATCACATGCATTTGTAATTCTTTCAGATCACTGGATACGGCTGGTAGCAATTCTACGACAAGTTGCCTTACGGCCAAGCCACACACTGCCAAGAAAAAAATACAGCTAAGAAGACCAGCATAGATAGTGATTTTTCAGACAGAGAGACTTTTATTTGCACTTTTATCAACTGCTTCACTCTGAAAATGACTGAATAAATACAGCTGCAAATGTTCAGTATTTAAAACAGCTTAAAGATGCTCAACAGGCATTAATTGCAACGCACACAAAAAATGGAAATAAATTAACCAGATAGTATTTGTATTTTGATTATAGATGTGTATGTCTATCTGAATGATAATGAATTGGCTATGGTTGCGAAAAGACGCATAAAGACAAATCATCACGCTGGGAAATCTAAGATGGAGCAAGGTCAATAAAATTAATGCTTCTGCATAAAGGAAACCATTTAAGAACTCTAAAGATTGGAAGTGCCTTCTAATGTAAACAGATCTAATCTACTGAAAGTCCAAAGAAAGTCTATTGAAATGAATGGTGTGAAATTTCATTAGCATAAACTTCAGATACTTCTAAAAGCTTCTGGATAACAGAATTTGACTATTTACGGAAATAAAACAAACAGCAAAATATCTTTAAATTAAAATTAAATAAATTCAGCTGCTTCCAAGTTAGCTGCTGTTCCATTCCATTATATCTCACTAGACATTGCTGTGAAAAGAAGCTGAGACACAATATATTTACACAGGACTACAGCGGGTGGCGCAGTGGGTTAAACCGCTGAACCATGAGCTGTCGATCGAAAGGTCGGCAGTTCGAATCCGCGATGGGGTGAACTCTTGTTGCTTGGCCAGCTCCTGTCAACCTAGCAGTTCCAAAGCATGTTAATGCGAGTAGATAAATAGGTACCGCTTGCGGGAAGGTAAACAGCGCTCCGTGTTCCAGCTGCATGCTACGTGCTGCGGCAAGGAGAGTCATGCTGGCCACATGACCATGGAGGCGTCTTCAGACAACGCTGGCTCTTCGGCTTTGAAATGGGGATGAGCACCACACCCTAGAGTCGGACACGACTGGACTTAATTGTCAGGGGTCACCTTTACCTTTTTACTTGCAGTTTTCAATCCCTAGGATTTGTAGTTCAGGGAAGAGAGTCTGGGGAACTATAAGGAAAACTCTGCATCTCACCAAACTACAGTTCCCAGGATTCTTTAGGAGAAGCCACAACAGTTGAAGTTGGAAGTTCAGCAGCTGATGTTTATGAACAGTTTCATAAAAAAAGAAATAAGTTTGTAATCTATATGGAGGGATTCACAGGACAATCCTATGTAGGACAAACCTATTACAGAGTTACTCAGAAGTCAGTCCCACTGTGCTCAATGGGGCTTACTCCCAGAAAAGGTGTGCATACGATTGCACTGTAAAGCTGCTACACACCACCAAGGAGTAGGTTCTTTTAAACTCAATGGAGCTTACTTCTGAGTAATGCCTAGGATTGCATTGCAAGTGTCTTTGAAGTCTTGCCAACTTATATTTTGGTCTCTAATTGGAACACCCAAAATATTAAGATTTTAAGATATTAAGATTAAGAACACCCAATTCATATTGAAAGATTTATCCCACCTTTAGGTTATAAATTAGTAGTGAGCATTTTAGATAAAGGTTTATCCCAGAGATTGCAGATGGAATGTAACCTCATCCTGGAAAGGGATGTGGTTGTGCTTATATTTTGGAAGAAAAATCCATCTTTCATAGTAGAGCCTTTATTAGGATGAACCAAAAAGTAGCACGGTGTCAGAGACTTTTTGAATCCTATAGTTACGATATAGAGTCATGGTTATAAATATTGGGCCAACTGGTTTCATAAATGCAGAATATTGGATTTCTCACATACAGAGGGCTGGCTGGTTGGCCACCACAAATGGCACTCAAGCTTAGCCTCCAAGCAAGGCCTGGTCTAGGATTTAATAAAAGTGGGCTGACAAATGCTAATGACCCAAGAGAAGTTCTTTGAGTAAGCGACCTCAAGTCAAGTGAGCACCTGGGTTGAGGTGTGAGAGGGCCAAGTAACTCACTTACTGACCCTCAAGCTAAAGGGGCACGTTCAGCTGGAAGCAGGGCCAGTAACGTAGCCAGAGGGGAAGCGGGACGGTAAGTGCTGCACGGCATTACACAGAGGTACAAAGTGGCCTCTCCCACTCGCCATCAGAGTCAATCCGGCAGCAAAGGCAGTGTTGCCTTCACTGCTGGACTGGCTCCGATGGCGAGTGGGAGGGGCCACTTTGCACCTTCACGTAACGCCATGCAGCACTGACGTTACACTATTGGCTACGCTACTGAGCAGGGCCAGCCAATCCATGAGGCATCTTTGTACGCCTGGTTGCCTCTACTGATCTTCCTTCTCCTTCCACTCCCTGGATTGGAAAAGGAAGAGGGGGACAGAGAGGAAGGGGAAATGTGGAGGGAAGGAGAGTGCTGAGATAGAAAATTGGAGAGTGGAGGAACAGAGGCTGGTACATCATCGGGTAAGGGGGGGGCAGCATTTGGTGTGCCACCTCAGGCACAGTGGCGTTCCTGCGGTAGGGGCTCGACAGTAAGTCGCGCCCTGACCGACTACCGCGTTCAAGAACCTAAGCGAGGAGGCCCCGCCCCCTCGCCATCGGAGCCATTCCACGCAGCGAAGCCGAACGGGCAGGACACCCTGCCTGTTCGGCTTCGCTGCGCAGAATGGCTCCGACGGCGAGGGGCGGGGCCTCCTCTCTCAGGTTCGTGAACGCGGTAGTCATTCAGGGCGCGACTTACTGTCTAGCCCCTACCGCAGAAATATATATATAAAGCAAATGTTATGAAGACACTGTTAGTCTCCAGTGCTTTCTCATCCAAAGGAAGCCAGAGCCTGTTTAATGCTGCTCCTGGAACTTCCCTCTGCTCAGACAGGTGGGCTAGAATTTCACAACAGTCTTCTTCATCAGGCTAGATGGCAAGCAAAAAAGAGGGAAGGAAATAGTAGGGACATATTTTCGATTCCCCAACAGTTTGCAGTTAGTAATATCGAACCATGGACGTTAGGAGGTTTTATTGAAGTCTTGAATCAGACTCTAAAGAAGGAACCAAAAATGACTGAACCCCCCCCCCCAAAAAAAAAACGTTCTGGAAAAATAAAGTTTTTTATTTTATAAAATAAAATATTTTATTTTATAAAAATAAAATAAAATAAGTTAACTAGTTCAGTATCCTGCGCTCACCTGAAACACACAGATTCCTACCCAAGGCTTAGAAATCAGGGAAAAAAACTGGGCAACAAAGTGTCAAAGCAGGCAATCCATTTCTTGCTCTTACAGCCCAATCCTATCCCCCACTGGCCCAGAGCTTGCAGCACCCCTGTCACAGCCTGTGCTGCATGCTAAGGGCCAGCCAGGGACCAGACACCCCAGGAGAGATAAGTATAGACTTATTTCCTTGTAGGCCGCCTAGTCTCCAATGGGTCTCCTCACTCAGACCAATGCCAGCTGTTTGCTACCATAAGCCTGAAGACCGTATGGTGGTGGGTACAGGCCGGGAAGGGGGGATAGATCTGGTGTGTATGGTTACCGCTGAGATCCACCTTCCTCCTGCCCCTGGCCTGGCCCATTCCCCACCCCAGTCTACCCCGATCTACCCCCCGCTGCTGACTTACTGGCAATGATAGCAGTTTGGTGAGCCGCTGTTGCCTGTGAGTGGCCTCCAGGGTTTTGTGCTGGCGGTAGCGGCCCACAGAACAGTGAACCAGCTGAGCCGCGAGCAGCCTGGATCTTACACTGTCAGATCGCGAGATAGGATTGGGCCATAAGTCTCTCTGATTTCAATGTGAGACATTTGAGCACATGGTTAACTAAAGTCAATGCGATTTAACCTTTGGCTGGATTGTGCCTATAAATGCCAGCAGAAAAATATCAAAAGAAGCTTTTCTTCACAAATATACCGGTAAGTGAGCGTATTTTTTGCCTATTAATTCTTTGCTGGTTTTCAATCTCTACATATGGTGTGTGTGTGTGTGTGTGTGTGTGTGTGTGTGTGTGTGTGTGTGTGTGATCGATCAAATGCAAGCACCCTGGATGCCACACTCAGTATGCTGGCAAAACAATAACACACATTCACACGCATTTCTATAATCATAAGTCAGCGATAACAACAAAGAACCTCGAGCAGCCTGTTGCTAAATATTTTAATTATTACGACGGCCACAGCCTCTCTGGCCTGGAGATATTTTCTATTGGGGAACCATCAAAAAAAGGGGGAAATGGAAGTCAGAGAACATTTCCATCATCATCACTGCTGAGCTCTAGAGCGCCAAGAGGGAAGCTGCGTGGGGCTTCCATTAGAAGGACTCCATTAGAGCTGTGTGGCTGCACAGCTTGGAGGGAACGCTGTATGGGACTCCAGACCAGACTTAACCCATGTTTAGCTTTGTAATTCTGTGCCAGGAGCCACTCTCTCAAGAGCTGCACTATCTCGAACATTTGCCAAATGGTCACTACCTTGGCTTGAATCTAAGTCATAATGTATGACTGACGAAGGCAGAAGTTGAAAAGTTCAACACTGACATTTTAAATATCCTCTGTTTGGTCAACCACTTATTTTGCTAATGTATATTGTATAATGTATATTGTATATTGTATATGTATATTGTATAATGTATATGTATATTGTATAATGTATAATGTATAATGTAAATAGATAACTATTTCGTACTTGACAGTATCTTTCAAGGATCCAGAGTCTACTTGTCTCATTTGGTTGCTTGCTTGCTTGCTTGCTTGCTTGCTTGCTTGCTTGCTTGCGTGTGTGTGTGTGTGTGTGTGTGTGTGTGTAAATCAGTCAGATGCACTACTAGATCATCAAAGAGTGTCCGGAGGGTTATTAGCCTGTGATGTTGCCATGGCAACTATGTATGAATGAAAAGCTTTCCAGCTAGCTGAAGTGCACTAGATGCCATTCCAAACACTTGTCCATTACTGAATCACAGCTTAGATGCTGGAATCTGATGTTCTGGAAACAATGTTTTGTAAAGGGCAGCACCGAAGCAGTGGCAGCTGGCAGCTAAGCAACAAGAGCCCAAATGAATACTGTGCACTTGCCTTCACAATGGGCACAGGAGCACAAAGCCATTTTATCATTTATGAGAGGCTGACAGTATAATTAGTAACTTAGTCGTTGCCCTCAGTGGAAGCTAATAACTGTTTTTGTCCATTATAAGCAGTTATCCTTATTAAGCACAAACATGACAAATGGTGTGTATTGAATTTGAAATGAGGGTTGAACTTTCCATCTTAGTCATGTTTACGGGGAAAATATTCTAGTTTGCAATTCTGTCACGTTCAGGAGTATGCCGGGTTTTGTACACTTTAGGTAAGGTCCATTTTCCAGGAACCAGTGTTGGGATCACTCACTGTCTTCCTTTAGGAAGTCCTCATAACTCGCTGTTCTGACATTGTCTCTGTGCTGTTCTACACCTGCTAATAAGCTATATTCAGTAGGGTTGCCAATTGTCCAGAAATAGAGCACATTGACTTGTCTCTGGGCCTTTTTTTTAATATATTTAATTTTATTAATAAACTACCAAACAAAACAAAACAATAAAACAAAACAATACAACATACTACGAAAGATTACAGCAAGCGCAAAGCAGTAAATCCTACTTATATACTATTATATATTTTCTACTTATAATATCTAACTAAGCCTATATCTCTAATATACTATTCATTAAATTCACACTTCATCACTCCTTCTCTCTCTCTCTCTCTCTCTCTCTCTCTCTCTCTCTCTCTCAAAGAATCTATGTGGTATCTAAATATTCACAAAAAGATTAACTAACTTTTCCTTTATCATCTAAAAATCTTAATTCACACTTCAAATATTTTAATATATAAAGCCACCCCATTTTTCTCCAAATATATTAAAATAAAAACCTTCCAAATTTTTCTGTTTTAAAAAAAAATCTATATCCCCTTTTTATATAAAATTCTTAAAAACAAATCACATCTTATTTAAATCTTTTCAAATAATAAAACTTTTTCTGTAGCTTTCATGGCCCGTTGATACATACCAGTGTTTCAAAATTACGGGATTTGACGCCATGTAGTAAGCTTGAAAGGTTTAATGAATTAAAAAAACTGCAGCGGGTTTCCCAACCGGGCAGCCGCTCGCAGCACAGATACATCAAACAAATCCAAGGATCGTAAACAGCCCAACGTTTCGTTCTGTAATCTCAGAACATCTTCTAGGGGTAGACAATCACAGCGGATTGTAACTTTGGGGAGCTATGTTTGATGTGTAAATTGATAACTTGGGATGAGAATAGAAAGGAACTTCCCTAATCCTTGCAGGATGTAGGTAATCTTTTTTTGCTTCATGTGTCAGCTAACATGCAAATGGAGTAAAACAGTGGTGCCAGAGAGATGTCTCGCACCCAAAATGAAGTTTACCCAAGTTAATGCAAACATACAGGTATAATACAATCATTTTGTTACAAAGTTACAAATTACTGAAATTGCATTCAGAAAAGTAAACAGAAACAAAGGATGAGTAAAGGATTAAAAGTTGCAGTCCACGAGACATGATGGGTTTAGCTTTTCTTCTTCCAGGATGTGTGTTTGTGGGGTAAAAGTTCATTCCAGGCCTGAACCAAAGTTTTGAGAAAAACATGGCCTGTAACAGTTCAGTTCATTTGGTGCATAGGTTCTGGAAAACAGTTCATTTTGCACCTTAATATTCCTTGGTGTTGTCCTATGAAATATCATGTTGCTTGATATCAGAGTTCATAAAACAGTATGATGAGGAATGAAACAAGGGGGGGGGGGAGATCCAGTGGTAACAGCGGAGCTCTACGTTCCACCGCACTCCAACCCACCATTATACGCCCACATGAGGCGGCCACGCCCCCTCGCCTTCGGAGCCTTTCAGGGCTGCGAAGCCTGCACGTTGCCTTCGCAGAAAGGCTCCGAAGGTGAAGGGGCGGGGCCACCTCATGCAGGCATGTAATGGTGGGTTGGAGTGCGGCGGAACGTAGAGCTCCGCCCCACCTGGAGCAATGCCACTGCTTGGGGGGGGGGGGTGCCTTATCCAACCTATGTCTCAACATTGCAATATCTGGCTAGGCCAGGGGAACATTTGGAAAACAAAAGAACAATAGGGATCTGATCTCAGGATATCTTCTGTTGTGTATGAATCTTGTCCCCACAGCTCCATCTCAGTTTCAGGAAGGTTGAGATATTTCCCAGATGACTGTGAAAATCTCCTCTTGTTGGAAATGAGTTTGTGTGAATCCAACCCAAACAAGTGACAATAAAACCTGCAGGTGGTTAGCAGTCTCCCATGATGCCTTCTTGAATTTGCAGGGTCTAGTTCTTCACTTCTGAAATTAAATACCGAAGTTACGACTGCAATTACATTTACAGAACACACACATTGATTCATTCTTAAAGTTTCATTAACATTAAATTGACACTTGGACTGTATTTATTTTCTACATTGGAAAATTCATGGCCTCTTCTATTCCAAAGGTTCAGATTAAAAGCAACTATAACATATTCAGTAAAAACTCAATTAAAATAGCTAATACATAACAGAAGCTAATCATACCCATAGCCGTCTCCCAGCTTAATCTTTTCCTCCCAAAGCCAAATGAAGCTGGTCAACCATTTGAGCCCAGCTTCTTGAGTATTAGATAGAAATTGTATTTCCGTCTTTGATTTGTAATTATTGTTGCACCCCCTAATGTATTCTCTCATTTCGTCACAACAGCCATGTTCCCAACCTTTCAGTTGCTACAAAAATGCTTAGAATTGTTTATAGAAACTGCTTCTCACATCTTATTTTGAGGGAATACTCAGGAGTCACCTATGTAGCTAAGGCAGTGGTGGCCAACCTTTTTATGACATGTGCCACTTTTAGTTTTTTTGTATCTTGGGCGTGCCACAAAAATAAATAAATAAAGTAAATAAATAAATAATAAATAAATAACCGTGTTTCTATTTTATTAAATAACCATGTTTAAATAAAAACAGAATCACCTTCAGTTACTTAAGGTTTATTGTTATATCATTCTTAGAGCACGTAACAATGAACCATAAATGAGCCAGGATGGTGTAGTAGTCTAATGCAAGTACACTCTCTCTCTCTCTCTCTCTCTCTCTCTCTCTCTCTCTCTCTCTCTCTCTCCTCATGTGCTTCTGTAGTTTGCCCACACACACACACTCTCTCTCTCTCTCCTCATGTGCTTCTGTAGTTTGCCCTCTCTCTCTCTCTCCTCATGTGCTTCTGTAGTTTGCCCACACACACACACACACACACACACACTCTCTCTCTCTCTCTCCTCATGTGCTTCTGTATTTTGCCCTCTCTCTCTCTCCTCATGTGTTTCTGTAGTTTGCCCACACACACACAGACACACACATACATTCTCTCTCTCTCTCTCTCTCCTCATGTGCTTCTGTAGTTTGCACACACACACACACACACACACACACTCTCTCTCCTCATGTGCTTCTGTAGTTTGCCCTCTCTCCCTCTCTCTCTTCTGGGGCCTGGTGAGTTTCCTTCTGGGGGTCTGGGTCTTTGGGGAGGGGTTTTTTTCTTTGTCCGGGACCGCTCGGGGCATGTTGGGCAGAGGGTTGGGGAGGATCGTGGGCTTCCTTTCCACCCCCTTTTTTCTTCCTACCCCTTTGTCGCTGTCTCCTTTCTTTCTTTGTTCCCTTCTTCCGTTCTTCTGCCTTCTCCCCTCTTTACTTTCCTGGGGGGTGGTCGGGCGGTCTGGTCGCCGTTGTCCGCGGCTCGGGCGCTGGGGGGGAGGGGTGCGTCGGGACGTGCGATGCACGGCTCGGCTTGCCTCGGGAGGGAGATGGGGGGGTTACCGGGAGGGAGGTTCGTTGCGGCTGGCTGCAGGGGGTGGGGTGGGAAGGGGATCGCGGAGCTGGCTCGTCGCTACCGCGGCGGCTCCCGGACGTGCTTCGGAGCCCTGCTGGGCCGTCAGAAGGGTTTGGGCGGGGGAAAGCTGAGGGTTAGGGGAGCAGGAGGGGGACCTTGCTGCTCCTTTGTCCATGCGGCGGTCCGCGCCACGGCGGCCGGGCGAGTGAGGGCGGGATAGGGTGGAGGGTGGGAGGAGAAGGAGGAGGCCCGCGCTGCTCGCAGTTTTCCCATAGCGGTGATTTACACGCCGCTGGGCCTCTGGGAGTGATATCTCTGGAGCTCCACGCAGTCCCTCTCTCTTCACAGCGCCTGCGTGGCCCCAGCCAATGCTGAAATACTTTGAAGCTGAGCTGCACGCTGGGAGGAGCACAGGGCAAGTTACATGCTGCAGCTAGCTACTTTCAGCCTCCGTTGAAGAGCCGGAAAATCTAGCAGGGAAGAAGAGAGGCGTGTGCGACCGCGTGCCACCCGACGGACCTTCCCGTGCCACTCTGTGGCACGCGTGCCGCGGGTTGGCCACCTCTGAGCTAAGGGCTGGCTCTAAGAAATGTTCTGGCAAAACTCCACCATGCTGGAACACATGGCACATGTCTTCTTTGGCTCTCAGTTATACTACAAACTTGTGTTCCACTTTAACTGCCATTTTTTTTTGTCTCCCAAAGAATTCTGAGAAGTATCATTTGGTGTACAGGTATTGGGAGTACCCTGTTAATTATGTCTAGGTAGGACATTCTTCTTCTTCAGAACTACCATTCCCAGAATCTCCTGGGAGGGAAGAGAGACTGAGTGTCAAACTAGTTTTTAGGTCATGGTGCAACAAATGACAACGCATTTAACAAGCAACGTTTAAAAGCATCACAATAAAATGGAAGTAACAACAGCGGAAAGATAATGCAACACGCAAACAAATGAAATAAAAACTGCTGATTGAAAGGGCAAGTGCAAAAACTGCTGAAACAAACAAACTGCCTGGGCAGCATGTCTAAAAACAGATGACCAGGGAGCCTGGTGAATCACCCAAGTAAGGGATCACAGCACCGTGCAAAGATCACAGCACAAAATGTCTCCTCCCTTGAACCTATCTCCTCGATCCCTACTGACAAACAGGAGCAGAGAAAGACCTCTGGGCAAGCCGTGAAGTTTGGGAAGATATGTGCAGTGCTGTAGTGGTACATTTTGAAATTGAGGAACTCTTTATGATACCCCATAGCCGTGCCCCCATAACCCTACCATGCCCCTTTGCCATACTCCATTAACTTTTTTTTTTTAAAAAGATCAACTTTAAAATGGATTACCTTACACAGGATTAGGGTGTGTCCCAGGTAAAGGATCAACTGGGTTTCCAGGATTCATGGGATTTATTGGGGTGATTGTTTACTAAGCATGTGCAGAGTTCCTTTCCTTCAAAATTTAGCAACCATATCGCAAAAAAAAAAATCATGGTGCAGGCTATTTGTTTATTCAGCAGGGATGGAAAACATTATACAGTACAGGTAGCTTCACTAAAGGTGGAGACAAAGAAGTGGGAGGGGGTTGGTATGGCTCTGCTGTCCCTTGCAATTGGCTTTGAAAGGCAAGTTTGACTGGACTAGTCTTTCAACTAAAGACTCAGAGTTGATGAAGAATCAGCTGAGCCATTTATGAACCTTCCAATCTCTCTTTTTTAAAAGGATGCTGCATTTCAGCAGTTTCCTAAACCAAAACATATAATGAGAATTGAACCACAGTGTTGCACTGTGATGCCCTCCCTGTGAAATTCATAGCTAAGAGGGTCGTCAAGCAGCTTTCCACAACTGCTTGTGTTAATTATGTGCTCTTCCAGATTAAGAGGCTGCCTGTGCTAATTCTGATAATGAAGAGTCTTGCCAGGCTACCTTGGTTTCTCTCCCCCCCCCCCTTTTTTGGCTTATTGTTTGCCTTCATTTCATGTATATGAATAGTGTTATTCTATCCCTTGTGCAATGACAGGCAGCTTGACCAGATTCATCCAGACTTTCATTGTGCTTTGAATAGGTGCCAAATTGTAGGAGAATGCTCTTTTTTTATCCCAGAGTCTTAAGTACCTTATCATTTCACAACATGCTTTTAATCTCTTTTCATCTTAAATAATGGCTTTTATTCTTTTATAGTTTTATTAGTTTATTTTTAAAGGGGAAAAATGACAGAAGCTTATAATATATCCACTCCTGTGGAGGACTGTTAAGTTTCACACAATGAAACAAGTCAGCTTAATAATTCATATTCTGTATTAACAGCCATTCACTTCTATGGGGGAAAGCCAAGGATTTGGGATACTTTAATTGGGCACTAAATCTGCAAGCTAAATCCCAATGGGCCTCCTCAGATTTCCGCCAGCTAAATAACTGGTGGAAGGAGGAGGCCGTGTAACGGCCGAGCCAGCTTGGCAGGAGACGGGGATATGGCGGATGCCATCCCCACCACCCCGGGCCGGCTCAGCCAATGGCCCCCTCCCTCGTCGCCTGGACTGCCCCTGCGCCAGCCGAGGGATCTCTTAGCTGCTTCCAGCGGCCGTAGGGACATCCCAGTGGTGGAGTAAGGGCTGCCGGTCTAGCGCCGGCGGCCCTTACTCTAGAGTCATCGTGAATGTGCCTTACGGCACGTTTGCGGCAGCTTAGAGTGGTGGAGCGCTCGCTCCGCCACCCTAATCTCCGGAGGATTGCGCTGACAATCAATAGGTCCTCTATTGTTACTCAGGAATCCCTGATGCACCACCCAGTTGAAGGCATGGTAGCTAGTTGGATGGCTAGTGGATCATTTCCAAGATTGAGCCTCACCATGAAGTGCCAAACTTTGCTCATCTTTGCTCACCTACCTGCTGCCTTCTCATCTTCAATTCAGAGGTGGAGGAAGAGGAAGAGGCGGTGGTCCTCTTCCCAACCTGGGAACGGGAACAGAGTGGCTGCCACCACTACCTCTTCCTCCCCATCATACCTGTTTGCTGGGTCCACTGTCTTTTTACATAGACTGAGCAACAAAGCAGGGTTGAAACAAGGAAGTCGGGAGAAGTGGAAGCGGGGGATACTTCTGCCGGCTACTTTGCTTCACCCCACTTTGCCACTTCAATGAAAAGCATACAGTGGCAGAGAAGGAAGACAGAAGAGGGCAAATAGGGGCTAGGAGAGGTGGCCATGAAGGTGGCCAATGGGTGCAGGGCTCCACTTGCACCCATTCACCACCTGAAACAGCCTGCCTCACCTTGCCTCCAGGCTGGACCGGCCTTGAGAATGGACTATGTCACTTCAATTGCAGATGGGGAACATCATGTTTCAGTGTTCTGTTACTGTAACCACAGTACATATTATATATTGGCACACTAGATGCCTATCTGTGAATCCCAAAGTCCTTGCCAGGCAAGCATGGACCCGTGGCCTGAGTTTAAAAGCACATCCTTTTTTCCTGTGGGCTCCATTTCTGTTTTCCCCTGTGATGCGATTGTAGCTGTAACCCCTAACAATGGCAGGGAGGATTGTGATATTGTGCTCTCTTAGCACATTTTGACCCAGTTAACTAAAAGGGTCCTCTGATGGTGGAATCACCTAGCCTACTTGAGACAAATGTCACTAGGAGTTAATCGTAATTTGCAGCATTAGTTAATGAGAGGCCAAATACCCCAATTTCGTCATTGTTTCCTCTTACTGAAGACATTTGCCAATAACTACCACGGAGGCGTCTTCGGACAACGCTGGCTCTTCGGCTTTGAAATGGGGATGAACACCACACCCTAGAGTCGGACACGACTGGACTTAATTGTCAGGGGTCACCTTTACCTTTACCTTAAACCTCTAGGGAAATTGAAAGGATTAAGACTTTGAAGTTAGAGTGAGGGACTATCAGGTAAGGAATTCCCTCATTCCGCTTGTAAAAATTCTAGAACTAGTCTGGCTTGAGCCCCCACCCCCCATCCCATGTGTATCCTGCTCCCCCCCTGAGCTCGAGCATCCATTAAGTGCAAGTGTTAAAAATCACCACCATTTTGCTCCCTTCCTTCTGTGATCATTGCATTAATCAGCAGATGCGAGGAGAAGCATCTGGCATTTCTCTACTCTCTTTTCTTGGGCTAAACTAGATTTCTGTTCCCTGTCAAAATCTCCCAACCCCCTTGGGCTGACAACTGACTCTCCTTCCCAGTATAAATTTCTTTTTCTTTTCCTTCCCTCTCAAGCAAAACAGGAGTGTTTGTAATATTTCATCTGTCTGATTGCAAATCGTGGCTTCCCTGCCATGGGCAAACCTCTTTTCACCAATCTCAGCTAACCCTTTCTGGGATTCTTGATTTCTGTTCTCCCCAGCTAAGCAAGCAAGAGTGTGTGTATGTATGTTTCCATATACACACATGTCGGGCAATTAAAGTCTCCCTTCTCTCCCTCTTTTTTGTTTATCCAAACTACCGCTTGTATCCTCTCTCTCTCTCTCTCTCTCTCTCTCTCTCTCTCTCTCTCTCTCTCTCTCTCTCTCTCTCTTTAATAGAAAGTCCCTTCTCAAGGTCTACAACAGGCCTGTTTCAGTCAATTAGTCAATTACATTTCTTCACCTGTTGCTTAATCACTGTGCAACTGCATTTCCTTGGTCCATTACAAATTTGAGGTTTTTCTTTTTTTTCCTTTTACTGCATCTTTCTAGCGTCCTGCGATCCTATTTAGCTTACATTAAACAGTGACACCTGCAGGCTTTTCCCTGGTATTGCCACCTGTAAGTTTAACTTATGGTTATATTCCTTTTTAAAAATAATTTCTTATATCTATTATTCCTGACTCCCACACTTTTTTGTTTTAAAAATCTTTAAATGTCAATTCATTTGATGCATTAGGGCAATGGTCCAGATTCTGCACGCACATGTTAGAAGCGTGTACACGTCAATACACATGTCCTAGAATAGGGGTTCTCAACCTGTGGTTCGCGTACCCCCAGGGGTACGCAGACCACAGGCTGGGGGTACGTGAGTTGCTGCCCTTTATCAGCTGCTGCGACCATCAGCTGATGATAGGCAGCGTTAGCCATTTTTTCCGTGTTGCGCGTGAGCGCCGCAACCCAGGAAAAACGGCTACAGCGCTCCTGATGTCCCCCGTAGCTCCCCCTACCTGGTCTCTCGGTCACTACCATCTTGAATTTCGTGAAATCTCGTGAGATCCAAGATGGCGGTGCCCAAATCTCATGAGGGTCTCATGTGCCCTCACGAGATTTGGGCACCGCCATCTCGGATCTTGCAGCACAGGCGGGCAGGTCCTCACACTCGTGCCGCAACCCAAGAAAAATACATTTTAAGGGGGGTATGTGGGGGTACTTGGGGGAAATGGGGATACGTGGGGGTTACATCTGGAGGTACGTGGGGGACAGGAGGCCTGCGTAGGGGGTACGCGGGCCTCCAAACATTGAGAACCCCTGTCCTAGAACACATGTGATAACACTTACATTAACAATTCCCTGGAAATAGAAAATTAGAACAGGCAAGCAGCTGGGTCTGAACTTTACTCCATTATGTGCTAGTTTTCTACTTGCAGTGTCTTTTTATACAAGAAATATTAAAAAATGGTCTCCATCTGTAGTATGAAATGGTACAGCCTATATATTCTGCTGCATAGGTGAACCCAACCCAACTGAAGAAGTAGATTCCAGTGTGGGTTTATGCAAATATAGGGTGGGGCTATGCAAATAGCAAGAAGGAGAAAAGAGAAACAGAGGGTAAGAAAAAGAGATGATGCTTCACGTAGAAAACTTGGTTTACAGCACCCCTTTATTGGCAGATTGTGGAAGATCCATGTTATGCTGAGGAGTTAGTGGTCTGCATAGTTTCTCCCCAATGGTCAGTCTCTCCCTCCATTATTGAGTTAATCTTTGGGAGAAGTGCTGAGGCATGCCAAGACATTAATCCCAATATGCCGGGATGAAGTCATCCTCATCATGCCGGGATGAAGGCATCCTCATCAGCTACTTTTTCCAATTGAATGATATATAAGGGGGCCTGAGCGCCACTTAAGATCAGAAGGAAGCATCAGACTTAGCAGAAGGGATCGATTGTGGCCAGCTGCAGATGAGCCATATGAAACCTGCTTGTGAGAGGGATATGTCTGGCAGCGAGGCCACATCTTGCTGGGGCGCCCGGAGCAGGGCGGGGCCTAAGTGCCATGCCAATTGCGCCCTGTGTAGCCAATCGGAGGGTGGAGGGAGGGAGCTGCGCATGCAGCACGGCTCCAAACACGCCTCCCCGCCGGTTTCCTTGTCATTTTGGAGCCACTCCGCCACTTCTACCTGGAGAACTTTGTGTTCTGTTATCTGTTTGAGGGAAATTGCTACTTGTGCAGGGTAATAAATCTGGGCTTCTATCTCTTCTGCCACAGGTCTGCTCATTTTGTCCCTATACCTGAAAAGAACCTTTGGCCTTCTGGCAAAACACACCTTTAGGCCCCTTTGAGATTTACTATGCCATACCAATCTTAGAGGGAGCTGTAATCATAACAGTCTCACAATCTTTCTCCCAAGCTTCCCTGCTCCCGTTTTAATGGCTTACCTTGCCTGTCACTTCTGTGCTGGAAGAATTCAGACTGTATGTTTGGTCCTAATCAGTGCTACCTCCCAAAACTGCCTCAAACGCCTGTATCTCCCAGGTCACTCCCCTCCCCGCCTTATATACATCTTATTCAAATCTGGTTTTACTATGAAAATGATATCGTGTTTCACTCAAGGAACTTCAGAATGCAAAAATCAGAAAATGCTTTCAGTTGTGCCCTCAATTAAAAAAGAAAGAAATCTATTGTGGATCTTGGAAAAGATATGCCAGGTTAGAGAAACAGGATTGGGCTTTGGTCGCACAGAAAAACTGAGCCAAGTTAGATGAAACTTTGATCACTTTATTGTTTCTGGCATGCTTGCTTTTTATTTTCTGTAAATCGCATGTGCAGGGGGCCCAACAGGATGTGGTGGGGAGAAATGAGGCCCCTTAACCCAACCCTCAGATCCGTCCCAGACCCCCAGATCTGATCCAGATCACTGCATCATCCCCTCTCCCCACTCTTCCCCAGTGCTGCTATTTGCTCTTGGGAAAAAAAAGCTCACATTAAAGTCTGGAAGCTTTCCCCCCAGGGCAAATACTTTGAGCATGAGACTCTAATAAGGACTGCACCATGGTGGTGGGTAGGGTTAAATTTCCCCCATTCTCTGCCATGGTTCCAGTCAAAATCAAGGCCTTCCATGCATACTGTTCACAGGAACAGGGCAGGAGGTGTGGTCTGGAGGTTCAGCAAGGGCCCTGCCTACAGAAGCTAAACAGGACTGGCCATGGTTCTCACCTGGATGGGAGACAGCATTTGTTGACAGACCTTGTGAAGGCACCATGAGAGGGTGTGGAATGTCTGGAATGCAGAGGAGTCAGGCAGAGATGGATAACAACTTGACAAACATCCAAGGGTGAACTGCGGCTACTGTGAAGCTTGGAAAGGCAGAGCACAAGCCAGGACGTTGACTGCACTCAGAAGGAAACATCTGGTAATTGAAGGATTCTATGAGTTCTCTCATTGAATAATATTTGTAAAAACCCAATTTGAAAAAAGGGGTTTAGATCAGCCTGCCTATGTAAACCGCCTTAAGTCTACAAGAAAAAATACCGCAAATATATAAATAAAATCTGTGTATGCACAAAACTTCAATGACTTATGGTGCCATCCTTAGCTTCTCTGAGAATTGGTTTCTCTTGTGAGCATGCTCAGAGGGATTCAATATGGCAGCATGCTCAGCTCTTCCTATTTAATCCAGAACAAGCTAAGCCAGAATTTCAAGAGTGTTATGAATGGGACTGTATCTACGGAATTGGTATTGCTAACAGTTACTTTTGCAGAACACCTGCAGTTTCTTTGCAAACATGTCGCCTCTCACACCACTCTGTTTACAGGTTTATAATAAGCTATCACAGTGCTAATTACCCAAGGTGTTCCGCATCCAAGATGTAAATATTTACTTTTTCAGCTTCCTCATCTTTTTGTCCGTGATATTTTTATTTCTTGATTTTGTCTCCACATTTGCAAAGCAGTCATCAGGGATCTCTTTCTTTTATTTTGGTGTATTTTGAATAGCATTAGTTCAGCTATTTACTTAGCTATTTTTTCTCTCATTGCTCTTTGTGGGTTATTTGTTCCATTTTGGGAGTACAGAAGCAGCAAAGTAACAGTGAGGAGTTTGGTAACTTTTTTTTCCTTCTGTGGGTGTAATCTGAGAAGCTATGAGGCTGAAGCGGTAGAATCCGGGTCCATACCACATAAGACTTCAAGTAGAGTGGTTCATTTTTGAACACTCCCCTTTGGCTGGGAAACAGGTCTCCTTAATTGGATTTTTATAATGGGGTTGGCAAGGACCGTTGGGAGTCAGGGATCCCTTATTTTGTTTTGTTAAACTTGTTTTTCCCAAAGTGAGGAGCTCTTAGGAAGTGGCTGTGGTCAGAGGCGTAACGTGCGCTGGGGCGCCCTGGAGCACCGGGGGGAGGGGCGCCCCCGGCTCCGCGACAATGATCTATCTGAGGATGTCGAATCTGGATTGCTTAATTCAGACTAGTTCTTCCTTCACGCTTGAAGCAACCCTTCCCGGCTGCAGCTATAGGCTTACAGTCATGCTAATTACCCTTCCCGGCTGCTCTAGGCTTACAGTCATGCTAATTTTATGTCCTTGGGCTACCAGGTTTGATAATAAGAGATAACATATTCAAATGGAGGAACTCCAGGCCCATTCCCCTCTTAGTAAGGTACTTAGAAAAAAAAAACACAGGCAAGAAGATAACAATTAACCAGAACAGCGGGGAGGGGGGACGGCAACTTCGGGCGCCCGGATGAAGTGTTCCATACGCCTCTGGCTGTGGTCACAAGACAAATAACCACTGCTCCAGCAGGATATTTGAATTTTTGAGGCAGCAAACTCCATTTGAAGTTTGGAGCAGGCAGAGTTCCATAGGATCAATGGTGTGTGTGTGTGTGTGTGTGTGTGTGTGTGTGTGTGTGTGTGTGTGTGTGTGTGTGTGAGAGAGAGATCAAAAGTGTGGCCTTCTTGACCTGTGGATCTGAGGCCATCAGTCCAATAAATAGGCCTGGTTCATGCTTTACTAGCAGTCAGTCAGCACCAAGTACGTGTGTGTGTGTGTGTGTGTGTGTGTGTGTGTGTGTGTGTGTGTGTGTGTGTGTGTGTGTGGCGTGCATGCATCCTGCACACCCTGAAATAAAGGGAAATAAAAGATTGACCAGGTAACAATCCTCACAACAACACTGCAGGCTAGGTTAAGCTGGGCAGGCCAAGTGATTTGAACTCATGTCTCCATGGTCTAAGGCCAACGTTGTAGTCACTAGCTACATCTCACTGCTGTTCTCACTTTCTTATCTGCTTCCCAAAGCAGTTTGCAGAATAGTTAGAATCGAGACAAATTTACAATTTATCTGACTGATGGCAGGGCTCATTCCGGTAACATCTACTAAGCGGGCCAGGCTAGCCATCCTTCAAGTCGTGTTGGGGATCAAGAAAGCAGGGCCATTTCATTAGCACATAATAGCGCAGCTAATGAACAGGATGCTATTCTGAGGAATTGGGGCATTGATTTTAATGAAGGAATCAATGATGCCACGAATATTTAAATTGAAAAAGATGGGATCAAGCAAGCAAGCTTGTCTGACAACCCCCCCCCCACTTGACAAGCATGAGAGGAATAATATGTGCACCATCTAACCCTACTCTGACCTTTAACACTGGGATTTTTGTAGAAAACTCTTAACGAGAGAGAACCACCTAACATCTACACCACTGAACTCCCACTTACACCCAAGCAGTTCTCTATTAATAGAATCAAAGGCCCATTCTATGCATGTCAAATCAATAAA
Organism: Plestiodon gilberti rubricaudatus; assembly: GCA_026170595.1. NCBI lineage: Eukaryota > Metazoa > Chordata > Lepidosauria > Squamata > Scincidae > Plestiodon > Plestiodon gilberti. Next base: position 129,071,803 of record JANXHW010000003.1, on the reverse strand, counting down.
TTGAGTTCCGGTGCTTAAGAACTTTGTATTTAAATATCAAAGGATTAAGAATAAAACAGTTCCTAATGGCAGAGCAGCCTTCTTTTGAAACCTGCTTCCACCTATGATCCTTTCTGCTTATCCCTCCTACTCCTCCCCCCGCTCCCAAATCAGTTTCTATAACAGGTATCTGGAGAATTACGCATAAATTAAAAAGAATTTGCACTGTAATTTGTTTTCTTGATGTTTAGCCAACGTTTAGCTGCTGCTGCTGCTAATAATAATAATAAACCGCCTTTTATATATTTATATACTGCCTTTTCTTTGGTCATCGGATTTCTCCTTCAACTTTAATTCAAAGGCGGTTTACATGGGCAGGCTTTCTAAACCCCAAGGGGTTTGTACAATGCAATAATGTTCTAATCTTTCATAGAACCCTTCATTCTAGATGTTACTTTCACACTCCAGCTCTCTCTCTCTCTCTCTCTCTGGCATTCACCTCACCATGCTTCAGCTGACAGGGCAACCTTGACTCTCATCAAGTGCAGCTGCAGTTCCACTCCCTCACAGAGGCTCTGCAAGCTTATCAGCTCGGCGTGCCGGCAGCTCTCCAACAGACACAGACACTTCTGGCCGTCTCAAACTGCCGTCCTTCAGATCTTCGGCTGGGCCAGCTTGGGAGGGGGCAGGGATATTAGCGCTGGGCTGAGCCAATATCCCTGCCCCCTTCCTGGGCTGGCCTTACATGGCTGGCTAAAGAGAGCTGGCGCTCATCCGAGGAGGCCCATTGGGTCCTCTGCACTTACATAGAGGGAAGGGGACAAATGTCCCCTTCCCCCGAGGTGAGCCCTGTCTGTGCCGGTGAGGGCCACATCCTGCCTAGGGTACAGTGGCCTCCGCATCTTAGACTGGACAAGACCAGGCTGTAAGTCTGTTTGTAGTACTATGTACACATGAGACCAATTTAAGAATAAAACTACTCAGGATTGTGCTATACAGTACATGAGCACAATTGAAGGTATAAAATGTAAAGTATTAGGAAAATGGAATATACCCACTGATTGCTTCATGTAAATATTGTGTAATGTAAGCATTTTTCTAAGTATACTGTTGCCAAACCACCACCACCACCACCACACCCCATGCCGAAAGTATAGAACATTTTTGAATAACAGCCTAACAGATTAACATGGCCAACCTTCTGAATTTTTTTTAAAAAATCATTCCACTTCTTTCTGCAGGATCCAGAGCAATTGTCCCAGAATCATCTTCATCAATCTTCACGGAATCATCTGATTCTGTGTCTCTGTGACGTCCATGCTTGCGGCCTCAAGGGAGTGGGGCCACCCTTTCCCAAACCTCTCCTTGGGCCGGTGGGAAGTAGACCCAGAACTGCTCCCCGAAATTAAAGAGACAGACTTACGTTTTGTGATGTTCGCAAATTTTACTCGGGTCAACTGTTTTACATTCATGTGGCCTTGTTGCCGTCACAGGCCCTTGCTTCATCCGAGTCTCTGCTAATACGACCTTCTCCGTGTTCTTTTCACAGGAGATGTTTTGTTTGAGGCGTTGGTTGGTTGGTCCCGATCATGCATGGGAAGTCGAGGTAGGTCTGCCGGGAAGCTGCTGCTATGAACCCTGGGGTGTGGTCTTAGAGGCGGTTCGTAGGTCTGGGTAGAAGTTGAGGCTGGGGAAAACCCTAAGCGGCTCTTCCCCCACTCCCACAACTGACCCCAGGTCGAGCTGGGGGTTTGAGGCCTGCCGGTGGCTCCAGGACTCCCTTCACCTGGAGAACTGCTGTCTGCCAAAAGCAGGCCCTCCCTCTGTTGCCTCACAGGGGTTGCCTCTCCTTTTCCCTTCTGTCCATAGCTCTGCCAGCGCGTTCCTCCTCTATCGGAGGTACTGAGTGGGATCTTCCATTTCCAGTCAGGGAGACTCCTACTCCAACCTCCTCCCTCCTCAGCCACCCGGCTCCTTATGAGCTCCTGGGCTGGCTCGGCGAGCCCCGCCCCGTCCTGGGGAGGGCTTCCCAGAGTTTGCAAGTCTTGCGAGACTCCTATATAAGTCCCGCCCCCGCCTCCTTTGCCTGGCCTGGCAGTTGCCTGCCAGGAGCCTTCCAAAGCTGCAGACTCCCAGCTGGCTTCTAGCTCTCCTGTTGCCTTAGCCCCCGCAGCCGATTGCCTGGTGGGTTTGGCTGTGGTGTGACAGTCTCAAAGAAAAGGGTGGGAGCAGCAAATCTTTTTTCAAAGAGCGTATGTGACATGATAGAACAATCACAGCTCATTGTACCCATATATTTCTTTTGTCCACTTGCCGGATGACCTCGTAGGGCCCTTGCCATCTTGCCAGCAGCTTGTTGTCAGAGGTGGGTAACAATAACAACACCCTATCCCCTGGATTAAGGGTGCGTGGCCGCACCTGGCGGTCATATTGCCTCTTTTGCGTTAGTTGCGCTTCTTGCAGTCGTAGCCCCGCCCAATCGGCGAGTTGGGCGAGTTTCTCCCTAAGTTCTGTTATGTATTGTACAGACGACCTCCCTACTTCTCGGGGACTGACCCAGTCTTCCCGCAGAATGTCTAATAACCCTTTCGGGTGTCTCCCAAATAATAGCTCAAAGGGGGTGAATCCCGTTGAAGCCTGTGGTACTTCTCAAACTGCAAATAATAGGGGGTCTAGTAAGTGGGCCCATTGTCCCAGCTGTTCTCTCACAAAGCGTCTTAACATTCTCTTCAAGGTCTGATTAAAACGTTCCACCAATCCATTGGTTTGGGGGTGGTACACCGAGGTGCGCAGTGGCCTTACCTTTAGGAGAGCCCATAGTTCTTTTAAAACATTACCCATAAAGTTTGTTCCTTGGTCTGTAATTACCTCGGAAGGAAACCCTACCCTTGAAAAAATATGAATCAATTCCCGCGCAATCGTTTTGGCGCCTGTCTGGCGGAGGGGAACTGCCTCTGGGTACCTTGTAGCATAATCCACCAGCACTAGTATATGGGTAAAAACCCCTACAGCTGGTGGCAAAGGCCCCACGGTAAGGGCACTAGTTCCCCGCCTGGGGGCCCCCTGGGCTGCGTCCACTGGCAGTCGGGGCATGAGGCGCAAAAGCGCATCACCTGTTCCCACACCGCGGGCCAGTAGAATCTCCTCGTTATTCTGGCTAGGGTATTTTCAGCCGCTAAGTGACCAGCTGTAGGTACGCTATGTGCCGTCCGCATAGCCTGGCTGCGAAGTGGCTGGGGCAGCACCACCTGGTCCACAGCCTCCCTTGAATGAGGGTCCCGGCCCGCTCGATACAGAACCCCATCTCGAATTTCAAAATGTATGGCTTTGCCTACCCCGTCGGGGTTCAGGTTGGCCGCTTGTTCAAGGGTGGCATGAAGGGTAGGATCCTCCCTCTGGAGTCACCGTATATCCTCCGGTGGAGCGCTGTCTACACTACTTGGGTTTATGGGGGCTTCCTCCTCCGTCCCCGAGGGATCCTCTTCCCCCATCCCATTCTCAGTGCTCTCCGCTTGGGTCAATAGTTGCGCAAACCCCGGCCAGTCCCGTCCTATTATGGCGCCATATTGTAGTTGTGGGGCCACCCCTACCTGCAGGAACTGGCAGACTCCCCCGATCGTGATCTTAGCCCACCGGAGGCTGTATGGCCAGACGTCCCCGTGAATGCACCGGACCAAGAGCGTAGCGTCCAGGGGCATTCCCCGGGCTCTTTTAACTAGGGTCCGAGAGCACCCCGAGTCCAGTAAGGCCTGGACGGGTCATGGTTGTGCCTGGTGGGTTTAGCTGTGGTGTGACAGTCTCAAAGAAAAGGGTGGGAGCAGCAAATCTTTTTTCAAAGAGCGTATGTGACATGATAGAAATATATTGTGCCCATATATTTCTTTTGTCCTGGTCTGAAGTGCTTCAAGTATCTGCAAAACCCTGTATGACCAGAGACGATTGTCTGGGGAAAGAAAAGTGTGTGTAAACTGTGGTCAATATTGGCTTGATCACACAACCTTCAACCCACTGAAAATCTATTGCATTTCTCCAGCTGCAGATTAGCACTGTGAACCAGGACACAGCAGGCAGCCATTTAGTTGTGAGTTGCAGAGACAAGCAGAAAGCCCAGTGCAGAGATCACAGCGGCAGCCAGCTGTGCCTCATTTGCCTTTTCTGCAGATGTGATGTCCTCCATCTCCCCGCACAGAAACCCTAAAATACAAACATCACTACCCCCAGCATGGTGTACCACTTAACTTACCATAAATCTGCCTTCACAGTACAAAAAGTATGTTCTTGATTCCTGTTTTAGACCTCAGAGTGATGAACAAGAACTGCCTCTTTGGACTGAAGGGTACATTTCAGTTCACCATGAACGTGAAGGCATTTATATGTACTGTATAACAATTAGCTTTTGCATTCATGAAATAGATTAATCTACCTATCCACCTTGAGAAGGAATGGGGGGAGGGGGTTGATGGATCCTTCAATTACCATTATTTATCATTTCAATAAAACATAGAGATAATACAATTTCTTTAATTTAATTACTTTTTTTGCATAAGTCAGAACACTATACCTGGAGTAATAAATATACATGGGATTTTCATACTGAATACTTTAATATGACCATGTTCTAGCTTAGGTAGCTAGCATTTGTCTGTACAGATTTTCATGCTTCGTGGCCATATTTAAAATAACTTCATCTTCATTCAGTTGGAACAGATGGAAAAAACCCTTTTGATTACTACCTTTGAAATTTGCAAGGTTTTAGACCTTGGTTCTTATTATTTTAACAAAGCCCCCCTCCCCAAAATCTACATAAGAGAAGTGCACAGAAACTATCAGGCAGGCTGGCACAGAGCAATTCTTCTGATTCTGACAGCTTCGGTGTAATTCTTATATGTAAATTTCCCTTCCGCTTTGTCAGAGTGATAGAAACCAAGGCCTTTAGCCTTGTAAGTTTCCAACGTAGTAAAATCCGTTAATCGAAAATGGGTTTTCTATCTGTTCCAAGTGAGGAACGACGGAGCTATTTTAAACGTGGCTGTGAAGCATAAAAGAAGAGACTGTGGGCAGGTGGCGGGTTTATGCAGCTTGCGTCCATGTCAGCACATCCTGGCTGGAAATGGACTTCCCACTGAGCACAATCCAGTCCCTTCAACATGCCGAGAGTATGACTGACCTCATCACTTGGGAGTTTATCCCTATGCTGGGCAATCACTGTACAGTATGTTGTTCTGTGGGAGGCAGGTCCGTACTGCAATATCTAGGGAAGAGCCAGTCAGTTTATTTTTATTTATTTTTCACATTTTTATACCGCCCTTCCTCCAAGGAGCTCAGAGTGGTGTACATATTTCCTCCCCTCCTTTTTGTCCTCACAACAACCCTGTGAGGTAGGTGGGGCTGAGAGATAGTGACGGCCCAAGGTCACCCAGGAAGCTTCGTGGCTGAGCAGGGATTTGAACCTGGATCTTCCAGGTCTAAGTCCGACTCCCAAACCACTGCACCATAGGAGCAGGGTAAAAGGACGGTCAAGATGTATTAAAGGTGCCAGGGAACACTTACATGGTAGCATGTAATATAAATGGAAACATGGGACTTAATGAATCCTGGTTTTCTCTTTTTGCTCTTATAATTGCTAATGAATTATTGCTATTTATTTTGTGCATCTTGTAGCTTCATGCCTGAAGTTCTTGGGAACTTCAGTCAAGTGGTCTGTCATGCAGGACAGAGTGCAGTTCTCGTATTTCTTTTCCTTCCGGGATTTTCACATCATCCCAAAGTATTTGTGCAACAGAAAATACCTAATACTCAGTCCTGAGATTCATGGATAAAAACAATAAGATGGCAGACTATTAAAAGACATCTAGCCTCCATCTGTTGTGATAATAATACTTAGCAATTTGTATAGCACTTTTTGGCTGTGCAAAGCAATCTGGACGCAATCCGTACAACAACAGCAACAACCCTGTAAGGTAAATGAATATGATTATCTGACCATGTAGAAAGAATACGGGTTTCGATGCCATGAAGAAAAAAGCTTGTCTTTTTAATTGTCTTTACCAACCGCAGCGGGTTTCCTTATTGGCAGCCGCTTGCGGAGCACAAACATTAAAAACCAAGGAATTGTCCCAACGTTTCGGTCCGCACCTCGGACCCTCTTCCTGGGGTAAAAAATCAAAGGATTTAGATGTTGTTGTCCTCATTTGACCTCCTGGGCTATAAATCCTCGAAAGCGCGGGAAACAGCGCTTGTTCAAAAAAGCGGAAGCAGCTGATCCGGTTGTCTGTCAGTTGTCATTTCTTGCGTATTGTTAACAGCTGTACTTCGGAGATTGTAGCCAGATTTGCTACCTCGTGGGTACTTCACTAAGTTCTCCCCTTCCTCCTGAGTAGACCCCCTAGATGTTATACTCGTAGTCAGTCCCCAATCCCCATTCTCAGTTGTTGTTGTAATTTTTCCTTTGCGCATACGTTGATCACGAATAATTGGCCCCCAAATCCGGTTGGCAAATGTTAGGTCCTGCTGGCGATTAACCAGCTGTCCTAAAGATGTTTTGCTAATTTCAAGAGCTTCCAAATGTCTCAGGATTTTAACATTGTCCTCCTTCTGTAGACATTTGGCTTCGTCAAATCGGATCGAGTGGCCTTCTTTCAACGCATGTTCAGCAAGTGCGGATTGTTCCGGGTGATGGAGTCTGACCGATCTCTCATGTTCTGAGACCCTTGTCTTAATGGACCTAGATGACATCCCAATGTAACATCTGTCACATTCACATTTAATACAGTACACACCTGCATTAGAGAGGGCTGGACGTTTGTCCTTTGGATTACCAATTATTTGTTGTACTTTCGTAGTGGGTTTGAAAATTGTCTTGATGTTCCCTTGTTGCAATATCCTTGCAATTTTGTCCGTTACTCCTTTAATAAACGGAAGACAAACCCATACCTTTTCCTCCGCTGTGGTTTTTTCTATTTCGTTATCCTTCTGAAATGTACCCTCCCTAAGCGCTTTAATGTGTTGATATTGTTTTGTCCAACATTTATGTATTTGGTTTGTGGTGTACCCATTGGCCTGTAAGGACTCAAATAAGGAAACCCGCTGCGGTTGGTAAAGACAATTAAAAAGACAAGCTTTTTTCTTCATGGCATCGAAACCCGTATTCTTTCTACATGGTCAGACTATCGCAGGCTATGAAAGCTACAGATCGAAATTGAATATGATTATCCCCATATTGCAACCGAGGCTGAAAGGGTGTGGTTTGCCCAAGGCCACCTTGTGAGTTCATGGTAGAAAGGTGAGATTCATACCAGGGAAGTCCTGATCAGTAGCTCAGTCTCTTACAACACAATCCTATGCATGTTTACTCAAAAGTAAGTCCCACGGGACTTACTCCGTAGTAGCAGCACAATCCTAACCTACTTTCTAATGCCGATGTAACCGTGCCAACAGGGCACACACTGCATTTTGCAGTGTGGGGTAGTCATGGAGGCCTCTTCTAGGTGAGGGAACATTTGTTCCCTTACCTTGGGGCTGCATTGTGGCTGTATCAGCACTGGAAAGTTGGTTAGGATTGCGCCGTAAGTGTGTTTAGGATTGCAGCCGTAGCTGCTACACTACACCAGATGTCCAGTAGCATTAAGAGAGAGGCATAGAAACTATTTGTGATTTTATAGGAAAGTGAAGGCTTCCAATAGCAAAGGAACCAACCAGGATCAGAGAATGAGGAAATGAGATGGTTTTTTGCCAATGCTCCAAAATGGTGAAGTCCCCCCCCCCCCGGTGGCAATACTACTGTATACATAACAAGGGAAATGACTTTTAAACACTACACCCTGTTTCAGTCCTTCAGTGCACTCTGGAGACCAGAGGACTAACTCATTTGCTCACATTTGTTCTGGGGTCTGTAAATCCTATCACCAGCAGCCAGTTTCCACTGTTCCCAGGATCTCTATGTCCATGATGATTAATATGGTGCTTGTCCTCCTCTCTTCCTGCCAGTGAGCTGCCATGCCCTACTGGCTTCTCTAGCCTGTGCACAGAGGAGCTAAGCAAGTTGCTAAGCAAGAACTAAGGAACTCTGGGACTTGTGGTTCTTGAGGGAGCATATTACATAGGGTGGCACACTTACAGCGCAATCCTATTCAACTTACACCACCAGTGTAACTAGCGGGGGAGGGCAGGGCGGAAGGCTTTGGAGGGAAGCGGAGATTTAAATCCCCTTTGAATTCCCCTTTGGAGAAGATTTGAATCCCCTTTCCGTTCTGGGGCCTCCCGTTCTCGCTGCACTGCTGGTTACACCGGTGGTGTAAAACTGGATAGGATCGCGCTGTTATTGTTGTATCTCAAACTGCAAGTCCTACAGTTTCCTTCCCAACACTGTGCTCGCTCGCTCTTTCTTTTCAATAGGGGGTCCTGGGCTAGCTGCTCTCTATTCAGAATACAGTATGGCTGTGTTATCCGCGGGGTTCCGTTCCAGGCCCCCGTGGATACCGTGAAAACACAGATGCTCGAATCCCCAGGGGGTGCTGCTGCAAAGACTTACCCTGGGGTCATGCCGACCCTCTGGGGGTTGTGCGGCCCGCAGCCCACTCTACGGGCCTCCCTGTGCCTCAGAACAGCTTCCAGATGCGATTGAAAGCCATTTCCAGTTTTCATCCGGAAGATCACCTTGTTGCACGCCCTGGGGAACACATGATTAATGTCAGGTTAAATAATAGGATATATGACCAACACAGAAGAAGCACAAGATTAAAGGAAACATTCATGGATCTTCATTCATTTGATCTTCCAAGACTTGAACACCCTTTATAAATACAGGGAAATAAGTTTATGTAAGTTTCCTCTAGCACAATCAGAAATTTGGCCTCCATTTTTTCTTCATGGCAATCAGCTTGCAGACGAGGCTGCCCCCCTGCTCCAGAGCTCTGGGTATCCCCTTCCCTTTCATACCTGGGCTCTGTAAGGGGTTAACTGTGAGTGCCTTGTATAAGGGTCATGAAATTCTGAGGCCAGCACCATATTAGCCTCCATACATTGTGTATTATGTTGCAAATGGCAAATGATTTAAATTCACTCTGAAACAGCATTCTTCATTGTCTGTGTTAAAATAAAGACTTATTACAGTTTCTAAAAGATCGTAAGTTAAACATGGAATTCAGTTTTGTATGACAGTTTAGTTACAAGATAGTCTTGGGGGAAAAAGCTCGTATGTGGGATCAAGCACGTACATTTCACAACATTGAACTGATTTCTATTGGGATTCTGTCAGCCTAATTCCCAAATCTTCATCCCACTTAAGCCTTCAGTAATCAATATCAGGTCTGCTATGGGATGCTATATACTCCGGGATGGAAGAGGTTGGTCACAGAAACCAATTTTCGGATGAAAGTAAATATATTGGACAGATTTACTGTTTCTAAGGACCCACTTCCAACCTGATTGACCAGTAACCGATGAGACCAAGATCTTGGCACAGAGCAGCTCTGTGGCCAAGCGCTAAGGAGGTTGTAATGATTTCTCAATTGAAATGCCTCTCACTTCCCCTCCATATTCTTTCTCCAAATCAGTCTATGAGGCACTGCCAAAATACAAAAGGAAAACCTTCTATTTCAAGATGATGTATTAGTGATGTTTAATTTTGCCATGTAATTTTGAGTCTGTTGTTCTACAAACATTCCAGAAAACAGCTACTGAAACAGCCTGGCAGAACAGAGGAGTGAAGATCCATGAATGTTTCTTTTAATTCTGTGCCTCTTCTGCATTGCTCCAATATCCTATTATTTAACCTGACATTAATCATGTTCTCCAGGGCATGCAGCAAGGTGAATGGCAAGGTTAACATGTTATAAGTCGTGACAGTGAGGAGGATCTGTCCCATGAGCAAGTAGGGATGCCAACTCTGACTGAAGCGATTCCTGGAGATTATTCTTCCCCACCCCACCCCAACGCCATGTTGGAAATACCTGGAGGCCTTGTTAAAATCTCCAGGATTGCTGGAAATTGATGCTGATTTCTGGAGACTCCAGGCCAGTCTTAGACAGTTGACAAGTCTTATGGGCAATTCATGCTTGGAAGCTAGAGCCAGTGGCATACCTAGCACTACTGGTACCCAGGGAAGACTGCTCCCATCACCCCGCCCTTGGCTGCTCAAAGCCATGGATAGACCTGGCCTCTGCCTTGAGAGTTGGAGCGGGGGGGGGGGGGGGAGGTCTACCCAGTATTTGAATGCCTGGTAGACCAGGCCTCTGTCGAGATTCCCCACAGAAGAGGCTAGGCCTACCAGGCACTTGAAGGGACAGGTACGCTGGCACCACCTTACGACATGCACCAGGGGCAGAGCGCCCCCTGCCCTTGGTATGCTACTAGACTAGACTTGCAAAGGCTTGAGTTGAAGCCTGCAGTACAGCAGGAAGAATGTACTGTTCTATTTTCGAGCGGAAACTGTTATAACCGGCAATAATCTTTGTAGAAGAAGCTAGCACGGGTAGTGCGGTCATAGTTAAAAGTGAAAGTAGCGAAAGTAACGAACCAGCCGATAAAAGCAATGACGATTTTATCCGGATAGACTGTAGCAGTTCAAACACGGACAAACCCGTTTTGACAGCGGGTTTCCCGCGCTTTTTTGAAAATAAAAAAGGATAGAGCAGGACGCTGAATATCGTAACATCCTCCAATTTACTTGGAAGTCCCCAGAAGATGTGTTTAGATTGAAACACGAAACGTCGGGTCCTTGGTTCCAGTTGTGATTTTAAAGTATGTCCGTGTGTGAACTGCTACAGTCTATCCGGATAAAATCGTCATTGCTTTTATCGACTGGTTCGCTACTTTCGCTACTTTCACTTTTAACTATGACCGCACTACCCATGCTAGCTTCTTCTACAAAGATGTACTGTTCTGTTGATCAGGCAAGGGCAGTAAGTCACTTTCTCAAACTCATTGTAGACCTGACCAGTCCCAAGGTTTTGTCTCTGCCAGTCACAGGAGCCAATGTTGTTGTTGTTGTTGTTGTTGTTGTTTATTAAATTTATACCCCGCTTTTTCCACACCTCTATATAAATCAATGTGAGGTCTTCTGGGGCACTCCAAATAAAAAAAAAAGCAGTGCTTTAGTAGGATTACAATGGGAGCTGATTAGCTCTTTCCCTTTCCAGCTATTTGTTCTCTCAAATTGCTCCCCCTCCTGTCAGATACGTTTCTCTCCAAGGAGTAAAATAAAAGATATAGGGATCTGGGAGAAAAGCACCTGGACAAATGACCAAGTTGATAAAGGCTTAAGACCAGGTGATCTGAAGGACAATCCAACCCACCCCCTTAGATCATCAGTGAGAGCCCTCTTGTGGGTGCCAACCCTCTTGGAGGCTAGAGGAAGGGCTTTCTCAGTGGTGGTACCTAGGCTTTGGAATTCCCTCCCTGAGGACTTGCAAACTGCCTCTGCTTTGATGATATTCCAGCGGGGGCTTAAGACACATTTATTTCAGTTGGGTTTTAGTTAGACCTCTGGATTTTATTGATGAAGTTTTATGGCTTTCCTCCAGGTTGTTATGAAATATGATTGGTCGCTGCCTGTCGGCTGGTTATTGATTGATTGCTGGCTTTGTTTTTATCCTTGCTTTTAGTTTAGTCATGTTAATTGATTATAATAATGGTATATATTATAATACCATTTTAATTGGTATTTTACTGTTATTTTAAAAATGATAGTGTAATGCATATACTGTAAAAAAATTCTATTCTTTGTAAGCTGCTTTGAGTTGCTGCATCAGGGTTAAAAAAGCAGGGTATAAACCCTCCAAATAAATAAAATACATACATACATACATACATACATACATACATACATACATACATACATACATACATACATACATAACTTCTCCTCCTCCCCACAATCTGTCTTCCACTTAGCCTGAAGTTACTTGCAGCTTCTTTGCATGATAAAAGAAAATCCAATGGATGGGTGGATGGAGAGAATCATGGAACTTACTACACATACTGTATCAAGTAGTTCTGCCCTAAGCCAATAGATAAGAAGTAAATAGAGCGTGATAAACACAACATATGTATGTTCAATATATTGTCTGGAAAGTGTAAACACGTAAAGCAAAAATGTTCCCAACAGGCCAACATAAATAAAAGAACACAAACCCTTCAGGTTTGCACATTTTGTGTTTGGTGCCAAAGGAATGTAAATGGAAGTTTGTGTCTTTGTCATACCAAGTAAAATCCAGGTTCATAAATTCAAAGAGATGCATTGGGTCACGGGGTCACCTAGCCTAACCTTGCCGGATTTAAATCTTCCCGGATGGATGCTGTCCATCACAGGTTGCTGACTTCGACTCTTATGAGATCTATTGCTGGAGGTTTTAGAGTAGAGGTTGCACTGAACAGTATAGGGAATCTATTCTATTGCTTCACGTATATATATATTATTAGTTTGTTTATTATTAGCGTACAGCTTGCTCTCTATCCCATAGGGTCAGAGCAACTTAGAACAGTGTGGGTCTAAATGTTAACATTTCTGTCCCTAAGGAGTTCATGTCACAGGCTACTTAATTTGGGCGATCCAGGTTTGGGGATTAAAAGAGGCTATATGAAATAAAAATGATATTGTAGTCATAAGACTTATTGGGGTGTGTGTGTTTGTGTGGAAACAATTGATCCAAACACCCATTCCATGCATACATATAACTAGTCCCAACAGCCATTAAGAGGACAGTACTTTCTGCAGGGAGCCACTTGTTGAATGATGACTTTTTTACTATTTATTTTTATTTTATTAATATAATATTAAAACATAAAAACAATACATATTTCGAAAGGTTATAGCAAGCGCGAAGCAATACATCCTTGTTGTTGTTCAGTCGTTAAGTCGTGTCCAACCCTTCGTGATCCTATGAACCATATCCCGTCAGGCCTTCCTGTCCTCCACTATCTTCCTGAGTTCGCTCATTTTCATGTTTGTTGCATCGGTGATGCTGTCTAACCATCTCATCCTTGGCCTTCCCCTTCTCCTTTTGCCTTCAATCTTTCCCTACTAGCATACTACTCACTATTTTCTACATATAATATCCAACTAAGCCAAAATATCACCAGCATTCTATTCATTAAATCCACGTATCATCACATCATTCTTCTCTCTCTCTCTCTCTCTCTCTCTCTCTCTCTCTCTCTCTCTCTCTCTCTCTCTCTCTCTCTCTCTCTCTTAAAAAAACAGTACATGGTTTCCAATTATTCACCAAAAGGTTAACTGACTTTTCCTTAATTAAAATTGTAAGTTTATCCATTTCAGCATAATCCAAAACTTTCAACCACCAATCTTCCAGCAAAGGTATCTCTGAAGCTAAATGATGACTGTTGATTGAATAGGTGCTCTGCAGTGGGCTGGGCTGGGAAGGGAGCAGAATTCAGTCCCAGCTGTGGTGGTGATACTGCCTCTAGAGCTCTGCCCAGGAGGTAAGTAGGTCATCACGACACTCCCAGATCCTGGAGTATTTTTCCTTCCCAGCAGCAGCAATGGCAACCATTGAAACAGGTTTCTAAATTTAGTTCCCTCATCCAGACAGGGGTGGCCCACTGCTGAGCCCGCAAAGGCAATGGCTCTGAGCGTTGGTTTGGGTGAGGCAGCAGACTGAGACAGGGTGACTTGCACCTCACACCCACTGTACCACCCTGCGGCCTGCCCATCCACTGCCCTATTACCCTTTGAACCATTAGCGAAGGTACCACTTAAAGAGCTTACTTATAAAGTGTTATTTTTTTGTGGCAATCACATCGGCAAGGAGGGTATCAGAGCTAGGGGCCCTGTCGGTTCACCCGGAGCTCTGTATTTTTCAGAAAGATAAGGTAATCTTGAGAACTGATCCTATTATCCTATACTGATCCTTTTACTGTATAAGCCCTATTATGTGTTCAGATCAGATGTGATACTAAACTCTGGTGTAGGAGCATCAACAACAGGGCTCTCGCAGTAGCTTACAATAATGCATTGCAACCCAGCCCATAGACTTCAACATAAGATTCAGGTTCATAGAGTGTATGGTGAACAGAGTCCCCTGGAACCTAACCACATTTTTCCCATAGGCTCAATGATTCAGTATCTGCTAATTTGGTATCCACTAGGTTTTCCAGGAGCCTAACCCTAGCGGATAACGAGAACTGACTGTATTCCAGACCTGACTGGCATATCGCAAGGCAACTTGAAATAAAGACTTGTGAGCAACAGTAGCATGTCCTGCTTGAGCGCGTCCTGCTTATCTGTCCACTGCCTTTGCTGGAGGAACTGCTCCCACCATGTCCTTCCTCACAACGTATGATGTAGACCTCTCCCCTTGGGATGAATGTGAGAGAGCGGAGCCTGCTACAGGAGGCTTATTTTCTCACAGCAGTGACACCAAAGAAGGAAGGAACGACCACTATGATGATGTTCCCATGGCTCTCCAAAGAGAATCTTCTTCAAAACAGGCGAGGTGTGGAGGATCTTGGGGAATGGAAGAGGAACCACTTCCACTCACAGGGTACTCTCCACCTGGCCATTGCTGAAGTGCAGGTGGAGCAGGTAAGTAGGAGGCAGCAGCGTCAGCAAGCATGGGGGGCTGGGCTCCTGGCGCATTTATTTATTTATTATTTTCTGTATTTATATACCGCCTTTCTCATCATCAGATTTCTCATCAGATTTATTCAAGGCGGCTTACATAGGCAGGCTATCTTTAGACCTGATCAGGGTCTTTACAATATTGTTCTATTCCTATATAGAACCTTCCATGCTCGAGATGTTTTCCCTTCCGAGTGCAGCCCTCCTTCTGGCTTGTGCTTTGCACTTCCAAGCTTCACAGTTTACCACAGTTCACCCTCGGACGGTTGTCTTAGATGTTCTCTCTCTAGCTGACTCCTCTGCATTCCACCCTCTCACGATGCCTTCTCAGCGGGGGGCAGAATTTGGCAGGCCTCAGGTGCCATTCTGACTTTGGCCAGGCTTGCCTCGAAAGGCTGTTATCTAGAAAGAGGTGTGCACAACAGGGAAACCCCAAGATTATTTATTTGAAGAGTTTATACCCTGTTTTTCATGAAATCCAGTGCGGCTTACAAAATAAAATGTAAGAACAAAATAAGAAAAAAAATCACTGTCACAGTAATATGAATGGAAATATACCACCCACCCACGCACCCACTCACACTGTGAGGTGCAAGTAGGGGCACCACGATTGGTGCCTCACATAAAAATGAGCATTGCAGTATAGATGTTCATTCAGATGTGTCTCTGCATTCATGTGCTTCCTCATCCAGTGAGTAATAAGGGAGCATAAGCTGCATGAGTATTTCCCTTGCCAAATCAGAGTGATTAGATTGGCTCCCTGTGTTATGGACATCCGAGTTAGTGACAACTGCATTGGCATTTTCGCACAGGCAGGCACACTATGTTCTCCATGGTGCTTTTGCGCAGGTACAATAATTCTGGGATGACAAGAGCCGAATGGTTTGAGCCACATACGTTCCAACTTCCATACAGACCTATGGAAAGGAACAGCTACATACGTATGGGACTAAGTGCTCAGTCCAGCCCAACTCAGGCACAGTTGAGGCCCAATTGTGGCACAATTGGGGCCCAAAATAGGACCGAGTTAGGCTGCAACTGTGTCTGACTTAGGCAGGAGGCAAGAGCAGTGGGCCAGGATCGAGGCAAAACTTACCACAGAGGCAGGCAGGCCCCTGTGGGGAGCTGTCAGTCTTGTGGAAGCGAAGAGCCCCCTCCTGAGCTCGTCTGTGTGCACCTACCACAGCTGCTGCAGCGTTCGCAGCAGATGGGCAGCCACAGGTGGGCCTGCAGGCACTGGGCGTGCGACAGTCAGCGGAAGGGCAGAGGTTGTGCCAGTGCCAGCTGCCCCAGGGCACACTGGGCATTAGCCACCTGTCGCAGGGGGGAGTGCCACTGCCCTCCCTCCTGCAGAAGGCGATGCCACCCCCAAGCCACGTTGAGGCTGCACGTGGGAGTCATGGGGGGAGAGGGTGGGAACATCACACACAAGGGGGGTCTCATGACGTCTGGAACTGCCTCTGCCAGGACATGCCCGTGCGCTGCCTGAAGCCCTGGGCCTCCAGGGCCGTGGCTATGCCCACAAAGAAGGCATCCCGGCATGCCTTCTGCTCCGTGCCCCGGCCAAGACCGAGAGATGCCTTGGGCTTGTCTGCTGCGAGCGGGAAGGGCTCACGCAGCTCATCACACCCCCAGATGGGGCAACGTCGGCGCCTCGCGGCAGGTGCTCCAGCGGGGTGAGGGATGCCAGCGTACATCATCAGGGAGTGGGAGGGGAGGCAGGCACACAGACAGGGGGTGCTGGGGAGGGGCACGGGTGGGTCAGAAACAGACAGACAACAAGGCTGGTGGGAGAGGGATACAGGGAGAGGGGTCTGCAGAGACCAATAGGGACACAGGGGTCACTTCGCAGATGGAGGCAATGCAGGAACGGCCGCCTCTTATGCAGACGGACCGAGGGCGGTAACGGACGCCGTTGACGGGTGGAAACGGACGCCGTTGACGGGCGGAAACGGACGCCGTTGACGGGCGGACCGAGGGTGGGTGAGAGCCCCGGTTGCTGAAAGGGCTCTTCACGGATGTGGCGGACATGCGCCATGTCGGCTGTCAGTGGTTGCCTGCCTGAGAGGACCCCCAACTCCCCCCTCCCCTCTGAGCCCGGAGGGTCTGGCAGCGCCCCTGCTGTGTTCTCCCTGGGCTGGCTGGGGCAGGCTCTGGCTGGGATTCATGCAGGGCCTTGTGTGCTGGGCGCTGTCTCTGTGTTTGTGGGGCAGTGCTTGTGTAACATTGGGGTCATGTTGTTCAAGGGGCCTTTGCCCAAGGGGCATCTTTATTGTTCTGGAACATTGGCAGAGATGGCCAGGCAAGGCTGCCAGGGGTAGGCACAGCATCCACTCAGAACGTAGCAGCAGGCATGCCCCATGGACCTGGAGACGCAGGCTCTTCCCCTGTGGAACCACAGCCTGCTCCATAGAAAGGGGAGGGACAGCAAGTAGGCAGTCAGGGAGGTGGAGCAGCAGCAGCAGCAGCTGAGGAGGGTTGCAGGGCAGGCTCCCAGACCTCTGGCAGCATCGAGGCAGACGACCATGGGGCAACCAGACTGCAGGCCCAGGGGCGCTCCCCAGAAGGTAGGTGGTGGTGGACATTCCTGGGGAGACATAAATCACGGGGGTGTTCCATGGCAGCTGGTGTATGGTAGCAATCGCCATTGAAGGAATGCCAGTGTGCCGGTTGCAAAGGCCTGCAGGGAGAGAAATCAAACACAGCTGAGTGGTGTGAGACACATAGCATGGTCTGCGCTCCTTCCCTGGGTGTAAGGTGAGCATGATCCTGTAAGGGAAAGGGGTCAAAGAGAGAGACAACAACACAACTTGGGGGTCACAACCATGGCAATCCTAGCAATACTGACCTGGCAGTAGACCCTGTGGAGAAAAGAGGGGGGGTGAACAGCTGTTGTCTACATATGGGTTACAGTTCCACACTCATGGCATTGTGTGCTCACATTAATACAGGCAGCTATGAGACAAGACATTGGTACAGAGGCATATCATGGCAGGCATTGCAGTCAGACATTGGTAAAGAGGCATATCATGGCAGGCATTGCAGGCAGACATTGGTAAAGAGGCATATCATGGCAGGCATTGCAGGCAGACATTGGTAAAGAGGCATATCATGGCAGGCTATGCAGGCAGCTATGGGACATGACATTGGTATAGAGGCATGTATCCTACCTATATTTCTCTATGCTAAGAGGCAGAAGTCAGACCACATGTCAGCACAAACCCTGCTCTTACCTGCACTTACCTGCTGGTGTTGTTGCCTGTGGGGGGGGGAGAGGGGCTGGGAGAAAGACATGGGTTAGCAAACACTTGCATGGAGAGAGCTACCCAGGCACAGGAATAAACAGTTTGGCCACAGGCAGAACAGCCCTCTCTGCCCTAGAGGGGGCAGAGAGGAGAGAGGTGAAGAGAAGAGAGAAGTGGGGTGTTAGAAAAGTTTTCAAAGACCCACTTTGTGGCTGCTGGGGGACAGAACCCCATGCCACATGCTCAAAGAGAGAGAGTGAGTGGAGGGCTGGGGCTGGGCTTTTGTGGGAAAGAGGCTGGGTGGGGCTGGGTGCTGATAGGGTAACTATTTGGGTCCGTGTCCAGAGTTAGGCCACACCTGTTCGGTCCTAACTCAGGCCCAACTCGGGCCCAGGGTGTTAAAACTTTTCAGGAGAGGGCTGGTGTGGGTAAGGTAAAATGGCTCCTATGGGTCTCCTCACATTTGGGTCCACCCTTTTTGCTGGCCCAAATTTTGGGCCTGAGTTGGGCTCGAGGGGGCGTGTCAGGGGCTCTCCAGCGTCTGGAACCGGACCAAATTTCGTAACCGCCCCCGTCACGCCCCCGACACGCCCACTTTTAGGCTGCAATTGTGCCTGAATTGTGCAGTTGTGCCTGAATTGTGCCTGAACCCAATTCAGTCCCAATTGCAGCCCAACTCAGGCACAATTCAGGCACAACTCGGGCCTAAAGCACTTGGGCTGCAATTGTGCCTGAATTGTACCGCAGTTGCCTTGGGCTGGACCGGGCTGTTAATGTACAAACCTTGTTCTTGCCCCTCTTTTTCTTTTAAAAAGTTTTTCCATTATTTTGTAGGCTAATCATTGTTAATGTGTTTTCTCTGGTCTCTTCTGCTTGGGTTGTAGGTTAGAAGTTGTGTGTTATGCTATAAGATTTTAAAGTGATGTGAAGACTTATCAAAGGAGATAAACCATCTTTTTACCCGAAAAGAGTTTTCCCTTAGTCTCTTATCAAAAAGCACAGCTAAAGGGGGAAAAAAGACACTATGCTGCTGAGCTGCTAGTAGCAAAATGTTTACATCCCATTGTGGAGAAATGTATTGAATTAGGAGAGACAGGAGAACAGCACTCGTTTGTAACCACTGGAATGGAGGAGCCGGGGGGGCTTGAAACCACGGACAGAGCACAAAGGGAACCACAGGCCTCAAATCGCAAACTCTGCAGGTCTCATACAGCTTGTGAGAAAAGTGGGAATACAGCTGTGTTTGAGGGCCACCAAAGCACAGCTGGCCAGAAATGGGTGTGCAGCTATGGACTCAGCCGTTGTCAGGTGAAGAGTGCTTGACAAGGGGCCAATGTAATCTTGGAGTCCTATAAACACTTCAGACTTTGGCCCAGCTCCTAAATCAGAGTAATTTGTCTTTAGGAGGAAGGCCAATCTGCTAGGAGGCTGTCCGTGTCTGCCTGTCAGCTCACCTGTCTGTGTGGCCACTGCTTGCCTTGCTTCGCTTCCCTCAGCCTGTGTATCTGACCACAGCTGGCCTTACATCTGACTGACTTGGCCATTGTGCTTGCAATTCATTCGCTTCAGGCAAGCAAGTAGGAGCAGGCAGGGGTTCAATTAACACATGCCTGTACCTCACCAGGTTACTCAGTAGCTTGATGACTTACTGTTGAAGGTGTGAACTGACTACTGGCACTGGCGGGGGAAAAAATTGTGTGTGAGGTGCTGTGAGGTGAAATGAAAATGTCATTCCTAGTGTTTTAGCTAAGATGGGATTCACACATTGATGCTGCAGTCCAGGGGTGTCACTGGGGGGGTAGAGGGGGAGGACCAGCCTGGGTGTCACCCCAGGGAGGGGTGACACCAAAATGACTTTCTATTCTATTTGTTACCGGTGGTGTGAAAACAGAACACTGGTAGAAAATGGGTTTTCCCCGATCCCTGCTGCAACTCGCATGGGGATCGCATTTCCCAGGAGGCCTCCACATTGTGAGGTCTGGTATGGGAGGAGGTCCATGGGGGTGATAACATTAGATCTCGCCCCAGGTGTCACCAACCCTAGTGACACCTCTGCTGTAGTCATTAAATGATTGGCATGTATGTGTGAACCGACCTGCAAAAAAGACGACTAGATGTACACAAAGACTGCTAGCTAGGAGTTATTGTAGAAACTCCAATATAAGTGTCTATCCCATGAAGCCCATATTTTAATATTCATTAGGCAATCCCTCCCTGCCAGTGTAGCCTTATGGTGCCTCCACCTCTGCAAATCCTTTGGATACTCCTGAGGTAATTCAGTGTTAAAAACCATTTCTGCCCACAGGTGTATATACGCAACAGGAGTTAGATGTGTACGCCTGTGGGCTGGGAAGAAATGGGTGCAAGAATGAAAGTAGAAATAAAACATTCAAGTTTTCAACTGTTTGTGCGCATGTGTGTAATTTACTTGCTTTTTATCTTGTTTCTTTGTCACTGTAAGTTCTACTGTGTTAGCCATCTTGAGCCCAGAATGTAGGACAGGTCAAGCCCAAGGCAAGGGCCTGCGGGCATCTGAGGGCTCTCATGGCTAGGCTGACACTTGAACTATTCAGAGACATTGTTAAGGGGGGTGGGTGCCACATGGCGGGGGGTGTACTTGCCTCCCAGATTCTCCGCCGGGTCACCCCCTCCACTCTTCTTTTCGCCCCAGCCCTCTTCTTTTCGCTCCACCAGGTCGCGAGATTTGCCCGCCCACCCGCCCACGCTGGAGCCGTTTGGCTCCAAAATGCTTCAAAAAGTGGCGGTGTGTGTGTTTTGCGCCACGTCACCGCCAAAATTTGGTGGCGGCATGCAAAAATGACATCACGCCCCCCAGGGGGAGGGGCATGTGGCATCACATGGGGGGTTGCGTTGGCGGCCCCCCTACGGGGAGGTGTAGGAACACCACTGGAACTATTAGTACTGATGGCAGCAGTAGCGCCCAGTGCACTTTCAGGGGATGGTGCAGTGAACGGGTTCAGTACAGAGCTTTGCTCCAGGGCCACCAGAAACCTGAAACCAGCACTGACAAGATCTAAATCTGCTGAATACACCTCTCCCGATATTTCTCCCATACCTACTGCCTCTGAACTTGGAGGTAGGATTTCGCCATCACAACTAGTCGCTGTCCTCCATGGATTTGTGTTTGCCTAACCTTCTTTTTTTAAACCATCTAAGATAGTGGCCATCATCATATATTGTGGTAGTGATCCAAACTCTTGTCAGATAATATTCATTTTCCTTAAAAAGTTAGCAAAGCTAAGGAAGAATTTACAGAATGCATAAAGACCGACACCGCCTAGGCTAGTCCTCTGTGACATCACTTTGTTAGTGCTTAGCTTTTCATTGCTTCTTGTCAATTTCTTACTTCAGAGCACAGTCACAATTGGGTGGCAGAGTGTAGCTCCAGAGCATGTTGTGAATTCAGTATTAATAGAGGGGGGAATCTGTGTTTGCCCGTAAATATACTGAAAATTACTTCCTAACCTGAAAGTCTCGAGAACCAAAAAGTTATGATGCAACCTAGTACAAATTTGTCCATTTACTGGTGCAGTGAGAAACTGATGTGAACCATTTTCCATTTCTTCTTTGTGAGCTCTAACAAAATGCTAGAAATGGCAAGCTAAGTTCAACTTGGCAAACTGGAATATGCAATTGTTCAGCCTGGAATGTACAAAACCCTGCTTTTTTTTAAAGTGAACTTTGAGTGACCCGCTGATAAGACCAGGCAGCTTTTCCGGGTCTTTGTTTCTGCCTAAATTTCTCACCTTCTATGTGAGTATATATGGTAGAGTGCATATCTAGAATCCCTGATCTTTCAGGATTCTAGATTGTGTGGAGGAAACCCTACAGATCTATCATTGTACAGATGTACACACTACGCAGACATTCAACTGCAGGTTGGAGGTACAGCCAGCTATGGTGATCCTATCCTGCTCCCTCCTGTATGTATGTTCCCTGACTCTGGATATGTCATGAAAAATAAGCTCATATGTCTAGTGCAATTCACGTAGCATAGCCCAGAATAAAGGCAAGCCACTTTACTGAGTTTGGGGAAAGGAATGCACCCTCACTCAAAACCATTACGCCAAACCACCACGATACCAAAATCATTTTCCAGTGCCTGCCAGTGGAGCAGCAAAAATGGAGGAGCCATTTTGAACGATTTTGGTTCACCTCATTTGTGTTTTTCATATCATTTGTACATGCATATGGACTGTGATGCAGTCTAATGAAAACTCTTTTTTGCCCAATCCTATCCCCCCCCCCATTAGTGCCAGCAAGGTACGTGCTCTGCTGGTGCTAGCTGTTGCAAAGGTGCCAGTGCAGAGAACTGGCAGTATGGCTGGAGTTTTCTTGTGCGTGCCAGTGGAGTGACAGAGGCCTGCCGATCTGGATAAGATGGTGGGCAAGGCAGAACGTGGCAGGAGAGGGGCAGGTGGATTGGACCCAGGAGGGGGTGGGATCAGTGACACTGCCACACGCCCTATCCTATCCCCCTTCCCAGGCCTGATCCATCGATACGGATCAACACGGACATGCGCAAGCAATATAGCTAGCATGGGCCCAAGTTAACCTGTTGCTGAGGCTGGGGCTTACTGTGGGGCAGGGGGACAAATATCCCCTTACCCTGAGGAGACCGCCAGCCTACTAAATTCCCCTGCAGGGTGCAGTGTAGCCCGTGTTAGCGCTGCTGCATTGGCACGAGTGAATTTAGTTAGGATTGGGCTGCCCGTCAGTGGATGATCTGCCACTGCAGTTCAATCCCTCCGCATATGTGTTCACCGTCCACGCTTTGGTTGGCTGAAGATGGCTTCAACTGAAAAAGCATTCGCGTTTGGAATCCTCCGCTGCTGTGCAGCTCCTCATTCAAAGGACAATGGATTCATTCAAACAGGATTCAGAGCTCTGCCACTGTGCCAGGAAGACAGCTTGTCATCCTAACCTGAGGTTTGCAGTATAATCCTAAGGAAATGCTGTTACCTCTCCGAAAGGTTACTGGCAAGCCTCTTTTCTCAGTGGAAACAGTAGGGAAAAGACGAGGATTATTCACTGGGGTTGAAGAGGCCTCACACTGACAGGCTATGGAAATCATTACGGCTGAGCACTAGCATTAACTTGTCATTTTTTGGCATGTTCTGTTATCTCAGCAGGTAACCAGTTGTCTGAGAACCACAAAATATACAAAGCAGTTTGTTTTTGCCTCCTAGCAATTTTTTTTTTGATAATTTATTAAAGCTGGCAGGGAAAAAAACAAAAAAAACCCCAAACCCTTGACTAGGGATCACAACTTCTTTCTCCTCTAATTAAAATAGAAGGAGTATGATCCAGGCAACATTAAGTACTTTTAAGTACTATTCCATGGGTGCATTTGTGTGCCCAGTTCTCTCTGCCTGAAATGAAACTGAACACCCAGTCATATGCAGGTTTACTTGGAAGTCCATCCCACTCAATTCAATAGGGCTTCTTTCTAAGTAGTTATGTAGAGAATACCAGACTGTGTGCTATAAGAAAGAACTGGTATGCTGCAAGAAATAAATGTAATTTGGCAGCCCAATTCTGTCTAGCTCGGCTGCAGTGTGGACGTAGAGCCTGTGCCACATCCTAGCCAGACAGAACCCAGCACCAGCACAGCTGGAGGACTTACCCTGAGTAGAGCCCCAGCTGCCCTGATGGGTCTACTCAAATGTCCATCAGCTATTTTGCTGGTTGACATTCGAGAGGGTGGTGTAATGCCAGGCAGACCTGAGAAGGGGGATAGGATCTTGGCAGAGCCGCCACTGCCGATCCCTTCCCCTCTCCATTCCGCCCTCCCCCCGCCCTTCTGCTTCCTGGTGGGGAACTCACCTTCCCTGATGGGCGCTCCTTGGGATCTGGGGTGTGGGAGTGGTGCTGGCCTCTTCGCTACCGGTGCTTACTCCCAGGGTGCCGCAAATAAATGTGCTTTATGGTATGTTTGCAACACCCTAGACCTGTGGACCGGTGCTCTGCCAGTCTCCAATGTAGGCAGGATTGCGCCCTTAATCATGATAAATTCCTGTGAGTCCAGTGAACTCACCTATACAAGAGGCTGCTCATTGCACCTCTGCATGATGTACTGACTTCTCTTGAGAGAACATGCCTGGCCTCTAATTTTATCTGCTCTTGCTTTGCTTCATTCTAGTCCATCTCCACTGGGAGGAGGTAGCTAATTCAGCCCTGTCTTTGCATCAAGTGATATTGGTGCAATCATTTTCAGTGCAGAGATGTCACAGAAAGGAGCCGTCTCTACATGGATCACTGCTCTGGCCTTGTGCACTTCCATTCAGGAGCCATGCACAGATCAGTGACTCATTCAGCTCCACAGAGGGCAGGCTCCCCTGAGATTGGGTTACAGTAATTCTTACTTTTGGCGTTGCAAGAGCAGAGTGTGCCTCTAGTTTTAATTCAGAAAAGAAAGTTCTCCACAATTAGGTCTGAGAATGACAACTCTAGCTGCAGTCTTCCCTACCCCACCCCACCCCGGTGCATTAGTGAGAGAAAATAAAGTTCTCTGTGGATGCTCTGGTGAAGCTTGCTAATAATTCTTGTATGACTTATATCAGTGCTTCATTTTCAAAGCTAGCTCTTAGTTTAGGTTACAACTCGGGAGGAAAGAAGAAACACACAAACGCACACATCCCTGTCCATTTAATTTGGGCTATGTCGCTTATCTCTGTGCTATTGTTGCCAGTGGGTCTCTAGATACAGCAGGCTTTCTTGGAGAAAGCATACATATTTAAAGCCCCAAACATTACCAGTTTCAGCTAGCACAACACTGATTAATCACTGCACATTTCCTTTCTCCCAGGGTACTCATGAAACCTTCCTTTGGTCTTTTCAATACTGAATCTCTCAGAGATCCTGAATACCAACGAAGTGGAAACAGCACACGCATGTGCACGTGCGCGTGCGTGCATGCGCACGCACGCACGCACACACACACACACACACACGGAGCCCATGTAGAGAAATGAAAGAGGAGCCCTTGCTGAATAAATAGCTGCAAATCTGGTTAATCATGGAAGAGTTTCATCTCCCAGTGTGGAACAGTACAAAATGTATAAGCTTCTCTCCTGACATTTTATAATCCTCGAGACATGATGGGGCAAAGATTTAGTGCTGCTGGGCATAGGAAATTCTTTGCTTTGTTTTGGATTTAGTGAAGAGGCAAATGGCTAATTCCTCAAGCTGTTTCTCTGAAAGCAAGAGTGGGGAGGCCTTGAAGAATCGCAGTGCTGCCCACTGTACTGAAATGCCCTGGGTCATATGCTTGAGACACCTGGAGCTCTGTGCTCTGAAGTTGTGCACTGTCATTTAAACCATGTCACCGCTCTCTACTAGGAGCGCTAGCTGCTCATTAACATCCTGGTCCACCCTGACCTAGGGTCAAGACAAAAAACTGATTGATGATACTGCTTCACCAACCAACCTCTTAAACAATCTTCTCTGATAGGAACACAGTGTTAGGACACAATCCTATACACATTTGCATGGGAGTAAACTCCACTGAACACAGTGGAACTTACTTCTAAGTAGACATGCATAGGTTTGCACTATTAGTGGCTGACAAGCCAGTAAACTGGAGTATTTTTGGGATACTTTCCTTAGGCTTCATTTGCATTCTACCAAATTCCACCAGGGTTTGGCTTTGATCTACCAGATTCTACCCTGGCTTTGCCCCTTACACACAGATCCTGAGAAGCCCACCAAATGCAACCCAGCTCTGACCCACTAGATTCCTTCCCGCTCCATTACTGGATCCCCTATGGATCCTTCTCTGGCTTTGCACAAGAAGTTAATATTTATTTGAAACCCACATTTGGGTTGTTTCGATCTCTGCATGTGATGTTGTACAGACCTGCCTTCAATCCCAGAAGTGTCGGGTCGCCTGGGGTGGGGACAACCGCACCGCATCGGTGGTGGCGGGAACAGCGGGTGGGCAGGCGGCGAAGAAACAAGCGAGCAGTTTGGCCCGCCTGCCTGCCCTGTGCTTTGGAAGCCATTTGCAGCGGTGACGGCATGTCAGACAGTGATGTCGCCAGGGGCGGCACTTTGTATAACACACGTAGGTGCCACAACGACGCTGTTCAATCCAAATGTGCTATCTTCATGGCAGGTCTGTGCAGCTTGTGACACACCAAGCTGAATAGAGCTCACCAACCACACATTGTGCATCCTGTTGGATGCTTGACAATCCTTGTTTTTGGTGGTCCCAGGTAGACAGCAATAACAGGATGCTTATCTGCTGTAAATGGCCAGTGAGCTGCACTCACCAGAGTTTCACAGTTGTGCAGCAGGACTTGTAACTCAAAAACACAAGCTTTTTGAGTGTGCCATGATTGCCTTATGATCACCAAGGAGGAGGGCTGATGCAGTTGCTATTTAATTCATTCTTTTCCTTTTGCCCCAGGGGGCCCATATGCCAAAGTCAGCTCTTTTACTGCAAGCATGTCAGGAAGATGAACAGATTACTTATAACTCATACCAATTCATTTGGCAACTTCAGGCTTTTATAAATTTAAAGCAACTTTCAAATTATCTGTATTGCGCAGGGGAGTGAGAATGAAATGCAAATCGACAAGGATGACAAAGTAATTGGATGATGTAGGCAGTTCTTTTCCTCCACTCCTCCTTTCAAACTTCCAGACAGCACCCTTGCCTTTCTTTGAAAAGGCCACGCATGCTTTCTGTATTTTCATCACTTGTGAAATCATATCTAACTTGGATGAATGAAATCACAGAGTCACATTTGCAAGCAAAGTAGGAAACTACTTGTCCCTCCTGAATACTGCAATTGTTCATATATGCATCTTTGTGAGATGTTTCACATACTCACCTAAGCACAGATCTGATATGTGTTCTGATGGAAAAGAGGGTTCATGTGTCCCCTGAACCACATGTATAGGTACCTCTCATTTTACGTGGGGGTTGCATTTTTCAAAATCAGTACGTATTTCAAAAACACGTAAATTAAAAACCAAAAGGAACACACACACAAAGCCAGCTGAACATGCAGGCGCACTGGGAAGTTTTACCATGTTCTTTAGAAAATTAGGTTGGGTAAATTAGGTTTTGGTATAACAAAAGTTGCGAGAGTTGGACCATAAGGAAGGCTGAGCGCCGAAGAATAGATGCTTTCGAACTGTGGTGCTGGAGAAGGCTCCTGAGAGTCCCTTGGACTGCTAGGAGATCAAATCAGTCAATCCTAAATGAAATCAACCCTGACTGTTCCCTGGAAGGACAGGTACTGAGGCTGAAGCTCAAATATTTTGGCCACCTAATGAGAAGAGAGGACTCTCTGGAGAAGACTCTGATGCTGGGAAAGACTGAAGGCAAAAGGAGAAGGGGAAGGCAAAGGATGAGATGGTTAGACAGCATCACCGATGCAACGAACATGAAAATGAGCGAACTCAGGAAGATAGTGGAGGACAGGAAGGCCTGGCGGGATGTGGTTCATGGGATCACGAAGGGTCAGACACAACTTAACGACTGAACAACAACATTATATATTATAGGTTATACATGTAAATCAAATGAGCATAAAATGAGAGATGCCTGTACAATACAGTGTATGACAAGAATGCTATGCATTCATATCTCTACACATATTGACCAGATTCACCCAAACTGGAGTTGCCACTACACTTCGTCCATAGTGAAATCTGGAAGAATATGTGGAGGTTCCTGTCTTGACCAAATATTTTCAGGGAAGGAACAAGAGCTTTGATAAAGATTAGGGTGCAATCCGATCCTACTTAGGTCGCCGTTGTAACCAGCGGCGCAGCGAAAACGGGAGGCCCCAGAATGGAAAGGGGATTCAAATCCCCTTTGTATTCCCCTTTTGGAGGGGATTTGAATCCCCTTTCCATTCTGGGGCCTCCTGTTTTTTGCTGCACCGCTGGTTACAACGGCGACCTAAGTAGGATCGGATTGCGCCCTTAGTGACTTTTTTTAGGGGGATTCTACATATCCCGAACACAACCCTTCTCTCTGAAGTGCATAAATAATGGTTCCTTGAGTGGAACAGCAAAAAGCATTTGTCTTTTTAAAAGGTTTTTTTTTCCTTTCTAAGTTTATGCTTCTCCAAAATTTTCCAGACCTGTTATCACAAGTGATGTCACAGACATTGTCTCATATATGTTTGTGGCATTCAGAAACCAATTTACTTAACCTTGACATGCCCCCCCACCCGAACCCACTCAGATTTACACCAACCAAAGAGCTGGTGCAGATCTGAGGAAGCCTACTGGTGACCATGGTGTGCCGGAGTAGGTAAGTAAAAAATCAGCTATTGTGTAGCTTTGTGACTGGCATCACGCATATGTAGATTTCATAAGCAATGCAGACTTTCTCCATCATAAATGCACACATCATGGAACATTTTCTCGCATCATGTTTGGCCATCTTTATAGATTTCTGACATCAACAGCGTCCTTCATCTGTTGTCTCACAAGGTAGCTTCTTAAGCTATAAACAGCATATATGCAAAACCGGACCTCTGCAGTTTATACATGAGCTTGGGGGCTTATGCGCTTTATGAGTTGGTAAAAGCTCCTCTCCCATAAGATTAATGCTGAACTAAAAGTATGAGAATTACAAGGTAATTGCTTCCTGGGTTCCTCAGTGTGGGTCTTAATGGATCTTTTAATATGGCTGAGGCAGGTGTTTCCATCTGGAAGATGTATTCAGTCTCCGTGTTGGCAAAACACTTGACCAGTTTGTTAATCAAGAGATTAACACCCCACTGCTTTCTTGTTGCTCTTTCACATTTTTCAACAAATCACCACGATCTGCTTGCCTTCTAGGGGACTGGCTTAAACGTGGAAGCCAAGAGAACTTGGTGCCTGTCCAATTGCTGAGGGGTAGATGTTTGGCAAGCCATGTTTTATCCTTA
Organism: Plestiodon gilberti rubricaudatus; assembly: GCA_026170595.1. NCBI lineage: Eukaryota > Metazoa > Chordata > Lepidosauria > Squamata > Scincidae > Plestiodon > Plestiodon gilberti. Next base: position 129,043,086 of record JANXHW010000003.1, on the reverse strand, counting down.
TTGGCAAAAGTGTTACTTCCTTCATTGTACTGAATGGATCAGTCGAAGCCAATTTATGAAATAAGAAAACGTTCAGATCCCAAAGCAACGTTCCACACACTGCAGCATTTCTGCACAAAAGACACATCTGTGTAGGGAACGATGCATAACCAGCATGGAGATCACTATAGCCAGCACTCTGTGAGAGGGAGTTGCCTGTCAGTCAATGTATGGAATGCCAGAGAGAGGCCAGACCGTAAAAGGAAGCACCTGGACTGAAGCGTTCTATGAAAGACTAGAGAACATTTATTGTAAATATAAAAAGCGCTTGGTTTAGAATTGCCTGCCCGTGTAAACCGCCTTGAATTAAAGTTGGAGGAGAAATCCAATGACCAAGAATGGAGGTATATAAATACTGGTATTATTTTTATTTTATTTTATTTTAGAGATTTTTACCCTGCCTTTCCCCAACGGCTGCTCAAGGCGGCTGTGTACAGTATTCCTATTTCTACGTGTAGGTCACATATTGTTTCTTATGCAGAAGTGCCATATAGACATATGTCCATATAGACATTTTCACAGTAAAGCAGGGATGTGGATCAAGTCTCTGACTCCGAGTCTCGAGTCAAGTCCCAAGTCTCTGGGTCCAAGTCTCAAGTCAAGTTCCAAGTCTTTGCCCCCAAGTCCCAAGTCTTTGGTTGCGAGTTGCGAGTCCCTATCTATTTATGGGGAAAATGGGTTTAAACCTGAATAAAATTCGACTTGTCATAAAAGGCTCCAAGTCTCAAGTCGAGTCTTTCAAGTCGTTTACAATTGCTGAATCAAGTCCGAGTCACGTCATTGACGCAACTTGAGTCCAACTCAAGTCTGAGTCCATAGACACAAGTCTACATCACTGCAATAAAGCAACCCCAAGGAAATTCAGTGGTCCTCAAGGCTCAACATTTTACACCACCGCTGTAAGGGCAAGGTCACTTACTCCAGCAAAGATCTTCTCCATGGGATGAATAGGTGTATGTATGTATCCAGTCCTGCCCTCTACCACCAACCCATGTATAAGGTGATGTGTGATCCAGGTTCCCTCTTTGTGTGCAGTTCTCAAAAGGAAGAGGGGGGATTGCACAGAGAGAGCACCTGGGGTATGTATTTTGTGTATGAAGGAGGTGACCGGTGCAAGGACTGTGGCCTTTCTTTTGCCTGATAGCTGCCCTGTTTCTACAGTCTGAGGCAGGTGACAAAAACAGGATAATTATAAAGTTCCCAGGAAGCTACCATAACTGGCAGGTGTGAGCTGCATTTGGCTTGCTGGCTCACAAGTTGCTCAGGCCTGGTCTAACTGAAAGGTGAAAGCAATATTAAGCATGGGACTATCATATTTATAAGGCAATGGAAGCGACTTGACCAAGGAATGATGTCTTATCACATCATCACACATCGGAATAATACTTTGCTAACAGGTGACAGTCCTACTATTTTCCTGAAATGCAATCCACAGAACTGAATGGCACTGATATAGTTGTGGCAGCAAACATGAGTTTAATCTTACTGTTTTTGTAAATCAGCATTGATCTGTCAGAACAGGTACAGCTGGGGTGGGGGGAATAGCCCCTGGAATGCTCATCAATGTGGGCACCTGCTAGTCATCCTAAACTCATAATTTACCAGCATGGAGTCACGAAATGGTGGATTTAGTGTTCATAAGTGACTATAGCACACTCACTAGGATGAAATCAGTTTAATTTTGGCAGATGCTGGGTCATTCATTTCTCAAGAAAGAACATGTGACTGTAATTAATTGCAGTCAGTCTGTCCATCAGCAACCATCACATATTGATGTCCCTACAATGAAGTCACTCATTGGCTAGTTTTGCCAGCAGCTACTATTTTTCAGCTTTTGGCCAAACAATGAATTTTTTTTTGTCCTTCTAAAAGGACTGCCAGAGCTAGTTTAAACATTAAGGATTTTGATTCCAGCATGTCTTGTGTTTAATAATTATCTCTTTACATAGTCTGCACAGGGGTGGCCCAAAATCTCCTAGTGCTTGAGGTGGTGTGCCAAATGCTGCCTCCCTTATCAGGTGATGTGCCCTGGACTGAAAGAGGGAGATGAAGCAGAAGAGGAAGTGTGGAGGAGAGTGGAGTGTTAGAGTGTAGGAGATGCTCTAGCCCACCACTCTCCTATCCTCCACACTTTCTCTTCTGCTTCATCTCATTTTTCTTTTCCAGCCCGAGGAGCTGGAAAATTCTGGAAATTACAGCTCTGCTAGATTAAAGAACCTGGCATCTGTATGAGCTGATAAATATATTATCACAAAAAAGCTGGAGATTCTGTCTTCTATACAACTCTTAAGAACGCAGAGGCCCTAATGGTGGAAGGCTGTCCAGCCCTGGTCTACATGGAGAATTTTAGACATTGTTGGCCCATCCATGAGTCTGATCAAGGTGGTCCTGGGTGGTGTATTAGTAGGGCATGCCCACCACCCATCTCTGCTGTTTTTCCTCCTGCTCCCTGGTTTCAAAGTGAAAAATGTGGAAGAGAAAACCTAAAGGAAAATACAGGTTGAGTATCCCTTATCTGGACTGCTTGGGACAGGAAATTGTCTGGATTTTGGAATATTTGCATAAATATAATGATATGTCTTGGGGATGGGACCCAAGTCTAAACAAAAAAATCATTTATGTCTTGTATACACCTTATACACATAGCCTGAAGGTAATTTTATACAATTTTAAAAATAATTTTGTGCCCCAACATGCCTTGCGCTATGCCAGCCAGGTGCTGGAAAAAAGTTTTTTTTTTAAGTCATAGTCCCAGAAATGTTTGGATTTTGGAATAGTCTGGATTTTGGATGTCCAGATAAGGGGTAATCAACCTGTATTAGCTTAGAGCTGGCACACTGTCAATTAGCAGCACAAGGGGGGGGGCACCACATTTGGTACCACCTCAGATGTTCAGCCAGCCCTGATTTTAGAATATCTGCACTGGTCTGATTTCAGTGGCTTACAAAACAGCTCTTTGGGTCACGTTACACATTATGAAAACTCAGTTTACTACTAAGAGCTACAGCCAGTCTCTGCTTTTTGACTTGTGTCCTTGTTTGATACACATGTTTTCAAATGCCTGTTTGTCGTGTTTGCAATTTGAAGTGCACGCTTAAAAAAAAAGAAAGAATTTGTAAAGCGACTCTTTGAATCTCTTTTCAAGGTATATAAATTCAGGACTCATCTCACCAGGCCCAGGGCATGAGCTTGTATAAGATCTATTAGGATTAAAGTTAAACTTCTCATTTTGAGTTACTCATTCATGGGAGAATGAATATTAACACAAGCCTATTTACATGGAGCAGAATGAAATATTCCCCTTTCCTCTGCATAAAGAGCAGCATGGCATGCCCTATATCAGCAAATCTGGATCTTTCAATTTAATTTACTTAAATGGTAATCTTTTATTTCTCCCTGAATAACAAGGTTTTATCTTAGCAGGGCATGGAGCCTCACTAATATACTTTGTGCCTAATTTGTATGCACATAGGATCAGAATCTTTCTTTCAGAGAAGACTGGGGAGAGTATTGCTGTATTACTATCTGATCTATAAGAATTTGTTGCTTTGATTTAAAAAAAAAAGGCCTTTTTTGGCCTGTCTTTTAAACTAAATCACACAAAGGACGTCCAGCAAATTAGTGAGGGCTCTGTTCTATTTATGTGCTCTTAGGGGCACATTTCATTTCTAATGGCTCAGCAGTGCTAATAGGATGGCTTCCCACTTTGAGCAGTGGAGAACTACAAACATCTCTCTGTACAGGTTTTCTGTGCATAATCAAGAGTGGCGGTGGCGCGCGCTCGTGCGCCTCCCGATTTGGCCCCTCCCTGGCGTCCTGCACGGGGCTGAGGGCTCTGGTCCCCGGCGATTGGCCGGGCTTTCGGCCGAGGGCGGGCCCTAGCGCCTCTATGTGCAGGCGCGGGGCTCGTCCTCGGCAGTTTGGTTTGCGACGCCGACTCCCTCCCTCCCGCCCCTGCATTCAGTTCGAGACTAGCTGGCCGCCGATAGGGGCCGGGTAGGAATTTTTGTCTGTCAGCCAAATTGGCCCAGGCTGGCAGGTTTTTCGCCTACCCCGAACTGTTGCGGGGTGCGGCTGCCGTGTTAACGAATTCATGGGTCGTGGCAGGAAAAGCCGTGTGGGTACGGGCAGGTAGGTCTAGTTCGGTGTCCACTTTGGGGCAGCAAAGCCAAAGGAGAAGCCAGTACCACTCAGACGGGTACCGCACCGGCTCGCCGAGGCTGGCTGGCTTCTCCTGAAGGCTGGAAAAGTGTTGGGGCAGCATAACATGTGAACCCCGTCCAGCTGTCGCGGTTCCCGTTAGGGCGAACCGGCAATGATAGGCGCGTGGGGGGAATCCCCTCGCGAGGCCTTGAGCCAAGGTGGCACACCCGTTTTGATCATCCAGATCACCTGGGGAATATACAACAGCGGAGGCTGGTTCCCCGATTTAGTGCCCACACGGCTGGGGATAACTTTAGGCCCCTGCTGCACGAATAATTAATTTGGTTATATGTTGATATTAATAAAGCGACCCACTTAATTCCAGCCTGATGCCTCGTGTGTTTATTCTGCCGGGTGAGGGGGTAAATAAGAAGCTGGCAGGGTGGAGCTGGAGGCCAAAGGGAGAAGCAAGCATGTGTGGGGTGGAACTTTGCGTCAGCCTTTCTGCTGTTCCTGATAAAGTTAACTGAAAGCGTCATAAGAATACGTAAATCTAATTCCAAGAAATGTGTACGTCAAACTTCAGCTGTCAGAGAATGACCAATACGATATGTAACTTGTCTATTACGTATGTTCCAGTATTTCTGTAACCAATGAGAATTGGATCTGCTTTTTCAAACTGCCTGCCTTCTGAAAGTTGTTTTATGTTGGCTATAAGAAGCATTGTAACAATGAACTTAGCACTGCTTCTCATGACTTTAGGACAAGAGTCCCGTGAGAGCAGTCAGTACATGCAGGGGCGTCGCTAGAGTGCGGCGGGAAGGGCGGACTGCCTGGGGGCGACGCGTGCAAAGGGTGATGCGCAGTCGCGCGTGCGCACCCGCGTGTCGTGCGCAGGCGGTCCACCCTTCCCGCCGCGCTCCAGCGACGCCTCGGAGGCCTCAGTGACGCCTCGGAAGAGGCCTCAGAGCGTCCGCCCTCAGCGGAGCTCCAAGGCCTTCTGAAGGAGGCCCGATGCACGACGTCATATTTATAAGGTTTTCGCGCATGCGCAGAACATTTGAGGGCAAATTTGCCCTCAGAAACGTACTGCGCATGCACGAAAACCTTATAAATATGATGTCACGCATCGGGCCTCCCTCAGAAGGCCTTGGAGCTCCGCCGAGGGCGGACGCTCCGAGGCCTCCTCCTGCCCAAGACAGCCAGCTGGCAAGGATGTCTCCGGAGCCGGCAGCAGCGGAGGTTCCGCTGCTGCCGGCTCCGAAGACATCCTCACCGGCCAGCTGTCGAGCGGCACGGGGGTCATTAGGGCAGCGCGCGTGCCCTCGCACAGGGCAGCACGCGCCCTAGTTACTCCGCTGAGTGCATCTGCTTATTAATAAAGATGTCCAAGTTTCTCTCATACCTGGTTGCTGATTTATTAATCAACGCGTAACATCTCCCTCTTTAGATGGTTTCCATACTGGAATGTGAGACACAGCCCTGATAGCTCAGTAGTAACAGCCCAATATCCTGCCTGATGCCCTCTGATGCAGCGAGGCCAGTGCAGCCAACACTGCATCCAGGGCACAAAGAGGCGGGCTAGAGGTCACCTTAGGGGAAGGGAACATTTGTTCCCTTACCCTGGTTAAAGCCCCAGCCTCCTGAATGGGTCTCCTGAGATCCACGCCAGCTATTTAGCTGGCGTAAGTCCTGAAGGCCCATGTCGGGAGACCCCCCTCCCGGGCCCGATCCACCCACCCCAGCCCTTCCCCACCCCAAAATGCCCCTGGAATGCCCTCCCCCTGTGCCATGTTGCCCAGCGTTACACGCCGTTTGGATCTGGCCTGCAGGGGCAACTGCCTTATAGCAGCTATTGTAACAGTCCTGGGCCAGTGCAGTTATTCTACGCCAGCCTAACAGCTGGGTAGGATTGTGCCCTAATTCAAGTAATCCGAAAATTGTCCCTTAGGGGGTTGCCACTACCTGGATTCAAAGTGTGCATCAATATAACACCTGGGATCCAAAGAACCGCACAACTACTTCTGCGTGCCCAATGGAGCACTGAGCTTATGTTCCTTGAAGAGCAGTGACACCCCCCCCCCCCAATATTACATTGCAAGACACTTTTGTAACAGGATGAGCCTTTCAAAATCAGTTTGTGGCATAGTGGTCTGTGGTTCCAAGAAAAAAAGCTGAACTTTTCATTGGACACGTCCAAGCTCTTGGATCAGGATTCCCATTCTCTTTAAACTAGACAAGTGGACATTATTGTGGCGATAGCTCTTCAAGAAGCATTGCTAGATTTGGAAGTAGGATGGTGAAATCGCAGCTGTAGGTGGGAAGCTAGTTAGGGAACAAAGGACAGCGAGACCATGTTAAGCACAGCACTGATGTCCATGAGTCCTATTTTCTTTGTCAACATTGTAAATACAGCTCTGCTAGATTAAAGAACCTGTTATCTGTATGAGCTGATAAATGTAATATCACAATTCCCAAAACTTCTGAATGAAACAAGGAAGGTTCTTGTTGTGATTTAATCAGGCCTGTACAATATTGGATACTAACAGGAACACAACCCACATCATCAGCCATGAATGGTGCCCCCCCCACAGGAGCCAAATAGATCCCCCATTTTTTGCTGCTTGCCTGAGACCTTAAAAACAAAGAACAAGTCCTTAGGAATCAGCAATATGTACCGGACCCAATTACACTGGTTAAGAGGAGTGCCACTGAAAGGGTGACAATGTTCTCCTGAGATTGATTCTATGTAGTTCATGGTGCTATGTAGTAGGTTCCGTGCCTTCTTTGTTCCAGGGGATATTGCTCGGGCAGCCCATTCCAACCCAAGGGCTAAGCAGCACAAGTCAGACCTAAAGTCAGCCTAAGTCGTTTAGGGCGAAGTTATGTCTGGAACGCGAACATTTACGGTGAAGTTAGGGCGAAATTAGGTCGAAGTTATGTCGAAGGACATAAAGTCAAAATTACATCGAAGTTATGACAAAGGACATAAAGTCAACATAAAAGTGAGCGTTCCAGGGGCGGACCGTGGGTGTAACGGGGGCGGCAACCAATTAACGTTGGATTCCAGACCCTGGCAAGCACAGACACGCCCCTCCAACACAAATGCTGACACAAATTTTAGGTCGACCAAAAAGGTGGACACAAATTCGAGGAGACCCATAGGAGCCATTTTACCTTACCCACTCCAGCCCTCTCCTGAAAATTTCTAACACCCTACTCCTGAGTTATGTCAGAGTTATGTCGGAGTTGTGGCAGCAAGGTCTGGAAACGGACAGAGTTATGCCAAAGTTAGGGAGCCTATCAGCACCCAGCCCCACCCAGCCTCTTTCCCACAAAAGCCCAGCCCCAGACCTCCAGTCTCTCTCTCTCTCTCTCTCTCTCTCTCTCTCTCTCTCTCTGACTCTGAGCACGTGGCGTGGGGCTCTGTCCCCCACAGCTACAAAGTGGGACTTTGTCGGTGGAGGGCAAAATTCACAAACACCCCAATTCTCTCTTCTCTTCACCTCTCTCCTCTCTGCCCCCCTCAAGGGCAGAGAGGGCTGTTCTGGCTGTGGCCAAACTGTTTACAGCTGTGCCTGGGCAACTGCCTCCATGCAAGCATTTGCTAACCCATGTCTTTCTCCCAGCCCCTCTCCCCCCCCCCACAGGCAACAACACCAGCAGGTAAGAGCAGGTAAGAGCAGAGTATGTGCTGACAAGTGGTCTGACTTCTGCCTGTTTGCATATAGAAATATGATACATGCCTCTTTACCAATGTGCCCTCTCATGTCTGCCTGCAATGCCTTCTCTGAAATGCCTCTTTACCAATGTGCCCTCTCATGTCTGCCTGCAATGCCTTCTCTGAAATGCCTCTTTACCAATGAGTAGTCTGATGCCTGCCTGCAATGCCTGCTATGATATATAGGATACATGCCGCTTTACCACTGTTGTGTCTGATTGCTGCCTGTTGTCATGTGAGCAGACAACACCACGAGTGCGGTGCTGTTAACCTTCTGTAGACACCAACTGTTCTCCCCCCCTTTTCTCCACAGGGTCAACTGAAAGGTCAGTATTGCTAGGATTGCCATGGTTGTGACCCAATATATGTGTTGTCTTCTCTCTCTTTGACCCGTTTCCCTTACAGGATCATGCTCGCCTTACACCCAGGTAAGCAGCTCAGACCATGCTATGTGTGTCACACCTCTCAGCTGTGTTTTATTTCTCTCCCTGCAGGCTTTTGCAACCTACACACTGGCATTTCTTCAATGGCGATTGCTACCACACACCAGCTGCCATGTAACACCCCCTTGTTTTATGTCTCCCCAGGAACGTCCACTACCACCTACCTTCATGGGAGCACCCCTGGGGCTCCAGGCAGGGTGCCCCACTGTCGTCTGCCTCGATGCTGCCAGAGGTCAGGGAGCCAGCCCTGCAACCCTCCTCAGCTGCCGGTGCTGCTGCTGCTCCACCTCCCTGGCTGTCCTACTTGCTGTCCCTCCCCTTTCTATGGAGCAGGCTGTGGTTCCACAGGGGAAGAGCCTGCATTTCCAGGTCCATGGGGCACGTGTGCTGCTGCTGCTGCTGCTGCTTTCAGAGTGGCTGCTGTGACTACCCCTGGCAGCGTCGCCTGGCCATCTCAGCTAACATTCCAGAACAATAAAGACGCCCCTCGGGCAGAGCCCCCTTGACAAATATGTGCCCAATGTTACACAAGCATTGCCCCCCACACAAAGACAGCCCCCAGCACTGAAGCCCCTGCATGAATCCCTTCCAGGGACTGCCACTTCCTTCCCAGGGAGAACACAGCAGGGGGGCTGCCAGACCCCCATGGCACAGAGGGGAGGGGGGAGTTGGGGGGGCCTCTCAGGCAGGCAAACAGTGACAGGTGCCATGGAGCCCATAGCGGGGCCGCTTGTGGCTGCTGCGTCTGTGTAGTGGCTGCTCGGCAACCGGGGATCTCACCCGCCAGGGCGTCCACCCGTCACGAAGCCACGTCCGCCCATGGTCCGCCCGTTTCTGTGTGGCTTCCGCCCAATGTCCGTCTGCATAAGAGGCGCCTGTTTCTGCATTGCCTTCATCTGCGGAGCGCACCCTGTGTCCCTATTGGTCTCTGCAGACCCCTCTCCCTGTATCTCTCTCCCACCAGCCTTGTTGTCTGTCTGTCTGTTTCTGACCCACCCGTGCTCCTCCCCAGCACCCCCTGTCTGCCTGTCTGTGTGTCTGCCTCCCCTCCCACTCCCTGATGCTGGCAGCTGGCAACCCCCCACCCCGTCAGAGCGCCTGCCGCGAGGCGCCATAGTCGCCCCAACTGGGGTCGTGATGAGCTGCGTGAGTCCTTCACGCTCACAGCAGACAAGCCCATGCCATCTCTCGGTCATGGCCGGGGCACAGAGCAGAAAGCACACCGGGCTGCCTTCTTTGTGGGCATAGAAACGGCCCTGGAGGCCCAGGGCTTCAGGCAGCGCACGGGCGAGTCATGTCAGAGGCGGTTCCAGACCTCATGAGACCCCCCTTGTGTGTGACATTCCCACCCCCTCCTTCCCTTCCCTCCCCCGCTCACCCCCCCATGACTCCCACGTGCGGCCTCAACGTGGCTTGGGGGTGGCATCGCCTTCTGCAGGAGGGAGGGGACGGCCACTCTCCCCTGCAGCAGGCTGCTACTGCACAGGGTGCCCTGTGGCAGCTGGCTCAGGCACCTCGCTCACCTGTCACCTGCCCTGCGCCCACCACATGACTGGCGCAACCCACATACCTGCGGTCAGCCCCTTTGCGACCAGGCTGCAACAGACACTGCGGCAGCTGCCATGGATGGACACTAACAAATGCAGACACGGGCCTGCACATGCACGAGCCAGACACCGAGCCTGGAGAGCCTGCCTGCCTGGGAGGTAAGTGTTGCCTGGATCCTGGGGTGGTGCTGGGCCACAGAAACTGCAGCCTGCCTAACTCAGGCATAACTCTGACATAACTCAAACATAACTTATGTCGAACTTATGCTGAACTTAGGCCACTCTTATGCCAGACTTGCGGAGGAGTTGGGTTGGAATGGGCTGTAAGCTGCTTAATTCAGTGTTCTTCAATAGAGAACAGTGCTAAATTCAGTTGAGGACTTTGTACCAGACTTGAAGTGTCTGGAAAAGTCTCTGCTCAAAATGTATAGAGAATTAAAAAGAAAGAAAGAAAGAAAAAAGTTAAGTGGCAGCATGCCTGGGGAATGGAAAAATCAGCTGAGAAGAGTGTTGGGTATCTCAGAACTGTTCCATCTGACTGACAGGAAAAAATATGAAAGATATTTTGTGAAAAGGGTGGATGCAGATCCAGAGTCAGCAGCAAGACCTTTTGAACAGTGTTTGTAGGTCAGGCTTCCCTAGTTTGTGTCCCATTAAGCCAAATGGAGGTCACCAAACATGCATAGAATAGAGGTAGCCTACACAGACTCAATAAATATAACATAAGAAGAGCCCTGCTGGGTCAGGCCAAAGGCCCATCTAGTCCAGCTTCCTGTATCTCACAGTGGCCGCACCAGATGCCTCAGGGAGCACACAAGACAACAAGATACCTGTATCCTGTTGCCACTCCCTTGCACCTGGCACAGAGGCGTCGCACCACTGGGGTGATTGGGGCGGTGGGCTCCAGGACGCAGGCCGGTCTTACCTGCCGCCCCGTCGCTTCCTCGTTTTCTTCGCAGCTGGGAACGGCTGTAGTTCGGCCCTCCCACCCTCCCTTGCGCTTGTTTGGCTCCAAAAAGGAGCCAAGAAGTGCCGCGGTCATGTCCGCACGCTGTTGCTGCCTACGCCGGGGGTCATGAGGCGTGCTGCGCTACCTACACACGCTCCAGGGGCGGGGTGTGTGGTGACCGTGGGGGGGGGTGTTGGCGGCGGCCCCCACCCACGGGGGGCCTGGAGACTCTTCTGACCTGGCATACAGAGAAAACCTACTTCTAAAACCAGGAGGTTGCTTATCCTCATCATGGCTTGTAACCTGTGATGGACCTTTCCTCCATAAATCTGTCTAGTCACCTTTTAAAGGCATCTAGGCTACGTTCCATCACCTGCACAGATTAATTACATGCTGTGTGAAGAAATATTTTCTTTTGTCTGTTCTGACTCTCTGTTCACTCATTTAGTGCATGTCCCCTGGTTCTGGTAGGAAAGATGGAGACAGGGGTGAGGTTGGGAGTTGGTTGAGTGGACAGGACTGCCTGAGGAATAGTAGGGGTAGAATCCCTAAGTCAAGTTTGGGATTAGTTAACCTAGAAAAAAAGCAGAAGATGCTTTTTAGCCTGCACATCCCCTCCAAAAATATCATCATCCCAGTGGTCCTGTGAGGCAGTTTAAACTGCGAGGAAGCTGACAAGTCCAAAGCCACCCCGTAAACATCATGGCCAAGTGGGGATTTGAATCTGGTCTCTCTGGCCAAATTTGACACTGTAACCACTATACCACTCTGCCTCCATCTTCCTCTCCTTTAACAGTCATTATCGTTCCACTGTCATTTGTCACAGACCACTGTTTGAAGACCATTCATACTCTGCACCAGTAAGTGTTAACATCCACTTACCTCAATTTAGAAGAGGTTGTATTTCATGCATCAAGAAACACTTATTCTAAACTAACTGTCCTGAACTAACCTAATCCTAAACTAAAAGTCCTAAATTAACCAAATTCTAAACTTATATTGTAAAATAAGCTAATAGCTGTTGTCAAAAAAGCACTGAAGAGATGAGCACCATTAAAAGATGTCCACTCGCTGCAGCTCCAAGAACCTCAAAGCCCACAAGCCCACAACACTCAGCCCTCACCCTCACCAGCCCTTTGTGACATCGTGGAGAGTGAGGCATTGTCAGACTGGGTCAACCAATCAGAGATGGAGTAGGCTAATGTCAGAGCTTTCCTTATAAGGGGGAGAGTGAGGCATTGTCAGACTGGGTCAGCCAATCAGAGATGAAGTATGCTAATGTCGGAGCTTTCCTTATAAGGGGGAGAGTGAGGCATTGGCAGACTGGGTCAACCAATCGGAGATGAAGTATGCTAATGTCAGAGCTTTCCTTATAAGGGGGAGAGTGCAGCATTGTCAGACAAGGTCAGCCAATCGGAGATGGGGTATGCTAATATTAGAGCTTTCCTTATAAAGGGGAGAGTGAAGGGTCAGCCAATCAGTGATGGAGTCAGCCAATCAGTGATGGATCACAGCCAATCAGTGATTGGGTCAGCCAATCAGTGATGGTCAGCCAATCAGTGATGGAGTGTCAGCCAGTCAGTGATGGATGGTCAGCCAATCAGCGATCACTGATGCTAATATTAGAGCTTTCCTTATAAGGGTGAGAGTAAGGCATTGTCAGACAGGGTCAGCCAATCGGAGACAGACAGAGTGTGCTAATATTGAAGCTTTTCTTATAAGGGGGAGAGGGAGGCACTGTAAGACAGGGTCAGCCAATCGGAGATGAAGTATGCTAATATTGGAGCTTTCCTTATAAGGGGGAGAAGAGCAATTGGAAGAGTGGGAGCAGAGGGTCAGGAGAGCCTGAGGGAAATTTTCACAATGGTGAGAGGTGAAAAGCGGTGTGCCCCAAGGATCGGTCTTGGGACCGGTGCTTTTCAACTTGTTCATAAATGACCTGGAGTTGGGGATAGGCAGTGAGGTGGCCAAGTTTGCAGATGACAGTAAACTTTTCCAGGTGGTGAAGACCAGCAGGGATTGTGAAGAGCTCCAGAAGGATCTCTCCAAACTGGGAGAATGGGCAGCAAAATGGCAGATGTGCTTCAATGTAAGTAAGTGTAACGTGATGCACATTGGGGCAAGAAATCAAAACTTCACATATATGCTAATGGGTTCCAAGCTGTCTGTGACTGATGGATCATCTTCCTGCCTGCGTTTAGGCTTATGCTTTTGCATCTGATAAAATTCACGGATTAGTGAATGAAACGTCATGCTGGTTGTGTTTGAAAGTTTTTTTTATTGTATTTTAAAGTAGACTTTTAAAGTATTTTATTCACACATGTGTGTGTTTTAGGAGACTTATAAAGCATTTTAATACATGTTTTAAACATTTTTAAGCATTTTATCCTTATTTTTATGACCATAATTCCGAAGATGATCCGATCTTGGTATATTGCAGCTGGTCATAACAGTTTTCGATCCTTTTTAATTCAATGCCATTCACATAGGTAAGCGGTGATGGCGGTAATGGTAAGTAATGATGCAAACACAGAGGTGGAAAAGTAGGGGGAGGCACTGGCGTCACTGCAGGGTGGGCGAAGCTCTAAGTTTCGCCGCGGCTCCGACCGTTACACTGGAGCACAAAGCGGCCCCTCCCCCTCGCCTTCAGAACCATTCAAGGCGGTGAAAGTGCTGCTTTCACCACCTTGAATGGTTCCGAAGGAGAAGGGGCGGGGCCGCTTCGTGCTCCAGTGTAACGGACGGTCGGAGCCGCGGCGAAACTTAGAGCTCCGCCCCCCCGGCAGTGATGCCAGTGGGGGGAGGAAGGACATGGGGAAATTATATGGGCGTGACCTGGGCTGTGACCAGGGTGACCTGGGCTGGAAAACTGGGGGTTTTAGGGTATTGGGAAAGAAGTGGGGAAAAATGAAAGCCGAGGAAGCAAAAGGGAGGGATAAGGATTCCTAAGGACTAGAATACAGCAAAAGGCCGTGGTTGAATAGCAGTTCTCTGTAACCTGAACCACGGGCTACAGGGAAGGGGTGAGCCCTTTGGCGGCCATAAAATCACCCCACCCACGTGCAGGGAGGAGTAAGTCTCTCTCACTGGATAAACACTCTTAACTAGCACTACAGCCACACAAAGGAGCTTTGGAGAGCCAGGTTTCAGCAGTTGTTGTGATGGTGATGTGTGTCTGCCTAACTCAGAGGCTAGTCTCAGGCCTTCCCTGAAACTCTGGAAAAAATTGACCAAACATCCTTAATTAGCAGAAACGCGTACACGGCATTCACTCAAAGGAAGAAAATGATAGATAAGCATGTTGTCAGTTTGATTGCACACAGGACAAACAAGGGAAGATGGTGGGGAGTTAGTTGGTCAATGTCTGGTGAGGCTGTGCCAAGGACCAAGATTATCAGTCTGTTTCTTCTGAATGGAGTTGCAGCAGGAGCCACAGGGCAAGGAAGGGGGCAACTGGGCAATCCTGGTTTTAAAGCAGGGTTTAAAAGACAGAAAGCGGACCCTGAAACAAGCCCAGGACATAGGCATTAGCCTCAGCTGACTCAAGACTGCTGGAACTGCTTTCCCAGGAGACCCATAAGGATGACTGTCCAGCCTGGGCTGACACAACAGTTCCAGTTGTGCTCAAGAAGAGTAACAAGGGAAAAGTCTGGAAAGGAGAAGGAAGTGGGAGATGCTAATCATCATGGGGGCTGACTTGGCATGGTAGTCCTTGCATGGTGGTTGGAATGGGGGCGGCTTAATGCAGCACCAGCGAGTCAACAAATGACAAAACTGAGAGAAAGGCAGCAACAGGAAGAATGAAGAATGAAGACGCGTGGGGTCATGTGACCACACTTTTTAGAACCTTTTCTACCATGGAGTTCTATGGGATCTTTTGTTGGGTGAGCTCATCAAGGAACCTTCTTTTGTGACTTGGTGGACTTGATGGCTCATTCTTAGTCCTAAATGGGTCCTTCCATTGTTCTTGCACCTTCCTGAGGGTGCAGTGACTAGCTCAGGAGGTCAGTTGCTTCATTAGCATGGCTCCTTGATTGAGTTGGCCATGGAGTTGGTGAGGTCAGCTAGGGCTGGGGGTATTTCTTTTGTGTTGCTAACAACTTATTGGCTCTAAGTCAGAGAGCTCCTAGGAGGTGACTTTTGTTCACAGGATCAATGCTGTGCAAGGAAAGTGTGGCTGCCAATGGAATTCTCCAAGCCAGCCTGATGTAGTGTGCAATTGTGCTGATAATAAAAAGTGTGGCCTTCCTCTTGGCTTGTGGATCTGAGGTCTTTTGTCATCAGTCCTGCTTCTGAAACCACACTATTGGCCTGGGTCATGCTCTCTTGGCATGCACCCAGCGTGATGTGCCCATATATACATGTGTATTCCTCTGCATGCACCAAAATAAAATAAAATAAAAAATAAAAAGGCTTGTCAAACAGCAAAGTAGTAATACTTTGCCCCAGAAAAAAAGATAGCAAATTATACAGTGTTTTTGAAAGATAATCTGCCTAAAGCAATAAAGAATTATCATTTCAGGGAAAGGCTTGCATTACAAGACACCAACAGCATTCTGCAGTATTTACTTATGTCACAGTAACCTTGAGCACTGACAGAGGGGAAGAATGATCAGATTTGTTTACATGCAAAGATGCAATTAAATATGTTTCTCAATAATTTATTGCTTAAGACGTAAAGTAGAAATTAAGCAACCAACCCATCCATGTGATTATAGCCTAAAGCACCAATCCAGCTCAGGGTATGCAGTTGTATCCCTAGCAAGTGCGCAAACAGGTGCTTGGGACACAGTTTCTGCAAACAGGTAGCCCCAGCCAACCTGTTTGCAACCTGTCTGCAACCTGTCTGCAAACAGGTAGCCCCAGCCAACTCTTTCATGGATCATTGCCTTGTCGTGGCGAAGGGGCTTGCATAACTCAATGAAGCCATGAGCTATGCCATGCAGGGACACCCAAGACGGACAGGTCGTAGCAGAGAGTTCTGACTAAAAGTGATCCACTGGAGAAGGAAATGGCAACCCACTCCAGTAAACTTGCCAAGAAAATCCCATGAACAGTACCAAAAGGCTAAAAGATATGACGCCGGAAGATGAGCCCCTTAGGTCGGAAGGTGTCCAATATGCTACTGAGGAAGAGCGGAGGACTATTCCAAGTAGACCCAGAAAGAGTGAAGCAGTTGGGCCAAAGCCAATAGGACGTCCAACTGTGGATGTGTCTGAGGTTGAAAGGAAAATCCAATACTGCAAGGAGCAATACTGCTTAGGAACATGGAATGTGAGGTCTATGAATCAAGGCAAGCTGGATGTGGTCAAAAATGAGATGATAAGATTGAACATTGACATCTTGGGAACCAGCGAACTAAAATGGACGGGCATGGGCAAATTTAAGTCAGGTGACCATCATATCTACTACTGTGGGCATGAATCCCTTAGAAGAAATGGAGTAGCCCTCATAGTCAATAAAAGAGTGGGAAAGGCAGTACTGGGGTGCAACCTCAAAAACAACAGAATGATTTCGGTTCGAATCCAAGGCAAACCATTCAACATTACAGTAATCCAAGTGTATGCCCCAACCACTGATGCCGAAGAAGATGAAGTTGACCGGTTCTATGAAGACCTACAACACCTTCTAGAACTAGCACCCAAAAAAGATGTCCTTTACATCATAGGAGACTGGAATGCTAAAGTAGGAAATCAAGAAATAAACGGAACAACAGGCAAGTTTGGCCTTGGAGCGCAAAATGAAGCAGGGCAAAGGCTAACTGAGTTCTGTCAAGAGAACACGCTGGTCATAGCAAACACTCTTTTCCAACAACACAAGAGGCGACTCTACACATGGACATCACCAGATGGTCAATACCGAAACCAGATAGATTATGTGCTTTGCAGCCAAAGATGGAGAAGCTCTATACAGTCAGTAAAAACAAGACCTGGAGCTGACTGTGGCTCAGATCATGAGCTTCTTATTGCAAAATTCAGGCTTAAACTGAAGAATGTAGGGAACACCACTAGACCAGTCAGATATGACCTAAACCATATCCCTTATGAGTATACAGTGGAGGTGAAGAATAGATTTAGGGCATTAGACCTGGTAGACAGAGTGCCTGAAGAACTATGGACGGAAGTTCGTAACATTGTACAGGAGGCAGCAACTAAAACCATCCCAAAGAAAAAGAAATGCAAGAAAGCAAAGTGGCTGTCAGATGAGGCTTTACAAATAGCTGTGGAAAGAAGGAATGCGAAAAGCAAAGGTGAAAGGGAAAGATATAAACAACTGAATGCAGATTTCCAGAGAACAGCAAGGAGAGATAAGAAGGCCTTCTTAAATGAACAATGCAAGGAAATTGAGAAAAACAACAGAATGGGGAGGACTAGAGATCTCTTCAAGAAAATTGGAGATATCAAGGGAACGTTTTGTGCAAAGATGGGCATGATAAAGGACAAAAAAGGCAGAGACCTAACAGAAGCAGAAGAGATTAAGAAGAGATGGCAAGAATACACAGAAGAACTATACAAGAAAGATCTTAATGTTCCTGCTGACCACGCTGGTGTGGTCACTGACCCAGAGCCGGACATCCTAGAGAGTGAAGTCAAGTGGGCCTTAGGTAGCATCACTAACAACAAAGCTAGTGGAGATGATAATATCCCAGCTGAGCTACTTAAAATCCTAAATGATGATGCTGTGAAAGTGCTGCACTCAATATGCCAACAAATTTGGAAAACTCAGCAGTGGCCAAAGGATTGGAAAAGGTCAGTTTACGTTCCAATTCCAAAGAAGGGCAGTGCCAAAGAGTGCTCAAACTATCGCACAATTGCACTCATTTCACATGCTAGCAAGGTTATGCTCAAAATCCTACAAGCTAGGCTTCAGCAGTACGTGGACCGAGAACTACCGGACGTACAAGCTGTGTTTCGAAGAGGCAGAGGAACTAGAGATCAAATTGCCAACATGCCCTGGATCATGGAGAAAGCCCGAGAGTTCCAAAAAACCACCTACTTCTGCTTCATTGACTACGCAAAAGCCTTTGATTGTGTGGATCACAACAAACTGTGGCAAATTCTTAAAGAGATGGGGGTACCAGACCACCTTACCTGTCTCCTGAGAAACCTGTATGCGGGTCAAGAAGCAACAGTTCGGACCGGCCATGGAACAACCGACTGGTTCAAAATTGGGAAGGGAGTACGGCAAGGCTGTATATTGTCACCCTGCCTATTTAACTTATATGCAGAGTACATTATGAGAAATGCAGGGCTGAATGAATCGCAAGCCGGAATCAAGATTGCCGGGAGAAATATCAACAACCTCAGATATGCAGACGATACCACCCTAATGGCAGAAAGTGAAGAAGAACTAAAGAGCCTCTTGATGAGGGTGAAAGAGGAGAGTGCAAAAGTTGGCTTGAAACTCAACATTAATAAAACTAAGATCATGGCATCTGGGTCCATCAATTCCTGGCAAATAGAAGGGGCAGAAATGGAAGCAGTAACAGATTTTACTTTTCTGGGCTCCAAGATCACTGCAGACGGAGACAGCAGCCATGAAATTAAAAGACGCTTACTCCTTGGAAGGAAAGCTATGGCAAACTTAGACAGCATAATAAAAAGCAGAGATATCACCATGCCAACAAAAGTTCGCATAGTCAGGGCGATGGTGTTCCCAGTAGCAATGTATGGTTGCGAGAGTTGGACCATAAGGAAGGCTGAGCGCCGAAGAATAGATGCTTTTGAACTGTGGTGCTGGAGAAGACTCCTGAGAGTCCCTTGGACTGCTAGGAGATCAAATCAGTCAATCCTAAATGAAATCAAGCCTGACTGTTCCCTGGAAGGACAGATACTAAGGCTGAAACTCAAATATGTTGGCCACCTAATGCAAAGAGAGGACTCTCTGGAGAAGACTCTGATGCTGGGAAAAATTGAAGGCAAAAGGAGAAGGGGAAGGCAAAGGATGAGATGGTTAGACAGCATCACCGATGCAACGAACATGAAAATGAGCGAACTCAGGAAGATAGTGGAGGACAGGAAGGCCTGGCGGGATATGGTTCATGGGATCACGAAGGGTCGGACACGACTTAACGACTGAAAAACAACAACAAGCCCCAGCCAAATCACTGCTGGTAGTGCCAATGGAAAGGGGAAGTAGGGGGTAGGACTGTCAGCACAATCCTAACCGCTTCTGCACCGGTGTAGCGCACACTACACCACTGCATACTGTTGCAAACATGCCATGAAGCACATTGTAACAGCACACCAGAAACCAGCACTGGCGGGAAGGCCTGCACTGTCCCGCCAGCACCAGTGCAAAGAGGAATGAGCGCCAGAACAGGTAAGTTGTCCTAGGGGGCGTAATGGGCCAGAGGTAGGTTGGGGAGGAGGCGGAATGGGGAGAGGGTGGCAACATGGACAGGGGTGGGTGGATCGGGCCCGAGAGGGGGCAGGATTGGCGGCACTGGTGCATGCTGTATCCTAACCCCCTTCCCGGGCCTGATCCACTGACACTGATCAACCTGGACCTGCACCAGCCACATGACAGGTGCAGATCCGAGTAGACCCATTGTGGGGGCTGGGACTTTCCCCGGGGCAAGGGGATGAATGTCCCCTTACCTTGAGAAGAACTCTCACCTCTTGAATTTCCCTGCAGGATGCAGTGTAGCTCGTGCTAGTGACGCTTCATCGGTGCGGGGAACGTTAGGTAGGATTGGGCTGTCAGTCCCCTACTAACTTTTCCCTTGCAAATCATTTTTTGTTGGCTGCTGTATATGGTAGTTATGGGGTGGGGAGGGAATGGAAGAGAAGCAGTACATTGGCATTTTGTGCCTATATGCATTCATTTACATGCATGAGCTCTAGAGTCAGTGATCTAACTTTTCGAAATTTGAGGAGAAACACAAACTTTTGTGCATATGTGTGCACCCCCAAAACAGTTTTAAAAGGCGTCTTCAGCACTGTCCCTGAATGCAAAATGGGGGCAATGTTTTACCAAGGACAGGCACCAGAAAGCTGAGACTGTCTTTGGCAAACGGGGACAGTGGGAGCGTATGCCTGATGGTTCTCATCCTAACCTTGTGATCCCATGTTGCTGAAAGGAGAAAATGAAGACATGCAGAGCTGACTTCATGTCATCAGGAGGCTCAAGCTGGGAAGGGAATTGATCTTTCACAGCACCAATGGAGCAAGGACAAGAGGCAGTCTCTTCTGCGGGGCTAGAAAGAGGAATAGGAAGGAGCAGAAAAGAAGCCAGATGGAATGTATGGGCTCAGAGAGGACAAGAAAGAATCCTTCTGGGCTTGAGATTTAGGGCTCAGTCCAGCCTAACTCAGGCACAGTTGAGGCCCAATTGTGGCCCAATTGTGGCCCAAACTAGGACCGAGTTAGGCTGCAACTGTGCCTGAGTTAGGCTGGAGGCAACAGCATTGGGCCAGGATCGCGGCAAAACTTACCGCAGAGGCAGGCAGGCTCCTGTGGGGAGCTGTCAGTCTTGTGGAAGCGAAGAGCCCCCTCCTCAGCCCGTCTGCGTGCACCTACCACAGCTGCTGCAGCGGTCGCAGCAGATGGGCAGCCACAGGCGGGCCTGCAGGCACTGCGCGTTTGACAGTCAGCTGAAGGGCAGAGGTTGTGCCAGTGCCAGCTGCCCCAGGGCACCCTGGGCATCAGCCACCTGCCGCAGGGGGGAGTGTGACTGCCCTCCCTCCTGCAGACTGCGATGCCACCCCCAAGCCACGGTGAGGCTGCACGTGGGAGTCATGGGGGGGTGAGCGGGGGAGAGAAGGGAAGGAGGGGGTGGGAACGGCACGCACAAGGGGGGGTCTCATGAGGTCTGGAACCGCCTCCGCCAGGACATGCCCGTGCGCTGCCTGAAGCCCTGGGCCTCAAGGGCCGTGGCAATGCCCACAAAGAAGGCATCCCAGCATGCCTTCTGCTCCGTGCCCCGGCCAAGACCGAGAGATGCCGTGGGCTTGTCTGCTGCGAGTGGGAAGGGCTCACGCAGCTCATCACACCCCCAGATGGGGCAATGTCGGCACCTTGCGGCAGGCGCTCTGGCGGCATGGGGGGTGCCAGCGTCCATCATCAGGGAGTGGGAGGGGAGGCAGGCACACTGACAGGGGGTGCTGGGGAGGGGCACGGGTGGGTCAGAAACAGATAGACAACACGGCTGGTGGGAGAGGGATACAGGGAGAGGGGTCTGCAGAGACCGATAGGGGCACAGGGGGCACTTCGCAGATGGAGGCAATGCAGGAACGGGCGCCTCTCATGCAGACGGACCGAGGGCGGACACGGACGCCGTTGATGGGCGGAAACGGACGCCGTTGACGGGCGGACCGAGGGTGGGTGAGAGCCCCGGTTGCTGAAAGGGCTCTTCACGGACATGGCGGACGTGCGCCACAGTGCCCGCCTGCCTGACAGGCCCCCCAACTCCCCCCTCCCCTCTGGTCCCAGAGGGTCCGGCGGCCCCCCTGCTGTGTTCTCCCAGGGATGGCTGTGGCGGACCCTGGCTGGGATTCATGCAGAGGCTTGTGTGCTGGGGCCTGCCTGTGTGGGTGTGTGGGGCAGTGCTTGTGCAACATTGGGGACATGTGTTTCCAGGGGCATCTTTATTGTTCTGGAACAGTGGCAGAGATGGCCGGGCGTGGCTGCCAGGGGTAGGCACAGCAGCCTCTAGGACCACAGCAGCAGCATCAGGCGAGCCCCATGGACCTGGAGATGCGGGCTCTTCCCCTGTGGAACCACGGCCTGCTCCATAGAAAGGGGAGGGACAGCAAGTAGGCAGCCAGGGCCGTGGGGCAGCAGCAGCAGCTGAGGTGGGTTGCAGGGCAGGCTCCCAGACCTCTCTGGCAGCATCAAGGCAGGTGACCGTGGGGCAACCAGACTGCAGGCCCAGGGGTGCTCCCCGGACGGTTGGTGGTAGTGGGCATTCCTGGGGGGACGAACAACATGGGGGTGTTCCATGGCAGCTGCTGCGTGGTAGCAATCGCCATTGAAGAGGAGCCAGTGTGCCAGTTGCAAAGGTCTGCAGGGAGAGAAATCAAACACAGCTGAGTGGTGTGAGACACATAGCCTGGTCTGCGCTCCTTCCCTGGGTGTACGGTGAGCATGATCCTGTAAGGGAAAGGGGTCAAAGAGAGAGACAACAACACAACTTGGGGGTCACAACCATGGCAATCCTAGCAATACTGACCTGTCGGTAGACCCTGTGGAGAAAAGAGGGGGGGGAACAGCTGGTGTCTACATATGGGTTACAGTTGCACACTCATGGCATTGTGTGCTCACATTAATACAGGCAGCTATGAGACAAGACATTGGTATAGAGGCATATCATGGCAGGCTATGCAGGCAGCTATGAGACAAGACATTGGTATAGAGGCATATCATGGCAGGCTATGCAGGCAGCTATGAGACAAGACATTGGTATAGAGGCATATCATGGCAGGCTATGCAGGCAGCTATGAGACAAGACATTGGTATAGAGGCATATCATGGCAGGCTATGCAGGCAGCTATGAGACAAGACATTGGTATAGAGGCATGTATCCTACCTATATTTCTCTATGCAAAGAGGCAGACGTCAGACCACATGTCAGCACAAACCCTGCACTTACCTGCTGGTGTTGTTGCCTGTATGGGGGGGGGGAGAGAGGGGCTGGGAGAAAGACATGGGTTAGCAAACACTTGCATGGAGACAGCTGCCCAGGCACAGCAGTAAACAGTTTGGCCACAGGCAGAACAGCCCTCTCTGCCCTAGAGGGGGGCAGAGAGGAGAGAGGAGAAGTGGGGTGTTAGAAAAGTTTTCAAAGTCCCACTTTGTGGCTGCTGGGGGACAGAACCCCACGCCACGTGCTCAGAGAGAGAGAGAGAGAGAGAGTGGAGGGCTGGGGCTGGGCTTTTGTGGGAAAGAGGCTGGGTGGGGCTGGGTGCTGATAGGGTAACTATTTGGGTCCATGTCCAGAGTTAGGCCACACCTGTTCGGTCCTAACTCAGGCCCAACTCGGGCCCAGGGTGTTAGAACTTTTCAGGAGAGGGCTGGTGTAGGTAAGGTAAAATGGCTCCTATGGGTCTCCTCACATTTGGGTCCACCCTTTTTGCTGGCCCAAATTTTGGGCCTGAGTTGGGCTCGAGGGGGCGTGTCAGTGGCTCTCCAGTGTCTGGAACCGGACCAAAATTCGTAACCGCCCCCGTCACACCCCCGACACGCCCCCAACACACCCACTTTTAGGCTGCAATTGTGCCTGAATTGTGCAATTGTGCCTGAATTGTACCGCAGTTGCCTTGGGCTGGACCGGGCTGCAATTCAGTCACAATTGCAGCCCAACTCAGGCACAATTCAGGCACAACTCGGGCCTAAAGCACTTGGGCTGCAATTGTGCCTGAATTGTACCGCAGTTGCCTTGGGCTGGACCGGGCTGATAGTGTATTTATATACCACTTTTCTACCATGTACTGAAGGCATTTATCAAGAGCTATGCTGAGACTCAAAGCTGCCTGGGAGCCACTCCCTTTGACCTGCCAGTCCTACCCCTTGGGATTAAGGTAGACATCCCCCCATGAGCTGAGATGATGTCTGTGTTGAAAAGTGGGGGGGGGAGCAGTGACGTCGCAACGTCCCCGTGGGGGGAGCGACGCGGCCCCGCCCCCGCACGTGACATCACGAGAACACCCCCCGCGCCGTTTTCGGCTCATTTCGGAGCCAAACAGCCACAAGGGAGGGAGGGAGGGCCCAACCACTCTCGAGACATCACCGATCATGTTCGTCCCGGCCCTCCCGATCCCGCCCCTTCAGGGGTCCGCACATCACCCGTTTCAGCGCGTCACCCCCGGCGGTCCGCCCTCCCTGCCACAGGCCGGTGACGTGCCTGGGGGGGGGGAGCACTGCAGATCAATCAGCGGAAGGTCCCTTTTTCTATGGTAAAATCCACCACTTGGCTAGGCTTCTAGACTACAGGTACCTCTCGTTTTACACGGGTTTGATTTACACATTTTTGAAATAGTAAGTCAAATCCACGGATCCCAGATCCATGGATAGAAAGGGTTCACTTGTATTTCTCTTTCCTTAGCCAACAAGACCACTTTTTCGAATTTCAGTGACCAAGGACCTTTATGATAAAAGGGAGAATACACCATGCTTCCTTTCTGAAATTAGCAGTGCCAGTGCTCCAATGTGCAGCTCTTGGCTTGGAAGTTTCCACGCCTAATCACAAATGTGTAAGCATTGTATATGCATATCTAGTGATAACAAAATACCCTTCTGCACTTGTTCAGAGGCACTCCTTTATTGCAACTTCACATCTTCTAGAGTTGAGGCTTGAAATTAAAAGGGTTTTAAGCAAAAACGTCTGGTGAACCCGTTTTTAAAAGGACTTTTTAATTCCTTTTAAAATTAAAAGGACTTTTTAATTTGTTCCTATCTGCTTTAGCATTATTCTCTGTTTTCTACTTTCAGTTTCTTTCCCCCTTCCTTTTCCCATGAAACAGCTGTATTTTATTACTAAGTAGCAACAATATAAATAATGGCTTCTCTGGGAATATACGTTTATATATTTGGGAATATACACAGCATGCTAAAACAAATAGTCACAGGAATAGAAGTTCATTCCATCAATGAACATCTTTGATACACACATTATTCTTTGGATTAATCCCTCTGTTTGTTTAAAATAAAAATGCTTGCAGTTTACTAATATGCCCACTGGAGAAAGACATAGACAATTAACAGCCCGGTCCAGCCTAAGGCAACTGCGGTACAATTCAGGCACAATTGCAGCCTAAGTGCTTTAGGCCCGAGTTGTGCCAGAATTGTACCCGAATTGTACTGCAACTGTGCCGAACTTGGGACGGACCTACGACGGACGCCGTGCGCATGCGCAGGACGGGCGCGGTACAGTTGCGGTACAACTGCGGACTAAAAGTGGGCGTTCCGTGGGCGTCACGGGGGCGGGAACGAAATTTGGTCCGGTTCCAGACATTGGCAACCCCCTGACACGCCCCCTCGAGCCCAACTCAGGCCCAAAATTTGGGCCAGCAAAAAGGGTGGACCCAAATGTGAGGAGACCCATAGGAGCCATTTTACCTTACCCACACCAACCCTCTCCTGAAAAGTTCTAACACCCTGGGCCCGAGTTGGGCCTGAGTTAGGACCGAACAGGTGTGGCCAAACTCTGGACATGGACCCAAATAGTTACCCTATCAGCACCCAGCCCCTCCCAGCCTCTCTCCCACAAAAGCCTAGCCCCAGCCCTCCACTCACTCACTCACTCTCTCTCTCTCTCTCTCTCTCTCTGAGCACGTGGCGTGGGGTTCTGTCCCCCAGCAGCCACAAAGTGGGACTTTGAAAATTTTTCTAACACCTCTCTTCTCTTCTCCTCTCTGCCCCCCTCTAGGGCAGAGAGGGCTGTTCTGCCTGTGGCCAAACTGTTTACTCCTGTGCCTGGGCAGCTCTCTCCATGCAAGTGTTTGCTAACCCATGTCTTTCTCCCAGCCCCTCTTCCCCCCCCCACAGGCAACAACACCAGCAGGTAAGAGCAGGTAAGTGCAGAGGTTGTGCTGACATGTGGTCTGACTTCTGCCTCTTTGCATAGAGAAATATAGGTAGGATACATGCCTCTTTACCAATGTGTTGTCTCATAGCTGCCTGCAATGCCTGCCATGATATGCCTCTTTACCAATGTGTTGTCTCATAGCTGCCTGCAATGCCTGCCATGATATGCCTCTTTACCAATGTGTTGTCTCATAGCTGCCTGCAATGCCTGCCATGATATGCCTCTTTACCAATGTCTTGTCTCATAGCTGCCTGCAATGCCTGCCATGATATGCCTCTATACCAATGTGTTGTCTCATAGCTGCCTGCAATGCCTGCCATGATATGCCTCTTTACCAATGTCCTGTCTCATAGCTGCCTGCATAGCCTGCCATGATATGCCTCTTTACCAATGTCTTGTCTCATAGCTGCCTGTATTAATGTGAGCACACAATGCCATGAGTGTTGAACTGTAACCCTTATGTAGACACCAGCTGTTCCCCCCCCCCTTTTCTCCACAGGGTCTACTGACAGGTCAGTATTGCTAGGATTGCCATGGTTGTGACCCCCAAGTTGTGTTGTTGTCTCTCTCTGTGACCCCTTTCCCTTACAGGATCATGCTCACCTTACACCCAGGGAAGGAGCGCAGACCAGGCTATGTGTCTCACACCACTCAGCTGTGTTTGATTTCTCTCCCTGCAGGTCTTTGCAACCGGCACACTGGCATTCCTTCAATGGGGAGTGCTACCACACACCAGCTGCCATGGAACACCCCCCAAGGTGGTCATCCCCCCCAGGAATGCCCACTACCACTGACCGTCTGGGGAGCACCCCTCGGCCCGCAGTCTGGTTGCCCTATGGTCGTCTGCCTCGATGCTGCCAGAGGTCTGGGAGCCTGCCCTGCAACCCTCCTCAGCTGCTGTTGCTGCTCCACCTCCCTGGCTGCCTACTTGCTGTCCCTCCCCTTTCTATGGAGCAGGCTGTGGTTCCACAGGGGAAGAGCCTGCGTCTCCAGGCCCATGGGGCACGCCTGCTGCTGCTGCTGCTGCTACGTTCTGAGTGGCTGCTGTGCCTACCCCTGGCAGCCTCGCCTGGCCATCTCTGCCAATGTTCCAGAACAATAAAGATGCCCCTTGGGCAAAGGCCCCTTGAACAACATGACCCCAATGTTGCACAAGTACTGCCCCACGCACACAGAGACAGCGCCCAGCACACAAGGCCCTGCATGAATCCCAGCCAGGGCCTGCCACAGCCAGCCCAGGGAGAACACAGCAGGGGGGCTGCCAGACCCTCAGGGCTCAGAGGGGAGGGGGGAGTTGGGGGGCCTCTCAGGCAGGCAACCACTGACAGGCGACGTGGCGCACGTCCGCCACGTCCGTGAAGAGCCCTTTCATCAACCGGGGCTCTCACCCACTCTCGGTCCGCCCGTCAACGGCGTCCGTTTCTGCCCTCGGTCTGCCCGTCAACGGCGTCCATTTCCGCCCGTCAACGGCGTCCGTTTCCGCCCGTCAACGGCGTCCGTTACCGCCGTCGGTCCGTCTGCATGAGAGGCGCCCGTTCCTGCATTGCCTCCATCTGCGAAGTGACCCCTGTGTCCCTATTGGTCTCTGCAGACCCCTCTCCCTGTATCCCTCTCCCACCAGCCTTGTTGTCTGTCTGTTTCTGACCCACCCGTGCCCCTCCCCAGCACCCCCTGTCTGTGTGCCTGCCTCCCCTCCCACTCCCTGATGATGGACGCTGGCATCCCCCACCCCGCCAGAGCGCCTGCCGCAAGGCACCGACGTTGCCCCATCTGGGGGTGTGATGAGCTGCGTGAGCCCTTCCCGCTCGCAGCAGACAAGCCCGAGGCATCTCTCGGTCTTGGCCGGGGCACGGAGCAGAAGGCATGCCGGGATGCCTTCTTTGTGGGCATAGCCACGGCCCTGGAGGCCCAGGGCTTCAGGCAGTGCACGGGCATGTCCTGGCAGAGGCGGTTCCAGACTTCATGAGACCCCCCTTGTGTGTGACGTTCCCCCCTCCCCCCCATGACTCCCACGTGCAGCCTCAACATGGCTTGGGGGTGGCATCGCCTTCTGCAGGAGGGAGGGCAGTGGCACTCCCCCCTGCGGCAGGTGGCTAATGCCCAGGGTGCCCTGGGGCAGCTGGCACTGGCACAACCTCTGCCCTTCCGCTGACTGTCGCACGCCCAGTGCCTGCAGGCCCACCTGTGGCTGCCCCTCTGCTGCGAACGCTGCAGCAGCTGTGGTAGGTGCACACAGATGAGCTGAGGAGGGGGCTCTTCGCTTCCACAAGACTGACAGCTCCGCACAGGGGCCTGCCTGCCTCTGCGGTAAGTTTTGCCTCGATCCTGGCCCACTGCTGTAGCCTCCAGCCTAACTCAGGCACAGTTGCAGCCTAACTCGGTCCTAGTTTGGGCCCCAATTGGGCCACACTTGGGCCTCAACTGTGCCTGAGTTAGGCTGGACTGGGCTGTTAGGCTAGAAATACACATTTGATGGCCATCATGAATCCGGGAAGGCCAGCTGCTGTGACTCCATGGAACGACCATATTTTCAGTGGAGAAAACAGCTGGATGAATGTACATGGTTAACTCTTGCATTGCCCACTTCTTTCCCTTTGCATCTCCCCTTCACCACCATTTCCCTCCAGCTAGAATTCCAGACCCATCACAAGCCCAGGTCTGGAATCCTAGCTAGGTAGGTTTGCAAGGGAAAAACAGCATTTGGAGGAAGGGTTCAGCCCATCCTCTCACCCATTCCTTCTCCCCTGTAACACAACCCCCTACTCTGTCACCACTTGCCTCTGAAAGTGGCTGAGTGTGATGGCCACCTAACATGGCTATATGCAGTACAGTACGTCCTCGCTTACCATCGGTTCGCTGTCTGTTGTTTCATTTTAACATTGTCCTCTGTGACTGCATCTACTTCCTGGTGGTGCCGGACTCGCAACTCAATTCCTGGTCCTATTCATGCCCCAGAAGCCCTGCAGGTAGTTTCTGCAAGGCATTCTGAGGCAAGAACAAAGTCAAGGAAGTGGGTCACGATCCCGTGCAACCTAGAACCGGCTTTGCAGCGTGCAGCAAGCCTGCCAGAAACACACACACACATCACTCAGTCTGCTGGTGAAAAATAGGTTCATTATATGTTGCTTCACTTAACGTCACAGTTTTCAGGAACCAATCTGCACTGTTAAATGAGGACTTCCTGTACAACACAGGCACGGCAAGCACAACTTGGAGTGCCTCCTGATGTCGTTGCTGCTGCCACCTCTGGAGAAAAAAAAGGCCCTTACTATGTTCCTCACAAAGTTTAGCTCTGAAGTTCAGGACTTCTGGTTTTGTTTAAAGCGACTGTGTGTGAACGAAGGAACTCCTTCATTTGCACAAGTCCTTGTAAATATAACCAGAGTCTTGCACTTCCACTACGTACACAAGGACTAGGGAGGCAAATGATCCGCTTCTTGCTCAAGTGAACAGGAAGCAGATTGATGCAGTTCATGTCCATGGCAGCAGACTGGGTTGAAGGGCATCCCAAATTTGCATCCCCCCTCAATCTGCCGCTGATACAAGCGGCATCAGGTAACTTCATGACTGGGTCAACAGTGAACGTAGGGTCCGCACTCATTTATTTTAATGCCTGGTCAAACAGCTTTTACAGGTTTTTGAAGCAAGACCGGTGAATGACCACCCTTCAGTCCAGCCTCCAAACTACCTCCACCTTCTTCCCTTAGACTAGGAGGCTCTCTGCTACATGCCCGTGTTTAGGAATGCTGCCAGGGCTGCTTGTAAGCCTATTTAGACCTGTTGCATGGTCAAAACCTGTGTGGGGTGTGAATGAGTAAACAAGGCTCAACTAACAAACTTGAGTTTTAGAAGTTGGTTTTCTCTGTGCCAGGTGCAGGGGAGTGGCAGCAGGAAACAGGTTATCTTGTTGGCTGTGTGCTCCCTGAGGCATCTGGTGGGGCCACTGTGTGATACAGGAAGCTGGACTAGATGGGCCTTTGGCCTGATCCAGCAGGGCTCTTCTTATGTTCTTATGTTCTTAACAACACATTATCATATCAATGCTCATATCACACCATTTTCAACATTCTTAGAAACTATTTTCTGATCCAGTCTCACTTTCCTATCTATGTGTAAGTCCTATCCATGCCTCATGTGGAAGAGGGTAAAGGGCTAGGAATCATGGGAAATCACACACCAGAATGCCTGAATGTACCCACAGTTTTCTACTCTAAATATCTATTGCCCTTCTATGACATTTCTCAATTTATTTTCGGCTTTACATCAATAAAGAAATTTGACTTCTTTTATTGTATCGGGGTATACAATGTGCAAATTGAGTATCTATCTCAGCAATACTCTCTAGGCTAGTTATCACTCCCTTTGAATTATCACAACTCCTGGAATCCTGCTTTACATAATAAATGTTTCTCTCACTTTAGCACCACTTATTGCTGACCAGCCGAAGGGCAGCTTATTGGTGGAACCGAGATTGTTGCCAGCATTTGTGTAAATAAATCTCAATTATGTAATTGCTCGTCAGTGGCGAGGGGTTCAATTTACAAATCTGACATGAGAGGCAGCAGCTTAAGTGCTTTTTAACAGCAAAGGGCAATGAAGTAATGGTGACCGTTGGCACAAAAGTCTGGGATTACCTGACTTTACATAAAGAAAGGCCTAAAGGGCTGAGAAGCAACAGGTGTTTAATTTCATTCCTTAAACAGGCGCCTCCCTTGACAGGTTATTTTGCACATGAGAATTGCCTGCACTCAGTCCCATTTGATTGCCTGGGTTTATTGGAAGCCTTATTCAAATTTGGAATTTTCCAGAGGTCAGAAGTCCAACAAAATCCTTCTTTCTGTGCCAGATCGCCAGAGCAAGATGACGTTTCAATGAGCTGGTGACCAATGCAATGCTTAAAGCTTTTTTGTTAGATACTTGCAAAATTAGAGCATACAGGCAAACAAATTCTACCCAACTCCCCGCTCATCGATGCAGCTACACACTGCATCCCGTGGGGAAGTTTCGAGCTGCAAAGTCCTCCTTGTCCTTGAGGTAAGGGAACATTCATTCTCTTGCCCTGGGGTAAGCTCTCACAGCCCCGTTGGGTCTACTTGGATCTGTGTCAGCTATATAGCTGGCGGAAGTCTGAGTGGAACTGGGTTGGGGGATGGGGGGGTTGAGGCCAGGAAAGGGAATAGGATATTGGTGGCCAATACCAGCTAATATCTTTCCAGACCTCAACCTGCCCCCTCCCCGCCCCATTCCGCCCACCCCTGCCTCCCTCCCACACCCAGGCTGACTTACCAACACCGGGGGATGTGGACAGATCACTGGCGCACTGTCACAGCTGCCTGCTGCTTGCAGCGGCAGCCCGGGTGTACAAAATGGCATCTTGCGTTTTGTGACAGCCATAAAGGACCTTACACTGCCAGAATGTAGTTTCGGCAGCATAAGGTCCTCTTAGGATTGGGCAAAAAGTCATGTAGAATATAGTAATAACATTTCAACCATGTCCCCGAATAATAATCTCTTTAGTAGCAACAGATTGTCCTGATTACTTACTAACTCTTAGGACATTTGGTGCTCAGAGGAGACGGACCAAGAGCACCTCTTAAAGCCCTATCCCAGTGGTTCTCAAACATCTTAGCACCGGGACCAACTTTTTAAAATGACACTCTATCGGGACCCACCTAGCTTTATGATACTTTTTTTAAAAAAAGTGATCTATAAATAAATACGTTATTTATTTACAAGTAAAGAGCTAAGCTGCTTGCAGGGTAATTAGCAGCTGTCTTGCAAACTGCAGGAGCTCTGCTCTTTGCAGGGCAATTAGTAGTCATCTGATTTGTGAATAGCCTTAGGGCTTGTGGCAATTATTTGTCTGATCTTTCCATCACCTGGGACCCACCAGAAATCATGTCGCGACCCACCACACTGCCCTATCCTATCCTTGAGAAACACTGGTGAATCTCCATGTATGCTGGTGCAATGACAGCCCCACTGGCATAGAAGTCCACCCGTCAACAGATGCACTACTGACACCATGTGTGATGCCTGTGCAACATCAGAAAAATGGTGTGCCGACAACGTAGCTCACTCATCATTTGGATGCCAGTGCACTGCAGGAGGCTAAAATGGGGAGGAGGATGGGGTGTGACACGGGAGGGATGTGGGATGGAGTAAGGGGAGTTGATGTACACCATATCCTAACTTCAGAAAAATGCTATGCCAATGACAGAGCTGGCATAGGTAGAAGTAACCCCATAAGGAACAATGGGGAAGGGATAGCAGAAAATGGCACCTGCCCCGCCCACTTTGCTACAACAGAGCATAGGATACAGACTACATTTAGCAGCCAATCACAGCACACAAACCCCAGTAATACAAAGAGACTGCAGCACAGATAAAAGGACATGCTGCACGGGGTTGTACCTCTCTGATTTCTCAAATGGGAACTTTGGTGATGGGAACCATGATGAACGGGCACTTGGTGCACAAAGGGAGCACTTAGCACAAACAACTTCTTGTCCCTCTCAACATGTATGGCAAGATATTTTGTTAACTCTTGACTTCCCAGAGTTCTTATTGCCCGTATTCTGCCCCAGGAGGTCTCCACACACAAACACCCAACTGGAACCTCTACTTCACCACCCCAACACAGGAAGGACTAAATGTAGCCCACACAGGTAAGCAAGGGGAGGGGGAAGAATCCCATGTTGCAGTGTATTGATGCTGCATCTGCCTCTCATGACTCCCCCCTCCCCATTCTGATCTTCGAGGATTATCAAATGTGTCTCCAATATCAACTGTGTTGCCTGTCCAACCCTTCCTTTTGCAACAGCTAAAAGCTGGGAGTGTCTGCTCTCCCTTGATGAATGCCACTCTCTCTCCGTTCATTCTTACTGCTGGCCAAATAATCACCCCTGCTAACTGGGCAAGAGGCACTTTTTCAATTGGTGCTCCTCTTATATTTAGCAGGGGGAGAGTAAATGCTCCCCTTTCACCCCAGCACAATGTCTTTTCTGGTGGCTGTTTGCTGGTGGTCTTCTGCATCTTTTTTAGATTGTGAGCCCTGTGGGGACAGGGAGCCATTTAATCATTTGATTTTGTCTGTAAACCGCTTTGTGAACTTTTTGTTGAAAAGCGGTATATAAATACTGTTAATAATAATAATAATAATAATAATAATAATAATAATAATAATAATAATAATAATAATAATAATAATAATGATGTGAATTCCTTTTTGGTGGACAGAACGGGGAGGCGATGTGAGTAGGGAGGAGGGTGGATCTGGTCTGCTGAATCCTAACCCCTTTCCCAGGCTTGATTCACTTTCACTGGTCAACACGGACTTGTGCCAGTGATATCCTTGACACAGGTCTAAGTTGGCCCATGGCAAGCAGCAGGGGCGTAAGCAGAAAATGGCACCTCCGAGGCCTCAACACGCCAAAACTCCCCCGTGGGCGGGATACGATGCTATGTTGGCGCTGCTGCATTGCCACGTGGGGAGTTAGGTAGGATTGGGCTGCCCCCCCCATTGAAAATTACTTTTTAGTCTTGTCATGCACCCAGATAAATATTTGTAAGTTGTGGTTTTCGTCTAAAACGTGCAACATGTTCTGTCCAAAACGATTGCTACTGTTGCTGTAGGAATTGTGTTCGCTGAAATAAATGGAATCTGTAGGGTCACCTTGTGTGGTTGTTTGTTGTTTTCAGCAGAGAAAGTATTTGTGGAACCGGTTTTCTCATTCTGCCCTTATTGGACACAACTGATTCTCTCTTTTAGTCTGTTCATCTAAAGACTGGAGAACCCCTTTGTGCTGGAAGTTGACGGCTTTCTTAGCTGACAGCTGACATTAATACCAACGTCATATCACTTTGGACATCACAGCTTTGAAGATAAAATCATATTAAAAGTTGCTGCCGGAGGCCTTTTACATTTCCAGACTCTCTAGACAGTATTTTGGATTAAAAAAACAAGCAAACAAAAAAGCTCTATCTGAACATTTCAGAAGAATGTTGTTTTTTTTCCTAGAGAAAGAATGTCTCGAAATGAATACCTTGTTTTTGGCTTTATTATGATCTACAGTTCTTCGTGTTTCTATCAAAAATTGGATATATCTAACAACACACCCATGATGTTGTTAAGACAAAATTATTTTTATTTAAGCCAATCTAACCTTACTGAAGTGCAATGGGACAACGATCACAAGAACCGGCACTCTGACTGGCAATGTCACTACTGGTCAGCTTCAGTATCTGCCCAAGCCCCAGGACATTAAAATAACTTGTCTCGACTCGGCCAATTGGGCTGTAATTCTATACACACATACCTGGATGTAAGTGCCATTGAACTCAGCGGGGCTTACATCTGAATAAACCAACACCGGATTGTGCTATTTGTCACTTTGCTCAGGATCCTGTTTCCATTGTAACGAAAGACAATTTTGAGATGCATCCAGGACTCAAAATCATGGATTGTCACAGTCATTTTTACCACTGAGCAACTTCCATCCCTCCTTGTTGCATGCTGAATATTTCTTCTCGATGTACCTTTCAGGATGAGTACTGCTGTTGTTTTAAACTCATGCGGTGAAAAAATTCAAAAGAACACCAGACAGATATCCATGTCGATTGGGCATTTATTTGACAGCAATACCTGACTGAAGTCCATCCTTTTTCCTCCTTGCTGCCTCACATGCTTGGAACCACCTTGCAGGACACCTGCTGACTCTTCCTTCAAAACCCAACTTAAAAGCTACCTTTCCATGGTACCACACCTTACTCTCCAATCCCTAATGTAACTAAACTTAAGGACGTGTCACTGACACGACGACACAGGCTTTCCCTATTTATCCCTGCTTCCATCTTGCTTCTTTGGTTGCCCCTCTTGTGCCAACAGTTAGATTGTAAACTCCCTGGGGCAGGGGCCTGCCTTCCCATTTTATGTAAAGCAGCATGTACAGTGATACTATTGTACAGACAGACAGACAGACAGACAGACAGATAGATAGATAGATAGATAGATAGATAGATAGATAGATAGATAGATAGATAGATAGATAATGGCCAAGCACATGACACTCACTTTGTATTTGACACAACAGCCAGACTGCACAAGTGTTTCACTAGTGCTTCCTGTGGTAAGCACATGAAGCATGAGGGGTTATTTACAGGCATAATAATTGGCACTGTGGATACAAGGAGCCAAAGGAAATAATGTTAACTAGTCATAGCTATGTACCATATGTCCACAACATGTTTGTCTAGGGATGTGGGTCTTCCCCCTACACACCTTTTTAAATTATTATTATTATTATTATTATTATTATTATTATTATTATTATTATTATTATTAAGATATTGTTTTTCAATAAAAAATTCACAAAGAGGTTCACATAGCAAAATAAATTTTGAGAATTTTACTTTATGCAGTGACTGCTGCTTGGCTTAGTTGTTCTGTTTCTTGTTTCAATCAAATCACGTCTCTTCTCTTCCCCGCCCCCCCCCCAGTCTCCATCGGCTTCCTTTTCCACAGTGTGTTTATTTAAGTTACTTCTTTGGTCTATAAATGTTTACATTCAATTGCTGCCGTTTATCTTTCATCTCTTCTTCTTTGCACGTTCTTTCATCTGCTACTTTCTGATGGTTCTTTGTTACTCTGCAAATCTAAGGTTTCTTTATCTACTCCTCTTCCCCTTCTCACTTTCAGCTCCTTGTCTTTGGATTCCCTCCCTTTCAAAAGTCCTCTTGCATTTAAAACACACTTGACAATGTACAGTGTATATATATATATATATTTTCTCCCCAGTCCTTTTCACCTCAGCTGGCATCTCCTCCAGGTCCTTCCCACTTGTATCTTGTCCTACTGAGTTATTTTGCCTGCCTTATATTTGCATTGTAAGCCTGCAGGCAGGACCTTTTTTTAAACAAACAAACAAACAACAAACAAACAAACAAACAAACAAACAAACAAACCACAAGCACTTCCAAAAGTACCTATGCCCGGCGGGAGGGGGGGGCTGTGAATGGAAATGCCGCCCCCTCCCCTGAGGTGACGTAGCTGCTCAAAGCTTTCCAAGACTCTGGGCAGGTCAAACAGCACACACCTTTTTCGCCACCACTGTGGCAAGATTCCCCCCCCCGCGTGCCGCCCAGGGGACCACCACCACCCCGCCCCAGGCGGCCCAACGGCTCTGATTAGTGGTGAGAATATTTCAGCCCAATCCTAAACTGTGCTGAAGCTGCGGGGCCGGGTGTCCCACGCTGTATCCAGCGCTGGCTAGGAGCAGGCTGGAGTTCTCCTCGGGATAAGGGGACATTCATCCCCTTACCCCGGGTAAAGCCTCAGCCTGCGCAACAACAGGGCTACTCGGATCTGAGTGAGCTCATTCGCTGGTGCAGAACCGAGAAGCCACGTGTCAGGCTTCCAAGCCTGGGAGGGGGAACCGGATTCAGTGTGCGCCAGCATCATTAATCCCACCCCTCTCCTGGGTCTGTTCTGCCCCGTCTCTGTCCTCCCCCTGCCCTATTATATCCCCACTCTCCCCCTGCCCCGCTTGGAGCAGCTCTCACCTGCTCCGGGGGGCAGTTCACTGGCCGTCCCACCAGCGCTGCTTGCTCTCTGGGTGTCGCAATGTGCTTTACGGTACATTTGCGATGCCCTAGACCAGCGCAGCACATGCTATGTCGGCCCAGTGAGGTCATGTGACTGGCATGACTAATGGAAAGCTGTTACCTTCCCAGAAGTGGCATCACTGCGCACGCGTCTCCCGGGAGCGGGGGTGCGCGCATCGCCCCCCGCCATCGCGCGTCACCTACCTCCGTCCGGGTGTCTTCGGTCTTACCCTCGGGTCGTTGTGCGCATGCGTGGCTTTTTTGCGCACGCCGTCACTGAGGGCAAGAGCCTGCCCGGTTACCCTCAGCTGCGGGTCTGCCATGTTTGCGCATGCCCCGTACGAGGCTGCCCCGTTGCCCTCAGCGGTGGTCTGCGCATGCGCAAACATGGCAGACCCGCAGCTGAGGGCAACCGGTCAGGCTCTTGCTCTCAGCGACAGTGTGCGCGTGCACGTAAAAGCCATGCACGTGCACAACAAACTGCTGGCCGAAGAGGCCGCGGGGGTGCACGCGTCACCTGTGCACGGCACACACACACCCCCGGCGGTCCGCCCCCCCGCCACGGCCCAGCGGCACGCATGGCGGTACCTATTTATCTACTTGCAAGTTCTTGCTTTCCAACTGCTAAGTTGGCAGGAGCTGGGACAGGAGACGGGAGCTCACTCCGTCACGTGGCACTCGACAGGAGACGGGAGCTCACTCCGTCACGTGGCACTCGGGTCTCGAACTGCTGTCTTACCGACCTTCCGGTCCACTACAGTAAGCCACCGTAGCCCCCTGATCCCCATGAATCGATACCCCATGAATAAAGCTATCCTCAATGATGATACCCAAAGCTCACATTCATATATCAGAGGGTTCCTTTAGATTAGGGTCCTGTATTAGGATCAGTCTCTTGTGTTCCACAGTGATTAGAATGATATATTTTAGATGGGAGTGTAAAAAATAATAATTCCTGATGTGCATTAAATTTTAAATAAATGTCATATTCTGCTTTCTATTTTTTTCCGTTGGTTGCTTTTGGCGCAATCCTGTAGAAGTGGCCGCCTGCTGTAAAGCACGTTTTTGGCACCTGGGAAGTTAGGGCCGTCGGTGAACAGGCTGGCAGCCCTTTCTCTGCCTCCGGTCCAACCCTGCAGCCACTGGAGCAGGTAAGATTTGCACCAGTCAGTGCAGGGGCAGGGGAGGCGAGGGAGAGTGGCTGTTGGCCGGCCTGGCCCATGAGGTAGTGGGGATATCAGCGGCAAGCTCTGCCGATATCCCGCGCCCGTTCCCGGCATGGGAGGCCCTTACCTCGCCACCCCGAATGTACGTTGGCTTGAGAGCCGACATACATTTGAGGCGGCCCATTGGGGTCAGGCAGCCCTACACCAGGGGAAGAGGACAAATGTCTCCTTCTCCCGAGGAGTTCCCGGGCTGCACCAGAGCGACCCGGGAAGGGCGCAGGATTCTGTGGCTGGCCCTATGGGCCGCTAGCGGATCCTTACGCAGGATTGGGCTGTCTGTGAGGTTTTTCTCCCCTCATTTTTTTTTCTTTTTGGTTGTCCTTTGCAAAACTTAGAAAATGTGCTTAGATCATTTCTGATCGTTATTTGCTCTTGTTGAAATTGGCATTATAAAAGAGATTCACTGTATCACAGAAGCCCTGGCATGAATGAAATTTCAGACATATTTAAAGCCAACAATTTACATTGATTTTCTTTGAAAGAAACGCTGTGATCATCCAAATGAATTAATGATTCTTGCTTCACTGAGTGGCACGGAAAACACATAACCCTTCTCTGCTTACAGGCAGTTGAAGAATAACTAATTACATAAGTAATGTATTTTTTAAAAAATACTTTGTACATTTCCGTCTGCTTTTATTTACTCTCCAGATTTGCGCAAACTTTGTATGTGGAAGTTAAACAGATGCTTAAATATTTTATACAGCCAATGCCTAAAATATTGTGTCTGACTTTTTTGTTGGCCTGTCCCCAAAGTGGAATGCAGAGCAAGACGTCTGATTTTCAGCACCCACACCTTTTACAACTGTTATGTTTGACGATAACAACAATAAAATAAAGCACCATGTTAAAGTATAAGCAAAGTGTAACATAAATGCAACATGACATTTGTCATCTTGCCAACCTCAGAGAATATACATCCCTGCGTTCCAAAGTCCTGCAGTAGTCATGCAGTCGTGTGGTACCTAAGGCCTTGACTGTGCAGTTTGTTGGAAGTCTATGGCCCAGTCGAGATGCAATTCTAAGCCATAGTTTCATGCTATATGCACAGACAGGCATGGGTCCTCTCTGAAGAACTTCACTGCTACCAACAAATAGAAATTCATTTTACGTAGTTACTTTGACTAAAGTACCCCTTTTTCTTTCTGCCTTGGGAAAAGCGTTTCTTTTATGATCCAGTCACTTTATCTGTACTGGGAGGAGTGGGATTCACCAGTAGATGTGGGGTGGGAAAACCAAAAATACAGAAACAAAGGTAGACAAGTGACAAGAATACTTTTTAATAGAGGTCTCAGAAATGGTTGTAGTGAAAAACTAAACATAAGGAAAAAGTTTTCAAACAGCTTGTAAAAGAGACATAAGAAGTAAGAAAATAATGAGTAAATGCATCCAGCTAGCTCTGACAAATTTGGCAAATTAGCTATGGCAAATTTAGACAGCATAATAAAAAGCAGAGATATCACCATGCCAACAAAAGTTCGTATAGTCAGGGCGATGGTGTTCCCAGTAGCAATGTATGGTTGCGAGAGTTGGACCATAAGGAAGGCTGAGCGCCGAAGAATAGATGCTTTTGAACTGTGGTGCTGGAGAAGACTCCTGAGAGTCCCTTGGACTGCTAGGAGATCAAATCAGTCATTCCTAAATGAAATCAACCCTGACTGTTCCCTGGAAGGACAGGTACTGAGGCTGAAACTCAAATATTTTGGCCACCTAATGCGAAGAGAGGACTCTCTGGAGAAGACTCTGATGCTGGGAAAGATTGAAGGCAAAAGGAGAAGGGGAAGGCAAAGGATGAGATGGTTAGACAGCATCACCGATGCAACGAACATGAAAATGAGCGAACTCAGGAAGATAGTGGAGGACAGGAAGGCCTGACGGGATATGGTTCATGGGATCACGAAGGGTCGGACACGACTTAATGACTGAACAACAACAACAAGCTCTGACTAGACATTACCTATTGTAGCCAGGTTCCAAAGTACAGTAATATTTGTTAGCTTGGATGCATTTCAGATTTCAGTCCAGCTCTTCACCCATTGCCAGTAGCTTTCTTGTCTTGTTGACAGCTCTCTCTCTCTGACTTTCTTTTCCTACTTTCTTTCCGTGCTCTGTTATTTTCTCATTCTTTCATTCTAAGCTCTAAACTAAGCTCTGGTCTTTGCTCTGGTCGAATTTGAGGAGGCCTTTGGAGGCCCGGGTACCCCCTATCACGGTCCAATTTTCTGAAGTACCCCCTGCTAATTAATTGGATTAATCAATTGAGTAGGTAATTAATCATTAAATAAAAAGTACTAAAACAATTTTAAATGTGAAAAATGTCTTATTTAACTGTATGTGTGTGTGTGTGTGTGTGTGTGTGTGTGTGTGTGTGTGTGTGTGTGTGTAAGGGAGAGAGAGACACACACACACATGGAAGGATCTCTTTTTTCCCTTCAAGTTACACTTCCCAAAATCAGCTCCTCCCTCCCCCACCCCACCAAAGTACATTTTCCAAAGTACAAAAATAAACCCAAAACCAAAATCAGAGATACAGAAGGGCTCCGAAAATAATTACAATTTAAAATACATGTTAATTAACATTTAATTAGCTGCTGATGGGGCAGATAAGGGGCAGAGCTTGGTGTACCCCCAGCAAGAGGTCCGCATACCCCCAGGGGTACCCGTACCACAGGTTGAGAACCCCTGTTTTATACCAAATGTTCCACAAACAGGGCTTTCATAACAACCAGTAATAGGGATGCCAGTTTACATGGTGAACAGGTCTTCTCTTGCCCTCATCTGTACAGAAGGTAGGTCGCAGTGCAGCTTCTTCTCTTCCTTTATCACTACCATGTGAAAAGCTATATTTGCTGTGAAAATCTCCCTCTTACAAAACTATTCCTGAATTGAAGTTCTGTTGTCTATTGATTCTGGCCATCCTAACTGGTAATTCACACAATACGGGCAGTTAAATGCCAAAATCAATCATTTGCACAAATTATACGCAAATGGAGGTTTTCATAGGAACTAGTAATTAACACAACACTGGCAGCATTTTACAGAAATGGTGACACCTATAATGACTGTGTTTAAAAAAAATACAACTCTATTGGTTATAAAAGTAATGTAGAGCAGCCAGAGTAATCAGCCCAAATTTCTTTTGCAGCTTGTTGTTGATCATCATGTTACTGAACAGTTATTTAAATACAAAAAGGTATACAGACGTATTTAGCTCCCTGAGCAATTTGATTTGTATACAGTGTATTACAAGGTATAATGAAATTGTCAACAGTTTGTGTTAAAGGTAATTGTGCCCGAAACACAAAAAGGTGCCAGATTAAATAATTATCTTGTGTTTAGCTCACTGACTAATTAATATCCAAATTGCCTCATAAAAATATACAGCTTTCCCTGAAAAAGTCTGTACTTGGAAATTGCAATGCTTGTAACCATAAAGGTAAAGGTATCCCCTGACAATTAAGTCCAGTCGTGTCCGACTCTAGGGTGTGGTGCTCATCTCCATTTCAAAGCCAAAGAGCCAGCGTTGTCCGAAGACGCCTCCGTGGTCATGTGGCCGGCATGACTCTCCTTGTCGCAGCGCGTAGCATGCAGCTGGAACACGGAGCGCTGTTTACCTTCCCGC
Source organism: Plestiodon gilberti rubricaudatus (assembly GCA_026170595.1). NCBI lineage: Eukaryota > Metazoa > Chordata > Lepidosauria > Squamata > Scincidae > Plestiodon > Plestiodon gilberti. The sequence goes on along the minus strand of JANXHW010000003.1, from coordinate 129,002,268 downwards.
AAGCGGTACCTGTTTATCTACTCGCATTGACACGCTTTGGAACTGCTAGGTTGGCAGGAGCTGGCCAAGCAACGAGCGCTCACCCCGTCGCGGGAATCGAAGTGCCGACCTTTCAATGGACAGCTCATGGTTCAGCGGTTTAACCCGCTGCGCCACCCGCTGGCCTGCTTGTAACCATAGAAGGCTGTAATCCTATACACACTTACCTGGGAGTATGTCCCATTGAACACAATGGGGCTTACTTCTGAGTATCAATCAATCAATCAATCTTCATTGCAGTCACAGACCAGCGCAAAAGTTACCAATACAGAGCCAAAGGAAACATCATGAACATAAATTAAGACAAGAAATTAAAATAAAATAGACTCCCCCGACCCCAATCAACCCATACTTAATGCTATAAAATCTACAATGAAAGTTTGCTCTGAATTAGAATGTTAAATATATCTATACATCTATAATCCATACTAATAATAAATGAACAAAAATAAGAATCAACTATCATAACAAACTATAAATTAAATACACATCCCATCAGAGGTCCCCTATACCAAGTTAGAAAGTCCACAGTTTACCATTACTTCTGAGTAGACATGGGTAGGATTGCACTGGAAATGACACTCTTTCCTCCTCTCCCACCACTGAGAATAAAGTAAGCAATGACATAAACCTAACCATGTGCTTCCCCCCCCCCCCGTTGGTTCCATTATGGTTGGCTGGGACAGGGAAGAAATCAAAGGTCTCTGTATGAGGCTAGTGGGCTCTGCACAGACACAGAGCCAATGGTGATGTTTTCCAAGCAGTATGGGAGAGGCTGTAGCGATATAAAGGAGCCATGGTTCCTTCCCACGCTGTTGATGCCCCAGTTTTAGAAGGTACATTATGGGTTAGGTTATGGGTTACATTATGGGTTACATTATGGGTGAGGTTAACCCAGCACCTGGAGCAGTTCCTAAAACTGCTCAGGTAATGTCAGAACAGGCAGAGAAGATCAAGTCATTAACATGGACTAAGATAGGATTAGGTAGAATGCAAAAAAAAAAAAAAAAATACTGGCCAGAACGCATCTCTGGCCAGAACGCAAAAAAAATTACTTAAACAAGAATTTGCTTATTAACAGACCCAAAGAACAAACTGCAGTCAAGGCAATAAAAAGAACAAAAGATTGGTTTTAGCTTCTAAGACGTGCCCTAGTGGATATAATGGACAAATAGGCTATATCTTATCGGGCTACAGAAGATCCATAATAGTGATGGACAAACTCCCTGGAGCTCAATTTAGATCTTGGTCAGCAATTGTGAGCCTCAGTGGAGACCACTAAGTTCTTTGAGTTCTAAATGGAGACATACTGTTCATTGCACAATTTTGTCTTAAAATGTCATCTACATTTTGCCCAAGTCCTGCACATTGATTATGGCTTAGAGAGAACTAATCAAGCACTTCCAAAGTGGGATGCCTTTAGGCTTCTAGGAAACTATGAGAATATCCATGGAATTTATAAAGTTGTGGGGGAAGGAATTCTGAAACATTGGTACTTCTCTGACCAGAGATTTGGAAGCTCCCCAATTGGGCCAAACTATAGTTCATACAAAGGCTTTTTATGTATTTGCTATTAGTTCTTCTCTTAGCCCCGTGGTTCCCAAACTATGTACTGTGGCGCCCCAGGGCACTGTAGCGAACCCTCAGGGGCATAGCGGGAGTCTTCTGAAGAATCTTCCTAGCTTTCCCAGGCACGGCCATCTTGGCTGAGCCAAAATTGCGTGAGATCCTAGGAGAACTGCGCAAGATCTCGTGCGATTCTCACAAGATCTCATACAATTCTCATGAGATCTTGGCCCAGCCAAGATGGTGGCACAGTGTCACCACGACAGGGTGCCATGGAAGAAGTACTGGGATACTGAGGGCGCCATGACCGGGGTAAGTTTGGGAACCACTGCCTTAGCCTACATTTACTTGACCTTATAAGTGTATGGTGAGGCCCAGAACGTTCCTTCCACAAACTTTAGTTTTAGATGGTAAAATTAGATTATAAAGCTGTGTCACTATTACGGTTCTATCACTATAATGCAGAGGTTCTCTAAGTGTGAGGCGCGACTCCCAAGTGCGTCATCGAAAGCAGCCAGGGGCATCCCGTTAGTCTTTTAATTAACACATATTCTTGCTTGCAAGAGAGAGAGAGCAAAAACAAAGACCCGGATCTTCACATCGGGTCACTCAAAGTTAATTTCAAAACACTTCAGGTTTGTAGGCAGTGTCCACCTCTTGTTTTTAACCACAGCGTGAGGGAAGCCCTTGCTTATCTTATGTTAAAGAACAATTAACAAGCCGCTAAGTACTCAAGCTGAGCTGGAGACAGCCAGAGCTCCTGGAGACAAGACAGCATCCAGTTTCTCTCATTGTAAGTTTGCAGATAAGGTATTTTCATTCAGACATTGCAGGTTTGCAAATAAAGTATTTTCTTTCTGTTGAATGTTTTTAATAAAGCAAACACAAAACAAATGCAAGAACTGCAATTGAAAATGGTGCAGAGCAGGTTCTGCTTTACATACAGTCTTTGATTTCTATGTTTAGTTTGGTTGATTAATTATTAGGATTTCTCTCCTTCTTCCTTTCTGACCCACCTCTACATTAGTTCCCCACTCTATTTGCTGGGACAACCCCCCCCCCCCCCGGAAACTGCCAGGCAGTATAAGAATCTGTTTTTCATCTTGCAAAGATGCTACCAAAAGGAGCTAGCTTTCTCTCTCTTTCTCTCTCATGCAACTGGGGTGAGGCATGACCAATGCTTCCCTCCCATGCTTTGATGTTTCTCTTGCCATGTATAGGACTAACACAGACGACATCAGTGCCCTCTACCCAGGCCTGCCAATGGAGGGAGGGCAGCATCCCAACCCCACCCTGCGCACTCCTGGCTTAGCTGCTGCTCAGCATAAGCATGGAAAATCCACTTTAGGGCTCGTTTTAGGGAATATACACATACATATACACATACATATAAGAAAGGGTGCCTCTGAGCATGTAAAGAGTGCCTGTTTCTTCCATGCACTGTAATGGGGAGTCACAGCTAACAGCGAGGGAGGTCAAGGGAGCCGCGAGTCAAAAAAGTTTGGGAACCACTGCTATAATGTCTTGAGAACATTGCTCATTTTTATATTTTGAGTGAAATTTATCTTTTAAAGTCTCATCTCTCCCTTCCCTTTCCATATGTGCTGAATGGCAAAGAACTGATGGGCAGCCCAATCCTGCTTAAGGACCTGCCCACCGGATCCTGTGCACAGCCGCAGGCAGGCACCCGTGCGGCGGTAAGTTTACTCGGGGAAGGGAATTCCAGCAGCTATTTTGCTGGCGGAAGTTGGGGAGGCCGTGTAACTGCTCAGCTGCCCGGCGGGGCCCGGGATATGGCGGGAGCCATGCCCCCGCCCGGGGCAGCTGGGCCTATGGCCGCCCTCTTGGCTCCGCTGACCCTGCCCCCCCGTCCGCTGGATCCTATCTTACCTGGGTCTGGCGACTGGGCGAGGGCTCTATTAGCAGAGCAGGGAAGGCTGGCCTTGCACCGGCCTTCCTATTCGAAAGTAGTCCCAAATGTGCTTTACGGCATGTTTGCTACTACTTCAGGTGGCGGAACACTCATTCCGCTGCCCTAATTTACTTCAGGATTGCGCTGTGAAAGAAAGATTTTTAGCAGGGAAAAACTTTTGTATAAAGAGACGTATTGAAAGTTTTGAGACACTTCCATTTGGAAAAAAACATGAGAAGGGGCATGTCAAGGTGTAAACAACAGTAAATAACATAAAGAAGCTGTATCAGTTTGAGGCTCTGGACTTCCTATGTACTTTCAGAGGCAAAGTACCGGTATGCAGTTGGTGAAAGTGAAACTAGAAGGCAATGAAATTCATCATACTTAATGCAGTACAACAGACTGTTTCTTCCCTCAGAATGATCCAGTGATCAGTGTGTTTTCCCCTCTGATGCACACAGGAACCTCTCTCCTAGCTTCCTACAACTTTCAACACCTTACATGTTGGAGCTAAATCCAGACATAGACCAACGTTTTGTAAGGAAATGAATGGGGATTCAGGTTGCCTTGGAAATGAGGTAGTTTGTAAGCTCACTTCATCACATGGACAGGATCCCTCTTCTGGTAGGGGTGTGAACTGACTAATAGCTCAATCCTATCCTGGGTTGGCCCATAGCGTGCAGCAATGCTGGCGCAGCCTCTGCTGCTGGGGACCAGGCAGTGATGGAGAGAAAAGTTGAAAACCTTTTAAATTACTTACTCCGATATGCCAAGGTCCCCAGTGGGCCTACTTGAATCTGTGCCAGCTGTTTGGCTGGCATAAATCCAAGTGGGTCCAGGGAGGCATGTCAATGCCAGGACAGAGGCCAAGGATACCAGCAACGCTGCTGCCGATATCCACCCCAGCCTGCCCTCAACATGCCTTTGGCTGGTCCCAGTCCCTGCCCCAATCCTCCCCTGGACCTCCACCTTTGCTGACTTACCTGCTCTGGCAGGGGCTGGGCATTCTATTGGAGCATGCCCAGGTTTGCTATCCATTCGTGCTGGTGGCCCCAGCCCGCGTGCCTTTGCTGCGGCTGCCATGCCAACGGCCTGGGACTTGCGCTGATGGAACACATATTCCATCAGCACTAGGCCTAGATAGAACTGGGCTGTAAAACAAGCTGCTAGTCTTCTTCTGCTGAAAGGTGATTGCCACAATCTATTCTGAGTTAAGTACTTCTGAAACCCATCAGTTTCAATGGGAAATATAAGCAAATAGTGAAATCTCTCCCACTGATACCAGTGGGACTTCGGATTGTGCTCCAGTTGTTACACTGTATACTATAACTCACACATTTGGTTTCTTGCCTTGGAATTTCATGCACTATGCAATGCTACCAGGCTCCCCCCCCCCCCAATCATTCTACACTTATTTACTTACTTACATTATTTATATGCAAACTTTCCAACAAATTGCCCAAGGCAGTGTACAAACAAAACTATAACATTTGCAATAAAAAAAATACTTTTAAAGCAAGAGTCAGAAAATAATCGACAGAGAATGTTGCAACACAGAAAGAAGCTTGAGAAACAGAGGTGTCATTTTAGTCTTCAGTGGTGTGTGTTCGTAGGGTTGGGAAGGGCAGGGAGGTAGCCAGCCTTCCATGTAAGATGGGGTGGCAACATTTCTAGGTGGTGCTTCAAATACATGAATGGAAATCCCCCCTGTTTCTCCTCGCCGTGACTCATATCCCTCTCTCTGTTTCCTCTCCTGTTCCCCTGTAGTGCATTAAGAGCTTATTTGTTTTTCTTGGCATGCTATATTTGAAAAGAAGCAGGAGCAGGAGTGGGAGAGTAAGGGAGGAGAGCGGTGGCTCTGAGGTGGAGAGGGAGGGAGAGAACAGGGGAGGCACAAGCGGGGGGGGGGGGGATTGACCAGAAGGCCAACAAGAGGTAAGTAAAACTTTTGTACTTAACCCACAGTAGACCTTTGGTGGCCTATGGGTTTCTTCAGACCTACGCCAGTATGTAGCTGGCGTAAGTCCGAGGAGAGGAAGGTGGCAGGGCAGGCTTAGAAATCAGGATAGGATCCCAGTGTAAGTTATTGCTGCTAGAATCCATCCCTTTCTTCCCCTGAACCTTCCCTCCCAGCCCCGCAATATGCCCCTCCACTGACTTACCTGGGTCAGCGGCTCCTCAGTGGCGGGTGTGTGGAGCTGCCGACTGGTTCCATTGGCAGCTCTGAATCGTCCAGCAATGGCATGCTGTTTGTGGCAGCACCACTGTATTTTTTGCAGTGGAATGTGACTTCTGCTGTCATAACCGGCCCATAAGATTGGGGTGTCAGCCAATCACCTTCTGCCCATGAATAAACTGTACAGGGCTGGAGAGTGACCAATCAGGGATTTAGCTGAAGCATTTAGCTGAAGGGAGAAGGAGAGTTTGGCTCTGCAGCCAGGGTGGTTCACAGCTATCAGAAATCATGTTTTGGAAAATTCTGTTGTTGTGTATAAGGGCAGGCTAGAAAGAGCTATGACATGGGGAAGTAAGGGGTTCAACCTTTCACCTTGCTCTGCAACCCAGATCCAAATGCCCCTGAAACCGCCGTCTTGGGCCTTACCGGGGCTTGGGGGGCTTCGGGGAGTCCTGTGCGACCCAGTGCAGATCTTTGGATCGCCGAAGAATGGCGATTTTTGGGTACTTCCAGTTTTCGCAAAAACCGGAAATGCCCAAGAACTGCAGTTTTTGGGCAATCTGAAGATTGGGGAGGCCTGCACAGGGTCACACAGGACTCCCCGAAGCCCCCCAAGCCCTGGCAAGGCCCAAAATGGCAGGTTCGGGCACTTTTTCGGCGGCGGCGGCAGCGATCCCTGGGACCGCCTCCACCATGCTGTCCCCCCCGACCCTTAAGGGGGCAGAGGACAGCTTTTGTTCTCAATGGTGGGTCGCGACCCACCACTTTGAGAAACACTGATCTCTCTCTCTCTCTCTCTCTCTCTCTCTCTATCTATCTATCTATCTATCTATCTATCTATCTATCTATCTATCTATCTATCTATCTATCCACGATTATGAGTGGAGGTAATTCACTAACTGCTTTAGGGGAATTATAAACCTTTCTGAGTTCAGGAACTGTCATTACAAAGCCTTTCCTCAGCTTTCCCACCCCCCTAAAATGAGGGGGAAGTCTTAGCATTTTTAAAATATTTAAAACTTCATTCCCTGGATCAATAAACTAATTTCCTGTTTATTCAGCTTGTTAGGTAGGCAGCTCCTCTTCCTACTCCCTTCTGTTACAAGTGCCTGTGTTTTTAATTGCCTGCTGTGGTTTTTTTTAAGCCTTAGGTAACATTACTCATATAATGTGGTAAAGCAAGTTATAAAACATTTAACAGGAAAGGAGCACCAGAGGCGTGAAACGAAAAGTTACATCCACACCCACCGGCTGGCATGGGCATGATTTGTTCTAATAACATGAGACTTGTGGCATCTGCGACGAAAACATTGTCTTGTTCAAATTGACCGACTGCTTTTGCTCTTTTTTTTTAAGCACTAAAATTAGTTCCATTTTACAGATCTGCATGTTGCCAATCGGGCACTGTGGTCCAAAGATTGCAGCTTGTCTCAGGTCACCCAAAATGTCCCTAATGAAGCTGAGGTTTGGAGGACTTTCTGGGTGATGGTTCGCCATCTTGAGATCTATGCTACATCAGCTTTCAGAGCCACCAGCACCACAGACCACATATACTGGCTTGATTATCATATTTCATATCATATTGATTTCGAATGCGAGCTCTTGGGGGGGCAGGGAACCATCTTTTCATTTATTTTACTATGTTCACTGATTTGTGCTGGGTTTCTTTTGAAAAGCAGTATATAAATATCTCTAATCGTAATAATGATGCTCCATTCACTAGCAGTAGTCTTGTGTTTTTGTATTCTGCAGCTCCTTTCGTTCCAGCAGATGTCCCATCCCTCCTCCACTAGCACTTCCCAGAGCATTTTAACCTAACTGTGTACATGTCTGCTCTTCACTCATCTTCATACTTTTGTTTGTAAATTTGTTGTCTCTTATTGGTGACTGTGCGGGTATGGATTTAGAAAATCCATACCCTAGCACAGTTAGCAGCAGTTAAAAGGGACAACTGCCCGGCCATGTCTCAACAAACCGTTTTCATGTTATGTTCTTTGAATCCTAAGTTTGGGTTCCAAAGAACTACTGAGGCACTCCTAAAGGCTTGGGCAGACTCAATGGAATCATTGACTTCTTCCTCTTAAGAGGCACAACAACCCCACTGTGAATCACAAATGGTTTTTCAACTTTTCCTCGGTTTCAAAAGAGGTTTGCCATGCAGCATGGCAACCGCTGCATTCGGGAGGGGGAAGGGGGGCAGGTGGCTTCAGCAGGGAAAGGGAATTTTAAATCTCTTTACCCCTGTGTAAGCCTCCTGACCCGCAATGGATCTCCTCGGACCTGTGCTAGCAATTTTGCTAGCACAAGTCTGAGGAGAGAAAGGGGGCGGGGAGGCTGCAGCTGAAAGGGTTAGGATCCGGTGCGTGCCTTCTGCAACGGATCCACCCCCTCTTGCAGCCTTTCTGCCTCCCATTACGCCCTGCCTAGTTTTGCCCCCTACCCACTCTGCCCTCCTCCTGCCCCTATGTTGAACTCTGAACTCACCGGCTCCAGTGGACGTAGCTCTGTCTGCTCACACCGATGGGAAGGCTGGCGCTTCCTGGAGGCACGCTGTTGCAACATGCTTTATGGCACATTTGCGACCGCATGCGCGGGTGGAGCATGTGTTCCATCCAAGTAATGTAAGTACAGGATTGGGCCCTTAAGACATTTTTACCTAAGGGTGTAAATACGCATCTGGAGCTAAGTGCGTACACCTGTGGGCCAGGAAGAAATGGTTTTTTTTAATGTGGAAGATTTCCCTGAAGGTAGAATTTTTTTAAAAAAAGCTATTGGTCTGAAGAAAAGAACAAAAAAAAATTGTGAAGGTGCCCTGATACATATTTTATAAACTACAAATGCTGCTGTAGTTCCATTGCCTTTTCTGGGATCATATCAGCACACGGTTTGTGCCTGGTCTAATTAATGATGAGTCAGGCATTGCTAATTATGTGCATTTCTAGCATTCTACCAACTTGCCTCCCACATGTAGCAGATTTTGATTAGATCTGTCCATGTCAAAAATAATTAAATCAGGATATCATTTTTAATAAACTTTGCTGGCGTTTTACCAGCATTTATAGGCCATTGTTCATTTGGCAGCAAACTCTTTTGAATGACACACAAAACTCTCCATTTATTTTAAATGATTGTGTCACTGTCTCTCCCTCACCCACTCTTGCTGTTTTTCATCATTCCAGGTCCCCTTGCTTTCCAGGTGTTAAAGGCCATGCTAAAGGACAGATAAAATCCATATATTTAGATAAAACTAATCTGCCTCTATTTTATTAAATGACAAGTGACTTGACAGGAATAGCAGCCTTGAATTGTGCTGAAGTGTTCCAATAATTTGAATAGATTTATTATTAAAAGTTGGTAAAAATCATGCCATTAATGTAATCAGAGCTTGAAGCATTGTGATAAAATTCTAGAGATGCTCTACTATTTGTGAACAGCCCATCCAACCAGAGAAACCTGCATTCCAGACAGAATGTATCAGAGGCCAGGACTCAATCAACACTCCAGATCCAAACAAGTCTAACATGTGGTTGCCGGGGTTCAGCACTTTGTATCTGTTGGGCCGCTCCTCTAGTGGCTGCACTGGCTTCTGATTAATTTCTGGGTCCAATTCAAGGTGCTGGTATTAAACTTTAAAGCCCTACATGGTCTTGGACTGGGGTACCATAGAGGCTGCCTAATTCCATGTAGTCCAGCCTGTGCCCTTAGGTCATTGAATAGGGTCCTGCTGAGAGTTCCGCCACTGTTAAGAGCTGAATGGGGTGGCAGCAAGAAGCAGGGCTTTTTCAGTTGTGGCACCACACCTATGGAATTATCTTCTGGAAATGTTTAGGACAGCCTCTTTACTGGAAAATTGCCAGTGAGGCCTGGAGACTTTTTTTTGTTTCAGTTAGCTTTGGAGGGTGGGTAGGAAGGGTTTTTTTTAGGATGTGTTTCCATTTTTGCCTCTGTTTATTGTTTTATTTGCTTTGTTTTGCTCCTTTTAAGTTTTATTGATGTTATTTTATTGCTGTTACTGATCTGTCTGTCTTTATGTTTTAGTGTATTTTTTAATCTTTTGTTGTGTTATTTTGTATATATCTTTTATATGCTGCTGGATGAGTTATGCTGTGGTTGTGTTTCAATTTATGCTATATTTTTTATATTTTAAATTCTTAGCTGCCTTGTGCACTTCTAAAAATAACCTGGAAAGGTGGGACATAATTTTTTTTAAAATAATAATAATAAATAAATCTAAAACTGTGATCCAACCTGAGCTTAATGTTCACTTATAGCCCTCATTCATAGCCCTGTGAATGTTTGTGTGCTCTAGCCCTGATATGCACATGAAGCTCCTATGCAAGCAAGGGTTGTGAAGTTCATTCACAATTGGTAGAGAATGTTCTGTGCTGGTCTTGGGGATATTTCTGCACTTGATGCAATTTGAGGCCTCCTTGCTGTTAATGGAGGGTTTTTTTTTGAAGACACAGAAAGACTGGAGTCCAGAAAATGCCACCCCCCTCTGGTAATCTATTGCATGAGCTGTAGTCTGGTTCTGTCTGTCGTCATGCCAAGTCTGGTTCTGTGTGTGGCCAATGGAGCTGTTTCCATCGCTGAAGTCAATGAACATGCTCTGGGTCAGACAGGGGCTCTTTGTGTCTACCAGAGAGCATTTAGCTGGCCTGGATCGCTGCCAAAAGCAGAAGCAAAACAGAGACAAATTAACACAAATACAGGCAGAATGTCTTTTCAGACAACAGGCCAATCTGTGTATCACACTTTTCTCTATGGAACTCAGCATGACATGGTACATGGGGTTTATTCTATTTATCCTCTCCGTCCTTTGAAGGTAAATCAGAATGTGAGAAGAGTCCTGTTGGAACTTCAAAGACTCATCTAATAGTCCAGCATTCTATTTCCTACAGTGCCCAACCAAATATGCCCAGGAATAACAGTCCTTTGCCACTGGTGTTCCCTAGCAAGCAACTGATGCTGCATACAACATCTGACCCTGGAGGTGCCATATGTCAGCACTACCCTTGGTGCAGTTTTGGTGCTAACTATAGACTTTTCTGTTTCCGTTGGTCTTTGCTTAAGTTTATAGTGCATAGCTGGATTGTGATTTTCTTCTAGTGTCGCACTGTTCTGTTGCAGTTATTGGTTTTATATTGCTCAGAGGCATCATTACGGTGGGGGTAGTGGGCCCCAAGTGGCGGGTCACAAAGCGGCAGGGGGGTGTACTTGCAGGGGTGTACTTGCTGCTGGATCCGTCACCTCCTCCGCCGCTGGTTCCTCTTTGTGCAGCCGTTCTCGGCTACAAGATTGGCCCTCCCTCCCGCCCGGGTGCTGTTTGGCTCCAATGTGGTGTGATCGGGCTCCCTCTTCCACAGTTCGCGCTGAGTCAAATCCATGGATGGAAAAACTGTGGATAAAAAGGTCCAACTGTACTGCACTGTGAAAAACATTTTCCTTCTCATTGTTCAAACGGTGGAAACAAGAGATCTAATCTGTCTCCGCTAGTCTTTGAAATTTCTTCAAAGTCACTTTCCATTGTCATTAGCTTTCCATGACACCAATGCCATGTTACATTAAAAAATGAACAGAAATATTTCCTCAGATGTAGGGCATTTGTTGTTATGAAAAAAAGGGGGGGGGGAAGCTTGCCCTTACTTTAGGTCAGCAAGAGTTTTATCTGAAGAATTCAGATGTGAAAATGTTTCCAGTGTGTGACGTAGCCTTTCCAAAACATAAACTCAGTTTCTTGCTTGAAAAGTTATGGGTACTGATGAACAGACTCAATCCCCTCCCCCATACCCTCGATCTGTTTCAGAATGGAGCTATTTAAATCTAATTAACTACATTACCTATAATTCCTGGTGGCTTAAATTCACTGTCCAATCCTATCAACCCCCCCCCCCCCCCGCTGATGCAGGGGGGCAGTCCCGGAAGTCTCCAGGTAAAGGTAACATTTGTTCCCTTGCCCAGGGGTAAGCCTCTGCTGCCCAAATGGGTCTACTTGCGCCTGCACCAGTGATTTTGCTGGCACAAGTCTGAGTGGGCCTAGGAAGGCAGGTTGAGGCCAGGAAGAGGGATAAGATATTAGCAGCGCCACTGCTGCTGATACCGCTCCTTTCATGGCCTTGAGACTCCCTCTCCTCGTCCAGTTTCCACCCTGTTCCTCCTCCTCCCCACCCAATTCCTCCACCCCCTGCCTGCCCCCCATGCTGACCTACTGGTGCCGAGGGCTGTTCCTCGCTCCGCTGGTATGTGGCCATGACTGCTTGCTGCTTGCAGCACTGGTCCAGCTGCACTTTACGGCATGTTGACTTTAGTGACATGGATTATATGCCATGGATTATATGCACAAACATGTCAATCAACCAATTTTTCTCTTCACCACCTGCTTTTTAATGCATTAATTTAATTAATTAATGCAACATTCATTTATCTCTTTCTCATTTTTATCACAACTGTGAGGAGAAACAACTTCCTTACTTCCTTCAGCACATATGGGTTACACTAACATCTCTTTGACTAATATTTTATTTTATTTATACAATCAATGCCATCTCACACTGGATTTACTGAAGACTTTTCTGAAAGTGTGATGCCCTGCCTGAACAAAAAGGGTGAGATTTTCCTTCAGTTCTTTTCTGAGGCCTTCACTTCCCTCTCATGAATGATCTATTAAAAAATGACACAAAAACTCAAGTGTTTATTTTCTCTCAGCAATTTCCCGATCAAAGCGAATAATTTTACAAGTACAAGATGTGTCTTGTCTAACTAGAATTTCAACAAGCTCTGGGACTTTTTAATTCTAAGCATAAATCTGAATCAAGTGTTCTCAAAAGCATACTTGTAAGAAAACAAAGGCATCTGTCACTTATCCTTCCCTCTGCCAACACAGGATAAACTTTCCAAAGTACTGTACCTATGATTTCCATTTGTAAGGTTCTCCCTAATGGGGCAAATGGCAGCTTCAAGGAGGCAATTCTTCTAATTCTAGGAGCAAGCGCAAGAATATTGAAAGGTAAAGTCCTTCTTATTCTCAAAGACATTTCGTAAAGATGTGACCCGTTGATGTGGTTTTTTGCTTTTTGTTTTTATCAGCTCAACTTTATATATTTTAATATCACTGTGAGGTATTATAGGAGATGGCAAAGGCATTTAATAAATAAATATTTTCTAATCACTACTGATTCTGAAGATCTATTTATATTGAGGGGGGCAGTTATTTTATTCAAGGAAAGATAGTTCCATGTCCCCTCACCCCTGAATGCTTTATTCCAGGCACTGGCGTTGCTAGGGCGTGGGGGGGGCGGGCCACCAGGGGTGACACGCTGGGAGAGGGTGACGCGCCAGGAGGAGTGATGGCCCCGTTGGGGATGACATGCTGCTTGCCGTCTTCTTCGGCGGCTCGGCCGCTTCTAACAAGGCCGAAAGCGGCGTTCTTCACACATGTGCACAATACCGCTTGAAGCCATGCCCTCAGAAGCGCCGAACGAAGACCCAATCACGTATTCATTTGGCCCTTCTGAGGGCAAGGCATCAAGCAGCGTGCGCATGCACGAAGAACGCTGCTTTTGGCCTAGTTAGAAGCGGCCGAACCGCTGAAGAAGATGGCGAGTATTTCGTTATGGGGGTGACGCGGCAGTGGGGGGGTGAGGGGGGCGCCACGTAGGTGGGGGGTTGAGGGGGGTGATACGGCAATGGGGGGGTGATGAGCCAACGCGGTCAACCTCCTGTTGGGGGTGATGCGCCACCTAGGGATTCCAGGGATGTCAAACATAAAGCCTGCAGGCCACATATGACCCTTGGACACTCTTTATTTGGCCCATGTGATAATTGGGTTCTGCCAGCACTGCCTTTTCAACTGTGCCACTTCTGTTGAGGTTCCGGGAGGGAGAGATGGAAAAAGGCCTCAGAAGGCAAGGAATGCTATGGGGGAAGGGGCAGACCAAGAGGGGTGAGAGAGGGAGATGCTGCTGAGGCACTGGCAGAGTGCAATTATCACATGGACTGCCCTTTTAGCAGCACTGCTTCTGCCGGGGCATCACCTCGCAGAGCTCCTCAGCTGCTGAGCTGCAAACGTGGCAGAAGTGGCGCTGCTGAAAGAGTGGCCCGCACGATAATTGAGCTCTCCTATATCTTGAAAATATGACGAAGATTTGCATATTTTCTCTTGTGTCATTTGCAGCTAATGAGTTCCTGCATGAGAACAAAGTGCTTATTTCTGGCCATCATCTGCTTAATGACATCATTTCATGCTTCATGATGTCATTTCCGGCCCTTAGCAGGTGCTGTGACTACCGTCAGCCCACTGTATGAAATGAGTTTAACACTCCTGCTTTATATCATGTAGAGGGGCTTCGGGTTGTGTAGAGAACTGGTGCAGGAGGAGCTTCTTAAGACTGTAGTCATTTCTGCTCAAAATCCTTCCATGCAGCTTTCCCCCTCATGAGGTAAAATGTACATCCCCCTTGAAATCTTACCTCTGAGGGAGAAATAAATTAAATGGGGCCTCCATGACAGACATGCAGTGGTTCCTTGGCAAATAAGTCAGTATGGAAAGAGTTTGCTCAAGGTTGCAAATCTGAAACTATTAGCCTAAAATCCAAAAGGATGACAGAAACTTGGTCTTGTTTTGTAACTATCAGTAGACCAAATCCCGCTGTGTAGGCAAGTCTGTCAGTAACAGTGTTATGTGTTCGAAAGAGACATTTCTTTTAAAGAAAACACTCATTTTGTGACAACTTTTGAGCCCTCCCTTGTAAGAGCCGTTCAAATGACATAAAAGATCAAATAAGGCAAAAAAAATTTCTTGGTGAAATGTTGCTTTCACAGTTGCTGGGAGTTTTCGTTTAGCCCGCCGGTGCACTACAAAGGATGTAAAATATTGATTAAGCTTGAGATTTTTTTTTTCCAAAAAAGAACAGGAATTACAAAGGCAGGGCAACAAGCCAAAGCTCTCTGGTGGAGTTATCAAGCTCCAAGAGAAGAATGCTAAAGGAGGAGAAGCAGTGAAGAGAAGACAGCAAGGATTAACGTCGACACAATAGATTTGGAAGTTGTAGCAAAAAGAGTGATAAAAACCCTTCAAAATAGAGGCTACTATTCAATTTTCTAAAGCCCCGTGCTGATAAAAGGAAACAATTTCTGCATGCTGGGGTTGGAATATCTCTGAGATGCTATTTATTTTCTTTACAATCATGGGGCATTTTTTAAAATTAATTTTCAGCTTCTGAAATAACTAAGCCTGCACAGTTATTTAAAGGCATCAGCATAATGTTTTTTTAAAAGACTGTTGGAAAGAGCTGGTTGGCTCATGGGAAGCTGCTCCATGGGAAGCTGCCTTATCCTGAGGCAGACCACTGGCTCATCTTGCTCAGTCTTGTTGACACTGAATGGCAATAATTCTCCTGGGTTTCAGACAGAAACCTGTCTCTTGCCTAGAGATGCCAATGACTGAACTTGGGCCCTTCTGCATGCAAAGCATCTGCTCAGCCACTGAGCTTCAACTCCTTTCCAAAGAGCTGAATTCTTCATATATCGAGCACCTGAATTCTTTATGTTTCAGGGCATGTAGGTGTGCTATTTATGCTCCATTGTTTTTCCACCTTTCATGAAGGCAGCAAAGTCCCTTTTAGATCACTTCACAAAGGAGGTGTGGCCTGCAGGTTTGAGCCAGTGCCCTGCCTGAAGAAGCTAAGCAGGGTCAACCTCGGCTCTCACTTGGATGGGAGACGGAAGCTGCTGATGGACCTCACAAAGATACTGAGAAGGCACCGTGAGAGAGTCAGCTAGAGAGATAACATCTTGACAACCGTCCGAGGGTGAACTGCGGTGAACTGTGAAGCTTGGAAGTGTGGAGCACAAGCCAGAAGGAGGGCTGTACTCGGAAGGAAAAACATCTCGAGTATGGAAGGTTCTATATATGAATAGAACAATATTGTAAAGACCCTTATCGGGTCTAAGATAGCCTGCCTATGTAAACCGCCTTGAAGAAATTTGATGAGAAATTTGATGATGAGAAAGGTGGTATAGAAATACAGTAAATAAATAAATAAATAAATAAATAAATAAATAAATAAATAAATAAATAAGAGCTGCTCTGCTGATCAGATCAAGTTTCATCTAGTCCAGCATTCTATGTTAATAGCAGACAATCAGATACCTTGGGGATTCACAAACAGGATATGAAGGTGATGGCCGGACCCTCTTGTTGTCTCCAGCTTCTCATATATGAGTTATGGAGGCCCTGTTCATGCAGGTTCAGTTTAGCCAACCGGCGCCCCTGACTGATCTGGCCTCCCTGGATTTTCTAAACCCTTTATCAAGGCCATCTAATAGACTAGAGTTTTCATCTCCATATTTGTGACCGTTAACACCATAAGTTGATTTTGTGTTGTGAGAAGTATTGTCCAGAACATGCTTCATATAATATGAAGCATCATATATCCACTTCATTGGGTGCTCCAGAACGTTTAGTATTATGGTTGTTGTTATTCAGTCGTTAAGTCATGTCTGACCCTTCATGATCCTATGAACCATATCCCGCCAGGCCTTCCTGTCCTCCACTATCTTCCTGAGTTCGCTCATTTTCATGTTCGTTGCATCGGTGATGCTGTCTAACCATCTCATCCTTTGCCTTCCCCTTCTCCTTTTGCCTTCAGTCTTCAAAACTATATTATACAGTAGTAAAGGGAGGCTATTTCTTCTATCCCCACATCATTCACACCATTAAAGCCTCCATGATGTCCTCACTCTGTCATACTTCTTCTAAGTGAAATGTCTCAAACATTCACACATACATGGATATCACCTGATCTCTTGATTGCTCATAGCTTAATGTGAAGGAACTGACTCCATTCAATAACATTCTGTTGGAGGTGTTGTGGAGTGATAGAAAAATAAATTCCTTCTGGTGTTAACTGGTGATGGCTCATTCATACATGAATCATGCCTTGATGCTGCAGTCATCAAGGGACAAACTAAACATGCAAATGTGAAGCAGCCTCTGATATTGTTTGCCTTGAAAGAATTCTAAACGAACTTAAGCTGCACTGACTTCGGAGCATGCCCCATTAGATTCAATAGGACATCTTCTGAGAAAACATGTGTAGAATTGGCCTGTTACCTGAAAATGGTCCACTGAAATCAACGTGAGTTACACCTGAAAAAACATGGCTAGCATTATCCTGTTTGGTGAGACCCTATCCCTATATCCCAACTCAGATTCTTCCCTTTCCCATCCTTACAAAAGTACTGTATTTATTGGCGTATAAGACACACTTTTTTGTCTAAATTTGTGACCCAAAATAGTAGGGTGCGTCTTATACGCCAATACTAAAAAATCCCTCTTCCCCCCCCCGCCCATTTTAAAGCATTTTTGGGCTTACCACGTTTTTTCCAGAGCCGGAGAGCTCCCTTGTGCTTTCTTCCCTGACTAATCTATCCTATCTACAGCTGTTTGTCGGGTTTAATTTATGCACGTGCATGAGTTGAGCTTCTCAGCAGCCAGCAGAGGGCGCTGTGCTCAGTTCAGTTCAGCTGAGCTGCAGAGGACCTGCTCTTCCCAGAGCTTGGGTAAGCTTCTGAACTGGGCCTAGTTGGGAGGCTTTGGAAACTGTGCAGAGGTGGGGTGGGGGAAAAGAGTTGAGTCTGGGGTTTTCGTATTTTGGATTTATGTTGTTTAAGAGTTGGTAAGAGTTGAGTCTGGGGGTTTTGTATTTGGGATTTATGTTAAGAGTTGGTAAGAGTTGAGTCTGGGGGTGGTAAGGTGGTAAGAGTTGAGTCTGGGTTTTTTTGTACTTTTATGTTTTTTACTTTGGAAACTGCATGGGTGGGGTGGGGGAAAAGAGTGGAGTCTGGGGTTTTTGTATTTGGGATTTATGTTGTTTACTTTGGAAACTGTGCATGGGTGGGTTGGGGGAAAAAGAGTTGAGTCTGGGGTTTTTTTGTACTTGGGATTTATGTTCTGGTGCATTTTGTTCATGTGTCTTATTGCTGTGTGTTTTAAAAGAGATCCTGGTATTTTTGTGCAATTTATGTAAATTAGCTAATTAAGCAGCCAAGCGATAAGTGGCCAAGTGGCCCAAAAATGCTTTAAATGTTTTTTTCTTGAAACCCAGGGCCAAAAGGAAGGTGTGTCTTATACGCCGGTGCGTATTATACGCCGATAAATACGGGTAACTTGCCAGTAGCCCTAACACCTGGAAAGTCTCCTCCACTGCTGCATATGCAGTTAACGTTTCCTCCTCAAATTTATCAAAGATGAAAGAAGACTGAAATCAATCAGCTGTCATTATGTTTTTCACTCTATTTGATAACTTGTAAGGATGAGGACTGTATTATCCTTCAACGGTTCAGAACATAGGTGAATCATGGCGGAGTGCAGATATTGGGGTGTCACATTAGGAGGGGAGGGACAAAGATTTCAGTAGTATGGTGGGGCAAGTGTTTTTTTTTTTGGCAAGTTTTAAACACTTAATTTTGGATATATTCACGTTTAAATTGCAATGGGGTAGTGCATTTTAAAAACATTTGTTGCATTTATATTATATCTCATAATAGTCATCTTATCAGCTCGGGTCAAACACCTTTTTATTTTATTTTTTAAGCAAAGAGATGTGTACCTCTCACATACACACATAGTCCCCAGGCCCATGTAATTGTTTATAAAAAACGTTACTTGGTGTGTCCAGCCAGTGAGTTAGCCAGAGATATAAGTGTTCCCGAAAAATAAAAATATGTGATCTGAAACACAGGGGGGCATATTTCACCCCCCCCTTCACTGTAAAAGACCCTCTAGGTAACTGTTGGCACAATCCTGTCCAGATCTTCGACCGGAGATCTAGGTCGTCTCAAAAGTGCCGTAAAGCACTTTTGCAGCACCTAGCAAGTAGGCGGCGCCGGCACCACTTCCCCCACCCTAGCTTCTGAGGAGCAATCACTAGGGAAAGTGAGTTCCCCACCAGGTGGAGGTACGGGGAGGGTGGATTGGGGTCATTCTGGGAGGGGGGATTGGTCGGCTGGGCCTGGGAAGGGGGAGGGATTGGTAGCGGCGTATTTGCCGAGATCCTATCCCCCTTCCCAGGCCTGCTCGCCCTTATACCACCCGCTTAAATGTGCACCTGCAAAATAGCTGGCGTACATTCGAGTAGACCCATCAGGGCAGCTGGGGCAGGCTGGCATGAACATCCCCTTACCCCGAGGAGTCCTCTAGCTGCGCTGGTGCTGGGTCCTATCTGACTAAGATGTGGTGCGGACTCTATGTCCGCTCCACAGCCTAGCTAGACAGGACTGAGCTGCCCATTTTCTAGATGTATGAGAGTAGGGCACCAATTGTTTCCTTCTTGCCAATCACTGTTGAAAACAAAATGGCTAGGTATCTTCAGTCTATAGAAGCCTTAACAAATATAATATGGAAAGCAAATATGTGTAACCACTGTAAACCAAAACTGACAACAGGAGTGGTCTCCAACTGAAGGAATTTGCATGGCCAACAGTGCAGTGCTTTAAGACAACTGCAGGTCTTGCATGACACTCTGCCACACTGCTATGCATTGCTTGCCCCCAATGCAATTAGACTGCTAATAACAAAGTTCTATTGGCTCAACATTGTTGTCTCAAAACAAAACATAATCCAGCTCCTAACGTGCAGAACCAAGAACTATTTGCCAAGATAGCTCCAGTGTGGCACACAACTGTCTTTGGGTAATGGTCATGGGAGATCAGGGAGTGATAGTAGCATGGATTTTGTTGAGCTACAATAACTAACATCACGAGCTTCACAACAGCAGCAATAATGCTGTTCAACACAAATGCAGATGCTGTATTTGGGCATTGTAGGATAACATATGTATCAGCAGACAGGAGATTATCCAGCCAAAGATAAGCACAAGTAACAGCCCAATCCTATCCTTTCCCCCGCCATAGGATGCCAAAACAGGCTGTGCTGTGTGCTATGGTTGGGGAGGGAGGTCATTGAGATGCTTGGGACAGGTAAAGGAAAATATTTTTCCCTATCCACTGTAAGCCTTCCATTTGCTAATGGGTCTCCTTGGACCTGCACCAGCTTTTAAGCTGGTGCAAGTCTGAAGAGAGAAAGGGGACATGGGAGGCAAGGAAGGGGATAGCATCTTGCTGCAGGTCATGCGCATCAGGACACCCCTCCCCCCAATGCGCCTCTTCATGTCCCCTGTCTCTGCCTCATTCCACCCACCCTGCCCTTGCTGGCGTCCCTCCACTCCCATGCAGCGACATTCTCTGCCTGAATTGCTGACAGCTTTTAAAAAAGTATTACTCCTATGATATAGTAGTATATTGGAAGCTTTCCCTGCTAATCATTAGAATGAAAATCATGATTGCCACTGGTGCCTTGCTGACTGTACTGATGGACTCCGGATCTCATGGCTTCAGTGAATGGATTCTTTCATTGTATGATTGCATTTTTACTATGCATCATATATTTTATGGTTTATATAGGGTTTTGGGTATATTTTGCAGAGAAATGTAACTAATGGCGCAATCCTAAACTCTCTGGGCGCCGGTGCTGGAGCCTTAGCACTGGCGCCAGAGGTTGCAAATGCGCCGTAAAGTGTGTTGTGAGACCCTGAGAGGAAGCAGCATGGACAGAAAGGACTGTGCTGTCCTGCCGGTGTTGAATCCAGGCCCCCCGCACGATGGAGCAGGTAATGCCGCTTCATTGCAGCGACTGGCAGTTTGCCCTGGGTAAGCAGCTGGGGGTTTAGCTGGGGTAAGCAGGCAAATGCCCACTTACCCCGAGTAGACCATCAGTCACCTCCATCACCGGATAGGATTCAGTATGGTCTGCACGACCCATGCTGAATCACCTATGCTGGGGGAGGATAGGATTGGGCTTGTAATAAATAAAGAAGTTAGGGGGCGTGAGTGAATGGGTGGATTTGTATCACAATGTAATCTTCCTTTGGGAAGACTCAGTGTAGGGGTTTTAAGGTTCCAAATCAAGATGCAGAGAGATACTGCAATCTGTAAGAGGTTAAAGGGGGGGATAGTTTTATTAGTGGAGAATCAAGTCATACCAATAACATTGTTCTGTGATATGGGATCTAGACACCATGAAGGAACCCCCAGTCAGTTCAGCAAATTAAAGGTGCTGCTTCCTTGCACAATCCCAAAATCCCATAATCAGTAAATCAGAGACTCACAGCCATGCAGTCTTATTGAGTACAGGTGGGCCCCCATATCCACTGATTCGCTATCCACGGTTTCAGTTATCCACGGATCGTGGGGACCCCCCCAGGCTTTTACTTTTTTCCCAGTAAGCTTTGTTTCTTCCTTAAAGAAACAGGAGAAGCAGCCAGGCTGCTTGTTACAGGCAAGTAGAACGAGACTAAGTACTAGAGAGGCTCTGCAAGGTTAACAGAAACCTTGCAAAGCCTCTCTAGGACTTACAGCCCAGTCCAGCCTAACTCAGGCACAGTTGAGGCCCAAGTGTGGCCCAATTGGGGCCCAAACTAGGACCGAGTTAGGCTGCAACTGTGCCAGAGTTAGGCTGGAGGCTACAGCAGTGGGCCAGGATCGAGGCAACACTTACCACAGAGGCAGGCAGGCCCCTGTGGGGAGCTGTCAGTCTTGTAGAAGCGAAGAGCCCCCTCCTCAGCTCGTCTGTGTGCACCTACCACAGCTGCTGCAGCGGTCGCAGCAGAGGGGCAGCCACAGGCGGGCCTGCAGGCACTGGGCGTGCGACAGGCAGCGGAAGGGCAGAGGTTGTGCCAGTGCCAGCTGCCCCAGGGCACCCTGTGCATTAGCCACCTGCCGCAGGGGGGAGTGCCACTGCCCTCCGACCCACAACAGGTGTTGCCACCCCCATGCCACGTTGAGGCTGCACATGGGATTCATGGGGGGGGGGGAGCGGGGGAGGGGAGGGAGGGAGGGAGGGAGGGGGGAGGGAAAGACACACACACATGGGGGGGACTCACCGTTTCCGCTTGGAGGAGGCCGTGCCGCCCCGAGGAGCTGCTCCAGTGCGTTGCGCCCTCACGGTGCTGCGCCCCCGGCTGGCAGCTGGGCCTGCGGGGGGCTTGACCGCCGGGGGCTTGACTCGTCGGAGCTGCTGGCATCGTCTGGACGGGCTGTGGGCGGGAAAGGCACAGGGCTCAGCCAGGTGGCAGCCACCCCCGCCCCAACCCAGGGTGGTCGGATACATACCGGCAGGCTGGCGGCCTGCGGCCTCTCTGCTGGGCCCCGGCTGGGGCGACCGGGCCCGTCCAGCGGCGGCGCGGGTGCCTGGAGGGAGAAGAAGCACAGGTGAGGCCGGGCATGGGCTGCGGTGACGTCCAGCAGTGGGCCCCTCCCCGCAGCACTCACCACTGAAGACCTCCACGCCAACACCACCGACGACCTCCTCGCGGACAAGTGGCCCCAGAATGGCGGTGGCGCTGCCCCGTGTCGCATGGGCAATGGCGGCATCCACGGACATGGAGCGAGTGCGCACCAAGGTCCGGACCTCATGGTTCAGGGCCCAGTACGACCTCCTGAACCGCTTCATGCAAGACAAGCCCGTGCGCTCCCGGAAGCCCTGGGCACGGAGGGAGCTGGCTATGCCCGCAAAGAAGGCCTTTCGGCGTGCACTCTGCTCTGTGGCCTTGCCTTCTCCGAGAGCCACCTCGGCATTGGCTACTGAGAGGGTGAAGAGAGCCCGCATCTCATCATCCCCCCAGTTGGGCCCACGAGGAGCTGCCCTGGGGGGGCGTCCTCGTCGGGGGGGGCGGCCCCTGTCGCCACCATCCATCGCCAGGGAGTGCACAGGGAGACAGACAGGCAGACGGGCAGACAGGGAGGGGGGCAGGGGGGCAGTGGGTGCTGGGGAGGGGCTGGGGAGGGGCACGACTGGAGAGACACACGACAAGGAAGCGGGCGACAGATACAGAAGAGGGGTCTGCAGAGAGGACAAGGCACATGGGGGGAGCTCCGCAGATGGCGAACGCCACGTATGCAGACGGACCGGACGGGCGTCACCGACGGGCGGACCGGACGGGCGGAAGTGGCAGGCGCGGCGTCGGACGGGGCGGAGTCGAAGGGCGGAAGCGGCATCGGCCAGTGCCCTTCCGACTCCGGACGCCACGCTTGGGCGGAGCGATCGGGCGGAGGGGACGGGCTGCCTGCCTGCCAGGGCTCTGGCTGGAGGGGGTGGGGGGGGTGGCAGACACCACTGCGGGCAGACGCTCAGGGACGGCGTGGAAGGAGGTGGGCAGCAGGTGGCTGTGCAGCGAGGAGCAGAGCAGAGGGAGGCACCAGCAGTGCACGGGAGCTGCTGTTCAACCTTGCCAGCGCCTGACCAACATGGAGCAGGGCCAGCCGCAGCCTCGGGCACAGAGGCGGCAACTGCCGTGGCCGCGTTTGCCATGGCTCCAGCAGTGGCAGCAGGAGCGCCTGCGGCAGTGGCGCATTCGGAGGGAGCGGGCGAGGGAGAGAGAGAGGGCCCAGGCCCAGGAGCAGCCGGCGCTGCACGCACAGGAGCAACAGCGTCGGCGGCAGGAGAGGCAGCTCCGCATGCAGCGCTGGGACCAGCAACGCGCAGAGCGCCGACAGCGGCGCGAGCAGTGGATGCGGGTGCAGCAGCAGCCACGCCACCGGGGGCAGGCGCCGCAGCTGCCACCCCTGCCCCAGCTGCTTGGAGCCGAGGGCCAAGGTGAGTGTGCTTGGACACAGGAGGCCCTGGGTGGGAGGGGTGGGGGAGGGTGACGCCAGTGACCCTCTGGAGGGGGGCTCGGACCCAGCCGCCCTGGCGCCCTGGCACATCCAGCAGCTGCTTCCCTGCGTGGAGGCAGGCATGCCCAGCCAGCCGCCAGGCCCAGCTGGAGGGAGCTGGCCGCCCTGGCCAAGGGGACCACCCACAGGTGGTGACCGAGGCCACTGGCCCAGCTTGCACCGGCTGGGCTGTAACCGCTCCGCGTCCTGTCCACAGGACCCCAGGAGCCCCGACGGCCCAGAGGAGCCATCCTGCCCTGGACTGCGTTCCCACCGTGCCTTCTGAACCATTACGCCGGTCTGCCTCTGATGGTGGCATATGTGTTAGCCCAGCGCCGGAGACGGGTCCAGAGACGGCGGCCGGTGGTGAGGGAGCGTCTGCGCCGGCTGCTGGGCCCCGACATCGACTGCATCCAGGCCTTTCGCCTGGACAGGGGCGCCGTGGCGGAGCTCTGCCACCTCCTGGGCCCGGCTCTCGAGGCCCGGATCCGCTTGCGCCATGCCATACCTGTCCTGCAACGGGTCCTCATCGCCCTGCAGTACCTGGCGACAGGGAGCTTCCTGGGAGGCGTGGCGAGGCAGCTGGGTGTCTCCCGCTCCTCCGCCTGCCGGTGCCTGGATGCATTCGTGGATGCCATGGTCCCCCACGCAGCCGAGTTCATCGTGTTCCCAACCAGTGAGGCAGAGCTGCAGCGGGTCAGGGCCGAGTTCCATGCCATCGCGGGCTTCCCGAATGTGATCTCGGCTGTGGATGCCACGCACATCACCATCCAGGCCCCCCACCGGAATCCAGCCGTGTACCGCAACCGGCATCGCCAGTATTCCATCAATGTCCAGGCCACCTGCGATGCCAGGGCGTTGTTCACCAGTGTCACGGTGCTGTTTCCAGGGAGCGTCCATGATGCCGCCATCTTCGATGCCTCTGCCGTCCGACAACACCTGGCAGAGCTGCCCGAGGGAACCGGCTGGCTTCTAGGTCAGTCGGGGGGGGCCTGGCAGGGGGAGAGGGGTGGGGGGGCCTGGCAGGGGGGAGGGGAGTCGGGGGGGCTGGCAGGGGGGAGGGATGGGGGGAACGAGGCTATGGCAGGGACTGATGCTGCCCCACCGCCCACAGGTGACCGTGGCTACCCCTTGCGCCCGTACCTGATGACACCCTACGCTGCGGACGTCCCAGGGCCCATTGCGCGGTACAATGTCGCTCACCGTGCCACCCGCATTGTCGTGGAGAGAGCTTTTGGGATGCAGAAACTTCGATTCAGATGCCTGCACCTGACCGGGGGGCGCCTGATGCGCACACCCAACAAGGCCGCCAAGCTGTTTGTCGTGTGCGCCATGCTGCACAACCTGTGTATCCGGCGGAACACCCCACTCCTCGATGCTGAGGAGGCGGGGCAGCCCGCCATGGACGTCGAGCCTGCAGAGGCCGAGCCTGCCAGGGGGGCCGGCCAGGACCCACGGGGCGTCGCATTCCGGCAGCA
Source organism: Plestiodon gilberti rubricaudatus (assembly GCA_026170595.1). Taxonomy (NCBI): domain Eukaryota; kingdom Metazoa; phylum Chordata; class Lepidosauria; order Squamata; family Scincidae; genus Plestiodon; species Plestiodon gilberti. The sequence continues at coordinate 128,977,385 of JANXHW010000003.1, read as the reverse complement.
GGTCACAGCCGAGTACTTTGGCCCGTAACGTCCAGGTACGGTTGCAGCCACCATGGGGCCCGTGCCAGCCGCTGACCTGCGCTGCAAGGAACCCCCCCCCCTCACTGTGCCCTACCCGCTTCGTCCCCAGGGACCTCCCACCTCGGCATCTGGACGGTCACGGGCCCCACCCACCACCCAGGCTGCCACCGACGCCACCAGCAGCAGTGCAGGCCCCCCACCCGATGAGCCACGCCCACGGAGGAAGACAACAGAAACAGTGGTGAAAAGTTAAAAGCATGTTTATGTTCGAATCTTTTGTAACGTTGCATTAAAAACAGGTAACAATGGAACAATCGGTTCCGTGGCCTCAACAGTAGGCCTGAACAGGCCCAGGCCCCAACAGGGGGCACAGGGCACCAACAAAGGGACGGGTGGCAGGGGGGGGACGTGACCAGCACTCCACGTGCTACCCCTCATGGAGGGGGCCGGAGCGGCTCGATGCCCAGCCGGGCCAGCAGAGCGGTCAGCCCCGCCAGGATAGTGTCCTGCCTCGCCTCCACCTGGAGCAGGTGGTGCAGGACCGGGGGCACATGGCCATCGCCATCGCCATGGGCCATGGCCGTAACGTGGCGAATGGCCTCCTGCATTTGCCCATGGGTGGCCCACGCTGCACACTCCAGCCTGCGCAGGTGCTGGCGCACTGCTGCCTGCTGCCCCGACGCCTCCTGTCGTCCGAGGTCCACCCGGCGGCCGATGTTCCGTAGGGTGGCCATGACCCTGGGTGCCAACGCCGAGCCTGTGGAATGAAACAGATAGGGTGCGTATGAGGCCTGTGTCCTTGCGGCGCCCTGTTTGGAGGCCACCCACCCACCCGCACACCCCTGGCCCCCGTGGCCTGCTGGGCCCGTCATCTGCTGGAGGTGGCCCCTGTCACAGGCACCATGGCAGGCCGGGACGCAGGCCCCAGTCGGGCCCTCTCCATGGCTGGCCTGACCCCCATCCCATGGCCCGGCCTGGGTCCCGGCACATCCCCCCTGGTCCCGCAACACACCTGCCCAACCGGTCACCACTGTGTGTCTGGCCACAGGGACATGGCTGCTGACCCGGCCCAGGTGCACTATCAAGGCCACAGCACACAGGGCCCCGGGGGGCACCCCCAGCCATCACCTGGCTGGCCGGCAGCCGCCGGGCACCCACCAACTGACAGGCAGGCCGTGCATGGGGCCCTGGCCCTGGTTGCAGCACACCATGCCATCGGATCCCATTGCACTACCAGGGGGTGGGGGGGTGGGAACACTCACAGTGGCACCGGGCCAGGCGCAGTTGGGCCCCATGCCGCCTCGTCTGGGTGGCCTGGTCGTGCGTCACCGGAGGGCCTGATGGTGGTGGTGGTGGTCCTGCTGCCGCCGCCAGCAGCGCCTCCCGTGCAGCTGCAGAGGTCGATGGCACCTCCTCCTCCTCCACCGGAGCGACTCCCTCTGCTGCTGGGTGGTCCTCCTCCTCCTCCACAGCCTCCATGGCCTCCGCTGCCACCGCCACGTCGTCCACTGCAGGCAGGTCCCCCTCCTCCTCCTGCACTTCCTCTGCCCCCTCCGCCACTGCCACCACAGCGGGGGACTGTGGGATGGCAGGGGAGGGGGGCCCAGATGGTGGGGCCACCGCACCTCCCTCTGCCCCTTCCCTGGAGGAGGCGGTCGAGGAGGAGGAGGACGCTGCCCACCGTGCCCGGCGCCGTGGTGGCCGCGTGGCTGGCGCTGCTGCTGTTGCTGCTGCTGCTGCTGCTGCTCGCCGCCGTGGTGGCCGGGTGGCTGCTGCTGCTGCTGCTGCTGCTGCTGCTGCTGCTGCTGCCAGTCGCCGTCCCTCCATCCGGCGTATGGCCACTGCAGAGGAGAACACACATAGGGTCAGCGCCTCCTAGCTCAGCACGCACCCGTACCCCCCCTCCGCCCCAGCCCGCCCCGTCACCTGCCTCATCTGCATCACCACCACCACCACCCTTCCCCAGGGCTGGGCAGGCCCGTGTACATGTCCCGAGGCTGGGAATCCAGCCCCCTCAGTCCACCTACCACCCTAGGACCCCTGGGTGCCTGCGCCACAGCCTGCCATGCCCCCAGCGGCCAGCCACAAGGGGTCTCCGCAGCAGCAGCATCCCACTGCCCACCCAGCTGTCCGGTGCTGCAGGGGGGCCTGGACAGATCAGCAGGCTGCTAGAGATGCCACCACGGCGTTCCAGCCAGCGCCGTGCCCTCATGGCTAGACCCAGGCCTCCCACGTGCGGCCGGAGCAGGCAGTGCAGTAGGCCTGGCATCTGGGCAGGGGGCTGCCTGCAGCATGGCACAGGCCTGCAGACCTCCCTGCCAGCGGTCATGTGAGCGGCAGGCTCCAGGGACAGGTCCTCATGGCGTGCCCTCCACTGTGTGTGCTGGTGTCCTTCCCACCCTCCCTGTGTGAGGGGCAGGCCCATCTCCCAGCCTGGGCAACAGGGCTGTGAGGGGGGGCAGCTGCCAGTCCTCCCTGCGCACACTGGCAGGAGCTCGGTAGCATTTGGGCTGGAACCGTGAGGCTGCCCTGGGGGGATCTGCAGGGTAGCTGGACTGGGCAGCTCTATGGAGAGAGTAGCCCCTGGGTATGGTGGGCAGGCATGGGCCTGGCTGGCCCATGGCCTGTGGGCTGCGACTGTCCAGGGAGCCGGATGGCTGCAGCTGGACCCATGGCTACTCCCCTCCCCCGGCCTGTGCCCAGCCCTGCAGGGCTCTGAACCATGCCAGGATCACCCTCCACAACAGGGCGACTGGCACCGCTGGAATCATGGACCCTGGCTGCAGAGGGCCCAGGTGTTCCTGGAGGGCACACCCTGGCATGCTGCCCCTGACAGGCCAGTCACCCTCCCCCCCCGGGCTCCATGAGGTCTGTGCTGGGAGATCCCCCCCAGGGGTGCCCATGGTCCGCAGGTCCTCACAGGGCACCTGCGTGCCTGGGGGGACCCATTCACGCCCTCCCTGCCATGAGCCCATCCCCAGTACACAGCCTTACCTGAATGATGGCGGCACCGGTAGCGAGGGCGCCCAGCACGCCGCCACAGCCGCAGCATGGTGTCATATAGCAGGGGGGGGTCCCTGCTGGGGCGGCCCTCGTGGCAGTCCCTGTACCCCAGCTCCTCGAAGAAGGCGACCTTGAGGGCCTTCCACCGTCCGCGGCACTGGCCCACAGACCTGTGGAAGCCCCGGCGAGCCAAGGCTGCCGTGACCTCCCCCCAGGCCTCCAAGTTGGGGGCAGTGCTGCTGGACATCAGGGTGGGCAGGTGGGGGCTGTGGGAGATGGCTGCCAGCATGGCTGCCCTCTCCTCTGCAGACCACCGTCGTCTGACGCCTGCTGCGGCAGCCATTTTGCGTCGGAATGACGACCGTTGGCCGCTCGTGACGTCACACGGCCTGCGCCTGTCCGGACCCGTACGGGCACCCGTCGCGGCGGGCGTTCCGCAGCTGCCATTGGCGGGCGCGACGGCTTCCGTAGCGGTCGCCATGGCACCCGTCAGTGTTTGCCTGCCTGAGAGTCACCCCAACTCCCCCCCTGCCCTCTGGGCCTGGAGGGTCCAGCGGCCCCCCTGCTGTGTTCTCCCAGGGAAGGCAGTGGCAGGCCCTGGCTGGGCGTCCTGCAGGGTCTTGTGTGCTGGGGCCTCCCTGTGGGGGGGGCAGTGCTTGTGCAACATTGGGGACTTGTGTGGCCAGGGGCATCTTTATTGTTCTGGAACGGTGGCAGAGATGGCCGGGCGAGGCTGCCAGGGGTTGGCACAGCAGCCTCGCAGACCACAGCAGCAGCAGGCGTGGCCCATGGACCTGGCGATGCGGGCTCTTCCCCTGTGGAACCACGGCCTGCTCCATAGCAAGGGGAGGGACAGCAAGTAGGCAGCCAGGGAGGTGGAGCAGCAGCAGCAGCTGCGGAGGGTTGCAGGGCAGGCTCCCAGACCTCTGGAAGCATCGAGGCAGACGACCGTGGGGCAACCAGACTGCAGGCCCAGGGGTGCTCCCCAGACGGTCAGTGGTAGTGGGCATTCCTGGGGGGATGACCACCTTGGGGGGTGTTCCATGGCAGCTGGTGTGTGGTAGCACTCCCCATTGAAGGAATGCCAGTGTGCCGGTTGCAAAGGCCTGCAGGGAGCGAAATCACACACAGCTGAGTGGTGTGAGACACAGAGCCTGGTCTGCTTCCCTGGGTGTAAGGTGAGCATGATCCTGTAAGGGAAAGGGGTCAAAGAGAGAGACAACAACACAACTTGGGGGTCACAACCATGGCAATCCTAGCAATACTGACCTGTCAGTAGACCCTGTGGAGAAAAGAGGGGGGGGGAACAGCTGGTGTCTACATATGGGTTACAGTTCCACACCCATGGCATTGTGTGCTCACATTAATACAGGCAGCTATGAGACAAGACATTGGTACAGAGACATTTCATGGCAGGCTATGCAGGCAGCTATGAGACACGAGATTGGTATAGAGGCATATCATGGCAGGCATTGCAGGCAGCTATGAGACACGACATTGGTATAGAGGCATATCATGGCAGGCATTGCAGGCAGCTATGAGACACGACATTGGTAGAGAGGCATATCATGGCAGGCATTGCAGGCAGCTATGAGACAAGGCATTGGTAGAGAGGCATATCATGGCAGGCATTGCAGGCAGCTATGAGACAAGGCATTGGTAGAGAGGCATATCATGGCAGGCAGCTATGAGACAAGACATTGGTAGAGAGGCATATCATGGCAGGCATTGCAGGCAGCTATGAGACAAGGCATTGGTAGAGAGGCATATCATGGCAGGCATTGCAGGCAGCTATGAGACAAGGCATTGGTAGAGAGGCATATCATGGCAGGCAGCTATGAGACAAGACATTGGTAAAGAGGCATGTATCCTACCTATATTTCTCTATGCAAAGAGGCAGACGTCAGACCACATGTCAGCACAACCCCTGCACTTACCTGCACTTACCTGCTGGTGTTGTTGCCTGTGGGGGGGGGAGAGGGGCTGGGAGAAAGACATGGGTTAGCAAACACTTGCATGGAGAGAGCTGCCCAGGCACAGGAGTACACAGTTTGGCCACAGGCAGAACAGCCCTCTCTGCCCTAGAGGGGGGCAGAGAGGAGAAGAGAGGTGTTAGAAAAATTTTCAAAGTCCCACTTTGTGGCTGCTGGGGGACAGAACCCCACGCCACGTGCTCAGAGAGAGAGAGAGAGAGAGTGAGTGGAGGGCTGGGGCTGGGCTTTTGTGGGAGAGAGGCTGGGTGGGGCTGGGTGCTGATAGGGTAACTATTTGGGTCCATGTCCAGAGTTTGGCCACACCTGTTCGGTCCCAACTCAGTCCCAACTTGGGCCCAGGGTGTTAGAACTTTTCAGGAGAGGGCTGGTGTAGGTAAGGTAAAATGGCTCCTGTGGGTCTCCTCACATTTGGGTCCACCCTTTTTGCTGGCCCAAATTTTGGGCCTGAGTTGGGCTCGAGGGGGCGTGTCAGGGGGTTGCGAATGTCTGGAACCGGACCAAATTTCGTTCCCGCCCCCGTGACGCCCACGGAACGCCCACTTTTAGTCCGCAGTTGTACCGCAACTGTACCGCGCCCGTCCTGCGCATGCGCACGGCGTCCGTCGTAGGTCCGTCCCAAGTTCGGCACAGTTGCAGTACAATTCGGGTACAATTCAGTCACAACTCGGGCCTAACGCACTTAGGCTGCAATTGTGCCTGAATTGTACCGCAGTTGCCTTAGGCTGGACCGGGCTGTTAGTCTCATTTTACTTGCCTGCAATGGAGGCTGCTTCTCTGTTTGTTTTAAGGAAGAAACAAAGCTTGCTGAAAGAAAAATAAAAGCTGGGGGGGGGGGCAAGCATGCCTGCCTGCAGGGGAGGCAGGGTGGGGGGCCCCTCAGGAAACCATGGAGGGGGTGTTCGCTCTTATCTACGGTTGCATGTATCCACGGAGGGGCCTGGAACATATCCCCGGCGGATATGGGGGCCCACCTGTAATTCTATAGTCACCTCCGTCCTGAACATTGCCTTAATTCTAGTAATGTTTTGAATATGCACATGCCTTTCCTAAGCATGGAAAAGAGCTGGATGAACTCTGAACTGACCCCCTGCAATAAAGTAATAAAAAATTAAAGTGATGGCTACTCCCCTCGATTCTCGGGTCATTTTCTCAATTATGCAGGTGCTAACCTGCTAACCTTCTTTAAAACATGATGCTAACCTTACTTTAAAAGTTGGATCAGCACTGCATGTCAACGATAGTTTTTGGATAAACAGCCCCTCTACCCCCATGATTGAGAAAACTCCCACAGAAGGACAAGAGGGTCCAGGATGGTGCACGGTGAGTGCACATATCTTTTTTCACAGTTAAAGTATTATCCAGACCGTCTCAATACGTTTCATATACACTATCTCAGTAATCTTCACAAGCACTTTGTAAGGTTAGCTAGTACAAATAGTTACAGATCGTGTTACAGATAGGGGCCTAAAGGCCCAGTCTTATCCTTCCCCCCCCCGCACCTCAAACGGGAGCAATGTATCCAGCAGGGGGGGATTTAAATCTCCTTACACCTCTGTAAGCCTCTTGCTCTGCAATCAGTCTTTAGCTGATGCAAGTCTGATGAGAGAGAGGGGGCGGGGAGGCTGCCCAAGGAGGGGACAGGATCTGGCATGCACCATCACTGCTGAATCCACCCCCTCCCACAGCCTTCCTGCCCCTGTTCTGCCCCCTCCCCGCTCAGTTTTGCCTTCTCCCCGCCCCATTCTGCTTCCCCACCCCCAACGTCCTATCTGCCTTGGCGGGTCCAGCATGTTCCTCTGATGGGTGGACGTGTATGGCCCTGCTGGTGCTCTGGCAGTGCGCTACTTCTTGCGCTGTTAGAATGCCTTTTACAGCTTCCGTAAAGGAGGTAATGCTGGTGGAACGCTGGTCCCGCCAGCGCTATGAGCCCATAGGATTGGGCTGTAAGGCCTTTCCGAGATCACCCAGTGAGTGTTTCAGGTCCCAAACTATGTATATGTATGCCTTGTCCCCTTACCTCCCTCCTCTGCCAGATGTATGGCATGCCAGGGGGCGTACTGCAGCTGTTTATTCTCCTACTGCATCAGGAAATGTAAAACTATATGTGCCTTTTAACGTGCTATGTCATGATTCCTTATTAATTTTTTCCCCAAGATCATTTGTATCAGACTTACACCCTCCCCAAAAAAGGTTACTTGAAAAAGGTCAATTGACCGTGCATTGACAAGATTCCACTTGAATGCCTGTGCCATAAAAGTGCCATAGCTCTTGAAAGATACTTCTTTTTAACATCTTATTTATGCATTCATGGTTTATTAATGGCATGGAATCACCGAAGGGTAAAGATATACAAAACGGAAATGAAAACCAAGTGGCTGAAATTTATTTACAAAGTATGTTGTTCCCAGAAATAACCTTAAACAACCTTTGGGTTTATGTGGCGTTATGACTGCACCGGGCTTCTGCTGTCATTTAACACAGAGGATTTAAGATGACATTGTTACTCAGAAATATATGGCCAACCGTTAGCATGTATATCACAGTACTTTGTATTCCACGTGGCCACAGGTCATCTGTGTGAGGAGATAGTGAAATTTATCACAGAAGACCTGCCTGAAGAATCTGGTGAGAGAACGAAACAAGAGTGGTTTGCTCCACACTTCACTGACCTGAAAATACAGCTTAGTCCAACGTCCTATAGCAAAGGTTCTCCCTGTTGCTGGAGTAGGAATTAGTTGCAGTAACAGGTTAATCCCAGGCGTGTCTCCACAGAAGGAAGTCCAGTTGAGTTAAATGGTTCAGTCTCATTGAGTTCATTGAGTTTACTCCCAGGTAAGTCTGTATAGCATTGTAGCCTGACAGCCCGGTCCAGCCCAAGGCAACTGCGGTACAATTCAGGCACAATTGCAGCCCAAGTGCTTTAGGCCCGAGTTGTGCCTGAATTGTGCCTGAGTTGGGCTGCAATTGTGACTGAATTGCAGCCCGGTCCAGCCCAAGGCAACTGCGGTACAATTCAGGCACAATTGCACAATTCAGGCACAATTGCAGCCTAAAAGTGGGTGTGTTGGAGGCGTGTCGGGGGTGTGACGGGGGCAGTTACGAATTTTGGTCCGGTTCCAGACACTGGAGAGCCACTGACACGCCCCCTCGAGCCCAACTCAGGCCCAAAATTTGGGCCAGCAAAAAGGGTGGACCCAAATGTGAGGAGACCCATAGGAGCCATTTTACCTTACCCACACCAACCCTCTCCTGAAAAGTTCTAACACCCTGGGCCGGAGTTGGGCCTGAGTTAGGACCGAACAGGTGTGGTCTAACTCTGGACATGGACCCAAATAGTTATCCTATCAGCACCCAGCCCCACCCAGCCTCTTTCCCACAAAAGCCCAGCCCCAGCCCTCCACTCTCTCTCTCAGCACGTGGCGTGGGGTTCTGTCCCCCAGCAGCCACAAAGTGGGACTTTGAAAACTTTTCTAACACCCCACTTCTCTCTTCTCCTCTCTCCTCTCTGCCCCCCTCTAGGGCAGAGAGGGCTGTTCTGCCTGTGGCCAAACTGTTTACTGCTGTGCCTGGGCAGCTGTCTCCATGCAAGTGTTTGCTAACCCATGTCTTTCTCCCAGCCCCTCTCTCCCCCCCCCATACAGGCAACAACACCAGCAGGTAAGTGCAGGGTTTGTGCTGACATGTGGTCTGACTTCTGCCTCTTTGCATAGAGAAATATAGGTAGGATACATGCCTCTATACCAATGTCTTGTCTCATAGCTGCCTGCATAGCCTGCCATGATATGCCTCTATACCAATGTCTTGTCTCATAGCTGCCTGCATAGCCTGCCATGATATGCCTCTATACCAATGTCTTGTCTCATAGCTGCCTGTATTAATGTGAGCACACAATGCCATGAGTGTGGAACTGTAACCCATATGTAGACACCAGCTGTTCCCCCCCCCCTCTTTTCTCCACAGGGTCTACCGACAGGTCAGTATTGCTAGGATTGCCATGGTTGTGACCCCCAAGTTGTGTTGTTGTCTCTCTCTTTGACCCCTTTCCCTTACAGGATCATGCTCACCGTACACCCAGGGAAGGAGCGCAGACCAGGCTATGTGTCTCACACCACTCAGCTGTGTTTGATTTCTCTCCCTGCAGACCTTTGCAACTGGCACACTGGCTCCTCTTCAATGGCGATTGCTACCACGCAGCAGCTGCCATGGAACACCCCCATGTTGTTCGTCCCCCCAGGAATGCCCACTACCACAAACCGTCCGGGGAGCACCCCTGGGCCTGCAGTCTGGTTGCCCTACGGTCACCTGCCTTGATGCTGCCAGAGAGGTCTGGGAGCCTGCCCTGCAACCCACCTCAGCTGCTGCTGCTGCCCCACCGCCCTGGCTGCCTACTTGCTGTCCCTCCCCTTTCTATGGAGCAGGCCGTGGTTCCACAGGGGAAGAGCCCGCATCTCCAGGTCCATGGGGCTCGCCTGATGCTGCTGCTGTGGTCCTAGAGGCTGCTGTGCCTACCCCTGGCAGCCATGCCCGGCCATCTCTGCCACTGTTCCAGAACAATAAAGATGCCCCTGGAAACACATGTCCCCAATGTTGCACAAGCACTGCCCCACACACCCACACAGGCAGGCCCCAGCACACAAGCCTCTGCATGAATCCCAGCCAGGGTCCGCCACAGCCATCCCTGGGAGAACACAGCAGGGGGGCTGCCGGACCCTCTGGGACCAGAGGGGAGGGGGGAGTTGGGGGGCCTCTCAGGCAGGCAAACACTGACGGGCACTGTGGCGCACGTCCGCCATGTCCGTGAAGAGCCCTTTCAGCAACCGGGGCTCTCACCCACCCTCGGTCCGCCCATCACCGGCGTCCGTGTCCGCCCGTCACCGGCGTCCGTTTCCGCCCTCTGTCCGCCCGTCACCGGCGTCCGTTTCCGCCCATCAACGGCATCCGTGTCCGCCCTCGGTCCGTCTGCATGAGAGGCGCCCGTTCCTGCATTGCCTCCATCTGCGAAGTGCCCCCTGTGCCCCTATCGGTCTCTGCAGACCCCTCTCCCTGTATCCCTCTCCCACCAGCCGTGTTGTCTGTCTGTTTCTGACCCACCCGTGCCCCTCCCCAGCACCCCCTGTCAGTGTGCCTGCCTCCCCTCCCACTCCCTGATGATGGACGCTGGCACCCCCCATGCCGCCAGAGCGCCTGCCGCAAGGTGCCGACGTTGCCCCATCTGGGGGTGTGATGAGCTGCGTGAGCCCTTCCCGCTCGCAGCAGACAAGCCCACGGCATCTCTCGGTCTTGGCCGGGGCACGGAGCAGAAGTCATGCTGGGATGCCTTCTTTGTGAGCATTGCCACGGCCCTTGAGGCCCAGGGCTTCAGGCAGCGCACGGGCATGTCCTGGCGGAGGCGGTTCCAGACCTCATGAGACCCCCCCCTTGTGCGTGCCGTTCCCACCCCCTTCTTCCCTTCTCTCCCCCGCTCACCCCCCCATGACTCCCACGTGCAGCCTCACCGTGGCTTGGGGGTGGCATCGCAGTCTGCAGGAGGGAGGGCAGTCGCACTCCCCCCTGCGGCAGGTGGCTGATGCCCAGGGTGCCCTGGGGCAGCTGGCACTGGCACAACCTCTGCCCTTCAGCTGACTGTCAAACGTGCAGTGCCTGCAGGCCCACCTGTGGCTGCCCATCTGCTGCGACCGCTGCAGCAGCTGTGGTAGGTGCACGCAGACGGGCTGAGGAGGGGGCTCTTCGCTTCCACAAGACTGACAGCTCCCCACAGGAGCCTGCCTGCCTCTGCGGTAAGTTTTGCCACGATCGTGGCCCAATGCTGTTGCCTCCAGCCTAACTCAGGCACAGTTGCAGCCTAACTCGGTCCTAGTTTGGGCCACAATTGGGCCACAATTGGGCCTCAACTGTGCCTGAGTTAGGCTGGACTGAGCCCTTAGGCTCACAACAGAAAAAAAAAAGAAAAAAAGAAAACACTCAAAAAAAGGCCCAGCCTGGTTTGTGAGCTCTGGTCTAATTGCCAGAATGTTATACTGATAGAAGCCAGAAATTTGGCCTGCTTGCTCGGTTTGCTTGGGAAAAGCAGGGGTGTTTTTTTTAGTCAAATAATTCAACAGTAATTTTCACTGTTTGGGCTTGCTTCTTCCTTAAAGTGTGGATATGGTTCTTGAACAGTTTGTTCAAAAGTGGATACAGTGCCACCTGCAGGACACTAGAGGGCAGTGCACAGTCCAGGAGGCAGATGACTCAGAGACTACCTGTCTCATAACATTAGTCTTTTCCTCTTTGATTTGTGGGGGTGTGTCCCTACCTGGCTTCCTTCCACCCACTCTTCTCTCTCTCTCTCTCCTCCTGATCTCCCAAGGCACAAGACCTCTCTCCATGATCTCTGACCAGCCACAGGGAGTACGCCATGCCCTAAGCACGTGCCTGTTAAGCTTAATGGTTAATCCAGGGCTAATGAGACCCTTTCAGGGACTCTACAAGCACACCATACATACGGTAAGTGGCAGCCATTTTCCCAGTTTACTTATCCATCCCTCCATTTTCATTGTTCTCAAACTATATTAAAATAAGCAAACTTAAACATAATTTCTGTTTGACATTTTTCCCAGTACAGGTACTCATCCAATGAAGAGTTTGTTTCTTCCAATATTTTGCAATCAACATGTAAATAGTTGTTAGAAGATTCCGCATTAAATTTTGTTGCTTCTTTATTTAAACCGTTAATATAATTTAAAGCAGGGTTCCCAACCTTCGGAGGCCTGAGTACCCCCTGTCACAGTCCAATTTACTGAAGTACCCCCAGCTAATTAATAGTTACTTAATTAGCTACTTAATTGAATTAATTAATTAGCTTATTAGTTGGTCCCCAGAGTTGTGCATGTGCAGAGTCTTCCTTGCATTACTGAGTAACCATAGCTCACCGCCTCACACTTAGGAACAGGGGATCCTTGGCAACTCGTATGATTTCCAGTTGAGATTTATTTTTGTTCTGATCCAAATGCCTTGATAGCTATTAACCTGAAGTACTACCCTAAAATGTTGTAGGGGTGTGTGTGTGTTCCTGGCAAGCTGTGAGCATGGTTGGTTTGACTGCAAACTCATTAGGAAGCAAACCACTGATAACTCAATTTGTGGGTTTGGGAGTGTTTGAGATGAACAAAGGAAGACATTTGTAAGCAGTTTGAAATTTGGTGAGGAGACAAGGTAAACAGTTGCTTTAAGTGTTTACTTTTATGTTCATCTATGTGCTGGCATCGCACTACGTTCATTTCAAGCGGTTGTGATTCACCAGATGCCCTGCTGGGTTTAAAACTCCAATCACTTAGGTATTTTTGCCCAAAGAAGGCAATGTCACATTCATGAATGATGTTTTATACTGATCGAGGCTCCTCTTTTTGTGCAACAGTACTATACAGTTAAGTTGTGTTGCTGTTGCTTGCAGCTGAAGACAAGCACATCATATGTGAGCAGGAGGCTACGACTGATGTACTCTTCTAGACAGCACCTGCTTCCTTTGTGTTTTGGGATGCCGACTGTCTGTCACTCGCTTAGTACATTCTTAAGAAATACCTTGCTCTGGAATGGAAGCCTGAGGCAAGTTGCACAATGGGCATGAAGATTTGTGGCTCTTTCCACTCTAAGGATGAAATCCCCCATTGCCAACCATATTTATAGTGTTGGGATTCTTGATGCTGTGGTACAGGTACTATTTAATACTGCATCCACAGAGCCAATATAGCAGGGGTGGCCAAACTTGCTTAACACAAGAGCCACATACGATAAACTTCAGATGTGTGAGAGCCGCAAGAGAGATGTTTGAGATCCACAATATTTAAGAAGCATTTAAATTCTTAAGTATATTACTCACCATGAACATTAAACTTATGTTTTAATCCAGTGGACTCTCATTTAATACCTGGTAAATAATTATAACGCTTGAAAGTTTCTTATTTACCTTTTATATTAATTGTGGTGCAAAAAGGAGCTCAGCCAACATATTTTCCAAGAGCCGCACATTATATATCAAAGAGCCACATGTGGCTCATAAGCTGCAGTTTGGCCACCCCTACAATGTAGGCTTTTTGAAAACAGAATTCCCACTACTGTACAGGTGGGCCCCCATATCCACTGATTCGCTATCCATGGTTTCAGTTATCCACGGATCGTGGGGACCCCCCCAGGCTTTTACTTTTTCCCAGTAAGCTTCGTTTCTTCCTTAAAGAAACAGGAGAAGCAGCCTCTGGCTGCTTATTACAGGCAAGTAGAGTGAGACTAAGTACTAGAGAGGCTCTGCAAGGTTAACAGAAACCTTGTAGAGCCTCTCTAGGACTTAGTCTCGTTCTACTTGCCTGCAATGGAGGCTGCTTCTCTGTTTGTTTTAAGGAAGAAACAAAGCTTGCTGAAAGAAAAATAAGAGCTGGGGGGGGGCAAGCATGCCTGCCTGCAGGGGAGGCAGGGTGGGGGGGCCCTCAGGAAACCATGGAGGGGGTGTTCGCTCTTATCCACGGTTTCAAGTATCCACGGAGGGGCCTGGAACATATCCCCAGCGGATATGGGGGCCCACCTGTACATTATTATCAGAGCTAAGTATTGCTATTGGCTTGGATCCTAACTTCTGTGAGCAGACTTCTGTTCACAGAATGGGGGTTTCCTGCCTCCCCCCCTCTCTGGAGCCTCTTGGGGCCTTGAGAGTTGGGATACACACTCATGCAGTATGGGACAGCATGTGGGTATAACAGCATGAGGGTATATATGCAGCAGCGAAGGGGGGATTGGAGAAAATCCTTCCCTTGTGGGAGTGTTTTCTGGGCACACAAGTGAGCAATACATATTGCCAATATATTGTAAAATAAAATTAAGAATTACCGTTCTGGATATGACCAAAGGACCACATACGTTCTCATACATAAAATGGCTTCATAGAAGATGTGTGAATGAGCCGTGATAGTTAAAGATGGAAACTCTGTATTCCAAAGTAGTCTGGCTCTGATTATCCAACACTGAGGATAGCCAACAGCAATGCCTGCCTCCACCATGCTCTGCCTCTGATTGCCCAGAGGCATTTGGCTGACCACAGTTGGAAACAGAACACTGTCAATACGGATACATAATTCAGTCAATATTGACCCATCACTAAGAGCAGAGATTTCTGAGGAATCCTGTCTTGTTTCATTAGAGGATAACCTCAGTTCCTGAAGCCGAAGAGAACAAACTTGGAAAGCAAGAGTGTTTCCATAGTGCTGTCTATATGGTTGTTATCCCAAACTGTTGTTGGTTAGACTCCCCACTTTAATTGGTTAATAGTAACAAACCACATAGAAATTGGACATGATGAGAACCAGGGCTGTCGCCTCATTAAAGAACATGTGCAATGCAACTACAGTTGCAAGAAAAAGTATGTGAACCCCTTGGGATTACGTGGAGTTTTGCATGAATTGGTCATAAAATGTGCTCTGAACTTCATCTAAGTCACAACAATAGAAGAACACAGTCTGCGTAAAATAATACGACACAAAAATTAGATGTTGCCATGATTTAATTGAACGTAACATGTAAACATTCACAGTGCAGGGAGGAAAAAGTATGTGAACCCCTAGCCTTATGACGTCTCCAAGAGCTAATTGGAGCCAGGAGTGAGCCAACCTTGACTCCAATCAGTGTGATGATATTGGATGTGTTGCTGACAGCTGCCCTGCCCTTTAAAAACACACACCTGTTTTGGGTTTACTGGTTTCAAGAAGCACTGTCTGATGTGAACCATGCCTCGTAGAAAAGAGCTCTCAGAAGACCTACGATCAAGAATTGTTGACTTGCATGAAGCTGGAAAGGGTTACAAAAGTATCTCCAAAAGCCTTGATGTTCATGTGTCCATGGTAAGACAGACTGTCTACAAATGGAGAAAGTGTAGCGCTGTTGCTACTCTCCCTAGGCGTGGTCGTCCTGTAAAAATGACTGCAAGAGCACAGCGCAGAATGCTTCATGAGGTAAAGAAGAATCCTAGAGTGTCAGCTAAAGACCTACAGAAATCTCTGGCACATGCTAACATTTTTGTTGACACATCTACAATAAGGAAAACATTAAACAAGAATGGGGTACATGGGAGGACACCAAGGAGGAAGCCATTGCTGTCCAAAAAAAAAAATATTGCAGCACGTTTGAAGTTTGCAAAAGAGCACCTGGATGTTCCACAGCACTACTGGCAAAATATACTGTGGACAGATGAAACCAAAATTGAGTTGTTTGGGAAGAACGCACAACACTATGTGTGGAGAAAAAAAGGCACAGTACACCAACATCAAAACCTCATCCCCACTGTAAAACATGGCGGAGGGAGCATCATGGTTTGGGGCAGCTTTGCTGCCTTAGGGCCTGGACGGATTGTTGTCATTGATGGGAAAATGAATTCCAGAGTTTATCAAGACATTTTGCAGGAAAACGTACGACCATCTGTCCACCAACTGAAGCTCCGCAGAGGATGGGTGATGCAACAGGACAATGACCCAAAGCATACAAGTAATTCAACAAAAAAATGGCTTCAACAGCACAGAATACGCCTTCTGGAGTGGCCCAGTCAGAGTCCTGACCTCAACCCAATTGAAATGCTGTGGCATGACCTTAAGAGAGCGATTCACACCAGACATCCCAAGAATATTGCTACACTGAAACAGTTTTGTGAAGAGGAGTGGTCCAAAATTACTCCAGATCGTTGTGCAGGTCTGATCTGCAACTACAGGAAACGTTTGGTTGAGGTTATTGCTGCCAAAGGAGGGTCAAACAGTTATTAAGTCCAAAGGTTCACATACTTTTTCCTCCCTGCACTGTGAATGTTTACATGTTACGTTCAATTAAACCATGGCAACATCTAATTTTTGTGTCGTATTATTTTATGCAGACTGTGTTCTTCTATTGTTGTGACTTAGATGAAGTTCAGAGCACATCTTATGACCAATTCATGCAAAACTCCACGTTTTCCCAAGGGGTTCACATACTTTTTCTTGCAACTGTATATATGCAAGGCTGACACTCTAGTAAGGGGCTTTAGGATTACAGGCCCCACATCATCACAATCTCGCACACATCTCTCAGAAGTATGTCCAACTGAGCTCAGTAGGGATGACTTCCTAGGAAGCATGCACAGGATCACAGCCTTAGATGAATCATGTGATTTTTCAACTGATTAATTAAAGCAGTGGTTCCCTAACTGGGGCGTCGCGACGCCCCAGCCGGGAACAAAGGGTTGCTATGCCCTTAAGGGGCATGGCAACCCGCGGTGACGTCGACGGCGCGCCCGGGATCGCACCGCCGCCGCCACCGCAACCGGGATCGTCCTTGTTACCTTCATTGGTGGGCAGTGGGTGTCCGACGGGGGTTGTGGGGAGCCTGCGGACCCCTCTGCAGGCCTCCCCAAGCGTCGGAGCAGCGCTCCGATGCGATTGCAACCCACTTCCGGTTTTACGCGAAACCGGAAGTGAGTTGCGATCGCGTCGGAGCAGTGCTCCGACGCTTGGGGAGGCCTGCGGAGGGGTCCGCAGGCTCCCCACAACCCCCACCGGACACCCACTGCCCACCAATGAAGGTAAAAAGGGCGATCCTGGGCGCGGCGGTGGTGGCGGCGGCGCGATCCCGGGCGCGTCATCGCGACCCCTGGGAAGGCCCCGCTGCTACTTAGAGCAGCGGAGGGCCTTCCCAGGAGTTAGGGAACCTCTGAATTAAAGGGTTGAATATATTTGCTAGGTGCAAGGGAGTGTCAACGGGAAACAGGTTATCTTGTTGTCTTGTGCTCCCTGAGGCATCTGGTGGGGCCACTGTGTGATACAGGAAGCTGGACTAGATGGGCTTTTGGCCTGATCCAGCAGGGCTCTTCTTATGTTCTTATGTTCTTATTTGACATAGAAATTAAAAGAGTTTAGAATAAAATGTAGAAATTCCACCTATTTCTATCACTGCATCTCCATGTTGGCAAAAACGAGTTCCAGTTGGATTTTTGCTGTTCTGCATCTCTGGTGGCCTGCCAAGAAAAAAAAAATCAAAGTATTGCAGTCCATGCTTGCTAAGTACTGTACACCATACCTTGCACAAAAACTTTTGTTGTTCTATTTTAAGAGTAGGCTGCACAGAACAACATATAAGACACAGCAGGGTGAGCAGCAGACGAATATGTGATTAAATACATGTAACTGAAATAATAGAGTTGCATATTGTTCCCCGTTTATTTCTCTCCACCCATTTCCCTCCTCTTAATCTTTGCCTCCCTTGTGTGTTGATTTTTTAGATTGTAAGCTGACCAGGACAGGGACCTGGTGGCACCTTTTAAAATGACAGGATCATGGATGACACTAACAGCGCAATCCTATCCAACTTATGCCACCAGTGTAACCAGCGGCACAGCGAGAACGGGAGGCCCCAGAACGGAAAGGGGATTCAAATTCCCTTCAAAAGGGGAATTCAAAGGGGATTTGAATCCCCTTTCCATTCTGGGGCCTCCCGTTCTCGCTGCGCCACTGGTTACACCGGTGGCATAAGTTGGATAGGATTGCGCCCTAAATAAACACATACATACAAAAAGAATTGCACTGTCAGATCAACACACCTAGTTCAACATCCTCTTTCCAACAACCTTCAGAAAGAAGTCTCTTCATGCTCATAAGCAGAGGATGAAGGTGACGGCCATCCCTGGTGTGTATCCCAATATCTTAATATTGCCTCTGATCATGGAAGTTGTAGCTATCATGGTGAATGCCCTTTGATATATACAGGAACATAGGAAGCTACCTTATATAGAGTCAGGCCACAACTACAGTAGTCCAGTTAGCTTAGTATCGTCTACAGTTAGCAGTGACTCTCCAACATTTCAGGCAGGGGCCTTTCCCAGGCCTTCCTAGAGATGCTAGGGACTGAACGTGGGATCTTTTGAATGAAAGTATGTGCTCTATCATTAAGCTACGGTCCCTCCCCACAAGTCTATAGGAGACCTATACTATACAGCCCTATCATCCACTAATTTTTCAACTCCTTTCTAAAAAAGAAAATAATAACCTGTCTACACTGGTGATCATAACTACAGTTTCTGCATAAGAACATTTGATACAATCTGTTGGGGTTTTTTTTATAACACAGTAGATAGAGCTATTTATTTATTTGCTTGCTATATTCATACCTTGCTTTTCAGCTAGGACAGATTCCCAAGTAGCTCAAAATGCAGCAAGTTTCACCAACGATGCTGAGCATTTAAATATTGAGCATTTCTCAGCCCAATCTTCCTGTTATCTCCTGAAGTTGAGCTGATTGGTTTTTGAAATGTTCTCTCTAACTTCTTTCTGACTGAATGGGCCTATACGGATAAAAGCATTCATGAGAATGAGAAATTAAGTCTAAATTAATGAAAAGTTTGTGAAATTACTAGAAGATAAAAAGTGCCCCAAAAGCAATATCATTAAATTGGACATTTTGCGGACTTTGGCACAATTTATTCCCCCTCTCTCACGCCTGACCCCCTAGATGCACACTAGGAAAGGACATTCAGATGGGGTTGTAGTTATCTCTGGGGTGAGGACATATCATCAAGTTAATTATACCAATCATTAGTTTGGCCCAAGGACAATTTTTTTCTCTACTGGGAAAGATGTCAAAAAGCAATTAAAATAAACCTGATAGGAAATATTATTGAATTCATATACTCTGGTCTCTAAGGCAAATTTTGGACATCATATAAGCATTTATAACTTGACTTTCAGAGGTGCATTATGCATAAACGTCTTGTGAGACAATTGTGTGTGTGTGCATATTTGCCAGGGAAAAGGACCCAAGGAGAAGGCAGGATGACCGAGGGGTGTAGCATATAATGGTTAGTGCACACCCACCCCTTCCTGCTCCCTGCTTTCCCTTTACTGGATCAACAGCTGAACAGGGGAGAACCTTGGTAGTTTTTAACTGCTACCACCATCTCAGGCTACAGAGACCAGGCATAGGGGGACCGTCTCAGAAAAACCTCCCTCCCAGGGGAGCACTGAACCCCAGGTGTTCTTATTAAAAATCAAACTCACAGTAGCATCTGCGAGGCGAACAGATGTGAAAAACGACTGAATTACCCATGAACATGGACTAGGCAGGCAAAGAGTCAAACTGTAACGAGTTCATTTAAAAGTCCAAAAGAAAAGGATTAGATGCAATGGAGGGGAAAAGGCAGGTAGTATTGACTACAGCAGGCTGATGGAAAATGCCTGAGCTCAACTGGAAAACACAAGCTGGATTAAATGGATATAGTAATGGTTGGTGGACTGTATTCAACTTGGTGGGTCACAAGTTTTGGCTTATGAATTGGGTTTAGGGAAAGCTTTTTCTTATATGAACTTCCCAGGAAACTGTTTAGCGCTGACATGCTAAAGCTGCTGTATACTGTATCAGCCCGTTGGTCCTAGTACAGTATCATTTTCTCTGATATGGGTAGCAGCTCCCCAAGGACTCCAGGCAGTGCTCTTTCCCAGCCCTCCTCCCTCAGATATATTAATTGAAGATGCCAGGGATTGAGCCTGGGACCGTGTGCATGCAAAGGATACATTGCACCACACACTTATTGTCCTTCCCCATCTTATGGAATGCATAAAATCCATTCTATGAGAGCATGTGTTGCAGGGCCTTTTCTGTGGTGGCACTAGAACAGCTAAACTGAGAGCTGAAATTCTAGAATGGTGAAACTAGGAGGCAGGAAGCCCAGCTGGCTACATCCCTCTTTGTCTTCCATACAGGGTCAAGACTTCTGCGGTTCAATCACAAAGTCTCTGAGAAAAGTGCTTTCTCATACGAACCTGAGGGATTACACAGGAACATTGGAAGCTGCCTGATACTGAGTCAGACCACTAGTCCATCTAGCTTAGTATTGTCAACACTGACTGGCAGTGGCTCTCCAAGCTTTCAGACAGGATTTTTTTTCTCTGTCTTACCTGGAGCTGCTAGTAATTGAACCTAGGACCTTCTCCATGCAAAGCAGATGCTTTTCCACTGAGTTTCTCCACCCCCTCCCTTACTGTTGGTGCTCTTTTATGAGTGTTTAAGAGCCATTCCAGGCAGTCATAAAAAGGGTATGTGAGTTATTCAATGTGGCTATAGCTTTGCATTGGTGATTTTTAAATAAGCCAGCTAATATTCCATCAAACAACAGTAAATATGATTCAGTGTTGTACATACAGCGTGTTTTACAAGTGACTGCCATTTCAAGTTTCACAATTCTACAATGCTTCATTTATAAAGGTTACCGACACCTTCAAGGACACTTAGGGTAGCAAAGGATTCATAACCACATACATGCTCCAGTAGTCATTGATTAAGCAATAAATCCAAACAAAACATGTTATGTCTTACACAAAACTACTCCAAGAGAAGGTCAGAGTTTAGAGCAAAGGCCCACGGTTCCAAGTTGGCTCTATGAGACAAATGAACACAACATATGAAGAAGACTGTGGATGTGACACAATTATTAATACACACAGGTGGAAACGTTTGGAGCAGGAAATGAACCCTAATGACCCCAATCCAGGTAACAGTAGTTTTCTCTAAATCTTATTGAAAGCAATGGGACATAAACTACTTATTCCCCAGGGTAGTTGTCGTGCCTCGTACTGTAGATTCGTAACAGTATTTTCTTCTGCGTATGCTGGCGTGACTGCCTCATAATGTTTCACCAAAGTAGCCCCATTGACTCCAGTGAGAGAAAGGCAAAGTCACTTTGAGGAGTTATAGCCTCTGTAAACAGATTCGTACTTCTGAGGGAGAAAAATGCAACAAACGGATTCAGTGCTTACTTACCCTCAAACACCTGAGTGGCAGTAGAGTGGTAGAGTGCGTTGAGGAACGGCTATAATGTTTGGGGCTCTTCAGTCTAGAAAACAGGCGCCTGAGGGGGTACATGATTGAGACATATAAACTTATGCATGGTATGTATAGAGTGGATAGAGGGAAGTTCTTTTTGGTCTTGCACAACACCAGAACTAGGGGACATCCACTAAAACTGAGTGGCAGGAGAATTAGAACAGACAAAAGAAAATATTTCTTTACCCAGCATGTAATTAACCTGTGGAATTCCTTGCGACAGGATGTGGTGATGGCACCTGGCCTAGATGCCTTTAAAAGGGGTTTGGACAGATTCATGGAGGAAACGTCCATTACAGGTTACAAGCCATGATGGGCATATGCAACCTCTTGGTTTAGTATTAGGCAATTTCTTAATGCCAGGTACAAGGGAGTGGCAACAGGATACAGGTATTTTGTTGTTTTGTGTGCTCCCTGAGGCATCTGGTGGGGCCACTGTGTGATACAGGAAACTGGACTAGATGGGCCTTTCGCCTGATCCAGCAGGGTTCTTCTTATGTTCTTACCTTGGAAGGATGACTTAAAAGAACGTTTTCTTATTTGTAGCAGGCTTACTGATACCAAGCCTGGCTGAGGGGTGCTCCTCCTGCTATTCTCCAGGTAGCCCTGTCCACTCAGTTAACTCCCAACCTCACCACTGCCTCCATCTTTTCTATCTGCTCTCCTGACCTTCTGCTCCCACTCTTCCAACTGCTCTTCTCCCCCTTATAAGGAAAGCTCCGACATTAACATACTCCATCTCCGATTGGCTGACCCTGTCTGACCACGCCTCACTCTCACCCTTATAAGGAAAGCTCCAACATTAGCATACTCCATCTCCGATTGGCTGACCCTGTCTGACAATGCTTCACTCTCCCCCTTATAAGGAAAGCTCCAATATTAGCATACTCCATCTCCGATTGGCTGGCCCTGTCTGACAATGCCTCACTCAACACGATGTCACAAAGGGCTGTTGAGGGTGAGGACTGAGTGTTGTGGGCTTGTGGGCTTTGAGGTTGTTGAGGTTGTTGGAGCTGCAGTAAGTGGTCATCTTTTGATGGTGCTCATCTCTCAAGTGCTTTTTTGACAACAGCTATTGGCTTATTTTACAGTATATTAGTTTAGAATTTGGTTACTTTAGGACTTTTAGTTTTGAATTAGGTTAGTTCAGGACTGTTAATTTAGGATAAGTGTTTCTTGATGCATGAAATACAACCTCTTCTGAATTGAGGTAAGTGGATGTTGACGTTTCCACAGGGCTTACTGGATCAGAGAATGAATGGTCTTCAAACAGTGCCCTGTGACAAATGACAGTGGCACAATAATGACTATTAGAGAAAAAGGAGAGAAAGATGGAGGCAGAGTGGTATAGTGGTTACAGTGTCAAATTTGGCCAGAGAGACCAGATTCAAATCCCCACTTGGCCATGATGTTGCTGGAGGGGGTGCAGCACCGTAAGTGGTGCAAGGCGCTGCACCGTACTTTGCAAACTAGTAAGGCCCCTCCCACTCGCCCCTAGAACCATTCTGGCAGCAATGGCAACACTGGAATATCTGTCATGAAGGTGTTAAAGGCATAGGAAGCCTTCCTGGAAACAAACCAACCACTGAAACCAATCCTATATAGGTGAGTGGGACGGGCCGTACACTGGTTTGCAAGGCGTGCTACAGTGCTTTGACCACTTACAGTGCCGCACCCCCTCCAGCAACGCCACTGACCCTGCCAGGCCCTCACAGGCTCATTCTCAGTTCACGCTGGACTCCCACCATGCCAAGAAGCAGCATAGGGATCCAGAGTCCTGTAATGCTTCTTTGAATGACCCTGATCTAAAGTTAGTAAAGTACAGGTACCTTTCATGGCCCGAAATTACTGCACAATGAGACACATATACGGGTTTAGATGCCATGTAATAAAAGAAAGACTTGTCCTTTACCCGTTCTCCAATACCGCTGACGGATCTCCTTTCAGGCAGCCGTCACAGGCATAAAAAACACATAAAATCCAAGGTTTTTGCAGACCCCAACGTTTCGCTCCGACCTCGGAGCCTCTTCTGGGGGAAACGAAATCACAATCTTCGTTTGCGACATCACAATCTTCGTGATTTCGTTTCCCCCAGAAGAGGCTCCGAGGTCGGAGCGAAACGTTGGGGTCTGCAAAAACCTTGGATTTTATGTGTTTTTTATGCCTGTGACGGCTGCCTGAAAGGAGATCCGTCAGCGGTATTGGAGAACGGGTAAAGGACAAGTCTTTCTTTTATTACATGGCATCTAAACCCGTATATGTGTCTCATTGTACAGGTACCTATTCACTTGGTATAAGACTCAAACATGTTGGACTTGATTGCCACTGGTACCACTGGAGAGTATGATGCAATTCAAAATTGAGCTTCAGCTGATCAACAGCACAATCCACTGCGTGTCTACTCAGAAGTAAATTAATCTAGTCAGTTCAACAGGATTTTATTCCCATGTGTTTAGGACTGTAGCCCAAGAGTCTCATTTTCTTTTGCTTGGGGCTGTAAATTATCTTGTCTGGCCTTTGATTTCAAGTGTCTTCAACCAAAAAGACACTATTAGAGCCCCACTCACAGTATATTTGGTTTCAACTACATCAGTCATATTTTTCACACCGTCCTTTCTCTTTGAAGTATTGCCCTAATTATTGCCCTGAGCAAAACCCCCAAGAAATGTCTCTGGAAAGTCGATTAAGGCATACACGGGGAAGTGACAATCCTCCTTTCCCCCATTCCTTTGAATTCTAGGGCTTGTAAAATCTTTTTCTCTTCACAGATAATAGGAAAAATGTTAATGTCAGTGAAGTATACGCACCATAAATAGTTGAAGCTGGAATCCAAACGCTTCAGCTTTGCTTTTTTGCTTAATTGTCCTTCAGAAGCTGTTTATTGCCTCATCTAGTCTTTCACCACAAGCATTATCTTCTCAATAAATCATCCAGTCTAATCATTAAAAGGCAGATTAGATTCGGCAGGAAGGCTAATGCATTCATCACCTCTGCTTTTATGACATTTGTCTGGCTTTTGAATGGATGTTCCTAAGGATCAGCTCTATGTCTTCATCAGTCCTTGTTTATCTAGCAGGATATATTGTGGGCTGCTCTTGGAATCATATCCGACCTGGATGGGTTCTCCGCTCTCAGTGTTCATAATGGATGATTGAATGGCATGTCGGAATATATCAAGATACTCAAACTAGCACTTATTAAAGTGACGACAAATTTATAAATTATTGCAATTATGGAGACATGCCACAAAATGACTTGTGAGATCTCTGCTCTGCCATTGATTAATTAGCAGCAAAATGCACTTGAATCAGTTGAGTGTAAAGTTGGTAATCTGGTACAATACGAATGGGCATCTCTTTCAACTTCATGTCCGATTCAACACTTCAAATGTTAAGTAGTGGCTGGTGCATTTGAGCTTGGGCAGGATGTCTGGCTTAGTTGGTAAGCGACAGTCTCATTTATGCCTGAAGATCTGAAGGACGGCAGTTCAAGACGGCCGTAGAGCTGCCGGCATGCTGAGCTGATAAGTTTGCAGAGCCTCACTGGAGGAGTGGAACTGCAGCTGCACTTGATTGAGAGTCAAGGTTGCCTGTCAGCTGAAGCGTGGTGAGGTGAACGAGAGAGAGAGAGAGAGAGAGAGAGAGAGAGAGAGAGAGAGAGAGAGAGATCTGGACTGTGAAAGAAATATCTAGAATGAAGGATTCTATGAAAGATTAGAACATTATTGCATTGTAAAAAACCCTTGGGGTTTAGAAAGCCTGCCCATGTAAACCACCTTTGAATTAAAGTCAGAGGAGAAATCCAATGACCAAAGAAAAGACGGTATATAAATACTGGTTTATTATTATTAGGACGGAACCAGGAATAATATACAGGTACATCAAATGCTTGCTCCCCAAAAATGTCAAGAGCAAATGATCCTATTCAGTACTTAAGTAGCACGTTAGAGACTAGGTAAAGGTAAAGGTATCCCCTGACAATTAAGTCCAGTCGTGTCCGACTCTAGGGTGTGGTGCTCATCTCCATTTCAAAGCCGAAGAGCCAGTGTTGTCCGAAGACGCCTCCGTGGTCATGTGGACGGCATGACTCTCCTTGCCGCAGCACGTAGCATGCAGCTGGAACATGGAGCGCTGTTTACCTTCCCGCAAGCGGTACCTATTTATCTACTCGCATTGAAATGCTTTGGAACTGCTAGGTTGGCAGGAGCTGGCCAAGCAACGAGCACTCACCCCGTCATGGGAATCGAACTGCCGACCTTTCGATCGACAGCTTATGGTTCAGCGGTTTAACCCGCTGCGCCACCCGCTGCTTAACATCAGTATTTCATTAATCCTTACAACAATCCTGTAAGGAAGGTCATTATCACAATCTCCGCGTTGGAGATGGGAGCTGAGGCTGGGTATGGCTTGCTTAACGCTTCTTTGTAAGTAAAAAGAAGAATTGGGATTTGAACTGGGGGATTTCAGGTTTGCAGTTCAGGTTTAAACTACTTTTTCCAGATTCATTCAACCAGGCATTATGCGGTTTCACTTTTTTCCTTGATTTTGATTTTCCTAATGAGCTGACCCCCATGGATTTTGAGCTGACTACCATGGATTTTTTTTATTTCCCTTTCCAAAAATGTAAGTTGAACATATACAGCACAATCCTATCTAACTTACACCACCGGTGTAACCCAGCAGTGCAGCGAGAACGGGAGGCCCCCGAACGAAAAGGGAATTCAAATCCCCTTTGAATCCCCCTTTGGAGAGGATTTGAATCCCTTTTCCATTCTGGGGACTCCCATTCTCGCTGCACCGCTGGTTTACACCGGTGGTGTAAGTTGGATAGGATTGCGCTGATAGTCAGCAGCACTCTCTTTACTGAGAGTGGGGAGGAACTGTAGCTTACTGGTAAAGGGCAAGCTATGCATGAGGAAGGTCCCAGGTACAATCCCTGGCATCTCCAGTTAGGGCTGGGGAAACACCAAACTGACACTCTGCTGCTGTCAGTTAATGTAGGCAGAACTGAGCTGGATGGACCACTAGCCTAACTCAGCAGGAGGTGGTTTCCGATGTACATCTGGGAGCACACATAAGAACAATGGGGAAAAGGAAAGTTGAAGTCATCTACCTCCATTCAGTTGTCTTTGAAAAACAACCACATGTTATATTCTTTCCTATTATCATATTCTAATGACAGCTCTACTAAACTCAAACTTGGATAAATCACAACAACGCTCCAGGTCGTCATTAAACTTTATCCTCGAATATGAGAATACAGTACTTTTTCCCCCCTTTTGAACTAGCCATTAAGTTTACATTATTCGGAAGTCAGATGTCTCTCAGCCCAGTTTTAAATTTCAATTCAGCAATATATAGTCCACACAAAAGAAAAGAATAACTTCTGAAGGAAAAAAAAAGAAACATACGTTGTGATCAGTTGGGCTCGTTTACAGGCGGAGATGAGTTATTTGGGAGAATTTAATTGTTGTTCTTTAAAACATATTCTCAAGAGCCTGTCTTCCAACATATGAGTAAGTTCTAGGCAATAATTAAATACGAGCATATTCTCATTTCCACTGGGAGAGTTTCAATTTCAGTTCTTAATAATATCAAAGGTGTACTCCTAGGAATTAATTTTTAAGACTTTATTCTGAGATGACTCCAGGTCAGATGGACAACAGAATCCCCCTAGTTCAAAGTCATGCAAGAGGTGCTGATATAATTTAGATTTGGGAATGATCAGGATTGCTACAATTTGTTTATCCCCATTAAGCGTCCCAACATTTCAATATACCAGACAGTGATTTATTCATTCCCAGCTACTCTAGATCCAAATGGTTTTTCCAACTGCCAGAGACAGAAAACAATCCGCATGTATTGATTGCTTGATGTTATGTAGGCCAATTCTCCATGTGTGTTCTGAAGTTCTATGTCCAAAAACAATCGCTTTGGTTTTGCCATAATTTATGCTCAATGTGAAGTTATTACAAAACTTTCTCAAAGCAGCTACCAATCTTTGCGACTCCACAGGAGTAAAATTAGAAATAAAATAAAATGAAGAAGTGAAGCATCACCTCCAGTAGCAAGCTTAGCCCACAGAGTTGAGCATTACTAAACTTCGGGTTACATTGTTGGAAAGTTACAAACAGTAGTCCCAAGTGATTTTAAAAGTGTATATATTTGGAAAGAATTCAGAGGGAGTAATTGAGCCTTTGAAGCGCTCCATTCTCAACAACTTCAAAAGAGTCTACTTCACAGAATGCAGTTTGGAATAACCCTAGTGGAAACTAACCAATCAAATGCCAAATTACCTGCTTGAAAACAGCCGGCAATGAAGGTTTGCGTGCTGTTTTTCAGGTGTGCAAGAAAAAAAACATCAGTTTGTTCTTCCATTTATTTTTGCTATTAAAAAACGTCATTTATTCGGTTATTTATGCATTAAAACCGTATTTGTTTCATTATTGATTTGCTATTGCTGTATTTCGTTCATTTTGGTCACCCCCATTCACGTTCATTTCCTTTTGATTTCAATGAGAGATCCAGCTGCACATGAGGCAAGGGCTCACAAGAGGCAAGAGGCAATCGTCAGGACTAAAGAGTCTTCAGTGGTGATGAGTTGGATCTTTTTCCCCACAATCCCTTTTCCCTGCATGCAGCCTCTTTAGATCTGCCTGTACAAATCCATGCACATTTTGTGTCTCCGTTGATTAGAACAGTCAGATTTATAGGGGGAACATGTAGGGAAATGGGACTAAAGATCCTCAGTACAGGAGGTTCTTTAACGGTGGGTTGTATTTTGCACCCTGCCAGTCATTTCCCATGTGCAGCTCTTTAAATCTGCCTATAATAATAATAATAATAATAATTAACCAGTATTTATATACTGCCTTTTCTTTGGTCATCGGATTTCTCCTCCGACTTTAATTCAAAGGCGGTTAAGATGGGCAGGGCTTTCTAAACCCCAAGGGTTTTTTACAATGCAATAATGTTCTAATCCTTCTTCATGGATCATTGCCTTGTCGTGGTGAAGGGGCTTGCGTAACTCAATGAAGCCATGAGCTATGCCGTGCAGGGACACCCAAGATGGACAGGTCGTAGCAGAGAGTTCTGACTAAAAGTGATCCACTGGAGAAGGAAATGGCAACCCACTCCAGTAACCTTGCCAAGAAAATCCCATGAACAGTACCAAAAGGCAAAAAGATATGACGCCGGAAGATGAGCCCCTCAGGTCGGAAGGTGTCCAATATGCTACTGAGGAAGAGCGGAGGACTATTCCAAGTAGACCCAGAAAGAATGAAGCAGCTGGGCCAAAGCCAATAGGACGTCCAGCTGTGGATGTGTCTGAGGTTGAAAGGAAAATCCAATGCTGCAAGGAGCAATACTGCTTAGGAACATGGAATGTGAGGTCTATGAATCAAGGCAAGCTGGATGTGGTCAAAAATGAGATGATAAGATTGAACATTGACATCTTGGGAATCAGCGAACTAAAATGGACGGGCATGGGCGATTTTAATTCAGGTGACCATCATATCTACTACTGTGGGCATGAATCCCTTAGAAGAAATGGAGTAGCCCTCATAGTCAATAAAAGAGTGGGAAAGGCAGTACTGGGGTGCAACCTCAAAAACGACAGAATGATTTCAGTTCGAATCCAAGGCAAACCATTCAACATTACAGTAATCCAAGTGTATGCCCCAACCACTGATGCCGAAGAAGATGAAGTTGACCGGTTCTATGAAGACCTACAACACCTTCTAGAACTAGCACCCAAAAAAGATGTCCTTTACATCATAGGAGACTGGAATGCTAAAGTAGGAAATCAAGAAATAAACAGAACAACAGGCAAGTTTGGCCTTGGAGTGCAAAATGAAGCAGGGCAAAGGCTAACGGAGTTCTGTCAAGAGAACACGCTGGTCATAGCAAACACTCTTTTCCAACAACACAAGAGGCGACTCTACACATGGACATCACCAGATGGTCAATACCGAAACCAGATAGATTATGTGCTTTGCAGCCAAAGATGGAGAAGCTCTATACAGTCAGTAAAAACAAGACCTGGAGCTGACTGTGGCTCAGATCATGAGCTTCTTATTGCAAAATTCAGGCTTAAACTGAAGAATGTAGGGAACACCACTAGACCAGTCAGATATGACCTCTACCATATCCCTTATGAGTATACAGTGGAGGTGAAGAATAGATTTAGGGCATTAGACCTGGTAGACAGAGTGCCTGAAGAACTATGGACGGAAGATCGTAACATTGTACAGGCAGCAACTAAAACCATCCCAAAGAAAAAGAAATGCAAGAAAGCAAAGTGGCTGTCAGATGAGGCTTTACAAATAGCTGTGGAAAGAAGGAATGCAAAAAGCAAGGGTGAAAGGGAAAGATATAAACAACTGAATGCAGATTTCCAGAGAATAGCAAGGAGAGATAAGAAGGCCTTCTTAAATGAACAATGCAAGGAAATCGAGGAAAAAAACAGAATGGGGAGGACTAGAGATCTCTTCAAGAAAATTGGAGATATCAAGGGAACGTTTTGTGCAAAGATGGGCATGATAAAGGACAAAAATGGCAGAGACCTAACAGAAGCAGAAGAGATTAAGAAGAGATGGCAAGAATACACAGAAGAACTATACAAGAAAGATCTTAATGTTCCTGATGACCACGCTGGTGTGGTCACTGACCGGGAGCCGGACATCCTAGAGAGTGAAGTCAAGTGGGCCTTAGGTAGCATTACTAACAACAAAGCTAGTGGAGATGATAATATCCTAGCTGAGCTACTTAAAATCCTAAACGATGATGCTGTGAAAGTGCTGCACTCAATATGTCAACAAATTTGGAAAACTCAGCAGTGGCCAAAGGATTGGAAAAGGTCAGTTTACATTCCAATTCCAAAGAAGGGCAGTGCCAAAGAGTGTTCAAACTATCGCACAATTGCACTCATTTCACATGCTTGCAAGGTTATGCTCAAAATCCTACAAGCTAGGCTTCAGCAGTACGTGGACCGAGAACTACCGGACGTACAAGCTGGGTTTCGAAGAGGCAGAGGAACTAGAGATCAAATTGCCAACATGTGCTGGATCATGGAGAAAGCACGAGAGTTCCAAAAAAACACCTACTTCTGCTTCATTGACTACGCAAAAGCCTTTGATTGTGTGAATCACAACAAACTGTGGCAAATTCTTAAAGAGATGGGGGTACCAGACCACCTTACCTGTCTCCTGAGAAACCTGTATGCGGGTCAAGAAGCAACAGTTCGGACCGGCCATGGAACAACCGACTGGTTCCAAATTGGGAAGGGAGTACGGCAAGGCTGTATATTGTCACCCTGCCTATTTAACTTATATGCAGAGTACATTATGAGAAATGCAGGGCTGAATGAATCGCAAGCTGGAATCAAGATTGCCGGGAGAAACATCAACAACCTCAGATATGCAGACGATACCACCCTAATGGCAGAAAGTGAAGAAGAACTAAAGAGCCTCTTGATGAGGGTGAAAGAGGAGAGTGCAAAAGTTGGCTTGAAACTCAACATTACTAAAACTAAGATCATGGCATCTGGTCCCATCAATTCCTGGCAAATAGAAGGGGCAGAAATGGAAGCAGTAACAGATTTTACTTTTCTGGGCTCCAAGATCACTGCAGACGGAGACAGCAGCCATGAAATTAAAAGACGCTTACTCCTTGGAAGGAAAGCTATGGCAAACTTAGACAGCATAATAAAAAGCAGAGATATCACCATGCCAACAAAAGTTCGTATAGTCAGGGCGATGGTGTTCCCAGTAGCAATGTATGGTTGCGAGAGTTGGACCATAAGGAAGGCTGAGGGCCGAAGAATAGATGCTTTTCAACTGTGGTGCTGGAGAAGACTCCTGAGAGTCCCTTGGACTGCTAGGAGATCAAATCAGTCAATTCTAAATGAAATCAACCCTGACTGTTCCCTGGAAGGACAGGTACTAAGGCTGAAACTCAAATATTTTGGCCACCTATTGCGAAGAGAGGACTCTCTGGAGAAGACTCTGATGCTGGGAAAAATTGAAGGCAAAAGGAGAAGGGGAAGGCAAAGGATGAGATGGTTAGACAGCATCACCGATGCAACGAACATGAAAATGAGCGAACTCAGGAAGATAGTGGAGGATAGGAAGGCCTGGCGGGATATGGTTCATGGGGTCACGAAGGGTCGGACACAACTTAATGACTGAACAACAACAACAATGTTCTAATCTTTCGTAGAACCCTTCATTCTAGATGTTGCTTTCACAGTCCAGCTCTCTCTCTCTCTCTCTCTCTCTCTCTCTCTCTCTCTCTCTCTCTGGCGTTCGCCTTACCACGCTTCAGCTGACAGGCAACCTTGACTCTCACTCAAGCGCAGCTGCAGTTTCTCTCCCCCACAGAGGCTCTACAACTTATCAGCTCAGCGTGTCATCAGCTCTCCAACAGACACAGACACTTCCGGCCGTCTCGAACTGCCGTCCTTCAGACCTTCAGGCATGTATGAGACGGTCGCTCTACCAACTGAGCCAGACGTCCTGATAAAAGTCTCCACTGATTTCATTAGGCAGATTTAAAGAGTCTGTCATGGGGAAAGGCAGCCATGGATTAACCATTAAACAAAATAAGCATGTGCTTAGGGCATCAAGGGAAGGGGGGGCACCACAGAGTTTTTCCCTGTGCAGGATTTACCATGGACTGTGGTGCAAAAAACCCCAGTAGTTAACCAAAACAAAGTATGGGTGACTTTAGAAACTGTTTTAATAGTTTCTTTAAATTTCACCCCTAAAGGGGTAAAAAGGGGTTAAAAGTTAAAAGGGGTGTTTTTTATTCGATAGAGGACACCTGTTCTTTGGACTACTTCATGATTCAGTTCTTACCTATGAACTCCCCTAAATAAACACGCTAGATCAGTGATGGCGAACCATTTGGGCTTTGTGTGTCAAAATTTTTGAAAATGCCTAACTTGACTCTGCTGGTGTGTCGCCCCCCCCCACCAATAACTTTTAATAGTACTTTGACTATTGCTAGTTTTAATAGTAATTTTGAATTGAACTGAACTGAAAACTATAGAACACATTGCATTTTATTTAACATCAATTAGTGACTTTTTTGTTGCTGAGTTTTACTAGATGATAATTTGAAAGAGGTCTGCCAAAACCCCTGCCCTAAATGTTCAAGACAAGCCTGTAAAACCTGCGAAAATGTCAAGTGTGTCGGGGCCCTGGGGGAAACACTGCCGTGTCACCCAAATTGACCTCGCGTGTCACCTGTGACACGCGTGTCATAGGTTCGCCATCACGCTGCTAGACAGAGGCTTGAATAAAGGGTCACTATTAAATTCTAATGTATAAAATCTGCAGTGGGGAAAAAACTATAACATCCCCCAGCGTGCGGGCACTAGGCGATGGAAAAACGGTGCTGCCCGTATATTCCCCCTGCTACCCACGGGCGTGACACTCTGACTCCAAGCTCTGCCCATTCATAGAATGGGAAAGCTGACCACAGTCAACCCTGAAGGGAATGAGGCAGCTGAGCAGCGCAGACTCCTCCTAGGCAAGCCATGTGGTGGTCGTTGCTTACCCAGCCAAAAGGGCTTGCCAGCCAGCATCACCGACCTGGGTAAGTATCGTCTAAGTGGTCCTGGCTCACCCCTTGACCTTGCTACCTCAGAATGCATCTCTACCTACCCATCCTGCATGCAACCTGCCACACGGAGGGCTTAGCCTAGCGCTTGACCCCAACTGCCCCAAAACCTGGCCAGAAGGATCAAATGTCCCTGCTGCAGGTCCCTGAGGAAAATGTCAGCACCAGCCATGGAGAGGTGGATGCCATTGCGCCTAAACAGGGCTGGTGAAGTATAAACAATATCAGGGTGAGCGATAGTCGCTCCACCCTGTGCATTGAAGACCTTCCTCATTTAAATGTTCGCCTTGAGCTGAGCAATGTCAACATGGCGTGGGTGAAATACCTTCCGCCGAGCCCGTAAATGGGACGGGGATGTGGCGGCCAACATCCCCATCCCCTCCCGGGCCATCTCGGACAACCGCTGCCCTCCCTCGACGCCTGGCCTACCCTTACACCCGCTGGCGGGAGTCTTACCTTCTCCGGTGGCGGCTGGGTCGCTTCAGTGGTGGAGTGAGGGCTGCCGGCCTCCGTGCCAGAGGCCCTTACTCTAGAGTTGTCGCAAACGTGCTTTACGGCACGTATGCGACAGGTTAGACTGGCATAGCACACGCTCCGCCAGTCTAAAGTTAGTATGGATTGTGTTGTCACTCTATTGCTTTTTAAGTTGGTATGGCCATTGAGTTTCTAAATGTTAATGGGGAGATGGTGCCTCACACAATTGTCCCCATCACAGAACATGGAGCCTGCCTGTTTCGGTCCCTCTCCTATCTCATGTATGACACTCACCTAATGGGGCTAGGGAGGTGCGTGAGCTAATCGTGAGGCACGTGGTGGACAACTGGGAGGAGTTCTCTATCATGTTCCACGACAGCGAGGGGGACAATTATCATTCAATGGAACCATGATTTTTAGTAAATGTAGGGCGTTGTCTTACATGGGGTAGTTGTGCTACATTTAATTGGTTCATTGAAATCAACGGAACCAATTTAATTGGTTCATTGAAATCTCTATCTCCAATATAGACACAATGGATTTAAAGTATTTACATCCCGTAGCGAAGCACGGGCATCACGCTAGTTATATATAAATGTCTTGATCTTAGAGTACCTATATTTTTGCCTCAAGCAAAATTCAAAGCTCTTCCTAAAGTAAATGAATTGTGAAGCAAGCCAAAGAGGTTTTATGAGGCTAGCAGAATTTTTCCACTGGTTTTGAAAATCCTGATTTTTATCAGGAAGCCACCGAAAGCCATTTAGTCAGTAAAAAATGGCTTTACTGCTATTCTGCAAGGATGTTTAACCTCTGGTACAAATTGGGGTTCTTTCTTAGCAATGACCTCCATGTCAGATCTTCTGGCTCTCTATAGCTTTGTACAATTGTCAGGACTTTTCCGGCATCGCTATTGAATACAATGGGAACCAGCCTGAGCTCTTAAGCCAGCTAATTTCAATAAGCATGCATGACTGAATATACCATTTTATTACTATGTAATATTTTCTGCCTAGTGGCATTTAACTTGCAGCCAAACCATTAAAGTTTCCAGATTTAATCTGCTTGTCAGTGTGCTTTATGTTAGGTTAGTTTGCACTGCAAGCTTCGATAAGGATTAGGGATAGCTTTCATTAGCTGTTCCCTATGTACAGTAAATTCCCATTTTATTAACACTGTGTAAAACAACAGTGGTGAAAGGACTCCATGAACGTGACATGAATTGCATGTGCATGCATGCACGCGCGCGCACACACACAGAGTAAAAATGAAATATGTCAGTGTTCATATCTGATACATATTTTATCTGGAAGGGCTGGGATGGATTCTGCCAGATGTACATATAAGTCTGAATTGGTCATTTTGGCTTTACCAGAATGTGTGGCAGTATATATTCCCATCTGAAAGCTTTCAAGTAAAAGTATATTCTTGAATGGACAACTGTGCAGAGAGGACTTGTATATAGAGACAGTTTGGTGAAGTGGTTAGGTAAGTTGAGCCTTCAAGTCTCAAGTCTTAATCCTACCTACTCCAGTAACTGCGCAATCCTAGTGCTGTGGTGGGCGGCGGAACGGGTGTTCCACCACCTGAAGCCGGGACGATTCGTGAGCAGGGAAGGCTGGCGCAAGGCCGGCCTCCCCAGCTCCGTCAACGGAGCCCTCACCCGCCTGCCGCCAGACCCAGATAAGGATTCAGCCGACGGGGGGGGGGGGTCGGAAGGGGAGGGAGGGCGGCCATAGGCCCAGCCGGCACGGGAGGGGGCGGGGGATGGCCTTGGCTGAATTCTGACCCCCACCGCGTGGCTGGGCCGTTACACGGCCTCCTCCTACTTCCGCCAGTGAATTTGCTGGTGGAAATCCGAGGAGGCCGATCGACCCCAGCACCATTTACACTTGGGAAGGGGACGAGCGTCCCCTTCCCCGAGTAGACTTTCCGCTGGGCGGGAGCCTGCCCGCAGCGGAGCACAGGATCCAGCAGGTGGCCTGGGCCACCCGGCAGATCCTTAGGCAGGATTGGGCTATAACTCAGTAAATGGCCTTAGGCAACCCCAGCCTCCAAACTGGAATGTTAAACTAACATTGTTGAACCTTACAGAGCTTTTGTCAAGATTATTGTGATATTATGACCCCATCCAGCCAGAGGCGTTGCTGGAGGGGGGACGGTACTGTTCCACTCCCAATTTACTCCCCGGTACGAGGTGGCCGCGCCCTCTCGCCGTTGGAGCCATTCTGTGCGATGAAGGCAACGGGCAGGGAGTTGCCTTCGCCGCAACGGCTGCACGGAATGGCTCCAACGGCAAGGGGGCGTGGTCACCTCGTACCGGGGAGTAAATGGGGAGTGGAACGGTACGGAACATACAGTACCGGCTCGGGTCCAGGGTATTTGAGGGACCGCCTCCTTCCCTACAGTCTGACCTGCACTCTGAGGTCATCAGGGGCCCCCTGTTAACCTTGCCGCAATTGACAGAGGTGAGGGGGATGGCGGCATGTAATAGGGCCTTCTCGGCAGTGGCGCCCCAATTATGGAATTCCCTCCCCCTGGAATTAAGAACGGCTCCCTCTTTAGAGACCTTTCGGCGGGGCCTTAAGACGTTTTTATTTAAGTTAGCATTCGATGTCTGACATGGTGGGCTGTCTTTTTAACAAATGGCTTTTAACAAATGTAAATATAGGTGACCCACTGGGGTTCTTTGTTTTAATTGTTTTAATTATTTGTTCTTAATTATTTTAATGTATATATGTATTTTAATGTTTTATTGTAAGCCACCTTGAGTGCCATTGCTGGGAGCAGAGGCGTCGCTGTGGTGTGGCGAAGCGTGTGGGGGCCCCCAGGTGACGCGCGCACACGCCGCGCAGAAAGGTGATGCGCGCACACACGCACGTCGCCTCCCCTGCGTGCATCTGCGCGTGCGTCGCCTGGGGGCCCTTCCACCCGCCAGGCCGGGCCGGCGCCCCCTCGATTGGGAGAGCCGGCTTGGGGACGTCTTCCCTGGCCGGCTGCCCGGGGCCTTCTGAGGAAGGCCCGCTGCGCGAACGTTATTTCTAACGTTCGTTTGCGCATGGGCAGACCGTTCCTGAGGGAAAAGCCCTATGGCCGCGCCGAGGATTAATAAAGGGTGTGTGTCCAGGGGGAGGCGTCACTAGGGTGATGCGCCCGCCCTGGGGCAGCGCGCACCCTAGTGACGTCTCTGGCTGGGAGAAAGGCGGGATATAAATTCTTTAAATAAATAAATAGATAAATAGATAAATAAATAAATAAATAAACGTGTGTAGAGCTTAGTTCTCACTGAGTAGGAAAACCTCTTGGGGGGCTGTTCTACTTCAAGCTGCAGGTGAGGATCTGCATAACTACAAAAAAGGTCTATATATACAGCAAATTGCCCAATCCTATCCCCCACCATTGATGCCAATGCAGATACACTGGTGGAACGCACACTGCATCCAATAGTGGTCGGCCGCCACCTGTGGAACCTGGCTGGCTGCATCCGAGCCGAGCAGGACTCTTGCTCCCGTTGAAGCCGCTGCAGCCGCTTTAAAGTACAAAAAGGCACCTTTTTCCCAGCACCACCATCTTGCATTTCATGAAATTTCGCGAGATCCAAGATGGCGGCGCCCAAATCTCGTGAGGGCACACGCGGTAGCAGATTTGATTGTATTTCAATGCTGGTTGATATCTGGAGAAGTGGACCAACTCCTACTTGACTTGCTAATCCAAGCAATATGCTACTGGGACAACAGGTTACACATCAGCATCTGATATGGGCATCCAATACACTTTTGCAGGGCCAAATACCTAGTTAAGTCTGGAGCTGACCACAAAATCAAAGAATGTAGTTTAGTAATCTAAAGCAGATACGGAAGGTTGGTTTGCAATCACTGCCAATTCTAATGGTGATCAATTAGAGCTGAGCCAAAGAGAATGAAAATATCTGGGAAAATTATGAAAAATGTTTTCTTGGCATTGGTGGAGAATAACAGGCAAATAATACAATAGGTAAACAGTGGAAACAAACCTCAAGCCAATGTGTATATCAATACACCAAAAATGATTGAGGAATATAATCAAGTATAGTAATTCACAGTTCCATGTACTGCAGATAAAAATGCTCACAGTAATCTTGATTTTTTTTTTTCCATTGTACATCTAGAATAAATCCTGGCACATAATTATTTTTGCAACCAGGGTCCAAGCCTCCTCACCAAGAATCTTGTTTTGCTGAAGAAGAGAAGAGAGTTGGGACTAGGGGGCCAAAGCCCTACCCCTCACATTGACCCAAAGGGTTCTCATCTACCATAGTCTACCTGCTATTAGTAAGGAAGCTGCCTTATACCAAGTCAGATCATTGGCTCATCTAGGAGGGTCAATAGTGGCTCTTGGCTCTTCAGAGTTTCAGTGAGGTGGTCTTCCCCAGCCCTACCTGGAGATGCCAGGGATTGGACCTGGGACCTTCTGCATACCAAACATGGGTTCTACCATGAAGCTACAGCTTCTCGCAAAATGCTTTCTAGATTTACAGCCCAATCTTAACCAAATCCCCCCCTCACCTATGCAGTCAGGAACTTGTTCCCTTAAGGCTGATCTACACCTACCCCTGTTGCGTTGCACTTGTGTTGGGAGGCGCGTGAGCATAGGGGACAGGATGCCCCGCCTGAAACACTGCCCGGGCTCCACCAGTTTCTTCAATGCAAATAGTCTCTCTTGATTGTCCCACCTTCTAATAAAGCTCAGCGCTGATTGGCTGAAACACAAGTGTGCTCCGATTGGCTGAAAACACCCCTCTCATCCCATTGGTCAAACAATTAGCTCCACGTCCCACCCTCTCAAAATCATGAGCATGGTCCACGGCCGATCGCAAAGCTCTCCCGCGTTCTATGGCGATCGTCTAAAAAGGCAGCCGCATATGCCGCACGCGCACGGAGAAGTGCGGTGTAGATCAGCCTTTATCCTGGGGCAAGCCTCCGCAGCCCAAATGGGTCTTCTTGACACCTAATAAAGTAAGGTAGAGGGAAGGGGAGAAAGGGGATAGGATCCTGGTGCACGTCGGTACCACCTGGATCCACCCCCTTCCTTCCCCATTCTGCCTCCTGCCTGCACCCTCCCCACCGACACTCCCTCATTCCTCCCCTCCATGCCACATTCCTCCTGCCCCCCCCCCCACTGCTGACTTACTAGCACTGCCAGAGGGAGGTCTCTGTGCTGGACTGTGCACGGCCTTGTTTCATGCGCTGGTGGCACATCACTTACGCTTCTGGGCCGGCACTTCCACCTGTGGAACAGTCAAGGTTAGGCCTTTATTTATTTTAAAATATTTGTATCCTACCTCTCCCCTCCTGCAAGCGAGGCAGCTCACAACTTATTTATTTATAGATTTATATGCTGTGTTTTGATCTCCAAAATGATCTCTAGCAGGGCTTACCCGATAAACAACTCAGGATCCCCCCAGTCCTCTGATTCCCAGTATGCTTCTCAAAACTGTTGAAATCCACATTTCACTATGCGTAAAAGAATAGTGCTCTAATTCAATTTGTCCCTTCTGCTGTTGCAGGTCTTTTTTGGTGGGGTGGGGGAGTTACATTTGCTCTTCCCTTTGCAACTGGTAACAATGGTATAAGCTCTCATCATTTTTATTCAAATCTGATACGCTGTACGAATGTTTAATTTTCAAATGCTGTTCCCCCAGGGATGTATCTGTAATTACGAGCTCTACCACATGATGAGGATTGCTTTCTTTGGGTCATTCCACTGCCTTTTTTTAACCTTTTCATTCATTTGTCATTAGATAAGAAAAGTTTCTCATGATTCTCTGAATACTAAATTTATCTCTTTTTTCCCTAAAGAAAAGCCATTGACTTTATAATGTGTGTCTTAGATTAGCTTTTTTTTTCCTCCCACCATCACTCCACTTATACTTGAAAGGAGATCCAGCATATTTTGGGATATAATTATGCAAGCAGATAATTCAAAGCTCACACTGTACTTCAGCTCTATAACTTTGCGTAATTGCTTTCAATCTTAAAATGCTGAGAGCCAATTAAAATGGAACATTACTGGAATGTTATTAATTCAGTTACAGCTATGCAAACTGTGAGATACCTAAACTGTCCAAGAACTTAAAATGCCTTAGGGCAGTTTTAACAATTCTCATAATACTTTGGGATTGGTATTCCGGTCTCAGGGAAGACATAGATTAATTATAAAACTTAGAAAACAATATACACGCTAACGTCCAGGGTAAAAGAGAGGGGTCATTGGGGTCACCGGAGCAGGGAACAGGTTTAGCCCCCAGGTTTAGACTTTATTTCCTATGGGTGAATGAATGCCAATCACTTCTGTGAAGGTAAGTACAGTTTTGTCCAGTTTTGTCCCATCCTCTTGTTGTGCATTAATTCTAGTTTAAACACTTTCCCGGGCATCTCTTTCTTCTCCACGGTGCAGATAATGTCAAATGTAGGTCACACATGGTCCTAGGGCATGGTCTGAAGGCACTTGATGAAACTTGATTTAACACAGCCTCGCTGAAACTATGTGGGTCTGGTTTTGGCTGGTGCTTGTGTAGGAGAACACTTGGGAACCCCATGTATGCCACCTGGAATTCCATGGGATAAAACTAATAATACATACAACAAATGTCACATGGATGCCAGAATGCATGGACATCTGACTCACACAATCCTTCCCCCTCAAAATAGACAGGGGATCACACAAATTGGGCATCTGTGGGATTGCCCATCCATGTGGAGCCTCCACGTCATATGTGACATTATCCGCAGGAGGGAGATGGATGTGCTAGCTCTTCCATCATTCAAAGACTCTTGCCACCTATGTAAATCTTGGACCAAACTACACATTATGTTAAGTGCACAGTTTGGTCCTGCGTGCTTGTTTTGGGTTGGCTTGGTATAGGGCAATAAAATATGTATCAACAGAAAAGTCAACTTAACCTGAAATAAGAACAGACTAAAAGCCCCATATTGCCAGAAGCATTGCCAGTGGGGGAGGAAGGGGGGTTCACCCTGGGTGACATGCGGGGGGGGGGTTAACAAAGCAGGGGACGGGGGCGACAACTGCGCCATTTTGGTGGCGGGAAGAGTGGGCAGTAGTGGCGGAGAAGGCAATTGTTTTGGCCCACCCTCCCGCCCTGTCCCTCTGAAGGCATGTGTAGCAGCAGTGGTGGTGACTTCACTTCCAGTGTGACATCACCAGGGGTGGCATCGCGACGCCACTGCATATTGCTTATGGAATGGCTTCTTGTCACCAACAGGGGTTGGTGTGTTGTGTGTGTGACTGCCAAATGTAGTCTGTATCCTATGTACTTTCATAAGAAGGTAGGAGAGGTGGAGGAGTAGTGGGAGGTCCCATTTTCTGCGATTTTCCCCTTCCTCATTGTTCCCTATGTGGGGTTATTTTTTTTACCTATACCAGTTCTTTTGGCATAGCATTTTCCCGGCATCAGAGGCATGTCCATCATCTGAAGAACATGAGCATGGAGTCTTCCTTGTCCCTCCCACATCACACCCCAATCTCTTCCCCATTTTGGCGTCCCCACCAGCAGAGTTGCGCCAGTGTCTGAGTGACATCTGAGTGACTTCAGTGCAGAGTTTTCTGGTATTGTGC
Organism: Plestiodon gilberti rubricaudatus; assembly: GCA_026170595.1. Classification (NCBI taxonomy): domain Eukaryota; kingdom Metazoa; phylum Chordata; class Lepidosauria; order Squamata; family Scincidae; genus Plestiodon; species Plestiodon gilberti. The sequence continues at coordinate 128,936,806 of JANXHW010000003.1, read as the reverse complement.
CGGCATCTGTGGCAAGTCCATTGGTGGGTGTATCATTACACAGGTGTATTTGGAGCTATGCCAGTGTATCTCGAGGATAGGATTCGACTGAGTTTACCAAGATTCTTGAATAGTGTTCTGTTAACCCAAAGGGATAGTTCACTCATGTACCTTTATCACTTGATGCATGCAACATCAGTGACTGGCTGTTCGTTACAGATGTAGCATCACAGACCGAATTTTCATATTACCTCGCACCACGTTCAACTCATTGCTTTTCATGGAGTCCGGTCACACATTCAGCTGCCAATCATCAAGTCTGAGTTTATACGTTCGTAATTCCCCCATGTGGAGTGGCCCCATCACTGGGGCTGCACGATGGAGCTATGCACTTCATGCCAATGCCTTTGTGGGGACAGTGTCTGTGATTTCTTTCCTTCAAAAAGAGTTAGAGGTGGATGGGACAAATCACTGAGGGACCTTGGTGCAAGCAGGTGCCAGTATTAATTCTAATGTCATATGCCTATTATATCCAGAACCTATGCTAATTTTTGACACATAGGACAGATCCTTTCTTTCTCTTACTTACGAATTGCACTTTCCCGGAGACATCTGCTCCCTGTAGCAGGATTTTCACACCTGTACTTGCAGCATAATATCCTTTCTGTCATTTTCCCCCAGTTCCATAAAGTAATTCTACTGTCCAAGAAGTAGGACATTCCAGTGACCTTTCCATTTCTTCTTTGTTCTCCTCTCATTGATGATTTCCATGCAATTTACCATAGTTCAGACTTCATTATTCTAGATGATAGCTCCATTTCTGAAGAAAGCATCTTTTTAAAATTCTCATACTGCACACAGATTTTATGCAGAACGTCACTGAACATTTGTTTGCCCATTTCAGTTTTGGGGCTGCAAACAGTAGTGTGTGTGTGTGTGTGTGTGTGTGTGTGTGTGTGTGTGTGTGTGTGTGTGTGTGTGTGTTTAATACAGTATTTTCCCCAACACTCCTTAAAATATCTCAATAATAATTTTCTTTTTCCAAACTTTGTTCACATTGTTTTTCCTAGCTGCTGCTACTTTAGCAGCATTTTTCCTATGGTTTAGGTTTCTTTCTCCTTCCTAAAGTGATCTCAGTCAATTAGAACTTATGGAATGAATGTAAGGATGTCATTCAGCTATATCACCAATTAGATTTGCATACATACAGATACAAATGGAAGGCGAATGACCTTATACAGCGCAACCCTAAGTGATCCAGTGGATGATCTTGGCTAATCAATGGTCACATAGTGAGTGTGCTGGGTAGGACACTCATTCCTGAACAAAACCTAAAGAGTGAGGGAATGCTACCTGAATAGGTGAACACTTTTGCAGAAATCCCTGAAAAAATGCCAAAAGGATGCTTTGACACTGACAAAAAATGTTCATGAAAATTATAGTCTCATGCTCCAATCCAATGGTGGACTCACGGCACTGGATCTAGTGATCCATTGCCATAAGTTGCCTTGTGACAGCATAAACATCACGCCACTGTCGTGCACTATGGAGCTGCCAGCGGAAACAGCTGGAGGCTCGATGCACACGCCAGAACTGCCCAGACACTCTGCCGGTGCAGGTAAGGTGGTGGAGGGGGAAGTTCATGAGTGTTTCAGGGGAGGATCAGGATGGGGAGTGGCTGTTCGAGGGTGGGAGAGGTGTATCTCAGTGGCAGTTATGCACTCAGGATCCTATCCTCCTTTCCTGGTGCGGACCTGCCCCGAGCGTCCTCAGACATACACCAGCAAAACAGCTGGCATAGGTCTGAGGAGAACCATTGGCGATAGGGCAACCTACTGGGAGGTAAGTAAAAAACATTTTACTTACCTCTTACGGGCTGTCTGATTCCCCCCCCCCTCCCGTGGCATGTAGTGTGTGCTCCATCTGCAGCACTGCATGCTATGGACTGCCCAGGGATAGGACTGGGCTGTCAGCTTTCATTTTTGGTGACTCATATTTGGACTGTAACATGCAGTTGTTTACTGCTAGTTAGATGTCAAAAGTGAACAAAATTGTAGGCTATTGTGAGGCTAATTCCAGAGCTGTTCAGGGAAGGATGAAACAGCAAAGAAAGGAGATCTGCAAATCTTTCTGATTAATAATTCCATATGGTGAGCCTCTCCTTGTTCAATAATGATTGACTTGATACCTTCTCATTATGATAATCATGGTACATTAACCTGCATTTCACCTTCAGCGACTAATTAACTTGTTATAACGGACTTAGTAATCCAGTTGTGGAGCGACTGTAGCACAGGAGATAAAATAGAAATCCTAACCAAAGAGTTTGGTGCAATGCTTATTAAATGTCTGGGAAGATAACAGTTACAGAGAGCCAGCCATACAGTCTGTGCACAGAAAAGACACAGTGCAATTAATCAAAATCTGTTGTGCTTTTTCATGAGTAACATCAGCTGCCATGGTCAAGGCTGCACCAGCTTTGTCCCCACTTTGGATAACACTGACAACAAAAGCGCCATCGTGTTTCAACATTACCAAAAACAAATGCATGTTGTAAAAAAAAATTCCAAATGAAAACATGTCTAGCCTTTTTAAAAGAAAGCTGTTTTGATGTTTCGAGATTTAAGAGGAACTTAAGCCTCACTGAAGCCAATGGAACTTACTTCTGAGTAGACCTGCCTAGGGGGAAAGGAAAAGGAGGGGGCAGAATAATCGGTAGAAGCACCTTTTTCCTATGGTAAATTCCACCACCCAGTTAGTTCACTGCTATCAATGAATGTACACAGGAGCAGAGACTGTTAAGGTTTCAAAAGAAATGCTTTATTCAGTTTCCAAGAATACATATCTTCTAAATAATCACAGGTCTCTACTACTTGTGGAACAGAGAACCCTACAGCTGTTCGTTCTCGTTCTCTCTCTCTCTCTCTCTCTCTCTCTCTCTCTCTCTCTCTCTCTCTCTCTGAGAGAATGCTGTCTGCCATTATGGAGACAGAGCTCAGGCAGTTTGCACCCTTCCCCTTCAATGGTCTGGGAGAGAGACAGTGTGGAGAAAGGGCAGGAAGGAAATATTACTAAGGACCACACCTCATGCAAATATCAAAGAGGGCAGGTAAAGAACTTCAGGTGTCTGGACATTACACTGCCCTCCAGAATCCTACAGGTGGTGTTGCATCCAAATTCCAACAGAATTGAGCAGTAGGAGAACCTTAAGATTCAAGAGAAAGGTTTATACTAGAGTAACGTAGTTGCCTCCATGACTGCCTTCTGTTCTGCTCCACGTAATACTGTATCTACATATTCCATCCACAGGATTAATCCATGAGTTGAAGCAGATAAAATGGCTGTGTGCCACACTGGTGGTCATGGCAGTTCCAAGAGGGGATGTCTTGCCAGCCTGGTACAGGGTAGGCTTAATCCAAACAACCCTCCCACCTTGCTCCCGGATGACAGAGATGGGGGGGGGCTGTTTGGCAACTTTGGAGGGATGAGTCAATGTTCTCCAAAAGTGGGATGGTTTACTGATTTGGTGGTGAGAGCAGGTGTCCTCTTAAGTTCACACCATGCTTCTGCAGGCAGTAATGGCAGTACTTGAAGTGCTGCTCGTATTCCAAGCAACCACCATTTTTGGGGTGGGGGTGGGTGGGAATATTGAATTGCATGCTCAGACCAGATGCTGGTTCACACATAAACGTCTGTAAGGTCCCTGGAGGAGAGTCTCAGACCAAGTCTCCCAGTGGCTGATCTCCAGCACCTTATCTCCCATGTCCATCATATGTTGGCCCATCAGTAAACCAGAGGAATTAAAACCCTTTGTGGACCACGGAACCCTCTGGGGTACAATGCCAAGCTGAGCACTGTTAGCCTCCCAAGAAATCTTCTAAAAGTGTCCAACTAATTTTTTAACAAGAAAGCTGAGATTTCTGGGTTTCCTTAAAGTGTTCACTGCACTTGTTCTCCTCATCATAACTATAGGTGCAATGAATATCCATGATTTTCATTTTGAGGAGGAGCCGAACATCACAAATTTGCAACTGTGGTTAAAGGCTCCAAATATAGTGAGATGTTTCCAAACGGTTGCAGTACAGCTACTAAAAAAAGCAGCAGAAACCAGTTGTCAAAACACTGATTCTGCCACACTGGCAAGCCCAGCCCACTGAGCAGTAGCTGGCACTCAGTGAAATAGCTAGCCAGTCAGTACTTTTATAGGAACCTGTCCTAAACACTAGCCAGTCCAGCAGTACTTTGAATAGGAACTAACTGAGCATTAGCCAGTCAGTCAACACTCTGATCAGCACTTTACATGGGAAACATTTAAGTCATCTCTCCTCTTTTCCACCTAGAACAGTTTCTGATTCCTTTATGTATTACAAAGGAATGTACACATATGTATTTCTAGAAAAAAAGGAATTCAAAAGATTAAAGTGAATATTGAACAATTGTGCACTAACAATCTAAACCGGCATGTCAATTATCACGCCTGCAACCATCTACTGCAATGCCTCCATGATGCCATCTCTCTTATTTCCTCCCTCCACAAAATCCATACTTTCAAGGAAGCCCTTGGCTCAATGCCCTGGTCCCTTTACTCTGTTGTAACTAACGGCCCAAGGGCAGCATGTGCTGCCCCTGCACAGGGTGTCGCAAAAGTGCTGTAAGGCACTTATGCGACACCCAGTGAGCAAACCGCACTGGTGCTGTGGCTGGCGCTGTTTGCTCCGTCTCCCCGGCCCAGCAAATATAGCGCAGGTAAGCCCTACACCGGTCAGGTCGGGGCGGGGGAAGGGCGGACTGGGTGGCAAGGGAGGGCAGACATTGGCCGCCCAGGGCCTGGAGGGGTTGGGGATAGTGGGGGCCGAGATCCCCGGTATCCAACGCTCCCTCCAGACCCCAGATATGCTGGCTGTGTCGGCGTTACTGTGCACGAGCTCTAGAGCTCGCGCACATGTGAGTAGGCGCATTGGGCCTACCGCTGCTGACACTGGGGGAAAGGGACAATCGTCCCCTTCTCCTGAGTTGTTCCCGGGCTGCCCGATAGGATATGTAACATATTTAGGGTGGCCGCTGTATCCTACACAGGATTGCGCTGCCCGCCTAAGTAAGGATCAAAGGAGCCGTTAATATGTAATGTGATGCTATATGTGTGCCGTTTTGGTAAAGTGAGTGTGAGGCCCTCTTCTGCAAAATGGGATGAACCCATGGTGAGGAGAGAAAGGGCTTTAATACTGTACTTTGCCTCTGCAGTGGTTCTGATCCTGATTCTGAACCTTTAGCATCATATTTTAAAAGGGAAAAAAGCTCCCACTGGCATTCAATGGAAGCTTTTTCCCATGAGCATGTACAGGGGGTGGGGGTGATCAAGATTGAAACCATGTCAGGGGCAAAGCAGTAACAACCACCCTGCCCCTGCTATGATTTTGGTCCATTTTGTGGCTACTCTTGCACTCTACAAAAAACAAGCACACATACAAGGTCTTGTTACACACTGACGTCAATGATTAGTTTGACCTTAAGTGGAAATGGAACATATTTTCCACCAGTTTATCCCTGTCTTCCCCTTCAGTATAGTCTCTCTTGAGTCAATTTTAGATTATGAGCTCTTTGGGACAGCACCATGCCCATAGATGGTATAACAACAACAACACAAAAATCAGAAAATCCTCCATGTCACAGAACTTGCATATTTGGTTTTCTGGATAAATGCCCTGAACTTGCAATGTCACTTGTCACCAGTGTAGAAATATCTGCAAAAATAATACAGAGGGCTTTGCACATCTGTAATTAGAAATCTAAGAGCAGACGCAGTCATCCTTGATTTTCTAAGAAATCCCTATAGCATTCTTGTTCATTCAGCTAGAGACACCCGCTTTGAATTAAGATTTACATTCTGACCACATCTTCAGACATACCTGGTGACAGTATCCCCTAGGGGTTTTTGTGTGTTTTTGCTTTTTAACAGATTACTAAGAAAGCCAAGGATTATGTTCTTAACCAAAAGTTTTGCAAGCTTACAACATCCAAATTGAGTTAGTAAGCATGAAAAACACTTAAATCGCTAGTAAAATTATGAAAGCACAGTGTCACAGATCTACGGGGAACACATAATGCCAATTCAAAGTGGTTTTGCCGAACCAATTCATTGTCTCTGGCTTGCTGCTGGGAAGAGAGCTAGTTTGCTGAATACAGACTTTTTCTTGCTTTATGCCTTCGATAACAATCTCTAAATATGAGCAGAGAATAAATCATTCCTCGGGGCAAGTTTGTGAAAAGTACATTTAGGCCTCAAACCAAATGCAGATTGGAATGGAGTGTGGGGTCTGAACATCACCTCACAAACAAATGTGGTTTGTTGTTGCTGTTTTACCTCTGTTCATGTTCACCATGGTGCTACTCAACCCAGTGGTCTAAAAACAAAAACCCCAAAACACAAGACTTAAAATTACAGTCATAGGCAAATCTTCATGTGTTAATAGAGAGAGCTGATGGCGCCGGATGTGAATGCACTTTTTGCATCAGAAGAAGTATCCATTTAGTTCAGGGATCCTACATTTATTATTATTTATTAAAAAGATATACACCACTTTTCCACAAAGCAGTTTTCATAGGAAGGTGCATGAAAATATGCTCGTTGTCCCACAGGGCTCACAATCCCCCCCTTTTATTTAACATGCAAGACAGACACCAGTAAACAGCCAGTAGAAGATAGAGACAGTTGCTCTCCCCTTGCTAATAAGCCATCATTTAAAAGGTGCCTTCTACCCAGTTAGCAATACATCAGATGAATCTCTCCCTACTCTGGCCTTCATGACAAAGTTGTTCAGTGCATCTTTCCTCCATACCCACCCTATTGTAAATCACCAGTGAGAACTAGCCATCACATGGGTGCACAAATGAGTAGCAACTGAGAGCTCAGATTGAAGAACCAGGCCAAAATGAGCAGCTATGCAGGAATCTGATTGGACTCTTCTGTCACCTGATGTCTGCCGAGTTGGAAGCGACAATAGCACCCTCTCATGTTCCAATGCTGAAGTGCAGCAAAGAGACAGTGAGCTTCTCTCTCTTATTCCCTTCCACCACAAGCATTAAATGAACAGGGAAGGTTTTGGAGATGTACGCACTCCTGGCAACAATGAGGGAGGGATTCAATCATACAACTATTACAACCATTAAAGCAAAACCACTTATAATGAAACCAATTTTACTAATTGATAAATGTAAATGTTCCCATGGCATTTTCCCATCAACTTTAAACGAAATGACTTTAAATGAAACAACTTTAAGTGAGGAGTCAAGTTGGAGCTTACTTCATGAAAACAGCCCAGTTGTGCCTTTTATTACAGCAACGATGCATGTACTCCTTAGTTGCTTTGTCAGAGTGGACTTGCCATAAATGGCAGTAAAATAGCCGGCATCTCCACAGACTGATTTGTATCTGCACTAGAGGTTGGGTTGCAGAATTAGCTAGGACAGTTGATAAGGTTGCAGAGCCTTGGTGTAAATCAGGGGTGACCAACCTTCCAGCATTAGGGCCTCTGTGTTCTTAAGAGTTATGTAGAAGACAGAATCTTGGCAGCTGCAAGTGCTGATGGTGCTGCTAAAGCAGCTGCATCTGCTGAAATGCCCTCACCTATACAACCAGGAGCATTCATGTTGAAAGGTTGACCACCCCTGGTGTAAGTTAACAAAGGCTACAATCATATGCATACGTACTTGGGAGTCAGTCCCATTGAACATAGTGGGACTTACTTCTGAGTAAACATGGCTTGCATTGAAATGTGTAGTAGCCCTTATTCAGTCCATCATACTGTCTCGAGCCTTGCTGGGCAAATGTTTCATTGGTGAGCAAGGCATGAATTGTTTTAAATTTTTAAAACTGTGCCATCACATGTCAGTCTTAAGTTAAATCATGATTTGTTATTCTAATTTATATCTATATCTGTATGTTTTTCTGCTTAATTGCCTGATGAAGCATGCCGTTTCCTGTGATCTCTGAACTAGAACACCAATATCTGATGGCAGTTGAGCAATATCGGTCTATCAATTTGCTCTCCTTTTCTTTTCCCCCTCCTTTTTCCTGGCCTAGTTCAGTCAGAAGCTTTGAAGACCTTTTACATAAATGGCATTAATGCTCTTTCACACTGAATCATACCAGATTGCACAGGCATCCATCAACTTGGTTTTCTAGTTCCCATAGAGAACTTGCACACACTCTCCTAGAATATTTGCAATTTCGTCATTATCCATATTTCAACTGGAGAAAAAAGACAAAAAGGGTCCCTTAGAAGGAGACAGTTTATTACTGAAAGGTCAGAAGACAGCTCATAAACGTTGTTTCATGAATGCATGTGTACCCTTGATAGCTCAACCCTTAATGAGAAACATTTGAATAAGTATATATAGGATTACTTGAGCTCAATGGGTCTTCCTTCAGAGTAGTCATGCTTTAGGACTGTGCTGTAAGTTATGTTAGAAGACCCATAGGAAGAGCCCAAATCAGAACTCCCTCCCATGTCGACATTGTTCCAATTCTTTTTTGACCTCGGACTTCTTCCATTACTGCAATGGCTCCCACACTGCCGAAGATAATATCAGAAGTTGTTCTGAGTGTGTATAGAATTTATGTGTACCATTTCCCTGCAGAGGCATCATATTTGAGGTGATATGAAAATTGCATCTGTGTTGTTTCAACTGGGACAACTGAGTCAAACATTCAGTTCACCACGGTCATTAAACAAGGAACCTCAAAGGGAGAATCAGCTCCTAGAAAGAGTATTATAATTACCGGAGTAACGATCGGAAGCTTTCATGGCCCATTATGATCTTCATAGATTTCAAGTTTACAGGTTTAAAAGCCATGTAACTTTTTTTTGAAGTTTTTAAAAATACACGTAAAAAACGGATAAAAACACGTCAAATACGGTTAAAATACAACTATTAAAAACATGAGCAAAGGTTACAGTGTTTCGTGGACGACATATGGATGACGTGTCTGTATTTGGGAACATGGGGAAATAGTCTTGATGTCCTTTTTGGAACACCTCGCAACAGCCAGAATTCTGCTATCCAGTTTACGATTGAATGAGAGGTGAATGGTTCTTTACCCTTCCTAGATATATTAGTGACAACACAAAGCAAGATTTGATGTGTGTACACACGGTATACAGGAAACCTACCAACACGGGATGATACTTACATCAGAAATCAAACTGTTACAGAATAATTCATTAATCAATTCCCTGATATATCGGGCTTTGAATATCTGTGATGAAACATCAGTTGCCCAAGAAAGAACTACCATTACAGAATCGCTAAGGGCAAAAGGATACAGCAGTACACAAATTAACAGAAACTAGACTAAACAATATATAAAAAAACACAATAAGAAGGAAGAACCAACTGTAGTAGAGGTGGAGAAAAGCTGGTTAACGCTACCATATGTACAGGGAACCACAGATAAAATTGCACTGGTGCTGAGGAAACACAATGTCAATACCTTTTTCAAACCCACCAGTAAATTATCACAACTACTATGCAACCCTAAGGACCAGAGACCCCCATTGTTGCACCCAGAGGTATATAAGGTGCCCTGTGAATGTGGAAGAGCCTACATTGGCACCACAAAACTCTCCATCAACACCAGGATCACGGAACACAGAAGAGCGGTTAGAACATCCACAACAATCAGCCCTGGCGGAACATGTAATGAAGACTGGACACACAATACAGTTTGAAAACACAAAAAGTTTAATCAAAGAATCAGGACTGAGACAGTGGCTTCATTATGAATGCATTGAAATCAGCAAGCAAAAACATCAAAGCCTCCTGAACAGACAACAAGTATTATCGCTCATTGATAAAATTTGGCTGCCAGCACTTAAGAGACACACAAACGGGGACAAGTAATATGTATCAGTCACTAGCTCAGCTCAGTTAATTAACAACTGTTTCTTTAACTGTGTAAACCTCTGTCTGCAGCTCCATAGGTTAATTGCGATCATATGACACACGTCTTCCAGCTGGTGTTAATTGCCCACTGAAGCTGCGCTTCGGTTTTCGCGCACTTTTCTTCTTCAAGAACAAGCTGGCTAAACAACACAGTAACATCCTGGCAGCTTGCTGCAGTCTTTGCCTAAAGAGGTCCACAGGTGTGGACGAAACGTTTTAAGCTTTGTTTTTAATGCTCATGTTTTTAATAGTTGATTTTAACCGTATTTGACGTGTTTTTATCCGTTTTTTACATGTGTTTTTAAAAACTTCAAATTTTTTACATGGCTTTTAAATCTGTAAACTTGAAATCTACGAAGTATAATTATAATTATAGTTATTGTTGTTGTTATAGTGGTGTCACAGACCACCAGATGTTTGAACTGGGATTTTCACTAGTTCGAACTCTACTCAAGAGTTTAAGAACTGGTGAGATTTATTTATTTATTTATTTATTTAAAGAATTTGTATCCCGCCTTTCTCCCAGCAAGGGCACTCAAGGCAGCTTACAACATTAAAATCAACATGTACATTAAAATAATTAAAAATCAATAATTAAAACAATTAAAATAAACAACCCCAGTAGGTCACCTTATTTACATTTATTAAAAGCCATTTGTTAAAAAGCCACCATGTCAGACATCGAAAGCTAACCTAAATAAAAATGTCTTAAGACCCCGCCGAAAGGTCTCTAAGGAGGGAGCCGTTCTCAATTCCAGGGGGAGGGAATTCCATAACTGGGGCACCACTGCCGAGAAAGCCCTATTCCGCGCTGCCATCCCCCTCACCTCTGTCAATGGCGGCACGGTTAACAGGGGGCCCCCTGATGACCTCAGAGTACGGGTCGGATTATAAGGAAGGAGGTGGTCCCTCAAATACCCTGGACCCGAGCCGTTAGGAGCTTTAAAAGTCAAAACTAGCACTTTGAATTGTGCCCGGAAACGAACCGGCAGCCAGTGTAGCCGCCGAAGCAACAGTCCGACTGAGCCGAACCGACAGGCCCCGGCAACCACCCGGGCCGCCGCATTCTGCACTAGTTGCAGTTTCCGAACAATCTTCAAAGGCAGCCCCACGTAGAGCGCATTACAGTAATCTAGTCTAGATGTCACTAGGGCATGGGTCACTGTGGCCAGGTCTGCACGAGAGACCTACAGTGAGATATCACTGTATAATGTTTGAATAATAATAATAATAATAATAATGATGATGATGATGATGATGATGATGATGATGATGATGATGAAGAAGAAGAAGAAGAAGCAGCAGCAGCAGCAGCAGCAGTCTATGGGAAACCTTTTTTAAAAGCCATGACCTTGCTGATCAGCTGTTTGGTAGAGAGCTGAAGCAAGGGGTGGGGGGGCTGCCTGCTGCCTGTCTCCCCTTATCAGCTGATCAGCAGGATTTTATCTTGAAAAAGAGAACTTCGTAAGCACAAGCTCCAGCTGTTGGCTTGGGTATGGGTACCCATTTGTATGCATGTATAGCACCAGTTTATGCTTCCCATCCAGCTAGGTACATATACAGTCAGTTCTCTCTACCCACGGATTTGCTACCCACGAATTAGCTTATCCGTGAGTAGCACAGTTGCCACCTACCTCACTGTATTCTGTTCTTGGCTATTTGCAGGGGCCTCTCACCCACACTTCTGCTCTGTCCTCCCTCTCCCTTTCCCAATCCAGGAAGTGGGGGTAGAGAAGTGGTGGGCTAGAGTGTCAGAGGAGCGGAAGCTGGCATATCACCGGGGGGGGGGGGAGCATTTGTCAGACCGCCTCAGGCACCAGGAAGCCTTTACAGCCCTGTGTTTGGCCGTCAGCTGGAACAAGATGGCTGAGTTGAACTTTAAACAATCTCCTTCCTCACTTCCTCTTCCAAATAGTTACTAATTGGCCCTTCTAACAGTATGCTTTGATTTCTTCTCATATCTAGAACAAAGAGCGAATGAGTTCAGGGGGAAGGTAGATTATTACAGCAAATCAGGGTGAAAGATAAATGGGGACTATTCTGTAAAGGTATATGTTCTGTTATATAAAATGTACTTTAAAAATATCAAAGCGAAGATTTTAACATGTTCAGTGACGCAAGGCCATATCTCAATGGGAGTTAGGGAACAAATTTTGAAATTTGTTTGTTTGAAGTGAGTTTAAAAAAAACACAACACCAAACCCAACGCTTTTTGGGAAGAGACGGAGCAGACAAAATATTAATAGTAATGAATGTATTTCCATTTCAAAAGAGAAGAACTCATTACAGTGTCAGATGCTAAGATTATCTGAGGTTGCAGCTTTGTTTAAGCAGAAGCTGCCTTCCAGACAGATCAGAGGCTGGAGCGCAGCTGTCTGCAATTAACCACTTTCTTCCTGGGTAGTCATTTTGCAAAGTGACTGCATGTAGAACTTGCAACTGTTGTCAAAGGAAACTCTGCTACAGATGGAAGGCGGTGATTTTAGAAGACCTCCTGTTTTGAGTAGTAGCTTTCTGGGAAGCTCAGGGGCTCCTCAGATGCTTATCAGGGATTCCTTAATGAGAAAATTAGTAATACCGATAAAGTTAAGCTTCCCTGAAAGACAATGTGCCTGCCTGTCACATTTCTTCTGCAGTGTCCAATCACTGGAGAGTGTTGGGTGTATTCTATGGCCCACTTGCTGTTCATGCAGGGCAGTACTGAGACCCAAGACATCCAACTCTACTGAACAAAGTAAAGTGCACTCTAGAACTTGCCCCAGAATCGTCAGCAGCATGCTGAGATCAATGGCATTCCTAGAAGGGGGGCAGTACTGTAAGTAGTGCACAGGTCATCTACTCAACGTTATACAGTGGCCCCGCCCACTCGCTGTCCGAACCATTCTCAGCAATGCAGGCAAAGCGAAGGAGACTCCCTGCTCATTGCCTTCCTTGCTTGGAATGGATGGTGAGTGGGTGGGGCCACCGTGTAACGCTGAGTAGACCTGTGTGCAACTTACAGTACCACAACTCCTCTAGGAACACCACTGGCTGAGATTCGATTCCAGATATTCAAGCGTTCTTCACTTGAGAAGTTGATGTGGAAAGCATTCCTTGGGGGCAGAAAGACAACAACCCTGCTTTACAGCATCCATCCATTCATTCTCTTCAATATTCTTTGTCAACTTTGGACCAGAATCCTGCTTCCTTCAGTCAGGCAAAAGAGTGTTCATAGGACAACTAGGAGGGCTGTGGCATAAGCCTCCCATTATGCAATATGTTGCCTGTGCACCAGCTGCAGCACTGCTGTGCATGTACCAGGTCAAAGTAGAGGTCTTCGCTCCACGCAGAAGCATCCCTCAGAATACTCATCTCCAGGCTTGTCTGCATGGCACTATGTACATACTAGCAACATATGACAGCCCACAAGCATCTCGTGAAACCTTCGTGATAGGAACTGTGAAAATAGAACAGCATCTGGCAGGCCACATTACATGATTGGGGAGGTGTATTTTGCTTGCTTGTTCAGATTGTGCAGATCTGGCTGGAGAGGAGTGCAGTGTTTGATGCTTCGTGATGTGATCCAGGAGGACCTCAACTTACTGATGTTGAAATTCCATATCCAGAATTCTCCTGAAATCTATAAATTTCTAGGCTATGTGGCCATTTTTTTTAAAAAAAAATGTGGGCACAAAGGAGGACACAAATCTCCAAAACTGTATTCTTCTATATTCATGTATGAGAAATGAGACAGCAGCAGGAACATATGTATATGCTCTGGATGAACACTTGTACAATGTTTTTTGGGTGGTTTTTTTTTTTAGCATTTTAAATCATTTTAACAAATTAATGGTCTTCTAAACAAGAAAACATACTGGCATAAATTAATGATTCACATTAATCTCCATAATTCACTGGATTTTGGTAGTGATACAAGGGATATTTTGCTCTGTAGCTACATTTCAGTGGATTATTAATGAGTATGCGAGCCCTAAACCAAGAAAATTAATCATATCCTAGAGCTATTAGGTGATTTAAATCTGCGTTTTGAAAGCTGTCATTTTATCAGGTTTCCCGTTGGCCTTCAAAAATAATGAAATGAATATGCATTTTTTTAAAAAATAATTTAAAAAATCCATTTTCATACATGCTACACCAGAGCATTGTCATGTTTAGAAAGCTTTGTTAAAAGAGAAATATCTTTTTACTATGTATGTATTGAATTCAATTAACTGCGCAAGCCTGTCTAATGTTGGAGCAGCGGAACGATCGTTCCGCCACTCCATGGTGTCTGAAATGTGCTATAAGGCACATTTCAGACACCCAGAGAGTAAGCAGCGCCAGCGGAGAGACCAGCGCCGCTCACTCTCCACCGATCAGAGGACACCGCCGGCGGACAAAGGCAAGTTCTGCAGTGGGCAGTGGGGGAGTGGGGAGGGCGGAACAGGGTGGAACGGGAGGGGTGATTGGCCCACCAGGCCCGGGAGGGGCGAGGGATTCTCAGCAGGGCGTTTCATCGAATCCTATCCCCTGTTCCTACATGGGCTCTTCGGATTTGCGCCAGCCATTCTGCCAGTGCACATCCAATGAGACTTATAGGGGCAGCTGGGGCATTACCCGGGGGAAAGGGAGAAGTCCCTTCCCCTGAGGAGTGCTCCAGCTGCACCACCGCTGGTCCGATCCTGTATAGGATCCAGCGCAACATACCTTTGCATGCTGCGGTGGTCCTAGACAAGATTGGGCTGCCCGTTATGCCATGGTCCATCTGTTCTGTGCAGGCCCCAGAGCTCCCAGTGCCTGAAGAGGCACATTCAAACTGCCCCCCCTTATGAAGCAGTATGATATCCACTACTCCTCTCTTTCCATGAATGAAGCATTCTCTTCATTTCATTCTCTTATCGTGAATGAAGCAGAAGAGGAAGTGTGGAGAAGAGAAGAAGGGTGGCCTAGAATGGAGTGGTAGAGGCAGATGGGTGGAGGCAGATGCCTGCTGCCAGTCTGCCACCTGAGGCAGCTATCTTAATCAGCCGCTTTATGGACCGGTTGGCCCTTATCAAACTGCAATTAAGTCCAAAGTAAATAGAATAAGACAATATGACATAAAGTGGTGACGGACACTACTTGCGTATGCTTTCAAAAAATTAAACAAACTTATGGAGGTTGAGTTTATCAACAGCTAATAGTCATGATAGTTGAGCAGAAAGTCCATGTTCAATGCAGTGATGAAGCAAACAACAGGGAACAGCCACCACCTTCATGCCTGTTTGTAAGTTGCTAAAGCATTTGGCTGACTGCTATTGAAAACTGACTACTGGACTACATGGACCATGATCTGATCCTGGGTTTGAAAGTTTGTATAAGAGCAAGAACAGGTCTCAGCAAAATGATGCACTGCATTGCATTGTAGAGGTCTACAACTGCAGTTAGGTATAGCCAACTGAATGTGCTTGGCTACATAGTTCTGGATTTACCCAACCTACAGCCCAATCCTATGCGGCTGCCGCACTGAGAGCACAAGCCCATCAGCGCAGTCCACCAAATCCAATGCACCATCGTGGAGGAGAGGCCGGTCAAAGGGGATGAAGAGTGTAAGACTTACCTGCTTGTTTCGGCTGCTGCATGGGTGCAATGGAACTCATCTGAGCTATGCCAGCTCTGTTGCTGGTGTAGCGCTTCGGCTTCGCAGCTGTTGAGGATGTAGGAAAGGGTTTCAGAATCCAGTGTCTGCCAACTCCACCTTGTCCCACCCCATCCTGCCCCACCGTCCACCCTTTTTCAGTCTCTCAACTGGTGGGGCTGTGCTGATGGTCAGTCTGCACCCCATTGACTATGGCACATGGGTCTCCAGTTGCTGCATTGGTGTACATGTAGCGCCCACTGGCAGAGGGGCTTCTGTCCTGGCGGGGCTGTCTGTGCACTGGCGTATGTGGTGGTATGCTGGCGTTTCCCCTGGCTAGGATTGTGCATCTAGTGCCTGATCTGAAGCCATTCTGGAAAGTCAAGTAGTATCGTGATAGTTGATGATTTGGCTGCCAGAGTTGGACAGCAAGGGTGCGACTTGCCATGAATTAGGCCTGCTCTTTACACATTATGTCTTCGTAGAGTATTCTAGCATAGAGAAATCAAGTGATGTATATGTATGCATGTGCCAACCCAAACATTCTCACATCAGTATGAAGCCCCTACCATGCAGGTACCCCCACAAACAGAATGTTTGTTACTTACTCCTATAGATCTTCCCTACCTTTTTGCTTAAAACATTTTAGCTGCATAAACAAACACCCTTGGCATGTATCCACTGGCAGTTGCATGGTAGAGAAAGGGGCACAACCAGAGGGGTAGGAGCTTTGCCATCTGCTACAACTAAAGCAGTATGCCTCTGTTTTGCCACAATCTTCCATAACACCTGGGAGGGGTAACAGCAGATCTTGCACTCATGTTTTCTGCACTTCTAATGCAAATCTGGTGTTCTTTACGTGATGCTGCCAACTTTCTGGTGACTCACCGTGAAGGCTCCCATGATAACAACCTGCACTAATCAGAGCTTCGGAGACACACATCCCAAAACACTTACCCTGAATATCAGAAAGCTACGGTACAGCTTTGGGCTCAGTGCTGTACGTTTCATGGCATCGTTTAGCAAGCAGACATCTGTCTTTGCAACAGGCTACATGAACATCTAAACAAGGGACAATGAGTACAACCTCCCACTTCTAGGCTCACTAGTTTGCTTTCCCAAGAGCCAACAGGCCGGCTCTACACTTGGCCAACTTACAGAAAAGGATGACAGGGAAAGTGGTCCAGGCAGCGATTTGGCTGTTAAATGGACCTGCAAGCAACACATCTGCTGTAGCAATGCATGGTAGTACATGAGCTCCCCTTGAAAATATTATGGTGAAACAATCAAGTATTGTGCAAAAACAGGAGCCCAGCTGTCATTTTATGCAGTGAGACACAGATATGTCGTGCACAGGTAATCTACGGTCAACCATGTGGGGACATCATTATTAATGTAATAAAAATACAGCTGCTCCAATTAAACTTTACTGGGAGCCACTTGTTCATGAAAATATAATGGATTTTTCATAGCTCCTTACCGTTATGTTTCCGGCGAGATAAACTGTTAAAATTTGGAAAATGGGAGGTATTGATTAGATTCAGTGATTAACTGGTTGTCGGCAAGAACATTCATCATAGGAAGATGTCTCTCTGTAACAAGGGCTTGATCAATCTTTTATCTGCGGTGTTAAAGGCAATGCATTATGCTACATACAATTATGTCGTGTAAAGGCAAAAGTAAACACGAACTGCCTTTGATCTTGCATTATTTCAAAAGACGGTTTGCTGCCATATCCTGTAGCTTTTCATGAATCTGCTTCTTGCTTATATTGCTCTTGTACAGGCTCTCTAAGCTAAACACTGGTTAATTAGACAAGGGCAAAGTACCACCTCCTGTAAATGAATGCTTAATCTATTATTATTTGTTCCTATTAAAGATTAATTCTCAAAGCCTTCATCACAAATGAAAGAAACAGACATGGGCAGCCAAATCCTATCCTCCCCCGGTGTAGGCTCTTCAGTGTGGGCTGTGAGGTCCATGCTGAATGCTATCTGGGGAAGGCCATAGCTGGAGGTCTACTTGGGGTAAGCGGGCATTTGCCTGCTTACCCCGGGTAAACTTCCAGCCTGTGCAATGGGGCTATTTGGTTCAATGCCAGCTCTTGAGCCAGTGTAGGACCAAGCAGCCCTGTGTCAGGGCTGGAGGCCTGGGAGGGGGGATAGGATATGGCGTCCACCATGGACGCCAGTCCCACCCTCCTCCTAGGCCCGATCAACTCACCCTGCCCTCCCCATGCCCCATTACACCCTTTCCTCACCCTTCCCCCTCCCTCAGCCCCCATGCTGCTTGGAGCGACCTTACCTGCTCTGGTGCATGCGGGGCCTGGAGATGACACTGGCAGGATAGCGCAGGCCTTCTCGCCAGCACCGCCTCCTCTCTGAGTGTTGAAATGTGCCTTATGGCACGTTTGCGACACCAGCACTGCAACTGCAGCGCCGGCGCCCATAGGATTGGGCTGTCAATCCAGCATTATGAGCCAATAACTGAAGAACGTTTTTCCTAAGCCTTATAATTAAGTGGTTTGGGTTTACATCTTAGGACCATTTCACACGTCATACGGCAGAAAACACTCACCTTGCCTCTAAGCATACACCCAGCAGGGAGCTGCAGCAATCCCAATTTCCTGATGAGAGCATATGTATGACACACAAGTTTTCAGACATCATGATTCCCCCCAGTGCTGAAGTAGCTGCAGAAAGCATCTCTGCTCTCTTTGGCAGTAATTGTGCGAATTCGGCAGCGCCGCCCACCCCACCTGTCAGCCCATCGGCTCCCTTCCCTGATTCCACCCCGGTCGGTTGTTCTGGGTGACCTGCAATCAATTGGCTTGGGGAGAATCCTGCTTTCTTGGTCAGAGAACTGAACATGGGGAAAAATTCCCTAGTAAAGTTGGAGCAGCCACTCAGACACAACACCTGGGGTTGGCATGTCTGTTGTTGGATGGATTTGCAGAACTGGAGCTGGGAAATAGTAGTATTTTTTCACCCACTGACATACCAGTCACTGGGGAAACCATTACCCATCTGGGTGTTAATTAGTCACCCAATGAGATATTTTAAGTTATTTTATTTATGTAAACATTTTTTTTTTTTGCAGGGCATCTTGGGGCATAAACTTTTCCTTTGAAAAAATATATTTTTAAAAATCTGAAATGTGTAATGTATGCCCCCCTACTTTCTTCCCTTTTCCCGTGTTCCCCATTCTCCCTTGAAAAACGGCCTCAGTCTTGTTGCAGACCCCAGACAGTCCCCGGTCTTTTAAATATAGTGAAAGCATAGTGGTGCACTTGGCCGGCTGCCATTCAGTCAAAATGAATTGTGTGGTTGCTGCACTCCCCTTGATTGTATTGCATGGTGTGTTGCCAGTAGGTTTCCCTTCCTGGTTCCAATCAGGGTAGGTCATCCTGGGTGACCAGCAATCAACTGGCAGGCACTGCTAATCAATTTATGGGGATCCCCCCTCGGAAGCAGAGAGGGGAGCCAAATTGTTTGAAAGGAGTTCCTCCAGACAGAACTGATTAATGAGAGGGGAAAAAAACCTTCCCCATGAAAGTTGGATCAGTGAATCACATAATATGCCTGAGCCAGGAGGTTTTCTGCCTTCAAAAGGGGAATATGTGTGAGGGGAGAAAGGAGTGTGAAGGCCTGCAACACACCCCTGATCTTCAAACCATAGACTGAAGATCAGGGAACGTGTTGTGGACCTGCACACTGGGAACGACTTGACAACTGAACGGAGCTCCAGAGTGACACCACTCCAATCATTAAGGCAAATAGGAAGAAAGATAGGAAGTGACCTTACTCAGTAGAGGTCTTTGCAGTACTTTATTGTGATGACTGGGTGAGAGCAGAGCTATAAAGCTCATCACCACAGTGTTTTGCCAAGATATGAGCAGCCGAGTGTAATCAGTCCTAAAAGGAAATTAACATCACTGTCAAACGTCATTGTAAACCTATTGTTTTCTGTCCCGTAGTCAGGATGAATTTGTACTGTGGTTTGTATTCAGAGCTTTATTAAAGAAGGACATTTTAGTCATTTTGATTTAATCTTTGCCAGGACTTATGCTACATATTTTGGCTTGCCTGAAGAAGCTGTCAGGAGATATAATTTATGGGAAGACCTAGAGGGCAAGCAATGCAACCCGCATCCTTCCACACTGTCTTTTGCCCTTTTGTCTTCAGTAAAGGACTTTCCCTTTACACACAGAGAACAAGTTGTTCTCTCCCTAAGAAATGAATGTATGTTCTACTTTTATATTTTGGGATGTTTCACTTTCTGAAAAACTGCCCCAAATAAACATTGTGCTCCTCCAACTCATTAAATCAAATCAGCATTTACATTTTATTAGAAGTCTTGCAATTAAATATCCACTTCACAAAAGCCGTATTGACATATAACATGGCATCATTTATCTGAGTGGCTTGGAGGAAATCAAGTTAGGGTGCAATCCAAACCTACTTAGGCCACCGTTGTAACCAGCGGCCCAGCGAAAACAGGAGGCCCCAGAACGGAAAGGGGATTCAAATCCCCTTTGAATTCCCCTTTTGGAGGGGATTTGAATCCCCTTTCTGTTCTGGGGTCTCCCGTTTTCGCTGGGCCGCTGGTTACAATGGTGGCCTAAGTAGGTTTGGATTGCGCCCTCACAGCCCATTCCAACCCAAGGGCTAAGCAGCACAAGTCAGACCTAAAGTCAGTCTAAGTTGTTTAGGGCGACTTTATGTCTGGAACGTGACCATTTACGGCGAAGTTAGGGCGAAGTTAGGGCGAAGTTACGACTGACGGACTAAGAACGGACGCACATGCGCACCACCGACGCCGGCATAAGTCGGACATAAAGTCAACATAAAAGTGGGTGGACTATGGGCGGACTGTGGGCGTAACAGGGGCGGAAACCAATTAACGTCGGATTCCAGACCCTGGCGAGCACAGACACGCCCCCTCCAACACAAATGCTGACACAAATTTTAGGTCGACCAAAAAGGTGGACACAAATTCGAGGAGACCCATAGGAACCATTTTACCTTACCCACGCCAGCCCTCTCCTGAAAAGTTCTAACACCCTACTCCTGAGTTAGGTCAGAGTTATGTCGGAGTTGTGGCAGCAAGGTCTGGAAACGGACAGAGTTATGCCAAAGATAGGGAGCCTATCAGCACCCAGCCCCTCCCAGCCTCTTTCCCACAAAAGCCCAGCCCCAGACCTCCAGTCTCTCTCTCTCTCTCTCTCTCTCTCTCTCTCTCTCTCTCTCTCTCTCTCTCTCTGAGCACGTGGCGTGGGGTTCTGTCCCCCAGCAGCCACAAAGTGGGACTTTGTCGGTAGAGGGCAAAATTCATAAACACCCCACTTCTCTCTTCTCTTCTCCTCTCTCCTCTCTGCCCCCCTCAAGGGCAGAGAGGGCTGTTCTGGCTGTGGCCAAACTGTTTACAGCTGTTCCTGGGCAGCTGTCTCCATGCAAGCATTTGCTAACCCATGTCTTTCTCCCAGTCCCTCTCCCCCCCCCACAGGCAACAACACCAGCAGGTAAGAGCAGGGTTCGTGCTGACTCGTAGTCAGACTTCTGCCTCTTTGCATATAGAAATCTAGGTAGGAAACATGCCTTTACCAATGTGTTGTCTGATACCTGCCTGCATTGCCTGCTATGATATGCCTCTTTACCAATGTGTTGTCTGATACCTGCCTGCATTGCCTGCTATGATATGCCTCTTTACCAATGTGTTGTCTGATACCTGCCTGCATTGCCTGCTATGATACATAGGATACATGCCTCTTTACCAATGTCTGATATCTGCCTGTCGTCATGTGAGCATAAAACACCATGTGTGCGTAACTGTTACTATCCTGTAGACAACAGCTGTTCCCCCCCCCTTTTCTCCACCGACTGACAGGTCGGTGTTGATTGGTTAGCCATGTTTGTGACCCAATATATGTGTTGTTTTCTCTCTCTTTGACCCTTTTCCCTTACAGGATCATGCTCTCCTTACACCCAGGTAAGCAGCTCAGACCATGCTATGTGTCTCACACCTATCAGCTGTATTTTATTTCTCTATCTGCAGGCTTTTGCAACCGACACACTGGCATTTCTTCAATGGCGATCGCTACCACACACCAGCTGCCATGTAACACCCGCTTGTTTTTTGTCTCCCCAGGAACGTCCACTACCACCTACCTTCCTGGGAGCACCCTTGGGCCCGCAGTCTGGTTGCCCCACTGTTGTCTGCCTCGATGCTGCCAGAGGTCAGGGAGCCAGCCCTGCAACCCTCCTCAGCTGCCGGCGCTGCTGCTGCTCCACCTCCCTGGCTGTCGTACTTGCTGTCCCTCCCCTTTCTATGGAGCAGGCTGTGGTTCCACAGGGGAAGAGCCTGCGTCTCCAGGTCCATGGGGCAAGTGTGCTGCTGCTGCTGCTTTCAGATTGGCTGCTGTGACTACCCCTGGCAGCTTCACCTGGCCATCTCAGCTACCGTTCCAGAACAATAAAGACGCCCCTTGGGCAGAGCCCCCTTGAAAAATATGTGCCTAGTGTAACACAAGCATCGCCCCCCCACAAAGACAGCCCCCAGCACTCAAGCCCCTGCATGAATCACTTCCAGGGACTGCCACTTCCTTCCCAGGGCGAACACAGCTGGGGGGCTGCCAGTCCCCCATGGCACAGAGGGGAGGGGGAGTTGGGGGGGACTCTCAGGCAGGCAAACAGTGACAGGCACCACGGAGCCCTTAACGGGGCCGCTTGTGGCCGCTGCGTCTGTGCAGTCTGTGTAGTGGCTGCTCGGCAACCGGGGATCTCACCCGCCAGGGCGTCCGCCCGTCACGAAGTCCCTTCCTCCCATTGTCCACCTGTTTCTGTGTGGCTTCCGCCCAAGGTCCGTCCGCATAAGAGGCGTCTGTTTCTGCATCGCCTTCATCTGCGGAGCGCCCCCTGTGTCCCTATCGGTCTCTGCAGACCCCTCTCCCTGTATCTCTCACCCACCAGCCTTGTTGTCTGTCTGTTTCAGACCCACCCGTGTCCCTCCCCAGCACCCCCTGTCTGTCTGTCCGTGTGTCTGCCTCCCCTCCCGCTCCCTGATAATGGCAGCTGGCCACCCCCCAACCCGCCAGAGCGCCTGCCGCGAGGCGCCGTCGCCGCCCCATCTGGGGGTGTGATGAGCTGTGTGAGCCCTTCCCGCTCGCAGCAGAGAAGCCCACGGCACCTCTCGGTCATGGCCGGGGCACAGAGCAGAAAGCACGCCAGGATGCCATCTGGAGGCCCAGGGCTTCAGGCAGCGCATGGGCGAGTCATGTCAGAGGCGGTTCCAGACCTCATGAGACCCCCCTTGTGTGTGACGTTCCCATCCCCTCCTTCCCTTCCCTCCCCCGCTCACCCCCCATGACCCCCACGTGCGGCCTCAACGTGGCTTGGGGGTGGCATCGCCTTCTGCAGGAGGGTGGGGACGGTCACTGTCCCCTGCAGCAGGTGGCTGATGCACAGGGTGCCCTGTGGCGGCTGGCTCGGGTCCAGCGCTCCCCTGTCACCTGCCCTGCGCCCACCACATGACTGGCGCAACCCCCATGCCTGCGGCCGGCCCCTTTGCAACCGGGCTGCGACAGATCCTGCGGCAGCTGCCATGGATGGACGCTGACACATGCAGACAGAGGCCTGCACATGCCCGAGCCAGACATGGAGCCTGGAGAGCCTGCCTGCCTGGGAGGTGTGTTGCCTGGATCCTGGGGTGGTGCTGGGCCACAGAAACTGCAGCCTGCCTAACTCAGGCATAACTCTGACATAACTCAGACATAACTTATGCCTAACTTATGCTGAACTTAGGCCACTCTTATGCCGGACTTGCGGAGGAGTTGGGTTGGAATGGGCTGTTAGTCACCCAAAGTTACCCTAGGCCTGTTCAGGCATAAAGATACATACAGCGCAATCCTATCCAACTTACACCACCGGTGTAACCAGCGGTGCAGTGAGAATGGGAGACCCCAGAAATCTCCCCTCCCCTCCAAAGCCTCCCATCCTGCCCTCCCCTACTGGTTACACTGGTGGTGTAAGTTGGACAGGATTGCGCTGATAGTTTGATTTTGCCTCATTTAGATCTGTTCTATACAAGCAGTATGATTCCTGCAGTTCAGGCTGCAGGTGTTATTGGATCCCAGTCTGAATGTTGTCCTGCTTAAAGAACTCCCTGGAAGTAACGAAACAAACAAAAAATAGCACAGAAAGGAGTGAGATGGACTAGAACATTCCTCTGGTGTTCTAGTTTTCTTTTATGTTCAGATAGACACATAAGATTGATAGATAGAACAGAAACATTCAAAAATAGCATCTGCATTCTGAAATGGTAAAATCCATGCAGTCACTTCAGGATTCTCCCACCTCATTCTGCTGCAAGGGTAGACCAGGTCTTGCATATTATATTTGAGGAGATAAGAGGAATTATTAAAAAAAATCCACCTGAGATGTTAGATCTTTGATGGACCAAGTCATCACCTGATTACTCAGATGTGAGGTGGGAAGAATGGAGTAATGTCATTGTGAGTAATGTCATTGTGAGTAATGTCATTGTGGGTTTGAGGACGGAGGGACTTGGGTTCCATTTCAAGTTGGAGAGGCTTGGGCTCAAAGTACCAGTTTACTGTAGTGGCTAAGAGACCGGGCAGTAAATCAGGGCTTTCCTGGTTCAAATCTTGCTCTTCCATGATCTCACCAGATAGCTTTAGAAAAGCCTCAGCCTTAATTGCTATGTGATGATAATAATGCTTACCTCTCCATGTGATTGTAAGGAATACACCTGAAGTGTATTCAAAAAGTATCACACAAATGCCAAGCATTATTCAATTCAAATCCTTCCTCAGCTATGAAGACCTGCTATTTTTGTGCCTAATCCACAAGCGACTGTGGATGTTACCCTCATCACATGCTGTTTTGTCTTTCCACACTGTTTGTGTTCATTTGTCATGCTATGTGTTTGTGGTGTGTTGGAATCACCTACTTCTCAATTCAGATATCCATGCCTTGAATCCTGTGATGACCTGGAACGCTAGGGTGCTCTTATGGTGTTGTGGTTGTTTATGATCTGGTGGCACGCTGACTGAGCGGTTTGTTTAGCAGTCAAAGTGGCTTGGAGAGACTATCCAGGCTTTTAATTCTCTATAGTTATCTCTTAAACTAAAGTACTGGCACCAGTCTGTCTGACAGAGAGGTGTGTACAGTGCTGCTATTTTGCTAAATGGCAGAGACTAACAGCCTGATCCTATTGGGCTGCTCTGCCGGCAGAACAAGTGTTTCGCCAACACCGACTGCCTTACAGAGGCCAGAGCCTTCCCGCATATGCCAGCCGATCCCCCTGGTACCACCAAGGCAGATATGTTGGCTGGGGAGGCGGGATGGGGTGAGGGTGGAATGGGGAGATGATGGGCAGGGGGCGGGCGTGTACAGGAAGGGGATGGGTTCGGCAGCAACCAAATCCTAACCATGGACATGCAGTGTGAGGGCAGCAGGTGAGGCAGAACCACCCTGTCTTAGTCCACAGAAAAAAGCCGCAGCCTAACCCTGTGATTGCGCTCTCGCGCTACCTGCTTGTACCCGAGTGAGTAGCACAAGCACAGGGTTAGGGTGCAGTTTTTTTCCTGTGGACTACGATGGGGTGGTACTGCTTCACCTGCTGCCCCTGCACCACACGTCCCTGATCCTAACCCCCTTCCCAGACGCAATCCCCCAGCATAGGTCCATGTGGACCTGTGCCAGCGAATTTGCTAGCGCAGGTCCAAGTAGACCCCCTCTGTGCTGCAGAGGCCTACCCCCAGGTAAGGGAATGAATGTTCTCTTACCCAGAGGAGACCTCCACAGGTTTCCCCCCCCACACCCGCAGGATGCAGCAGTAACTATTTTGGCACCCTTGCATTGGTGGGAGGGGGGGAGGAGAATAAGACTGGGCTCTAAGGAAGAGCCTTGTGACCTTCTACCTAAACAACAAGCTATGTATGCATCATGGGATTGCTTAAAGAGAAATGGGGGAAAATGTTTAGAACATGTAGCAAAGATCTGCCCCAATGACATGTCTGTTTATACATCTGTGGTAAGTGTAGAACTTGCATTAACTACATCTGACAAGGATGTTGTGTGGGTAATAACTCCATATGCAGCCCAAGACACTTTGGAAGAGAGCTAGTTGTAATAAAAAAGGGACTAGGAACTAGACTCTTGAACTAGACTCATGCCTACCTATTGCTACATGACAACCTGCTGCCCCTGCTGCTGGGGACTTTTCTGGTTGCTTCCCATCTCATGTTTTCAGAGGGAGGAGCCCCACACACTCATTTTGCACTCTCAGCTATTTTGACAAATAACTGTGGTAAGAAATTTAATTTTAGCAACCTTAAAAGCAGTCTGGAGTCTCTTTACTGCAGGACTAGAGAAGAATAATGTAAGTCTACATGAGTTTGACAATAAAATGTTATTTCTAAGTGGTTCTTCTTTATGAATTTTTTAGGAAGTCCCTTTGGTGCCATTGTCATAAAAGGTCAGTAAGCTTTTAGCACCCTTTTCTGGAGTTAAGTTTATTCCTTAAAACATGTTTTGGGAAGAATTCTTTAAGACATTTTTCTGCCTTCTGTTATACTGTATACTTGGTTCAGAAGACTGTTTCTTTCCTTCAACTGATTATAGCTGAGAGTACAATCATACCCTATATTGTCCTTAGTAATAAAGGTTTTCTTGAAAAAAGGATGCTGAGTGCAGACCTCTGGTTTCTTCATCATGCATATTTTGTAACATTATGTATAGCACTATTTATACAATATCTTTGTGAAAACGTCAGCTACCGGTATGTTCTGTTTAAGATACAGCTTCTCCTAAACTGCAGTTATTTTGAAGCACAAGTCTCTTTTTAATATTCTTTATACACTAAATATTCAAAGCTGCACTCAATAGTTGAGTACCACCAAAAGATGAGGTGCCAAAAACCTCAAAGCCCACAACACTTGGCCCTCACCCTCAACAGCCTTTTGTGATATGGGGGAGAGTGGGTCATAATAAGACTGAGGGCGCAATCCAAACCTACTTAGGCCACCGTTGTAACCAGCGGCCCAGCGAAAACGGAGGCCCCAGAACGGAAAGGGGATTCAAATCCCCTTTGAATTCCCCTTTTGGAGAGGATTTGAATCCCCTTTCCATTCTGGGGTCTCCCATTTTCGCTGGGCTGCTGGTTACAATGGCGGCCTAAGTAGGTTTGGATTGCGCCTGAGTCAGCCAATCGGTGATGGAGTATGCTAATGTTGGAGCTTTCCTTATAAGGACAAGAGGAGCAGTTGGAGCAGTTAGGTGGTGTCTCATGAAAGAAAGGAGGAAAGATGGAGACAGGGGTGAGGTTGGGAGTTGGTTGATTGGACAGGGCTGCCTGAGTAACAGTAGGGGTTGCATCCCTCAGTCAGGTTTGGGATTAGTTAACCTAGAAAAAAAGCAGAAGATGCTTTTTAGCCTGCACATCCCCTCCCACAATATCATCATACAGTGATCCTGTTAGGCAGTTTAAGCTGCGAGGAAGCTGACGAGTCCAAAGCCACCCAGTAAACATCATGGCCAAGTGGGGATTTGAATCTGGTCTCTCTGGCCAAACTTGATACTGTAACCACTATACAACTCTGCCTCCATCTTCCTGTCCTTTAACAGTCATTATCGTTTTACTGTCATTTGTCACAGGCCACTGTTTGAAGACCATTCATACTCTGCTCCAGTAAGTGTTAACATCCACTTACCTCAATTCAGAGGAGGTTGTATTTCATGCATCAAGAAACACTTACCTTAAGTCCTGAACTAACCTAACTGTCCTGAACTAAACTAATCCTAAACTAAAAGTCCTAAATTAACCAAATTCTAAACTAATATATTGTAAAATAAATAAGCCAATAGCTGTTGTCAAAAAAGCACCGAAGAGATGAGCACCATCAAAAGATGACCACTCACTGCAACTCCAACAACGTCAAAGCCCACAAGCCCACAACACTCAGCCCTCACCCTCAACAGCCCTTTGTGACATCGTGGAGAGTGAGGCATTGTCAGACAGGGCCAGCCAATCAGAGATGGAGTATGCTAATGTTGGAGCTTTCCTTATAAGGGTGAGAGTGAGGCATTGTCAGAATGGGTCAGCCAATTGGAGATGGAGTATGCTAATGCTGGAGCTTTCCTTATAAGGCCAAAAGAAGCAGTTGGGGCAGTTAGAATGTGGTTCATGACAGAAAGGAGGAAAGATGGAGACAGCACAGCGGTGAGGTTGGGAGTTAGCCGAGTGGACAGGGTTGCTTGACTGGCATAGCAGCAATAGCACCTTTCAGCCAGGCTTGGTATCAATTAGCCTGGCACAAGGGAGAAGACAGTCTTTTAAGTCCTATAGTAACCTGTCCTGCCAAGGAACCTCCCTACTATTCTGTCTGTAAGTAGTAAACCTCTGACGTAGGAAGAGACAGAGCAGCACCAAGCATCTGCCTCCACCAGCAGGGACCACATCATTACATGCAGGTTTGGCTACACATGTATGTGAGTGCGTGTGTGCCTGGAAACATAGTGTTTTAGGACCTTGCTCTGCACATCGCCTGTCACATTGACAGGAATTTGCAAGTTCAGCATTGCATTCTGTGAACTCAATGAGTGTAGCTGGAGCAAGAAAGAGAGTTTAAATATACACATGTTTTGTATCTGGTTTTTATATACCGTACTTACGTTGGAAGGAAAAATAAAAGTCCGTTGCGTTGGAAGGAAAAAATGTTAAGGGTTAATGTTAAATGTGAGGACCAAATTGAAAACTAGGAAAAGTGGAGGCCCAAAAAGAGAACTGCAAAGAGGCCGTGTGCAGAGGTAAAGAGGGCCGGGTGCATAAAGTTGGAGACGTGTGCACCAAAGGCCCATAAAAGGGGCCTGCTGTCAGGAAGGAGATACACTGTTGTTGCCAGAGAGCCCGAAAGCAGAGACTGCAGTTGATACAACTTGACTGCTGAAAGGAACCTCCAGAGCAGACGCGTAACTACGGTGGAGCGCGTGGTTCAGCTGAACCAGGCGCTCACCGCTGCAGGGGCGCTCGAGTCCGACTCGAGACTCGAGTCAGGACTCGGAGACTCGAGTCAGGACTCGGGTCTCCGAGTCCAGGCGGGGAAATTGAAGGAGGGGGCGGGGAAGAAGGAGGGCGCATACTCACTGTGCACTTTGCGGGGAAAAGGAGTCCGGGGAATTGAAGGAGGAGGCACCAGCATCGCGTCGCGTCACTTCCTGCACTCGCTACAGCGTGGCCGGCGCTGAACGGACTGGAGGAATTGAGGTAAGCCAGGCTGGCCGGGTCCGCACGGGGGGGGGGTGCCCGGTGCAGGGTCCCGTCGGGTCGCCCCCCCTCCGGAGCGCGCCCCCACCCTCCGGAGCGCCAACAGGCCGCGGCGATATGTACTTATAGGGGCGCCAATTCCCCCTCCTGAACCGGGCGCCAACAGAGGCAGTTACGCCTCTGCTCCAGAGAACTGCTGCTGTTCTCTGTCACCTTCGTCTGCAATTTGATCATCACTGAGAAGGACTTTTGACAAGATCCATCCACTGTATCTTAACTCTGCTTGCGTGTTTGGGCCAGCTAGGTGAGGTATAGGAACGAGCTTCACTATCTGGTTCAGATCGGTTTATCTTGCAATAAACCTAAACAATTTTCACTTACCTTGGTGTCTCAGGGAGTTCCTCAGGCGGCCAATCTGTGTATAACACTTAAATCACACTACTGTCTTGGGTGCATGTTAATTGACTGAAATCATTCTCATCACTCATAAATATGCTCCATTTTCCTTTGCCCCTCTGTCATTTTCCCCACCAAAGTCAATCCTGCTATCATTTTCCACCAGGAAGTCCCATCTCCCGGCCCCAGCTGTTTTTTCTTTGCCATTCCTCCTTATTTGCTTCCCTTCCATTTCCCATTTCCCAATTTCTCTGCTATTGCACCTCCTGGCACCTTCCTGCCTTGCTCACTTTCCTACCATGAAGCAAGCATAAGATCTAGGCTACATGTGGCAGCCAATCACAACATACCAACCGCAGTAGTACTAAAGCCCCTGGCAGGGAGACTGCAGCTCAAATGTTCAGACATGCAGGATGGGGCTATAATTCTCTGGTCACTCAAAGGGAACTTTGATGGTGGGAACCATAGTGAAAGGGACTCCAACCATTGGTCCTGCTGGCCATCAGAACCCTTTTTGTCTTGCAGGCCTGCACCATTGCCACAAGGGGCTGAACAGAGGAGGGGAAGGGAAAGGTAATGTTCCAAGCCACCATGATCTTGCTCCCTACAGGGCACCGATCCTGTTGTTAGTGGAGTACAAACCATATACTGAAATCTATTTCAAAGAGACAGAGGGCAGCTAGATTCTCTTTGAATTACTTATATAACAACAGAAAAATCTTCATATATAGTGTGTGAAGGTTCACATATATTGTTTTAGTGCTCCCTCTTATAATCTTGTGAGGTGGGTGAGCATTACCTACTTTCCTCCTGTTTCTTTCAGGTGTGCAGCTGAAGCTAAGAAACAGTGGTTTGCCTACAGCAATATTACCGGTAGCAATTTAATGGCAGAGGTGAGTTTTGAACCAGGAACTTCCTGGTACATGGGTGTGGGGTGGTGGAATAATTCACAGCACAGTTTCTTTGCTGTGCTACATTAGCCCTATTGTATGTCACTTCTGACTAAGGTAAAATTCAACAACATTGTTTAGATTGCAAGAAGTATATGTATAAGATAATGAAGGTGCGACTAGTTTCTGTGTGCAGCTTGTCCGTTGCGTAGCAATAAAAGTTTCTCTTCAGGTCCGTTTCCTTTGGGCATACTTAAGACTTTTAAAGATGTCTCTCATTTCTTAAGTTCCACTTAGCCTCCAGTGTCACCCTCAGAGAGATGTTGTGTCAGAAGAGTGTTTACACTCGACATCAAATACAGAACGAGCTGCATTATTGTACCAGTTCAAGTCCCTTGTCATGTTATATTTCTGTTACTGGCGGGGCTGTGATTTTGTCACAGTGGATTTTAAGGACGGCTGTAGGCTTGTCATGGCAAAAGGGCACAAAAATATGGGAGCAGTAGCGTAGTCTATGTTTAAAAGTATATTTTCTTTTGGTCACGTTTCAACATATTCTACACCTTTCTGCTAGATATACCCAAGGCAATGTACAGTCATACACTTTTAAAGCATGATTGTAAGTTGTGTGTGTGTGTGTGTGTGTGTGTGTGTGTGTGTGTGTGTGTGTGTGACAATACCTCCTCTTCTATGTGAGCTTTGAACTTTCTGAGCGTACAGAATTTATTGCACTGCATTCCTTGCATTAATCATGAGAATACATTTGGGGCACAGTGTGGTTCTATTGAACGTACTTTGCACAGCACATTGCAAATATCTCAAAATTTGAAGAGGCTCATACGGGAGGAAAAAAAACTCTTCTTGCAAATACACAATATATGAAAGACGCTGACTGACCAAGCTTTATCTAAACAAATAGGAGCCAGTATAATTAGGGTCTAGAAGCTGTGTCAGAATTAGTGCTATGGAAAAACTTTCTCTATTTCAACACTCTCTGGAAAGTGATTACATATTCAGGACATTTATCTGCAAAAGCTGATAGGTAATTTTTATAAGGGTAGGATTTATTGAACGATGACTTTGCTTGTTAGCACACATCTTAGCCTAAATGTAGATCATTCCCCGCTCCAAGTGTCTTGCATGCTGTTAGGCTTTTGCTTGTTTCATATCCTTTCTCATTCTATGGATTTGTCTTAAGTTAGCAAACAACATCTGCAATGTCACCCCTTTTTTCTATTGCAGATTTGAAATAACTTTGTGGTACTCTGTTGCTGTATTCAGGACACTTATCAATAGATACAGTATACATTTTTCATTTTGGCAATAAAAAAAACCCTGATTATTTTTGCTAGCTAGGACAGAGGTGTTTGAAATTTCAGGTCAAGAATATGATTAATCCAGTAAACCTTCAGCTACAGCTGATAACCTAGTTCCATATCCTGCTGCTATTCTAAAAAGCTAGCAGCTATTAAGCTAAGATTCAGAAATATATTTCAAGATCAGTGCAAAACGTTATACACAGATCTCTGCAAAGGAGTACCTGGTGGCACAAGTCACAGTGGTTAATAAGTTATGAATAGACATGCGCAAGCTCCCCCAGGCCCAAGTCAGATTGGGATGGAAAATAAGAGCAAATGTAGAACTGAATGAAGAACTCTTGAGAATTTTGTTCACAAAAGTTCTAAATGTGCATATAATTGCTGCTGCTTGCCCCCCGCCCTGAACTCTGTGTGACCCCCCCCGAATCTTACCTTGTGGCTGTGATGCACCTCTTTTGGCACCTCAATGGCAGTGACAAAGAGGGGAAGTCTCAGTCTCTCTCTCATCTTCCCTCCTCCTCGACATGTGAAACACTGCTAGAACAGTATTGAGCACCAAAATGTCCTGGGAAATATCACTTTCCCAAGGCATTGGGGTGTTTAAAAACATTTCCCAGGGACCCTAGCTGAGCTCCAACTCCACTTTAGCAAGATTTCACATCCTGGGATGAAGAAGGAGGGAGGGAGACTGAGAAAGAGTTAAGGATCAAAATTGTCCTTTCTCCCCTCCACTACAGTTGCTGTTGCTGATGCAGCAACAAGGAAAGCTACTTGTTGGGTGAGTGCAGGGGTGCTGCTGCGTGTCCCTATGCAGCCTGAATTCGCTTCCCACTGTTGCCTCTGCTCACCCAAGCCTGTGCACATCCCTTTTATGGAGGGCAGGTGGGCGAACAAGCAGGCATGGCCCCCAGCTTGTGCTCTTTGCAAATAGAATAGGGGTGGAGCAGGAAGACTGTATGCAGCAGTCTTTGTAAGTAAAGGGCAGGGGTGGGTGGGTAACTACCAAGTAGGTGAGGAGAAGAGATTTGGGGCCACAATAGCTTTTTTCCCCTGCTACTCTGTTTTCAATACAGTACTGGAGGGAGGAGACTGCCACTGCTGCTATCCTCTTCCGACTTGCTCCATGATGGGCAGGGCGCTAATCCATTCACTGCCCTCCCTTCGCCCCCCGAGGGTGCTGCTCCATTCAGGTGGCCTCATGTTGGGCCTTCTTTGGGTGGGTAACACTGGGAGGAGTTCACCTTTGGTTCCGTTTAAAATCTGAGCTCGAGACCCACTCAGAGCCTTAATGCTTGTTCCTATATTGAAGGCAAGCAATAGGAGTTTGCAACTCAGAATCACTACTTTCGGTGGCATCTCTAGTTGTGAATGCAATGACCTGACTAGAGCATGTAATTCCAGTCTATTTCTTTAATAAAAAGGTAGTAATCAATCAAAACATTAGCACTGAAATCTCAGTGGGAAAAAAGTTTGATGAGAAGAGTAAAGAACAGATTGCACAGCAAAGATTGCACCTTATATATATAAGGACAAAAATAGCACTTTGGTCCTTTGCTCCGTAGAACTTCTAGGAAGGGGTTTCTTGTTTGTACTGAAAACCCCCAAAGCTGTCATGGAGACCAGATAGGAAAAATCATGTGCCAGGGACAGTATAAACATATATTAGCATCCTTGAATTGCTTTTTTAAAAAAATTACAGTATTTTTACCCCGCCTTTCTCCCCAAAAGGACCCAAAGCGGCTTACAACAGAAAAGAAAATACAATACAAAAAAGTACAATACAAAAGTCACATTTTAAGTTATTAATAGTTAATAACAAAGTTATTAAAGGGCCACAGACACACATGTACATCTACAGCAAAAACTGGATAGTTTTCCAACAGATTTTTTTTCCCCTGCTGGCCTCTGTTTTTCAGTGTTGACTTCTACTGCATCAGATACTTGCTCCAACTAGCTATTGTCTGCAAACAGCTCCCTGAGGTATCAGGTACATGTCTTCCCTGGCCCTACCTAGAGATTTCAGAGAGACCGCTTGCATGCAAAGCATGTCCTCGCCCACACGTGCAACTCCCCAACTTACAACCGGAGCCTATGCATGTTTACTTGGAAGTAAGATCCATTGACTATAGTGGCACTTACCATACTTTCCAGTTGGTTTCAAGTTAGGATTTCAACCTCTGCTGACTACTGGCTTAGAACATGAATAGCAAAATGGGCACCTTGTCATGCAGTATATGGACATAGCGCATGTACCAGACGATGGTTTTACCCATTACACCGAATTAACCTGGGATGGATAAGAAGTAACCTGAGTGGATAATAGCCGCTCCCTCACAAGTGTACAGGTGGGCCCCCATATCCGCTGGGGATATGTTCCAGGCCCCTCCGTGGATACTTGAAACCATGGATAAGAGAGAACACCCCCTCCATGGTTTCCTGAGGGTCCCCCCCACCCTGCCTCCCCTGCAGGCATGCATGCTTGCCCCCCCACTCTTATTTTTCTTTCAGCAAGCTTTGTTTCTTCCTTAAAACAAACAGAGAAGCAACCTCCATTGCAGGCAAGTAGAACGAGACTAAGCCCTAGAGAGGCTCTGCAAGGTTTCTGTTAAGTTTGCAGAGCCTCTCTAGTATTTAGTCTCGTTCTACTTGCCTGTAATAAGGCTACTTCTCCTGTTTCTTTAAGGAAGAAATGAAGCTTATTGGGGAAAAAAGTAAAAGCCTGGGGGGGGGGGGTCCCCACGATCCATGGATAACTGAAACTGTGGATAGCGAATCAGTGGATATGAGGGCCCACCTGTATGTGTATAATACATCAATGCCTTCAATAGCACAGGGGATATATTTTCTGAATGTTGAGTGCTGCGTAAAATGGCATTATAGGCTATAATGCCATAGGAGACATCACTGGTAATGAGATAGAAAACCGCCACTGATTGACCCCAGGCTACCCAGAATACACTGCTCTCATTGGCTACAATAGCTGTCAAACACTCTGTGACAATGAGCTCTGTAGAGAAATGGCGCTAAAGAAAGTGGCATTGTGAGAGATATTGCTATATATGTGTTTGAATCATTTTTAAAAAATCACATTCACACTTATTGGTGTACACCTAGAAAAAAAGGAAGAAGTGAAGTGCCCCCAAAATGGCACCTCAAATGCCACTAACCAAATAGGCTTCTTTCTGCGGCATACTTCCCATGAGTTTGCATCAGCTAAACCCTTAGGTTCTGCTAACCCGTCCCCTCCCTTAACAGAACCATGTAGCGGGTTTCTCCAAGCACTATAGTGCCCGTGTAAATCACACATATTGCTGACTCTAAACTGAGCGTGTGCTGATTGAATTACATTGTTTGCAGAAGGACTGCACACTCAAGACACTACCTAGATTTAGCCTATGTCACATCTGTTGATTAATGCTACCCTTACGACGTAAGTGAGGAAATTGTCAACCATGGCTTATGAATCTTATTGTGAAACCTAGTGGTATCATTCACTTTTAGAGTTTTAATCATGTCTTTGTCATTGATGGATAGATCATATAAGATTTCAGCTGCAGGTAATCCTTGTGATTGCCTAGCTGTGGTGTTATGTTGTGGATAAAAATCTCTCG
The DNA here is from genome assembly GCA_026170595.1 of Plestiodon gilberti rubricaudatus. Lineage (NCBI taxonomy): Eukaryota > Metazoa > Chordata > Lepidosauria > Squamata > Scincidae > Plestiodon > Plestiodon gilberti. The sequence goes on along the minus strand of JANXHW010000003.1, from coordinate 128,901,789 downwards.
GAGATGGCTTGGCCTTGCTGAAAACTTATGGCATGGTGACAGAATGTGTGCCAAAAATGGGGTACAAGAAGCTGCAAAATCCACAGTTTAGTTGAAGCAGCCTCTTATATGCAGCCTATGAAATTAGGCTAATGACCTGAAAGCCAAGCATCCTGTGCTTTTTGGGTATTTACTTAACACTTCACGCATATTAGATAGTTGAAAGAAGCTTTCCATCTCATTTGAAGAAAAAGATTTAAATGCTTTCACTGAAGAGCAGAAATATTGGTTTCTTATATCTCCCGAGGAACAGTAGTTTCACTCAAAACGCATCATCCCGTTTTGTGCTGCATCCCATGGGGGAGTTTCAGGCTATGAACATTTGTTCTCTTGCCCCGGGGTAAGTCCTCGATGCCCCTTTGGGTCTATTCAGACCAGCGCCAGCTATAATAGCTGGAGCAAGTCCGAGTCAACCGGGGAAGGTGGGTTGAGGCCAGGAAGGGGGATAGGATATCAGTGGCACCACTGCCACCAATACTGCCCCTTCACAGCCTCTATCTTCCTTCCTCCCCACTCTGTTCTCCACCCCATTCGTACCCCTCCCTGCCCCGTTCCACCCACCACCACCCCTCCTCCCTCCTGTCCCCTGCATTGATTTACCAGTGCTGGGGTTTTCTTCCCTGTCCGCTCGCACGCGGACCTGGCTGCTCATCCCATGTGGCAGTGGCAATGACAACAATGACATGTCGTACTTTACAACAGTCATAAAGGACCTTACACTGCTGAAACACTAGTTCTGGCAGCATAAGGCCCTGTTAGGATTGGGCCAAATGTCTAATATTTCAGTCTCCTTGCTTTCAGTGTTTTGTGGCAGATTTCCAGTATATGCAGATCTTCCCTAATCATGGAGAAGGCAGGCTTTAATAAGTCCAATTAAGGAGCAAAAGGATTCTCTGATGAGGAGTGTGGAACTTCGGCCTTTCCCACCACTTACCGTAATATTGTCCAGCAGTCCCTTTCCCCAAGCACTTTTCTCCCATCCAGGCTCACTTCTTCTGAGAGGGAAAATGTAATGTCAGGAGACAGATTAGCAAAAGATTTGGGGGAGTAAGCTACAAGTGAGGGAAGGATTCTGCACTCTTCCCCCATGCACCTTTTCTGTACTTAAAATTAAACCCCTCTTCTCAAATTTTACATGATTTAACACATGTATCTGCTGCTGCCACATCTAGGCTCCATATTTACAGTATAAAACTTGATCCAATTGACTGGATAGTCTTGTATAAGCATAAGACAATATTGTCAATTGAAGGGAATACAGTTTTATAATTCTTCAACAATAAACTTAGCAATGATGGATTTGTGTATTATAAAACTCTTACCTGAACTCAGAGAATGACTTAGAAGAGACACAGGAAAAGTCTGGTTGCCATGTAACAAATTTAAATTGTACATGAAAAATGAATGTGTATTTAGATGCCTATTGATATGTTAATGCTCTTGACAACGCTTCAGTCTCTTAATTGGAGGCTATGAAGACTTGCTGCAAATGCATATTTACAACCAAGATGGTGTTTTATTCAAGGATCTGGTTAATTTTAGAGTATGTTTTTCACTTTGAATAATCTATGCTTAAAGCATTTTTAAGGGTATTTTTTACCTTGTGCTTTTATGAGATCACCATACTCTTACTGAGCAAAATTCTTATGACAAATGCAGTCTCATTTATGTTGTTGGCTCTTTACTTTTCTGGGCAAAAGGCAGTGATGTACACTTGAGTCCAGAGGGGTCACTAGGACGCGCGTCACCCGAATGACCCCACCCCGACTATGCCCCCCCACTGTAAATATCGGCCACGCCACGATTTTTTGGGGGGCGACCCGGAGGCACCCTGCCCCAAGTGCCCCCGTTGGCCTCCAGACGCTCCAGGGCCTTCTGAAAGAAGGCCCAAGCCCAATGCGTCAATATGCAAAATTTTAAAGTTTCTGAGGGCAAGGGCCTGCCCTCTTGCCCTCAAAACGGTCTGCGCATGCGCAAAAACTGTAAAATTTTGCGAGCGCCGGCCGGGCTGGACGCTCCGAGGCCAGCTTCCTGGCTACGCCACGCTACAGTGATGCCCCTGCTTGAGTCTATTGACTTGGACTCGAGTCAAGTCGCATCAATGACTTGACTTGGACTTTACTCGGCAATTGTAAAAGACTCGAAAGTCTTGACTTGCGACTTGGAGCCTTTTAGAACAAGTCAAATTTTATTCAGGTTTAAACCCATTTTCCCCATTAAATAGATAGGGACTTGCAACCCGCAACCAAAGACTGGGGACTTGGTGGCAAAGACTTGGGACTTGACTTGAGACTAGGAGTCAGAGACTCGATCCACATCCCTGGCAACAGGTAATTATTAATGTTAATATTGAACACAATGGGGCTTGCTTCTCGGTAGACATGCCTAGGATTGTGCGCTAAAGGTTTAACAAGCTACACCTGCCCACATTCCTTCTCCTAAAGGTCTAGCATATCTACTCAGAAGTAAGCCTCAGTTTCTCTCTAATTGTGGGAAGCCAGGTGTCTGGCATAAATAAAACCTATAACAATGAAACAACATTTCACATATGAAATGAGCTAATGGATGGATCCCTTGAGCAAAGAAGTAGATGGCTGAATGCTCGAGCTTCTCTTTTGGTGCCACACTTCATGGGGTGATCATGTACTTGCAGCTAGACCCATACTTGCACAGTAAACATTGTTCGATGGACGTGGATTGACCGCAGTTCAGAGGCACTGAAGAGTGGAAAAGAGGCAGAGCCAATGATACTCCCTTTATGTAGCATCCTATAGGATTTTGAGATCTGTTAGAACTGGGAATGCCAGTACATTACTCAAGGGGTAGTAAGGGGGTGGAGGAACAGTTTTCCGGGCAGGAAATAAGAGCTGACAGATAACTGCAGCAGCTCAGTAGAGATGGGCTGTCTCAGCATTTCCACATGACCAAAATGATCCCAAGGTGATCCTGTGTGGCACTTGAATCTTGCTTGTGTATAGCTTTTGGTCAGTATACATGTACCAGTGGTCCACCAGTCAGCTGCTTTCTGTCTTGTCATTTTGTTTACTGAACACACACCATGCAATACTGATCCTAGGCCAGCCTTTTACCGAGCCAACCGTGGATTCATTTGATCGGTGTGAAATCGTTGGTGCGCAACAACTATTTTATGAAGGGTAACCAGCTTGTTTCCAATTTTCTGGCAAGTATAATGGAAATATTGTGTTGGGATTTATTACAGTTAAAAAATATATAGTTTCACACACTCACACACATATGAAGCCTCAATTCAGAGATAAGCCAGGTTTCTTTTAAGACAACAAGCTCCTTACTTTGAATACCAGGTAGACATTGTTTTCTGAGAGGACTGAACAACTGCTTGCAGTCACTTTTCTTTGGAGACCATTAAGATGAAATAAGTGACATAGTATGAAAAACTTTTAACATCTCTCTCTCTCTCTCTCTCTCTCTCTCTCTCTCTCTCTCTCTCTCTGTATGTGTACTGATAGCATCATAAATCTTTAGGCATTTTGAGTTCAGAAACAAAGAATCTTCTAAGCTTTTAAGACATACTGACAAATCCTTATTTCCTTCTGTCAAAGCGCTACAGACCTGAAGACAGAAGTATACTTGAGCACAGAATGTACCTTCACTATATGAAACTGTGTATAATCCATACTGGGTTGGGGGGGGGGGGGAGAGAGCAAGATGATACTTTTAAAGGGGGATTTTGTTTTGATCACATTTTGTGACATTACTCAACAACTCTTCATAATCTTCCACAGGTGGCATCAGGATCAGGTCATGGTTGAGGGCCTATGCTATGTCCATCTGACCAGGCCAACCCTTGAACCTTTAGTACCAGTGGCAGCAATAGTACCAATGTGCCAACAGGGAGATGGGCAAGGAACTGTCTTGGGAGCCCAGTGCAGGGCTTTGCCTCAGGCCCCAGAAACCAGAAGCTAGCACTGTGCCTCCCCCTAAATCAGTGATTGTCAACCTTTTTCATTGCATGGCACACTGACAAGACGCTACAATTTTCAACACTGTCAGTTTTTTGACAATTGACAAGGCACACCATACTGCGGCGGCCCGGGTGGTTGCCGGGGCTTGTCGGTTCAACTCAGTCAGACCGTTGCTTCGGTGGCTACACTGGCTGCCGGTTCGTTTCCGGGCACAATTCAAAGTGCTAGTTTTGACTTTTAAAGCCCTTAACGGCTCGGGTCCAGGGTATTTGGGTATTTAAATGTATATATGTATTTTAAAGTTTTTATTGGAAGCCGCCTTGATTGCCCTTGTTGGGAGAAAGGCGGGGTATAAATTATTTAAATAAATAAATAAAACAAATAAATATTGCTGGCAGGGGTCCCACGTCCCCAACAGCCCTACTAATAAATTACCGTGCCACAAACTCATGTGGCACACCTGCGGACCATTCGCAGCACACCGGTTGAAAATCACCGCTCTAAATACCTAAATGGTTAGAATGAACATGCAAATAATAACTCTCTTGAGACTGTGATGGCAGCTCTACAGGCCAGCAATCAGGAGCATCGGGAAGAATTTGCCCTGATCAGGGAGACAGATAGACTTATGACCATTTACATTATTTAGCAATTGCCATCAGTATGTTTGATGATTCTGTTGCTGTTGGCCTTCATAGCAAATATAGAATTATGTTCATTAATGTTTATAACTATATTAATTTTCTACATAACATAATTTTCAGTTATAATACAAACTAATATCAGAGATCAACACAACAAAAATTAAAATAATCAATTCCAGTATTTTTAATTAATCTGAAATGTGTTTCATCTTAAATCTTCCAACACCATATCTATATGTTATGAATTGAGGATCAGCGCTGATACGAAACCTGTCTTTATAATACATAAACATAAGTGTTTGTTTATGTACACTTAATAAACAAACACTTATTAAGGGGGGGGCTTAGCTTCTGTGTAAGCTAGAAAAGGGTACTGCATTAGAAGTTGTCATGAAATCGCTATATCTCCCTGCACCCTGACAGAAATATATCTTCAGGATTAGCAAGGCTCATCATTCCTTGGATTTGATGCAAAACCTTCTCCATGATGATCCTACCCTTTGGGCAATCATTGATTTACCAATGGAACTATATATTGTATTATTTTTCTTTCATATGAGGGTATATTTAATGAGTATTATTCATATTTCACTGAAATATAATCAAAAATAATTACAAATATTTGTATATTCAGTTGTGTGTGTTTTTTTCTTTTTGCCTGCTGATTTTTTCCCCCTGCCAACCTACACAAATGATCAGTGAGGCAAACAAATTGTGGAATTAGTGTGAATGAACCCATCACAAATTCAGTCAAGCATTTCTCTTTCTGAGCTGTTCTTTTAAAAAAAAATTTCCCCCGGCAGACTCAACCTGTGTTCAATGGCTTTTTTGTAACATGCCTTTTCATTGTGCAGCTCAAACATCAATAAAATAAAAATGCCTGCTTGGGATTCAGCTGTCCCTCAAGGTACTGAATACAATTAAGAATAAATCAGAATTGTTGTTTTTGTTTTCAAATGACTGATTATAATTTAAGGTTTCATTGTACTCATAAACAGGAAGGGCTAGGAAATCTGTACTTCACCCTCAAAAATATTGGGATCTAAAAGCTTGTGGTGCATCCCCCCCCCAAAAAAAATCCTTTCCACTTCAGTGGTCCTATCCTATTCAGACGCTGCACCACCAGTGCACCCCCACTGCCACAACAACCCAACAACCAGTGTCCCACTACCACAACAACCGCCCATTTCAGGCAATGCCATGCTGGTGCACCCCTCCCAGTAACACTGGTGCAGTCCTTCCTAGTACAGCTATTCCAACAGCACCCATGGAAACCCAACACAACTTGTCATTCATAGAGTGTCCTGATGTTGGTGTATCAGTGGAACATCGGTGCATTATTGCTGCAACATCTAAGGAGCCAATCACCACATTAACCCAGGCCCAACACTGGTGGTCAGAGAAGTGCCACCAGGGTGAACCAAGCAGGGGTTATCTTGGAGGGCCAGTGAGCATAAGGAGGAATTGACAACAGCATCAGTAACCCATGTTCACTGGATTGAGATGCAGTTCTGTGTTCGTAAGAAAGAGTGAGGCCTCCAGAGTGTACATGCAGTGGTGCTCTGTTGGGGCTGAGTGCTTTGTGGCTTGGAACATCATCTTTGCCTCTCCTGGGGTGGGCCTCAGTGGATCTCTGTAGAACATGACTGTGCCATCCTATGTGGCCATGGCACAGTCCTTAAAAACAAAAGGGATTCATATGAGTGTTTAGCCAGCAGTAACAATAGTTGGGAGTCCATAGCATGCATCAAGAGCAGACACTCCCAACTTTTAGCTGTTGCAAAAGGAATGGATGATTAGGTAACACAGTTTGAAGCAAAGACACATTGACAATCCTGAAGGGTGAGTACTGGGAGTACTGGGAGACGTGAAACAGAGGTGCAGCATCAATGCATTGCAGCATGGGATTCCTTCCTCTCCCTTGCTTACCTGCATAGGATGCATTGTGCTTGCTTCCCCTGTTGGGGTGGTGAGGCAGAGTTTACACTTGGAAGTTTGTGCATGGAGTCCTCCTGGGGCAGCATCCCTGCAATAAGAATTCTGAGAAGACAATACAACAACTTGCCGTACGTGTTGTGAGAGACAAGATTTTCTGTGTATAAAGAGTTCCCTCTGTACACATTTTCACCATAGTTCCTATTACCAAAGTTCCCAGAAATGTACTATTTGTAAACAAACTGATTATTCAAGGCAAGGGCACTTAGCCTAGAGCAGGTGTTCTCAAAGTGATGGGTTGCAACCCACCACTCTGAGAAGAGGCAGGTTGCTACCCCCTTAAGTGGGGTGGCAACTTGTGGTTACATCGGCGACCTTCCACCGCCGCCGGGACAAAGGGGGTATTTTTTACTTATTGGGAGTCGCAATGCTTTCTGGAGGGTGTGGGGGGCACAGCCACCCCCGCGAGCCTCCCCAAGCCTCAGAACGGTTCCCTGAGTCAATTGAAGCCCACTTACGTTTTACTTCCTGGTTTTGCCAAAAACCAGAAGTGGGCTTCAATTGTCTTGGGGAGCCGATCTGAGACTTGGGCTGGCCTGTCGGGGTGGCTGCAGCCCCCCCCAGAGGGCGGTGTGATGCCCAGTAAGTTTTTAAAAAATCCCCTTTGTCCCTTCAGCAGCAACGGGAGGTCACTGACATCATCACCCCTCTCCCTCAAACACTCAAAGTTCTCCCCTACTTGTGGGGAGAACTTTGAGAAATGTTGGTCTAGAGCAGTGGTTCTGGGAAATTTTAGTATTCGTGGGGGAGGGGTCAGCAGTGGCAGTGACCTTGGGGATCGCTGTCAGGAACAAAAACAAAATTTATGCACTAACTGGGGGTCCTGAAGCTCTCTAGACGGTGCAAGGAGGCCCGTGATCCCCTCTGCGGGCTTCCCCAAGCTTTAGATTGCCACTCTGCGGCGATTACGATCACTTCAGGTTTTCATCCGAAAACTGGAAGTACTTGTAATCACCACAGAGTGGCAATCTAAAGCTTGGGGAAGCCAACAGAGGGGACTGCGGGCCTCCCTGCACCGTCCAGAGCGCTTCAGGACCCCCGGTAAGTGTTTAAATTTTATTTTGAAAAAATTCCCGCTGATGGCGGCGATCCCCAGAATCGTCACCGCCGCCATACTGTCCCCACCCCTTAAGGTGGCAAGGGACAGCATCCAGTTCTCGTGGTGGGTCGCAACTCACCACTTTGAGAAATGATTCTAGGCAATCCCTCTGGAGACCAGGTACACACAGGGACTGTGCACTGTGCCTGCGGTCCAGTTGGGAATCTCAACCACAATTACCGATTCCCTAGAGCAGTGGTTCTCAAACATTTTAGCACCGGGACCCACTTTTTAAAATGACCCTCAATCGGGACCCACCTAGCTTTATGAGACACTCAAACGTTTATCTTTCTATATTTACGCAAGCTTGCAAACTGCAGGAGCTCAGCTCTTTGAAGGGCAATTAGCAGCTATCTGATTTTTGAATAACTTCAGGGCTTGAGTCAATTAGTGATCTGATCTTTCCATCACCTGGGACCCACCAGAAATCAGGCTGCGACCTACCAAGTGGGTCCCGACCCACAGTTTGAGAAACACTGCCCTAGTGGTTTGCAGAAAGGCTTTGTTCCTTTTAGAAATAAATGCATGCACCTGATCTGGTCTCTTCCCCCTTATTCTGTATGAAGCAGATTTAGCAGTGGATACATTTATACTGAGTCTAAAGAAGCTGATTCTAAATTCAGTTTGAATTCAGTTTGACCAGCTTCTTCCTGTGCATGACTCAGATGTTCCCCCCTCGCCCCCCATTGTATTTATTTTCCAGTAGATTTTCAGACACAGCATTACTATATCTGTCTTCTATTTCTTTCTAATTACACAGTGCCTAAACATTATGTTGTTTTTCTCTGTATGCCTATAATTTCCAGAGGAAAATAGCCCTCAGGTCTGATGTCACACCAATTCTTTGTGCAAGTCTCTGGAACAGAGTCTATTCTTAGATGGGTTACTACAAACCCTGAGAAAATCTAGGCCAAAATGGCCTTAGGCTGAAATCCTATACACACTTTGCTGGTAATAAGTTCTGCTGAACTCAATGGGACTTACCTCTGAGTAGACATGGTTAGGATTGCACTGTAATTGAAATGCTACAATAAAATAGTGGAGTAATTTTCTGATTGCCTGAAGATGGAGACATGGAAACATGTTGGGTGTACCACACTGTAAAATACAAAATCTTTTACTTTAAGCATCAATGTGTGAAGTGGCTTTTAGAGCCCATTCTTGAGCACATGCACTCTGTTCCACTGAATTCAATGGGACATGTACAAGTAAAAGTGCTGAAGATCTTGGTATCTTTTACCCATCCGTGAAATGGGCATAAAAGTGATAGACCTACTTTTCAATCTCATTGTGATGATTGATGAAATACAGCTTTCTAAAACCACTAATTAAAAGTTAGGTATAGTAAGGCTTTTCTATTTGTCTACACACTTCCATATCCCATGCTGTATTTTAAATGCCTCTCTTTTTTCCCAGCTGTATATTACACAGTATTGCTAGAGCAAGGGTGAACAGACTTTAGGCTTCCAGAAGCTACTTTTTTTTTTAACCAGAGCCTTGGGGACTGCCAGCAAAACACAGTGCCTCGGGGAGCTGAAGTATGTCACAAAAGGGAATCTTGGGATGGTGAAGGCAGTCATAAAATGGCAGCTTGTACAATAATTTACATTTGTTAATTGGTACAAAACTTTGTTGTGCATTCTGCTCAGTATTCCACACATGCTCCAAACAAGGCTGGGTCAGGATTTGAACTTGTATTCCAGGGAGTTAGGGAGGACACAAGAAAAAAAATTAGACCACCAAGGTGGGGGGGAGGGGGAAGCAGAAGATTAAAAAATGACTCTAGATAACTGTCAGAGCTTCTTGGTCCAGAGTGATCTTCTACCTGGCTTTGTTCTAGACCTTTTTGATACATTCCACCTCAGAATGCTTCTTTAACCCATTTCGTAGGTAAACCCACTGATCATTCAGGACATGTGTTTGATACTAATAAGAGACAAATGACATATTTTCATAGCACAACATACCTATTTAGGGAAAGCATTTATTTGGGAAATAAATCATGCTGACCTAGATGGTCAGCCTTGGGAATCAAGAGCACAGGAGACCGGACTTGTCAGAATACATTTAAAATAAATTATGTTAAGCTGAAAACTAATTTTTTTCTTTCTATCGCCTATGTTTATTTTGCTTAGTTTTATGCAGATGAAACCCACATTTGCAAGTCAGTAAGCTTCTCAAATGTGAAGCGTCTCCTCGCACTATAGCAGCAAATCCCCAAAGCAGCAATAAAACATTTGTTCAAAATTCTAAACAGCTGCCCAAAAAAGATGTATAGAAGTATTCTTTTTTATTCAATGAAAATTTGAAAGATGTTTTTAGACCGAAATCCCATCACGTTTCACTTTCATGCGACTCTTCAGCACACATCAATATAATTGTAATCTCTGAAGGATGCTACCTTCTAAGATCGTCTAGTAGTCTTCTGCAAACGATCTCTTTGGGATACCAATAATCTTATATAAACTCCTGATGGAGCCTTCTACAGGCTCAAAACAGAATGGGACTTCCATCTTTTAAAAAAATGGTTCTAATCTGCTTTTTTAAAAGAAAACTAACAGGCCAATCCTATACTCATTATTCCAGTGTATCTCCACACACACTGGTGCAAAGACAGCCCTGCTGACACAGATGTCCACCCAACAGATGTATCACGGATGCTGGAACAGTGCTAGAAAAACATGTGGCAACATAGTTCAGATGCTGGCACAACTCCACTGGTTGAGAGGCCAAAATGGGGAGGAGATTGGGGCATAATGTGAGACAGACGTGGGAGGGAAGAGATGGAATCGATGTTTGCCATTATGCTAACTCCCCTTCAGACAACAGACATGCCCCTAACACCAGAAAAATGCTTTGCCAACAACAGAGCTGGTGTAGGTAAGAGTAACCTTAAAAGGAACAATGGGAAAATACCAGCAAATTCCACTTCCCTCTACCCCCCCCCCCACCCCACCTCACCCAATTTCCTACAACAGAAAATAGGTACAGAGTACACAGTGGAGCCAATCACAGAACACCAACCACAAGTATGCAAGAGATGGCAACGTTCAGCCTAACTAATCTACCACAGTGCTCTAAACTCCAGTCACTATTTTTTTTCCTCACCAGTTAGCCATTTTGCTGGTGAGAAACATCTTGCCACAGTAAAATCAGTGACAAATGAGCATGTGTGCAAAATGCTTTTTGAATCATGACAAGAGTTCTGCATAGGCATCATTCTGCAGCAATTTCCCGATATAAAACTTGGACCACTGTTTGCTTGTTTATTAATTTAGAGGGTTGATAAATCCTGCTCTACAGATGTCTGCATCCCAGAATAGTGAACAAAACATTTAATATGAAATAATACAATACAATATGAAGACAGGAGTATACACTAGTGCAACAATGTCCCAGCATCTTGGTGTCAGGAAGAAAGAGCTCACATTTGTCCCTTTCTTATCTCTTGGGGGGGGGGGCACCGATACAATGATGATGAGCTAAATAAGTGCCTGGCTTAACAGATGAGGTGGAAGTGAATTACAGCTGAGGTGATTAACTTTCCAGTGTGTCTGGATCCAAATCAGATGATCTGCAAATTGATCTCTCTGTGAAACAATCCAACTTTATTTCAAAGCTGCAGGGGTGTTTAGCATGCATGCACCAAGCTTGGAGGGGTGGAAAGGTTTGAGTAGATTTTTATCTGGAAATACAAGATTTGTATTTGCTCCAGAATCTTCAGTACTAAATTGTAAGGTGCAGCTATCCAAATACCAACTCCAATGCATTGCTAAAGCATATGGATCATCTAAAGGGCCGCTTTAAGAATGGTTTTAGAGGTGGAAAAGGCTACCCCACTGGAGTGAACTATGGGCAGGACTTGTGCTATATACATAGCCCTACTCAACTCCATGGCTCTGCATAGCAACCCCGCACACTTGCTCCATGTCAAATTACTCTTTTGTAGTATGTGTGTGTGTGTGTGTGTGTGTGTGAGAGAGAGAGAGAGTGTGTGAGAGTGTGTGTGTGTGTGTGTGTGTGTGTGAGAGAGAGAGAGAGAGAGAGAGAGAGAGAGAGAGAGAGAGAAATAGTGACCACTGAGGCACTTAAAAGCAACCATTGTGCAAAATGCTAGTGATTTTACTTTGATCAGTGTAGTTTGATTAATTTTGTATCCCCCCCCCCTATTTTTTGGCTATTTTCCTGTTTTTGGACACTTTTAACTCCCCAGAAGCTTCTGTGCCAGTTCCACAGCCTAAAAACCGCTGGGACATGCTTTGCAGACTGCCTTTGTACTATGGTTGAAACTCCATAATCCAGCCCCACACGTGCATTTGTAGACTGGGGAAATTCCTCCCATTCCTCCATCTGAAGCACAGAGATTTGGGGTGGTGTGCCCTCCACACATTGCTCCTTTACCTGGCCCCGTCAGGAGTGTGCCTGGCAGAGGCACGAAATTGGCAGCCTCTGATTGGCTGCCGGGGCTCTGGGGGGCATGGGGATTTGGGCTGCTTGCAGAGCTGTTGCTCTACCCAGCCCAGTCCTGTGCGTTCAGCTGAGCCCTGCCCTCCCTGCCCTTCATGCAGTCTGAGATTAGCTGGTTGCCCTTTATGGAGGCTGGGTAGGAATTTTTTGCCATCAACTGGATTGGCCTTAGGTTGGTGTTTTTTTCATCTACCCCATACAGTACTGAAGTTTGGGTGGGGGTTATGGTCAGCGTCCCATCCTTTTTATTCTCCTTGTTGCTTTAAGCAAGTGGCATGTGGACTGAGTAGACAGGGATTTATGTTTGGCGAACATTCTAAGGTAAGAAAGGGCAGGGGTGTGCCAAGACCACTCAGATGATGCTTGTCTGGATTGGTGAGGCTGGCTGGCAAGCCCCTTGGCTGGTACAAGCAAAGACTACCAGTGGGGTCTCCCTGTGTGTGTGTGGGGGGGGGGTTTCTGCACTGTCCAGCTGCCTGGACTCTTCGGGGTTGGCAGGGATAAGCTCTTTCAGTCTATGACTGACAGCAGCTTGGAGTTAGAATGTCATGCCCGTGGGTTACCTGGGGGAGGCAGACGGTTACTATTGTTTTCCCCAATTTAGTGCCTGCTTGCTGGGGTGGGGGTTGAATCTGGTTTTCTCTCCCTGCTGCAGGTGTGTTGTTATTCAGTTCAATACAGTGACCTCTGTCTGGCATGCTCATTCCGGGGGTGCTCAGGTAATGGTATGCACTTAGCGATTGAGCAGCCAAACCTGTCCATCTAGGTCAAGGCGGTGGGTTCCACTTTTCAGCTGGGTTTCATTCTTCCCATCAGGTACCTTGATCACATCATCCATGCAAAGTTATACATTTCCCAGCCCACAGAAAGTGGGCATTGTTCTCTACCGGTCGCCTGAGTGACTCATTCTTTGGGAGCTCAGAGAAGAGCACCCACTTGCTCAACTACAAGTGAAAGGACTGGAGATTCCTATCCATGTAAGTAGCTTAAGCTAGGGACCATCTCTAGATAGAATTGTGATCAAGTTTTGGTTTTTGTTTCTTTGACCTCCCACCCTTACAAACTTCCCTTGGTTTAACACAGCAAGGCCTGGTGGGGATGGAGAGTGGTTTATGCATGAGTGAACTCAGTAGCATCTTGGCTCCATCTGTTAGTCTTTAATGGTTATTGCATTCCTTTGGTGAAACTTTTTCCTTATGCATTCTAGCCAAGCTCAGATTTTGAAGATCCCTCAAAAACACTCATACTAACAGAATTGTTAAAAGACATCACAAAATCCCCACCAGCAAAGCATAATCGGGGCAGCAGTTTATTATCAGGGACAGGTACTAGAAAATAGGGACAGTTGGGGTGTACAATAATTTGGTTGTATTTCATTATCACTGGAAGTAGTTGACAATTTATTTGGGGTCTCAGGGTCATAAATAAGAGGTACCAGAAGCTCCTGGAGACATTTGGCTTTATAAATCAGTGTTCTCTCTATCATGCTATTTGTTGCACAATGTACAGTGTTATACTGCAAGGCCAATATTGCTAGCTGGTTTCAAATCCCTGTATTCATAAATCAAAAACGGTGTGTGAACAGTACATATTAAATACAATATTGATTCTACTTGCCTTCCTTAGAATGGACGAGGGAAGCAGTTGGGTCACAGCTATGCTGGAATTGTTTTGACCTGACTTGGCACTGCTTGAAGAAACTCATAATGCAAGTAAGAGGAAAAGCTGGGAAGGAAAGGAGAATATGGGCTGGAGAATTAATGATCTGAAAACAGAAACAAGAGAGGCAGAAGCAGAGCTATCCATAAAGCAGGGTAGTTCATGGGTGCATGTTAATGTTCTCCTGAGATTACTTTGCTTATTAATGAAGATGGACCAAAAAAATGCACCATAAAACAAAGTCCATAATAGAGAAAGGACAGATAGAGAAATAATTCATGTATCATCCAGCTGTAATAGGGTCACCAAATGAACTGAGGGGGGGGGGGAAGCAAAGCAAAAAAAAGCCCACCAAAAATAAAAAACCAACCCCTTGCCTGGGGGGGGGGGTTGAACCCCTGGGCCAGTTATCAGAATGTTTATTGTTTTGTAAAGGCCAAAAGTTGGCCTGATAGAATTTTTGACTGAAAATCAACCCAAAATGTATATAACAGAGATCTGGTTAGTCGTAGTGGGGAGGGTTGGTCTCCTCCAGCTTTGTCTGCCAGATTTCTGCATAATGCAGCAGCCAAGGCTTCAGGGGTGTGGAGGGTGAGGTCGCAATATTCTATCACGATTCTATTTTAAAAAGGTTTTTTAAAAAACTTTTAATTTTAATTGTGAATTGTTTTAACTAGTTTTAATGGTTGTATTAAGTTGTTTTATCTTTTGTATTTTCATTTTTTTTGTACACCACTTTGATTATTAGAAAAGTGGTATAGAGATCTTTTAAATAAATAAATATTCCTCTACCCAGGTGGTCTAAGCAAAGTAGCTGTCAGATGAGGCTTTACAAATAGCTGTGGAAAGAAGGAATGTGAAAAGTAAGGGTGAAAGGGAAAGATATAAACAACTGAATGCAGATTTCCAGAGAATAGCAAGGAGAGATAAGAAGGTCTTCTTAAATGAGCAATGCAAAGAAATCGAGGAAAACAACAGAATGGGGAGGACTAGAGATCTCTTCAAGAAAATTGGAGATATCAAGGGAACGTTTTGTGCAAAGATGGGCATGATAAAGGACAAAAAAGGCAGGGACCTAACAGAAGCAGAAGAGATTAAGAAGAGATGGCAAGAATACACAGAAGAACTAGACAAGAAAGATCTGAATGTTCCTGATGACCACGCTGGTGTGGTCACTGACCCAGAGCCGGACATCCTAGAGAGTGAAGTCAAGTGGGCCTTAGGTAGCATTACTAACAACAAAGCTAGCGGAGATGATAATACCTCAGCTGAGCTACTTAAAATCCTAAATGATGATGCTGTGAAAGTGCTGCACTCAATATGCCAACAAATTTGGAAAACTCAGCAATGGCCAAAGGAGTGGAAAAGGTCAGTTTATGTTCCAATTCCAAAGAAGGGCAATGCCAAAGAGTGTTCAAACTACCGCACAATTGCACTCATTTCACATGCTAGCAAGGTTATGCTCAAAATCCTACAAGCTAGGCTTCAGCAGTACGTGAACCGAGAACTACCAGAAGTACAAGCTGGGTTTCGAAGAGGCAGAGGAACTAGAGATCAAATTGCCAACATGCGCTGGATCATGGAGAAAGCATGAGAGTTCAAAAAAACCCCTACTTCTGCTTCATTGACTACGCAAAAGCCGTTGATTGTGTGGATCACAACAAACTGTAGCAAATTATTAAAGAGATGGGGGTACCAGACCACCTTACCTGTCTCCTGAGAAACCTGTATGCGGGTCAAGAAGCAACAGTTCGAACCGGCCATGGAACAACCGATTGGTTCAAAATCGGGAAGGGAGTATGGCAAGGCTGTATATTGTCACCCTGCTTATTTAACTTATATGCAGAGTACATTATGAGAAATGCAGGGCTGAATGAATCGCAAGCCGGAATCAAGATTGCCGGGAGAAACATCAACAACCTCAGATATGCAGACGATACCACCCTAATGGCAGAAAGTGAAGAAGAACTAAAGAGCCTCTTGATGAGAGTGAAAGAGGAGAGTGCAAAAGTTGGCTTGAAACTCAACATTAATAAAACTAAGATCATGGCATCTGGTCCCATCAATTCCTGGTAAATAGAAGGGGCAGAAATGGAAGCAGTAACAGATTTTACTTTTTTGGGTTCCAAGATCACTGCAGACGGAGACAGCAGCCATGAAATTAAAAGACGCTTACTCCTTGGAAGGAAAGCTATGACAAACTTAGATAGCATAATGAAAAGCAGAGATATCACCATGCCAACAAAAGTTTGCATAGTCAGGGCGATGGTGTTCCCAGTAGCAATGTATGGTTGCGAGAGTTGGACCATAAGGAAGGCTGAGCGCCGAAGAATAGATGCTTTCGAACTGTGGTGCTGGAGAAGACTCCTGAGAGTCCCTTGGACTGCTAGGAGATCAAATCAGTCAATTCTAAATGAAATCAACCCTGACTGTTTCCTGGAAGGACAGGTACTGAGGCTGAAGCTCAACTATTTTGGCCACCTAATGCGAAGAGAGGACTTTCTGGAGAAGACTCTGATGCTGGGAAAGATTGAAGGCAAAAGGAGAAGGGAGAGGCAAAGGATGAGATGGTTAGACAGCATCACCGATGCAACAAACATGAAAATGAGCGAACTCAGGAAGATAGTGGAGGACAGGAAGGCCTGGCGGGATATGGTTCATGGGGTCACGAAGGGTCGGACACAACTTAACGACTGAACAACAACACCCAGGTGGTCTAGATCCCTATCCAGGTCCAGCGGTTCACCGGGTTTTGGTGTCTTCATCTAATGCTGGTGGGACGGGATTGGGATTCTCTTGGCATGCCACTCACCTTGCTGCCCAACAGTCTCCCTGCCTGGGTTGACCAGGGTGATCTCTGGTGTGGTATTGTTGCAGCACCTCTGGTTGTTGGTTCAGACTTCAATGTCCATAATGACTCTGAGGTCACTGGTTTAAGAGCGGCTCACCATGGCAACCATGGGCCTGTTTCAGTATTTCTGCCCCAATACATGCAGTGGGACACATGTTGGGCCTAGTATTTACTGCTGGACAGGTGGATGGTGATTTGGGTGTGGAGGAGATTAAGATCACTCCTTTGTCGAGGATAGAACATTGCCAGGGAGGGGTTTAGGCTGATTCTAAGGAACTGATTTGTATAATCGGCACTCAAAAGTTTATGGACTCCTGATGGCTCTGGGGGATTTTCCTGCTGTTAGGACTGACAATTCATCTGAATCTCTGGTCAACTGTTGGTGCAACCCCACTAAGAACAGGTTTATAGTCCAATACCTGCATCACAAATCTCCAGACCAAGAGGATCTCTGTTTTTCCAGATTTAATTTCTATTAGTTAGCCCCTCATCCAGTCCCCTACTTCCCCCAGACAACGATCTAGGGCTTCCATAGCCTCCTCAGAATTTGTTGGTACAGAGAGATAGAGTTGGTTGTTAGCCACATATTGGTGACACCAAGCTTGAAATCCCTGGCTGATCTCTTCCAGAAGTTTCATGTAGATGTTAAATAACACAGGGGATGACAGAAGATATCCCTGTAGCACACCACAAACCAAAGGCCAGGGTGCTGAACAGGAGTCCCCCAATAAGGTCTTCTGGAATCCATCTGCCAGAAAGGACTGGAGCCACCATAAAACGGTGCCTGAAAGTCCCACTCCCTCTGCAATTTTCTGCCGTCAATGATGTATATGAAATCGGCACTCCAACTGCTAGCAAGGAGAGTTAGTTAAAGTAATGAGATGGTGAGAGATGACACAGTGTAATGGCCAAGAGTGTAATTCTGGAAGTTCTTGGTACAAATCTCACCATGAAATGTGCCTGAAATGTACTAAAGGCCTTTCAATAGAATAAAACAAATAATCATCCCCTTCATTTTTGTAAGTACTATATGCTTATTGTGCCTCTCCCCAAGTCTCCACACTGGCCCCCTGTCACCTTTCTCATCAGTTGTCATCCCCCTTATTCTTTCCTCTAAGCAAGGCTACTTTTCCAAACCAATTGTATTTTTTCTCTCTCTCATCTTATTATCAGTCTTGCTCTTTCTGCTTTGCCTTTGTTGCTACTACTACAGATCTATGCATATTCCGTAATTGTTTTCTACATTTATAGCTCTAACAGTTCACTTATGCAATTTTTATCTTATGCACATGGACTTGTTAAGTAAGATCCATTGAACGTGGTGCAATAGACTTCTGAATAAGCAAGCCTAGAATTGGGCTACACAAAATACTACCTGAAATGCTAATTTTTGCATTGATTATATATCACCTCTCTTATTTTTCCCTTGTACACCCTCTTGCTTTGTGCAAGCTTATCTTCAAACCCAGCTTGTTTCTTATCCATCACAACCCAGCCTTACAGCACAATCCTATTGGAACACCACCCCACTGATGCAGATGCGCACCCAGAACACACACTGTATTCTGTGGGTGGCAGTCCTGGACATCTCCTCTGGGTAAGAGAACATTTGTTCCCTTGCTTGGTGGTAAGCCCTCACTGCCCTGCTGGGTCTACTTGGATCTGTGCCAGCAATTTAGCTGGTGCAAGTCCAAGTGGACCCGGGAAGGCAGATTGAGGCCAGGAAGGGGGATAGATAGGATATTGATGGTGCCACTGCCACCAATACCTCCCCCTTCTTGGCCTCAATCTGCCATCCTCCCTGCCCTGGTCTCTGCCCTGTTCCGTCTCCTTCCCACCCCATTCTGCCCATCCCCCACGCTGAATTACCAGCCCCAGGTGTTGGGCCACTGGCACACTGCCAGAATGCTAGTTCCAGCAGTGCAAGGCCCCCATAGAATTGGGGCCTTAATGCTTCTGCCCTCTACTTCCAGAGTCAAGATAACATTTGCCTCTCTAGTTGCAAAGCCACTTCCCTTCTTACCTGCTTCGAATCTCACATCAGCACGACATTTACTGAGTGGTCTTAAGTAAGCCACAGTCTCTCGGACTGCCCCAGATGGAGTTGGTACTACTGATCTCACACAACACCAGAACCAGGGGACATGCACTAAAATTGAGTGAAGGGAGGGTTCGAACAGACAAAGAAAATATTTCTTCACCCAGCGTGTAATTCATCCGTGGAACTCCTTGCCATAGGATGTGGTGATGGCACCTAGCCTAGATGCCTTTAAAAGGGGATTAGATAGATTCATGGAGTCCAACACAGGTTACATAGGTTAGATAGGTTAGATAGATTCTAACAGGTTAGATAGATTCATAAGTCCATCACAGATTAGATAGACTCACAAGTCCATCACAGGTTATAAGCCATAAGCAACCTCCTGGTTTTAGAAGTAGGTTTTCTCTGTGCCAGGTGCGTGCCAGGTGCAGGGGAGTGACAGCAGGAAACAGGTTATCTTGTTGACTGTGTACTCCCTGGGGCATCTGGTGGGGCCACTGTGTGATACAGGAAGCTGGACTAGATGCTGGGCCTTTGACCTGATCCGGCAAGGCTCTTCTTATGTTCTTACCGTGGAAGGATGACTTAAAAGAATGTCTTCTTATTTGTAGCACGCTTACTGATACCAAGCCTGGCTGAGGGGTGCTCCTCCTGCTATTCCCCAGGTAGCCCTGTCCACTCAGCTAGCTCCCAACCTCACCACTGCCTCCATCTTTTCTATCTGCTCTCCTGACCCTCTGCTCCCACTCTTCCAACTGCTCTTCTTTCCCTTATAAGGAAAGCGCCAGCATTAGCATACTCCATCCCTGATTGGCTGACCCTGTCTGACAATGCCTCCCTCTCCCCCTTATAAGGAAAGCACCAGCATTAGCATACTTCATCTCCAATTGGCTGACCTTGTCTGACAATGCCTCACTCTCACCCTTATAAGGAAAGTGCCAACATTAGCATACTCCATCTCTGATTGGCTGACCCTGTCTGACAATGCCTCACTCTCCACGTTGTCACAAAGGGCTGTTGAGGGTGAGGACTGAGTGTTGTGGACTTGTGTTCTTTGAGGTTGTTGGAGCTGCAGTGAGTGGTCATCTTTTGATGGTGCTCATTTCTTCAGTGCTTTTTTGACAACAGCTATTGGTTTGTTTATTTCACAATATATTAGTTTAGAGAGTTTGGTTAATTTAGGACTTTTAGTTTAGGATTAGGTTAGTTCAGGACTGTTAATTTAGGATAAGTGTTTCTTGATGCATGAAATACAACCTCTTCTGAACTGTGGTAAGTGGATGTTAACACTTACTGGAGCAGAGTATGAATGGTCTTCCAACAGTGGCCTGTGACAAATGACAGTGGAATGATAATGACTCTTAAAGGAGAGGAAGATGGAGGCAGAGTGGTATAGTGGTTACAGTATCAAATTTGGCCAGAGTGACCAGATTCAAATCCCCACTTGGCCATGATGTTTACTGGGTGGCTTTGGACTTGTCAGCTTCCTCGCAGCTTAAACTGCCTAACAGGACCACTGGGATGATGATATTGTGGGAGGGGATGTGCAGGCTAAAAAGCATATTCTGCTTTTTTTCTAGGTTAACTAATCCCAAACCTGACTGAGGGATGCTACCTCTACTATTCCTCAGGCAGCCCTGTCCACTCAACCAACTCCCAACCTCACCCTTGTCTCCATCTTTCCTCCTTTCTGTCCTGAATCGCATTCTAACTGCCCCAACTGCTCCTTTTGGCCTTATAAGGAAAGCTCCAACATTAGCATACTCCATCACCGATTGGCTGAGTCAGTCTTATTATGACCCACTCTCCCCCATGTCACAAAGGGCCTTTGAGGGTGAGGGCCAAGTGTTGTGGGTTTGTGGTCTTTGAGGTTGTTGGCATCTCATCTTTTGGTGGTACTCATCTATTGAGTGCAGCTTAGAGCATTTTATTTATAATAGTTTATTATACTGCAAGTGCAAGGGAGTGGCAACAGGATACAGCTATCTTATTGTCTGTGAGCTCCCTGAGGCATCTGGTGGGCCACTGTTTGATACAAGAAGCTGGACTAGATGCGTCCTTGGCCTGATCATCCAGCAGGGTTCTTCTAATGTTCTTATCTCAACTATTCCCCAGGCAGCCCTATCCACTCAACTAACTCCCAACCTCATCATTGTCTCCATCTGTCCTACTTTCTCTCCAGAACCACACTCTTTAACTGTTCCACTTGCCCTTATAAGGGAAATTGCAGCATTTGCATACTCGCCACTGATTGGCTGATCCTGTCCAACAATGCCTCCCCCTCCCCCATGTCACAAAGGGCTGCTGAGGGTGAGAGCTGAGTGTTGTGGTCTATAGTTAAATGTACATGGCACTCTACAAAGCATAAGAGGACAGTTTCCTGCATCTTTGCTGAGCAGTTTACAATATAAGATAAAATATGGGGAGACAACAGAAAAAGGGCAATAAAACGAAGCAAGGTAAACAGGGGAAGAATATGCATTCATTTCAACTATAAATAGTTGCGTTTAGCTACAGTTTGGAATGGAGATCAGATTGAATCATCATCATCATCATCATCTGTATTTATATACCGCCTTTCTGGTCGTCAGATTTCTCCTTAGACGTTATTCAAGGCGGTTTACATAGGCAGGTTCTTCTAACCCCCCCGTAGAGTTTTTTTCCAAATAATGTTCTATTTGCATAGAACCCTTTTCATTGTCCAGATGTTTCCCTTCAATGGTGTGGTTATCTCTCTGGATGCACAGCATATGCCTTCCAAGCTTGCTGGACAGCGACTCCTCTCTCTTACACAGAGGGTTAACACAGGCTATCTCAGCTTGTTTGCAACTTCCGGTCGTCTCCAATCCAGGGTACGACCGAGCTGGTCTCGTCTTAGCTATCTTCAGGCAGGCAGCAGCTCAACCACCAGACCACACATCCTGCCACCCTTATGCGAATGGCTTCTGGGAAGAAGTGGGTTTTGAGGGGGACGAAGGAAGCAAGACAGGTGGTGTCGTGCAGGTTTCTGGGAGGTAATTCAAGGCATGAAAGGCAGTAAGAGGACAAGGACAACTGTTTCTGGGTGCAGAAGACTTTGGATGGCTGAGGATGATGAAAATTATGGAACTGGAAGAGCAAAGGTTCTGGATACAGATGTCTCAGAATACAAGTGTGGAGAAATAAAGGCATTTGTGGATGCCTTACACTATTGTTGTAAGAGAAATGACATATTCAAGGGTATATAATACAATGATTACAAGGTCTACCTGAGACAGTGTAACGTAGGACAACTTGCCCGAAAGAGCACTCTTCTGAACTCAAAGGCAGCCAAGAGAAATCAAATCCACCTCAATTCCCCGCAACTGAATTGACACAAGTGTTAATATTAGTAAAGCTGAAGGAGAGGCATGGAGCTGAAGGGCTGACACGTTTCCCTGTGAGAATGAGATAATATACTATATCTTTCAGAGAGTTGCCATAGATATAATTTGGTTGGGGACACAGGAAAAGATTGATTAATCTGGTCAGGAGAAAAGAAGAAATCAATCAGATCAGAATTAATTATGTCAAACCTTTAAGTGCTGTTTAAAAAAAATGGAAAATGGACAGGTAAGCTAATGATTATGAAATATACCGAATAGAGTTGTGAACAATTGTTTGAGTAGGCATGAAGTAGGGAATCAATTTAGATATGATTGATTCCACCGTTGCAATTGAATTGATGAATTGATTCTATAGTTGTTTTGGTCCTTGAGGTTCATTCAAGATTGAATATCAGATATATAGCAGCTGAAGGTAACTGTCTGCTGTTTTCGGCAATAATTCTCCTTTTAAATGGCATCACATTCCCATCAGCCACAGTGCTGTGTTAAGTGCATTGATTTGTAATGCGAACTTGCAGCAGGGAAAATCTATCTGCTCTCTAGTGGTCAGAACATTGCAAATACCATGCCTGGTTCCAGTCTTCACTATGTGATAGAAATGCATGCATCTATGTGATAGAAATTTGGATACAAATTACATCACAAAATTGTCTTTGGGGTGACCCAAAATGGGAATCGAGGAAACTGTATCCTAAGTAAACATATAAGTAAACATATGTAAATATGAGGCAAAGTAATTTACAGCCCATTCCAACCCAAGTGCTAAGCAGCCCAAGTCAGACCTAAAGTCAGCCTAAGTCATTTAGGTCGAAGTTAGGTCTGGAATGCAACCATTTAGGGCAAAGTTAGGTCAAAGTTAGGTTGAAGTTATGCCCAACGGACTAAGAACAGCCCATTCCAACCCAAGGGCTAAGCAGCACAAGTCAGACCTAAAGTTGACCTAAAAGTGGGCGGAACATGGGCGGACCGTGGGTGTAACAGGGGCGGCAACCAATTAACGTTGGATTCCAGACCCTGGCAAGCACAGACACGCCCCCTCCAACACAAATGCTGACACAAAATTTAGGTCGACCAAAAAGGTGGACCCAAATTCAAGGAGACCCATAGGAGCCATTTTACCTTACCTAAGCCAGCCCTCTCCTGAAAATTTCTAACACCCTACTCCTGAGTTAGGTCAGAGTTAGGACGGAGTTGGGCCTGCTAGGTCTGGAAACCGACAGAGTTATGCCTAAGATAGGGAGCCTATCAGCACCCAGCCCCACCCAGCCTCATTCCCACAAAAGCCCAGCCCCAGACCTCCAGTCCCTCTCTCTCTCTCTGAGCACGTGGCGTGGGGTTCTGTCCCTCACAGCCACAAAGTGGGACTTTGTCGGTGGACGGCAAAATTCACAAACACCCCACTTCTCTCTTCTCCTCTCTGCCTCCCTCTAGGGCAGAGAGGGCTGTTCTGGCTGTGGCCAACCTGTTTACAGCTGTGTCTGGGCAGCTGCCTCCATGCAAGTGTTTGCTAACCCATGTCTTTCTCCCAGCCCCTCTTCCCCCCCCACAGGCAACAACACCAGCAGGTAAGAGCAAGTAAGAGAAGGGTTTGTGCTGACATGTGGTCTGACTGCTGCCTCTTTGCATTTAGAAATATAGGAAGGATACATGCCTCTTTACCAATGTGTTGTCTCATAGCTGTCTGCATAGCCTGCCATGACATGCCTCTCTACCAATGTGTTGTCTCATAGCTGTCTACATAGCCTGCCATGATATGCCTCTCTACCAATGTCTTGTCTCATAGCTGCCTGCATAGCCTGCCATGACATGCCTCTCTACCAATGTCTTGTCTCATAGCTGCCTGCATAGCCTGCCATGACATGCCTCTCTACCAATGTGTTGTCTCATAGCTGCCTGCATAGCCTGCTATGATATGCCTCTTTACCAATGTGTTGTCTCATAGCTGCCTGCTTTGCCTGCTATGATATATAGGATACATGCCTCTTTACCACTGTTGTGTCTGATTGCTGCCTGTAGTCATGTGAGCAGACAATGCCACAAGTGTGGAACTGTTAGCCTTATGTAGACACCAGCTGTTCCCCCCCCCTTTTCTCCACAGGGTCTACTGACAGGTCAGTATTGCTAGGTTTGCCATGGTTGTGACCCCCAAGTTGTGTTGTTGTCTCTCTCTTTGACCCTTTCCCCTTACAGGATCATGCTCTCCTTACACCCAGGTAAGCAGCTCAGACCATGCTATGTGTGTCACACCTATCAGCTGTGTTTTATTTCTCTCCCTGCAGGCTTTTGCAACCGACACACTGGCTTGTTGTCAATGGTGACTGCTTCCACATACCAGCTGACATGTAACACCCCCTTGTTTTTTGTCTCCCCAGGAACGTCCACTATCACCTACCTTCCTGGGAGCACCCCTGCGGCTGCAGTCTGGTTGCCCCATGGTCCTCTGCCTCGATGCTGCCAGAGGTCAGGGAGCCAGCCCTGCAACCCTTCTCAGCTGCCGGCGCTGCTGCTCCACCTCCTTGGCTGCCTACTTGCTGCCCCTCCCCTTTCTATGGAGCAGGCTGTGGTTCCACAGGGGCAGAGCCTGCATGTCCAAGTCCATGGGGCAGGTGTGCTGCTGCTGCTTTCTGATTGGCTGCTGTGACTACCCCTGGCAGCCTCGCCTGGCCGTCTCTGCTAACGTTCCAGAATAATAAAGATGCCCCTCGGGCAGAGCCCCAGTGAAACATGTGCCCAGTGTTTACACAAGCATTGCCCCACACACACACAGACAGCCCCCAGCACTGAAGCCCCTACATGCGTCCCATCCAGGGACTGCCACGGCCTTCCCTGGGAGAACCCAGCAGGGGCGCTGCGCGACCCCCATGGCACAGAGGGGAGGGGGGAGTCAGGGGGGCCTCTCAGGCAGGCAAACAGTGACAGCCAGGGCGTCCGCCCGTAGTGCAGGCGCCTCCGTCGAAGGTCCGCCCGTAGTGCAGGCGCCTCCGTCGAAGGTCTGCCCGTAATGCAGGCGCCTCCGTCGAAGGTCCGCCTGTAATGCAGCCACTTCCGCCCAAAGTCTGTCTGCATAAGAGGCACATGTTTATGCATCACCTTCATCTGCGGAGCACCCCCTGTGTCCCTATTGGTCTCTGCAGACCCCTCTCTCGGAATCTGTCTCCCACCAGCCTTGTTGTCTGCCTGTCTGTCTCTGACCCACCCATGCCCCTCCCCAGCACCCCCTGTCTGCCTGTCTGTGTGTCTGCCTCTCCTCCCACTCCCTGATGATGGCTGCTGGCCACCCCCACCCTGCTAGAGCGCCTGCCGTGAGGCGCTGTCGTCGCCCCATCTGGGGGTGTGATGAGCTGTGTGAGCCCTTCACGCTCGCAGCAGACAAGCCCAAGGCATCTCTTGGTCTTGGCCGGGGCACAGAGCAGCAGGCACGCCGGGATGCCTTCTTTGTGGGCATTGCCCCGGCCTTGGAGGCCCAGGGCTTCAGGCAACGCATGGGCGAGTCATGTCAGAGGCAGTTCCAGTCCTCATGAGACCCCCCTTGTGTGTGACGTTCCCACCCCCCTTCCCTTCCCTCCCCCGCTCACCCCCCAGTGCAGCCTCAACGTGGCTTGGGGGTGGCATCGCCTTCTGCAGGAGGGAGGGGACGGCCACTCTCCCCTGCAGCAGGTGGCTGATGCACAGGGTGCCCTGTAGCGGCTGGGCTCAGGCACCTCGCTCACCTGTCACCTGCCCTGCGCCCACCACATGACTGGCGCAACCCCCCTGCCTGCGGTCAGCCCCTTTGCGACCGGGCTGCGACAGACCCTGTGGCAGCTGCCATGGATGGACGCTGACACATGCAGACAGAGGCCTGCACATGCCTGAGCCAGACACGGAGCCTGGAGAAGAGCCTGCCTGCCTGGGAGGTAAGTGTTGCCTGGATCCTGGGGTGATGCTGGGCCACAGAAACTGCAGCCTGCCTAACTCAGGCATAACTCTGACCTACCTCAGGTATAACTTCTGCCTAACTTAGGCTGCACTTAGGCCACACTTATGCCTGACTTGGAGAGGAGTTGGGTTGGAATGGGCTGTGAGGGATGCACTCTAACAGTACCCTGTTATTGGAAAACTAGCTTTACTTCTGTTAATTGATATATAACAGCTACACATGGCAGAAATGCCTTTAATGTCGGTTTCAATGCTGGCCTAAAGCAGTTTGCTCTGGGATAAACCAATGACTTCAGTGCGGCTACTTCACAATAACGGCCTTGAAGATTGCTGTAAGTGATCTCTTGCCTACTAAATAATAGTAGGCAAATGATTTGCAGCCCCAAATTATTATCAGTTACATTCTTTACTGAAATTTTACACAGTCCAGCAAACTCCATTTTTGGTGACAGAATGAGTGCAGGAAGTAGTGCCTCATTAAAGAGCACTTCTTGTTGCATCACTGAGAGTCATCACTATTGGTGTAGTGTAACCTCTGCTTCCGATGCCTTATCCTGCTAGTCTACCATGAAAAGCAGTAGTCAGCACAGGGACTGCCCCACTTAAGCAAGTGGCTTGACTGGCAATCTCATTTAGCCAACTAATCAGCTGCAAAACATGCTCTTTGTTTAGTTAATGGGAGGACGGCAGGGTGACCTGAACTCTTTTAAGACTCCAGGACTTTTTTCTTTATCATCTATATGAGCATCATGCAAATGCTTACCCAGTTTTGTCACTTTAAGTGTCAAATTATGCTGCCAAGGCTGCATCCTTGTAGTGCGAACTTGGGTTCCTTTTTATGTGACAAGATCATTGAGCTGCAGCTTTGGGCTCAAGCTGTGATACACATGAAGGATCATTAAAGTGGCAGAGCCACTAGCTGCTGTCTTTCTTATCTCCAGGACCTCATTGGTTGGAAGACATTACATCACATCCCATTCTACACTCCCCTACCCCAAATTAATATTGCATTCTGTTTTTTCAATACAGTTCAGCAGGAGAAGGAGCTGCTTGGGGATTTTATGCTATTTCTTTCCTTGGAGATTTACACAAGGTATCTTAGTAGACATGTGTCCGGAATACACCAGGAATAGAAAATGTTGCCTTGTGGCAGAAGGTTGAATGAGATAAACCAATATTCCTTTCCAGTTCTATAGCTGGGGTCTAGAGACCCCCATGCATGTGCCTACAGTATTCAGGGATTCTGCTGGCCTTGCCTTCCTGGGGCTGCGTTGAATACAGCCCCAGAGGGTCCTCCATCTGTTGTGAGTGGTTTTTCAGGGAGGTGCAAAGGAATGCAGTAGGAAGGTCCCCCGGGAAGCCCAGGTGCACATGCAAAAGGCCACGCTACCTTTTGAATTCCATCTTATGGACAAAGGACAGTAAGCAACTTCAGCCTTTGGCCAGCAGCTACATTTCATTTCATTGAGGTTCAACTGGCTATTGATGTCAAGGATTCAGTTACTTAGACAACTTTTAACACATCACAATTTTATCTTTATAGACTTTCTACAAATATGATGCACATACACATGAACACACACACAAACATTATATAAAAATCATGTAACATGTAATCATGGGCCTTTATACACTCTATTTCTTAAAACAACCATCCGATTCTAAAAGATAGCTCTTCACTTTTAATTAGAATATTTTCATTGAGTTTGAATTGCCAAGACTGTAGTTCATGCTAGGCCTGTGGGTCTGTTAATGACTTGGCTGTGAGATGTTTACAAGATTATAGGGCCTCCAGTCCACAGCTCCAGTCCAAGAGTTACTCAAAACTGGAAGGCATTTTCTGGACAGCAGAAGAAAAACAACAAACCCCGATGGACTGGACTGTTGAGTTTTTTCCCCCTTCTTCATCAGTACTGCTTTGTGGCAGATTGAATTTCAACAGTTGACTACTGTTCTGTGGGCCTGTGAATTCTAGAAGGGTATATCTACATCTCACGTATAAACTGGTTGCATTATCCCTTTTCAGATGACATACATGAGGATAATGAGCATGTGCATGTGTGGAAATCGGATGGCACCAGGATGTAAAAGTTTACATAATGAGGGACCACTCCATGCGCTTAGGATCTCTGCTTTTGAACTTGTACATGTGGAGGGAGAACTTGTACAATTGAGTGGAGGGAGAGTTAGAACAGACAAAAGAAAATATTTCTTTACCCAGCGTGTGATTCATCTGTGGAACTCCTTGCCACAGGATGTGGTGATGGCACCTGGCCTAGATGCCTTTAAAAGGGGTTTGGACAAATTCATGGAGGAAAAGACCATCACAGGTTACAAGCCATAAGCAACCTCCTGGTTTTTAGAAGTGGGTTTTCTCTGTGCCAGGTGCAAGGGAGTGGCGACTGGACACAGGTATCTTGTTGTCTCGTGTGCTCCCTGAGGCATCTGGTGGGGCCACTGTGTGACACAGGAAGCTGGACTAGATGGGCTTTTGGCCTGATCCAGCAGGGCTCTTCTTATGTTCTTATGTTAGGATCGTTTCAGACCTTCAAACAAATCTATGCAGGTAAAGAACTGAGGTACTGTGATATAGCTTCATGCCCTACACTTGTTCACCATTCCCACACACAAAACGAGTTCTCTCAATTTCTAGTGTATGCATGCGCTAAGATAAGTGTTGGTTGATTGGTTGTGCTAGTATGAAGTTTCATCATGGATCTGTTCGGTCTAACAGATTATTCGTTGCTGATGATAGGAATTTCTCAGATTGTTCTGCAGTCCTCACAACACAATATGGATACATGTTACCATAGAGAGAAAATTTCTGGTCTGAAACCCTGCCTTTCATTGTTGACAATACTGACCTAGATGACTCAGGCCCCAATCCTATCCTGCTGCTGCATCACTGGAAAGCGCATTCTGGTGATGCAATGTGCTTTATGGCCATCGCAAAATGTGACATGCCTTAGAGGGCAGCCTGGTTGCTGCTGCAAAAGGTGAGCGGTGGTGGCCAGGTGACAGTGGCCACCATGGGAGCCCTAGCATCGGTAAGTTGGCACGGAGGGCAGGTGGTGGGAAGAATGGGGCAGGGAAGGGGAAGAACAGGGTGGGTAATGGGGTGGGGATGGCGTTGTGTCAAGGGCGGGAATGGGGTGGGGATGGGGTTGTGTCAAGGGCAGGAAGGGGGAGGTTATTGGCGGCAGCGGCTCCAACAATATCCTATGATAGGATATCCTATGATAGGTTCCCACGACGATTTCAAGCCTTCTCCCGGGGGCGCAGCGTCTCCGTTCAGCCGCTCACTTGGTGCGGCACTTGCTGCGCCCCCAGAAGCAATCTCCGTAGTTTGCGCATGCGCAAAACCACGGAGTCTCCAGGGACGTTCTGGGCATGCGCAAACTACTTCCTGGAGCGTCCCTGGAGACTCCGTGGTTTTGCGCATGCGCAAACTACGGAGATTGCTTCTGGGGGCGCAGCAAGTGCCGCACCAAGTGAGCGGCTGAACGGAGACGCTGCGCCCCCGGGAGAAGGCTTGAAATCGTCGTGGGAGCCGTCCAATTTCACTAAAGTCCAGGTAAAAGCATACACACTTTAAAAATCCTTTAAAAAATCGCCGAAAATCGCTGAAAATCGGCAAAAAAAGCGGGTAAAACTAATTAGCATAAATTATGCTAATTAGTTTTGGGGGGGCGTCGAGGATGCCGCCCCCCCTGCCAGATCGGCTGGCTCCGCCACTGATCCTATCCTACTTCCCGGTCTTGATCCACCTACCCGGGTCCACTTGGACTGGTGCCAGGTATGTTCCCTTACCTTGAGGAGGTCTCTGGGACACGAGACTGCCTCATGGGATGCAGCATGTGCCCTATTGGCGCAGCTGCTTCTGTACCGTTGATGTTACGCTGGATTGGGCTTAAGGTGGGTCCTATAAAAGGAGAGTAGTATTGCTGTTTAAAGAATGATGGTGACCTGAGAACACTTTAGTTTATGAATGCATACTTCAGTGGCACATTATTTGCTGCTTCCTGTATCATTTCCACTGTGCAAGATTTGCATGTGACTTTTTAAATAAAGTCTTCCTGTGAGGCATGTCCAACAGAATTTAGAGTTACTTAAAACAAAACAAAACCAAATGAACAAATTCAGCCCTGTTCTGACTCTTCTCCTCGTCATTATTAACCTGTCTGTCTTACTCCTTCACTCAGGGCTAGGCACCTATCTCCCTTTGTTACTCGTGTTCAGCTAATTTGCTTTATCTCCTCCTTGATGTGAGCACTTAATTAAGTAGCCTAATTAACTTTTAAATTGTTCAGGCTCTCTGCAGAATGATGGGCCATCACAAGGCTTTTCCATAATGCTCCCTAATCGACCTGGCAGCTGCTCTGGTTTGCCTGTTGTGTCAATGTGCATATGATTGCCATGATGGGGAGTACCAGGTGAAGAGCACCAGGGTTCAGAAGTAAGGCTGCCAACCAACCAGGAGGAAAAGAAAATAGGTGTGTGTGTGTGTGTGTGTGTGTGTGTGTGTGTGTGTGTGCGCGCGCGTGCGCGCTTTTTGCAACAAAAGCTTTTGCTTTTGGTGTGTTTTTCTTTCACCAAACCATTTTTCTAATTGCACACCTCAAGCGAATAGGCAGCTTTTGCTGGACCTACTCAAAACTGCTGTGCTCTACCTCAAGATCCACAAAACAGCATTCATCTCTACATAAACCTCCTTTTGTGTTCTACCCCAAGGCCCTGCCCATGTACAAACATTTTCTTTGTTATTTATTCCAAGAGTTGGCAATCCTATTCAGAGGGAACGCATTGGGTAGTCTCTTGCGGCAGGTTTGGTACAAGCTAGTAAGTCAGGGGAGGAAAGCTCTTCCTAATTAATTCCTACTATCTGGTAAGGTCTCTGTTGGGCTCAGGATTCCAGCTTTCACTGACTTTGTTTGTGTGACTAATGGTTACAATGACTGAAAAAGCCTAAACAGAAACACACATTTTAGTGACGCAGGTACAAATACAGATAGTACTGTAGTTCTCTGCCTCCACTTGTCACCGTGAGCAATATTGCTTTTCATCCTAGAAACAAATGAATCTATCAGCACATTTTCTGAAAGGCAGTGCTGACCAAGATCCAGTTATCTTCTGAAATATTTTCCTTCAAATAAGATGTAAAAGTTTCATGGCCAGGCAGTGATCACAGACTGGGTTAAAACGGGTTCTACAGCCAGGTACAGCCCCCCCCCCCGCTATCCATGGATCCAGTATCCACGGATTCACTTATCCACGGATGGCAGGAACCCCCTCCCCCCACACTCCCCTGGCGATTCTTTTACCTTAAAATTGTGTTCGTGTCTTGCTTTCAACAAAGGCTATAAGTAGCATGCCGTTGCTGCTTCATAGCATAGACGCAGGGTCAGCCAAAGACCAGGAAGCAGTTTCAGTTTTTGTTTCCTGGTCTTCGGCTGAGCTTACATCTTTGCTAAAAGCAGCAACATGCTACTTATAGCCTTTGTTGAAAGCAAGGTAAAAGAATTACCAGGGGAGCATGCAGGGGGGGGCTGAAGGGGGCTGCGAAGCTTGAGACTCGGCTCTACACAGCCCGTTTCAATCCACTGTTGCGTTTGTGCAACAATTAGTTAAAATGGGTGCAGGGAGCTGTGGAAAATGGTCTTCGCTCCTATCCACAGGTTCCAGGTATCCATAGGGGGACCAGGAACCAATCCCCCACGGATACCGGGGGGGGGCCCTGTATACTGTTCAACTATAAACTTTTTTACATGGCTGTTTTAACCCAGTTTGTATTTTCCTTCAGTTTCTTTTGAACCTTTTTACCTGTGATCAACTCAAAAGGCAGGTATTACTGCCCAGAGAAGAATTTCCTGCTAATTGCACTTTGGCCGACACTATTTTGGATGCATATAGAACAGCTCCTGCAGTCAACTCAATAGTGTCCATGTGACCAGGGCTTGACCTTTAGGTTTGCTTTTAAGGCTGCTAACAAGCAAAATGAGGTTGAAAGAACAGGAAGAGCACAGAATGACATTTATGTTGCTCAAATGAGTTGCTAGGAGCTGCGCGGGGGTGCTTATTTCATTGGCAGCTATTTGTGAGGGAATAGAATGTTCTGTCTGCAAACATGTGAATGACACCGGAGAAAGAAGACAATTGGCTTTTGAGCTGCATCAGAAAAGATTACAACAATGGTTTTGGAGTCTTTATGACAACTGATGGTTGTCATGATCCTTTGGTGGCAGTTGCAAAATGATTTGTAGGATTCAGGTTCAGCAGGGTCCAAATAGCAGATGTTGTGTTGCTTGGACAATGCCCTCCAGAGTCTTGGGGGCACTGCACTTCATTCCATCACCTGCAACTGGAAGGAAAGTTTTTGACTGGTTTTATCTTCATGGTGGCAGCATAGACTCCTGTTTTGGCTCTTGGATAGGTGAAGACAGTGGCATCGCTCTAGGTGGGGTGGAACGCTAAGTTCCGCAGCATTCCGCCCCATCGTGACTCTCTGGCACGAGGCGCCCCGCCCCATCGTCTTTGGAGCCTGTCATTGGAGTGAAGGCAACGCGCAGGAGAGTCTCTGCGCGTTGCCTTCTCTCCACTGATGGGCTCCTAAGACGAGGGGGCGGGGCGCCTTATGCCGGAGAGTCACGGTGGGGCAGAATGCTGCGGAACTTAGCGTTTCGCCCCACCTAGTGCGACGCCATTGGGTGAAGATCTGGGGGAAGGAGGGAGACACTGGTGCAAGGGCTTCTCTCTTCTGATCACCACAGAGAGAAACAAAAAGAAAGGAGGAACTAAGGAAAAAGTAGAGCTGGCCAAACACATTCAAAAGGCAGCAGGAGGAAAATGGAAAAATAAGAGAGGTATGGAATACTGGGGACTGTGGTCCAAGGAGCAAAGATAGTCTAATCTTTGACAGAGTTGCTGTTGCTTTAAGAAAAGACGATAGAAAGGGGACTGTCAATGTTGGCATCTGCTGCAATTGCAGTCTTAAGATCTGGTAACCTTGCTGAGCGGCAACGATGGCCAATAAGCAGTGGGTGGTGATGCTGCTGAAGTTGAGCCAGCCAGCTGCAGGCTTCTAGTTCAAAAGGACTTTTGGAGATCAGTGGATAGGACAAATTGCACCCTTTTTCCAACTACCATCACTGTATGGGGAAAGTGAGCTTAACAGCTTGTGTTTTGCCTTGGCCACAGCTGCTGGCACAGATACAGATGGAATTGCACATACTGTATGGGCACATGAAGAGAATTGCAAGTGCTTGTGCTGAGATTTTCTCGTGTTATGCTTCATATTCTAAATGGCCTCTACAAAAGCCATGTATATGTCAGAGCTAGGCTCAGCTCATGAGTGGCTAGACCTGAGTTCATACCTGGGGTGTATGTTTTCTAATCTAGAAGCCCCGAGGTTGGTAGCTAGGGACTTGAGTGTAGCAGCCAGAGACAAGGCAAGGGCAGGAAGCCAGTCCTAGCTAGTTTAGAGGCTTCATACTATCTGCCCAGGCTTACCAACCATCCCGGAACGCCTGGGACCGTTGCGGGTTCCGGGCTCCGGTCCCGCGCTTTCCGGGGCCGGTGGAAGCCTCCACCACCGCCGCTTCAAAAAAGGTAAAACTTACCTTTTTTTCAGGTGCTGCCATCTTGGATCTCACGAGTTTTCACAAGATCCAAGATGGCAGCACCTGAAAAAAAGGTAAGTTTTACCTTTTTTGAAGCGGCGGTGGTGGAGGCTTCCACCGGCCCCGGAAAGCGCGGGACCGGAGCCCGGAACCCGCAACGGTCCCAGGCGTTCCGGGATGGTTGGTAAGCCTGGGCAGATAGTATGAAGCCTCTAAACTAGCTAGGACTGGCTTCCTGCCCTTGCCTTGTCTCTGGCTGCTACACTCAAGTCCCTAGCTACCAGCCTCGGGGCTGCCATCTTGGATCTTGTGAAATCTCGTGAGATCCAAGATGGCGGCACCAAAATCTCTTGAGGGCATGAGGCAGTACAGTTTTCATGCCCCCCCCAAGATTTTTTAAATTTATTTTAACTATTTATTTATTTATTTAATTGGGGGGTGTCACTGGCATCGCTCGAGGTGGGGCGGAAAGCTAAGTTCTGCATCTTTCCGCCCCACTGTTACTCTCTGGTACGAGGCGCCCTGCCCCCTCGTCCTAGGAGCCCGTCAGCGGAGAGAAAGCAACGTGCAGGAGAGTCCCTGTTTGTTGCTTTCTCTCCGCTGACAGGCTCCTACGACAAGGGGGCGGGGCGCCTCATGCAGGACAGTAACGGTGGGGTGGAAAGCTGCAGAACTTAGCTTTCCGCCCCACTTCGAGCGACGCCAGTGGGGGGTGTCCCAGTTTAGAACCGGGAAAATCTGGTAAGCCTAGATGTAGTAGATATTGTTGTTGCTCAGATCTAAGTCCCAATCTAACCTGGAACCCGTATAGTCCTTGTAAGTAATGGAGTACTGGTGGCTGGTTTGGGTAGATAGAATCATGGGGCCTAGGATCTCTCCATAGCCTAGAGAATGCTGGTAGCATCACATACTTCTGGAAGTTCTCAGTTCTAGCTAAGGCAACTCTTGAAAGAATTAGGCAAATTGTTGGAAGATAGGCCTATAAACAGCTGCTGCCTAATGGCTAAATGGAACCTTCCTACTCAGAGCTAGTGTTTCTCTAATTAACATATGCTAGGCATAAACAACATGCCATCATGTCCCGCTTTTGAGCTAGAGAAACCTGAGGACAGAATGATGCACTAGATTTTTCTACGGCAGTAAAACAATGCTCATACAGTAGCTTGGATTTTTCTGCTGAATGCTCAGCCATAGATTCAGGATATCTAGATAGGCTATGAGACAGCTTTTGGGGTGGTGACCATCTTATATTTATCTTGCAGAGAGCATCCCTATCTATAGGCTTACCACATTTTCCCAATTAAGAAAAGTAGTATATATAAATAATAACAGTAACAATAGTAATTTAGCATGGGGAGAGCAACTGATCCTGTTCACTCCAGCATAGTGTCTCAGAGCGCAATCCACTGGAGGTTTAGGGTGCTGGAGCAAGCGCTCCGCCGCCCTAAGCTGTCGCAATGCCATAAGGCACGTTCGTGATGACTCTAGAGTAAGGCACTAGGCCGGCAGCCCTTACTTCATCACCAGGACGTCTCCACAGCCGCCAGAGGCGGGTAGGAGATCCCCTGGTGGGCACGGCGGTGGTCCAGGCGGCGAGGGAGGGGGCCATTGGCCAAGCCGGCCCAGGAGAGGGCAGGGATGGCATCCCTGTCTCCCGCAGGGCCGGCTCGGCTGTTACACGGCCTCCTCTTACTTCCGCCAGCTATTTAGCTGGCAGAAATCCAAGGAGGCCCATTGGGCCTTCCTTGCTCTACACCGGGGGAAGGGGATGAACGTCCCCTTTCCCCCGAGTAGACCTCTGGGCCTCTCTGGAGCATGAGGATTGGGCTGCCCATGACTGTTCGCTAGTGTCTCTATTACATTTTTCAAGGAAAAGGAAACCATCCATGCATTTTTTTTGGTTTGCTATGCAACCTGCTTTGTGAACTCTTTTGTTGAAAAGCAGTGTGTAAATATTTTTAATCATCATCATCAAAAACCCCCCCCCCATAATAATGTTTTCCATCCTCCCCTCTCCAGACTTCCCATTTGAAAAGAGTCGGAATACTCTTCTCTAGCAAGAAAGGGCAGATGAGAAGCCAGGAGGGTACAGCATGAGTACACGTATCTCCCTTTCTTGAGCACAAGCTTTCTATCTGCAAAAGTTGAAACAGGACGCTGGGGAGATATTGCATGCAATTTAGCATACATTGTTGGAAGTGACAGCAGCCTTCTCTCTAGCACTCTGATCCGTTCTTCTGACATAATGAGAGAGGGTTTCCATTTGATCCATAGTCTGAATGATTTTTTTTCTCACTTGCAAAACTATCTAGAACATTAGAGATGAATAGGGTGGAGCTATAGTAACCCCCTTGCTAGGACCAGGGACGTCTGGTGTGGGTGTGGCAGGAGAGGTAATTCCACCCCCTCATAGTTCCCAGTAAAGTGCCGCAGCCTAACCGGGGGATTGCGCACACATGCAACCCACTTGCACTCAGGTAAGCGGGTAGCGCGTACACACACTCCCCCGGTTAGGCTATGGCGCTTTACCAGGAACTACGAGGGGCGGGGTTACCTCACCCGCACCACATGTGCCTGGCCAGGACTATGCAGCCTTTTATGTAAAACGAAAAGCTTCACTCAAACTTCCACTTGCAGATTGCTCACAACCACCATCCATAGGCCAGAACAAATTGGGTTGCTCAAATATCAGTAAGAGATACAAGAAATATATGTTTGGCTTCTACTTCCTTTGCTTCTTCATCATAGCATTTTTCCGTTGGGCTCAGATAAAAGTGGCAAAAAAAATCATGTACTGCCGAGAATGTAATGTGGGGCTGTTACTAATTAGGTTCAAACTGCAGGAGATTGTTCAATTTTGGGATATGAGAGAAAAACTGATTTGCGAGCCAACCTTGCTGAAATGACTTCAGAATCTACAAATAAAATACTTCTCCACAATCTCAATGAAATCTCAAAGAGCTGTGTTCTGAACATTGCTTAATTCCTGTTATGTCAGAGAAGATTATTCTCATGGTAAAAAATAGTCAAAGAGAGAAAAATCCATATAGAAATTTTGTGGTATAAGCACATTTTTCTTCCGTTCTGTTTCCATCTTTGAGAACAGATAAGTACCCCAAAATGCATTGTATATTCTTACTGAAAATACTGTAATGACATGACACTAAAATCAATATACGTTCTTCCGGTGCGCCCCCCCCCCCATTTTTGCTTTGCCTGTGGTCTAAACTAATCATAGCCTGTCAGATTTCCCCCAAGTCTACACTGCAGAAGTGCACTGCGTTATTTTAAAATATTACTGATGTGTATTGAAGTTTGCTGGGTGGAAACTAAAAGACTCCTCTCTGCTGAATGTAAATAGGGTTTTGCATCAAGCCAGGAATGCACAACCTGTCTGTATTAATATTGTTTGTTCATATTAGCTGCTGAATACCTCAGCAGCAAGGGCTGAGGCCCCTGGTGTGCTATAGCCTGCTTGCAGATATAGTAGTAATATTCTTGAGAAAGAAAGAAAAGTTTGCAACAATACCTTTTACTTTCATCTGGTTAGGGTCCAAAGGTTAGGGACCATTCATCCATTTTTGATCAGAAAGTCAAAAACGGATGAATGGCAAATCATGGCCTTCTTTAGCTTGCAGATTTATTTTGGCCAGCGAAAAATGTAAATAACTATATAACACATGTGAATGCATGTGAAACCTAAATAAACAAATAAAATTAAAATAAACATGAGAACGTCGACCAACACTGTGGAAGGTTAGATGGAATTGGGCAAAAAGGGGAAAGCATGTGGACAAAATTTGAAATGTAGTTATCACTGAAAATGGCTGAAAGAGCAAAATGATGAAAGTCAAGGTATTGCTGTATATGACACTGTGGGGCCGTCCCATCCAGGGGGCTGATTGACAGCAAGCAATGGATTGGTTGGGGGGTATCTGCCTACCCCGTTACCAAGTGTGCTTTTTAAGCGCATGTAACTTGTACACGTCGGGGAAAACAAAATCATGTGGATATAGCCTGTGCATTGGCCAGGGAAAGGATGAGAGAGGTGAGGGTGAAAGCAGCTTTATCATGGGGATAGTTGACAAAAATAGAGAAGGGGGAATAAAACATGAAACAGTGCCTGGCTACACCTGTCCATTTGCTCACAGTAAGCTAAACAAGGCAACAGCTATTTCTGACCATTCACTAGCAGTTGGATCCTAAGTGTAGACAGTTGCTACTAGGAAGAAAAGAAAGAAAAGAGAAAGAAGTCTTTAGAAGGAAAGGGTGGGTGTCCTAGCACAAGCATGAAGAGGGAAAAGATGGGGGGGGAGGGACATAGGGAGGTTAGGGAGGTTTCTCAGGGGGGTTGGCATCAAGAGCAGGAGTTTTAGGGTGTATGAAGGGAGGAAAATCAGGGATTAATGAGAACAGAAGAAAGAAGGGTGCCTGCGGTTTGGGTCACAGTGAAAGGCCATGGCTGGAGAGCAGGTCTCTAGAGCCTGAAGCAAGGGCTACAGACTAAGGGTGAGCCTAGAGACAGGCGGTAAAATCACTTCACCCACTTATGGTGGGGGAGCTAGTCTCTCCCACCAAATACCTCCTCTTGACTGAGGTCTCAAGCCTCTGTAAAGAATTGGAAGAGAAGATTTTCCTTGTTCTGGAGTCCTTGGTGGGTCAATTAAGGGGCCGTTCAATGGAGGCTGATCTCGGGCCTCTCCTAAAACAGTTGAAAAATAGAATGAATGTTACATTTACATTTTTCAAACAGTTGAAAAATAGAATAAACTCTCAGAGAGAGAGAGAGAGAGAGAGAGAGAGAGAGTCACAAACAGTACACATGTTGCAAAGGAGACAGATAAGGAAAGATAGAGGGGAAATAGTGGATCTATCATGAGGCTATGCCAACCATGGTTACCATTCCTTATCTGCTGAGTTGAGTGTGATGCACTGCAGGAGCTGTGGGGACAGGGGTTCCAAGATTGGGCAAGTCTTCTGTATAAAGCTAGGCTTACCAGATCTCCAAACGGGACAGAGTGCTAGACCTTTAGGAGAAGGAATGTGGTCAGGTGCAGCTTGTTAAACCTTACAGCACAATCCTAGGCATGTCTACTCAGAAGCAAGTCCCACTGAACACAATGGGGCTTGCTTCTGAGTAGACATGCCTAGGATTGTGCTCTAGGACTTAACAAGCTACACCTGCCCACATTCCTTCTCCTAAAGGTCTAGCACTCTGTCCCGGTTGGAGATCTGGTAAGCCTATATAAAGCTGTTTCATAGGCAGAAAGAGGACTATGAAGCAAGCCCTAAAATCTCGGCCTTAATCCAAGGAGGGAAGCAGGGCAAGAGAGCTAGAGCTGCTTTCTTGGAGAGAAGCAGTGGCTGGCATACACAGTATGAGAAGGGAGAGCCTTCTCTGAATGCTTCCTGAACTATGCTTCAAGGCTACAGTGCAGCCCCACTCTGCCCCACGCATAGTGTAAATGTTTTGTCCACACAGTATTTTGTATGGGTGCCTGGAGCATTAACATTAAGGAGTCATGAACATGGCTGTGAAGTTAGGGGGACTGCTTGATTTAGACTTAGTTCCAACTGCTAGTAAGCTTCTTTGGGAGTCCATGATTAGACTCTGAAATAATGCAATAAAGAAATCATACAATATTACATATGGTGGAAAACTGCACACATAGTCAGAGGTGCCTTTGGAAGTTCTACTGGGGCTCACTAGCATGGCTGAGTAGGTAAACTGTTTTCAAGTGGGTAGTCAGCTTGATCATTCAAGCAGCTGCTCCATCATCTGCCAAGAATACCTCCACCTGGACAAATTGCATTCGCCGCACTGAATGGCGGTGACGGCAAGGGGGCGGGGCTACTTCGTAACGGAGAGTAAACGGGGACTAGGACAGGGCGGAACTTACAGTACCACCCCCACCATAGCGACGCCTCTGGTGATGGATTATCACCACCTCAAGCTCCCAGGAGGCTTGGAGAAGGCTTGGCTTAATAAATTCTAAAGTGAAGGTCCTTACATGCAGTTTTTGCAAGCCAGCATGATTTTGCTATAGGCTATAGTTTGTTTGTATGCACAAGAAAAGCGATTGCATGGGTTAAACATCATTTCAGATTGTGTTGTGTATAAATTGGCCCTGACTGCAGC
This sequence comes from Plestiodon gilberti rubricaudatus, assembly GCA_026170595.1. Lineage (NCBI taxonomy): Eukaryota > Metazoa > Chordata > Lepidosauria > Squamata > Scincidae > Plestiodon > Plestiodon gilberti. Next base: position 128,862,012 of record JANXHW010000003.1, on the reverse strand, counting down.
CTAGAATCACATGAGACAGTCTCTTCCAATTACAACGAACAACTCGTTTGTCTAAATGCAGATTTATTATGCATGAAAACACAGCTGGTGTAAATTTCATCCTTGGACAGGTTATAGTCTTGTGGGCACTTGTTTTATATATGCATTTCTGTAAGCATAAATTGGTACCGGTTGTTGCCCTTAGTCTCAAATCATTTGTGTCAGATTTTGCTTTCCTTTAGAAATCCTTTTGTATAAATCTGTACAGTGCAGAGAAATCTGTTGATTTGCTTCCAGTTCAGAATCTGCTGTGACCACAATAGCTAGGCACTGTTTTTTTGTTTTTTTTTAGAAGCTGGGTTACATACACTGGAAACAACCCAGCTACTGTGATCTGCTAGGGGCAAGCTTCCTTTCATTTCCCCAGTTTTGTTGTTGAAAGCTGACCGCTATTTAAAGCCATGAAGACAGTGACTCCAGTGCTACCAACGTACGACGAAAGAGCTAGGAGGCTGGTTTTCCTCCCCATCTTTCACTTTAATCTCTGTGTTGAATACTCTGCTAAGCATGTCCTCCCAGTTTATTACAAATTATGTCCTGTTTGCAGAAGTATTGTAAGGGAAACATCAAGAAATCAGGGAGTGGGAGGAGCAGGAGAGTGGAAGTGAATGGGTGGATGGATCTGCTGCCTGAGGCAACAGCCTCAGTTGGCCAGAGGGATGGGTCCTGGTTTTCAGACCAGGAAGGGATGGGGCAGGGGGGATCGCCCCCGGGCAGCAGGAGGGGGGGACATTATACTGGCAGCGGGGGCGATAAAATGGCGGCAGTGGCAATTTAGGCAGCGATCTAGGCGGGAACGGCAGCAGAATGGCTTGGAGGATCCCGCAGAAGCCTCCTGCTGCCTCCACGTTTGTGGTGTGTCCCGCCCTCTCGCCCAGCCCTCAAGGGATGTTTGGCTCCAACTGATGTCACTCAGGGGTGGGGTGAGTGACATCAGCATCACGGGGGGGGGGAGTGTTCCTACACCACTGTGTCAGACATAATACTGAAAAATAGGAGAACGCTAGAGTGAGGGGAAATGAGAACACCTGACAAACAGTCCAATCCTAACTAAAACCCCACCACAAATGCAGCCAATAAATAATAATAATAATAATAATAATATAATATCCAAAGCCCCTTCCCTGGCCAGGGCGGCCTCACACGGCCTCCCTGGATTTGCGCCGGCCATTTTGCTGGTGCACATTCGAGGAGACCCATTGGGGCCACTGGAGCTGACACTGGGGGAAAGGGACAAACGTCGCTTTCCCCCAGCTGTGCCTCAGCTCCGCCGGCATGGCCCTGATCCTGTTTAGGATTCGCCGCAGCGTGCTTTACGTGCTGGGGTGGATCTTAGGCAGGATTGGACTGTGAGTTTGTTAGCAGTTCTTGAGGCAGAAACAAATGTGTTCAGAAGCAGATATATAGGATTAGATATGCTACTCCCCGAGCATCAACTGGGGGTAGATTTAGACCGTTCTTAATATACAATCATATCATCATAACTTACATCATCACTAGTTTTCCTCTGTATGGAAAAGTTTGGTCCACTTCCTCAGATTTCCACGTATGAAAGGGTGGTAACAGTGGGCTTATTATGTGGCTGGAAGCTACACCCACTTTCCTTAGTAGTAATGCAGTAGCTATGCAGTAAGATTTTGACTGTGAGCCATATGGTAGCCACTCATTGTTACTGCAAGACTTTTTTTCACTAGAACGTTAGAGGGTTTTTTCCTATACACATGCCAAAGAGAGTTATGTCCACGTAGAGCAATTTCTTTTCAGTCCTGTCTCCAATGTAATTCTGTCTGGAAGTTCCCAGGGTTTCATAGAACCTAGGAGCTTATTCCTGTAACTGAATAGATCTACATGTCATGTATTGGTAGCATATGTCCACACTTCTATTAATGTGTATATAATATTTATCAATAAGATGAATACTGTTTTTTCACAAAAGATTACACTTCTGGGAAGAAGTCTCAAAATTATAACCTTGGTCTTCATGGGTCACTCATTTTTTTTCAGTGATATTAGAACAATAACTTTTTTCAATAGGAAACAATAAAAGTATACTTATGGCAAACAATTTCTAGAAACCCACAAAGCACTTTATTATGGAACATAAAAAAATAAAGTGAAGATTTCAGGTTACTCATGCCAATGCCCTCTTGCTTTATCCAGGGAAGAGAACACCAACCTGCATAGTTGCTGTTGTTACCTTTGAAACACAATTGCACACACCCACACACAAAACACCACTCAAGACATGATCAAGTCAGAATTAAGAATTTCGAATGGGAAAATATTTATATGTACATGCTGAAGGGCTCAGTCCAGCCCAACTCAGCACAAGTCAGGCACAACTGAGGCCCAAGTGTGGTGTAACTGTGGCCTAAGATAGGGCTGAGTTAGGCTGCAACTATGCCTGAGGTAGGCAGGAAGCAAGAGCAGTGGGCCAGCACCAGCCCAGGATCGAGGCAAAACTTACCACAGAGGCAGGCAGGCTCCTGTGGTGAGGTGTCAGTCTTGTGGAAGTGAAGAGCCCCCTCCTCAGCTCGTCTGTGTGCACCTACCACAGCTGCTGCAGCGCTCACAGCAGATGGGCAGCCACAGGTGGGCCTGCAGGCACTGGGCGTGCGACAGTCAGCTGAAGGGCAGAGGTTGTGCCAGTGCCAGCTGCCCCAGGGCACCCTGTGCATTAGCCACCTGCTGCAGGGGGGAGTGCCACAGCCCTCCTACCTGCAACAGGTGTTGCCACCCCCATGCCACGTTGAGGCTGCACGTGGGATTCATGGGGGGAAGCGGGGGAGAGAAGGGAAGGAGGGGGTGGGAACGTCACACACAAAGGGGTCTCATGATGGCTGGAACCGCCTCTGACATGACTTGCCCGTGCGCTGCCTGAAGCCCTGGGCCTCCAGGGCCGTGGCTATGCCCACAAAGAAGGCATCCCGGCGTGCCTTCTGCTCTGTGCCCCGGCCAAGACCGAGAGATGCCTTGGGCCTGTCTGCTGCGAGCGGGAAGGGCTCACACAGCTCATCACACCCCCAGATGGGGCGACATTGGCGCCGTGCGGCAGGAGCTCCGGCGGGGTGGGGGGTGGCCAGCTTCCATCAGTAGGGAGTGGGGGGGGAGGCAGACACACAGGCATGCGGACAGGGGGTGCTGGGGAGGGACACGGGTGGGTCAGAAACAGACAGACAACAAGGCTGGTGGGAGAGGGATACAGGGAGAGGGGTCTGCAGAGACCAATAGGGACACAGGGGTCACTTCGCAGATGAAAGCAATGCAGGAATGGGCTCCTCTTATGCAGACGGACCTTGGGCGGAACGGACGCCGTTGACGGGCGGACCGTGGGCGGACCGGACGCCGTTGACGGGCGGACCGTGGGCGGGTGAGAGCCCCGGTTGCCGAAAGGGCTCTTCACGGACATGGCGGACGCGAGCGGATCCAGTATGGGCGCCATGTCGCCTGTCAGTGTTTGCCTGCCTGATAGGACCCCCAACTCCCCACTGAGCCCAGAGGGTCTGGCAGCCCCCCTGCTGTGGTCTCCCTGGGAAGGAAGTGGCAGTCCCTGGATGAGATTCATGCAGGGGCTTGTATGCTGGGCACTGTCTCTGTGTGTGTGGGGCAATGCTTGTGTAACACTGGGCACAAGGGGGCTCTGCCCGAGGGGCATCTTTATTGTTCTGGAACGGTAGCAGAGATGGCCAGGCGAGGCTGCCAGGGGTAGTCACAGCAGCCAATCTGAAAGCAGCAGCAGCAGCACACGTGCCCCATGGACCTGGAGACGCAGGCTCTTCCCCTGTGGAACCACAGCCTGCTCCATAGAAAGGGGAGGGACAGCAAGTAGGACAGCCAGGGAGGTGGAGCAGCAGCAGCAGCAGCTGAGGAGGGTTGCAGGGCTGGCACCCTGACCTCTGGCAGCATCGAGGCAGACGACAGTGGGGCACCCTACCTGGAGCCCCAGGGGTGCTCCCAGGAAGGTAGGTGGTAGTGGACGTTCCTGGGGAGACAAAAAACAAGGGGGAGTTACATGTCAGCTGGTGTGTGGTAGCAGTCGCCATTGAAGACAAGTCAGTGTGTCAGTTGCAAAAGCCTGCAGGGAGAGATCAGATTACACAGCTGCTAGGTATAACGAGCTTGTCACAGTGTGAGGAGCTTGATCCTGCAAAGGACAACAGTGAAGGAGAGAAAACACAGCACAACTACATACACGGCTAGCACATCATAACTGACCTGTTGTAGACCCTATGGGGGCAAGGCTGCGGGTTAGTAAACACACCTTTGTTAACAGGCAAGTCACATTTACACAAACACATATTTGTCTGCTCACATGGCAACGGGTAGCTATCAGAGGACACATTGGTAAAGAGGCAGCTATCATACATATGTGTGCTGACAGGCAGACGTACTACATAAAGGCGAACACAGGCAGAAGTCATACATATTGGCATGAAAAGGCAGAAGTCCAACATTATGGCAAACACCGGCAGAAGTCCTACGGTATGGCTTACACAGGCAGAAGTCCTACATATAGGCATGAACAGGTTAAAGTCAAACATATATTGGCATGAACAGGCAGAAGTCATAACACATGCCATCCCAGACCCTGCTCTTACCTGCTGGTGTTGTTGCCTGTGGGGGGGGGGGAGAGAGGTTGGGAGAAAGACATGGGTTAGCAAATGCTTGCAAGGAGGCAGCTGCCCAGGCACAGCTGTAAACAGTTTGGCCACAGCCTGAACAGCCCTCTCTGCCCTACAGGGGGGCAGAGAGGAGAGGAGAAGAGAGAAGTGGGGTGTTTGTGAATTTTGCCCTCCACCAACAAAGTCCCACTTTGTGGCTGCTGGGGGACAGGACCCCACGCCACGTGCTCAGAGAAAGAGAGAGAATGGAGGCCTGGGGCTGGGCTTTTGTGGGAAAGAGGCTGGGTGCAGCTGGCTTCGGATAGGGTAACTATCTGTGTCCCTGTCCAGAGTTATGCCACAGCTATTCCGTCCTAACTCAGGCATAACTCAGGAGTAGGGTGTTAGAACTTTTCAGGAGAGGGCTGGAGTGTGTAAGGTAAAATGGCTCCTATGGGTCTCCTCAAATTTGAGTCCACCTTTTTTGTCGACCTAAATTTTGTTCCGTAGCTGTGCTTGAGGGGGCGTGTCGGAGCTCTCCAGTGTCTGGACCTGGACCCAAATTCGTAACCGCCCCCGTCACTCCCCCTACACGCCCCCGACACCCCCCCCCCGACATGCCCACTTTTAGGCCAAACTTAGGTCGGAATAGCTCTTAGGCCGAACTTAGGACGGAATTGGTCAACTTTCCTTAACCCGTCCTATGTCTGTCACAATTGCAGCACAAATTCGGCCTCAACGGCACAATTCAGTCCTAACTTCAGCCTAAGGCACTTAGGCTGCTTTTGTGACTGAATTGTGTCGCCGAGGCCTTAGGCTGGACTGGGCTGCCCCTCTTCTTAAAATCAACAGGACTTAAAAATACTGATAGAAGAAATCCCCTTTGAAACCGGTTGAAATGTTTGGAACATCGTCTTGTCATCATCTAAACTGAAGCACTAGGGGGTATAAATGTATTCCTCACCCCCAGAAAGCCCCTAAGGCAGTGGTTCCCAGGGGAGCTGTAGAAACCAGCCAGGGGAGCCGCAGAGTGCCATGGAATCCTCTCAGAAAACAGTGCAATGCCAATTGGCAGGCACCAACATAATGTAAGGGGGACCGCAGCCAATGGTCACCAATGGTCAAGGGAGCCGCAGGTCAAAAAAGTTTGGGAAACACTGCTCTAAGGCCTGGCTCACCCCCTTCTCTTCCTTACTGAGCTAGAGGTGATGATAATAGGGAGGTGTCACTAGGGTTCTCACTGTCTTCTTCCCTCGCTCCCCAAAGTGCAATGCTGCAAAGGCAACATTTCATACACCAGGAACCCTAGGAAATATAATTTTCCCAGGATAGCTGGTATAGACTTGGGCACCCTGGGAATTACATGTCCCCCAGTTCTTTGTAGCTGACATGCTGCTGAGCAAACAGTGACACCTCCCTCAAAAAGAGCTTCATAAAAAAACAGCTAAATATCAAAAGATACAGTACCTACCTTCTTCCAGATCAACCTACATTGCAATTTAATGCTTTGAGTAAATTAGTGCTCAAATTCAAGTGCTTTGACATAACTTGCAAGATCAGCGTGCTTCAGGGACTGAATCTGGTTGACCTCCCCTGCTCTAGACATTTAGCAGCCCAATGCTATCTAGGATTGGGCTGTCCTGTGGAGCCCATTATGACAGTGGAAACTAGTTCCGTTGTCGTAAAATGGCTGCCGACAGATCATGGAGTACTCCATTGGCAGCCATTTTACGGGAACTGCTGCAAGGCAGCAGCGCCACAACTTTGCCAGTGGACCCTGCCACGGCCACCAGACCAGGTAAGGTAGCAGTAGGGTGGGCAGGGAGGGACGAAACTGGGCAGGGAGGGGGGAGGAGGCAGTAGGGGCTGGATCTGGCTGCAATGGCACGTGCCAGATTCTATCCATTCCATTCAGAGGCTCCTCACCCCTTCTCTTCGGACTTGTACAAGGTAAAGAGCTGGCACAGGTCCATGGAGACCCTTTGGTGAGCAGGAGGCTTATGGAGGGGTAAGGGCAAATAATTCCTCTTTCCCCTCCCAAGCCTTTTTGGCACAGCTGCATCATTAATTAAAGGCCCCCCAAACAGAATGGGGAGGGTGGACTCCACCCGGTGGAGAGCAAAGGTTCATTGTATCTTCTCGTGTTGAAGGAATAGTGCACTAGTAGCACAGGTATTAAAAAAACTTGTGAACAAGAAATGGTGGCCTTATTTGAAATCATTTTTCACAGCACTGAAATGAAGACGAGAGGGAAAGGAAAGAATCGCTGATATTTCACAGCTGGAGGTTTGTGCTGGCACTTGTCTTAACGCAACCAACCACATATTGAGATTTATCTGGTAAAATTGTAATATAGCCCCCAAAGCCTTTTTATGGAGACCCTATGAAGGCAATGGCAGCGGCCATGGGAAAGGCTTCAACTCCCAAGATCCACTGCAGTTTTTCGTCGGACACATTGCAAACCCAGCATGTCATGGCTGTGAAGGGAGGTGGAAAGGGAAAAAAAAAACCTATGCTGCTACTCCTGTACAGCTGGCACAATGCAGGAAGGGGAACCCACCCCTTCTTCTTCCCAGTCCCCACTCTGTGACTGCCCAACAGATAAGTTAAGGGGAATAGACTTTGCCAGCATATGGAGAGCTACTGTTGAATTTGGGGGGTTCAAAATTCAGCCTCTCACTTGCGTGGACTTCCTTGACCTCCCACTGCAGTTCTTCTCTAAGCCAACATCTCTATTTTTAAGACAGGTTGGGGGGTGGGGGCACAAAGCTATCCATTTTTCCACACTAGGCATAATTTTTATATATTTATGGCCTTTTTCTCCACAGTAGTCTTTTGTCTAAATTAAACATAATAATAAAAAGTAGTCTGATATGACCTAACCCAACCTTATGTCAACTCAAGGTTAAACTCAGGATAGGGGATAATAGAAGAATATTCCATAGGATGACCTTGTTCCTTTCCATTGTGAGTCTGCCAACTTGATACTGTCTGAGGTGTCATTGCTTAAGGTCATCATAACAGATTAGCAGACAACATCAAGTCTGAAAGGACATAGAGTGAGCTCTGTGCCACTGGCACCAACCAAGGTGTTCGTCAGTGCTTTTATTGGCAGTAAATTCATTCAGTGGCATGTTGCATTAGGTGCTTAGCATAGAGAAAAGCTCCATAAAACCAAGTGGCTCTAAGTATGTGGCTGCTCAAGGCACAGAGTGTGCTGCGAACCTCATTATGCTGAATTAAGAGGACCTCTTGTGCAGTACATTTCCCTGTCAGAGCAGGAATGTGCGTTGGTGATTTATAATTTTGATTATTAGGATCCGTTCTGCTTGAGCAGGCTTCTAATTCATCAGACAAATAATTCTCAGGTGGATCATTGTCTCCCCCTTGGATTATATCAGTTTGTTGCAGGAGAAATTTAAGCCATCACAACATATTTTTAAGACGTGCGCACGCGCACACACATACACACACACAGTGCAAACAATAAATCTATTGTTGCAACCCATCGTCTCAGCAGATTTAAAGGTTACACTTAATAAGAACTCGACAAACAGAAGTGCTTGGCATTCTGCCGTCAGGGCTGTTGAACTGTCGGATTTTCATATACAAATGGAAACATAGTGTCTTTCTTTTCGAGACAATGGCATTGTTCTTGCAGATCAGAGCTTCAAGATTATACTGTATTGATCTTCTAAAAACATCTGCCTAGCATGGTCAAGGGCTAGGTTTAGTAGTGGATTAAAACACAGGAAGAGTGGCTGCCGCTACCTTTGTCTTCCCTAGCCCAGTACATTATTTAAAACTCCCAAAATTGAAAGTGGAAATTTGTTACGGATCAAAATGCCCCACAAACTTGCACTCTTCTGAGAAGTCTTGGAGTGGAAAGTAATTTCGCTACACTCTAGGAATTATGCAGAATGACAGCTCAAATTCATCGCTGGAGATAGTATGTTAGGGTTGGTATTACTGGGAAAAAATATGTTCTTAAAACACTTTACAGGAGATATAGTCCTGTGCTAATGAGGATACCGGCCTGCCACTTCAAAGCTACCTCATCCTGGTTTCATAGACTGACGGCACAACTTGCAAAACATTAAACTAATTTCGCAACGTATTTTGTAAAATATATTTTGGCAACACCTGCCTAGAGTATGCTTATAACATAAAACTAATTCTAGGTGAGGTAGCCCTATGGCCTGCCTCACTGGGCCAGTGATTTTCTTCCTGGAGTGGACCCATGAACCTAATGTAGCACGTTCTGCATGGAGGCTCATGTACATAGGCTCATCATGCATGATCTTCTCACTTGTTTGTGTGAGAAAGAACTGTGTGAATCAAGTCATGCCATCCATGTCCTTGCCAGTGGAATGGTGCCATTGCTCAGTGAGAGATGGCAACCAGCTTCACAAACAGAAGACCCAAGCTTCAATCCATAGCATCTCTAGGTAGGGCTGGGAAAGTTCCCCATTGTTCCCGTCTGAAACAATGGGGAACCACTGCCAATCAATGTACAAAATACTAAGCTAGATGGACCAATGCTGAGACAAAACAGCGGTAGAGCTGAGAGCTAGTCATTCATTTAGAGAATGAGCTGTCAATCAGGACTTCCCTGGTTTGAATCTTGGCTCTGCTGTGAACTCACTTGATGGCCGTAAGCCACTCTTGGTCAGCCTTAGTCATTATTATCCCCATATCGCAGATGAGGCTGACTAAGAGTGGCTTAATAACACAATATTAAAATAATGTACTTGCTGCCCAATCCTGTCCTGCATCATTAGTGCCGATGTAGCTGTGCTGATGGAGTGTGGCGCTGCATCCAATGGGGGGGGGGGAATCAGGATGCCTGACAGAGGTATTTTTTTACCTACCTCTGCATAGGCCCAGTGATGGCCTGTGGTTCCCCTTGGACTCATGACAGCTATATAGCTGGCGTAAGACCAAGGAGAGAAAGGAGACAGGGTGGGCCAAAAAATGGGGGATAAGATCCAGCATGTGGGTTTACTGCTGAGATCCCCCCCGCTGTCCTACTCCCCACCCTCTTCCCTTCCTCCTCCCTGCCTCAGAACACCCCTGAACCTCCCCGCCCTGCCACCAACCTACTGGTGCCTGCAGAGCCGCCCGGAGCTGCTGCTACGCACGCTGTGCCTCTCACCATTTGCAATGGCAGCGGATGACAGTGGCCCGGCTTTCGCGCCACTGTGAAGGACCTTGGCCTTCTGGAACTAACGTTGCAGCAGTGCAAAACCACAATAGGAGTGGGGCCCTATTCATTCTATTTAAGAAATGTATACCCTGCCTTTTTCTTCGAAAATCAGGGTGCTCAAGGCAGCGTGTGCAACATAATCAATAAAATAAAATGAAGCACAATATATAGATACAGCCCAATAAAAACATACTGTATTATAAAACAAGTGCAGAACAGCAGGAAGAGCAGCAAAATAGCTTTACAAATCCTAAAAGCAATGACCCTAAATGTCACTCAACTAAAATAAACAGGGGAAAGCTAGGCGAAAAGAAAAGTTTTCGGCTTTTGCCAGAAGGCAAGTAGGAAGGGAATTCCATGGTACAGGAGTTGCCACAGGGAAGGCCCTATTGGACACCACAGCATCTTCACAGTAAAGGGTTAGAATTTAAATGCTGGCGTTGTAATACACATATGCTTTGGTCATGTTCAGAAGTACGTTTTTTTTGGGGGGGGGGAAGAAGTTATCAAGAATATTAATGTTGTACTGCAACAATCACTGACATTTGCCAATACCTATGTCCTTTTGAACTATTTATCTGTATCGTGGATGTTAAAAGACTGATATTGCAAAATAGTAAGTGACCCCCTACTATTAGTCAATAGATTGAAAGCCCAATCCTATCCTTTTCACACCCTGCCGATGCAGCGGCGCAAAAATAGGCAGCGGCGCAAAAAGGGGCACGAAGGACGGACCAGGAGGCTTCTGCAGGGAAAGGGGATGTTTAATCCCCTTACCCCTATGTAAGCCTCATGGCCCACAATGGGTCTCCTTGGACCTATGCTAGCAATTTTGCTAGCGTAAATCCGAGGAGAGAAAAGGGGCGGGGAGGCTGCAGGGCAGGTGGATAGGATCCAGCGCAAGCCTTCCGCAATGGATCCTTCCCATCCTGTGGCCTCCCTACCCCCGTTATGCCCCTCCCTGCCCAGTTTCGACCCCTCCCCACCCTCATTCCGCCTTCCCCCGTCTTCCCACTGGCTTACCTTTCCCGGTGCATGTCCAGAGGTCCTCTGGCATGGCTGGGAAGGCACAGACCTTCCCGCCCGTGTCTCCTGACAGCATGCTGTCAGGGAGGCTTTTGTGACTGGCACTGACTGCTTTATGGCAGTCAGTACCAACGCAGGCCAGCCCTTTTGACTTTATTGACTTTGGAGTGAATGGCTTACAGAAGACAACTATGAACTGATATATTCATGGATATTTGGACGCCTTTCCTAGACATATACATATAGCGCCTTTATATCTTTATATTTCCTTTTCTCTTCCCCCCCTTTTTGTTCGAAAAAATGTATACATCTTAGTTTCTCCTTGTAATGGTATTGATATTGATATCAGTATTGGTCTTAGTATGTTTGCAATAAGGAACATCACTTATCTTTCAGGCTCCTGGTACAGGCCCGAGCACCTCCACCATATCCTATCCTCCCAGCCCGTTTCTCCCGACACAGGCCTCTTGGACTTATGCCAGCTAAATAGCTGGCATGGATTCAAGGAGACCCATTCGGGAGGCTGGGGCTTTCCCCGGAGTAAGGGAACAAATGTTCCCTTCCCCCGAGGTGACTCTCCAGCCACCTGCTTTGTGCCCTGGATGCGGCGCAGGCTGCACTGGCCTCGCTGCATCGCAGGGCACAAAGCTAGATAGGATTGGGCTGTTAGTTTCTCATTTGCCTGTGTATGTTCTCTAGGCATGAACGGTTATTTGGTTCATTGCCCAAAAGGAAAAATGTATCATTTACTTGCAACAATCATTAGTGACTAAATTAATTCCATTGTTTAATTTCACAGTACAAAAGGGACCACTCCCCCTGTTCTTCATACACATTTCTCTTTGAGAACCCAAAGGAGTTTTCTAGTTCTCAGTAGAATTATGTATCTAAAAGGCTAGAGAATTCCTTCTCGTTGGCTTTGGCTTTAAACATGTTTTGTTTTGTTTTTCTATATTCACTGTATCAGACAGAAGAAACACACAGCTGCTCTGTTTCACTACAGAAAATGCTGCTGAATTTCATAACTGGAGTTGAATGGACACAGTTTGGTTTATTGTCACTGGGGGAAATTTCATACAGAAATGCTCTCTCTGGTCTCTCCAGTCCAAAGTTAAAGTTACACGAAACACTTCAAGACTGTAGAGATAGCAGAGTGGTGTTATTTTCCCCCCAGTCTTTTTTCAGTCTTGAAATAAGAAACAACCATGTTTTGTATAATACACCTATTCCATGTTTGCAACTTGCTACAGGTGCCCTTCACATATTGCTATGTTTGCATGGGAGCTGATTTTTTTGTGTGTGATGCAATCTCACATGACTGGAATTGCATGTGGATGATGAATGTTAGAACAGCGTTGGCCAACCAGTGGTCCGCGGACCACTGATAGTCCGCGAGAAAATATTTGTGGTCCGTGGAGGGTTGACCAGCAGCTGAAATTGCGGCAGCGAGGCTTTTCGCACCGCTTCGGAGGCGCTTTCCGAGGCAACTGCAGCTGGGAGCTTCGAAACGCCGCTGGGAAGGTTTCCGGAGGACGGAAAGGTTGGTCGCCGCTCCCACCGGACCTGTTTTCGGCCACTGGTGGGCCGCTGATGTCACTTCAGGGGGCGGGGCTTCCGGCTGATGATGTCATAGACTGCAGAATTCAACATTTTGAGTTTAGTGGTCCGTGAGGTCCAAAAGGTTGGCGACCGCTGGGTTAGATTGTCTGGGTCTGTCTCACAGCCACATGCCATTGCAACTCAGAAAACCAGCTCCTGTGCTCCTGAAGCTCCATTTGTAGGTTAACACCTCTGGTCCAATAGTGGCTATAAGTTTGGGAAGTATATCATTCACAACAAGCCAGCTTAAAACAGTAGAATTCAGCAATGAAGGTTGCAATCCTATACACACTTGTCTGGAAGTATTGTATGTTCCATTAAAACAATGGAGCTTATTTCTGAGTAGACACGAATAGACTTGCACTGTAAGTAAATCTGAGCTGTGAATTAGGAAGATGCTGGTACAAATCATATCTTGGCAGTGTTGTCACTGGGTGGCCTTAGGAACAGCAATGTCTATCAGCCTCAGCTCATGCTCTCATCAATATGGGCATATTATTATTATTATTATTATTATTATTATTATTATTATTATTATTATTATTATTATACAGTATTTATATACCGTTTTTCAACAAAAAGTTCACAAAGCAGTTTACAGACAAAATCAAATGATTAAATGGCTCCCTGTCCCAAAAGGGCTCACAATCTAAAACCTTACTGTTGATGTCAACCTTTATATCAAGCAACAAAATACAAGGATATTGGGGCTGGCTCCACCTTGTCTGCCACATCATCATCATCATCATCATCATCATCATGGGAGGTGCGAGGGGCGGCGGCCAGAAATAGGGCCTTCTCAGTAGTGGCACCAACCTTATGGAATTCCCTCCCCTTTGACTTACGAACTGCTCCCTTCTTGGACACTTTCCGGCGAGGCCTAAAAACCTTCTGGTTCAAAGAAGCCTTCTGAGCCTTTGCCTTTTTAACATCTTGCTGGTATGGGTGGGGTGCTGCTGTTTTTATGATCTTGTTTTAAATGTAATTTTTTAATCAATTTTTAGATGTTTTTATTAACTTTTTTGCAGTTTAAAAAGTAATCTATTTGTATTTTTTGTATTTTTGTATTTTATTTTTGTGTAAGCCGCCTTGGGTCCGTTTGGGGAGAAAGGTGGGATAGAAATATTGTAAGTAAATAAATAAATAAATAAATAAATAAATCATCATCATCATCATTTCTATTACAGGGCTGTTGTAAGCATTACTGCATTCATATATTGTTTGCTTGTTTGTTTAATAGTTTTACATGCTATCTTTCCATCATATAAGTCTTCAAAGCTGCTGACAAACATATCCAGATGAATGTGTTTTTAGTGACAGGAATATTACACACTTTTGAAGGCCTTTCCATGGTGCGGAAGTTGATGCACATACTTAAATCTATATGTCGAATCTGACAGCTGGTGAAATATCGGGCCACCTTGGGTAAGCCAACAAAACAGATCAATGCCATGTTTCACAAGAAGTCTTCCATTTTCAAGAACACATAGGCAAGTGATGGGAACATTACTGCAGAGCCATATTGGAAGCATATCAGGCAGAGACGATCCTGCGCCCCCCCACGGGGGGGCCCCAGATTTTCGCCGCCCCCCCAATAAAAAAAAAACAAAAAGCAAAAAACAAAAAAACCACCACCCCGGGGGGGGGTTTCGAAGGTTTACGGGCTTTTTTACTGTGATGTACATGTGTGTATGCTTTGTCCCACTTAGTTTGTGTGTCCCACTTGCCTTGTCGGAACCACCCCATCTTTTGACAGGCGGAGACTGCCTGCTTCGCTCCACACAAACTGCAGGCGTGGGCAAAGGGGCAACCCATCTTTCCGCACTTGCCAGTGGAATTAAATTCGTAGCACACACCGGGGGGTTGAACCCCTGCATGCCACCTGGACTCTTAGCCTGAGCGCCAGCATTCCTAGTGATCAAGTGACCACTGTCGGCATGGTCACCAAGTACCGGCCGAGAGGGGACCACGATCTGAACCCACAACTCCCACTGCGGCACACGCCAATCTAAGGCGGGGTCATGTGTGGCTCTTAAGCGAAAGTGTTCATCATAGGCCAACCAAGCGGGGCCCGCGTAGTCCTTATAAGCCTTGTGCACAATGTCAATATACTTGACCAGGGCAGGAGCCCTGGCCGGATGCGCCTGCAAGACAACGGAGAAATAGATCAAGAATCCATTTAACCAATTGGTCCAATTCTTGTCTATACGCCGCTTCTTAACAAGCTCCTGATCGCGAGCCGGGTCGCCAATGCGCGGTACGGGCTCGGGCTCAGAGTGCAACAGGCTAAAAATGTCAATAAACTCACCCCGCCAAATCTTTTCTTTGACCAAAATGGCCAAATGCCCACCAAGTGGAAGTGCCAAGTTGCCATAGGAGGAACGCGGGCGCTCAGCCACGCTCCCCCAAGGTGCCGGCGCTGGCACCCCGCCAGGGGGGCACCAAGTACCGGGCCACCCCTGCGCGTAAGCAGCGTCATCAACAGGGGAAAAAGCAGACACCTGCCACGGGGAGGAGGAGCCCTGGACGACCGGGGGCGTACCCCAACCAGGGGAACCCTGCGCCGCAGGCACTAAGCCACCGCCGGACGCCCCGCCCGCAGGGGGCACCAATCCAGGATAGGAACCCCCCCCAACCAGGCCAATACTGAAAAGGAGGGTACCAAACGGATCCGCCATCGCCCCCGGTACCCTTTGGGTCCCAAATGCTAGTAACACCTGCTTGTGAGGCGTCAGGCTCACCTGGAGAGTCAACAGAGATCGGGGGGCAGCCTGCTAGATACCTGGGCACCCCCCCGTGCCGCCGATCGACGACGCGGCAGTACTGGGCGCAGCAGGAGCCTCATTCCCTTTCCCATCCAGGGCATCAACCCTGGAAGATAATAATTTCATCCTGTTACCCCGCCCAGGCCTAGTAAATTGGCGTTGAGGTGGGGCCCCAGTGGACACCGCACCCCCATCCCCTTTGCCAGCCTCACACAGCTGGCACTCCTTTTCAAGAGCCTCCACCCGAGCTATAAGGGCACGCAGCTGCCCAGGATCCTCCTCCTCATCAGAGGAAGGTGGCCGCTGTGTGGCGGGGGCAGGCCTCTTGGGGGCTTTCCCCCCTGATTTTTGGGCTCTCTTGGGCATCACTAGCCTTGAAAACGCCAGAAAGGGGAAAAATGTCTGTGTGCATTCTAATTTCACTGATAGAAAACCATTCGCCGTCCTAGGCAAAAGGAGAGAAGATATGCCGGCACAAGGTAGGGGACTGAGGGAGTAGCCTGCCCGGCAGGGGGTCGACGACGCTCCCGGCTATGTCCTGCGACGAAGCCCGCAGTTCCAATCTCCCTTGTCCATGTTCGTCGTAGCCTACAAGCTGCGCAGCCGAAAGCCTCCCGAAGGCACGCGTAGGGAGAGCCTCTACGCTCCCCCTCCGTTCCGGGAGCCGATAAAGGCCCGCGCGAGGAACGCTCGGCCGGCAAAGCAGCAGCGCCCCGAGCAGAAAAAACGCCGAGGCCCAGCTGCTCAGCCGCCCAAACACGTCCTCCCCTGATTGGCTCCAACGGCGAACTAGAGGGAGGGAGGCACCAGCACGATTTCAACCCCGCGCTGGCCCCGCCCCCCAACAGCCGCTCGGCCAATCGCCGGGAGGACAGCCTGCTGCCTCGCCCCGCCGGAGGACCCGGGGGCAAAACGGGCGGCTGGGCGATGGCTCGCCGCCCCCATTCTAATCACACTTATTAGGAACATACAGCCCAATCCTAACTAACGGCCCAATTTTGTCTTTCTGTCTAACTCTGCCTCCTGAGATGAAGCGGGGCTGGTTACAAGGGCCTCCCAAATGTACACCAGCAAAATACATCAAGTATGAAAGGACATAGAGGCCCATCAGAGCAGCTGGCATGTTACTCAGGGTAAAGGGGAAAATGTTCCTTTACCCTGAGGAGGCCGCCAGCTGCACCAGGGCAGGCCCTATCCTGCACAGGATGCAGCAGGCACCTTATGTTCACTGCCATGTCCTGCTAGACAGGATTGGGCTGAAAGTCCAAGACATCTTTTGCCAATTGTGTTCCACCCAAGTTCTATCTTGACATACACTTTCAGCGCAATCCTATCCAACTTACACCACCGGTGTAACCAGCGATGCAGCGAAAATGGGAGGCCCCAGAATGGAAAGGGGATTTGGAGGGGATTTGAATCCCCTTTCTGTTCTGGGAGCTCCCATTCTCGCTGCACCGCTGGTTACACCGGTGGTGTGAGTTGGATAGGATTGTGCTGTAAAACATATGCTTCTTGAATACATCTACCTAAAAAACCAATCTGATACTGCCCCTGTTTTAAGAAGAACGGCAGCTCCTTTCAGTCCTTAAACACTGTCGTCGCCTTCTTATAATGGCAATTGTCCTCTTATATGGTGGGATGTGTGGGTGATGTCTTCTATTATGCGATGAATCAGTTTATAAAGTCTTCGGAGAGTCCAAAGTGAAATTGCTTTTTTCATTCTATTTTATTTTGGAGCTGTGAAATGTTTTCTAACATATAGTATCACATATATTTTTATAGCACTAATATTTTTTTTCCCTGACATGTAAAGAAAAGGACCAGAAGAACACTAATGAAAAAATATGGCAAGCTGACTCAAACCAAGTCCTCCATTTTGTAAGGATGCATCCAGTTGATGTCAGCAGCACATTTCTTTTAATGTTTGTCTGCAGCGTGTGGAAAGACACTCATATCATATAGTTCAAAGTATTTGGTGACGTCCATATAGTGGTCTACCTGAAACTGTTACACCACATCCGTAAAAGAGGTATCTTGTGCTTGGGAAACTGCTGTTGCAAGCATGATGCCCATGGTGGGAGCCCCTGATGGAGGGAGGATGCATTCATTGTCATACCAATGAGATGGCATTTTAGAAGTTAATTTAACAGTTGGTTTGGGTGGATTTGTGAAGGTGAGTTGTCAGTGGCAGCCATTGCTATTCTGCCTGCCATTGACACCCCCCCTCGGTCTGTTACGAAAATCTCTACTGTGAAGATTCCAGAAGCAATTCTAGATTACTCAACTACTTTTCGGGAAGATAGAAGAGAGTGGACCGAGAAAGCTTGACTGTGAAGAGAGTTCTAGAAATGGGTGCCATCATGTGAGCCCTCCTCAGGCATTCTGTAAACATGGACGTCATATATATTTATAGCACAACCGGGACCACACCGGCACTCCTTCCCTGTTGCCAATGCTCTTCCCAATGATAGCTTTTGCAGGCCCTCGGATGAGCTTCAGCCCTTGCCAGTGTCCATCCTGGCAACCTTTGACAATCATCCTGCATATGCCCAATCCCATTACTATACTATTGATAATGTATGAACAATAATACGATAATGTTTTGTTTGTGTCTGCTACTACGATAATGTTTTGTTTATGTCTGCTACTAGATTCAAAATAGTAGCGGCTATAAGATTGGTGGCTTGAGGTGGTGGCTTAAGATTGGTGGTGGCTTAAGATTGGTGGAGACCGAGGACAAGCCCTCCAGAAAGGTTTGCCCTCAGTAAGGTTCTGCACATGCGCAGACCCTATACAAGCCGGCGTCGCGTTCATCCCTCTCAGAAAGCCCTCGACCGCCGAACTGGGCAGTCTCTTTGGAGGGCTTGTCCTCGGTCTCTGGAGCGCAGCCTCCGGAGGCCGGGGATGCGGCGAGTGGGCACTCAGCCCCAAGCCCGGCTACTTGTGGGGGCGCTCCAACCCCGCCCCCCAGGTGCCGGGAGGGCTGGGAACGCCCCTGGAGATACAGGAAGCTGGACTAAATGGGCCTTTGGCCTGATCCAGCAAGGCTCTTCTTATGTTCTACTTCCCATTGGCCAACGAGCTTTCTCCTCATGACCCCTCTGAGGTTATAGGAGACAGGATGCAGTCTTCTTCCTCTTATCTTCAGAGTGTGTGAGAAGGAAGAACTGCTAGGTCCAAACATTTCCCCTCCCCTTTCACCAATGGGGAGGGTGGGAGGAGCCAGTAAGCTTAATGGGGCATGGAGGCTCAGTGCACCATGAGGGTCCAGTGCAGGGCTTCTTCCCAGAGCCCCTCCCCCCCAAAAAAAACTGGTGCCAGCCCTGCCATCATCCATGCACTTCCCATAACATGTGACATGAGGGTATGTCAATTTTTGCCAGTATAGTTAAATTACATTTGCTGAAAATTCATGCCAGAATTCAGCAAAATCTCTGTTGGAAGGCATGTCCCTCTGCTATATAATTGGTTGCTAGCTAGATTTGAATCACTTTATACATAAATATGGCAGTGGTAACAATGGCAAGCCCTGGGATGTGTCACGCTATGAGCATGAAATTATTCTATACAATGCCTTACTGAACATGAAAAACCTGTTTCTTATCTCCTGGAACTGGAACTTATCTCCTGTGTTGTTAGAACACAGGAAGGACCGTCACACAAATTAATGGCTGCCCCACTGGCTGCCTAGCTTTTTACAAAATGGAACATTTAAAGTGCGTACAGTTGCTTCTCAACTCTACAGCGCAATCCTGTGTAACTTTGCACCAGTGTAACTGTAGATGCACCAGTGTAACAGCAGATGCACCGGTGTAAGTGCACTTGCACTGGCATAAGTGCACTTACACCGGTGCATCTACTGTTACACCGGTGCAAGAGTTACACAGGATTGCGCTGCTAGTTCATAAGGTAAACAGCTAAATGCACAGTCCCATGCTTAGTGTCTGGCTCCTGCTTCTAGAAACTCACCAAGGAAATTAATAGTTCTTTGTCCTACCAGTGCATTTAACCTGTTTTTTATGGGGGAAGGTGAGTTCGTTCTCACACAACCTTCCTTATAATGTTGTCCCCTGGCTTTTACAACAAGAACAACAGTGTTCCTCATTAATGGTGAATTTCATTTCTTCAGAGAGGCTCAGCTGACACAGGTCTTAACTTCAGTGGACAACCTTAGCATTTGGGGAGATGAAACCAAACTGTAGTTTATGACTCTGCTCCTTAGGCTGTTTCACTAACATTGTCAGGTGTAACCCCTTTGCTCTTCTTGCTTCAGAAGGTTAGAGGTTACAACATCCAAATGGCGTAATGAACACAACTCGCAACCGATGTAGCCAATTATACAATCGAGGTGCACGGCTTCTGCTCAAGGCTTTGCTGAAGTCTGGCACGACTGTCTTGGAAATATTCCCGAACCACCGTGGCAGAGCAAGATGGTACGTTTCAGAAGGCAAGCTCTACATGAAACTCAGAGTGGATTTCTTAAGTTCCTCATGAGGAATTTTGAGAGAGCTCCAAACTGGGCTATGTCAATTGTCTGCAAGCAAATATTTTGGACATGGAAACCAGAGGGGGTAATGTTGAAAAACCTGGTTGCCCTCCTTGCTTTGAAAAACATTTCTTGCTCACCTTTTCACTGTTGTATGTTTAATTGGGGACAAGCCTATAAAGCCAATATTGAATCAGAAAACTATTTTCTGCCTTCATTGTCAATGAGCAAACGCTTCTGCCATTGTTCAGCCCACCCTTGAAATACTGCCAAAAAAAGGATGCATTTGGCGGAGATCCAGCCAAAACGTATTTCAATTAAATAAACCAAATTTAGCAGGGATGTTGCAACACCTCCCTTGCTTGATTCCAGTTCAAACATAACATCTATGGTATGAAATCTAAGGGCAGCTTAGACACATGAAACTGCCTTGTGCAGAATTAGTCCATCTAGCTCAGTATTGTCTATATAGATTGGCAACCCCTCTCTAGCATTTAAAATAGGTGTCTTTCCTACCTTTACAATCCTATCCCCTATCCACTTCTTACAGTCCTATCCACTGACAGTCCTATCCTTACAGTCTTGAGTTACAGTCCTATCCACTTCTTAAAAGATACTTTTCCTTGGGAGATGTCCCACATGCTAGGTTGGATAGTTGCACATGGAAAGCTGCAAAGAGTACCATTTCTAATAATAGGTGGAGTAGGGGCACAAATTCCTAGTCAGGTTTGAAGGTCATTCTTGGATATAGTCACTGTATTCTAAAAGCCTCTGTTATGGTAACTTTTTAGATACAGTTGGCCCTCGCTATCCACAGGGGATCCGTTCTGGACCCCCCCCCCCGGCGGATAGTGAGTATCCACAGATAACGGGATCAGCGCTAAAATCAGTTAAAAAAAACCGGGGGGGGGAGTGGTTTCTTAACCTTTAAGAAGCAAACTGCTATGTGAAATCACACTCCAGAAGCCTCTTCTGGGTTGCGCAACTCCCCCTCCCTCTCCCAAAATAGCTCCAGAATGCATTGCAATTCTGGTCCCTGTGGCCGCCGGCATGCCTGGGCCTTGCACAGTCACTAAGCACTTTATGGCACTTTTGTGACAGCGCGCGCCATTGGAATGCGTGTTCCGCCAGCACAGGCCCTCATTAGGACTGGGCCATCAGTCTTGTAATAAATATTACTTGAGCCATTTAAATGCAACAAGGTTTCTTTAACTGTGCGGAGGTTTCCAGGTTGGTCAGTTTTGTCACCCATTTCTGTCATTACTAAAAATGCACTTCAGGGCAAAAGCTAAATGTCAGCGTTAACTAAAGTTCCAGTTCCCCTATAATTGTAAGCAATCAGATATGCTTCATACTAATGGTCTTACTGACATGCAAATCAACAGCAAACTGTCTTGCCTCTCATTCTTTTCTCTCCTATTTCTCCGTGCAGGTAGAGATACAAAAACTACATGACTTTTATTTTTGGAGTAATGTCTAAAACTCAGGATACTTTAAAATCTGACCTTTTAATGTGAAACGCCAGCTTACCTCCACGGCCCCTTCAACACTCAAGAATCTTTACACTGTTATTCCCTTAACTATAGTTGAAAATGCCAGAACCTTGGTTATTAGTTAGACACTTCGAGGACTTGAAAAAAAAATGAAAATTCAGTGTATGAAAAAGTGCCACTCAGTAGTCAGTCTAAAGGTTAGCATAGCAGAGAGTTATAGGTGGTCTATAAACTAGGGGCTCCACCACACAGCCCTGCAGTGTGGTGAAGCAGCTTCCCTGTGGCACTGTTCCACATAACTGTATGTGTGTGAATGAAACATGTGAGCCAGGCCAACTGCACAAGTTTCACAGCCAATCATTGCCCTCCCACCTGGCCGGATGACAATTTAGTTGGAAAAAGCTCTGCAACTGATAAATACAGCCCATGTGGTTCTGGTATGCAGTAGCGTAGCCAGAGCGGGGCTGGTGTGTGTGTGTGTGTGTGTGTGTGTGTGTGTGTGTGTGTGTGTGTGTGTGTGTGTGTGTGTGTGTGTGAGTGTGTTTGTGTGTGTGCTGTGCCCCAGGTGACAGCCACAGTCTCCTAACAAGGAGGAGCCGATGGGGGGCAGCTTATTGCTCCGCAGCTGCTGTTTTGCAGCCCGAGTGGCTGTGTCTGCAACCGCGGAGGGTTTTCACACTGTTTTCAATGATGTGGATGTGGCCACCTGCTTGCCCTTGTTCCTAGAAGGCTTCATTTGAAGTTTCGCAGGAATGCAGGGGGCAGGGCGATGACACAAAATGTTAGCACGTTAGCAGCGTAGTGCCTGGGGCACGTTAGCAACACCACTGCTGGTATGTACATAGATATTGGATTGCATTGGATCGCATCATGGGGAAATTGCTCCATGCTACTGTAAGTGTATGTGAAAGAAGCTTCAAATTATAAAACTGGAAAGTAAAATTCTACTAATTCCCCCCCAATTTTCTAACAGTTCAATCCAAAACATTGTTTTTGTTTGTTTAAGGGGTTCCTGGTGACCCCAGATAGATTTTGTAGTATATACAAATGATCCCCAAGTAAATTTAATTGTATTTGACAGTAGAAGTCAGTCTGTGTCACAATAACACATTGTACCCCAACGCATGTCCTGGAAGCAGAAACGTGCCTGATTTTGTCTTGTGGCATACATTTATACTCCATAATGCATATTGACAGAACAGTCCTGTGCATGTCTACTCAATCATAAGTCCTATTGATCTCAGTAAAACCTACTCCCAGGTATTTGTGTATGGAATCCACTAAAGTCTCCATTTCCTAAGTTCTTCCAACATCTGCCTTCTAGGGTGGAGGAGGAGATGAGGGGAGAGAGGCACATAGGAGGAGGAGGCAGACACAACCAGAAAGCTAAACAATTCTCCTGAAATACACTAGAAAAGAAGGAAAAGTAGGAAAAAGAAAGAAGCACACAGGAAGAGCACTGGTGTCACTACAGGGGGGTTGGAGCTGTAAGTTCTGCTGAAATCGGAGCCTCCCTTACATGGAGGGACGAAGCGGCCCCGCCCCCTCACCTTCGGAGCCTTTCAGGGAAGCGAAAGCAGCGCTTACGTGTTGCTTTCGCTTCCTGAAAGGCTCCGAAGGTGGGGGGGGCGGGGCTGTTTCGTTCCTCCGTGCAAGGGAGGCTCCGATTTCAGCAGAACTTACAGCTCCACCCCCCCCCCGTAGTGACGCCAGTGAGGAAGAGTATGTGTGCATGACTCTATCCAGTGATGGGCAACCTAGGCTAGTGAGTGATCCACATGAGTGCCCTCCTTCTTTATCTCAGTGGGCCACAATATTGAAATTGGGCATGTGCACTAACCATGACTCCATGAGTACCCTGGAGAAATCTAGCAATGCTGTGTGCGGGCAACAGTAAACAAAATGTTTCATGGGCCACACACAGAACCCTGATAAGCTCAGGCTGTCTATCGCTATTCTAGACATTATTGCAGATCAGACTCATTCTCTTTGTCCTTTTTCACATACTGTATACTCGATATTCTGATGTTACTCTCCAATGTGTTTGTTGAATGCATAGGGAAGGGTGCGCTGACATGTTCCAGTGTTGATGCATCCTCTGGCACATCCCTTTTGAATTCCATGTTTGTCTGGAATAGGTAATCCCCTGAACACAGGGGATGGTTGCTGCCATCTCCAGAAATTTAGTCTCTGCTTCATCTATCTATTTGTATGCACCTTTTCCACCTTTTTACATGTCTTGAGTTACCAACGTCTGAAATTACATATATAATAAAATTCTGTTAGCTGTATGAAGCCTGGAATGGAACCCTTTGGATCAGGGTGCAAAACTCATAGTGGGTCCAGGAGTGGAGGCAGGGGATACAGCCCTGTGGTTTTTGATGATCTAGAACAGAACCCAACATTTTACGTAGTTGAGGGGCAGCGTCCAGAATAAAAACTGTCTAGTCTTCTAATGAATAGTTTAAGAAAAATTACTGACAGCGCAATCCTATCCAATTTACACCACTGGTGTAACCAGAGGTGCAGCGAGAACGGGAGGCCCCAGAACGGAAAGGGGATTCAAATCCCCTCCAAAGGGGGATTCAAAGGTGGTTTGAATCCCCTTTCTGTTCTAGGGCCTCCCATTCTTGCTGCACTGCTGGTTACACCGAGGATTGCACTGTGAGGGAGGAAAAAACAACAACCTTGCGACTTTCTTTTTTGGCAACTAGCCCAAACTCTCTCTCCCAAATGGTCATGTCAGTTATTGGTTGGCAACCCTTGTCTGTGCCATCTATCTCCCCTATATTTAGGATAACCTTCACCTTATTGCCTGGAAGCTGAACTAAACATTGTTATCTGTGTTATTCTGTTTTGGTATTTATTCTCTCTCAAATCATGATTGAGTGCCTGCCCTCCACACAACTGGCTTTTGTCATAACTCTCCTTGACCTTTACTTATGCTGGATGAATGCCATGGTCGGTATGGAAAAGAGTAATGTTGAGGAGAATTCGTCTTGATACGGTCATGGGGAGAGCAGTGCAAAAGCTTTAGTAGTACTGGAAACAGGCCAAGGGACAGTTTATAAGAGGACCTCATTGTCTTAAAGTCAAGGGAAGCTGCATCAAACTGTTTCAAAGCTTTGCAAATGGCCTTCTCCAAGGGAATGGAGACATTAAAGACAACCATAAAGAGGAGAGCATCATTTTTTTTTCTTTGAGAGGCACAACTGAGTTCTTTGTGACATGTACCAAGCTGCATTATGGTAATGGAAAGGTTTATTCATGATTGAGGTCATAACAAATCATGAGTAAATGGCTGTTTCCTACATCTCTGCCTGTGTTCTCTATAGAAATAATCTTGTGTTCTAAAGGTTACTAGAGATACAAACGTTTATGACGCAGAATGAATAATTTCAAGGTCAAAATAAAAAGGCCTATTCCTCCTTATTCCTCATGCTGTCTATATTGATTTCTAAAACTTAAAGGAACTTGAGTAAGAACTGCAGAGATGTTTATGGACTTTTTTTTGAAGGGGAAAGCTATAGTATTGGAATTTTGTGAAATGTGGTGGGGGGTGGAAACTCGTTTGAGAGCCTGTGTCACTGGTCTATGGCACTACTGGATTTTGCAAGCAACTCTCCAGACTTGGCACCTGGACCCCGTCAGAGGCGTTTCTACAGTAGGGGCCCTACCGTAAGTAGCGCCCCGTCCTAGTACCATGTTTACAAACTGGAACGAGGAGGCCCCACCCCCTCGCCAGCGGAGCCATTCTGCACTGCGAAGGCGAACGGGCAGGAGACACCCTGCTCGTCACCTTTGCAGCGCGGAATGGATCTGCCAGCGAGGGGGCGGGGCCTCCTCATTCCGGTTTGTAAACATGGTACTAGGACGGGGCGCTACTTACGGTAGGGCCCCTATCATAGAAACGCCTCTGCCCAGCCTGGCTCTTGCCCCTCTCCTCGTGTGTCACCTTTCAGTAACAAAAGAATTCCTCTCTCCTCCTGTCTCAACAGCAACAGCTCTGACTTCAGACAATCCATGGAGCGGTGGTTTAACAAACTACAATGTTTCCTGACACATGGGGTAAGTAAGGGAGGCTGGAGCGCAGGGACTCAGGTTAGAAAATATGTTCCTGACTAAACAAACCATTGTGTGTTAAGTCATCTGAACTAACCCGCCCATCTTAAATAAGTATCTAATGGAGCGCACGCCCCATTGGCATGGCTGCCTCGGTGCTGGAAAGTTGGTTAGGATTGGGCTGTTGGTCTGGTCCATGAGGCTGGCTGAAGTGGTTGCCAGATTGGTGGGGTGGGTGTCCATTCCTGTCTGCAAGCCCACCTCCATAGGTGCTCCTTCTCCTCTTGTTCCCTGAATTTGAAAAACATAGGAGGACTAGAGCAGAATAGGAAGTGTGGAGGAGAGGAGAGGACAGTGATGGACTCGAGCTTCACCATTCTGCAATACTACATATGTCCTCTTCTACTCATTTCTGTTCTTCCTTTCTAAATCCAGAGAGCAGGAGGAGTGGTGACAGCTGACACATACCAGGCAAGGAGGTGGTGACATTTGGTGTGCCACCTCAGGTGCTGGGAGGTCCTGGACCAGCTCTGTATCTATGAATACATTTGTTGTGTAAATGTCTCTCATGCTAATTCCTATTTCTATTGCTATATCCCCTAAGGATGGGCAGCCCAATCTAGCATAAGGATACCTGGCCAGCCTAAAGGGCTGGCCGCGGTATTCTATCACTGTTCTGGGTTGCCCCGGGGCAACCCAGGAGGACTGCAGGCGAAGGGGACGCTTGTCCCCTTCCCTGCGTGAAAGGCAGTCAAGGCCCTATGGGCCTACTCGAATGTACGCCAGCTCCGAAGCTGATGTACATCCGAGCCGCGGAAGAGATGCCAAACTGCGTCAGGAGAGGGCCGCTGATATCCCTGCCCTTCCCCCCACCCGATTCACCCAATGGCTGCCCTCCCTCACCACCTGGTCCACCCTCTCCCCGCCCCTGCACCAGCTAGTGCAGAGCTTACCTTGCTTGGCGGGCACAGGGATAGTCTGCAAGGGTAGTGAGGGCTGCCGGTCTTCTCACCGGTGGCCCTTACTCCTATGTAATCGCAAACACGCTTGACAGTGCGCTTGTGATGCCTACAAGCGGCGGAGCGCGCACTCCACTGTTCAAAGGTGACAATGGATTGTGCTGTAGGACTGTACTCATATTCCGTGTCATCAAGACACTGTATCTCATCATGTGGAAAAGATTCCTTTTTGCCATATTCTGTTATCTGATATAGTTTCAGTGACATCAGCAACAAAAACTATGGCCTTCAGATGACTTCTGAGAACTCTCTGAAAGTTCAGATATAGCCACAGGCTGGGATTCTTTTAAAGTAACATATGCATAAGCTGCTGTAATCATTTCCAAACTCTGCAGCTTTAAAAACTGGATTTACAGAAAAGAATTAGCAAGAAAAATATATTACTTTTTGGCTTCTATAGATGTAATGAATTGAGGAAATGCAGAGGGTGGGCAGACTATGATCCAAGTGGTTCATCGGAATGTCTCCACGGACATGACTTTTGCCCAAATGTTCAGACAACTCATTTCATTATGTTCTTCCTGTGTTATTGTATCGCGGAGCTTTGTTTATAGCAGACAGCAAAAGATAACCCTTATTCCCCTGAAGTTATTGTTGAGAAAATCAATTCAGGAAAATCCTAATACCACTGAATTGACAGGCACAATTACAAAACTGAATAAAGGAGTGCTAAACTCTTGTAGAGATTTTGATAACTGAAGATTTACAGAGTGAACGCTATGCTATTGACTTCCACAAAAGTATTCAAAACTCTTCCTTTATTCAAAGATTTGTAATGTCTAACACAAATATATTTTCTAAGATATCTTTGCAATTTTCTCTTTAATCAGAAACATATACGTAGAGCAGTGGTTCTCAAAGTGGTGGGTCACAACCCACCACGAAAAAGGGAGCAGTTTCTACCCCCTTAAGGGGGGTACAATGTCACCAATGGTGACATTGGCCATGGCACTCTGAAGGTTCCACTGCCGTGGGGAAAGGGTTTTTTCATTTACCGGGGATGTGCCAGCCTTCGGGGGGTTGCGGGGGGGGCTGCGACCCCCTCTATGGGCCCACGCACCTCAGAAGAGCTTCCAAGCACGATTCCAATCGCCTCAGAAAAGTCCAATGCAATCCTGGAAGCACCGCCGCCACCATCGGCCTGCCCCTGCAAGGACTTACATCTTCTCCTACTCGTGGGGAGAACTTTGAGAACCACTGATGTAGAGCATAAGTGAAAGCAAACAGCATTGCCAGAACAACCATGAGGCTAGGTGAAACAGGTTGCCATCAGTGGCGGATTGTGAGGGTTCCACGGATTCGGTGGATTCAGAGTGTGCCGCCATTGCCACCACCTCCTTCCAGCGAGCCACTGATGCGAGCCGCGATTATCTGATTCCCTCTCACCTGAGCAAGAAGCAAATCATCCCCCTCCTTACCTTGCCCATAGCACAGTTTCCTTAAACCCAGATGTGCAGGAATTCCAGCTTTATTTACAGGTACAGCGCGAATGAAGGAGCTCCTTTGCTCGCACTGTCCCTTTAAATAAAACCAGAAGTCTCACATTTCTGGGTTTGAAGAAACTGAGCAAGAAACAGGGTATGGAGTCCTCTAGACTAGAGCACCTTAGCCGAGAAATACGAACTGCTGCTTCCACGTGCACACAGACCTTATGTGATGGTCTCTGTCTCCAAGCTGTGATGGCACTCAAACACTCAGGAGACAGTTCTGGTAGCCATCTCTTAGCCATTAGCTCCCACCAAGCATGCCAGGTTTCTAGCAAGCAATCTCCCTAACCAAAGAATGGTCACCCAGCAACCTTGATACAGATACAGATGGAAGGTCTTTTCAGAGTGGTTCACAGGGTTTCACATCAGTCCTCCTAGTAGTCCCTACAGCAGTTCTGTAAAATAGGAAGGTATTTTTATCCCCATATTCCAGAAGCCAGAGACTGGCTTGCCTTGGCCACCTAATGAGTTGGTGGCAGAGACAAGATTTCCCAGTTCACAGGTCAGGCTGCAATCCTACCCGCACCTACCTAAGAGTAAGCCCCATTGACTATCACGGGACTTACTTCTGAGTAGACATACATAGGATTGGGCTCTCAGTCTCTTACAGCCCAGTGCTAACTAGGAGTCATGACAGTGGAACAGAAGTTCCACTGACATAAATTACCATGGCGGCACACGCCACCAGCAACCTTTTTTGAGCCACTGCCATCTGTAAAATAGGAAAATATTTTTATCCCCATATACCAGACGTCTGAGAGGCAATGGCTAGCCTTGGCCACCTAGGGAGATGATGGTAGAGGTGAGATTTCCTGGTTCACAGCTTAGCCACTATTCTATGCCAGCTGTCATCAGTGTTCCTGTGCTTACTCTGTGAAAATGTCTACAGAAAACAACAAACATATCTTGTACAATAACAAAGCTATGTATATAGGGGGGAAATATGGAACTATTTTAGAATATGGGTTTATTTTTAGAACTCATTTTCATGTAACAAGCAGGAACTCTCCATTCTTCATTTCTTTCTGTTTGTTGAATGCTGTTTTAGAGATAACTTATATTTTGTGCTGTGAAATATTTTCAAGCTTCTGGGTTTTTTCTTAAATGGCAGCATGTGTGTTTACAGGTGCTTTTGAAACATTTCAAAAATAACATCCCATAAAGGCCATCAAGGCTTACCATTAAGGTCCAAATGTTGTTCTTTATGGATGCCTAATGCTAGCCAGGTACCATGCTGTCCAAAACATAGCTTAATTGTCTGGAGTACCAGGGAATAACGGTGCGATTAGCAATCTCCATTTAATTAAAATAGCCTCCAGGATTCTTGCCTTTTATGTCAAGTAAAGGGCCATAGCTATGGGACTTGGGGTTCATTGCTAAATAAAAACATGTTTCTAGCTTGCAGTCATATTGTTAGTGGATGCAAAGAAGCAGATATGCCTGATAAGCATCTTGTTCCAATATTTTTAACTGTATTAAAAAGTATTTTATGAAAAATTATTTACCAAATCTAACAATTAAACACAAGGCAGATTAGGATAATACCATCAACACTCTCCCCCGCAACACACAACTAAGGAAATGGATGATCACCTTCCATTCCCTCTTCCTAAACACCTTTCCCCTTCTAATTGTGGGAGACGGGAATGTTAATCTGAACTGCCCCTCCCACGCAACAGAAATACGACTTTAAGTTTTTAAACCAAACCAACATCCTCCTTGTGATTAGAATCAAATTTCAGAACCATTTTCTTCTACACAAACTCCATAGATTTTCACCCAATTTTGCTTCAGATTTCACCAACATTTTGCTAAGGGCAGCTCCCCATGTGTTTCAGCACCATTTTGCTATGGACAGCTCCTTTATACTTCACTTCTATTTTGCACTGGATAGCTCCCCACAGGTTTCAGCACCATTTTGCTCTGGCCAACTTCCCATATATTTTAGCACCATTTTCTTCTAGGCATCTCCCTCAGATCTTACCAACATTTTCCTCTGGACAACTGTCAGGTCCAGTTTGTACTGGACAGCTCCCCATATGACAGCTGCTTCAGATTTCAGCACAATTTTTCTGTGGACAGCTCCCCATAGTTTTCAGCACCATTTTGTTCTGGACAGCCTCCCCATAGGTTATGCACTGGGTTAACCATTACTTTCGTCGGAAAAAAAGTATGTGAAACCTCTTTGTCATCTGTTAATGTGTTTATTAGACAACACAACCTGTGATAGCTATCCCCCCACGTTTTCTGCCACCATAAGAGGTCTGCACCAACAGTGCATTTGCACACATTAGATATCACTTTATGAACAACGGGGGCTTTAAATTACATGTCAGTTTCATCATAACCATAAGCTTGGCACAGCCAGGCATGGAATAATCACAATACCTCAGCATCCCTCAGCATCGAACTGCCATGGCATTACCAGGAAGCAGATACACCCCCAGCATGCAAAGAAAACTTCTGTATTGTAAAATTCAGTAACAGTTTTGTTTTTCCACGGAGCTGTGTTTTTCTTTGACTATAGCAAGCAATGTAAACAGTAAACATAACTTTTGTTAGATCAAGCTCACAGGCTCAGCTCTCTGAAAGGTATTTGCAGAGAGCTAGCTGCTATGCTGGCATGGCTAATAAGCCTCTGAAGACCCAATCCTATCCAACTTTCCAGTGCCAATACAGTTGCAACATAGCCCCAAGGTAAGGGAACAAATATTCCAAGAGGCCTCCATGACTCCCCCCCCCCCTGCACTGCAGGATGCAGTGCACACCATGTTAACATTGTTGCAACAGTACTGGAATGTTGGATAGGATTGGGTCCTCAATAACCCATAATTAGTGGAGACTAGATTCTTTTTTTAAAAAAAAAAACCTTTTTTGCACGTGCACGCGCACCCACACACAGCTAGCAGCTATTCAGAAACATTAGTACGACTTTTGGGCTCAAGCCTGCCCTGGCTCATTTACATTTTAATCAACTATGATCAGATTAGAACACAGGATTCTTCAGCCTCTGCTTATCATCTTGCATATCGGCTAGAGTAAATAAATTAATAGCACAATCATGCCTAACATTAGGCGTACCACTGGCCTAAGAAGTCGTAAACATGCCAGATATCACATTTTCAACTCCTTGTGAGTAAGTGCTGCTGGAGTGGAGGCCTGCGCCGCTCATTCTGGAACTGAACCTGCACTGGCCACTGCAGAATGGCCCAGAGGTATGGTTTGACACCATTGCCTTCCACAGGTAATTAGAGGGGTCAAGATTTCACTGAAATGTTTTAATTGCACTGACTCGGGAAGGGAAGTCCCTGGCGTAAAAAAAATGCCAAATTTCCAACTTATTTCATTTGGGGGGGGGAGTATGAATGGGTGAAATTACAGTGCCTTTGGCCCCTAAAATTCTTCCCTCTTTTTAATATGATGCCATGGCAATACAGTTTTGAAAAGGTCTATCTTTGAACTGTTAACAGTAAAAAAAAAATCAGATGAATTACTCAGGAATTTTGGGGGGGGCATTTTTTTTTAATTGGTGTAACTTGTACTTAGGGAAAATATAAGTTAACTCATCATCCCACAGAGGGTTCTATAGTTAAGAAAAAAGCATTGGTTGTGAATGCGTAAGGTAAATCCATTCTCTTTTCCTGATCTTAAATACCATTACTTCATATCGGCAATGCAAAGAATCTCCTCAACAAATAAATACTGTGTCAACTAACCAAACTGCCAGACTTTTCAATAGCAAATAAAAATATGCTTGAACTTATGAAACATGACAAGGCATAATGCTGTAATCAGAGCTCCTGTCTAGTATTAACAAGGGAAAGTACTGAAATAGGACAATCTAATAAATATAATATATTTTCCCTGATTTTTCCCTCAGTTCATGGGTTGTTCTCTTGTTCTTGTTTAACATTTAAAGAGGCAGTATAAGATCCCACCACTCCTTGTTCATAGTAATGGGATTCAATATATATTATTCAAAATGTAGACACCTTGGATAACACGTTGTATTGAACCTCCATCCCCTCACGACCAAAGGAATTTTTATGTTGAAATACATTTTCTATGCATACCAGAGAACGTTACCACAGAACATCTGGTGTTAGCACTCGCATTCTTTCATAAAAAGATTATTATAACTTCCTGTCTTCTCTACAAAGAATTCTTGTACTTCTTACCAGTACCCTGGCCCAATCTTCTGCAATGCTTGGGTCCTGGGAGGGGGAAGATTGCCCACCCATATTCCTGTCCTTTGTTTTTCCCTCATCATGCAGAGCATAGCCCGAAGGGAAGTTCCCCCCAGGGCCATTCAGAGGAATTTCATCAGGGGGTACAAAGTTTCTTTTGGGCCCCTTCCATACATATGAAATTGGCTCCTGGGCCCCCTTTTTTTGCTCCAGGCCCCCCTTTTTGACCCATTTTTCACCCTGGACCCGGGTACAAATTACCCCCTTAACCCCCTCTCAGAGGCCCTGGTTCCCCCCTTTTCCTATTTTTCCCCACTGCTGCCTTATCTTCCACAAAGCCAGCTGCACTCCTCCTCCTCCTCTTCTTTCCAGCTCCTCTCTTCTCTGCTGCCACCACCACACAGCTCCTCCTCCCTTCTTTCCTCCCTCACAGCCTCTCACTCCACATTTTGAAAAGGTAAAAGGTGGGAATGAGGACCAGAAGTCAGGAGCTACTCCTTCCAGTCCTTCCCTGGTACAGCCCTTTGCCTTTTCCATGGAGCAGGCAGATGTGGCCAGGAGTAGGAGGGCCCAGGAACTGACCGCAGCCAGCAACTGGTGGTGGCCAACTTTGCCAATGTGCCACCATGGACACAGCGGCTCACCAGGCTCATTAGCAAGCCAGCCCTGGTCACTATTTCTCTCTTCTCCCACAAAGGCCATGCATGTTTTGAAAACGACAATTGGTTGCTTTCCTTTAGCTTTTTTAGATCCTTTGTCTAAGTTCTTTACATTTTGGGTTACCTGATTTGTATTTGTAGCCAGACATGCAATTAGAGCTTTCAAACCTCGACACCACAGATTGATGAAAGGAAATAAATTTGCACCCAGATGATTTATCTTATCTTATTTTTCACATTTTTATACCACCTTTCCTCCAAGGAGCTCAAAGTGGTATACATTGTTCCTCCCCTCCTTTTGTCCACACAACAACCCTGTGAGGTAGGTGAAGCTGAGAGATAGTGACTGGTCCAATGCCACCCAGAAAGCTTCATAGCTGAGTGAGGATTTGAACCTGGATCTTCCAGGTCTAAGTCCAACTCCTGAACCACTACACCATCCTGGTGTCCCCTTCCCATCTGTACCCCCTACCAGTGCTTGGGTTCCAATTCCTGTAACATATTTAGCTAGGCACAGGATTCCCTTGGTAATCTGTGCTAACCCAGTGTATATTAATACCCAGTGTATTTAAAATACTGTATAGTGAATGTTATGATTTAAAAGTATGACAAAAGCATTTCTACACAACAAGTACAATCCAGACTACAGTACTAGCAATGTATCCCGGGGAGTGGTCTGAAGACATACTTGTACAATAAAGCCACCTTGCTAAAGCTCAGCAGGTCTGATCAGTGCCTGAACCCCATGTACACTGCCTTGAGTTCCACGGTGGAAGAAAGATGGGAAATAAATGGAATAAACAAAATTTATGGCAGTTCACTAGGTCAATAGGACTGGTCTGCAAGTCCCCAACAAATGGGTTGGTTCAGTTTCAGAGCTTTGTACAGAAGTTAAAACATATGTATCTTGAAACACCCAGCTCTTGCTGGCCCAGCGTTATCACATCTGCGTGAAAGCACCACTAAAGGATATAGTGCAGCTGCGCAAAAACACCAATGTAGCCATCTGTAATTTGGATGTCCCTAATTCAGATGTCCATAACTTGGGGAGACAGTGTATTGAGTGACTCTGCTCACATGCTGCCACTCTTCCAACTCTCATCGTGGTGGCTTTATAATTGTATCAATTGAAACAGTTGTTAAAATGAGTATGTGTGATGCTAACTAGACCACAGATACCCCAGAATAATAAGCCTTAAAATACCAGGAACATAATCCTGATAAATCCTCCTGTGCATTTAGATGTACAGGAGGCAGGAGGTCTGGCTCAGTTGGCAGAGCGACCGCCTCATATGCCTGAAGATCTGAGGACGACAGTTCGGGACGGCTGGAAATATCCGTGTGCTGTCAGCACACCAGCTGACGAGTTGCAGAGTCTTTGTGAGAAAGAAAATGCTGCAGCTGCCAGTGGAAGCATGGGAGGCAATCGCCAGAGAGAGGCCAGACTGTGAAAGAAACCACCTGGAATGAAGACTGAAAGATTATGAAAGATTAGAACATTTGAATTATTGTCAAAACCCCGGGGGGTTAGTAATGCCTGCCTATGTAAACCGTCTTTGAATTAAAGTCAGAGGAGAAATCTGATGACCAAAAAACGGCGGTATATAAATACCAGTTGTTGTTGTTGTTGTTGTTGTTGTTGTTGTTAGATAGAGGAGGACTGTACAAGTACACTGCCCTCCTCTTGTAGAGTTCCCATTCATTTCAAGAGGGCTTCAGTTGGACAGCTACCTTGTGGATTGGGCCCTCAACTGTGTTGGACTTTATTTTTTGTTTATGGCTGTCTTGTGACCGACCAACTTGTGACCGACCAAGTCACATGTATGATGGCCTGCTTAGTGCGTGACTACCCCATGCCCATTTTTAGTGCCCCAGATAGAACACATCAAAAGGTTTCTCAAACCCCTAAACTAATGATGCACTGTGTGAAGAAATTCTGCCTCTATGATGAATCTCAGAGTTTCCTGTAAAAGACTCCATTTAAAGCTAAGCCACATGTTATGATAATTGCATTCTTAGGAGATGTGCTTAAGACAGGAAATATCTCTTCATTGGCAACAACAACAATATGCAACCACCATTCTGATGCTGATTGGAACCATGGTGCACAAAGAGGGGGGTTCACTCTTCCCTGTGTCATTCTCTCACTGCAGACTGCTTGCCAAAGCAGCTATGAATCCCCTTACAAATGGCTACTTGCAACAAGTAGCTGCTTCAAGGGCATCGGGGGTGGGGGTGGGTGTGAGAGAAGGCAATTTCTGGTGAGAAAATGGCACAGTTAGCCCTTCCCTGCACCATGATCCTAATCTGGATCTCCCTTGGCTACTCCCCCCGCCCACCACAGAAAATATGTTTCTGTTTTTAAGCCCTTGCTCCCAGCTTCCATCTCTCCTTCTATTGCCTCCCTTTGTATCAATGTTTAATTGTAAGCTCCTCAGGGCAGGCTCTTCTGACTTGTTACTCTGTAAAGCACCCCTCACACAGATGGTGGTGCACACATAAATAAATAAAAACAGGCTTATTCCAGAAAACCCACAAGAAAAGAGCAGCTACAGGCTATGAAGCAAATGCTAATTAATACAAAGAAAGAAGAGTAATAAAGGATTAAACAAACTTTAAGATACTAGAAATTCTTTGCTATGTAAAGTGTAGACATCAAATAGAGCAAATTAGTGGTTTAGAGGAATAATTATGTTAATATAGCTCTGCTCTGAAAGGTGGTAATAAGTCTAATTTTCCAGGCAATAGGCAATTTGAGTTCTAATTATTTCATTTATATTACAGCACATACACTATGTGATGAATCATTTAAACCATATCTTGCCTTTGATTCTACCCACAGCCATCCTCTTGGCAGAAAAAGGAGCAAATTGGTGACATAAGCTTAAATACAGATTTAATTCCAAGAAATGCTAACCTACAGCATAAGACCATACGTTGATCTGGACCATATTAAACAACACTTTAATTACACTGCTCATTACAATGAGCTCGTCCACAGGGGGCTGCTGAGTTTTAGTAAGTCAGCAGAGACACATGGACTTGGCTCACACATTCATGTGTATCCCTTGATTTCGCAGCATGTCATTATTGTACACTTGATGGCAGCCATTTGAATTTAATTGTATTTAATATTTCACCCAGGAGATGTGAAATGACCATTGCCTTTCAGGAAGAGTTGTTCTGATACTTGGATTTATCATACTTGGATACTCACGTTATCATACATTTCTAGGTTGCTTCAAATAAATACAGTCCATAGCAACTTTTGAAGTTGGCCGTACAGTAGCGGATTTCAAAACTGATGGTGCCCGCCTCGTTTTTTCTTCTTTTTCTTTCCTACCAAATTTTAAGCTTTGAACCAATTGATGGAAATTCCTCTAGCTCACCCCCTGTATCATTTCTACATAGACATTTGTAAGGAAAACAAAAATCTTACTGTGCCTATCATCAGCAATACCATCATCAAGAAACCTTTATTGGCATAAACATTAGCAATACTATTTGAGCATGGAATGTTGAACATGTTCTGAAAAAGTAGCTGTGTGGGGAAAGCAGGATAAGCTCCGTTATGAATACGCAAAGGCTGGTGCCCTAAATTATTAAGTGTTCAACTGGCTGTCATGTGAGGCTTAGAGAACACTAGTGAAGGATACCATATCCTTATTATCCTTATACCATGCTAAAGGAACAGGAGTCATAGAGCAAAAGGAAAATCCCAGCTCAGTCACTGCAACCAGTGCCATCTAATGACTAACAGGAAGCCCTCTTCACTTGATCATAGTACAGAGACGGGGTGACAGTGTAGGGGCAGATCCTGCCCATGGGGAGAAAACGAGGCTGTCATTGAGAAGACATCTGGGTGGGCCACAGGTCTTCAGTGGAGGTGCATGTGCGTCTCCATTAGAGGTTTTCCGGATGAGGGCATCGCAAAGGTTTTGACAACTACAGTAGGAAACTAGGGTTGGGAGAGGTAACAAACTGTCTAGTTTCCCAGCAGAGGTGTCGTTAGGGGAGGCGGGGGCAGTTGGCCCCTGGACGGTGCGGGTGTCAAGCGGTGGGGGGGTTGCACTTTTGCCGTGCTGCCGCTGAAATTCGGTGGCAGCACGAAAGCACACACACACACACACACACACACACACACACACACACACACACACACACACACACACACACGGTGTTTGTTCAGCTGTTTTTAGGCCGTATGGAGCCTTGAAGGGTGGGAAGATTACCCCCCCGCCCTAAAAACGGCAGAAAAAATGCCGGGGGTGTGTGCTTTCGCACTGCCGCATTTTGGCGGTGGTGCGGTGAAAGTGACGTCACCCCCCCAGGGGGCATGGCTTGTGGCATCACAGGGGTGTCGCGTTGATGCCCCCCCATGGGGGGTGCAGCGACTGTTTCCCAGCTGTCAATGACTGGCTTCATGCTCCTAGGAGACATGGCCTTTGATAGACTCACTGAGGGACTCTAATGGAAAGCATTTGGAAAATGAAAATGAATGGAAATAACCCACCCATGTGCAGTAACGTGCGTGCATGTGTGTGTGTGTGTGTGTGTGTGTGTGTGTGTGTGTGTGTGCGTGCACGCACGCACGCACACACTAAATTCAGCACAAAATGAATGTGAAATAGATTAAATGGACCCTTGGATCACTCCACAAAGGTGTTTTTTTTATTGTTGTTGTTCTTATGCTCCATGGTGATGGTGTTCTGGTATGGAAGAAAGCAGAGTGCTCTCACTTAGGTTCCTCCTAAACCAGATTCAAAGTTTGATTCTGTTCATCAAAATAATCCCTCATAAACAGAATGATATTGAAGATCAATTAAATCACCTATATTTGACGGCAGAAAAACTAATATAATAACAGGAAATCAACAAAGGATTATCTGTTCCAGGTGCACAAGAGGGAATTAGAAATGTATATTTAATGTTGCTGGAATAATAAAGATGTACATTTTGGGAATTGCACAGGGTACTAATGGCATCCATATTATATAAAGCTGACAGATAAAGTAATTCAGTGCCTTGAATGGAAAAGCTATTAGCTCTTATATGTATTCAATAAAAGTACATCTTCCTTGTCTGCATACTAAGGGGCCTTAAATCCTTCCGTCTGAGTCATTTCCAGCAGCCTCAAGAAATTGTTGTCACCAGAAACACACTCCAAATTGTTTATTTTATACCTCATCACTTCCTGAGTCTCAAAAAAATAATAAAAGTCTCAATATTAAATCATAAATACACCTGTATGCTTCAGCACACTGGTATGCTATATAAATAGCAATTACGAGAAGGGCAACCGTGTGTTTGACTGCGTTCCCCCAAATCCTGTGGCTCTGTGGTCCATATGAGCTCTGACGACATGCTCCAATTCTGTTCATGCCCACTCCTTTAATTCCATTCTTCTCCACCCTCCATGTTTCTAATTTCTACATGGTCCCCCTCCTACTGTGGTTAAACCCTGGGCACCATATTTCTACAAGGATGAACGGATAGCAATGAATGCATTTTGAGAGCTTTCAGAGGCATCTGTTGACCACTGGTGGAAACAGAATATTGGACTAACTGGACCTAAAGTCTGATCTAGCAGAGGAAGTCTTACCTCCTTGTTAGGATTCCTATTACAGTCTTACAACTCATTTACTCAGTGAAATCATTTACAACATTCATGCTTGGGATGTTGTATCTTTAACCATTGGAGGGACTTATTTGTTTGGCTTGACTGTGTTCTCAGCCTCACAAGATCCACCCTTGAGTCACTAAATCTGCCCTAGATATCTGATAATGACAGCCATGGCCGCTTGCATCTGTAATAGGACAGGAGAGTGATTGGTAGAATAAGTGAATCCTCCCATGTTATCTCTCCTGCATCATAAAACCCGTTCCTGATATATTAATATCCCCAGCTGACGCCCTCATGAATAACCTTTCCTCATCTCCTCTCACCTACAAATAAATGTGATTATGCAGAGCGATTGTAGGTCTCTCGCAGTTCACACAATACATTCAGCCAAAAAGCCTAGACATAATATTGACACATTCTCCGTGCATGGTATAATTTAGAAAGTTTGACTATTCCTGTCACTGCTTTTGATAGTGTTGCTTCTATACGCACTGCACACATTAAATGTCAAGCCCCTAATTCAGAAGCAGTATAAGGTGTCATTTTGTTCCATTTGCTAAAGGGTTCTTAAAAAAATAAGTGCACTAGTAATAAATATAACAGCCTCTTGAATGGAAGGTTGCAGGAAGCGTCCTTTTTCCAGTGGCATCATTTCTAAAACAGTCCTTTATTCTATTGAATATAGCTCTATAGCTCTCCTTTATTTACCAGTGACATGCGTCTTGGTCTCTTGGGCCAATGTTTGAAGGGATGAATGCAAACATATTTCATCTGATACAAGACCTTTGGGGCAAGTGTGCCAGTAGGCAAGGCCAAAGATGATGACTCTCTAGTGTATGCTAAAATACATATAGTTCTCAGGCCCAGTAACTTGGGTGGTCTTATTTCTAGTCTACAGAACAAGGGGAAATGGAACAGGGCAGGCTGTCTCCTCCCTTCCCCGTCAACCAATAGGGACCTTTCTCTCAGAAGGAGCCTTTCTGTCAGCAAGGAGAAAAGTCCCCCCATCCCATTGGCCAACGGGGAACTGTGGAGAAAGCATGATTACCTCCTCCCTCTTTTCCATGATAGTCAATGGGATGGGGACACTTCTCCCAAGCAGGAGCAGGCCTGCACTTGGGAAAAATATCCCTGCCCCCAGTGGGCAGTGGAGAAGGAGGAAGCACACATGCAAAATTCATCTTGGCACTTTTTCTTTCCCCTTCTACTGACAGGCCAACAGAGATGTTCTCACCTGCCTGTCTGCTCAGACTAGTAAGTTGGTGGGTGGAGAACTGAATAGGTTTGGGGGGTGAAGACTAAGGAAAAGGGAGGTTCCCAGTGCACACGCACTCTGCGCATGCAGCAGGGGCTTTTTCTTCAATGGTGTCTCAGGGCCTCATGCACCGTGATGTTAGCCCTGAAATGTAATGCTGAGTAGAAGCAGGCAGGAGTGCAGGCCTAACTCTGTGCCATAGCCAGGGGCGTATGGACCCTTATACTACTCTCTAGATATGCCACAAAGTCCTATTGCTGGTGCCAATTGTAGACCCCAAGCCACAACTTGGTCAGTCATGATAGGAACAATAACTCAAATCACAATTTTCATATACTTAAGAAAGCCTTCCAATGTCTATGATGGAGAAATGGGTGTGCATTCATGTTACGAATCATAGCAGAAAACTAGTAGGAGTAAAGGTCTTCATCACTGATATTTTGACTATCCAATTATGTCCACAGTTATTGCACAAAATATTAATGGAATTTCCTGTGGATAGAAAGCAATGTACATAAAGAGAGGTGTGATCCAATCAATACCAGCCAACGAGGCATCTGATAATCATGAGGCCTCACCAGCCTCATCTAGTTGGTCTCATAGTTGCAGCCTGTACTTGTACCATATTCTTCTCACTGCCCTGTTTCTTCCCAGGCAGTTGGTCAGAGTGCTGTCACCAGCAACATTGCCTCCTTCCATCAGTGATATCACTGTGTGATTCCTGGTACTTATTGGGTGAACGAACCCCATTCAAATAATCATCTTAAGGATAAAGGCTAAATAACAGGCAGCCCACTGATTTAGGGTGGAACTACACTGCCTTACCAAGAGTCAGTCCACTTTTCCTTCTACTTGGCTATAATGGATTCTTTTACAAACGTACTTTGCTTTTGGTTCACTGCCAAGGTCAAATAATTATTAGCATCCATCCAACAGGTGTGTAGTAATTTGGAGTTTGGTGAGAGTTTGATTGATGTTAGCGAGACACTCTTTTAATGATTATGAATTCAGGGAGTTGAATAATCTCAAAGAAGATTTTAAAATGAAATTAATAAATATGACAGCTCCAATGAATGACAGGTAGTTCATTCTCTTTTAAGGTGCTGCTTCTTTTGATAATTGTTTAGTTACTTGCAATTATGTTGTGTCTTCCATCTTTTCAGGAAAAGCTCTAACCATTTCAGAGCAATAGGAATACATTATTCCTTATTTTAAGCCATTGCTGTTTATTGAACACACACACACACACACACACACACACACACACACACACACACACACACACACACACGTGACCAAGTGTATCCACATGGGCACTTCTAAGTCCAATCAGGAACTCACGGCTATGATGCACCGTACCCCCTACAAATGTTTGTTCAACATGCAGAGAAGTGCCCAAACATGTGAAGAGGGCTTCTGCCCCCCAGAGAATGTCTAAATGATATGCCACGTGCAGTCCTTCTTCATGGCTCAAGACTAGAAATAAGGTAATGATCCCAAATGAATTAAATGGCAAACATTTCATAAGACGGGAACTGGGTATAAGCTGACGGCCTCAATTTTTTTTCCTCCCAGTCTGTTTTCACTGACAGGCAGAAATATGACATGTTTCACTCGGGCTGTAACAACAAAAGGGAAGAATCAAACGAATGCAAACACTGGGAAATGCAGCACAAGTCTTGAGATGAGCAGTCTGTAAGATCTGGAATTTAATCAAGGCAAGACATTAATCTGAGCAAAGGCACTTTTTTAAAAATACTACATCTGCAAACTGGTTCCTAGTTGAATCTTAAGGTAGAACTACAGGAAGGGCAGAAAGCACAGAGTTCCTAACTCCATGTTTTCTTTACAATCCATATTCAGGGGTTGAAAAACATTTGCAGGGGAGAATTGGTGGTTAAGAGGGTGTGTTTAATCGTTCTCCCACCCACCAGTTCTCCATTGCAGATGTCCACACATGCTGTTTTTAATCTTTTTTTTTCCTCTCCAGTTTAGCTTTGAAACTGGAAATAAGTCTGCCTGACAAGCAGCAGGAGGGGGAACAACAGGGAGCCTTTAGAGGATAATCAGTCCTCCCTTCTCTCCTGCAAATGCGAAAGGAAATGTGTAGTTCTTCCCTCACTGTGAAACAAAAATGTGGGACAATTTACTATGAAAGGGTGGGATGGGGGAATTGTGCGACAGATTATAATCTCTGATATGAATTGCACTGCCCAGTCCTATCCCCCACCACATTATCGTATGCAGCTGCACAAATGGAGGCTGTGCTGCATGCTGTGGTGGGGGACGAAATTGTACAGGCTGCAGGAAGTAAGCAAAAAAAATTTTTTTTTTTCTTACCCCCTAGTATGCTGCCCAATCGCCTATGAGTTTCCTTGGACCCAAGTCAGCTATTTTGCTGACATAAGTCCAAGAAGAGAAAAGGGGCGGGACCACTTTGATCGAACGACACAACCCTACATTGCATATATCTCCACAGTACACTAAAACCTTATCTCAATTTTATACCATGGCTTCCCCTCAAAGAATACTGGGAACTCTTCCGCATAGGGGCTGGGCATCAAGTCCGTCAATAATAAGAACACCAGTGCGTTTGATACGCATGTGTGCACCTCTTGTTTAGGCCACAGAGCTAAGAAAAAAGAGATGGGTGCGGCACGGAGAGACGCCAATGATGTTCAAAGGAAGCTTCTACCCTTGGACTGCTTAGACGGTAAGCCTTACAGAGAATGAATTACAAACTTGAATTCTTTTTTTGAGACCCCAATAGGCTGAGTGGATATATCTTTTGGGGACTATGAGCTGGATGATTTGGGGTGGTGGGCCACAGGTTGCTGATCCCTGCTGTAGAGGGTACTGAGAATTCTAATTAGAGAGCCCTAAGCCAGTGGGTGGCGCAGCGGGTTGAACCGCTGAACCATAAGCTGTCGATCGAAAGGTCAGCAGTTCGATTCCTGCGACGGGGTGAGCTCTCGTTGCTTGGCCAGCTCCTGCCAACCTAGCAGTTCCAAAGCATGTCAATGCGAGTAGATAAATAGGTACCACTTGCGGGAAGGTAAACAGCGCTCCGTGTTCCAGCTGCATGCTACGCGCTGCGGCAAGGAGAGTCATGCCGGCCACATGACCACGGAGGCGTCTTCGGACAACGCTGGCTCTTCGGCTTTGAAATGGAGATGAGCACCACACCCTAGAGTCGGACACGACTGGACTTAATTGTCAGGGGTCACCTTTACCTTTACCTTAAGCCACCTCTCAAAACTATAGTCACCAAGATTTCCTAGGGAAAGGAAATGTCTGCTAACCCTATGCTATGTTGGTAGCATAGATGTGTTCATTGTCTACTGTAGCGGGAAAAGCACTTTATGTGTGCATAGATCTCCATCTGCCCTCACAGGGCTCTGGATTGTAGCCAAAAGACCTCCTTCTAAGTGCTTTAACATCGCAAATGAAAACTCCATAGAGCTTTGCTAAGTATTAAGTGATTATATAATAAAACAACTCTGGTGGTTGTACAATAAAATGGAATGACAAAATAAAACCATTCAGCCAGAAACATTCACCGTTTTCCAGATGTTTGGAAATATAAACTCTTCTGCGTATCTGTATATCTCTTCTGCAAGATAGTGTGTTCTCTGGTACAAGGTTAAGATGCTTTCATCCTTGGAGATTTTATTGAGTTTCTCTCTTCGACAGCTGACTACACCTACACCAAGACAGACACATCTCCTTGTACAGGGGAAAACATCTGCCTCCGGATGTCAGAGTGTTGCTAACTGTTTCAGCGTCAGCATTATGTTTCTTCATCTGCTGTTCGTTTTTGTCAGAAAGACAATGCTTGTTTGTACTTGAAAATGATACTGATAGTATCATTTTATTGTTATATTTTCAGGGGCAATCTGTTTCCACCTCTCCACCTTGCCCTTCCCTCTATAACAGTTTCATCAGTTACACTCAAAAACTCATAATGTGCGCTCTGGAGAAAGATAATTGCATCGGGCAGCATAATTTTGTGTAAAGAAACACGGCTGGCCTAAAGGGTCCAGACCTGGCATATATTCAAGGAGGCCGAGTAAGGCTGAGCCAGACTGGGAAGGGGCTTAGGATATCGACGGAGCGCACCGCTGATATTCCCGCCCCCTCCCAGCTCGGGCCAGTAAATGGCCCCCCTCCCTCGCTGGCCCAGCCCTGCACTGGGTCATCCAGTGCAGGTCCAGGCCACTGGGGATGTGATCGGTGCCAGCCTCCACGCTGGCGCTGTTTACACCCGAGTTGTCACAAACGTGCTTTACACCACGTTTGCGATGCTTTAGTCCGGCGGAGCGAGAGCTCCGTCGGTCTAAACTTAGTGAGGATTGCACTATGTCCCACTGAATGAATAAATGGATTATATATCATGGGAGATACAGAGCTGCTATAGAAAATAGCATATAACATAATAACCCCCCTGTCAGCTTCTTCTCCACTTCTTACCCTGTGCTGTTATGTCATTGTGTGGTATGTTTTCCTGCTCTTGCTCTATATCCTTTGACTGCCTATCATTCCAAGCCTATAAAGTGCCTAAGGGAGCAGATCTCCTGATCCGCTGTTGTAAATCCACTTATGTCACTGTA
Organism: Plestiodon gilberti rubricaudatus; assembly: GCA_026170595.1. Classification (NCBI taxonomy): domain Eukaryota; kingdom Metazoa; phylum Chordata; class Lepidosauria; order Squamata; family Scincidae; genus Plestiodon; species Plestiodon gilberti. The sequence continues at coordinate 128,817,895 of JANXHW010000003.1, read as the reverse complement.
AATGCCACTGCCGCCATCATGCATGTCAGAGCTGCTGGTGAAAATGGCCAGAGGCTTCATATGCCCCCCCCCCCCAGAGACAGACCCAGTCTGCATCGGAGTAGATGAGGTGCCGGCTGGGGCAGGTTGTGGGTGATTTGGGGGAGGTTTGAGGGAGGAGTGGGATGGGCAGTGTGGAGGACAAGGGGCTAAAGGGGTGGATCTTGGTGGCAGCAATGCATGCCAGGATCCTTTCCCTATTTTCCTGGCCCGACACAACCCCTGCCTCTCCTCTGACCTACTCCAGCAAAGTAGCTGACATAGGTCCAAGAAGACCCATTGACAGCCAGGTGGTCTATATAGAGGTGAGTAAAAAATATTTTTACTTACCTCTCCCATGCTGTCTGGTCGCCCCTCTCCCACCATAGCATGCAGTATGTGCTCTGTCAGCACAGCTGCATAGCATAAAATGGTGGGGGATAGGATTGGGCCATGTGACAGAGGTAAGGACCAGAGACGTCACTAGGGCGCGCGCTGCCCAGGGCTGGGCGCGCGCGTCACCCTAGTGACCCCTCCCCCCCGGACACCCCCCCTTTACTAATCTTTGGCACGGCCCACAATTTGGGGGGGCACCCCCACAATAGTTGCAGCCAGCTTGGGGATGTTTTCCCCGGCCGGCTGCCCGGGGCCTTCTGAGGAAGGCCCACTGCACGCACGTTATTTATAACGTTCTTTTGCGCATGCACAGACCGTTCCTGAGGAAAAAGGGCTGCCCATTTCCCTCAGGAACAGTCTGCGCATGCGCAAAAGAATGTTATAAATAACGTTCGTGCAGTGGGCCTTCCTCAGAAGGCTCCGGGCAGCCGGCCGTGGAAGACGTCCCCGAGGTGGCTCTCCCGGCCTGGCGAGGCGGGCGGGAGGCCCCAAGGCGATGCGCACGCGTGCGCGCGCAGGGGAGGCGATGCGCACACGTGCGCGCATCACCTCGGGGGCCCCCGCCTGCCTCGCCAGGCAACAGCGACGCCTCTGGTAAGGACATGTACAATAGCATGAAATCATGACATAAGGTTAAATGTTATGACATAATAGAGAGGTAGGAAGACAACACAAAATGAGGATGCCATTTTCAGTGGCAGACTCTTGTCTCCTGAGGTGTGAAATGTACTAAAGTCATATTGATTTGAAGCTCAGTGTCTATGTTACGTACAGGCTCACACAGAAGAAGCTAAGCGGCGTTTTCGCACATGCGCACAACGCCGCTTGAAGCCTCTTGCCCTCAGTGGCGTTGTGCGCATGTGCGAAAACGCCACTGAGGGCCTAGTCAGAAGAGGCTGAACCGCCGGCCGAAGAGGATGCATCAAGACCCTCTCCTGGCTCATACTGGGCGACCTCAGGGGGTGACGCGGCGTCCTTGGAGGGTGACGCAGGGGCGACACGGCGGCAGCGGGGGTGACACGGCCCTCAGCGCGTCACCCTCTCCACATCACCCCTGGTGGCCCTCCCGCCACACCCAAGTGACGCCATTGATGCTGTATATCTTGATTGTGGTTGATCCAGTGGCAGCTACTTTGTGTGCAGTGTAAGAAACTGGAATCTACCCAGACCCACATGCCCAGCAGTGTTAAGCATGAGTGGCTCTCTATCCACTAGTCTAGGCCCAATATTGAATAGCGGATGCATGTGTGGAAGCCTGCTTTAACGGGGAGCATTGTGGATGGCTCCAGCCACTAGTGTACAGTATATTTGGGTATTCCAGCCAGGTTTTAATGTGTATTCTATTTAGATTTTCAGTTTTACACTGTTGCTTACCATCTGACTACAAACCTAGGTTGATAATTAGTAGCAATTGATTTTCATGTTGAATGAACAATGAACTATATGCATCCGAACATAAAAGCCACTGGAATTATTGTCTGGATTACTGTCCGCTTCAATTTAGGTATGTTGTCCTTGTTTTTCTGGATCCTCAATACTACTGTGGAGTTAAATCGTTTTCAAACAATGACTCCTTATACTCCTACACAGAGGAGTTACTTTAGCAATCAGAACTTGAAAAGAGAAACCTCATAATCTGTCAACAACTGCATTAGGGAGTAAGCTGTGCCTGTGAATGGAACATTATGGAAGCCAGGCAATCTGGTGGAGAATGTAATGAAGCAGAAGTAGGAGGATTTCTCTCACTGCCATTAAATGGTAGGAAAGTGGAGGCTGTTTTTCTCATCAGATGATATTTTAATGGACTGAGAAACAGTTGGTTTTACTACATGGGCTTCTGAAATTTATTGAACAGTTGCACCGATGTTTGTCATATCATTTCCAGTCCTCAGCAAACAATCCTGGCAATGCCAATGCAACACACCCTAGTGTGATTGTGGGTCCCTCCAAAATCCCCTGCATTGACATAATATGCTGCTTTAGAGTCAGAGTCCCACACAACCACCCTGTAAGGAAGGCCGTGGAGTCTTGACCCAGCGAGTCTGGCTGTCAGGCAACTGGACCCACCTTACCCTTTGTACTGTCTTGCTAGAAGAGGGTATTCCTACCTTTTTGATTGCCAGTAGGCCAAATGCTGCCTTCTCTTACCTGGTGATGTGGCATCCTCTGCTCCTCCCATTTCCTGGATTGGAAAAAGACAAGAGGGGTGGAGTGGAAGTGTGTTCAGACAGGAGTAGACTGTTTCAAGCAGGGCCAATGGGAATATGAGGGACGAGGAGGCTGCACCAGGCTGGCATGTAAGAAGAGGAGGGCTCTGGATTGCCATGCTCTGTCTTGCCTCACCCCATTCTCCTGAAGCAAAGAATTCATGCTCTACCTTGCCTCGCCCCATTCTGCCCCAAGCAGACCCACCCCATTCTACCCCAAGCAGACCCGCCACCCACCCTGTTAGTATGAACTCCCCCTTTAAAAAATATTTCTCGTGCACTAATGCATGTGCATTAGTAACCTCTGTTACTGCCTCCTCCTCTTCCTTGCTGGGCTGGCCCAGCTGCTTAGGAAAGCAGCCAGGTGGGCAAGGAGAGGGGGGCGAGGCAAGGCAGAGCATGGTGATCCAAACGCCCCATCCTCTTACGTGCAGCTCTGGTGCTGCCTCCTGCCTCATCCTCCCATTGGCCCAGCTTGAAACAGGCTAGGCCAGAGCAAGCAGGAGCAGAGCCGTAGGAAGCGATTGGGTGGTCCACCACCGGGCAGCAAGCGGGGGGGTGTGACAAAGCGGTCAGCGGGGGTGTTAATCGTGCCCTGAAGGCAGCTGAAAAACAGCCACTCTGCACGGTGGATTGGCCCGCTCCAACGAAAACCAACGAAAACCAAAACCAACGAAAACACACCAGGGCGTTTTTAACGCAACATGACGGGGACGCAACTGGTGGTGGTGGGACTTCTGCCATTCTGCGCAGGGGGGACGACAGAGAGGCTAACTATGCCTCTGAGCAGGAGGCAGCGGCACTGGAAGTGCAGGAAAGAGGAACATCCTTCTCCTTCTTGCCCCCCCCCCCAGCCTTCTTGTCAGGCGAGAAGGAGCCAAACAATCCTGCTCTGATCACTCATGAAAGCAAGGGATCAAAACAAGATGTTGGGCAACTGCTTCTTGCAGCTCTGCCACTGTGATTGCTTGCAGGGGTAGCACTGAAGGAAGAGATGGGCTGCTATTGTCCTGACCTTCTTCCCACTTGTTCTCAGCGTTCAAGAACAGGATTGGAGAGTACAGTATGAAAGGAACAACTGAAGCAGCTTGGGCAGTAGGCCAGAGGAGGATGCTGGGCAGGTACAAAGCACCGTTATCAGAAGGGTGGAGGTCTGGCTCAGTTGGGAGAGCTGCAGCCTTACATGCCTGAAGATCAAGGATGGCAGTTCGAGACTCTGTCACCGCTGACAAAGCTGCAGAAGCCCTCTGTGTGTGAGAGAGAAAGCTGCAGCCGGTGCTCTGTGAGAGGGAGTTGGCTGTCAGTCAATGCATGGGAGGTGAATGCCAGCAAAGAGGCCAGACCATGAAAGGAAACATCTGGAAAGAAGACTAGGACATTTAGTGAATGTACAAACCATTTGGTTAGAATTGCCTGCCTGTTGTAAACTGCCTTGAATTAAAGTCAGAGGAGAAATCCTATGGTCAAGAAAACGGTATAATAAAATGATGATGATGATGTTGATGATGTTGATGATGATGATGATGATGATAATAATAATAATAATAATAATAATAATAATAATAATAATAATTTCATTACTCCCCACCAACTCACTGCTCAAAGCAACTACTTCATTCACTCTCATGGCTAGGCCATCCCTGTGTTCTGCTATGTTTGTGGCCAGCTGCTACAATTCAGCAGTAGTCAGGGGGCACAAAAGGGCCAATACAGGATAAAGCCACAGTCTATGGCTCAGGTCCTTAGTCTGAGCAATTTGTTGCTGGAATTATGACCAAGTTGTTCAGAGATTGTGGATAAAACACTTCTGTACTAAGTGCTTGCTTTGCATTTACATCCAAACCATATGCCCCGACCTACTCACCTTGGATCCAGCGGGATCCATTACTGACTTTAATATCTGTCATTTTTGTTCTACTGTTAGTGGTGGGAATCCTATATGGTGCCATGCAGCACCAAATCATGGAATGTACCAGTGATTCCTTTTATACTGGAATGGCGAATTGACTCAAGCAAGCACCTTATTGTGTATCATGGTTAGATCCTTATTTTTATTTACCGTTTCCTCTGTCCCTTCAGTCATAGACCCTTCTTAGTGTTTGGCATTTGTAAACAATAGAAAAGCAAGTTAAGATTTTATTTCCAAGAACCCCCCCCCCCGAGAAGTTGTTGAATATCCACAACGCTCATAGTCAATGAGATCCATGGTACTGTTTCATTTTCTTTCGAGAAATAAGGGAGAGACTACGGTTAAAACAAAGAAAATGACAAATATTTTTGGGTAAGTTCCAAAGTAACTTTTTCTCCATGTGAATAATTTTGAAACGATTTCCATGGAAAGAGGAAGGAAGTGTGTGGTAGGAGGTTAATATATCAAATGAATATGAAGAGGTGTGTTGTTCATCATCAGGGTTCATTAAGCATGCTGCTATCCAAGATGAAATTGATCCTGCATGAGTGGTTAATCAAGCAAGAGGAAAAAAATACTTGAGAACCAGATCACATACATGTACCACTTCAAATACAATGCAAGTAGCCCATTATTTTTTTAAAAGTATTGTTTGTAGATTCATTGGAGTTGCTAGCTGGGAAAAGAGGCACTTTTAAAAGTGGTGCTCCTCCTATATTTAGCAGAGGAAGAGTAATTGTCTTTCTTCACCCCAACACAGCGTCTTTTCTAGTGGCTGTTGCTGGTGTCTATTCTGTACTTCATTTTAGATTGTGAGCTCTTTTGGGACAGGGAACCATGTAATTATTTGATTGTCAGCAAGATCCAGTGTAAATATCCGGTGCTGGAGCAAGCGCTCCGGCACCAGAAGGCATCGCAAACATGCCGTAAGGCCGGCGCAAGGCCGGTGCAAGGCTGGTCTCCCTCACTCTGGTGCTGGACCAAGGATGCGGCCAGTGGCGAAAGGTAAGTCTTCTGCTGCCGGCCAAATGGGCAGTCCGGCTAGCGAGGGAGGGGCCCATTGTCCAAGCTGGCCTAGGAGGGGGTGGGGATGGTGTCGGCCATATCCCCGTCCCCGCCAAGCTGGCTCGGCCGTTACACAGTCTCCTCCGACTTCCGCCAGCTAGTTAGCTGGCGGATATCTGTGGAGGCCGATAGGGCCGGCCCTGGTTTACACTCGGGGAAGGGGACGAATGTCCCCTTCCTCAAGTAGACCTCCGGCCTGCCACATGGTGGTCCAGATGTTGAAATTCTGTGTAGGGATCCTGCGCCGGATTCTTACACAGGATTTGGCTGTTTGTCTGTGAATTGCTTTGGCAGTTTTCTTGGCAAGCAGTGTATACAGTACATGTATAAATATATAAATATAATTAATAATAATTGTTGGAATATAGGAATTGGCTAGCCATCCTTAGGCTTCTTAGGCCTCTTAGGTGTCAAGCTGCATGGAAATACAGTGAAATATCCAAGTTAATGGATTAATGGGAGGAAGGGATGTCCGTTAATGCTGAAAGTCTGCTAAATGCAAATGCCTTGAAGTCAACGGAGATGTGCATGCGCAATATGTGTATGACTAGTTTTTAAGGAAGCAGAACATGGCCGATGTTTCTTAAGTCTGTTAAATCAAGGATTCACTGTAGACACGCATAGAGACAGGTAAGCAAGGAGGTAAAGAGCTTCTCCGTGTAGGTGCATGATGCAGAAGAACCACCTTCTATTTCAGAGAGTGACATCCTCTCTGGAGAAACAAAGGTATATAAATCAGCTCCAAACTGATTATTATCCTGACAGAAATGCAGGGTGTCTAAATGTATGCAGTTTATTATATGCAAGCATGTATTTCTTTTTCAAAGAGAAATGTAACATATGGGCCTGCTTCTCTGCTTAACAAAGATATCAGCATCCTTCCCTGGAGAACAGCTCCTCTATAGAGAGCCACCGACCTATCCAAATAATGATGAATTTAAAATTCTTTGTGTGTTCACCATGACTCAGTGTTAAATGAACATCTTCATTCCTGGCTGCAGCTCACAGCTGTCAATTCAGCCAATGCCACCAAATCGTCTCCGGCCTACAAAGCCTTCTCGCTGTGCCATCCTTAGCATTGCAATGAATTCAGCAACGCAATAGTGCTGTACACCAGACATGTGATGGGCAGTGCCAGCATCAGGTTGCTGCAGTTACTAGGTCTGGGTTTCTCCACATTATACCCTCTACTCACTCCTTGCTGACCTATTGGGAGCTACTACTACTGTATCATTGGTATTGATATTGGTGAGGGAAGCCAAGGTTGAAGGCGCTTCTCTTGTGTTTGCTAGCAACTTTGTTTACTTTGAAGTTGGGAGAGTCCCAGGATATGACCTTGCTGACAGATTTAAACTGGGCTAGCCCATTCATGAACAATGCTTTTCAAACCAGGCTTTAGATGGTGGGGGGGAGTGGAGATGCCCGCCACCTCCTCTATTCCACTGCCACCAATGGAGGTGGCCTCCTTACTGGCCCCTTCCTCTGTGCAGGCTGTTTAAAAGCGGGAAATGCAGAGCATGCAGGGATTTATCCCATTTCCTGCTTCCTTTAAAGAGCTCATGCAGAGGAAGGAGTGAGATTGTTGTATTCTGATCCTCAGAGCACACTGATCTGGCCCCCTGCCTTCTCGCTTTGAAAGAGCAATGCCAGAAAAGCCAGGAGACCAGATTGCTGCAATCCTGCCCACTTATCTGGCTCCATCCTTCACAACTCTTGAACCAAAACAAGAAATGCAGAAGACACTGGGAGAGATCCCAATGCACTCTGTATTTCCCATTGTTTAAAGAGCCCCATGGAAGAAGAGGCAAGATTGCTCCTTCCTCTTTGTTGGCTCTTAAATACGGAGTGCATTGGGAGTGATCCCAGCATACTCCGCATCTTATTGATTATTTGATTATTGATTATTTGATTTTGTCTGTAAACCGCTTTGTGAACTTTTTGTTGAAAAGCGGTATATAAATACTGTTGTTGTTGTTGTTGTTGTTGTTATTATTATTATTATTATTATTATTAATAATAATAATAATAATCATTATTAATCATCATCATCATCTCCTGTATTGATTCAAGAGCCTGCATGAAGAAAAGAGCCAAGTAAGGGGTGTGTGAGTTGGGTTGGGGGGGGGGCAGTGAGACAGGCAGAGTAGATACTCCTTCCCTCAGGCAGCCCAATAGCTTCAGCCTGGGTTTAAATCTGTGTTATGCCAATAAAGGTTTCTTGATTAATTGATTAAATCTGCTGACCAAGCAAGGTACAGCTGTTCATGGAATATTTCCAAGAAGACAAGGCTTCTCCTAAGCCAGCCACTCTGTGTGTGTGTGTGTGTGTGTGTGCGTGCGTGCGTGCGCGTGCACATGCGCCCGCTCTCTCTCTCTGCGTGCACGTGCGCCCGCTCTCTCTCTCTGAAGAAACAAAGTTTAGCCTTTTCCCGAAAGCTTGTTGGACCTCATACTTCCTTGCCATCAGTCCAAGCACAATACCATGAGATTGGTCTGGCTCATGCTCACCTGACATGCACTCCAGTACCTAGTATATATACCAATGTGATAGACAACACTTTTCTCCTAAAAAATTGAGAAAAATGGGTCATTTACTCACAAGGCCAATCTTATTGGGCTCTACCACTGCTGGAACTAGTATTTTGGCAGCAGTAGCTGGTTTATGGCTGCATAAATGGTGTTCTGCCAGAGGTTCAGAAAACGGCACTCTGGAATGGCCCCATACGTGATTGTGGGGACAGAAGCTATCACTGATGACGGTGAGTCAGTGGGGAGGACAGAATGGGGCGGGGGGGGAGAGGCATGGAGGCAGGAGAGGGTGGCATCCAGCATGGAAGACTTGCGCTGGATGCTACCCTCTGCAGGAACAGCTGGCATGCCCCCTTTATCTCCTTGGACTTGTGCCAGTTAATGAGCTGGCGCACATCCAAAGAGAGCCATTGTCAATTGGGAAGCTTAGGGAGCGGTAAGGGAAAATGTTTTCCCTTTCCTCCCAAGCCTTTTGCCAGGTCTCCCATCCATCTAACACCCTTCCCATCCACCTCTCACAGTCTTCAACCTCATTGGCAGAGGCAGTAGTGAGTTTAAACTTTTCTTTTCTCTAAACAGGAAGAAATAAAGGTGAAGAATCATGAGATTGTAGTCTTTTTGACAACTGCTGCAATGGAAGTAGCCCTTGCAAAGCCTGCAACCAATAATCCCTCTAAGGCAGCGCTTCTCAACCCCTCCCCCACTGCGACCCACCTGCTTCCTAGTGGAGGGCCCCATGACGCACTTTGTCCCCCCGACGGGCCTCCGCAGGCCTCAGAAAGCAATTGGAAGTAAAACTGAAGTCACTTTCCAGTTGCTTCTGGAGGCCTTCTGAAGGCCCTACCAGGTCTAGCACGATGTAGGAGGAGCAGCAGGACAAGGTGAGTCATGGCTTCTAGTTGCTTCCGTTTAGCTCTGATTAGGAGCCAAATGAAGGCAAGGACGGGCAGGTGGACCCAACCCGTGACCCACCTCACATCGGGCCGTTACCCACCAAGTGGGTCGCGACCCACAGTTTGAGAAGCACTGCTCTAAGGGGCCCATGCCGAAGCGTGGCCTCCTTCAACTGTTGTACTGGAACTCTATTGTCTTTCTGAATGCAAAGAGGTGACATCATATGCCATTGCTGAACTTCCAGGAATGCTAAGCTCCAAGCTGCGTGGAGCTCAGCTTCACTGGGCTTTGAGCTACCTGATCATGCAGCTTAAAGGGAATACTGACTACAACCCCCATAAGCCCCTTCACATTTCACCTCTCCAAGGGGTGTGTGTGGAATTTAGAACTCCCCAGATTCACTTCTGAACTTGGACTAAGAGAACTTTGATGACACTTCTACGTATCAGCTTATGCTGAAATAAATCAGTAAGTCTTTAAGGTACTACAAGTCGCTTTGTTGTTTTTGCTGAAACTCCTCTTGAAGTTCTGTATCATTGTGATTTTGTTTAACATGTCTAAGTTTTAAAAACTTTTACATGTCTAAGTTTTAAAAACTTCCATTAAAAAAAATGGAAACAAACATTCCCTGAATACTACAAAATCACACTCTTATGGCTACGATTAGCTCTGTATTTACATATATCAGTATCTATGTATCAGTGTATATTTATCAGTTACAATCAAGAACTTTCTTGGTGTGTGTGGAGGATATCTACCTCCATCCTGACAAGCAATTTTGCTTTATGTTAGAAAATAAAACTAAGTAGTGCCGTTGATTTCAGGGTTTCAGGAAATTGTTCAATTTAACAAGGAAAGATATTTTATTTTATACTCGCCAAGGGACCAGTTTAACCTTTGAGCAATCTCTTTTTCCAGAACCATCAATAAATAATTGAATCTACACTGTGTTTAAATAGGCACCGCAAAAAAAAAAAAAGTTAACAAAACATGTATTATCATTAGGAAGCAAGACTTAAATCTGACTGAACAATTTTATGTCTGCTGTTTCCAAACTGTGTGTCACCGAACACTAGTATTTACCCGAGTACGCCCCATAAAGCACATGAGACCTGAATATGGATATAAAGGGTCACCCTGGTTCAGGTGCTTCCTCTGACGACCGTGTAAAGACGAGCATCTCCCGAGGGGATGCTCGGCCGTACCACAAAAGAACTGATTTCCAGTGACATACTAGCAGTCAACAAAACAAAGTGAGCCCAAGGTACCCACCGATAGCCTCCCCACTGTGTGTCTTGCCTTCAATTAGCCATTTTGTCTCAGCTCAGCATTTTGGGGTGTGCCTGGAACATTCCAATATCATTTCTGATACAGACATACAATAGAATTACCCACCCTCGGATGAGATTCTCTGTTGTGTCTCTGCATGAGTTATAGGCTAGTGTCCTTCCAATCTGGAGGGGATGTGCTCCTTAGAGGTCATGTAATTTTTTATGCTTCTACACACTAAAAAATGGGCCTTTGAGGTGTAAAAGGGGTTTTCAAAGTGTGTTGTGAGAAATTCTGGCATTCCTCAGAAGCTTATCAAGGGTTCATCAATGAGATCAGGAATACGGAACAAGCTGTTCTTTGAAAGTCACTTTGCGTGCCACTACCCATCTGCCCCTGCAATGTGCAGCCTCTGAGTAGCGCTGGCTTTCATGAAGGTCCACGCTCAGTTCACACGGGCAACAGTGAAATACAAGAAGCATGACCAATGTCCAGTCTTCTGACCCCTACCCTGAAGCAGTAGCTTGACTCTGAAGTCTAAAGAGGAACAGACAGCTGGACCAGTATTAGATCCAGATCTTAATGCTGGGCCATAGCTCAGGCGCGTCAGCCAAGAACCACAAGAACAAGATCACCCAGGATCTACAATTCCTAGGCCCAACTCCCCTGAAGATCCAGCCCTGTCAATACTGAGGTTCCCATGCTTTCCACGTTTACTCAGCAGTGCCAATAGGAGACTAGAAAAGGGTTTGCTAAAAGAAGTGCATGGCTACATTAAGACTCCCCTTGAAGTCACTTCTCTGTTCAAGCTTGGGGTAGGAGAGGGCAGATGGACTCTGGAATGGGGAACCTGGACCTCAGGATATTTAAAGCCTCAGTTAGGTTCTGGATCCTGTCGAACCAAGGTGTTCACGTGGCGCTTTCTGATGTCCTGCTGCCTTGCTGTGCTTTCCCAATGCCCTGTTACTCCTCATGGGTTCTCACATGGGGGCAGGACTTGTGCAGGAATGGAATGCATGCTGTAAAATATGCTGACAAGCCATGGTTAAAGCATATGTTAAAGTATTCAGCAGTTAAAGTAATCAAGGTATAAATTTAGGAATATCATGGAGAAGCATCGAACACTCATGTTTTAGACCTAACATTGTTCTGATAATGTTTTTTTCAGTGGAGGAATTTTATCCCAGGCATTGGGATTAATATTAAAACTAACCTGAAAAAAAGGAATATTTTTCACCCTTTGGTGATAAGACAAGCAGGCCTCCACCGAACCAGTTTCTCATTTTTGTCTTTCTTGGAGTGTTCATTACATCCCATGAGATGTAATGATACATAGCGGTTAGGCGGTAAATATGCCAGGAAGAATCAGAGATGCTGATTTGGGGAGAGGGCTAGCCCAGAGTTCCTCATGTGGTGCCATGTGCCACAAGGAAATGTTATATCTGCACTCCTCAGGAAGCTTGTGAGGACCCCTCAAGGCCAGCAGCTGCTGTGGATGTGACTAAGCTCTAATCCTCTTGTGGGCGCAACGACCGATAAAGCAAATGACAGGTCTCTCAAAGAATGAGTGTTTGCCTCAAAAAGGCAGAGATAGATGGACTCCTAAGGCTTCAAAACCTCAAGGGAGTTTTGCAGGGATTTATCTAAGTAACTAGGTCACGAGTGCGAGTACGAGTCATTTTTGCAAGAGTGCGAGTCCGAGTGTGAGTCAGTGTCAAACTTTTTGGGCAAGTACGAGTCAAGTGCGAGTCATTTTTGCACGAGTGCGAGTCGAGTACGAGTAAGGCCAGAAACCACGAGTCACAAGTCAAGTCACTTTGGGGAAAATGACTTTTCCCCCTAAAAATGGGGAAAAATTATCTCTGAGACTTTTAAATGGGGAAAAATGACCTCTGAGACTTTTAAAGCACCCACTTGGCTCCCCCTATGCCCTTTCCCTCACCTCTCAGTCTTGTCACCACCCATCTGGTTTGGGAAAAACAAGCGTGTCTACATTCAAACCATTTATTGTTCCCCCCCTGCACCTTCCCCTTGCTGAGCCGAGCATCCTTTGGGCTCGGAGTTTTGGTCAATGAAGAGGGACTGCTGCGGCAGCTTCGCCTTCCCTCACTCCTCCCCACCCCTCACGCTTGGAGTTGTGGCCAATGGCAAACAGACAGCAACAAAAGGGGGGGGGGACTCAGAGGCAGGCTTGCTTTCCCACCCCCTTGAAAACCCTTCCTCCCTGCTGCCCTCCTCCTCCGAGGTCTCCACTGCGCCTGCCTGCCTGCCTGCCTGTGTTGATGCCGGCCATTAAAGGAAAATGACTTGGAAATGGCAAGTCATTACCCCCACGAGTGCAAGTCCCGTGGGTCACGAGTGCGAGTGCAAGAGCGAGTCAGTGGATCACGAGTACAAGTACGAGTACGAGTCAGGGAAAAAGTGGCTAAGTCACACTTGCGAGTCGAGTCATTTGACTCGAGTCCCCATCACTGGAGTTTTGTTTGCTGTTTTTCGTAGTGAACGCAAGTGATAACAAGCAAAGCAGAGGAAAGATCTGAAATCTTATCACTCTTCAAGACACACTCCACCAAAGAAGACTTTTGAGTGTGTTAAGTACAGTATGATATGCATGGGAGCCATAGACTGGGAAAGCTAGTAGGGGGAAAGGGGGGGATAAAAACAAAAGCACATGAATTGTGTAAAGAGTATGGTTGCAAAAGTACCACCCTCCCTAAAGGCATGTTCACTATGAATAATTCTTGAAAGGACATGTAATTCATTCTGCAAACGTTAAGGGTTACAAAACTGGGTTGTATACCTGAAAGCACTGGCGTCGACGAGGGGAAGCGCGCGGGGCGGGCCGCCCGGGGGTGACGCGCGCACAAGGGTGACGCGCGTCTCTCCCGGTACTCACATTTTCGTTGGAGCTGGGCCCGCCCGGCTCCGCGCCTGCGCCTGCGCGCCTGCGCGTGACGTCACGCGCGGGGGCAGAGCCGCGCTCTTAAAGGTGACGCACGACCCCGCTCTGGGGTGTCGCGCGTCCCTGTGATGCGACTGCCTGAAAGCATACCAGAACTCCTTTAGTCAAGTCATAGTTTATAGCAGGGGTTCTCAACCTTTGGAGGCCCGGGTACCCCCTATCACAGTCCAAATTAGTATCCCCTACTAATTAACTGCTAATTAATTGGATTAATCAATTCATTAATTAGGTAATTAATCATTAAATAAAAAGTACTAAAACAATTTAAATGTGAAAATGTCTTATTTAACTCTGTGTGTGTTGTGTGTCACACACACACACACACACACACACACACACACACACACACACGCAAGGATCTCTTTTTTTCACCAAGTCACACTTCTCAAAATCAGCTCCTCCCTCCCCCACCCCACCAAAGTACATTTTCCAAAGTACAAAAATAAGTCCAAAACCAAAATCAGAGAGACAGAAGGGCTCTGAAAATAATTAAAACTTAAAGTCCATGTTAATTAACACTTAATTAGCTGCTGATGGAGCAGATAAGGGGCAGGGCTATTGTCCTTGGCCCAACCGCTTCGTCCTTTCTGGGTCTATTTGGAATTGTCCTCCGCTCTTCCTCAGTAGCATATTGGACACCTTCCGACCTGAGGGGCTCATCTTCCGGCGTCATATCTTTTAGCCTTTTGGTACTGTTCATGGGATTCTCTTGGCAAGGTTACTGGAGTGGGTTGCCTTCTCCAGTGGATCACGTTTAGTCAGAACTCTCCGCTATGACCTGTCCGTCTTGGGTGGCCCTGCACAGCATAGCTCATGGCTTCATTGAGTTACGCAAGCCCCTTCACCACGACAAGGCAATGATCCATGAATAAGCAACATATAAATCTGCTTATAAAAGGGTCAACAAGTTATGGGTCTAAACTGAAACAGGAACATATTTTGCAACTGATAGTGGACTGTAGTCCATGAACACATATGCAAATAATAAATGTGTTAAGTCTTGAAGGTGCTACAAGACCTTGTTGAAAGACTTCCTGTCATTTTGCAAATGTATTTGCATAGACATTGAACAGAAAGGGTGCAAAAAAGCACTCCTGACATACTCTTTCTGTAATGGGGATCTTAACTGAGATCTATCCCTCTATCCCCATTCTTAGGCTAGGTAAAGGTAAAGGTGACCCCTGACAATTAAGTCCAGTCGTGTCCTACTCTAGGGTGTGGTGCTCATCCCCATTTCAAAGCCGAAGAGCCAGCGTTGTCCGAAGACGCCTCCGTGGTCATGTGGCCGGCATGACTCTCCTTGCCACAGCGCGTAGCATGCAGCTGGAACACGGAGCGCTGTTTACCTTCCCGCAAGCGGTACCTATTTATCTACTCACATTAACATGCTTTGGAACTGCTAGGTTGGCAGGAGCTGGCCAAGCAACGAGAGCTCACCCCGTTGCGGATTCGAACAGTCGACCTTTTGATCGAAAGCTTATGGTTCAGCGGTTTAACCCACTGTAGCTTAGGTTACAATCCTATAAATGTTCAACTGGGAGTAAATTCCATTAAACTGACTGGGGCTTTCTTCTGAGTAAACATGCATAGACTTGCACTGTAACTCTCATCTCCAACTCTTTATAATGGGTCTGGCAGAATGAAGTGTCTTCTGTCAATACTTGTATTTCAGAATTTTATTCAGAGGATGTCTTGATTAATACCATCAAAGGCAGCAGACAAGTCTATGCAGGCAGCAAATAGGTATTTTTAGAGCCTCGGACATATCTGTTAATACCATGATCCCAGACATAGCTTTGATCAGTAGTTTTCCTTCCTTTTCTGAATCCTGCCTGTTCTTCTGCAATGAACACATGATTATCATGTGAATTTAGCCAGTCAGCCAACTTGCTTAGAAGAAAACGAGTTTACCATTTGAATGCAAATTCAAATTGTAAACGTATACTGATAGTTGCTGGGCTCATTTTTATCTCCTTACTTGTAAATGGGGGGGGGGGGTTTCCCTTTGTAATGTATGAATGTACTTAATTTATTTAAGAATTTTCCATACTATTCTTTGGGTAATTGGCGCTTTCTTTAATGGTTTGCTTTGAGCTGGGTACCACGTTTTGATCCACGCTTGGCTGATTCACAAATCCGAATAAACACAAAAGTGTTGTTTTGTTGTTTTGTACAAACTGTGATGGTTGAATTCCCTTTTATTTATTTTTATTTTTTTAAAAAAACAGACTGGGTTGGAAAATCTGTTTTGCTTTTCTACCCTTTTGGGAATGATTTGCCGTTTCAAATTTCACTATACATTGCTGGAATGACAGTGGGAATCACGGCGCTCTGCAAGTAGATGCGGAGAGGGAAGCAGTTCTATGGAACACCAGCAGAGAGAACGGTTGCAGCCATTTTATAAGTTATCATAATGCTTCACCGTGTTTGCTTCTTCCACATTTCAGTCTCCTGTGGCATCATTTTCTAAAGTTTGCAGCAGCAGATTTGGCACTTCTTCTAGAGCAGGGGTGGCCAAACTGTGGCTCCTGAGCCACATGCGGCTGTTTGAAGTATAATGTGTGGCTCTCAGAAATATGTTGGCTGAGCTCCTTTTTGTATCACAATTAATATACCGTATTTCTTCGAGTCTAAGACACCATCGATTCTAAGGCGCACCTTAATTTCTGAACCACCCACAGAAAAAAAATAAATACCATCGATTGTAAGACGCACCTTAATTTCAGTACCACCCACAGAAAAATAAATAAATAAGGTATATCTAACAAAGGTATTTTTATTATAATAGAATTCAATTTACTAACAACAAGTAAACACAGAAAACAAACAATGTGGCATTTGAATTTCACCACAGGTATGGTATTTTAATCATCATCACTTCCTTCTACAATATCAGAGTCTGTTTCATCAGACCCTGATTCTTCTGAGCCATCTTTATCTTCATCATCCCAGAATATATCGTCTTCTGAGCCATCGAGAGCATTGGTGATGAAACACTTTTTAAATGAGTGCTGCACTATTCTTTCTGGAATTAACTTCCAAGCTGTTGATACCCATTCTGCCATTTTTGATGTTGGTGCTTTCTTAATTTTTCCGGAAGGCGTCAGCGGAAGGTTGTCAGTCAACAGCCAGGATTCATATTCCTTTCTTAGGTTATCCTTAAATGGTTTGTTGACTGAAACATCGAGTGGCTGCAGTTGGCTAGTCATGCCGCCAGGAATCACAACCAAGTCACCACGGTTTTGCGTGATTTTATTTTTGACCTGTTCAGACAAATGTCCACGAAATGCATCAAGTACTAGCATGTTAGGTGGGTTATGAAGACTTCCAGAACGTCTATTCCATACAACATTCAGCCAGTCTTCCATAAGCTCTGCCGTCATCCATCCATTTTTTTGTGCACGCACAATAACATCTTTAGGAAAAATTTCATTCTTTGGGATGGTTTTTCAATTTAAAATTAAATATGGTGGCAACTTTCGACCATCAGCAGTGATGCATAGCATCACAGTGATACGCTGTTTTTCGTATCCAGTGCTTATAATCTTGACATCTTTAGCACCTTTAGCATTGATGGTGTATCTTCGAGGCATATCGAAGAAGACTGGGGTTTCATCAGCATTTCCAATTTGACTAAACTCATAGTTTCTTTTTTTCCTTAATTTGATTACATATCGCTGAAAATTAATCAGCTTCTGTTCAAAGTCTGCAGGAATTTTTTGACAGATAGATGTTCGGCGTCTTAACGATAACCCGCTACGACGCATGAATTTGTCGCACCAGCCGTGACTGCCTTTAAAAATTCCCTCTATTCCGAGGGACTTCGCAATTTCTTCAGCTTTCAATTGCATGGCTTGTCGAGTGATGGGTAATCCTTTTGCACGTGTCTCTGTTACAAAGCGTATCACAGCTTCATCGACTTGTGGAAATCTTCCTTTCTTAGGTCCTGTAAAGCACTTGGCTGTTGAATTGCAAGAAAATATTAAACTACAATCATTTCTCCAACGACGAACATTTACCTCACTAATGTCAAAATGTCTACTCGCAGCTCTATTTCCATGTTCTTCTCCATACACAATAACTTTTCGTTTCAATGCGGCTTCATAGTGAAATCTTTTTGACATCATTTTGATGTGAAATCAAATGCCTTTTAGCACCTTTTTGTACCTTTTTTGGCACCCCAATCTTTTTGGCACTGGTTTTGTGGATGACAAGCGGATGTGGTCTGACAGACAGCTCCTTCTCCTTACAAAGGAGAATACAGGAGAATCTCCTTACAAAAGCACCAATACAGCTCCTCTGGGGTGGCTCATCCCCTTTTCGCTTTTCTCCCACCAGAAACCCTCCCATGTGACCCCCTGCGCTCCAGTGAGGATCCATGTTTACAGCTCCACTTTCGCCCCTCTGCTCAGCAACGTATCACGCTCGAGATGAGTCTGAGGGAAAGAAACGCAGGAGCCAAGTGCTGCTTGGCTCCTGCGTTTCTTTCCCTCAGACTCGTCTTGAGCGTGATATTATCAGCTGCAGCGTTGCTGAGCAGAGGGGCGAAAGTGGAGCTGTTACAGCTGTAAACTTGGATCCTCATTAGCACATCCACTTTGTTCGTCAGCTGGGGAGCGGGGCAGGCAGGCAACTCTCCCGCACGCCTTGGCTGCAACGGCTGGCGAGAGCAGTTTGTGGAAGGTGGAGGGGGGAATGGGGGCATGCACACTCATCTTTGCAAGCTTTGATAGTCAATAGGAGCGCGGGGCAGATACTTCAGCAGAGAAACTCTCATCAGCACACCCTGCCAGCCCTCACTTACAAGTGCAAAGGCACTCAGCTGGAGCGTGATCTTCTCTGATTCGCGGGGCATGCTGGGGCGAGCTCTCAAGTTCAGGAAGAGAGCTGATGGGCTAGCAGCCATGGGAGAGAGCGTCGCTGAACAGAGGAGTTCAAAATGGCAAGGTAAAATGCGGAGAAAACACCCACAAAAAGGAGGTCATCAATTCTAAGACGCACCCCATTTTTAGAGATGCTTATCTGGGAAAAAAGGTGCGTCTTAGACTTGAAGAAATACGGTAATAGGGAAATAAGAATTTTTCAAGCTTTATAATTATTTACCAGGTATAATCTGAGAGTCCACTGGATTAAAAATAAGGTTAATGTCCATGGCGAGTAAATATATTTACAGCCCAATACTGCGTAAAGATCGGGCGGGCGGCCAAGGCCGCCCGCCCGATCCTGTGCTCTGCCGCGAGCAGCCTGCAGCAGGCAGCCAGCAGCGGAAAGTCTACTCAGGGAAGGGGATGCTTGTCCTGTTCCCCAAATGTAATGGCGGCTGGGGCCGATAGGCCTCCTCGGATTTCTGCCAGCTATTTTGCTGGTGGAAGCCGGAGGAGGCCGTGTAACAGCTCAGCTGCCTGGCAGGGACCGGGATATGGCGGACGTCATGCCCCCGCCCGGGGCGGTTGGGCCTATGGCCACCCTCCCACCCCCGCCATCCCTCCCCCGCCTCTGCCATCCCTCCCCCCACCTGCTATATCCAGACCTACCTGGGTCCGGTGTTGGGCTGAGGGCTCCAGCGGTGGAGCTGGGAAGGCCGGCCTTGCGCTGACCCTCCCGGCTCTAAAGTAGTCCGCAAACGTGCTTTACTGCACGTTTGCAACTTTTACGGGCGGCGGAACGCTTGGTCCGCCGCCCGTAACTTGAGCAGGATTGCGCCGTCAAGAACTTAAATGCTTCTTAAATATTGCAGCTCTCAAACATCTCTCTGGTGGCTCTCAAACATCTAGAGCTTATCGTATGTGGCTCTTATGTTAAGCAGGTTTGGCCACCCCTCTTCTAGAGCAAACGTTGCAGAAGGAAATACAAGTCTAACCAAACAAAGCCACGCCACCACCAGTCTGCTCTATCCCAAGCCTTGGTATGGCTAATGAATTAGTATTTAGGCTGGGGATCAGCTACTAACTAACACATTGCACATACATGAAGCTTCCACCTCTGTAAGGACTTTCCATTTGGTTTGCTGAAGGGGCAGTTCCATGTATGCAACAACAAACATACACAGAGCCGTCCCTCTGTTGAAGAAAATGGGAAATCTGCTTGTACAGAGCTGAGCTGAAGCAACTATGGTGCTCTGTAAAGCATGCACACTTAAAGTCATGTTGCAGACAGAGAGTAGTGGTGATAGCAACAATCTGTCTATGCAGGAAGTGCATTATCTCTCTGGGAAAAAATAAGAAAGAAATGGCCCCTTAAGGGTCTGCTGTAAATACCTGGGTGGTGGTTTGATGTCTCAAACTTGTCAGAATGTTTAGATGTCCCTTTTGTTCAATCCAGCAATCAATACATCTGGAGTTGGCTTAGTTCTTGTAGAGGGGGAAATCGGAGTGCACTGCCTAGCCATGTCCCTGGGCTGATGCCACACCTCTTCTTTCCCTATGTTCAGCATTTGTCTGCAAAGCTAAGCACTGAACACACAGGGAGCGTTTCTCCCCCCTGTTCTAGAACTTCAGGCAATCAAGGTTCTAGAATACAGAGAACATCTCTCCAGATTCAGCACTTCCCTTCCCTTTGCAGGCAAACTCTGAACACAGGGAGAGCAGGGGGCGTGACCACAGTGTGGGTGTGGATGTCTAGCTTGTGTACTGTCCGTCTTCTACCCAAGATGAATCCGAATGCCTGAACAGGGCTTTTGCTGCAGTAGTTTACTCAAAAGCTGCTACAGCTTTGTGGTTTACTCTAAACTACTAACATTATAGTCTTGATGTTGAACTTGGATCAGGAAGTCTTGGGTTCAAATCCCTGCTCAGCCATGAAACTTGGGTCAGTCACTATCTTTCAGCTCCTTGGTGAAAAGGCAATATATAAACATGGAAAAAATATACTGTATGGAATGTCAGCTCCCGCTGAGGACACTACTTCATTTTTACTAGCACAAACTCTCTTACAACGCAATCCTGTGTAACCTTGCATGCATCGGTAACAGTAACAGTAGCAACAGTAGATGCACCGGTGTAACAGCAGATGCACCAGTGTAACAGCAGATGCACTGGTGTAAGTGCAATCACACTGGCAAAGTTACACAGGATTGCGCTGTGAGCCTTCATTTCTCTCGAGTTTAACTCATAAAACAGTGGGGGAAGCAGGCTTACTTATGGTGACTCACCATCACTGTATGTATCACAGTGCCATCATGGGGTTATGTATAAGGCAAACACTCAGACATCCAGTAGACACCTACAAAATTTGAGACCTCTTGTACCTTGGTTCCTGCAGAGATCAGGAAAGATTTAGCTGGCTCCTAGAAAATCTTACTAGCTCCGACCTAAGCTATCTTCAAGAAAACTGCAGTGGTGCTCTACTACAGCTTTGTGGTACTGTAAATGTTGGTTTATGTCTGTGTTTTTCAGTTGTTGTTTTTTTGCACTGGAGGTCATTCTACTACCAGCCATTAATAACATAATTGGAAGGCATGTGAATAAATTTATGCAATAAACGCATAGATACGATACATAGGGGTTTACGGTATACAAATGGAAAACATATGGAAATGGTGCCGCAGGTAAAGAGATGACATTTCATGAATTCATTAACAATCTTGGCATTACTTATGATGCCAGGATTATAAATAGAACATCTCGGATAGCTCTAATGTCAACAATGGCGAGATTAATTTTAAAGACCAGTGAAAGGACTGCTGTAGGTGAATTCTGTAGGTAAGAAATGTGAAATAAAATGTTATATTGGACAGCTGCTTAAAAACTTAAGTACTGGAGGAGAAACGGGATGAAAACTCTCATTCTCAGGGTACTTGACGCCACAGTCTGTTGGACTATTGGGAGTATTTAACTAGCCAAACATCTGTTAAACAACAAATGCAGCCAAACATTTCTCATCAGCAAGGGTACCTAAGAAGAAAGCATCTTTATACTCCAGAACGTTTAGGTAAAAAAAGGTAAGGTAAAGGTGACCCCTGACAATTAAGTCTAGTCGTGTCCGACTCTAGGGTGTGGTGCTCATCCCCATTTCAAAGCCGAAGAGCCAGCGTTGTCCGAAGACGCCTCCGTGGTCATGTGGCCGGCATGACTCTCCTTGCTGCAGCGCGTAGCATGCGGCTGGAACACGGAGCGCTGTTTACCTTCCCGCAAGCGGTACCTATTTATCTACTTGCATTAACATGCTTTGGAACTGCTAGGTTGGCAGGAGCTGGCCAAGCAACGAGAGCTCACCCCGTCATGGATTCGAACTGCCAACCTTTCGATAGACAGCTCATGGTTCAGCGGCTTAACCCACTGCACCACCCGCTGGTGAATCTACTAATTCACCCACCACAAGCCGACTGGCAAATTAGACATTGGTAAAGGCATATGCATCTTGATTTAGAATAGACGGGGTCCATCTGATCCTTTTTTGACATTTTTCATGCAAAAAAAATGACTTTTTTTGAGAATTCTTCAAAGCTTGGAATAGCCCAGCCTGAGGAAGCTTTCCCAGCATTGCTAATGCTCATATCTCCCAGTTATCCCCTCCCTGCCCCCTTTCCCAAATTTACAATGAGAAGTAAAGGAAAATGGAAGCTGAAGGCTTGCAAAATCAAGGGCTCTCCATGTTCCATGTTTCCATGTTCTCTTCCAATTAAGGCTTCTACAGACACACAACCCCTCTGTGGAAATTTTTAATCTATCTGGTACACGAGTCAAGAAGAATAAAGAATTGCACTTTCCAGAGGCAGCAATCTGAGCATGCTCAGAAGTCTTCAGAGCAGAGTGAAGAAATGTTTTGAGGAAACAGCTCTTGGCTTAGTTTTAGGAACTGTATTTTTTATGTTGGTTTTTTAAAAAAATTCCTCCTGGTCAAAGAGTAAGCAAAAAACAAAACAAAAAAACCCCACTTCTTAGAATTCACGTCTGCAGGAGCAGCTTATCTTAGAAGTAGCCTTCAGCTTAAGCCCAGTTGATGATTTACTTCCTCCTGTTTTCCTGCACAATTATGTAAGTTTGTGAAAGTGTAAGGGATGGAGGAGGGAGACTGGCAGGTGAGAGTGCAGGTGCTGAACATTACGAGCCGAGTTGAAGTGAGGAGTGGGGTTGGGCTTGGCTCACAATGGCTTTTTCTGAACTGGGGGATCTTGTTTCTAAACACACACATGCATCCTATTTCTGAAATTCTTCTCCAACGGGGGGGGGGGGAAGTAACAATAAAGAACTGTGAAAAATCCCACACAATCATTACAGAACTGCATCTAGCAGCCAGAAAATTAAGGAATGAATCATACTGTAAGATTGTGGAAAAAGATAATTCTACTATGTAATGAAAGAGACTCACTGCTTTTTATATTTTGGGGGGGGTGGGGTATGCTGACTTTCTGTATTCTCATATCTCACACTGCCAAATGCAACATTGGTGTGACATTGGTCTATTTGCTCTGGTACGAGAGACAGATACCAAGCCAAGAGGTTATAGTGTCCAAAGATGCTGTAGAAGGCAGTGGTATCATGGTAAAATTTAAAGTGCAGGACCTTGCCAAGTCACTTCTCATAGCCACACACCTTTAAAGTTATAACCAACAGGAGGGAAAATCAATTAAATTTCGTCATTAGAGTGTCTCCTCCTGCCATTTATTTTTACTTTGCAACATATTATACAGTACTTCATGTTAAGATCTACCGTAGCTCATTTCATCCCAGAATCTTGGAGTTGGTTGCAGTAGTTTTAAAACAAATACCGTATTTCTTCGAGTCTAAGGCGCCATCGATTCTAAGGCACACCTTTACTTTCAGTACCACCAGCAGGGAAAAAAAAAAATCAATCGATTGTAAGACTCACCTCCCTTCATTGAATCTACCCGCTCAGCACCAACTTTCCCCAGCATGTCTCCTGCAGCTGAGGATGACTGAGTGCACTGCCTTTGCATAGCATTTCTGGCCCTGCCAGAAAGTGCAATTTCCTTCGTTACCTGGGCTTGGGGGAGCTTCAGGGAGGCCTGCGTAACCCTCTGCAGGCCTCCCTGATCTTCAGTTCGGCGAAAAACAGTTATTTTTGGCCATTTCTGGTTTTTGCGAAAACCGGAAATGGCTGAAAATCATCGGTTTTTGCCGAACTGAAGATCAGGGAGGCCTGCAGAGGGTCGCGCAGGTCTCCCTGAAGCTTCCCCAAGCCCCAGTAAGTAAGAAGATAGCATTTGGGGGCGCTTTTTGGAGACCTTCGATTCTAAGACGCACCCCATTTTTTGAAATGCTTAATTGGGAAAAAACATGCGTCTTAGAACTGAAGAAATACGGTATATAAAAATTGAAAAATGGGATTCAAAAATATCCCAGATAAACATAAGCGGTATATTAGAGTGCTCACCTTTGTGTGATTACTGACAGGTAAGTCCCACTAAATTGTGGCCTTAGTGTGATATGAGCACATACTGTCTCTCAAGTAGACCTCGGAAAAGATGATGGCATAGACATTAACATATGCCCCATAGGCAATTGCATTCTGAGGCTGCTGTGGAAGCATACGTGTAGCACGATGTCGCTTTGCGTGTGAAAGCGCCCCTCCCCCTCACCAGTCGGAGCCATTCCCAGCAGGCAACAGCTCCCGCATGGGCAGCCATCACCCACAAAGAATGGCTACTACCAGCAATGGGGAGGGGCGCTTTCATGTGCGAAGCGGCATCCTGCTACATGTACGCTTCCGCACCAGCCTCAGAACGCCACTGCCCATAGGCACGTTTCTCAGTTTGCCTCCTACTGAGCCTGATCTTCTCAGCTAAGGTCCTTTGAAAAAAGTTTCAAAGGCAGCATCTGAGTGCTCCTCCTAATGACATCATCACTTCTGCTATAATGGAAGTCCCAATGTCCTACTCCCCCTCTACACCCCTGATCAAAGGTTATTTTTGTTCTCGCTATCAACAGGTAAGTTGAAAGAAAGTATATTCTGCCCTGAAAGAAAATGCCCTGGGTTATTACAGCATCACATATTTCCCCTCATTGTTGATATTGGATTGGTATAGCCATCTTGCTTCTGTGTTAGAGGTAGATGAACTATAACAGAGATTAGCTGTTGATCAACAATGAGTTTTGAAGAGGGCCATATTCTGAACTGAACAAGGGCTGAGAAAACCAGCAACATTGGCTCTACTTACTTACTTTGCCTGACCTGGGCACAGGCAAATAGCACTCTAACCTCCTTCACAGGTGAAGGCACAGGCAATCAGATCACTTTTCAGCACCTTGCCTTTATTGTGTCACTCTGTAAACAGGAGTAGGTCTTGACTTACTGTTTATGTTTGTGTTCGGGGAGACTTTACAACTGCCAAGGGTCATGAAATCTGACCCTGAGTGTGTGTTTATTTTGTAATATTGCATGGGATTGAGATGTGGGGATAAAATGGACAGAAACTGGGGTGGGGGCCTTTGCTTCCACTAGTGGTTTTGATCCTGATTGCCCTCCATGTATTCTTTTGAGCTTAAAAAAGTCCTTCCACTGACTTTTATTAAAAATAGCCATGGTACACCCCCCCCCATCAAAACTGGAACCATAGCAGGACAAAGTACTAAAGGTTCCTACTGTGGTTTTGTTCCCTCCTAAACATCCTAACAGCACAATCCACCGGAGCTCAGGAACAGCAGAGCGAGCACTCCGCCGTTCCAAGACGTCACGAGCGTGCCATAAAGCATGTTCGCGACGCCTTGGGAGTAAGGGAGGCTGACGCAAGACCGGCCTCCCTCACTCCGTCACCGGACCAAGGAAGCAGCCTCTGGAGGAAGGTAAGCGCTCCCTCGGTGACCGTGTGGGTGGTCCGGTGGGTGAGGGAGGGGGCCATTGCTCTGGCCAGCCCAGGAGGGGACGGGGGATGGCGCCTGCCATATTCCTGTCCCCGCTGGACCGGCTAGGCTGTTACACGACCTGCTCCGACTTCCGCCAGCTATTTAGCTGGTGGAAATCTGAGGAGGCCTATCAGGCCGGACCCGGTTTACACTCGGGGAAGGGGATGAGCGTCCTCTTCCCCGAGTAGACCTCCGGCCTACTGCTTGGCGGGCAGCCTCAGGCTCAGGATCTCGCGGGTGGCCCTAGGCTGCCTGCTGGATCCTTACAAAGGATTGCACTGCCATGCTCATTAACTCTAGCATTTTGTTTCCCATAGAGGCCAACCAGATGCCTCTAGGAAGTACAGAAGCAGGCAAATCCTCCATCCCTCTGTTGTATCCCCGCAGCCGGCATTTAGAAGAATCTGTGCTTTAAAGCTGACTTGTTCTTTGGTGTCCATCAGCTGCTGGAATAGTTGTTTTTATCTGTCTCTGATGGTTGATTTGCATTTGTTAATTGGTGGCTTTTATTAGAAATTGTTTTTAATATTTTATTATTTCTATGTTTGCCACTTGAGAGCTTTGGGCTAAAGGTGGGATAAAAGTGAATGAAAGAATGAATAGAACTGGCTCTAAACATAGGGGTGGAAGCTTAGATTTGGCATTATACTGTTGGCCAGATAGGTAGGCTTACCAGATCTCTAACCGGGACAGAGTGCTAGACCTTTAGGAGAAGAAATGTGGGCAGGTGTAGCTTGTTAAACCTTACAGCACAATCCTAGGCATGTCTACTCAGAAGCAAGCCCCATTGTGTTCAGTGGGGCTTGCTTCTGAGTAGACATGCCTAGGATTGTGCTCTAAGGTTTAACAAGCTACACCTGCCCACATTCCTTCTCCTAAAGGTCTAGCACTCTGTCCCGGTTGCAGATCTGGTAAGCCTACAGATAGGAAACATTTGGAGGTGATTTGGAATGGTTATAGCGAAATGGGAGATTACATGCTGTGATTCAATTCAATTCCCTGGCATCTCCATGTAGAGCTGGGAAAGTCCCCTGTTTGAAACTCTGGACAGCTGCCAACAGTTCACATAGACAACATTGACCTAGATGAACCAATGCTCTGACTTAGAAGCCATCTTCATATGTTCATAGATTGAGCCTCAGGAGTGTTAGTTGTTTATCCCTCATTTAACTTTGTGTAGAATGAGGTTCCCTGCTTGTCCCATGTGCCATTACTGGGTGGAAATGTCATTATACATTGTTTCTTACTTCCAGCACTGAGCTAGTACATCAGCAAACATGAGTGGTGACTCATGCATGTATGGATGACAGCATTGTCCCTCTCAAAGATTTGCTCCGGCTGTTGCTGTTTCTATGCATTCCCACATGGAGAAGGAATATTTTAAACATGTGTTGGTCCCAGTTATGCCCAACCCTTGGGAGAGAGAATGCAATGTTGAAACAGACTGTGCTAGAGATATAGCAGCTGCTCCTCTTCGAAGCATCTTATTTTTTCCTTTCCCTAATGCCAGCTGAGCAGTAAGAGAGTAAAGTTAATAACAATAACTTAAATACCCTGCATGCTGTTTCAGACTAGAGAATGAGAGTGAGAGGAAACTTCAAAGAAATAGCTATTTTCTAGCACGAGAGTTCCAAAAAATGCAGGGCTGAGTGAATCGCAAGCCAGAATCAAGATTGCCGGGAGAAATATCAACAACCTCAGATATGCAGACGATACCACCCTAATGGCAGAAAGTGAAGAAGAACTAAAGAGCCTCTTGATGAGGGTGAAAGAGGAGAGTGCAAAAGTTGGCTTGAAACTCAACATTAATAAAACTAAGATCATGGCATCTGGGCCCATCAATTCCTGGCAAATAGAAGGGGCAGAAATGGAAGCAGTAACAGATTTTACTTTTTTGGGTTCCAAGATCACTGCAGACGGAGACAGCAGCCATGAAAAAGACGCTTACTCCTTGGAAGGAAAGATATGGCCAACTTAGATAGCATAATAAAAAGCAGAGATATCACCATGCCAACAAAAGTTCGTATAGTCAGGGCGATGGTGTTCCCAGTAGCAATGTATGGTTGTGAGAGTTGGGCCATAAGGAAGGCTGAGCGCCGAAGAATAGATGTTTTCGAACTGTGGTGTTGGAGAAGACTCCTGAGAGTCCCTTGGACTGCTAGGAGATCAAATCAGTCAATCCTAAATGAAATCAACCCTAACTGTTCCCTGGAAGGACAGGTACTGAGGCTGAAGCTCAAATATTTTGGCCACCTAATGTGAAGAGAGGACTCTCTGGAGAAGACTCTGATGTTGGGTAAGATTGAAGGCAAAAGGAGAAGGGGAAGGCAAAGAATGAGATGGTTAGACAGCATCACCGATGCAACGAACATTAAAATGGAGCGAACTCAGGAAGATAGTGGAGGACAGGAAGGCCTGGCGGGATATGGTTCATGGGATCATGAAGGGTCGGACACGACTTAACGACTGAACAACAACAACAACAACAACAACAGTCCTGCTGCTATCTATGCTGCTTCTGAGGCTGAATTCTCACACTCAATGTAAATGTCATTCATTGATTGACAGTTCAATTCTATGGGCCACTTAGGGCAGCGATAGTCCCAGTCAGCCACCGTAGGTGCCACTGCAGTGTCGTAAAAGGTGTGCCACTGTTGTGCACTGCAGGGTCGCCAGCACAGATGCCACAATAGAGCAAATAAGGGGGCAGTTTGGGGGAGATGCCACAATGGAGCAGAGGGGGCAGTTTGGGGGAAGAGTGGGGCAGGGATCGGGCTGGGCCGGGGCGGGCAGGCTGCAGGAAAATTCCAGCAGCAGCAGCACCAGGACCCTATGCCTTTGGCCCAGGCCAGACATGTTGGACCTGCTTAGATTTACGTCAGCAAAAGAGCTGGCGTAAATCCAAGTGGGCCCATTGGGGACCAGGGAATGGTAGAGTAGGTAAGTACAGGAAGTCCTCACTTAAAGTTGTAGATAGGTTCCTGGAAACTGCAACTTTAAGTGAAACAACTTATAACGAAACCAATTTTACCATAGGCTAACACACATAAAGAAGAGTTAGGTTCCTGTGACATATTTCTGGTCACAACAAAAACATCACCAAACTTCTAAATAAAGACTCAAAACACTTCTAATAATACACTTTTCCTCTGTTTTTTGGGGGGGAGGACATCGGGGGGGCATGGTGCACATTTACCACTTATTGCAGCAGGGTTAAATCAAAGATTTATCAACAGTGACAAGTGGCAGGCTCACCAACTTTCAAGTAGCAAGCTCAATAACTTGCAAGTTGCAGGATCAATATCATAGTTTCCACAGTGTTCCTGGAGCTGGAGAGGTTAATTGGCTTCAGCTTAGTTGCTTTAGCTGTAGGGCTTTTGTGTTCAGCAGCCTGCTAGAGATAAGGGGCTGGAGCAATAATTGTTTTCAGAGCAAGTGGCTGGGGCTCAGTTGTTTTTAGCGCGAAAACAATGCGGAAGTGATTAAGTGATTGCAGCTTGAAGAACAACGTTAAAGCGAAACGACGTGTAGCAAAATGACGGTAAACGAGGACTTACTGTATAACATTTCTGTATTTTCCACTCTGCCACAGGCTGGTCGCTGGCTGGCCCATAGTATGCAGCAGAGGCTGCGTCAGTGCCACTGTAAGCTCTGGGCCAGTCCTGGATAGCATTGGGCTGTTATTTTGGTATGTTGACCACTTTTGTGAACTATGTTTTGTTGAACAGCGGTATATAAATATTAATAATAATACAGTGGAGCCTCACTTTATAATGGTAATCTGTTCCAGAGACACCATTGTATTGTGAACATATTGTAATGTTAATCCAATAATGCAATTTTTTGGGGGGTAATTTGTTCCAAGATCTTAAATTCTGCCACAGAACTAAGCTATTTCCCTACCTAAAAGGGAATTTAAAAGGTGCCTTCTCTACTCATTAGGGGCCACTGTTATGCTAAAAAATGCTCCTGCTGGGGTTGAGACGCTACTTCAAAGACTTTGCGTTCCATCTCTCCTTCCCTCAAACACACATAGCCATGATGTTAAACAAGCTGGTAGGAGCTGCTTAAAGGGTTTCCATTTTCCTCCCCCTCCATCCTTCCCTCACCACACTCACAACTACAACATTTAACAAAAGCTGAATTTCAAAAGCCTTATATTACTATTTGCCTTTGAGTCCGCTCAGGGGTGTCACTAGGGTTGGTGACACCCGGGGGTGAGATCTCATGCTGTTATCTCCATGGACCTCAACTCATAGCAGACCACACGATGTGGAGGCCTCCTGAGAAATGCGATCCCCACACGAGTCACGGCAGGGATCGGGAAAAACGCGTTTTCGCACCACAGGTAACAATTAGAATAGAAAGCCATTTTGGTGTCAACCCTCCTTGGGGTGACACCCGGAACAGTCCACCCACACACACCCAGTGATGCCCTTGATTCTGCCCTTCCCTCAAATAAACAGAGCCAAATGTTAAACATGCTCCTATTGGCTGAGGTGCTAACAAACACTTGCAGTCACTGATTAGCTTATCTATCATCCACATGGTTCTGTTGGAGACAGTCATAAGCCCATCGCACAGTGAATAACCTATCATATAGTGAGCCTTGTTTTGACGTGGAGAAATTAATGTAATGGAAAGATTCAGTTGGAATCCTCCTGTTTGAAGGAGGGCATGGATGAGGAGATGGGCAGCCTGATCCTGCCCAACTTTAGGTCGGTGGAGCAAGTGCAACTGAGTTTTGACTGAAGAAATTTCAAGGCAAACGTGGAAATTTTTGCTGGGGAAAACCAGCAAATATATCCTAAAATATTTTGAGGAAGGTTGAAAGAAGGTTCGCTGGTTGTCCTGGTCAGGCAGGCCCTCTCATACGAATGGGCCCTTGGCCAGTGTCCAATCTGGCGACCCCCTCCCCCGGTGCCAGATGATTAAGTGATGACATTTTGTGGCTGAGACGTTTCTGTTGACTCATCAGTTTGGGAACTTTATTTCACTTGGTTAAATACCAGGATACACTGTCAAACTGCACAATCCTATTGAGACGTCGGGCAGTGGAACAAGCATTCCGCCATCCGAAGCCGTCGCAAACGTGCCATAAAGCATGTTCGTGATGACTCGAGAGCAGGGAAGGCCGGCGCATGGCTGGCCTCCCCTGTCCAGGCGCCGGAGCTACCACCGCCAGACCCAGGTAAGGATCCAGCGGGCGGGGCGATTTAGCGGTAGAGGGAGGGGAACCATTGGCCCAGCTGGTCCGGGAGGGGGTGGGGGATGGCTTCAGCCATATCTTGTCCCCCGCTGGGAGGCTGGGCCATTACACGGCCTCCTCCAACTTCCACCAGTGATTTCAGTGGCAGAAATCCGAGGAGGCCAATCGGGCTGGCCGCCATTTACCGTATTTTTTGCTCCATAAGACGCACTTTCCCCCACAAAAAATAGGGGGGGAAGCATGCGTCTTATGGAGCGAAGATTTTAAAAAGTAAAAAAAAATACTTAACGGGGCTTTGGGGAGGCCTGCAGAGGCTCACGCAGGCCTCCCCGATGTTCAGTTCGGCGATAAATGGCCCTTTTCGGCCATTTCCGGTTTTTGCGAAAACCGGAAATGGCCGAAAAGGGCCATTTATTGCCGAACTGAACATCTGGGAGGCCTGCGCGAGCCTCTGCAGGCCTCCCAGAAGCCCCCAGAAGCCCAGGTAATTTTAAAACTTTTCCCCCCTATTTTTTGCTCCATAGGATGCATGCGTCCTATGGTCCGATGCGTCCTATGGTCCGATGCGTCTTATGGAGCGAAAAATGCGGTACACCCTCCGCCCCTTATGTAGACCTCCGCCCCTTATGTAGGATTGCGCTGAAAGTTAGTATTGTTGTAAGTGTTCTCCCCACCCTGCTCTTAATCACACAATTATAATGAAACTACTTCTTTATCCATATAGTCACTTCATAAACATGTCCTTTATGAAAATACAATGGTGAACCATTTATTTTGAGCTCTGAAAGTAGCATGTGGAGCAGAGAGGGAAACTGAAGGTAACAGATTGATGGTTATTATTTCTTGTCATTTAAATGAACAGAATAATAGTTTGGTTCTGCAGGGATTGATGAAAAAAAGAGATGGGTGTCTTTCCAAGGGTAAGCAAGCATCAAAAAAGGCTTTAACCTCTAATGACAATAATGATGAAAGTAGAGCTGAAAACAACTGGAGATCCTTTTGCTTGCCCTCAGTGCTATTGCCTGGCTGTTGGGTCTTGAAAGAACAAAACAACACTGTGTTTCCTAGTGGTTTGAATGACAATTGGCAACTTCAAAAAGAAAGAAACAAAAGCTTAGTCTATCCAGTTTGCTCTAATTATGCTAATTGCCAACAATTTACCAGTTAACCAGCAGCCTCTTACCTTCCTTTTGAACTCCCATTTGTTTTGGACTTTTAAGCTTTCAAAAGGACCACATGCTAATAAGAGAGCAGCTGATCTATATAAACAACCAAGTCTTGTTTTCCAGCTGGGTCACTGCTGCAAACAACAACAACAAAAGTTCAAAATACTGTTAGTGTAATCAATTGCCACTGTTTCTCTGTTTTATGTACTAGAGCCTTTTTTCCACTAATTCTGTTCAGTGATTTACATCACTGAGTTTCATTCATTGCTTAAAATCCAGAAATTCTGCAACTAGATTTCTGTGCAAGTGAATTTTGCAAAAACACACAACTTGCTTCCTTAACCATGGGCTTGACCTTTGCATATCAGGTCCTGGTTTCCAGCTCCCTGGGTCACCAAGACTACAATTCAGAGCAGGGTCATTCTTCATCTATTGACACTGTACAACCAATACCTCCTACCCAGTACACATTTAAAGCGGTTAAAATGGGGAAAAAATGGGAATAAACACATAACACTGCTTTCTGCTATTTCATTTAGGTTAAACACCGAAATCTGTGGGGGGAAAAAAAACCATTAAAACACCCCTACCTATATGGCATAGGATTGAGATATCTCAAGGACCGCCTTCCCCCAATATAACCCTGTTTGTCCTCTACATTCATCAGTTAGGGCCCAGCTTAGGATACCGCTGCCATCTAAAGCCAAGGGGATGCTGGCAAGGTACAGGGCCTTTTCTGATGTGGCACCACATTGCTGGAACAAACTACCAGAAAATCTGAGAACAGCCCCTTCTTTATATGGCTTCTGGCAAGGTTTAAAAACTTACCTATTTTGCTTGGCATGCAAGGAAGGAGGAACTTCCTAGGGACTGCTTTTAACTTCTGTTGCTGCTTTAATGTCGTCCTTTTGTTATTACTGTTTTTATATCTTGTAATCTGCTCCTGTATTGTTTTTAATTGTTTTATTCAAACGTTTTTATCAATGTTATTATCTTTTACTTTTTATGTTGTATACCACTTTGAGCATAGGAGAAGCAGTATACAAACAAATAAATGGCTGTAGCTAGAGCCGGGTGAGTGAACAGAAGTGGAGGAAAGGACCATAGCTTGGTATTGGAGCACATATTTTGCATGTACAAAGTTCCAGGTTCAGTTCCTGGCATCTCCAGGTAGGACTGGGTGGAGTGGGGATTTTTTCTGAAACCCAAGAGAGCCACTACTAGTCAGTGTGGGCAATACTGAGCTCAATGGACCACTGGTTTAGCTCACTTCAAGACAGTTTCCCATGGAATTATTTTCCAGTTCAGGTAGCAATTTGAGTTGGAGAAGTACTATTGAGATATAGCACAGTTCAGGGGACTAGTACAGTGGTGTTGCTCTGCCCCCACGTGGGGGGGCGCCGATGCGACGACGCCCTATGTGACGCATCGCCGCCCCCACATGGGTGGGCGCGTGACGTCATGCTCCGCCTCTGAACACCCCCCTCCGCTATTTTCACTTGTATTTGGAACCATTCGGACGCAAGGGCGGGCAGGAGGGCTGAAACGCAGCCATCCCGGCTGCGAAGAAGGTACGGTTTTGCCCTCCTGAGCCCGCGATTCCACCCCTTCAGGTGTCCGCACCTGGGGGCCCTAGGCACCACTTGGGGCCCTGGGCTCCAAGGCACCCCCCTTACGACGCCTCTGGACTAGTATACTTTGTGAGTGCACCACATTCATATTCCAACCCAGGTGAGATCACTATTTAGTTTGGCAATGTAACACATAACCCAGATTAGCCCAGTTGCCCAAGCAACTCACACAGCCTCTGTAGGAATTCCAAAGATGCAGTGCATGGCTGGAGATTTGCACCCCAGCAGTCTCTCCAACGTTGCAAACAAACCTGAGGGATGCTGCCAGCTGACCACCAAGAAGCTGAACTAACCTGCTTCTGTGCCTTTAGCAGTTGCTTGATGTGCACATTGCCAGTGCCAACACCAGGGTCTGAAGGCCCTTAGGCCAGCCCCGGCTCTAAGTCTGCCCTCCTCAAGTGATTGCAGGTGCACTCACTCAGTCCCTCCCCCCCCCCGAGCGATATTAGAAGATTCCCCTTCCTTACCACTCCAACAGCACTGAGGAAGATGCATCCTCCAAAATCACTCCTTTTCCAACAAGGACAGGTCTGGAAAAGGGGAAGAAGCAATCAAAAGATGCCTGTTCCTCAGCAGTCTGGTGGCTTTAAGGGAGGGGTTCCAAGCATCCACCTCTCCTACCTTCCCCATCCACGAATGGACTTCCTTGAGGTCTCGGCCTCATTGCAGGAACCTCTGAAGAAGCCCAATTATGGATGGGGAGGGCTGGACAAGGCAGTGATTACGTGAACAGTTGAGTGGCTTGTGCACTGCCTATATTGAAGGACTTCAGGAGTGAGCTCGCTGTGTCCCTGGAGGTCCATGGACCTTCAGCTAGTATCTGACGACCTGGTCAGGCGGGTCAACTCCTTCTGAATCTGCCCCTGAAACTTCTGAATCTGCCCCTGAATGTACAGAAATCAACAGGTGATGTTTTCCGTGCATGGAGATAAACATCACAAGGTGCTAATGCCTGCACATCAAGCTACTGCTAAAGACACAGCAACTAAAAGGACCAATGAAGAAATTGGCAACCAAAAGGACTATTATCCTCTCAGGACAGCAAGGGGCCAGCCCTCTTCAAGGCAATTCATATATTTTCTCTAGTCAAAAAGGTTGAAAGGATTTGTGACAGAGTTCCAACGATCCTTCTCATCAATACCATAATCAGAAAAAAAGTAGTTCCCTCAGCTTGCCCCATCGTTCGGTTATCCAGGCACCAACCCAGGCACCAATCTACACAAAAGCCAAAATTGTTTCTGCAGCAAAGAGTAAGCCTCTTATGTCAGCATTTTCACTAAATTAAAATGCAAATGTCAAAAGACTATAAAATTCATTTCTGAAAGTGAAGGTTATAATCCTGTTTTAAAGAAGGTAAGACTTCTTAGCATTCATCCACTGTGCATGTATATTGGCTCACCCAGCATAATGTGGTGTGAAGGAATGGCACTCGTTGCATGTAAAAAGGAATTGTGTCAGATAATTTGGGGGAACAAACGCAGATAGGAATGGGCTATTTCTGTCTTATTTTATCGTGAAACATTCCTTGGCACAGCATGTGGTGCTTTCAGAATCAAGCTCAGTGCTTCAGCTTGTGAGTTGTGCAGATTTGAGGGAAACTGAACTTCTTATCTCACCACTTAATTTAAATCAATTTTATTGCACATGGAGTAATAAGGACCCGCCAGTTCTTTTAATTCTAAAAATGTTAAATACTTGGGACGATTTTCCTGGCATGTATGATATTTTCATTAATCTTCTCAAGAACCTTCCCCCCCCTTATTGGGCTACTGGCCAACTCAGCATTTGCCAAGGCCAAACAATAAAACTGAAAGTGGCATTATCTTATTTTTCAGGTTCTGGAATTCATCAAGACTATAAACACCACATCTTGCAAAAAAATGGGATTTCATTACATTGTTTCCAGCAAGTGTACTGCAAATGAAAATTAACTTTTATTTATTTGTTCTCTCCAGTGAGAAATACTTAAACAATCCCAACCCACATGCACTGAGGACTAAATTACCCATTACAACAAACGTGGATGTTGGTCTGTTTGGGTTTTTTTCTCTGCTTTTTAAATAGCACAGAAGGTGCAAAATTGGTCAAAGCCACATCAGGGAGATTGGGGGCTTTTGCTCTTTGCCCTTGTCATGACTTTGATCCCACTTGTGCCCCCATGATATATTTTAATTATTTTTTTTAAAAAAGCTTCCATTGACTTTCAGCCTTTCCCCAGTTTTGACAAGATTCATGCCCCATGTCAGGGTCAGAGAGGGGCCGCCAGCAACCACATGCTGATCCAGGGTGGTAGTGCCTAGCGGTTAGCATGCCCACTCCTTTCCCATTCCCCTCTCTTCCCTGTTTAGACATGCAGCTTATCATGGGAAACCTTGGTAGTTTGAATCTGCTGCCACCAGCCCAGGCGATCAGGATAGCCTGAGGGGCTCCGTGGGCAGAACCCCCTCCTAGAACAATACTGAACCTCAGGGGTCTCTATTAAAATCACTCTCACAGTAGCACCTGAAAAGCGAGGACACGTGCCAATCCACTGATTTTCCCTTATCAGGCAGACTTGGAGTACTATATATGTAAAAGTTTTATTAAAAATCTTATAAAAGAAATAGGAGATAGCAACATCAAATGAACAAGAACAAGAGTAAGAAGCATTGACTTTGGCAAGAAAACAGTTGAGTTTACCTGCACTAATTAATGCAATGCAATCACACAAATGACCAGCAGATGGTGATGAATCTCACACATGCATTCTAACTCAGCGCTCACTTGCTGCAAGTTTCAAAGTGATTTGGAACAAAAGAGGTCTGTAAGACAGCTAAAGGATTTAGACAAATCTAAAACAAAACAAAACCTGATGATACTTCCTACACAGTCCTTAACTATGTGTACCTGGATGATGTGACCACTAGCTCATTACAGTCATAGTCTCAGTGAGTTGGAGAGTGGGTTCCCATGCCTGGAGCGCTGGTTGGCTGGAGGAGGAAGATAGCGAATTCTGTCTGCTTGGGTGTTATTCTGCTGGAATGAGGTTATCCTGCCCTGTGATTGGAGGACTGCCAGCTGCCCGGTCACTTGTGTCCCTCCCCCCCACCACTTAAAACTTGATAGCTACCTTTTCCCTGCCTGTATGACAGCAGGCAGGAATCTGAGCCAATCACTGGCTGAATCCTAACCCAACATTCCTGGCTTCTCAGTAGGAACTGAGATGCAAATGAAGTTTCATCAAACAAAGAATCTCTGATGCTTTGCTAGCAAGAGACGGGGGGACGGGACAGGGAAATACCTCAAACCTTGAGACACACACATAATTCCACAGAGAAGCAGGCAAAACTCCACAGAAAAATGAATAGAACACACATAAATATATTGATTTTTTGATACCCCACCCCTCTTGGGAGTCAAAATAACAGGGGGAGAGGAAAAACAGGCCAACATACTAAGGTAGTTTAACCCTTAATATTTTCTATAAAGAACATCTCTACAGATTTTTTCACAAACTTTCCATCTAGGGTTCAAGATTCCTTTTCCTTGGGTACCTTTCCAAGTGATGTCATGTACATCACAGTTTGGGAAAGCTTTAAGAAATCTATAACAGCTCAGATGTCTTTCTTGTGATGGGCACCTGCATGGCAGTGCTGCAGAGGTTAGATGGGAGTTTGTAGAATGTGGGAAAATTCTCTTACAGCACCATGGTTCTAGTCTTGATTGTGCCTTTTTTTGTCTTAGAATATGAAAATGTGATAACATATTTCTCATCATGTCTAGTCTGACACTAAGACCCTCTCTCTGTCCTATTATAAGAAGAGCCTTTCTGGATCAGGACAAAGACCCATCTAGTCCAGCATCCTGTTTTCCACAGTGGCCCACCACCTGCATCCAGGAAAACCACAAGCAATAGAGAAAGGCAAACTTCTCTCCTGCCTTTGCTCCTCTGCAACTGGTATTTAGGGGCATACTGCCACTAAAACTGGAGATGGCTTATTGCCATCATGACTAGTAGACCTATCCTGCATGACTGTGTCTAACCTTTTAATGCTACACTGCCAACTTTGTTCTCCTGTCTACTGCTTCTGAACTATCATGGGTGATGTCAGAAATTGGTTAGGCAGGGCACTGGCTGAGAGTCCATGATCATCAGAAGGCTCACCTGACCAGGCCAACCCCTAAACTCTCAGTGCCTTTGGCAGTGGCAGTACCCAATGTACCATCAGGGAGGTGGGTGGAGGCACCATGGGTGGACCAGTTCAGGACTTTGCCCTGAGCCCCCCAAAACCTGATGCTGGCACTGGGTAGCATATAGCCATTGTGACTAGTAGCTCCTTGTAGATGTGTCCATAAATTTGTCTAATCCCCTTTTCAAGTCATCATCTAATGGTCATCACCACTCAGATATTGGCAGATGGGTACATGGGAGAGAGTTTTTTTTTCTGTAGTAGCAATCAGATGATGGAATGGCCGTCTTTATGGTACAGATTTGCCTGGCACTATCGTCGATTATTTTTTGTAGGGCAGTTAGGACCTGTTTATGTCAACAGAACTTTCGTAGCTCAGCGGAATATGATTTGCTTTGATGCTCCAGATTTTTTTATGTGCTGCTCCTTTGGCT
This sequence comes from Plestiodon gilberti rubricaudatus, assembly GCA_026170595.1. NCBI lineage: Eukaryota > Metazoa > Chordata > Lepidosauria > Squamata > Scincidae > Plestiodon > Plestiodon gilberti. The sequence goes on along the minus strand of JANXHW010000003.1, from coordinate 128,780,233 downwards.
GTTTGTTGGAATATGTCGTTCTGTGGATGCTCTTTTATTTTGGTTTACTGCTATTTTGCAAGCTGCTTTGATGATTAGTGATAGAAAAGTGGGGCAAAATATTTTGGAAATAAAAATAAATAAATATGTGCATGAAGAATGCAACATGTGAGCTCGCTGGTATTTCTGCACTGATTATGAGTCCTGCGAGGACTTATTATGATAGGCGGGCTAATTCAGCACAGCCAGCTTCCACAGGGGTTTCAAATCAGTGAAAGAGGTTTAACTCTGGTGTTGTGCCTGAACCTGGGTAGAGAGGGAATAGAAGCATAATGGCTAGCCACAACCCTGTACCAATGTACTCTGTGGCTTCATCTCCTGCATTTATTACTTGTCTGCAGAGAGAAGCACTGAACCTGCAGAGAGTTTCTCCCCACATGATAGAAATCTGGCCAGTCCACATTCAAGAAAGTGAGGAAATGCTGAATGCAGGGAGAGCAGGGGGTATGGCAATGGTACACAAGGGGGCTATGGCTAGTCAATGTGATCTGTTCCCCCAGGGTTAGTTGGACCACCTGAACAAGGCTTTTGAGGAAATGTGTGTCTAGTTTCCAAAGCTCTGACTCTCAGGCAACTGCCTTGGTTCAAGTTCCACTGAATTCAGCAACCTTATACAGTTAAAATAAGCTCACACCTTCATGCTGGATGGAATCATCTTTTTTAAGCATATCTTTCACTGTCGTGGGTTACAGGGCGGTTTTGGTTTCCTGTGTGCTCCAAAATTGCAAATTCTTTTCAGATCTCTTCCGCTAAGATTATAATGATGTTGTTTATCTTCTCCTTGTACAGCATCGACAAATGTTCCAAAAACAATGTTTGCTGTGGCACATTGGGGAAAAAAAAAAAGAATTTTGAATGTGGACTCATTAAAAAAAATAGAAAAAAACCTTGTACTCCTTTTCAGATATTTTTTTCTTCTCTTCCTTCTCCACTCCAACATTTGTGCAATGATCAAGAGACTCACTGACTTTTATCATGAAGACTTGCATGAGCTCATATAAAATGATGCCACTAAGCACCAGGGGAGATTAATGTGCCAGACAGAAAAAATGAGATTGTGCATGCAGGGGTGGCAATTCTTCACGGTCCCTTATGTAGGTCACAAAAAAGAGGTTGAAGGCTTCTTGTGGCCTCCTCTGGTTACAATGCTATGCCCAGTCAGGGTCAGGCAATGTCTGACAAGTTAGAATTCTACCCGTGTGGAGTGCTTAACATATATACAGTATAATGAATTATTTGGAAATGTCATTCAGACAAAATGAAATGTGTTTTTTTTAATAAAAAAAACACTATACAAGCAAAGACCTGGTTATGTAGGAAGAAATGAGAGACTGCTAACATTTCTATTCTGGGATTTAATCTTTATATTTAAATGTAAAAAAGATCAAGTTTTAGGACTCAAAGGTGAGCCTTAGATGGAATGACCAATGCGTCTTTTTCTGCCACCAGGAAGGGATTGTTTGGAGCTTGACTAGGAGTGCAGCATTAGTGGCTGCCTGAATAGGAGGCATATTCTCAAAACAAAGCAGTGCAACATGTGTGATTCTGACATTATTATTATTATTATTATTATTATTATTATTATTATTATTGATGATGATGATGATGATGATGATGATGACTGTTTTAACATTTATTTAGACTGGAAGGTACCATGCAGGTTCTAAAAATGACACCGTCCCTGATAAAATGTCTTACAATCGACATTAGATGGCTCGTTTGAGACAGGAATGAAGGAGGCAGAGCTCAGAGACTGACAATATGTTGGGGAATAATTGGATGGCTGATGGAACAGCAGGAAAGATGAAGTTGGATTGGTTTGGGGAAAGCTTGTCGATGAATTGTCCATTCAGGGAACCACCTCCTAACCATTAGCTCACACTGAAGGAATTGCCACAGATCATCTCTGATGATTAACAAGCAATCCATTTTACAAAGATGTTCTGTCAGACTCAGGCTCAGCTGAGAAGGTTTTCATTCATGTTTTATCCGATGTATTCATTGGCAAATCTGTTGGACTGCTGACTAATGGAAATAGTATGTCAAGAATGCACAATTCTATGAAAAGTAGGAACAGAAGGCCCGAGTTTCTTGAGAAAGGCTGCATCCTTTTGGTGCATTGCTTGATGTTTTCTTCAATGTATGCTTTGGGGGACAACTGAGAGACAAAAGAAGGGGGCAGAGTGCCAAAACTCCCCAGCAGGATACAGCGGAAGCTGTGTTGGGGCTGCTACATCACCATGTGGGGAATTATATAGGATTGGGCTGCAGTGTGGCATGAGCTACAAACCTAGGCTTACCATAGCCCCAGTATTCACTGGGACAATCCCGGTTCAGGAGCCCAAATCCCAGGCTCCTGGCTGGTACCCTCTTCGTCCCGGCCTGCTGGGACTGCCCCCCTGCAGTGCTAATATGCTGCCGCTGCGTCTTCGTCCGGACCAGGCCTGTACTCTTCACATGCCTGTGCGAAGCGGGAAGCACTCCGGAGACCTTCAACTTCACGTGGACGTTTCCGAAGTGCTTCTAGCCTCATCACGCACCCGTGCAAGGCTAGGAGCACTCCGAAAATGTCCGACTTCACTTGACATGTCATACACCAATGGACGCAGGACAGACACCGGCGTAACCCCCCCTCGGATGACGCACATACGCAGTTTGGACACAGGACGGATGCCAGCGCAACTCCGTTGGCGCAGCAGGCATTCCGGGGACATACGAATGCCCCTGGAATGCCCCCTACACTGGCAGAGTTGCAGTGGCATCCGTCCCACAACCGTACTGCGCATGCGCGGCATCCAAGGGGGGTTACGCCGGTGTCCGTACTGCGTCCGTCTGTGTATGACAGGTTATACTGGCATAAGTGCACTTACACCGGTAGATCTACTGTTACACCAGTGCAAGAGTTACACAGGATTGTGCTGTTAATGTGTTTAACTTTGGCTGGATAAAGCATAGTTTTTGCACTAATGCAGCAGTTAATGTGACTCATTTTAAACACATATTTGCTTGCACAGCAAGTCTTAGGACTGGGCCGTAAATTCATGTGAATTTTAATGATATGCTTAATGGTAGCTTCCTATTATTATCACAGCATCATACCATCAGCTCTTTTTATTGTTCTTTTTTTTTAATTCAAACTATCTAGTAAAATCCCATCCGACTTACATTATACCGTCCTTGATCCTCTAAGCTTTTGATAGGCAATGCAGTGTGGAAAAGAGAATGGGCAATAAATTCCAAATTTAATGCAACCCAATGGAAGAGATAAGACAGGATGATACTGATATGTAGTAGAAGCTACTCATGAATATTGGGAGATTTAAAAAAAAAAAAAAAAACCTGACTTGGGATATATTGGATTTGTGCTTGGTTTGGCATTGCTAAAATGTATCACCAAGAAAAACTGTAACCTATTTAAGACCACCCTTTATTCCGCTCAGCCCCATCGCCTTTATATCCATCAGAGAAATTGCAGTTCAGATCGGATTTAGCAGGTCGTTTATTTATAGATGATGATAACGACAAACAAATCTTTACTCACCGTGCCATGCAAGCTCAGCAACAAATCGAAATGGCACAGTAAAAGCTTGCTCCCAGTTCAGTAAATATAGCTATTGTATGGGTGCATTGTCATTAAATGACTGGGATAACAAGAAGGCATATTCCTTACCTTATATTATCCATCCCACTTCTGCTTACCACAATGATATACGTCGCATCGGATACTTGCTTATGTACTGAAATGTCATATGCTCACTGATTCATGCATACGACAAACCTGATTATACGACCTGCAATCAGGTTTTGTAGCACTAGGCGGATTCCCCCCCACACACACACTAAATTATGGTCACCTTTTGTATCCTTTTGGGAGTGCCATATCCCATGCATATGTACAGCAAAACGATTTGTGTCCATCTTCTAGGGAGAAAATGGGAAAGTAGTATTCAAGGGGTGGGAGACATCACAATTACAGACTGCCATATAAAAAGCCTGGATGCCCGTGAAATGAAGCTGTGGTAAGAAAAATAACAAAAAGAAATAATGACAGTTCTCTTGGTGACCAGAGTCTGCTAAATAGCAAACGTCACCCACTGCACAATCTGGCATCACAGACCATGGCCTCTTGTCATGTCAGGTTGCTACATGATAATGTAGCACATGTCCACTTAAGCACAGCCCTCTGGAGCCTAACCTCTACTTAAGTAGGGGACTACTTGTTCTGTTGGAGAGCAATCTTAGATTTTTGAGCCACCTTTTTATTTGAGGGGAGGAGGTTCAATGGTAACAATAATGCTTAACATTTGTACAGCGCTTTCTAAGTGTGCAAAGCACTTATGTTAACGTATATGAATGTAATCCTGACAACAATCCTGTTTCGCAAGTAAGTACTATTATGCCCATATTACAGCTGAGGCTGGGGTGGTGGTGGCTTTCTGAAGGCCACTTAGTGAGTTCATGGCATGGCAGAGATGAGATTCAAACCAGGGAGGTCCAGATCGGAAATTCAGTCATGGACAGCACAATCCTGTGCAACCTTGCAGCGGTGTAACAGTAGTAAGTACACTTATACCAGTGTAATTGCACTTATACCGGTGCATCTACTGTTACACCGGTGCAAGGTTACACAGGATTGCGCTGTTAGCCATTATGCTACATTAGCATTAGGCTCTCGAGCAGGGGTTCTCAACCCCTTCCCAGCCCAGTACCACCTCTGGCACCACTCTCCTGCTGCATAAAACCAGAAGTGATTGGCGATGACATCATCACCAGTTACTTCTGGGTTTTCAGGTTTTAGGAGGCTTTGGGTGGGTTGGGGGCTCCTTCTCAGCATTCTTGAGAGGTTCGGCCAAAGGCAGGAGCCTCTTGCGAGCAAAAACGTGCCATTGAAAGTGCTGCGATGGCACGGGGTTCCGGTGGTCCGGCGGTCCAAGTACCACCAGCAGTCAGCCAAAGTACCACTGGTGGTACTAGTACCACTGGTTGAGAACCCCTGCTCTAGAGCCATCATTTGCAAGCATAAGGTTCCAAATTCAATCACTAGCAACACAGTAAAAGATCTCAGGACAGGGATAGGCCTCTGCCTGAAACTCTGGAAAGAAGCTACCACTCAGAGTAGAACGTGCTAGATTAGATCTAGCAGAGGTTCTCTAGAAAGTGCTAGATTAGATGATGGACGAAAAGTCTGATTGGATGAACAGCCTTCCCAAAACATAAAAGTCGAGAAGATTCAGATTAAAGGAGTTCTACCATTGGGACATTTTTCTTGGGAAATGAAGGCTGGAATCTGAATGGATATGAGTGCAGGGGACAAAAAGCATGATCCAGCTAAGGTCAACACTTTTGATTCTCAGTGGGAGATTAAAGTGCCTGCTGGTTGATCCATATTCCAGTGTTTCTCAAACTGTGGGTCGGGACCCACTTGGTGGGTCGCGACCTGATTTCTGGTGGGTCCCAGGTGATGGAAAGATCAGATACGTAATTCCTTATCTGAGGCTATTCAAAAATACCCTGAGGCTATTCAAAAATCAGATAGCTGCTAATTGCCCTTCAAAGAGCTGAGCCCTGCAGTTTGCAAGATAGCTGCTAATTACCCTGCAAGCAGCTGAGCTCTTTACTTGTAAATAAATAAATACTGTAAATATATTTATTTATGTCTAGATCACCCGTTTTTTAAGTCTCGTAAAGCTAGGTGGGTCCCGATAGAGTGTCATTTTAAAAAGTGGGTCCCGGTGCTAAAAATGTTTGAGAACCACTGCCATATTCAATCTTCTCCCACAGTGGGGAAGACTGAGGCAAATGTAAGGAGAAAGGAAGCCAATATCCCAGTGTTTTTGTGGATCTCTTGGTGGTTTGAGATCAGGGCCATACTGAAAGATATTTGAAAGATATGGATTGAAAACACAGCACTCCTAACAATCTCTTTTTAAAAGAATGCATTTCTGAGCCACTGAAATAGCCAAAGAGCTTTAATGATACATTACCTGACATAATGAATGTTTGCTCTCTGTGCTATTCCAGTTTCTTGCTAAAATGCTGATGGTCTGAATTTGAAAAAAGGAATAAAATTAAATATGACAGTCAGAGGAAAATGAAAATAAGACATGCTCTTAAATTATATTTCCCAGAAAAAAAATAGAATAAATTGAGCAAGATTACAAGTGAGGTTGTATTATTTATGGGTCTGCATCACTAAGCTAATAACTTATGGAAGTTTATGACTACAAATGAAACCATATCAGCAATTTCCTATAAATTTCCTGATTATACATTAATAGCAAAGGTATATCATTTTGGTGCGGTGAAAAAGGCTTCCATCTGAAGTTATGTTTTGTATCGTAGCATTTGTGTAAGCATCTCAGAGGCAATTGTTTGTGCTCACTCAATTTTATTTTCAACATTTCTTATTTTATCTCCTTATCTATTTTCCCAAGGCACTAAAAAGAACAACATGAAAGAAATTGTCAAGGCTCAACTCTAAAAAAAATGACGAACAGGTCCAAGACTTCGTAGTACTGTAGTAATCTAGTGAGTGAATCCTTTTACTTTCATTTTCAAGGGTGGTGGAATTATGGTAGGGCAGGCAGTGTACCTCCCCAGACACAGACATCATGGATTGTGCCATATACTGACAGCTATGAAAATAACATTAACCTACGTAATGTTTTCTTTTTCTTCTAGAATAATTGGATATGTTTTCAAGGTGTTAGATTAAAAAAAAAAGATTCCTTGGAGGCTTAGTAAGGGCAGCAGGTCATAGCTAGATACTTGCATTATTCAACTATGTCAATTTTATTTTGGGGAGGTATGCGGTACCAAAACAAAGAGAGTGATATGTTTTATTTATAAGCCTGTAAACTGGAGATTGTTTAAATTAATGAATAGGAACCTCACTATTTAATGAACAAACAGGACTGTCACACCAATAGGAAAAATGACAACTGGAAACTCACGGCCCAAGCCTAACACCCCGCCGGGCCATGCAGCGGTGGTGGTGCGTGCTATGCTGTATCCTGTGACGTTTTGGCTACTGGAGGTCTCCTCAAGGTAAGGGGACATTTCTCCCCTTGCCTTGGGGTAAGCCCCAGCAGCTGCTGTGGGTCAACTCGGACCTGTGTCAGTGATATCACTGGTGCAAGTCTGTATTGATCCATGAAGCTGGATCAGGTCTGAGACGGGTGTTAGGATTCAGCGAGCACTGTTATCACCGAACCCACCTGTCATGAAAGTAAAAATCTTAGTTCAGTTCTGACTCCATTTTAGAAAGGAACTGCTGTATTTTGCCTCTGAACCCCAGTGATTGGAAATGTGCCAACGACCTTGGAGGCTGAGCGTTCTCAGGCCAGGCCGAGCTGGTGCTGTTAGCTACCGTTATCTCTATTCTCATTAAACTTTTGCACCTGTGCACTGGCGTCGCTCGAGGTGGGGCGGAAAGCTAAGTTCCGCAGCTTTCCACCCCACTGTTACTCTCCTGCACGAGGCGCCCCGCCCCCTCGTCGTAGGAGCCCGTCAGCAGAGAGGAAGCAATGCGCAGGGACTCTCCTGCGTGTTGCTTTCTCTCCGCTGATGGGCTCCTATGACGAGGGGGCGGGGCGCCTCGTACCGGAGAGTAACGGTGGAGTGGAAAGCTGCAGAACTTAGCTTTCTGCCCCACCTTGAGCGACGCCAGTGCACCTGTGAGTTCCATCACCAGATTCTCTAGTTAGGAGGGGTCAGGAGGAATATGAAGTCATCTTCTAGAAGTTATGCTGTACTTCTGTCTCTTATTGGATAATTCCCTCATGTGAATCCTCTGACTCAAAAGACCTGTTTAAACTGGCCCTCAGAGAGCCATTTTTGCTTGCTACCACTCTGGACTGATGGAAGCCACTCAGCCCCGTCATCGGCTGGGTGCAGCCGAGAGCTTCTTGCAGAGCGATGGGCTTCAGATTCTCTTTGGTGAGTGCTAGAAAAATGTCTAGATGTGTAGGAGCTTTAGGTTATTTGTTTTATACCCTGTTGCCTTGTATTTTGTATGTATGCCAAATGGTCTTGCAGTAGTGTACTGCTCTTATATGCTTGCTCTTGCAATAGCCTTAAATAAAACCAACTCTATTTTTACCTTGTGTGTTTCCTTGGAACCAAACAGGTTAAATCTTGAAGCCTTACGCTGAGCCACATGCTACCCTTTGTCTCTTTGCCTTGTGCCACTGGTTCCCTTGGTCAGGGAGACCAGCTCTGCACAAAGTATTTCCTGCGGCCTTCCAGCAGCTGGGAGCTGGAAGAGTCAAGGAGCCTTCCCAGCAGGTGGCAGTCTACCTTTCTACTTGTTTAGGAGTGTCTCCTTGTTCAGGAGTGTTTCAAAACAGCTTAGAAGGCCCATCCAGGGTGTGCTGGCCTTGCATTGTGCTGGGGCCCTGGGTGGACCTCTTCGCTACACTGCCCCTTCCCAGGCCCGATCAGCCCATCCCCTCCTCATTCTGCCCCTCGTTCCACTCTCCCCCACCCCTTCCCACCTCCCACACCATCTTACCTGCCTCGGTAGGTCCTCCGGGATCTGCTGGTGCACGCAGGAAGACTCTGGCCTTCCCACTGGCTCTCCGGCCTTCCCACTGGCGCTCCTGCAGCAATCACTACCAGAGTGTGCTTTACGGCCACTTTGCAGCAGCCATCACCAGCGGAACACGCGCTCCGCTGACGGGGCAGCCCAATAGGATTGGGCTGTCAGTTACCTATATGATAAATCATGCTTGCTAAGCCAAATCTTTATGGATATCAGAATGACCCTTCCGCACTAGAAAAGGTGGTTTTATAATTACTAATCAACTCTCTCTTGCTACTCTAAATTCATTAGATAGTTATGACTCGTGTCAAGTATCCAAACTGTTAGTATGTGGACATTGAACAAAGCTCTGTGCAAAGCTGAAGTCACAATTTCTTAGTGTGCAATGTTCTGATGGTTACATATGTCAGTACAAGTCAGCTGTGCTAGAGGCCTCTTCTACCACTAGTGATAGGTACCAGAAAACAGGCACTGTCTTTAGTAAATGCATAATAACTCTTATTTGATTAGAACATACATGTGTTCAGTTGTGTATAATACTATTTCCACTCCTTTGGTGAGAAGCAGGATCACTGAAGCAAGGTGAATTGTGCATACAGATGTGAATTTTTGTATGCAGTGGTTGATGTGCATGAGCCTTACACTAATCCCCACACACACTCTACCTTCCAAAAGACTTTACTAGGAGAGTAACAGCCCAATCCTATTTTTACCCCTACTATAGCATGCAGCTGTGCCAAAACAGGCTGTGCTGTATGCTGGGGGGGGAGAGATCCGGAGGCTTGGCAGAGGAGAGGAAAGGGAAAATATTTTCCTTTACCCTTCTGTAAACTTCCTGCTTGCCACCAGCTCTTTAGCTGGTGCAAGTCCAAGGAGACAAGGGGTGGGTGGGTTGCTGGCTGCTATTGAAGGGGATAACATCCGGCACAAGTTGCCTACACTGGGTGCCACCCCTCCCGCCTCCATCATGCCTCCATCACCTCCCAACTCCATCACCTCCCGACTCCATCACCACCCCTCCCGCCCTTCCTCATTCTGCCCTCCCCCGCCCCATTCCACCCTCCCACTGACCTACCTGAGTCAGCAGGCACTCCTGTCCCTGTCCCCGCCATCATCCACTGGGCCTCCGTGGTCTCTCTGTCGACGAACCGGAAACACGTGGCTGTGTGTGCTGCTGGCAGGCTGTTTACGATGGCCGTAAGGCGTGTCCTGCCAATGGAATGCTAGTTCCAGCGGTGGCGACGGGGGATAGGATTGGGCTTTAAATATTTGAACATGTCTGATGGCTTGGTGCTGAATGTGTGAACTGTAGCAATTGAAAAGTGCAGATGAGAGGATGTCTCTACCAGTGGCATTGATCAGTGCCAACTCTCATTGCAGCAAATCATTGCTTAGCATTGCACTCATCAAGTGACCAATGTGCATGTGTGAACAGGGTCTTAGTGGGATCTAACAATTAAAGCACTGTTCAACAATATTGGTGACTTTCCATCTCCAGGGGGAAAAAATGGCTATTTTTATGCAAATGGACTGCAGGTGATAAATAATAAAATGAGGAACTACACCGCCAAACACTGATCTACATTTGTGAACAATTATATAAATTAACACTGGCAACTTTTTAACTCTAATTAATTCAAGTCATTGCAAGTGGAACACAAGCAAGGTGAAATAAATGATCGAGTTAATAGAATTGCCTAATGGCCACTAGCATTTTTATCTGTGCTTTGTGGGCCCAATTACATCCTGATTAATCAAGAAAATTGGAAGGATCAAATGAAGGGGGTAGGGCTTTACAGGAATCAGTTTGGCAAGGCCTAAACAGCCAGATCTGAATGTATACATGGGGAACAAACCAAGAAGAAGCAAGATTTACATCTTGACCACTTCTGCATGGATCATGGCCACCTGGAGCACTGGCCTTAGAAGGCAGTTGGAGCAGCCCCCTTCCCAGTGTCCTCATGTTACTTAAGATCCTCATGGCCTGGAGGGCAGGCAGAAAACGCGATGCTCAGGCTGGGGGAGTTTATACCATCACCTCTTGTAGAGGCCAGTTTTGGTTGTTGATTGAACATTATAAACCACCCTGAATGCCAAGGCCAAAAAATGGTTCATAACGGTAGTAAACAAGTAAATGAATAAATAAGGGCGCAATCCAAACCTACTTAGGCCACCGTTGTAACCAGCGGCCCAGCGGAAACAGGAGGCCCCAGAATGGAAAGTGGATTCAAATCCCCTTTGAATTCCCCTTTTGGAGGGGATTTGAATCCCCTTTCCGTTCTGGGGCCTCCCGTTTTCCCTGGGCTGCTGGTTACAACGGCGGCCTAAGTAGGTTTGGATTGCGCCCTAAATGCCCTAATTTGGGATTACAATGGGAATGGAAAAAATGGACAGAACATCAGCAGATGGGATCCAGATTCTTCTATGTATTTTTGTTTTGTTTTTTAATCAAAATTCAACAGACAACTGTATTTGGTGAAGTGATGATTCTCTTGCCCCCACTGTCGAGGCACAGCAATGCTTTGAGGAACTGCTGTGGACTTTTTAATTTTACAAATTGCAACTACTGTATTTTTAGGCTGATCCCATCAAAAACATCAAGCTGTGCAAATTTTTGAAGCATTCTATATCATAATGTTGACCAACGAGAATTAGACAGGTGGTTTTTTTTTTCCATATTCAAATATAACATGAGTTGAGTGAAATCGAAATCCACCACAGTATGAAAAACTGAAGCTAAATACCATCCATCTGTTTATTTGGCTACTGTCCTTGTCTTTTGCAAGTCAGAGTTTTTGAGTGGCCCCTGTTGCAAGTGGTTCTGAGAATTAAGCTATAAATCTAACATATGAAATGACACACCCAAGCCGGACACAAGGCCCTGGTGCGCACATGCAGCAAAACAACTGAAGCATGTCTCTAGTCAAATCGATCAAAAAATCATTGTAATACATTTGTTTAAAACAATGAATATTCTCAGTGCTGCCTCTGTAAATTACAGCAGCTTGAAGAAATAGTTCTATTTGCTAAATAACTTGAAATGTTCAATGTAATAGTAGAATTTTTCCATATATCTTATACATGGATTCTTATCAGTGTTGTCACTTTCTGATGTTGTGACTGCAGATCTATCTATCTATCTATCTATCTATCTATCTATCTATCTATCTATCTATCTATCTATCTATCTATCTATCTATCTATCTATCTATCTATCTATCTATCATCTATCTATCTATCTATCTATCTATCTATCTATCACCTTTTTAACATACATTTTTTTCACAAGGTGGTGTACAAGCAAATGAAGCAATACAACAAGAACTACAAAAGCGAAAACTAAAAGATAAACATGGATTAAAACTTTTCAGCAGGATAAATTCAGCATGAAAGAGGCAAGGGCCTGATAGTATCTCCACAGGGTAGGGGTGGGGTTAGTTCCATAAGTGTGATGCAATGACCAAAAAGCAGGGGTGGTGGCCCATTCATTAGGCAAAATGATGTGGGTTGTGTCAGCAGCAGATTGCGGGGGGGGGGGACGGGGGACAAGAGGGAGAAGGATTCAGGGCGCCCTTCACCCAGAGTCTGCTGTTCCCACTGTCTCCCTCCAGACTGCTATGGATGCAACCCACACTGATCCACTTACTGCCCACTAAAAGAGGAATACAGTGGATCACCCACATCTTTACATTACTTTTTGTGTGGTTTCTTCAAACAGGAAAGTGTCAGACTTTTTGGTTTGCTTTACAGGGCGCTCCTTTATTTGCATAGTCCCTTTAAATCAAGCCAGAAGTCTAGCACCTCCAATTGAAGAAATTACACAAGGAGCACGGTAAGCAGCTGTTGTTTGTTTGTTTTTTGCCATTATACAGAGTTGGAGGACCTGAGGCAGCAGCAGGTGGTGTTCCGGGTCAGCCTGCCACTGCCAAGAAGTCTCTGTCTCTGGTACCCGCCAAGTGAAAACAAGTATGCGATCCAGAAAACTGGGCATGTGCGGCCAATTTTAATGCCCAGGCTGGTTCCTATGGACACAGGCAGTTCTTAAGATTTCTTACTCCCAGTATGTATCCTTTTAAGATTATCCATTTAAGATTTAAGATGTATCCTTTTACTCCCAGGATGTATCCTTTTAAGATTAAGGACTAATCTTTCTTAAAACTAGGTGTACATACAATGCAATTAAACTAAAGTGCAAGCCTGTGTATGCCTACTTAGCGGTAGGCCCCAATGAGTTTAATGAAACTTTGCAAGAAAGTATGTATAGAATTGCAGCCATGTGGTCCAATCGTATCCTCTACCATTTACGACAATGCAGCCATGCCAGCAAGGCGCACACTGAATCCAGTGGTGGTGGTGGGGGGGAATCAGGAGGCCTGCCAGAGATAAGTAAACATACAGTATTTTCTTCTTACCTCTGCATAGGCCTCCTGGGTAGCCTATGGGTCTCCTCAGACTTATGCCAGCTATATAGCTGGCGTATGTCTCAGGAGAGAAAAGGGGGCAGGATGGGTTAAAAAAGAGAGGATAGGGTCCTGGTGCATATTGGTGCTGCTGGGATCCACCCCCTCCCTGCCCCCTACCTTACCTCTCCCCAAAACACGCCCTGCCTCCCTCTCCCCACCCATGACACGCCCATGCCGCCCACTTACCAGAGTCAGCACAACCTGCTCTCCATGGCAGGGGTGTGTGTGAAGCTGCAGTGGGTGTGACTGACTTAGCAGCAGCACAATTTTTGCACCATCTCTGGGCCTTTAATGGAGGTTCTGCTGTAATAAATCAGCTATCAGATTGGATCGTAAATGTGCTTAAGCCCACTGCTTTCAATGGCTTAATCCTGTATTGGATGGATTTGTAGGCGCCATGTCTGGACACCACAATGGAGGACACCATTTGCTGAAGATGGTTTAGATCAGTATCTTGAACAGTACATACCATGATAAAAATAATCTGACTTTTAGAGTGGAGTGAGCTGTTTCTCATGTTATGAGATCTTCGTATAATATCAGTTACACACATTAGAATCATCCACCACCTATATTCCAACAAGGAAAAAGAAATCATATCTCTTTTGATGCAGCAGATCAATGGAGTGCTGGCTTTGGAATGGGGAGCCTTGAATTCAAATATTTGTTCAGTCATGAAGCTTGCAGGGTTCAATTACTGTCTCACATCCAATTCTACATCACAGGATTGCTGTAAAAATAGAATGGGATAGGTCCACATATGCTACTCTGAGATCCCTAGAGCAAGGACAGGACACAAACAGGACAGGTAGGTGTTTTCTACCTCAGACTGAGGCATGGGGATTATGGTTCCCTCTCATTTACCACTTTGTGGTGTTGTGATGTCATTTTGGCAGAATCATGTCCAATGTCAAAATAGAGTGTTGCGGAATGCATTTCATTCCGTATGTGCAGTTGTGGGGCACACAATATTGGGAAGCAAGTAGTTTTTGAGTTACTTATATCTCCATTCCCACAACTGCGTGGAAGCATGGGCCAGCAACGGTCTGTGATTCTGTTCTCTGGGGATTTATCACCTCCAAGACATGAGTGTACCCTAAGGAAGACTGATTTTATTTGTGAAAGTCATGGGCTCTACATTTATCACTACAGTATAGGAATGAAGAGGGAAACTGCTCAGGGTTGACTGCATTGCATGTTTCCTCTCTTTCCCCCCACCCCCTACGTACCTTGCAATATTTTTGCTCTTCATTTTCCCAACTGGAACATCAGTCAAAGTCATAAAAAGTCTGCTGTCGCAAAATAAAATAGCTTAGGGCTATTCCAAGAACTTACAAAAAGATCACCTGAGGGCATGAGAGAAGGGGTGGTGGAAATGAGAGGCCTACCGTTCTTTCGTGGTCAAGCATTTGTTCAACTTGAGTGACACTGACAATTCTGACTGAAAAAGGAGGGGAGAGAGGATGAGCTTTCAATAGCCACCTCAACTGGCATTTGAAGAATCGGGCAATAAAGGAAGCTTTTCTGGAAAAAAAAAAAAAGAGGCTTCTTGGGGACTTGAAAACCACTGCCTTCATCTTCCTATTCAGAAGTCTTCCTGTCACTGCTTGAAACTCTTTCAGTGTGTCTCAGTGCAAGAGAGACCATCACAGAACTCATCTTTAATTTATAGCGCTTAGGTTTTGGAGAAAGAGAATGAAAGTGAATACAGTCTTTGCTAACTTCTTGCCTCCTGTTAAACTAAAGCCCCCTTCAGACATTCCAAATCTGCATATAAGAATGCGTAGACAGCCCCTGGGATTATGCCACACTAGCCCTACCCCTGCTGATAATGCATGCGCTTAGCCCTGCCCCACAGGCTTGTAACCTGTGATAGACTTGTCCTCCATGAAGCTATCTAATCCCCTTAGGGATCTAGACTAGGTGCCATCACCACATCCTGTGGCAAGGAGTTCCACAGATTAATTACACGCTGGGTGAAGAAATATTTTCTTTTGTCTGTTCTGACTCTCTGTCCACTCATTTAGTGCATGTCCCCTGGTTCTGGTAGGAAAGATGGAGACAGGGGTGAGGTTGGGAGTTGGTTGAATGGACAGGGCTGCATGAGGAATAGTAGGGGTAGCATTCCTCAGTCAGGTTTGGGGTTAGTTAACCTAGAAAAAAAGCAGAAGTTGTTTTTTAGCCTGCACATCCCCTCCCACAATATCATCATCACAGTGGTCCTGAGAGGCAGTTTAAGCTGCGAGGAAGCTGACGAGTCCAAAGTCACCCAGTAAACATCATGGCCAAGTGGGGATTTGAATCTGGTCTCTCTGGCCAAATTTGACACTGTAACCACTATACCACTCTGCCTCCATCTTCCTCTCCTTTTTCTCTAATAGTCATTATCATGCCACTGTCATTTGTCACAGGGCACTGTTTGAAGACCATTCATTCTCTGATCCAGTAAGCCCTGTGGAAACGTCAACATCCACTTACCTCAATTCAGAAGAGGTTGTATTTCATGCATCAAGAAACACTTATCCTAAACTAACAGTCCTGAACTAACCTAATTCTAAACTAAAAGTCTTAAATTAACCAAAATCTAAACTAATATGTTTTAAAATAAGCCAATATCTGTTGTCAAAAAAGCACTGAAGATATGAGCACCATCAAAAGATGACCACTCACTGCAGCTCCAAGAACCTCAAAGCCCACAACACTCAGTCCCCACCCTCAACAGCCCTTTGTGACATCGTGGAGAGTGAGGCATTGTCAGACTGGGTCAGCCAATCAGAGATGGAGTATGCTAATGTCGGAGCTTTCCTTATAAGGGGGAGAAGAGCAGTTGGAAGAGTGGGTGCAGAGGATCAGAAGATCAGATAGAAAAGATGGAGGCAGTGGTGAAGTTGGCAGTTAACTGAGTGGACAGGGCTACCTGGGGAATAGCAGGAGGAGCACCCCTCAGCCAGGCTTGGTATCAGTAAGCCTGGTACAAATAAGAAGACATTCTTTTAAGTCATCCTTCCAAGGTAAGAACATAAGAAGAGCCCTGCTGGATCAGGCCAAAGGCCCATCTAGTCCAGCTTCCTGTATCTCAAAGTAGCCCCACCAGATGCCTCCGAGAGCACACAGCCAACAAGATAACCTGTATCGTGTTGTCACTCCCTTGCACCTGGCACAGAGAAAACCTACTTCTAAAACCAGGAGGTTGCTTATGGCTTACAACCTGTGATGATGGACTTTTCCTCCATGAATCTGTCCAAACCATTTTTAAAGGCATCTAGCCTAGGTGCCATCCCCACATCCTGTGGCAAGGAGTTCCACAGATTAATTACACGCTGGGTAAAGAAATATTTTCTTTTGTCCGTTCTAACTCTCCCTCCACTCAATTTTAGTGCATGTCCCCTGGTTCTGGTGTTGTGCGAGAGGGAGAAGAATTTCCCTCTATCCACTCTCTGTATCCCATGCATTATTTTATATGTCTCAACTATGTCGTCCCCCCTCAGGATTATTGATTTGGATGTTTTTTCTAGGCTGAAAAGAACTAAATGCTGCAGTCTTTCCTCATAAGGGAGGTGCTCCAGCCCACGAATCATTTTGGTCGCTCTCTTCTGCACCTTCTCCAGTTCCACTATATACTTTTTGAGATGCGGAGACCAGAACTGGACGCAATACTCCAGATGCGGCCTTACCATCCATTTGTACAATGGCATAATAATATTGGCCGTTTTATTCTCGATCCCTATTTCAATGATCCTGAGCATGGAATTGGCCTTCTTCACAGTCGCCGCACACTGGGTCGACACTTTCATCAACCTGTCCACCAGCACCCCAAGATCTCTCTCCTGATCCATCACAGACCGCTCAGAACCCATTAGCGTGTATGTGAAGTTTTGATTTCTTGCCTCAATGTGCATCACTTTACACTTACTTACATTGAAGCGCATCTGCCATTTTGCTGCCCATTCTCCCAGTTTGGAGAGATCCTTCTGGAACTCTTCGCAATCCCTGCTGGTCTTCACCACCCGGAAAGGTTTTGTGTCATCCGCAAACTTGGACACCTCGCTGCTTATCCCCAAATCCAGATCATTTATGAACAAGTTGAAAAGTACCAGTCCCAAGACCGATCCCTGGGGCACAGACCTGGGAAGGGGGAGGGATCAGCAGCAACTCCACCAGAATCCTATCCCCCTCCCCAGGCCTGGCCACTGCTACACGGGCCGCTCGAATGTGCACCAGCAAAATAGCTGGTGCACATCCGAGTAGCCCCATCGGGGCAGCTGAGACCTTACCCAGGGGAAGGGAACAAACATTCTGTTCCCCCATGGTAACCTCTCGGCTGCCTGCTTTGCGCCCTGGATGCGGTGGATGCTGCACTGACCTCGCTGCGCTGCAGGGCACAAAGGATCGGGCTGCCCACTGACTCCAAAGTCAGGAAGCTCCCAGAAAGTGGTTAGTTTATAGGGTTTAATGTGCTTACCAAGCATGGTGCAGCTGGTTGTGGAATTCCCCCCCCTCCAAGGCAAGATTTTTCCTAAGCCAGCCAACTATGGGGCAGGGGGGAGGGACAGGCACATTGTTCTGAAGAATGTAAGTTTGGTCTTTTTCTCAAGGGTTGTGGGACCTGATCCTTCCAATCAATTAGCCCAAGCAAAATGACACGAGGCTAGTGTGGATCATGCACCTAGCACCATGTTCACATGCAGACAACAGTGTCGAAAAACATGTTAGGCAAGAGTTGAGGCCTTGCTCCATGTTTCTCTGAAGTTGATCTGGGGGAGACACATGACAGGGCTTTTTTGGTCACAGCCCCCAGGCGTTGGAACTCCTTTCCCCAGAAGGTTCACTTGACCCCTCTCATTAGAGATGTGAATACATTTTTGTTTAAGCAGGCATTTAAGTTAAATTAATGTCCCCATATGTGCTTATGAACATAAGAACATAAGAAGAGCACTGCTGGATCAGGCCAAAAGCCCATCTAGTCCAGCTTCCTGTGTCACACAGTGGCCCCACCAGATGCCTCAGGGAGCACAAGACAACAAGATAACCTGTTTCCCGTTGACATTCCCTTGCACCTGGCACAGAGAAAACCCACTTCTAAAAACCAGGAGGTTGCTTATGGCTTGTAACCTGTGATGGTCTTTTCCTCCATGAATCTGTCCAAACCCCTTTTAAAGGCATCTAGGCCAGATGCCATCACCACATCCTGTGGCAAGGAGTTCCACAGATGAATTACACGCTGGGTAAAGAAATATTTTCTTTTGTCTGTTCTAACTCTCCCTCCACTCAATTTTAGTACATGTCCCCTGGTTCTGGTGTTGTGCGAGAGGGAGAAGAATTTCCTTCTATCCACTGTCTCCATCCCATGCATAATTTTATAAGTCTCAATCATGTCCCCCCTCAGGCGCCTTTTTTCTAGGCTGAAAAGCCCCAGATGCTGTAGCCTTTCCTCATAAGGGAGGTGCTCCAGCCCACGAATCATTCTGGTCGGTCTTTTCTGCACCTTTTCCAATTCAACTATATCCTTTTTGAGGTGTGGTGACCAGAACTGGACACAATACTCCAGATGTGGCCTTACCATCCATTTGTACAAAGGCAGAATGATATTGGCTGTTTTATTCTCAATCCCTTTTTTAATGATCCTGAGCATGGAATTGGCCTTCTTCACAGCCGCCGCACACTGGGTCGACACTTTCATCGACCTGTCCACCAGCACCCCAAGATCTCTCTCTTGATCCGTCACAGACAACTCAGAACCCATTAGCTTATATGTGAAATTTTGGTTTCTTGCCCCAATGTGCATCACTTTGCACTTACTTACATTGAAGCGCATCTGCCATTTTGCTGCCCATTCTCCCAGTTTGGAGAGATCCTTCTGGAGCTCTTCACAATCCCTGCTGGTCTTCACCACCCGGAAAAGTTTAGTGTCATCTGCAAACTTGGCCACCTCACTGCCTATCCCCGACTCCAGGTCATTTATGAATAAGTTGAAAAGCACCGGTCCCAAGACCGATCCTTGGGGCACACCGCTTTTCACCTCTCGCCATTGTGAAATGGTTTTGTGAAAACGCCATTATGGTTTCTCTACTCTTCATTTGGTCTCTCATTTCAGTCGGTTATTTATTTTTGGTGTTTGGATTATTGATTTGGATAGTTTTATAGTCTTTGTTTATTGTGATTTTTTGGTGACTTTATTTGTATTTTTTAAGCAATGTAAGCTACTTCAAGGATCTCTTCAAGGACAGAGAAAGTCAGGGTATAAATCGCCAGAAACACAAATAACTAAATATTATAACACGGTTAATATTAACATACTGAAGAAGACAAGATTACTTGATATATCTCTCATAAAATGTTCCTTTTATGTAAAAAGTCACAAAATAAAGGGCATCTTGTTAAGTTGTACTTCTGTGTTTCTGACCTTTCATACTAATCTATACCAGTCAAATTGGAGTATTGGGATTTAAATCACACTGTATTTGTACATTAGGATATGTTGAGAAGAGAAAGCATAAGTCTTTAACAGTCCAATCCTATTTGGATGCCACACTGATGGCACCATACTGTAGGTGCAATGACCGCCGTATCCTAAGCCCATCCAGCAAGAGGGAGGGGGAACAGCAGAGCCCCAGCCACCCCGCCAGCATTTCTTGCATATTTGTGTTGGCACCAACATTGGCATATTTCAAGGACAGGATTGAGCCATAATGCATCCTCTTTTTGCACTTCCAGTATGACATACAATGGGGGAATCTCACATCTGGAGTCAACATATCTCCCCATGGCTGTGGCAGGGGGGAAGATTTCCCTTTGTGCAAGCTACAGTAGAAGCTCAGAAATGGGAAGAGTCCATGACTAGTGCTTCCTTTCCTCCCCCTTCCCCCCCCTCCCGCTACACATGTTGCAGCATGCAAAATTGGCTTTGGTTTCATGTCTTTGAAACAAACAAAGCATCAAAAATGAAACTGGCTTGCTTCCAAGTACTCCAATGGAATTACTGAACATCTGGACCCGCTACTCTGAATTGCAGGGTCTGCTGACAGCTGTTCATGTGCTTCAGTTCTATTCATCTCACTTTTGTGGGCTATTTCTTTGGTGAAGGCCTCCAAATCAAAGTCTAGGGGTACTAATTTGATGGTTCTTGTTACGGCATTTATTTGCCTTTGAAAGTACCCAAATAAGTGTTTTGCTTGCTTGGGAAAAGGCTGTTATCAAATTATGTTTCAGCTCTTTCAGTCCACTAATGAGCCTTGATATCTAACAAACATGCTTGTCATTCAACAGTTAGAAGCCTTGTGAATGTGCCTGATTTGCATTTTAGAGTTGAGACTATTAGAACACACTAGGCTTTTGCTTTTTTTTTTTTTCACAAAACGTTCCAAAATCTGTATCCATTAGCTCTGCTACATACCTGGATTTGATGCCATGGACTATAGAGTACTCCTAAGATCCAGGGTATGACACCCCATACCTGTATTCTTTTTGTAAACATAGAAGAGCATGAGTCAGAAATGTGGGCTTCCTCCCCCTAATTTAGCAACTTGGTATGGTTGGACTTACTGCCTAGTAACAACCCAATCATTTTCTCCCGTCTTTAGTGGTAGCTAGAAAAAAATATAGGGCAAATATCTCCAAACCTGAGATCACAGACAGATAGTTCAACCCAACAGAGAATACATAAGGCTAATTGGGGTGGGTTCTACAAGTGATCTCCAAAATCAATGCTCACTGAAGCTTCCCTAGCATCTGAAATAGTGTGCCCCCTTCCCACCCATCTCTCTTTTTTGCTCTTGTATTAGTGTGCATGCACCACTGCCCCCATTTCTTCCTCCTTCCCTCCTCTAACTTCTCTCCTGCTTCTCTTCTCCTTCTTCTTCTCCTTCTCCTCTTGCCGCCACTGCTGGTGCACACCTTCCTCTTTGTACTCCTTTTCCATCTATTCAGGGCCTCTGAGAGGAATTTTATCAGGGGGCACGAAGTTTCTCTTGGGCCCCTTCCCAAAGGGGGAGGGGACAAGATGGGACAGGGGCGGGCAGCAACAGCCAGAAAAGTCTCTGGAGCTCAGATCTACCAGGTTTCCTGATGTGGCGCCCAGGTCTACCCACCCGGAAATTTGTGGGTCCCCTCTTTTAGATGCTAGCCCCCCTTTTTGACCCTGGGCCCAGGCACCCCCTTTACCCCCCTCTCAGGCCTTGCATCTGCTTCTCAATCCAAACAAAAATCCTGGTAAGTGAACTCGCTTTTGGTGCGGCTGTGTCAGTGTGTGCGTGTGTGTGTGTGGGGGGAGGATAGGGCCCTGAGTGAGACAGTGTGTATACACATATATACTTTGAGATCCACCCTATTTCTTGGCCACTCTTGGAATTTCTCATATCCATATAACCCAATCTAGCTGTTTCTACAAGGGGAACCTTTGTCAACCATCGTTTGATTGTGTGTGTGTGTGTGTGTGTGTGTGTGTGTGTGTGTGTGTGTGTGTGTGTTGCCTGTCATAAGCACAATTAGAAAACATTCTGCTACTTGGTACTGATCCAAATGTTCAGTTTCCGTCCTTTTTTATTTCCGAATTTGTTCATCCTGGTGTGATAGACTATTACGACTGGTCTCATTTAATTAGTAATCTCCTCAGTGAGGATTCACATCCTTAGCACCCTTGTTTGGAAATCACCGAGAACTGAATGCAATTAAACACAATTACTTTAAGCTTGCCTCACTCTAATCCAATTACTTAACATGTTGAGCCATTTAAAGCCAAATCCTGGGAGGAGACGAATGCCTGCAACTTCTGCTGAATAGTATACCCTTAACTCCTATTAACATCAAGAATTCATAAAAAATGTCTTCTGTGGTATACAAAAGCTTGCCCTCCTAATCTTGTTCCTTTTCAAGTCAATGGAAGTTGAGCTTCTGATCTCATTTGTAACCTAATCTTATTCTGGCGGCTACCGGTGAATACAGTATCACTGAGTCTGCTACCAGTGAATACACTATAGTTGACTAAAATACTAGGTCCAGATTACAATAGTTAGAGGAATACATGTGGCTCAGAATCACTTAAAATGTGATTGACAGCATTGACTTACAGTATATGTCTGAAAAGCGAAGAAATAACTATTTTTGGGCAGCCATAAAATTCATATGGAATTGGCACATGTGAATGCTGCCATTCAGCAGATCTTGAACATTCACTGTAGCATACGTATGCTTATCTTACGAGATTGCCCTCACGAGATTTGGGTGCCAACATGTTGGATCTTGCAAGATTTCACAATCCAAGATGCTGGCGCCTGGGTACGTTTCTTCTACATTTTAAAAATGGTGCCACCGCCAGCGCGGAGGCTTGCCAACCACCCCGCAACAGTTCCGGGACCATTCCGGGACCCAAGGCCAGATTCCTGGATGGTCCTGGAAATTCCGGGATGAATGGTAAGCCTATAGATAAAAAGCCTCAGTCTAAATAAGGAACAATTCTCCGACTTCTGTTTATATTTAGGTTGAGAGCATTAGTGTAAAATGCCCCATTGTTACTCTTTCAGAAAGCAAACTTGCGTGACAAAGCTTGCCCTCCAACAGATGCACTCACTTTTTCCCTTCTGTGACACCTTCCCCCCCCCCCATTTTTGGGAGGCTGCCACCAGTTGCAGGTTACAGAGTTGTCAGGAATATGAGGGCATGAAAGGGCTTAACAATGGGAAGAGAAGTGATGAAAACAGCCAGAAGAGAGAAACTGGGAGCTTAGCAAAAGAAAGGACACAGGGAGTGTGAGGAGTTAACAACAACAACAACAGTATTTATATACCACTTTTCAACAAAAAGTTCACAAAGCGGTTTACAGACAAAATCAAATGATTAAATGGCTCCCCGTCCCAGAAGAGCTCACAATCTAAAAAAGATGCAGAAGAACACCAGCAAACAGCCACCAGAAAAGACACTGTGCTGGGGTGAAAGGGGGGCAGTTACTCTCCCTCTGCTAAATAAAAGAGGAGCACCAATTGAAAAAAGTGCCTCTTGCCCAGTTAGCAGAGTTATAGGTGAAAGGATTTTGAGCAGAACTTCCTACATCCCCACAAATGTCTTTCTTGATTGTGCCCCCCCTTAAAAAAAAACTTGTATAGAGAGAATGACGTTTAAAGGAGCAAACTCACATTTTTCCTTCCATTACTTTTTGTGAAACAAATTCCATGGGAATATTCATAAGCATCAATGTTAAGCATCACCTGTACTACCACAGTCTTAAAGAAAAAAAATCATTATTTTTTCCTGCTCTCCTTTTCTTCATTCCACCACCTTACATAAACAAAGAACTAAAATCTATCCCCTGTTTAAAAAAAAAACTGTGACTTTAAAAGCAAGCATGGCGCTGATCTAAATCTGGAGGGCAGATTAACAGAAACGATCCATTTCCCTACAAAAGCTATTATAGGATTCCGGACTAACAAAGACCAATGGAAGACATAAGTAAACGTGTAGACTCTGTAGCTGATCATTCAGTGTGCATACAGCTGGCACGGCTATCACTCACTCTTGCCCTGGTTTTACTCCTGTGTAAATTAATTGATTTCTGCTGAGTTCCATCTGCAACACTCACACTGGATTTACACTTCCGAAAAAGGGAAACACAACCTGCTGACTCTTGTATATTTGCCATGTGTATAACCCAAGTCTCTTCCCTGAAAGTTTCTATTTTCTACCACTCTGTCTCTTGACTTACAATACCCCTTTTGCATATAAACCTGACACCTTTCACCATGTGGCCACAAGTTAGTTGCTTCTTTTGTTCATAGTCAATATACTCCCCAAAGACCTAATTAAATTACCACAGTGTGCTGAATCTATAGCATAGATGCAAGTTTTCGAGAAGAAAAATACCTTACCTCTTTGGAACACTATCTCCTGGCACCCTTCACACTTGAAATAGCAATGCATTTATAGTGATAGGAAATAATACAGTTCTTCTTTTCCTTCCCCTCCCTTTGATGACAATGGCTTTCTTCTTCTGTTCTGTCTGCCCTCTCTCATGGCGCTAGTGTCATGGTCTC
Source organism: Plestiodon gilberti rubricaudatus (assembly GCA_026170595.1). Classification (NCBI taxonomy): domain Eukaryota; kingdom Metazoa; phylum Chordata; class Lepidosauria; order Squamata; family Scincidae; genus Plestiodon; species Plestiodon gilberti. Next base: position 128,756,168 of record JANXHW010000003.1, on the reverse strand, counting down.
AGAGTATCATGATCTGTATAAGAATATGACAATTTCTACTGCAATAAAATACACCAAGGTTACTGTGATGGATTTGATGGGGCTCAGTGATTGGAATCAGCACAGTGAGTGGGAGGTTTAGTCTCTCTTTCCATGATGATGTCCCTGAGTGAGCTCTTTTCTTTCTTCCAAATAAGTGAATAGCTGCCATTTATTCCAATGGGGAATAGTAATGTGTTGCGTCTCAGGATGTTGTTATGGAGAGGGGAAAACCTTCCTTCTGCTCTTGACTCAGCCCTCACTGAAAGAATTCTAGTAGAGGGAGCAACGAGGGGAGATGCATGCTCCATCTCACCAGGGATCCTTGCAGTTTACAAACTTTCTAGGTACATATCCACCCATAATAACTGGGCCCTTAGCTTGTCAAAAATGGTAAATAAGGGAGCTGGTGTCCTACTTCAGTAGCCTTCAACATGTCATGGGTTAGGACTCACTTTAAACCTCGACTTGCAACATGGAACCCACCATCAAGAGGCAGAAGGTTGAGAGTGAGGGTGGGCAAGTGAGTAGTCACACTCCCCTGGTTCCTCCTCCTCCTCCTTTTTCTCTCTTGGTCCTGGTTACTGTTCAAGCTGCATAGACCTGAGTCTCAAGCAAAATGGTGGCAGTAGCATGACTACAACTCACCTGACTCCTGACCCAACTGTTGAAGAACTCTGTCTTACTTAACTCCATGTGAACTTGATATACTCTGGATCCCGCAGCAACGAGCTGTCTGTAACCAAAGTAGATGATAGCAGTTTAATGGAAAATATGTGCTTTTGTCCATTATGTTCTTACAACACTACTAGATGTATTATCCACTTACATAGGCTTACCGTAGTCCCGGAATCGAGTCGCACTGCAGCCTAGAAAAGACACAAGCCGCTTCCAGGAGTGCACCGCGGTTGGCCAACGCGGTCGCCTCGTTTACCGGAAGCTGTGGAAGCCAAGGCTTGCATTGGCCTGCCGCGGAGCACTCCTGGGAGCGGGTCGTGTCTTTTCTAGGCCGCAGCGCAACTCGATTCCAGGACTATGGTAAGCCTACACTTATAGCACAAGCAAGTGCATGTCTACTCAGAAGTAAGTCCCATTGGGTTCAGTGAGGCTTACTCCCAGTAAAGTGTATATAGGATTGCAGCCTCGCTGAGGTGCTTTCCCTCATTAGTTCAATGACAGCCACTCTTATTAATCTTCTTTTTCTGCCCTGTTTGCAAAACACATTTATCTTCTCTTCTTTCTTTCTTCATTAACCTCTACCAACCACCGAGAAACACAGACATAATGTTACGCTTACAGTGTCTCTCATCACAGCCTTATTTCCATACCACCTTTGCAGACATTTCTAACTGCAGAAGAGAGTCTGCGGGTTCACCTTGCTAACAAGAGATCATGACTTGAATGTAAGTAGTGTACTCTTGCTTGTAAATGCTCTGGCTAGACTTTTCCCCTTGCCCCCCACAAGAACCCAGCAATATTGGAAACAAAGGCAATCAACTAAAACTAGTGGTTTTAAAAACACCTCAGAAGACAGCTGTTCACATTCGCAGAGAAGAGAAAATGATACGGAAAATGTACTCGTTGAATCAGTAAGAGAGAATTATGTGCAGTGTATGTAATGTAGGCAAGCAAAATACCCCAAGGTTAATTGAACCAGCCTCAGTGGGCCATGTCTGTCAGAGTATTCTCCTGCTATTGTTTTTTGTTTGTTTTCAAAAACTCGTTTCTGAATAAAACTTAACTTTTCTCATCAGATTCCATCTGAGTTGAAGGTATTCAAGATATCAGTGCTGCAGTGCTTTCTTGAAAGACAAACCTTAATAAGGCTCACTTTTTATGGTGCCCTTCACCAGGGCCTGCTCCAGATTTCAGAGGGAGTTTGGCCTCCATGTGCCCTGTAGAGTTTACCTTGGCAGATGAGGTGGGAGAGATGAGGCTACAATGAAGCTAGGCACTCTGCCACCACAAGACAAAGGCCATGGGTATATAGGTGACCCCACGGATTGACAATGGACCATCTGAGCCCCCTGGGCTTCCTGTAGATACCCAATGATGCTGACTGCTGATCAGCGGTGACACCTGAGGGAGTGCAAAGGAGTAAGTTGCGAGAAATGCTGCAACATGCCGTGTAAGCAGCCCCTCCCACTTGCTGTCAAAGTGATTCAGGGAAGTCGACGGCAACAAGCAGGAGCTAAAGGTCACGTTGCAGCATCTTTTGCGACTTACCGCTTCTCACCCCCCCCCCCGGCAACGTCACTGATGCCAGTCCTGCTCCTGGCAATGATTACTGGAGGCATGAAGAGAAGCAGAGACTTAACTGCACAATCCTAACAAACTTCCCAGCACCGGTGCAGCTGAAACGCAGCCCTGAGGTAAGGGAACAAATGTTCTCTCACCTTGAAATGGCCATCATGACTGCCCCTGCACTGCAAAATGCAGTGTACATCCTGTTGACATGGCTACACCAGTGCTGGAATGTTGGTTAGGATTCATATTTAGCTGGGAGTAAGTTCTATTAAGAGCCAGCAAAAAATTGCAAGTATATTAATAGGTACCGCGTCAGCGGGACGGTAACAGCGTTCCATGCGCCTCGGTATTGAGTCATGCCGGCCACATGACCATGGAAACAACTTCGGACAGCGCTGGCTCTTCGGCTTTGAAACGGAGTTGAGCACCGCTCCCTAGAGTTGGACACGACTGGACTTAATTGTCAAGGGATACCTTTACCTTTACCTTAAGTTCTATTAAACTCAGTGGGACTTGCTTTTTAGTAGACATACATAGGATTGTACAGTCAGGAAAGAAAAATGGAATGTGTAGGAAAATAAAAGCAGAAAAACAACAAAGGAAATAAGTCTGACAAAGTGAAAGAGATTTTAACAGTCCAAATACAAAATGTTCGGTGACATTTTAGTTTTGCCCATAACCTCAAATGCACCTTTTTACAAGGGACTGGCAACAAGGGACTGGCAACAGGATACAGGTATCATGTTGTCGTGAGAGCCCTCTAAGGCAGGGGTGGCCAACCTTTCAATGTGAATGCTCCTGGGCCTTTAATGGTTGCATAGGTGAGGGCATTTCAGCAGGTGCAGCTGCTTTAGCAGCACCATCAGCACTTGCAGCTGTCAAGATTCTATCTCCTATACAACTCTTAAGAATGCAGAGGCTCTAATGGTGGAAGGTTGGGCACCCCTGCCCTAAGGCATCTGGTGGGCCACTGTGAGATGCAGGAAGCTGGACTAGATGGGCCCTTGGCCTGATCTAGCAGGGCTCTTCTTAAGTTCGTATGTACAAGTAAATTTCACTGAAACCATGGGACTTACTTGCAAATAAACATGTTAGAGCTAACTTGGCTTGACATGAGTTTTCAGAGACATTACATATAGATTCATGAAAAAACTGAACATGTTGTACCAGAGATAAAAGCAAAAGGAAAATCATGTTATGTGAACTTTAGATCTCACCCATTAGGTCTGGAGGTCCTATTATGGTTTCACAGGCTTGGATTCAAAGATGTATAGTGTGAGCAGAAAGGCACTTCCACTTTAAGGGGTCCACAATTTCTGTTAACTCCGCCCACATCTACAGTTGGTTCCCCACACCATATCCCACATCATTCCTGAGGGTCCCCAACCTTCAGGACCAGCTTTGATGGTGGAGCTGGGGGCTACAGTGGGAAGGAAGAGACAGGAAAGTACTATTCTACAAATAGAACACCACCCATGGTTCATAGGAGCCAAGCCATTGGCTATCAATAAAACTAAGGCCCCCAATTCTATTCCCTGCCACCAACACCGATGCAGCTGTGCCAAAAAGGCACATGCTGCATCCAATGGTGTGTGTGTGTGGGGGGGGGGGGTTAACCTGAGGGCAAATGGGAGGTACGTAAACATTATTTTTACTTACCTCTGCATAAGCCCTGCGACCACCTATGGGTCTTCTCAGACATATGCCACCTGTTTTGGTGGCATATGTCCGAGGAGAGAAAAGGGGCAGGGGTGTTTAAATGGAGGGGATAAGAACTGGCATGTGCCATTGCCACTGGATCTACCCCTTCCCACTTCCTCCCTGCCCCAGTTCCTCCCCCCTTCCCACCCAGTTATGCCCTCAGTCCTCCCACTCCATCCCCCTCCCTGCCCACAGCCCTCTCCCTCCTCTGACTTACCAGTGCTGAGGGTCCAGGCAGACCGTTGACGAGTGGTTGGCTCCACTTGCCATTTCCAGCAGCAGCCTGGTTGCACGCTATATGACATCATATTTTGCAATACCATAGGTCAGGCTACGCTGCCAAAATGCTAGTTTCAGCAGCATAGCCTGATCATAGGATCAGGCTGTAAGAGATGCAAGAGGTAAATTTGGAATTCAGACTACTTCATACCATGACCATTATATAATTTCTGAGTGAAAAAGTCTCATACATGTCTTCTACCTTTCAACCTGTCACTTGGAGTCACATTGGTAAAGCTGATCTGTGCAGATTATGTATTTGTATATTAGGGTATTTTACAAAAGTTGTAAGTGGGGAATGCTTCCACTCAGCTCCCATATGAGGTCCATGCCCTGATTATTCCAAAATGATGAGAGGCCACAGCCTGTAATAAATTTTGCTGGCAAGTCACCAGCCAATTATGTGAAGCAGAAGCACTGTACTGTACATCGTTCTTTCCATAGGAAAAAGAAATTGCGGTCATTGTTATAATATTTTAATGGCTCATAAATTTGTCATCTGAGACTGACATCTATAATTATTACTAAGCCACTTCATCTAAGAGAGGAATCCCATTAACAGCTTACATATGACTCCAACTGCTATATACTCTTGCAGGCAAAGCCCACACATAAATCATCTGCTTATAGGGTAAGCCTATGCTCATCTACTCCCACTATGGGGGCACTTCAAGGAAGGTCCTTGAAGCCAGGGTTTGCAATCCTATCCACACTTACAAGGGCGTAAGCCTCATTGTCTATAAGGGGACTTATGTCTGAGTAGACACATAAGCAGAATAAGGCTGTTGGTGTATTTTATTTAAGCAAATTATAACTGAAAGAAAGAAAAATCACCTAAATGTATATATCATTCTGGCTTTGCCTGAGTGGCTTTGTGTGTGTGTGTGTGTGTGTGTGTGTGTGTGTGTGTGTGTGTGTGTGTGTGTGTGTGTGTGAGAGAGAGAGAGAGAGAGAGAGAGAGAGAGAGAGAGAGAGAAACTTGGTATGATACCTATTATAAATTTCTCTATGCGAAATTTTATCAAGAATGTACTAACATAATTTCTCAACTTCCCAACCTAATAATGGGGAGGGATTATGAATGTTTTCTTGACCTCATTGTACTGCAAGAAGCTGAGGCTCAGCTTAATTAATGCCAGGTTAATTGATGTCAGATTGATTAAAAACCTCTACCTGTTTAGGGTTGCATATCCTTGGAGTCATAAAGGTCCTTTTTCAAGCTCTGTGAAGTCTGGAGGCTGAATGTTCATTTGAGACCTCACTTCCTTTGCGCTGCACCAGTAGCATAGCTGGATTCATGCCAGTGGGGCAGTGGGCAGGGCAACGCGTTATTGCCCTGCCACCAGCATAGCCCTGATCCATTTGGCTCCGAATCAGGGTCATTCCAGTTGCGGGTTGGGCGGGGCAATGATGCGTCACCCCACCCACCACCCCACTGGTGTGAGTCCAGCTACGCTACTGGTGATATTGTTTTCTCTCCCTGAAGTGTATCGGTAGTCAAGGTTGATAAGACCCCTCCATGTGTGGGCCAAGGGAAACTGACCCAATTGCTGACCCTGGTGTTGTGTTTAAATAAAGTCACTGACATTTACACAAGGTGTGTTAGCATGCCGGTGTGGCAAATTTCCTTGTTGGAAAGTAGGTACAATGCCACTTCCAGGACACTAAGGGGTTGTGTATTTATTGTCCAGGTGACTTGAGATAGGTAGATGAATCAGAAGCTGCCTGTCTCAGACCTTTACTCTTGTCCTCACTGACCTATGGGTGTATGTCCCTACCTGGCTTGCTTCCTCCCTCCCCCCTCTCTCTCCCCTCCTGATCATCCAACATGCAGCAGCTCGCTCCGTGAGCTCTGATCAGCCACATGGCATCAGCCATGCCATGAGGTCTCACACACTCATGCCAAGAGAATAGCTCTAGGATTCCCTGTCCCAAAGTCTAGGACCTGTACAGCCGGCTTTAGGGTGATTGGACTGATTGGGCCCCGCATGGCTAGGGAGCTCCCCACGCACTTGGGTCCGGCGGCGGCCCAAGTCCTCGGCCGGTGGAGCTGGGAAGGCCGGTCTTGCACTGGCCTTCCCGGTTCTAAAGTAATCCGCAAACGTACCTTACGGCACATTTGCAACTATTCCTTAGGTAGGATTGCGCAGTCAGTGTGATACCTAGGCTAGTATATGGAACCCAGAGGATAGCATTTTTCCCCCCAATGCTCAGGGTTACATTTAATTAGGTCACAGTGAGTAATGAAAGAAAATATGTTGACTGGCCACTCTTCTCAAGAGGCCGCCTTCCTCATAATGAGTGTCCAGGAGAGAAACACAAAACATACTGCATTTATGAGCTGCATGCAGTTAACAAGCGTTCCCAAATCTTTTACCTACGTTAAATGAATGCCTTTAACCCGTCATTGCAATATTCTCTCCTACGCCCAAGATAAAATGACAAAGCAGAAAAGAAAAATACAAGGAAAGACAGCATGCAATCTAAAAATATACGTTAACTCGAAAAGATAGCAGGCAAGCACCAATCCATCAATTAACAGACAAGTGTATTGTATAACTACAGGAATAAGTTCTCTTCCAGAACTTTTCTTTTTTGTAATATTCTTTATGCTATGTAGACTTTTTTTCATGACAGAGATAAAGATCTTACCTTTTGCATTTGTCAACAGGATACTACCTAATCCTCAACACATGTGGAGAGAGAGAGAGAGAGAGAGAGAGAGAGAGAGAGAGAGAGACTTTTTTTGCCCTCTCCCATTACATTACAACTCAGGGTCATCCAATGAAATTGAACAGCAGTGTATTCACAGTTTTCCAAAGGATGTTCTTCCCCAAACACATACAGTACACAAGTACTGCCCCAAGATGTGGTGATGTCACATGCTGTATGAGGTCAGACTTTGTTATCATAAATCAGCATTTATGATTACGCTGGTGTTCTTTTAAGATAAACACACTATAACCATGTCCAGATTCAGTTTGTCCCATTATACAGGGTGAGCACAAAACCACTCCTTGATTTCCAACAGTTATAGAATGTAACTTTATTGGAATATTCTTACAGATTGGTGGCTACAGTTGCGTGAGAGAAAAGACATGTTTTGAGTTAATGTATCTGTGGTCACCATATTTATAAACATATTCCAATAGGTTTTGATTTTATCATTCCTTGAAATCAAGGAGTGTTTTTGTGCTCACCCTGTATAGGCTGTTTGACTTTTTTTATTTATTTATTTTTCACATTTTTATACCACCCTTCCTCCAAGGAGCTCAGAGTGGTGTACATATTTCCTCCCCTCCTTTTTGTCCTCACAACAACCCTGTGAGGTAGGTGGGGCTGAGAGATAGTGACTGGCCCAAGGTCACCCAGGAAGCTTCGTGGCTGAGCGGGGATTTGAACCTGGATCTTCCAGGTCTAAGTCCGACTCCCAAACCACGACACCATCCTGGCTCCATTAAAACTTCCTGCTGTTTTAATGGCTTTTTATGATACAGAGCCCAGTCTTATCCTCCCACCCCGTTGGTGCAGCCACGCAAAACACAGGTCACTGTATCCAGTGGGGGGATTACTGTGTGCATTGGGAGGCTTCACTAAGGAAAAGGGATTTCAATTCCCTTACCCCTATGTAAGCCTCTCACTCTGCAGTGGGTCTCCTCGGACCTGCATCAGCTCTGTAGCTGGTGCCAGTCCAAGGAGAAGAAAGGAGTGGGGAGGCTGCAGGAAAGGGGGATATGATCTGACACGTGCCATCACCACCAGATCCATCCCCTCCCATAGCCTCCCCACCCCTCCCCACTCAGTTTCACCACTCCCCCCATTCCCTTCTCCCCCTGCCCCCTCCTGCCTTCCTTGTCATCTGACCTGCCTTTTTGGGCCTCTGTAGGTCCGGCGACATGCACATGAAGTCCCAGGCCTTCCTACCAGTGCCCCAGCAGCACACTACTCAGTGCACTGCTAAAAGGCACATTACGGCTGTTTTACAGCATCAAGCGTTGGCGAAACACATGTTCCGCCAGCGCTCACAGCGCATAGGATTGGACTGATATTTCAGTTTCTCATACAAGGCAGGCAATGTTTAAAATTTGCCTGCTTGATTAATTCAATGGATTGTACCCAACTTTTTATAGAGCTTCTGAAGAAGATTCATTGATTCAAAACAGGCTGGTCCCAATCATTTTATTATGAAATATCTCTTCAGTGCATCTTTAGAGGTTTCTGATCTTGTCGTTTCTGCACTGGTGCCCCTTTCCTTTCTCTGAATAATCTGCATATAGATGTATATTCTGCCTGGGAGGACTACATATTTATGAGATTAACATATATTATTGATTATCACAGATTATGGCTATGGCCAGAGGGCTTTAAGAAGAGGATTAGACAAATTCATGGGTAAGAGCTCTATCAACATTTATTAGCCATATAGCTAAATGGAACCCTTAGGTTCAAAAACAGTGTAGCTATGAAAACCAAATACAAGGGACAAATGATTGGGGATAGCTCTCATCACCAGGCCCTGCTTGCAAGCTTTAAGAAGGCATCTAACTGGGGAGCTAACAAAGAGACAGATTTTACCCTGATCTACCAAAGCAGTGTTTCTTATATATGCAGGGGAAATGTCATACTAAAGACGTTCTGACATTACGTTCCGCGTATACTATGCAGTTTTTAGTTTTCCATTCCATCATTAGACTATTTTATTCAGGTTGTAATATAAACAGCCCAGTCCTATCAAAAGGATTGTGTGCTGTGTCCTGCGGGGGGGGGGAGTAGGTCTCCTCCAGGTAAGGGATTTTTTTCCCTTGCCCAAGGGTAAGTCTTCACTGCCGCACTGATTCTACTCGGATCTGCACCAGCGATTTAGCAGATCCGCTGGGAAGGTGGATTAAGGCTGGGAAGGGGGATAGGATATCAGAAGCACCACTGTCACCGATACAACCCCCTTCCTGGCTTCGATCTGCCCTAAAGCTGAAAAGCAAACCCTGCTGCTGGAAAACTATGGTAGTTCTGGTGATGGGGAGGTGGGATAGGATTGGGCTGCCAGTCATTTATTTGCTTATATTTTGGAAACCACTTGACTTGTTTCTGGGTTACCCAGATTTTTACTTGTAATAACAGAACTTAAGCCACAAAAAGAATAAGTTAACATAAGGGTTTCTACTTTTAGGCAGAAGAGTCTGGCTCAGTTGGGAGAGCTGCTGCCTTCAAAGCCCAAAGACCGGTGAACTTGATAAGTTTGAGACATGCCGCCGGCAAAAAGCTGTGAAAGCCTCCAGGAGGAGAGATAAGAGCCTCCAGCTGCGTCGGTCGAGTGTGGGAGGCGCCAGCCAGCAGAATTGTCAGACTGTAAAAAGGATACCACCTGGAAAGTAGCCATTCATGAAAGATTGGACATTTATATATATTGTAAACCCACCCCAAGGGGGGTTAGGACAGCCTGCCCATGTACACCGCCTTGAATTAAAGTCAGAGGAGAAATCCAGTGACCAAGAAAGGCGGTATATAAATACTGTATATTATTAGTAGTAGTAGTACTAAATATTTAAATAAAAGTGGAAATCTATGTGCCTGGAACCTCATGGTGAGGAAAAGCAGCTGGGGGGGGAGGTAGTAAAGTGGAAGTGATGGTTCGGGATAGGGGTAACCCCTACCCCAGCGTTTCCGAAACTTTTTTGACCTGCGGCTTCCTTGACCATTGGCGACCATTGGCTGTGGCTCCCCATTACATTATGTTGATGCCTGCCAATTGATATTGCACTGTTTTCTGGCAGGATTCTGTGACTGTGGCTCCCGTGGCTGGTTTCTACAGCTCCCCTGGGAGCCACGCCTCCCTGTTTGGGAACCACTGCCCTACCCCTTTTTTCCCCCAGTATGAATCATCCCTTACAAAGAGAATTTGCTTTTGATGGCAGAGGCGTCTCTCCGGTAGGGGCGGGGCTGTAAGTATCGCTGCGGTCATAGTCTCTTTACCGAGCGAGGAGGAGGCAGCCCCGCCCCCTCACTGTCCGAGCCAGTCCCCTACGGAGAAACCGGCAGGGAAGAGACCCTGCCTGCTGCTTTCTCCGTAGGGGACTGGCTCGGACAGTGAGGGGGCGGGGCTGCCTCCTCCTCGCTCGGTAAAGAGACTATGACCGCAGCGATACTTACAGCCCCGCCCCTACCGGAGAGACGCTAGTGTTTGATGGAGCCATTGCAGTTTTATTTACTGCAACCAAGTAATAGTGGACAAACAGAACAGGAACATTCATTTCAGCGGACAATGGCACAGGAGAATCTCCTGGTTGTGAGTAGCCAAGATCAGAGCTTGAAAAACTATCCTGTACAAGGTCTTAGACTTGTCTGCTAAGATGACTATGGATTTTCACCCACATAAGGGTTTCTACTTTTAGAAAGACTTTTCTCAGTCACCTTAAAACTACCTCTAATATCCTAGCTTTACAGCTGAATGGGAAAAAAATGCCGTTCTGACCGACTCTGAACTAAAACATCTATTTTTTTATGCACTTTGATAGGTTTTAGTAAATAATCTTAAACTGAACAAGTTAAGCAAAGGGAAAAAGAGAGGACATTGTATTATTTCAGAAAATTGATATTTCTTTCGTGCCAGAGCAATCTCTCTAAATTAACTCTTTCTTCTGATAAATCTTCCTGTTTTATTTCTAACCATCTCTTTTATTAATGTTTTGCTTCCTCCTATGTTTCTTTTCCTCCACCTCTTTCTTCATGATAAATCAGCTGCTGTTTCCTTTTCTATTCCTGTTCGCACGCCCCGTGTCCTTGATGTCATCTTTATTTGAATTTCTCCCACCTTCTTCTATCCCTTGCTTGTCATCTTTTTCTTTGAAAGATATTTTTGTTCTTTTGCAGTCACCAAAAACTAGTACTTATGCTTTGGGAATGCCTTCATTCTTTTCTGTTTAAAATCTATTGTTTCATTCTTTTACATCCACTTCTTTACATTCTCAATTTCTCTTTAGCCAGCTATCTTTAATGCCTCCATCTTTTTTTAATATAGTATAAACATTATACTGTTTTCCTTCTTTTGACTGTTTCTAAATTTCTTGAATGTGCTGTGTTTTTTTATTATTGTGTAACTTAAAAACAAAATCATATCAATCTAATTTCGAATTCTTTCATTCCACAGAAATGAATCTGATTTCGGATTCTTTCATTCCACAGAAATGACACTGCTTTCATTAACAATTGTTCTGCTCCGGGCCCAGCCGCCTCACACTCTTGCCAACGATCATGTTTTCGTCACACACCAGAGAGAATACGGAGCGACTGGACTCAGAGCAGGCTGAAGATCACCGAGTGGAGGCAGTCCAGAGGCGGGCTTTTCTCATTAATAAAAGCGATGTGATAGCCCAGAGGTTCGGGGTGTGTGTGTGTGTGTGTGTGTGTGTGTGTGTGTGTGTGTGTGTGTGTGTGTGTGTGTGTGTGTGTGTGATTATGGCATTACATCTCCCCCGAAATTCCAGAATGGCGAGATCCTCCAAGTAAGCACCGCACCGAGTAGAATCCACCCCAGGAATTCTGGGGGGGGGGGTGAAGAATCACCACAGTTTGTTAAACTGCTAGGGCCCAATTTTGTGGGAGGCTAAAACAAAATCAAATATTTTTGTTTTGGCCTGAATATTCAGCTAAACCATGTAAGTTCTAGCGCTACAATTTAGCATCTGTCAATGGCCTTGCAGCCCAGTCATGTTTAGGTGGTGGGTTTGTCAAAATGAAGTCTGCTTAGAAGCTTTTCTCTTTTTGCAAGGACTACTGTACAGAAATTTATTAATTTTTTCACAAGGAGACTGTACAATGAAGTCAAGAGAAAAACTAATGGAAGAAGACTTTAATTGCCAATGGTTTGTATATGCTCAAATTTTGGAGAGATTTAAAGTGGATAAGAAGGCATATGGATTTGTAGAAGAATCAATATTGGAGGTACAATTAAAATCTGAAGACCAGATAATTTCAAAAATGTATAAATTGCTTTTGAAGTTTGAAACAGAAGAAGAACAGGTTAAAGAATGTATGATTCATTGGGCGAAAAATGTAGGTCATGTTATTTTAATGGACCAATGGGAACAACTATGGTTAAAACAGTTGAAATTTACGTAAAATGTTAATATTAAAGAAAATATGTATAAAATGATATATAGATGGTATATAACCCCAAGCAAATTAGCAAAAATGTATGAGAAGGTGACGAATAGATGTTGGAAATGTAAAAAGCAAGAAGGAACTTATTACCATATGTGGTGGACATGCCCCCAAGCAAAGAAGTACTGGTCTCAGATTCATAAACAGACTGAGTTGATTTTAAAGATTAAGGTTCAAATGAAACCGGAAACATTTTTGTTGGGTATGTGGGAGGATCATGTAGGCGAAAAATTTCAAACTTTGTTTTTATATATGATAGCTGCGGCAAGAATTTTATATGCACAATATTGGAAGAATTCGGAGATACCTTCGCTGGAAGATTGGTGCCTGAAAGTTTTGGACTATGCTGAAATGGATAAACTTACAATTTTAATTAAGGAAAAGTCAGTTAACTTTTTCATGAATAATTGGAAACCATTTATTGACTTTTTAAGAGAGAGAGAGGAATGATGTGATGATATGCGGATTTAATGAATAGAATATGGGTGTTGTTTTGGCTTAGTTGGAAATTATATGTAGAAAATAGTGAATAGTATGCTAGTAGGATGTATTGCTTCACGCTTGCTATAACTTTATGAAATATGTATTGTTTTTATGTTTTAATATATCAATAAAATATAAATATATATATATATAAAAGAAAAAAAGAAGCTTTTCTCTTTTTGCCACTCATTTTTATTGAATGAGCCAGTAAATTATTGTTTTGTTTCGATGCTGAGGGCTGTCTGTGTTCTGTCCACTTATTCTTTGGTATGATCATTTCAAAGTGTAGCATTCAAAACAGATGAAACTGAAATAGCCAAGTGATATTATAAATCCTGGGTTGTTCTTTTATTCCCCCAAGTCACTTCAGAATAGCTTCCCTGACAGCCCATTCCGCATCAGCACTGACTGGCACAACCAAGGGGGATGGATTTTGAAATAAATTTTATGGACACCCAGATAGCATTGTGGCAGCAATTCTTTCAAGTCATGATAAGTTATTACCTAGAGCGGTTTTGTTAAATTAATGACACTGACACTTTCCCCTAAGAGATTATTTTCCAAATCTGAACATCCGAAAGCTAAGAATGTAATAGTGCACCAAACTTGTGCATGTTAAAGAATAATTGTCTGCTGCTCCAAGCGATGAACTGAATGGGCGTGCAATTATTACAACAAAGGATCCCTACGATGGGATAGTGCTATTAAATAAACATAATAGTTAAATCTCAATTTTCTGTATAAGTCACTCATCTTTTACTCTATACCATAAAAATGAGTTTAGGACTGAACACGGATGGAGGCAGCTATCTTTTTTGCGTTAATGAACCTGTATGCCATGCAGATGAAGTGACTTTATGTCTCTTTTGAAGTCAAGATGGATAATTCAGAGCAATCGATGCTTTATAACTCACCCAAGGTGTGGTACTACCTGATTGTCATGCAAATCCTAACATCGTCTGGTAGTTAATTCTCAACTTCAAAAGTGCTCTAAATATTGAAGAGTGAAGCAATTATTAATTCACTTGGCAGAAATAGGGCTAGCTACAATTGCTGCTAGCTTTAATTGTTCCATTAAAACTCCCTTCTTGTGTAGAGATCCACACTGATAATCCTTCACTGTAGTTTCAGGCACCCTTCTAAAATCAGTGCAGCCCATGTCAAGTTGTTTTGAATGGTTGCCTGGAGCATTCGTTGAAATAAACCCAGTGTTCTACCACCTGTTTCCCCACATATGCGACTGGTTTTTGTGGGCCATATCATAGCAAGCAAGCATCTCAGATAATTGCTTCCCTCATGGTTATAGGCACCACATGGTAGACTATGAAGAGGCTTCCAAGAGGCTTCCAGTCATCTCAATCCATGTCAAGCACCTCTCATAACTCTGTCGCTTCTGAGGAAGATCTCCTTCCTAACAGCAAGTGGTTATCCTCTGACACAGTAGTACCTTCTCTGTTTGCTAGTTTTATATGCAGGAAATGGAATCCCAATGACTTTTATGCTTGCTTTACATATTTACCATGGGACAACAGATGTTAGAGATGAAACAATATATCCCACTGAAATAAGTCAGGCTTAATTCAGTCACACAAACTACAACTGACAGCCTAACCCTATCCTCCATCATTAAAAACAATGTAGCCGAGCTGACGAAGTGTGCGCTGCATCCATTGGTGGGTGGGAGATCAGGAGGCCTGCCAGAGGTAAGCAAAAATATTTTCTACTTACCTTTGTGTAGGCCTTCTAGTAGCCTATGGGTCTCCTCAGAGTAAGTACGAGGAAATAAAAGTAGCAGGGCAGGTTTGAAAAGAGGGAATACAATCCTGGTGCATGCTGGGGCTATCAGGACCCACCCGCTCCCTGCTCCAAATTGCCCCCTGTCCCCTTTCCCACCTCAAAACTCACCCTGCCCTCCCCCTCACCACCCATGACACGCCCCCATCGCCAACTTACCAGCACCATCAGGGCCTCCTGGAGCCACTGGCAGGCGCGTCGCTGGCCCGTGGCGGGGAGTGCGGGCCGCCGGGGGTGACGCGCGCATGCACGGGTGACACGCACCCCCCTGAGGAGAGCGGGGAGGGCCAAAACTCACATTTTGTTGATCTCCTTTCGGCCCATCCGCCCTCCCCTGTGTCCGTTTGGCTCCAAAATGAGCCGAAAATGGCGGGGGGGGGGGTGCTCTGCGCCTGCTCATGATGTCATGCACAGGGGCAGGGCCGCGTCATTAAAGGTGACGCGCACTCCCTGCTCCCCGGTGATGCGCGTCCTTGTGGCGTGACTGGCTACTGGCACGTACACTGCACCTCTGCCCATTTGCGGCAGCAGCCCAGAAGTATGCACTGCTGCAAAAGCCCAAATAGGATTGGGCCATAAATTGTCCAATTGATTTAAATTGGACAAGTGGAATGGATTACAGATCCAGATTAATAAAAATACATTTATGATTAAGCAAGGATTTAGTCCAATTTTCTTTGCGGTGGAATAAAGAGCAAGTTCAGGTTTGTAGGGGCTACTGTTCCCTCTCACTCTTCCCAAGCAGGGAGATATACATCATATAGTGAGGGGAAGGCCATTCTGCCCACTCACTGAGTATGCATAGTTCACAAAGAAGGGGGAGACATTCATGCTGCTGACAGTTCCTTTATTTACACAGTTTCACAAGTTTTTTAGGAGGAAATGAAAATCCTGGATAATTCAGGCTACTATCTTGGGGGGGGGGGGGAGAATCAAGCTCAAATGAAGTGTTAAGCATCACAGCTAGACTGACCCTGAGATTAGCGGAATGGTAGAATCTTGAGGTGGTGTGGTGGATTAGACCACTTCTGACAGTAGGTAGGAGTGCTATTTTTCAATGCATCCACATGTAAAAAAAAATCCCCTCTATATTTCTTCACCCAGCGTGTAATTCATCTGTGGAACTCCTTGCCACAGAATGTGGTGATGGCACCTGGCCTAGATGCCTTTAAAAGGGTTTGGATAGATTCATTGAGGATAAGACCATCACAGGTTACAAGCCATAAGCAACATCCTGGCTTTAGAAGTAGTTTTTTTCTGTGCCAGGTGCAAGGGAGTGGCAACAGGATACATGTATCTTGTTGTGTGCTCCCTGAGGCATCTGGTGGGGCCACTGTGAGATACAGGAAGCTGGACTAGATGGGCCTTTGGCCTGATCAAGCAGGGCTGTTCTTATGTTCTTACCTTGGAAGGATGATTTAAAAGAATGTCTTCTTATATGTACCAGGCTTACTGATACAAACCCTGTCTGAGGGGTGCCCCTCCTGCTATTCCCCAGGTAGCCCTGTCCACTCAGTTAACTCCCAACCTCACCACTGCCTCCATCTTTTCTATCTGCTCTCCTGATCCTCTGCTCCCACTCTTCCAACTGCTCTTCTCCCCCTTATAAGGAAAGCGCCAGCATTAGCATACTCCATCTCCGATTGGCTGACCGTATCTGACAATGCCTCACACTCCCCCTTATAAGGAAAGCTCCTATATTAGCATACTCCATCTCTGATTGGCTGACCCTGTCTGACAATGCCTCACACTCCCCCTTATAAGGAAAGCTCCTATATGAGCATACTCCATCTCCGATTGGCTGACCCTGTCTGACAATGCCTCACTCTCCCCCTTATAAGGAAAGCTCCAACATTAGCATACTTCATCTCCGATTGGCTGACCCTGTCTGACAATTCCTCACTCTCCCCCTTATAAGGAAAGCTCCTATGTGAGCATACTCCATCTCCGATTGGCTGACCCTGTCTGACAATGCCTCACTCTCCCCCTTATAAGGAAAGCTCCAACATTAGCATACTCCATCTCCGATTGGCTGACCCTGTCTGACAATGCCTCACTCTCCATGATGTCACAAAGGGCTGTTGAGGGTGAGGACTGAGTGTTGTGGGCTTTGAGGTTCTTGGAGCTGCAGTGAGTGGTCATCTTTTGATGGTGCTCATATCTTCAGTGCTTTTTTGACAACAGCTATTGGCTTATTTTACAATATATTAGTTTAGAATTTGGTTAATTTAGGACTTTTAATTTAGGATTAGGTTAGTTCAGGACTTAAGGTAAGTGTTTCTTGATGCATGAAATACAACCTCTTCTGAATTGAGGTAAGTGGATGTTGACGTTTCCACAGGACTTACTGGAACATAGTATGAATGGTCTTCAAACAGTGGCCTGTGACAAATGACAGTGGAATGATAATGACTGTTAAAGGAGAGGAAGATGGAGGCAGAGTGGTATAGTGGTTCAGTGTCAAATTTGGCGAGAGAGACCAGATGATGTTTGCTGGGTGGCTTTGGACTCGTCAGCTTCCTCACTCCCTCACAGGACCACTGGGATGATGATATTGTGGGAGGGGATGTGCAGGCTAAAAAGCATCTGCTTTTTTTCTAGGTTAACTAATCCCAAACCTGACTGAGGGATACTATCTCTACTATTCCTCAGGCAGCCCTGTCCACTCAACCAACTCCCAACCTCACCCCTGTCTCCATCTTTCCTCCTTTCTGTTCTGAACCACATTCTAACTGCCCACTGGCGTCACTACAGGGGGGTGGAGCTGTAAGTTCTTCCGTGATCGGAGCCTCCGTTACACGGAAGAACGAAGCGCCCTGCCCTCGCGCCTTCCGACCCATTCAAAGCAGTGAAAACAACGCGCAGGAGACTCCCTGTGCGTTGTTTTCACTGCTTTGAATGAGTCGGAAGGCGTGGAGGTGGGGCGCTTCCTTCTTCCGTGTAACGGAGGCTCCGATCATGGAAGGACTTACAGCTCCGCCCCCCCTGTAGTGACGCCAGTGTAACTGCCCCAACTGCTCCTCTTGTCCTTATAAGGAAAGCTCCAGCATTAGCATGCTCCATCTCTGATTGGCTGACTCACAGTGCAATCCTATCCAACTTACACCACAGGTGTAACTAGCGGGGGAGGGCAGGGTGGGAGGCTTTGGAGGGTAGATTTAAATCCCATTTGAATCCACCTTTGGAGGGGATTTGAATCCCCTTTCCGTTCTGGAGCCTCCCATTCTCGCTGCACAGCTGGTTACACCGGTGGTGCAAGTTGGATAGGATTGCACTGTGAGTCAGCCAATCGATGATGGAGTATGAAAGTAGAAAAGATGGTGACAGGAGTTAGGTTGGGAGTTGGTTGAGGATGGGTCTGAGTTGACCCATTGTTCATGCTTGGGGTTACCCCAAAGCATGGCAAAGAATGTCGAGGAGACCTCCAGCATGGGCAATTCACACATAGGATGCAGCGTGAGTCACGCTGGCCCTGCTACACTGGCCTGGGGGGAGGGGTAGGAGAGGATTGGGCTGCCCCTCAGTACTGCTGCACATTCTGGGCATGCCTTGGATAGGATAGGAAAAGGTTCAATTTAAGCTAAATGCACGACAAAACAGGAGTGCATTCAAGTTCCTGCAGAAAACAAAAAGGGTGGGGGCAATACTGATAATCTCCAATAGAGAATTCCACACAGTGGGTGCCACAACAGAGAAGGCCCTCACCTGTGCTGCTACCAATTGTACACCCACAAATGCTGGCACATGTAGGAGACCCTTCCCAGTTCATCTCAGGGATTGAGCAGCTTCATATGAGTGGTGATCCTGCAAGTACCTGGGTGCCAAGCTTTAATTGTGAAGTCATTTGACATTGCTTCTGTGTCCTTTTGAACATATACAGGTAGTTCAAAAGAAAGCAACAGCTTCAGGAACTTTCACACATCCTCTAAAATGGTTTTCATGGATCTTTGCCAGGGATAACTAGTATTGTCTGTTCTTCTTAGCCAGTCCTGTACTTGATAATAGTTGTTTTGGACTTATAAATCTCGAGTCCTTTAACAGTATACACAAACACACAGAGTACACATATGCATGCACAAGAGTAGTAAGTGAAAATCTGACTGCCATTATTCAAAGAGATTCTGAGTCTGCTTAGCTGCACTGTGTAATATCTCAAGTCACCCTTTCAGTCTTTGACATGTAACTTCTGAGCGATGCTTAGGCAATTGAGAATCAATACCTTCAGTACCAAGAAAGGCTGGAAAACTTAACAAGGTTTTATGAAGTATGTAGCATGCCAAGGGTAGTGAGGCATGTTCATTCAAAGGGAAAATGGCAGCAAAAGTGGTATTTAAAAGGATGTATAACCTTTTAAAGGTCAGCCATTCATTCCCCCTTTCTTTCCCTGTCCTCTGACTGAAATAAATGTCTCCATAATTCCAATGAAGTGTGTGGGTGTGGGCGTATGTGAGAAGATTTTCTGCTTAGCTCACTGAGTAAAAATTTGACACAACGAGGTATTATTGTCTCAGTTCCCATGACCCTTGTAACCTTAAAATGTATTAAGACCCTGGCAGCGCAATCCTGTGTAACCTTGCACTGGTGTAACAGCAGATGCACCGGTGTAAGTGCACTTACACTGGCATAAGTGTACTTACACCGGTGCATCTACTGTTACACCGGTGCAAGGTTACACAGGATTGTGCTGTAAGGCTGCAATCCTATACACACTTACCTGGGAGTAACCACCATTGAACACAGTGGGACTTACTTCTGAGTAAGCATGCATAGGATTGTGCTCTTAGATTAGCACACAGTCACTAAGGAGGATGGGGGTTACCAACAGCAATGTCAGTCTAATTTCACATAGCACTATGGGCATGAGTCAGCCAAAATTAAAGACGTGTATTAATGCAGATTCATGTATAAAGGTAAAGGTATCCCCTGAAAATTAAGTCCAGTCGTGTCCGACTCTAGGGTGTCTCAAAGCCGAAGAGCCAGCGTTGTCCGAAGACGCCTCCGTGGTCATGTGGCCGGCATGACTCTCCTTGCCGCAGCGCGTAGCATGCAGCTGGAACACGGAGCGCTGTTTACCTTCCCGCAAGTGGTACCTATTTATCTACTCGCATTAACATGCTTTGGAACTGCTAGGTTGGCAGGAGCTGGCCAAGCAACGAGAGCTCACCCCGTCACGGGAATCGAATTGCCGACCTTTCGATCGACAGCTTATGGTTCAGCGGTTTAACCCGCTGCGCCACCTGCTGGCCTGATTCATGTATACTTCCATGTATATTTCCAAGCAGAAAACAACTATTTCTACTGGACAGAAAATAAAAATAATAATTCAGTCAGTGGAATGGGGCTGAGGTGGTCAGGGCAGCTCAACTTACAGCACAAGTCCATGCATAGCTACTCAGTAGTAAGTCCCATTGTGTTCAATGGGGCTTACTCCTAGGAAAGTATGTATAGGATTGCAGCCTTAGAGTCTTAACCAATTTTAAGGTTGCAAGGGTCATTGGGCATTGGGTGTTGTGAAAGTGCTGTAAAACACTTTCATGGCACCTAGAGAGTAAGTGTCACCACCACTCACTCAGATTCTGGCCGCAGTCCCAGCTGCCAGACACAGGTAAGTTCTGTGCCAGGTGGTGGGAGGGTGTGGGGAGGGAGGGCCGGGGTGGTGGGGGAGGGGGCCATTGGCCGGCCAGACCTGCGAGGGGGCAGGGATATCAGCACCAGAATGCTCCAATATCCCCAGCCCCTTCCCAGGCTGGGTCGGCCTTACACAGCCTCCCTGGTTGTGTGCTAGCTAAAGAGCTGGTGCGCATCCGAGGAGGCACATCAGGGTCTCCAGGGCTTACACCGGGGGAAGGGGATGGATGTACCATTCCCCTGAGGTGAGCCCCGGTCACGCCGGCACGGGCCGCATCCTGCCTAGGATGCAGCAGCCAGCCATTTCGGCTGGCCACCTCTTCTTCTTCTTCTTCTTCTTCTTCTTCTTCTTCTTCTTCTTCTTCTTCGTTATTGTTATTGTTGTTATTATAACAACCACAACAACAACTGTATTTATATACTGCTTTTCAACAAAAAGTTCACAAAGCGGTTCACATCTTAGGCAGGATCAGACTGTCAATCAGTTTCCATATGACTAACAGCATGATCCTATACATGTCTGCTCAGAAGTAAATCCCATTGTGTTAAATGGGGTTTATTCCCAGGAAACTGTGTATAGGATTGCACACTCAGACTTTAATCTTATATACATGCTTGCCTAGGAATAAACCTCATTTAACACAATGGGCACTGGCGGTCCGAGGGCGGTGCAGAATCATAAATGGAGTAGGGTGCTGCTACATGTGTGTGAGTGGCCATTCCGCCCAAATGGTAGCCATCGCCCATTGGGAATGACTCCGTCCGGCATCAGGGAGGGGTGGCTTACACGCATGTAGTGGTGTCCTGCTCCACTTATGGTTCTGCACCACCCTTGGAATGGCAGTGACAATGGGACTTACTTCTGAGTATACATGTATAGGATTGTGCTTTAAGGCAACATTGGAGCCAACTATGGAGCAGTTTTCCAACAGTCATAACATGATGAGTTGCACAATCTGAAAACTAGCTGAGTGTGAACATACAAGAAGTACATTTTGTGATATCTTCATTGCACAGTGTAAGGAAGCTTCAATTAGTTTGGGTTATAGGACACCAAAGTTCTAGTTTTTCACTGCAGGCTGCATCTCACTCAACACAGACTTCCTTGTAATCAAAAAGATGATAAAGAATCTGAGAACTGGGCCATGAAATTTGTGACTCCATTGTTCCAAAAGGAAACTGAACCAGCCTCTCATATCGTAGCCCTGAACCGCCATCATTTTTTCATAGAACATCTGCATGGTGCAACTGATGTGCATCATTTTGGGTACTCCAAAAGTATGCTGAAGTTTCTACCTCAAAATTCTGTTATGATATTCAGGGCCCAATCCTATTCAACTTTACAGCACTGATGCAGCTGCGGCAACAGGGCATGCGCTTCATCCTGCAGTGGTGGTGGTGGTGAGTCATGGAGGCCTCCTCGAGGTAAGGGAACATTTGTTCCCTTACCTTGGGGCTGCACTGCGGCTGTATTGGCTCTGGAAAGTTGGATAGGATTGGGCTCTCGGCTTTGGTTTTTTTTTCCCTTTGCAATAGTGCTTTTCTAATTTAAACGCTCAGATGATTAACGCACTGCAAGGCTGAAATATATTCAGCTCAAGATAGTTGTTGGTTGCATTAAGCAAAGGGATTACTGGAGCTTTTGTGCATTTTTGTTGGTAGAAACACTACATTGTGGGATGTTTGTTGTTTTGTACGTACATGGAGAATAATATCACAGTAGCAGAAGGAGCTGCTGCAATAGATTTTTGTCACCGTGGTAAAAGCAAACTGTCAGAAATATATATGCATGCTGTCAGAAAACAGTATTTGACTACACTCCTGGCTATTTCTTTGAACACCTATGCCACAATATACAAGACTATAACTTCCTGAGAATTGATATAAATGGGGTCAGTGATATTTCTCATGTTATTTTTTGCTACTTGGTGAAAAGAGCATGTGCTCCTAGCCATTTCCTGTAAATGAATGAAAAGTGGGGTGAAAAGCCTGGCCTTTTGCATGTGGAAGGATTTCTCACTATTTGCTAAATAGCAAACTTCACCAATAGGAGAGCTTCCTGTCAGTGCTTCCAGTCATATATAATTCCCATGCATTTGTTCTGTGAGCATGGACAGTTCAAAGTCAGAATAAAGATGTAACGCAAAAAAAAAAAAAAAACTGCAACTGAGATCTGGGTTGATGCACTTACCAGGCTACGGTTCCAATGACACAGTGATATAGCATATGTATACCTCCACTATGCATGGAGCATACTTTGTGCATTAGGCCCCAATCCTATCCCACACCAGTTTATGTGATGCAGTGGTGCCAACATAGCACACATATGCATTCGTGTGTGTGTGTGTGTGTGTGTGTGTGTGTGTGTGTGTGTGTGTGTGTGTGTGATCAGACAGGCTGGAGAGGTAATTTATTTATTTATTTATTTATGCCTGGTTGCTAATGGGTCTCCTCAGACCTACATCAGCTATTTTAGCTGGTATAAGTCCAAGGAGCCGTGGGGATGGGTTCAAGCTGGGAAACGGGGATAGGATCCTGATATGCGCTGATGATGTCAAGACCTGCCCCTGAACTGCCTCCGGTTTGGCCTGCTCCCCACACGTATCCTCCATCGAACAGCCCCAGAACTGCCCACTCCACCACCTCACTTGCTCCAGTGCGACGTCCAGGAGTCAGTGGCACTCACACAGAGCGTTCGGCTGTTTGCGCTGGCAGCTCTGTAGCGCACAACAGCGCTGCGGCTTTTGCAATGCTGTAAGTGAGATCCACCACCCTAAGCCCTCGATTGGATTGGGGCCATAATCCTGGTAATGTGTGAGATAAGTGAGATGGGTGCTCCACCTGGAGGCCTATTGAAGTGGTGATCTCATTTGTGTGATCTTCCCACATTTTTTCTGAGGGAGAAAACCTGAATGAAGAAAGCTTATACTCTGTGTCCCTTGGGTGCTTGCAGGAAGGAAGGAGTGTGTGCCACAATACGAAAGGATCAGCTGGCCAGGTAATTGTCTCTATCCAACATAAAATACCTTTTGAGACAGGAGGTGAAAAACAGGTCCAATGTTTTCAGCAAAAAAAATATTCACTGCCCTGCCCACCTCTCCGGTTACGTTTCAGGGTTGGTGAAGAGGAAGCCAAATGACAGTAATAGTATCAGCTGAGTTGACCAGATACTGCATATCCTTAATTCTCTACCCATTTCAAACTCTAGCTTTGCTCAAGGGGAAGCATTGCATCATAAATAAGTACAGTACAGCAGTTGGATTTGCTCACTGATTCAATAGAAGTCACCCATTCAATGAGCAAAGCAGCTGCCTTATTTATTTGTGATGCAATGTTTTCTTTGGTGTTCGAAACACATTGAGGATGTCAGATATTTTTTCTCTACACAGCTGGTACGGTTGCTGAGTGGGGGTAATGGTATTTTTTCCACAGATGTTGGATCCCTTTTGTTGCTTTGTAGGTTAAAATATATCCTTACATTATTCTCCCAACAATCTTTGAGGCTGGAATGAGAATATGGTTCCAAATTCAAGCACATTTCAGCACTTTGACCTATTGATTACAACCAGTGAGAGTTACATACATCCTTAATGCCTCTGTGAAATTGAGACAGAAGTTAGCATAGCTCATGCCCTATGTTCACTTTGTCACATTTCAAATTGTCACTTGGTTTCCGAGTATGAAGGATTGCTGCATTGTGGAAGCACCTGTGTGTGTGTGTGTGTGTGTGTGTGTGTGTGTGTGTGTGTGTGTGTGTGAGAGAGAGAGAGAGAGAGAGAGAGAGAGAGAAAGAGAGAGAGAGAGAGAGAGAGAGAGAGAGAGTTCTTACTTGGTTCACGGCTATGTTGCACTCACATGAAAGTACTGTTTGAGAATTATGACTTCCAAATGACTTCTTCTGTGCAATGCTGTCCCTGCAGTTTGTGGAGTTGCGGGGTGGGTGGTTGAGTCTGCAATAATAGACTAGCAGGCTCATCCTAACTAACCAACCTCCCCTCCCCGTGCCAATGCAGTTGCGCCAACGGGAAACAGTCATGGAGGCCTCCTCAAGGTAATGGAATGTTTATACCTTCCCTGATAGTTCTACTTGGATCTGCGCCAGCTCTTTGATACAACTCCAAGTGAACCTGGGGAGGTGGATCAAGGCCGGGAAGGGGGATAAGATATTGATAGAGCTACAGCCACTGATAACCACCCCTTCTTGCCATTGACACCCCCCCCATTCCACCCCAGTCCCTGACTCATTCTGCCCATGCCTCACAGCAACTTACCAGAGCTGGGGCATCCAGGAGTGCTGCTGTTTTGTGGCTGCCACCGCCTGCCATATCCGGCAGTAGTCCAGTTGCATGCAACAGTGTCTCACATTTGCAATGCCACAAGTTCCTATAGTGCAGCAGCCTGTTAGGATTGGGCCCTAAATCATGCTTCAAAGTCATTCCATGTAAAAAAAATTTACACAAAACTAGTATTTTAGGAAAAAAGAATGGCCGAGCACCTTCTTCTATAGGACTGTTCACCTCAAGTCCTGATTGTCCGGCAAAAGCACCTCTAGTTTTGTCTCTGTCTATGTCTCCACCACCATGGTCAGAGGCAATATAGTGCTGAAACAGGTTCTGGGAAGAAAGA
This sequence comes from Plestiodon gilberti rubricaudatus, assembly GCA_026170595.1. Taxonomy (NCBI): domain Eukaryota; kingdom Metazoa; phylum Chordata; class Lepidosauria; order Squamata; family Scincidae; genus Plestiodon; species Plestiodon gilberti. The sequence continues at coordinate 128,731,235 of JANXHW010000003.1, read as the reverse complement.
ACATGGAAAAGCTGTCACCTTTATGGCCTTGTCACCAGTATGCTCTTGACAGCTCCCAGAAGCATCTTGGTGGCCAGTGTTGAAAACAGAATGCTGGACTAGATGAACCAGCTCCATTGAACTATGTTGTTGCGTACTTGTCCAAAGTGCTTAAAAGTACCCACCAATGTCACTCCTTTCAAAATGCCCACAAAGTAAAACAGTCCCTTGGGAACCACTCTCGGCCTCTCAAACTCATCATGGAATGAATCTTAAAGCTAAGAAAGTTTCATTCCTCTGCATCAGTAGGTTGATACTGAAATGTAATTAAAAAAACAAAATTTGGTTTGATAATTCTGATTGTTTGCATACCCCAGTAATACATTTCTAGCCTAATTCTATCTGAGATTGGGCTGTTGGGTGCACCCATTTTCAACAGTGGAACAGAGTTTCAGCCAGGGTGTGTGTGTGGAAGGATAGAATTGGGCTGTTATTGAATTAATGCTGTCTGTCTGTCTGTCTAACGTGCAGTGGGTCCTAACTACCCTGACACTCCACCCCCATTTAGCGTAGGTTCCTGTCTTGGAGGGGATAGCCAGCTACAGTCTTTCCCTATCTATCGAGCATTTCTACCCTGACTCAAAGGTAAAGGTTTGTTAGATGCCAATCCACATTTGCTGCTGCCAACCCTGGAAAGGGATCAAGAAAGATCTGAATTGAGCTGCCAACCCCTGAAGTGGAACAGTCTTTTAAGTTCCTCACCCAGCATCCCCAAGCCAAGCAGGTTCTGGAGCTCAATTCCAGGTCTCCCTTCACTAATCTGCTTACTTCCACATGCACACCAATCCCTATCTTTAATCCCCAACCCACACTAATCCCCAAGACACTGTTGTGACTGACCAGGTTAAAGTACCACACTTGCTCAAAAGGCCCCCAAAAGGGAACCAGCTAACTTCAGGCTATCTCCTGTGAGTGTGAGCAGGGCCATGCATTAAGCAGCAAACTGGGCTGCAGTCCTAACCTCAGATTCTCCTTCATTGGCTCCCTGACCTTGCCTCATGCGAGGGGGAAGGGGCAAAGATACTACCCTATCAATGACTTGGGAGATGAACATATTACAGCTCTTTCCTTGACCTGAATATTCTGCCAGCTATTCTGAGATAAGCCATGACATTTCAATGAATTTAGGCTTAACTGAATAATGGCACAATCCTGTGTAACATTAGGTCAACAGAGCTCTCATTCTGCCGGCCTAAAGCATTGCAAAAATACCATAAAAAGCACCTTTGCGGTGACTTGGGCGTAAGCGGTACTGCTCACTTCCCCGGTATCCCGAACCTGCACCAGCCACCGCAGGTAAGTGCAGGCACCAGACAGTGCAGGGGTGGTGGCGGGGTGGCGAGGGAGGGTGGACCATTGGCCGGCCCAGGCTAGGAGGGGCGGGGTTATCGGCACCAATATCCCAAGTCTCGTCGTAGCCCGCGTCGGCCTTACATAGCCTCCCCGGATTTACGCCAGCTCAGGAGTTGGCGTGCATCCAAGGAGGCCCATGGGCTTGCCTACACCCAGGGAAGAAGATGAACGTCCCCTTCTCCCATGGTGCGTTCTAGCAGTGCTGGTGCAGCCCAGAAAGGGCCTAGGATACAGCAGCAGGCCCTTTAGGCTGGCTCCTTATCTTTATACAGGATTGCGCTGCCTGAATTGTTTGTTTGTTTACAGTATCTGAATTTTTTGAATATTACAACTCCATCTTCTCGTGTTTTTATGATAGTGAAACCTTCCTGCACTCAGCCATCTCATCTATACTGTATATTTTAGCTCTCGTGCCAAACCTCCTTAAAATTGATTTTAATAGATTCTTTACTTATGCACCCTTAAGAACACTGGACTCATTATCCAGTGCGGCCAGAAGTGACACATGCATGCTCAAAATCAGCCAGCATCGTTAATTGTTTGGATGTGCTATTGGGATTGCTATTGGGATTACTAGGATCGTAATTTTTAAAACCGTGTTGTCTGTATCATGCAAACTGCTGAATTTGTCTCCAAACTCATATTGCACATTTATCTTTCCAAGGGATCAAAATGATGTCTGGATTATCCTTAATTATCCTTAATTATCCTTAATTATCCTTATCCTTGCAATTTTGACTGCAAAAGCAAAATTGCCAAAATGTTTGAAAGTGTTATTTTTACATTATTTATCATACAACTGCATGCAGAAAATTATTGTGTTGGAAAAAAAAAAGCCCTGACAAAATCATGTGTGGGGGTTGGGTTTTTTTTGGCAAGTTTCAGAGATTTATATGATTCCGATAAAGTTGAAGAAATCATCCTTGTTGCTGGATACATTCTAAAATGTCAGGGATGGGTAAATGAAATTATCATGACTGATACGATCAAATTATTTCTGCTGGTAGCACAGTTGTCCCTTCTGGGATGTAGTTGACTGGCTGATTATTTCTTACGGTCTGGGATATGGATACTTTTGAGATGGGGTTAGGTTCGCCCACGCTTTGCCATCGTGCTTTATATGTGACTGTGTGTGGGTGTTAATAATTCCCTGGAGGGAGGCTAGGAAAAAAAAAATGACTTGGGGCAGATATAAATACAGAACTGAAACTGTGCTGGACACAACTGTCAGTTGTGCTGTAATGGCAGATCACAAATTGTTCTTTGGAAAGCTGCTCTTTTCAGCTCAAGAGTTTCATTCCCAGTGTTGTTGTTGTTTTTAAGCAGCTGCTGAAGGCACATTGTTAGTAACGTGTGACATTTTATTTGGACGTTTTGCCTTTGCAATTGAAAGAGGATTCTCCCGCAAAAGAGTTATTGGTCCTCACAATCCTGACAGACGTTTAGGCACTTTATCTTTTAAAGAAGTGTGTTAACGGCTCTCATGTGCGCTGCATCAGTTGCTCCTGACTTTCACCAGTAATCGTTCAAAAAACAGAGGCCCACAGTGCTTATTTTGGGTTCTCCCACTAACGGTTCCTGCTACATGAAATGTCAGTTGACATTACACACATCCCTTTGAGAGCTGTCTTTGCTCTATGGTTGCCTCCAAACAGCTGTGTCCCTTACATCTTGTGCTCTGTGACTATCACTAAGAATACTTAGCAACTAGAAATGTGTGTGCGTGTGTGCATGTGTGCGTGCGTGTTACATCTGAAGAGTCAAGCTCTGAGCTGCTGAATGTCTTGCTACAGACATAAAAATCTGTTGATCATTTCTGCGGTCTAATGCTGCAAGGCTGAAATCCTGCCTCGTGATCAGTCCTCAGTGAAGTGATGGAGGAAAGAGCCATCACAAAACACTACAGATAAAACCTGTCTTCCATTTTGTATGGGATCTGGTGCAGTCACTGGCGTTGCTGCAGGTGGGGCAGAGCTCTAAGTTCCGCCGCGGTCCGACCCTCCGTTACACGGGTGCATGAAGTGGCCTTGCCCCCTCGCCTTCGGAGCCATTCAAAGCGTCGTTGCTTTCACCGCCTTGAATGGTTCCGAAGGCGAGGGGGCGGGGCCGCTTTGTGCACCGGTGTAAGAGAGGGTCGGACCGTGGCGAAATGTAGAGCTTCGCCCCCCTGCAGTGACGCCAGTGGGTGCAGTGCAGTGGTTAAGAGCATAAGTACTGAGCCGGGAATCCCTTGAGTCTTATTGCAGCTAACCTGCCATAGCTCTCTGAATGGATTTAGGGAATCCACGCCACAAGATGCAGTCCATGCCCTGTTGGCATAGCTGCATCGGCACTGGAACGTTGGATAGGATTGGGCTCTGACTTCAGTCCCATTCATTTAAATGAGACTTTGTCATGACTCGCTTGCTTCGGATACAACATATCTGGATAGTACTTTTCAGTGGAGTCAGTTCACACATTCAGTTGAAAGTCATCAGCTACTGGGTAATCCAAGAGAGGATAAATCAGGTGATGTGCATGCACAAGTACATGACCTATAGAGAACAGATCCTGGCAAGTGCAAGTTCTTACCATGATTTGAGGTTATGAGAAATATTATCTGAAAGAAAATGAATTGGGCTGGCATGCTATAAAAACAGTTGCATAGGTGGATGGACTGGACTTTCTGTCTTGAGCCCTAATAATACCATTACATCTTTTTCCTTGCATCGTAACTCTACTGTCAGCTTAGTTATGATAGAAGGCTTTATTTTGGTAATTTTGCAGTGAAAAATCATGCCCTTCTTATTATCTGCGTTTTCTCTAAACTGATCATTTATTTGAGAAATTTCCTCTATTCGTCAAGCTTTATCTTTACTGCTTCAAAGAGAACATGCAGTGCTTCTTTGCCATGCTTAGAACAGGAATGCAAGAGTTGCTCTATTAATTTATTTATCCATTAAAGATAGTCACAATGTGCTACACCTAATGATAATTTCCAATGCAAAATGTAAGTACCATCTGATTTTAACCCTGTGATTGAAATAATAGATATAAAACTCCTTGTATATGTCAGAGAGAGAGAGAGAGAGAGAGAGAGAGAGAGAGAGAGAGAGAGAGAGAGAGAGGTTGCCTTTACTAATAACAGTCAGAATCCTTATAAAGGATCCTCTTCCATTGAGTTTTCCTCTATCTTATGAGTTTGGTCTTCTTGACTGAAACATCAAGGTCTGGATATTTTGTGGTATAGCTTCTGATAACCTTTCTGAAGCCCCTTTCTGGGACATGGAAATCTTGGCGAAGAAGACTCAGGAATAAACTCCTCAATTGGGATAGCAAGCTTGCCAGCCAACCCCAAGCTGACCGGAAGGAACCCCCTCCTCCTTGCTTCCCTCTATATTACAGCTAGCCTGCTGTGCTTGAGATGGAAGACGGGCTAAACTTCCTGTTTCTCTATGCCTTGCCATATTTTCATCTCCTTCATATAGAGAATATTTCTCTTTCCTGTTCACTCTGGAGCCTAATCTTCTCAAGAGCCCCCTGGAATCTCAGGAGAACCAGCACTCTGCATAGATGCTGTGTCACTAATAGCGCAATCCTGTGTAAAGATACGTGGTTGGCCTAAAGAGCTGACTGCTGTATCCTAAGCCCATTCTGAGCCGTGCCGGCACTGCTGGAGCTCACCTTGGGAGAAAGGGATGTTCGTCCCCTTCCCCGGGTGTAGGTGTGTCCAAGGTCTATGGACCACCTCAGATGCATGCCAGCTCCAGAGCTGGTGTACATCCAGGGAGGCCATGTAAGGTTGGCCTGGGCTACGACGGGGCATAGGATATCGGCACCAATATCCTTACTTACCTGCGATGGTCGGTGCAGTTCTGCGACACCGGCGAACTGAGGTGCCAGCCTCCATGCTGGTGCTGCTTACTCCCGAGTTGCCACAAAAGCACTTTATGGCACTTTTGTGATGCTTTAGGCTGGTGGAGCCTAAAGTTACACAGGATTGCACCATTCGGCAACATTTCCTTGCTAATTCCCCTAAATTTACAGAACAGTGCTCCCTAAACTTAGATCAACAAAGGGCACTAGTTTCTTCATCAATTTCAATTATTGGGACTGTGTTGCTCTTTACATGTTTCCTTCCTCTGCTCCCTATGATTGCAATCAATCCTGTCAATAAACTGTGTATTTTGTTTCAGTTCCATTTAGACTCTGACTCCCCTTTTCTCTGGTGCACACATGGGAGGTGGGTGCAACACAACCAACAGTTAAACATCCCTTATCACACTCGTTTCATGGTGTACATGCGCGTGTTAATACACATGCCCCAGAGCAGTTGAGGTAACACAACTATGGGACAAACTACTGTATATGTTACACTGCAGCCATGGGTCATGAAGCCATGATGGCTTCCTGCTTCCTTCCCTTTGAGGGGGGGGCATTTTGCAGTGAAAGGATGGGAGAGAAGGGATAGATCCCTGTCAGTTCTCCCCCCCCCCCCGGTGAATTCCACAACCTCCTGCCTACTGCATTACGGATCCAGACCATGTTTTTGAGGAAGATACAGATCCACAAAATGTGGCGTGAAAGTGGCTGGAGTGTGGTCCCAATCCTAACCGACTTTCCAGCACCGATGCAGCCACAATGCAGCCCCAAGGTAAGGGAAGAAATGTTCCCTTGCCTTGAGGAGGCCTCCACATGTCCTGTTGGCATGGCTGCATCAGTGTTGGAAGGTCGGATAGGATTGGGTCCTATGTGTGTATATATATGGGCAGGAGAAAGTGATTGGCAGGGGAAATATATAAACACTTCTTTTCCTCCCAAGCTATCTAGTGCAAAACTCCCCCTCCTGCGAGTACTTTACAAGCAAGAGGCCATCAGGGTTTCATTAGAAATAGTTAGAGTGTAACAATATAGTTTGCCTTAGGAAACAAAGCAAGTCAAAGAGAGAGTTTCATCTACTGTCTATTGCAGCAAACATTGTTGTGACTTTTACGACTGGTGTCTCAGGGCCAACAGTGACTATTCACTGAATCTGCTCCCAAAGGCAAGTCTGTCAGATTTTTATTTTTTTTAAATATTGATGTCAAACCTGAACCTTTCTATTGCAGCAACGACCCGTATTGCATATAAGGAATCTGGTTTCAGGCAAATGTAAAACTCCCAATTGTCATAAGGTTCGGTTTTGGTCATATTACCACTTACCAGCTTCACATTTGTCATACTCTCATTAACAATCTGAACCTCAGGGAATATCCAGGATTTTATGAAACTGACACAGCGATTCCAAGCTTATTTCTCCACCCTGAATTTGGATTGATTCTCACTTTGCTTTTAACACTTGAGAATCCACATCCATGCACAAAATAGATGTGGGTCCCAGGAAATTTGAAGGACATGCATATGCAAATTCAAACATTCATCTCTTTAAAAAGCATGGAAATCAGCTGGGAAAACACAAGGTGGCTATTTCACAGATTTAAAGAGCCTTGTGCTTTATTCTGTGCTTCATCATAGATGGAGTATGTTGTTCTTTATACTCAGATTCATGTACTTGAGTGCAAAATGTATAGTGACAATCACTAGCGTCACTGCAGGGGGGGCGGAGCTCCAAGTTCCGCCGGGCTGACCCTCCGTTACACGACGGGAGAAGGCGGCCCCGCCCCCTCGCCTTTGGAGCCATTCTGGCCGACGAAAGCACTTGCTTTCATCGGCCGGAATGACTCCAAAGGCGAGGGGGCGGGGCCGCCTTCTCCCGTCATGTAACGGAGGGTCAGAGCCCGGCGGAACTTGGAGCTCCGCCCCCCTGCAGTGACGCCAGTGGTGACAATTCCACTTCCTGAGAATCTTGCTTTACATTTTAAGCTTAAGTATGTAGCCAGTGTGACTGCGAATATATGGCAGAAATAATAGGGATGAATTTTCTGTTCCTTTTCTAAGGCTATTCACATGTATCATGTATGATTCACATGTATCATGTGGGTGTGTTTGTTTTCCAGTGAGTAACTGTGTATATCAGAGGTACCCAACCTGTGGTACGTGGACCACAGGCTGGTGATACATGGGCTGCCAGCGGCCAAGTTGGTGACCACCATTTTGGCTGCATGGTGCCACAACGAAGTCCAAAAAGCAGGGCTTTCAGCTCTGCCGAGTTGGCAGAGCTTGAGCGCCTGGGCTGTAAGTGCTGGGAATGGCCCTCCTGCCCTCCCCTTTGTCTTGCCTTTTCTCTCCTTTTTGGAGCTCCGGCTGGTCTTGAACCAGGAAGAAAGTGCTGATGATGTCATCGGCACTTTCTTCCAGTGGTATGCGGCCGACCAGAGACCAATGTAGGTGGTGCGCGAGCCAACGAAGGTTGGGAAATGCTGGTGTATATCATTAATTTCAAATGAAAATGTAGAGTACTGTGTGTGGAGATGCACTGCTGTCTGTCCGTTGAACATAACAGGTAAATAACTATGTGCACTTACATATCAACATTTATGCACATACAATGTAACATGTGAATGACTCTAGTTTTTCTGATTCTCTGTGCCCTAAGTTCCATTCCTCCTGAATCCTCATTCAACTAGAATACTGTAATTTCTAAAATTAATTCTGGAATTAGCGCATGTACATTTCCTTTAGTTTTCAGTGCCTTCAGCTCAATTGTACCTTTCCCCCTCACGTTACTGATGTGCGCACGTGCCTTGATAGAACACTGCCAAAAATCAATCTTCACATGGTCATATGGAAAATGGAAATATGCTAATATCTCATACTTGAAAACCTTTTTAGAAGGCATCTAGGGACACACTGACAAAAGAAAGAAGCAAAAGAAATCACTGGGGAAGTTAGAAATCACCAGGGAAGTGCATATGATTTTTTTTTTACTGTTTTTACTGTTGCACACATGAACTCCTATGCACTGGGAAAACACAATACAAAAAATAATCATGATATGTCTGTATGTACAATTACATCCATTTTTTTTATTCATGGCGCTCTATACATGTGGACAAGTGGACAAGCACATTGGTAAAACGCTACCATACATAAAAAGAATTTTAATGAAATCATGCATCAGATTGTAGATGTTGCTTTATATATACAGCTTTTTTGCAACATTTAATCAATCACACAGGGTGATGGGGGAGAGAGGGGGGGCTCAAGTGAACTGAACTGCAATCTACAACAAACTGTGCATGTATTGCATAGTGCTATGTATAAAATCTGGAAATAAATAACTGAAGAATGAAGAACTCCTAATGCATGAATTCTGCTTTGGACACAAGACCAGCTAATTTGGCACTCCAAAATCCAGGGAGAAATTTGAATGAAGACAATTTTGGAAGAAGCTCTGTTGTGGGACGTGTATGTTGAAATTTCCGAATGCAGAGGAACAGTTGAATAAGATGACCAGTACTGAGAGTCTGGGGTTCGCACACATGCATGTAGAAAACTTAATTGTGCACAGTTAGATTTATTAACATTTGTTAATTGACATCTGAATACATGAACTGACTGCTGAAAAGATTTGAATTTGAATTGATGTGAGGGGACATGACAGTTCTGCGTGTGGTGCTTGATAGGCAACAGCTCACAGACATGTGCAAGTCACTACTTCGTGTTGCAATATTCAAGTGCTGAACATGTGCATATGGAGCGCCCTGAGTTAGGTATTCTGCCATTTCACATGTTCAAACTGGATGTAAACCACATTGTTCCCTCAATGCCACTCCTGAGGGCTCATAAAAGTTGTGGGGGAGACACCAGAAGGAATGTAATTATTCAGGGAAAATGGAAATATGCTAATATCTCATACTTGAAAGCCTTTTTAGAAGGCATCTAGGGACACACTGACAAAAGAAAGAAGCAAAAGAAATCACTGGGGAAGTTATAGAAACACTTCAATTTAATGAGGCAAAACGATTCAATAATTCAATATAATGATATATGCTGACACAGCCAGGTGTGATGTATCACACATGGGGAACTTCATAAAGATGCATCATTTTGTACAACCACTTACAACTCTTGGAATAAAAGAAAAGTGATACTAATTAATCATATTGATTTGAATTATCTGGTGTGTTAGCTGCAGATTGGAGAATCAAGACTGCATGTCCAAACTCCCACTGGTTTACTTGCAACCATATTTTTAGATGACAGGATAATTATTAAAAAAGTAGATAATGTGCCATTAAAGTTGTCCACACATACCAGGTAAAATAAAATAGGAGAGCTCTGTAGATGTGTTTGCATTATACTTAAGGTTCTATGTATCTTCATATATGTGGGTGCTCATGAATCAGTAGTTGGTTCTCACAGATTCTACATCCAGTTCAAAGCACAAACAGAAATAGCCTAATGGATACCCCAGTTTAATGGGAAAATATGTATCACTTTAGGCACAATCCTGCCTAAAGATCCACGGACGGCCCTAGGGCCGCCTGCAGGATCCTATGCTCATTCTAGGCTGCTTCGGAGGTCTCCTTGGGGGAAGTACCCCCAGTGTAGTGCTGGGAGGCCCCAATAAGCCTCCTCGGATTTCCGCTAGCTTAAGAGCTAATGTAACTCCGAAGCAGCGGTGTAATGGTTCGCTTGGCCAACCGCTGCCCTCCCTCGCCACCCGGCCTGCCCTTTAACCCGCTGGCGGGTGACTTACCTTCCCTGGTGGTGGCTGGGTTGCTTCATGGGGTGAGGGCTGCCGGCCTACTCGAAAGTAATCTCAAAAATGCTTTACGGCACATTTGCAACAGTTTAGAATGGCGGAGCACATGGTCCACCACTCTAAACGTATGCAGGATTGCGCTCTGAGTCACCTATGCTGATTCAGTTAGAACTAAACAATCCCAATGATTTCAGCTCAGGGGACCAATCTCCTCAAATAACACTTGGTAAAGCTCACCAGTTGCTGAGAGATCAATAGTTCACTCTCAGGGTTGGCAGTGTGTAGGCAAGGAGGCAGTCAAATGGGATGGATTGGTAGCTGCAGTGCTAAACTCTGGCCATCTGCAATGGCAGCACTGCTGTGGGGCAGAATGCAGAAGTGCTCTCTGCTTTCTTCCAGCAAGCTGTCTTGCCGAATCTCTTTGAGGTGAACATTCGAAAGATGTGGCAGTGCCACTAAAAAGGACCTGCGCCACATAGCCACCCAACAAATAGCTGCTAAAGGTAGACCCAAGAGCAGGACTTCTGAGGTTCCAACTAGGCTACCCACCCACAACTAGGGGAAGCTGATTTTGAAGGATGCCATAGATAAGAGGCATAAGTTAATAAAGCTGTGGCCCTTAGTTCAACTCAGCCACTATGTTTTCATTCTGGGATATGGGGGCAACTGTATATCTTGTACTTCATAAAAAGTGGAATGAGTTTAAACATAGCTAGACAATGCACTGATAATGTGTAATTTAAGAAATTGGGAGAAAAGAAATTGTCAGATATGCTTTAGTGTGGGATTACAGGGTTATAGTATCATTAAAAAAAAAAGAACAGAAATGGAAATCTCTTTCTAGTGTTCCTCGTGCTAGTTTTGACTGTGCGATTCCTGGAATATGCAGAGAATAGAAATTTTCTCAGGCTGCAAAAAGGTATGCACCCTGACTACGTTAATAACCTGTCAGGAACATGGTGTGCTTTTCTCTTATCATTCCATTATTAATTAGATGAAAATGTGGTAGGCTTTTGAAGGTGCTACTGGAGCAGAGCTGATGGTTTAATAGATTCTAATTTATGGGAACCATAAAGCCGATTTCAGAAATCAGTTAGACCTTTTGTTTGTATAGAAAATCAACTGGTGTCATCACTCCCTCCTGCCCCCCCCTCCCACAGCGCATATGGAAAGCTGAATCTGTAACAGTCTGCATCACAAGAAAAGCTTCATTGAAACTGCATATAAATATAACCATGTCAGGAGAATCCTGGTGTGCCCAGGAAGAATTGACCACCTTTTATTAATCTGATTGCTTGCTAATGGTCAGGGACGAGCCATTGATATTTCCTGAATGGGAGGTAATGGTTAGGAGAATTTTCTTTGAATGGGCAATCTAAATGCAGGGGGAGATCTGAGGTGGTCTGTGTCTGGCAGACAGTAGAAGCATTTTGGATTCAGGCAATGAGAGAGATTCCGAAAGAACAAGAGACAACTGTGATTTTTTTTTAAATGGCTGGAATGGAAGTGTCCTGTAGTAGGTGCAGATCTTTGAGCATTTGATGCCAGATCAGTCATTGTGCTGCCTGCATTGAGAGTCTATTTGTTTCCAATATGCTCTGCCTGCCCTGCATATCTGTAAATAAACAGATATTACAAAAACACCATAAGTTGCTATGATTCCCTCTCATTTAACACTGAACCGTTCACCTATTGGAGGATGTGGTAAGAACATCCTAATAACCTATACATCTGTTTGTCAGGTCTGAGAAAATGTGGGCATGAGGTTAGTTTTCTCTGTAAGAGGAACATCAGAAACTGCCTTATATTGGGTAAGACTGTTGGTCCATCTAGCTCAGTACAGTAATACTTATTCCATCAAAGACAAGAGTGGCTAAATGGTGTCTTGTAGGTGGATTGTATACCTAGGCACCCCCCCCAAAAAAAACCCACAAGACAGAGGCTTGGAAGGAAACTGGGCCACTTTATTAAACACCAGATAAACATACCTGCAGCAGGGCATCCTATCTCACACACCCCAGCTGTGCGGGCAACTAAGGCGGGAGCAATGGTGGTCACCGTTTACCTCCCCCAGGAAATCCTGGGCATAACCACCTGACTCAAAGCTGTGCTTGGTCAGAGACTGAGCGAGCCTATCATGGCCAACCCCGAAGGGTTAAGGAAGCTGGACGGCGCAGACTTCCCGAGGCCAAGCCTTGTGGTCGTCTTTGGCTCTTCCAGCCAGGGGTCTCACCAGCCAGCCTCACCAATCCACAGGCATCGTCTGAGCGGTCCTGGCTCACCCCCTGTCCTTGCTGACCTCAGAATGGACACCAATCCCTCAAGTCCTGCCTACACGGCCCACACAATACCTATATAAAGTGACCAATAAATGAATAACCCTGAAAAGCCCTAACATACATAACTAGGCTTACCAGATCTCCAACCGGGACAGAGTGCAATGGGGCTTGCTTCTGAGTAGACATGCCTAGGATTGTGCTCTAAGGTTTAACAAGCTACACCTGCCCACATTCCTTCTCCTAAAGGTCTAGCACTCTGTCCCGGTTGGAGATCTGGTAAGCCTATAGATAACCATACCTGCCCAATTCCAGTCTGGAGTAGGCGAAAAAGCTGCCAGCCCTGGCCAATCTGGTCGACAGCCAAAAATTCCTACCCATTCCCCATAAAGGGCAACCAGCTACTCTCAGACTGACAGAAGGGAGGGTGGGAAGGGGTCAAAAGCCTAGAGAGAGTGCCTAGAGGAGAGTGCTCTGTGATTGCACCAAAGCCCTGCCCTCAAAAACAGTGGCCAACCAATCAAAGGGAAGCAATTCCGTGCCTCAGCACCATGCTCCAGGGAGGGACCTGGCAACAGCGTCAGCACACAACAGTCTAACTGGTGGTGAACTGTGATGTAGAATATCATACAGGTTGTGGAAACAGTTTTCTTTTTCTTTCTGAGTGAAAATGAGCACAAACCTTGATTAACATTTGGCAAGCTCCCAGGGAACAAGATGAAAATGACTCAGGAGCTGGAGCCAGGTTCTGTGTGCAGATTCAAATTACATTATATTTTTACAAAGTCTACCCATATCACATTGCAAAAGGATCAAAGTTAAGGTTGAACAGGCATCTGTCAATCATGTGCATGCATACAGTATAAAGAGGCAACCATACTTGATTTCTGAATAGTATTCTTGAGCCCTCTTCAGGTGTTCTATAAATGGGAATGGGAGCCCTCTGGCTAACCACAAACTGTGCAACACTCCCTGAGGGAAATGCTGAAATAAGGCAGACTTGCTCTGGATCGATCCTACAAAAGTTAAGAGTTTTGTTGGTTTGGGTTTGTTTTTTTTTACATGAGCTGGAGGAGAACAATCAGATGTTTTGCTAGCCATCTGAGTCTCACAAAAACCACAATGCATTTGCATTATTCAAAGGGCTTATTCACAAAACCCCACTCACTTTCAAGGTGACCATAGATGATATTTGTTCATTTCTAGTTTTCACAACCTGCCTCTGGCAAAGCGTCCTCTCTTTTCACTCTGAACTTAAACATAAGGGCAATGACATATCATAAAACCACATACACAGCATCTGACCCAGGTTTACACTCAACAGGTAATGATAGACAATACTGACTCTGTGTGTACCTGCATGATGCACGTGCTTCCAAGCATCTGCATGTCACATTCACTCACATTTTTAGGTGTACACTTTACGGGAATGTAATCTGTGAAGTGGTACTCAGTATTTTGTCACTTAAGTCCTATAAAGATGTTCCTAATCTTGTGGAGGTGGAACACGTGAGGACTCCGTGTGTGTGTGTGTGTGTGTGTGTGTGTGTGTGTGTGTGTGTGTGTGTGTGTGTGTTGCTAGTTATGGTACCCCTGCCATGATTCATACTAGCCCAGTCACCCAACCTCCCTACATTTAACATTTGTCTGTAGAGATGAATGCTGAATTCAGGGAGAGAATCTCCCTGTGACTGGAAAATTTCCAGAGTTCCAATTACAGAGGGGGAAAAGCACCTCTCCATATGATCAGTTTTTGCTGCTGTAGAGAAACACTGAACCCAAGGAAATCAGGGGCAGATCAAAGCAGTGCGTCATTGTTGGGGTGTGTGACTAGTGCTGTCACACACTACTGTGTAACACACTATTGGGCTGTCACGCGGAAGCATTTGTGACAGCGGAACAGAGTTTACAGAGTGGAACACAGAGGTCCACTGTCACAAAATGGCCGCTGACAGCACACAGAGCACTATGTCTGCAGCCATTTTGCCATCCTGTTGGCCAAAAGATGGCAGCCACCATTTTTTTCTACATTGTTCTCTCTGGGAATGACACTATGGCATCCTGTGTTATACCCAGGAAGCATTCTGGGGAAAAATATGATGGCTCTCAGTCAGCAGCATCTGGGAGGATTGCTACTGTGAAAATGATGGTAGCAGTGAAAGCCAGCAGAATAGGTAGGCCACCTTTGTGCCCCCCCCTCCACAATTTGAGATGAAAAGTTTCCTCTGAGAACTTTAGCTCAGTACTAATTAAAAATGTCTCATAGAATTTGGCTAGAATCCCTGGCCCTGATCAGAGCACACAGGATTACTTACTTACTTACTTGTAGTTAGGTTTATTAATTTATGAGAATATCAGAGAAAGTAATAGCAAAGTGTTGCCTCTTGTTTCATATAGTTGTCCTAGGCAACGTAATAGCCAGGCAGTTTCTAGCTTCTATAATCATAGAGGAAGAATCCATAGTGGACAGAGACGTAGTTAGCCTCTCCATTGTACACAGAAGCCCCGCCCCCACCGGTTGTGTCTGAAGACGCCCCTGGCATTTTTCGCTGGTTTCGACAGCACAGGAGCCCTGGCAGGCGGGCCAATCCGCCGTGCAGAGCGCCATTTTTCGCTTGCCTCCGTGGCTCAATTAATGCCCCCGGCCACTTTGTTGCCCCCCATGGCCCACCAGGGGGCACAAGCTTCTTCCCATTCATTGTACACATGGAGGGTGAATGTCTACACAGATCCTCAGTCAACTTAGCATTACACTTCATGAAGTATACAGGTTCATCAAATGTATTGGCCATGAGTATATACTTGAGTATATAGTTGAGTATATACTTGGTGGCAAACCTAGTTTTATCATACAGTTTAGACAATATTTTAAAGCCTGAACCAGCCCCATGCATTAACTGATGTGCATCTTCACAGCACATGCACATCAGGCCCCTCCCTTCACTCTCCCCCACATAAATTGTGGGGGGGGATTATCGGAATCATCCTCATACATGCTGCTAACCTAAGAGCATGCAGGGGAGGAGAAATGGGGGGACATTAGAGAAGAGAAGGAAGGGGTAGGACCCTGCCATGAGCATGCACATTAATTATCACGTGGAGCCAATTTGGACTTTAAAATAATGTCCAGACTGGACTTTTATACATTAAGTGGCACCCTGGCACATGTAGCATGTGTATCACGCCAATGCTGCAATGTGACATTTCCCTTCAAAGCAGACAGAAAAGGAAGCAACTGAGTTCGAGTCAACTCTAGATTTGAGTCACCTATCTATCTATCTATCTATCTATCTATCTATCTATCTATCTATCTATCTATCTATCTATCTATCTATCTATCTATCTATCTATCTATCTATCTATCTATCTATCTATCTCAGTGGATGCACTGAGCATATTAACCAGGACCTGGAATTCAACAAGCTCAGTAGTCCTCCGTTGTTCCCATGGCTCCCACTTCCATGCTTATTATTACAGCCTCTGTTACCTTAATCCCATGTGGCATTTTCCAGTGCATTCTTCATTTTTGTTCCCTCTCATCACTCACAAATGCTTAACTTTAAATGCTCTGTCAAACATAAAGAAGATAAACAAGGTTTCCTTCGGTTTTGGTTTTTATAACTCTGCAGTCCACAGTATTGCACTCTAAGGCAAATGCAGTAACAAGCCTGGCAACATAACAACATGTATGGGGACACATAAAACTGAAATGCAACAGCCATTGTTTCACAGGGTGGAGTGGGGGGGGGGGGGACAAGAGTCATAACCTTGCAATCCTGGGCTTCTCACCTAAGCCTTTCTCCTTCATCTATAAAACTGCTTTGACATGAATTCCAAAGACGAATGTCTAGCTATAAGTACATGTTGTCATGAGAAAGTGAACAAAGGC
Organism: Plestiodon gilberti rubricaudatus; assembly: GCA_026170595.1. Taxonomy (NCBI): domain Eukaryota; kingdom Metazoa; phylum Chordata; class Lepidosauria; order Squamata; family Scincidae; genus Plestiodon; species Plestiodon gilberti. The sequence goes on along the minus strand of JANXHW010000003.1, from coordinate 128,715,052 downwards.
AATGGGTGATTTAGTGCTTCATCTTCAAAGCGGCTTATGACCTCTGTCACAGTGCTAGCTGAAAGCAAAAAAATCCTAAATCACTGCTGGAAGGTCCCCTTCCTCTCATTCTTGGGAGAGACTCTACTTACACAGGCTGTCACTCTGGTGCAGTTCATCTGCGAAATCTCTCGGTAAATGATAGGTAAACAAATGCCCAGCAGTGAGCATGGAGGGAGGCATGTGTTCTATCTATATCACACCTGGTTTGCATTCAGGTACTGAGTCAAGCACAGAGATACACCTAACACATGCATGTACATACATGCATGACAACATGTACTTATAGAACGATGCATGGCAATAATGTGTAGATTCTGGTCCCTATCCAAATAGGGAGCATGCACAGCAACAATATATCATCTGGTAAAAGAATAAGAACATAAGAAGAGCCCTGCTGGATCAGGCCTAAGGCCCATCTAGTCCAGCTTCCTGTATCACACAGTGGCCCCACCAGATGCCTCAGGGAGCACATCTGGAAGCTCATCAATCAGCTGTTTTGTAAGGAACAGGGTGTGGAATCCAGCACCCCTCCCTTCTTCTCAAGTAGCTGATTGGAAAGATTATAACTTTCTGTTTTGTTTTGTTTTTAATGTGGCTTTGCAGGTATAATCCAGGCTGCTGGGGAATTGTGTGTAGCACCAGTTTGCACACACGTTTCCTCATTCAGTGAAGGTCCTAGCTGGATCAGGATGGCCCCTCATCCATAGTGTGTGTGGGGGGGTTGGAGTGGAAGAGGAAGTGTGGAGGAGAGGGCCATGGTGGTATAAAGCATCTTCCGTTTCATTCCCCTCTTCCTTTTCCAATCCAGGTAGTAGGAGAAGGAGGTATGAGCCAGCACACAAAGGTGGGTGCCTTCTGCCAATCTACCAATCTATTGGTAAATGATGTGTAAGACTGAATGCTGCTATTTTTCTGCATGTCTAGCGATTAAAAGTTGGAAACATTATGGAGGCTCTAGCTGAAATTATCATCACATCAGTAAATCAGTATTATTTTTCATATAATCAATAGAAACAATATTCACATGATTCACACTAAGACCCCAATCCTATCCCCCACCCACCAGCATTGTGCAACCACGCCAAAGAAACCCCTGTGCACTGCATTCTATAGTGGGGGCGCAACAAAAAAGGTAAATGGCAGGTAAGTAAAAATGATGTTTACTTACCTCCACGTAAGCCCTGGGGCCACCCTATGGGTCTCCTTGGACATACACCACCTATTTTGGTGGTGTATGTCTGAGGACAGAAAAGGGACGGGGAAGTTTACAAAGAAGAGGATAAGATCCAGCGTGCGCCATTGCCACCAGATCCTCCTCGCCCCCTGGTTCCTCCCCTGGAATGCCTAGTTCCACACCCTCCCCACCCACATCCACACACACACCCCACAGTGACCTACCTGCTCTGGAGAAGGGTGCCAGCTGTGGCAGTGTGCCGCCACTGTTGTTTGCGGTGGCAGCTCCAAAATGGCCATGAGTGGCACGCTGTGCATGCTGCCATATGGTGTGCTATGACTGTGTCTTACGACAGTGAAACTGTACAGATTGGATTGGGCTGTCAGTGACATAAAGAGCAACATATCTAATCTTGTCAAAAATCTTAAATTTTCACATGATTCTTGTTTAGAAAAGTAGTTGATAAATAGCTCAAATTTTCTACCTCAGATATATTCTGCATAAATAAATTTACACTTACACATTCATTTATTATAATCATCTGTGTTATTTTCAGATTAAATTCATCAATTCACATCCCTTCTTTCTAATTTTTAAAGTGCCCCTCAAGTCATACACAATCCTCTTCATCATTGTAATAATACCTCAAAATATCAGTATCAGTATGATTATTATTATTATTATTAACTTTTATTTCTAAAGCGCTGTAACTAAACTATGATCATTTAATGTTTCAAATGAACACAGGTGAGGTACTTGTTTGCAGTCCCACATTACAGCAGTCAAGCCTGGAATTTACAAGAGTGTGGGTCAGTGTTGAAAGAGCCCCTTGTACCCGATAGTATTTAGCAAAACTTGCAGTTTCACCCATTCCACCACTTCTACAGCACAATCCTATCCAACTTACACCACCGGCGTAACTCAGCTGTATCCTATCCAACGTACACCACTGGTATAACCCAGTGGTGCAGTGAGAACAGGAGGCCCCAGAATGGAAAGAGAATTCAAATCCTCTCCAAAGGGGGATTCAAAGGGGATTTAAATCCCCTTTCTGTTCTGGGGCCTCCCGTTCTTGCTGCACCACTGGGTTACACCAGTGGTGTACGTTGGATAGGATTGCGCTGCCAATGTGACTAAAGGCTCAATCCTATCCTTGAGGTAGGCTGGCATATCTCCAGGTATGCTAGCAAAATGAAAGCCCCACTAGCACAGACGCCTTCCCACTGGTGGACGTACCACAGACACTGTGCAATGCTTAAAAAAACCTGCATCGATATAGCTCGGATATCACTCAGGTGCCAGTACAACTCGCCAGTGGAGTGGCCAAAACAGGGAGGAGATTGGGTCATGCCATGGGGGGGGGACATGGGAAGGACGAGGAGGAGCCAACGTAAATACAAATTTTCCAAAAGGTTTCCACAATTTTGGCCACTAGTGGTATCAACCCCTCCCCCCCAAGGGTGTCACCTGGTGCAGTCTGCACACACACACCCAGTGATGCTGCTGTATAACATCCCCCCCCCAAAAGCAAATCTGTCATCTATATATTATTGGCTATACCTGTACCTAATATACTCCGTAGATTAGGCCTTTACAACCACCAAGTTGTGCAGCAGGCACGTATTATGATCTTGACAACCCGTCGCTGGTTTTTGCTGTTCCAGTTGAACAGCAAAAATAGTAGTCCTATCAAGTCCTTGGGAGAGCTGTGTTATATGGTTGTTGGGCTGCATTCAGCTTACCAGGTTACGGCTTGTGCAGGCTTGATCTATATTATGGCAGGCAGCCCAATCCTGTCTACAATTTAGACCGGGGGAGCACCGCTCTGCCGGTCTAGGATGTTGCAAACATGCAATTTGTGTCACCCAGTGAGGAGGAAGTGCCAACTCCCCAGGTCATATCCGAAGGAGCTCCCGCCGGAGCAAGTCCGTTCTCCACTGGGCTACAGAGGGTCGTGGGGAGGGCAGAATGGGGCATTTTGGGGGGTTAGGATTAGTCGGCTGGGCCCGAGCTGGGGGAGGGATCAGCGGTAGCATGCTCCGCTGAATCCAATCCCCCTTCCCTGGCCTGGTAGCCGTTACACAGGCCTCCCAGAGTTGCGCCAGTAGAATAGGTGGCACACATCCAAGGAGACCCGTCTGGGTGGCTGGGGCTTATACTGGGGGACGGGAACAAACTTTCCCTTCCCCCGAGGTGACCTCCCAGCTGCCTGCTCTGTGCTCTGGATGCAGTGGAGGCTGCACTGACCCTGCTGCAGGGCACAGAGATAGACAGGATTGTGCTGCAAGTCAACAAAGTGGTCAGAGACCTCAGATGTTCAGCATCAGTAACAAATTTGAGGGAAAACAGGTTTCAAGATGGAAAAAAGCACACCTGGATTGCGTCTGGAGGCCATTACTACTGAACGTTTCTCTCACCTACATAAGCAATGCAGCTGTTTTCCACAGGGGACATATTACTTTGGTCTGTAGGTGGCAGCAACCTGCTGCAGTAACAGTTTCTAGATCTTTTTCTGTCAACTGGTGGACTTTTAAAATTACCATGAATGCTGTAATCAGTTATTTACAGCGATCAATGGATTGACTTTTGCAGCCCTAATCATACTAAAGCATTTCACCTTCCACTGCTTTGAATAGGCTGCAGGTACACACAGGGTTAAAATGCAGGTAGCTTCTTATCCATTGCTCCCCATCTTCCAGAAATGTAATTCAAAGTGTAAAAGGCCCCCAAGTCTATTTTTTAAGGATCTCTTTGCACATTCTATTTTAGGTATACACCTAAGATGTTCTAAGTGTATGCCTAGAAATGCAAAGCATGAATGCCCCTCACTTATATGTTCTTTGGCAACACAAGATTGGTTGTGGCTTCCTGATGATTCTAAATTGGGTGGAAAACCAGGGTGCGTTGCTGAGTAATGAATGAAATAGCCTAAAACCCCAATAAGAGGTCTAAACTAGGATTCTTACGGTTTTACAGCTACTTCCAATAGGCATGGGTGAAAACTCACTGGAGGATTTTCGTTTTGCAATTCAGTTCCCTAATCTTGAGCAACACATTTCCATGGAAAAGCCACACCAATTCATATTTTAGCAGGCTCTGGTAGTGTGCCAGTTCATTTTATTTTAAAACATGGTATTCCAGTTTTCTAATAAGCGCTCCATGCTGCTTACTTCCTAAAACATTAGAGCATATAACAAAAATAACAATTTAATTTATTACCAATGAAGAGCGGCCCTCAAATATAAAAAGATCTCAAAATATAAAAGATTGATATCGACATATCAAAGAGCAGTCATCAAATATACAACCCAGATAAAATCAATCGCTACCCAAAGCCTGGTAGTAGATGAGTGAGCCTCCTTCATGCTCTACTCCAGGCACTGAGACAGCGCCAAGCAAATGTCATAAATAAGCAGGACATCTTGCCTTAGCTACAGAGAAATTACAGAAATTGCTCAGTTCTGTAGTCCTACTGATCTCACCTCTTGAAAGGAGAAACCATGGAGCAGATCCGCTTTGATGATCTTCAAAGCCAGGTGGGATCATATGGGGAAAGCTATCCTTGCAACTCCATGGGGCCCAAGTTGTAAGTCAACGCCAATATGTTACATCATTCCAGGAAGCAAACAACAATCTGTCTTGGCCACAGATCTCCCCTGTCAGAATCCAGAATTCTTTCCATAATATAATAACATCTTACTCCAGGCGGTTAGACTTTGTCCAGGGGCTTTTTCTTCATTCAGTAAAACTGGGGGAAACATGACTTGATAAGATAGTGAAAACTGTACTTCAGAACTAACTGCCACGTCATTCTCCTGGAAGTCAGTCTTGTACTCTTGACGTATGAAGGCCTTGAAATTTGCTTCACACTATTGTGTGGGTAGGATCCCCCCCACCCCCGTTTTGTTCGTGTGTTGGAACTGGCTCTTCAGAAATATTGTCCCTTCTTTATCTGAAACATTTTGTTCAACAGCCTCTAGCTTCTGAATTTAGATCGCATTAGCATATTTGTTATAAAAAAACTGGCTCGCTTTCAAATGTCTCTGCTATATGCAAGTGCTAATTTAAGGACAGCAATAAAATGTACACAGAATGTTCCCTGGTGGCAGGAAAAATTATACATTTTTTGTCTGACCCTTCTAAAATAGCTGTCTTGGAAACACAGTATTGTGAGTTTGACCATCTTGAGAACTCTGAATGAGTGCTTAGAGGTTTAACAAAAGAACCTTAATGGTCCTTAATGACTAAGAGAAGGGTTCTCCTCCCCCCTCCCCATATCTTGGAATCAAGCCTTTAGGTTAACTTCTCCCAGCTGGAGGGAGGGGCAGCAAAAGCATTTGGAGCCTAATGTGCAGTTTTAATTGAGACCAAGAAAAGCCTTGTGCAGAGAGTATTCAATGACAGCCCAATTCTACTTAAATCCTCATGCTGCTGCATCCCACGGGGGATGGGGGGCTGCTGAAGTTCTCTTCAGGGTAAGGGGACATTTGTCCCCTTGCCCCAGGGTAAGCCCCAGCAACCTCTATGGGGCAACTCAGACCTGCACCAGCTCAATCACTGGCGCAAGTCTGCTTTCCCATCGCCTCTACAATTCACTTCTTCCCATGCATTGTTTGCAGTGTTCCATACAGTTGATCCTCCGTATCCACTGGGGTTCTGTTCGCGGAACCCCAATGGATACAAAAAACAGTGTTATAGGAAACCTGGGGTGGCGGTGGGGAGCAGTGCCACACTACCTCTTTTTCAGAGTCTTCGCCGCTTCCCTCCTCCTGAATTTGTTTAAACTGACTGAAAAAAGAAAAACAGCTACCAGAAGCAACCTGTAGATGGCGCCAGAGACTCCTGGTTGACTTTTTTTCAGCTGTTTAAACACTCCAGGAAGCAGCTGGCAGGTCCCCAACAGATTCCCGGTTGCGTTTTTTCTTTTTTTTTTTCCAGCGGTTTGGACACGTGCAGGAGGTGGGAAGAGGCTGACAGGCCCCTGACAACGCTGAAAAAAAGTAATGTGTACTCCCTCTTCCACAGTTTTGCCACCGGGTTGAGTCAAATCCGTGGGTAGAAAAACCGTGGATAAAAGGTCCACTTCTTACATCTTCCAACCTATGTTTCTTTTCATCGTCTCTGTGGTTCCAGTTCTATGTATGAAAAATGATACTATTTACTTGTTTCATACATTAGTCACTTTGCTTATCCAGTCTTTCCGTCTTTGAAGCCCATTTGAGTTGTTGTCCTTGTTTTAGTAACGGCAAAAATAAAAAAGTACCCCCCCCCCCAGAAGTTGAATTTCAAAAAGCAAATGTGGCACCAGGGAGTTCATCACTAGTACCTTTTTTTGACATATTGCACATTTGCTGAATTGAAGTGAGCACTGTAATTGTATGTAGCAGCACAGTGGTCTTTCGTGGTCCAGACAATCTAAGATGTCTATTCCAGTGATTTTCATCAGATGGTTATATAATGTGATCAACCAGTGGAAATTGTCTTTGGTCAATCAAATTGCTTCACCTGGAAGACACACTCTGTATCCTTTTTGAAAAATGTGCTGCTGCAAACTTTATAGCATTATGTATGCGAAACAAAGGAATTGTACAGTACTCCACTCTCTGCATAACTTTTTGTGATTACAAAATGTCTGTTGCTCTATGTGTTCCCTGTAATTGCTTCCTACAGTATAGCAATAATGGGAAAACGACGGTTCTTTCTTTGTGCCGCAATCACTACACCTAGGGGCAACAGTGGCCCATGCACACGGCTGTTATTTTACCAGCAGTGCTTATGTGTGTTACAAAACACAAGTAACATGCACACATGGGGGACAACGACAATTGTGTTCAGGGACCCAGTGTATTGGCCAATGGCACAACAGTATAACTGGATGATGAGAGGAAAATGGAGATGAGGTTGACGGTGCATAAGGATTTACTAAAGTGCCCAAAAACAAAAAAAGAAAAGAAAAGAAAAGAAAAGAAAAAAGGAGGGGGGTTTCAAACTGGGTCTAATTTAATTTGCTCACAGTCACTTACAGCCTGGTCCTGCCTAAGATGCGGCGGCCAACCTAAAGGCCCGGTCACTGCATCCTAGGCAGATTGCGGGGCGTACAGGCGCGGCTCGGGCTCACCTCGGGGGAAGGCGATGTTCGTGGGCTCTTTAAATGAAGCAGGAAATGTGGAGCAATCCCACTGCACTCTGCATTTCCTGTTTTGATTAAAGAGCCTGCACAGAGGAAGGGGCAGGTAAGGAGGCTAGCTCTGTCTGTGGTGGACTGGAAGGCATCAGTTCTCTCTCTCTCTCTCTCTCTCTCTCTCTCTCTCTCTCTCTCTCTCTCTCTCTCTCTCACTCACAATCTGCTGCACATCTGAACAGTATATTTTGCTTCATGGACAGACTGGCCCTGCTCTGAAGCCTATTGAAGGGCTTGGGCAGGATCAGAAGGGTGAAGGTGAACCTTTTGGTAACCTGATCCCAGAATGTTTAAGGTGTTAAACATCAATGTCAGCAATTTACATATGCTCTGAAACAGATGTGTACAGTATAGTGAATGGTTTTCTTCCACTGGCAGATCCCCTCCTAAGCCATATCAGAAATGGCTTCCCCTCAGTTTTGAAACAAGTTTGCAATGCAGCATGATGGGTTCCCATTTGAGACATTAAAGTCCAAACTTACCTTGGTCATGTGGAACTAGTGATAAAGTTCTTTGGTTCAAGACCATTGGACACTATCCAACATAGCACAGCACAATCCTATGCATGTTTACTCAGAAGTTAGTCCCACTATGTTCAGTGAGGTTTACTCCCAGGAAACTGTGCATAGGATTGCAGCCTGAATCAAGTAAATCTCCTGCATACCAAGGTGTATCATTTTGATGTGCATACAAATCTCATGCAAAGAATTGTGACACATATTTTAGGTCGGAAATTCTGCCCTTGGGCAGTGGGTTGTCTGGACTACAGCCACTGAATGCACACCAGCTTTTTTAAAAATCCAAACAAACCCTCTGTATAACCTTAAGATAATATATGGACTCTGTCTCTGTGCCTATTTATTTCACCCCCAACAAGGTGATAATTCAGCCACAGAAGGCTAAATCTTCCCCTAGTCTTGAAAACCGTGACAACAGATTATCATTTCCAAGCTATCAACTCACTAAATACAGTGCAATAAAATATTGTAATGGTCTGAGAAGAGTTTAAAGAACTTACAGTGTTCTTCAGCAGGTGACAGATAAAGGCAGGCCTAGGAGTATGGGATAAATAACTTCTGTGTTTGAGGATATATTAAGCTTACGTCCAGTCACATAACAACATGGAAACAAGCCAGCATATGTTTAGACTGAGGCCCCCAGTTGACTGTAGCAGCAGCAGCTGTGAAGGCCAGTAGTGACAGATACTCACAAAGAGCTCCCCCCCCCCATTTCAATTCTGCTGTCCAATACCTGCAATATGGCTTCTTCCAATAGTGGAAGGGAATGTGGGAGGCAAAATGAATAGCAGTCTCAGTGACATCCTCATTCTCTTTTGCCCTCTTCTCTCCTCTGCATTCTCCTCTGCCAGGAACTGCCATAGTTAAGTGTACTGGTGAGTAGCAGTGGCACTAAGCAGGCTAGAAGTAGGTTTTCCCCACTGTCATCCAGGTACCTTAATAAGAAATATTTATTCACCCAGCGTGTAATTCATCTGTGGAACTCATTGCCACAGGATGTGGTGATGGCACCTGGCCTAGATGCCTTTAAAAGGAGATTGGACAGATGGAGGAAATGTCCATCACAGGTTACAAGCCATGATGAAGATAAGCAACCTCCTGGTTTTAGAAGTAGGTTTTCTCTGTATGCCAGGTGCAAGAGGGTGGCAACAGGATACAGATATCTTGTTATCTTGTGTGCTCCCTGAGGCATCTGGTGGGGCCACTGTGGGATACAGGAAGCTGGACTACATGGGCCTTTGGCTTGATCCAGCAGGACTCTTCTTATGTTCTTACCTTGAAAAGATTACTTAAAAGAATGTCTTCTTATTTGTATCAGGCTTACTGATACCAAGCCTGGCTGAGGGGACTCCTCCTGCTATTCCCCAGGTAGCCCTGTCCACTCTACTAACTCCCAACCTCACCACTGCCTCCGTCTTTTCTATCTGCTCTCCTGATCCTCTGCTCCCACTCTTCCAACTGCTCTTCTCCCCCTTATAAGGAAAGCGTCAGCATTAGCATACTCCAACTCCGATTGGCTAACCCTGTCTGACCACGCCTCACTCACCATGATGTCAGAAAGGGCTGTTGAGGGTGAGGACTGAGTGTTGTGGGCTTGTGGGCTTTGAGGTTCTTGGAGCTGCAGTGAGTGGTCATCGATCTTTTGATGTTGTTCATCTCTTCAGTGCTTTTTTGACAACGGCTATTGGCTTATTTTACAATATATTAGTTTAGAATTTGGTTAATTTAGGACTTTTGGTTTAGGATTAGGTTAGTTCAGGACTGTTAGTTTAGGATTAGGTTAGTTCAGGACTTAAGGTAAGTGTTTCTTGATGCATGAAATACAACCTCTGCTGAATTGAGGTAAGTGGATGTTGACGTTTCCACAGGACTTACTGGAGCAGAGTATGAATGGTCTTCAAACACTGGCCTGTGACAAATGACACGATAATGACTATTAGAGAAAAGGGAAAAGAAGATGGAGGCAGAGGGGTATAGTGGTTCAGTGTCAAACTTGGCCAGAGAGACCAGATTCAAATCCCCACTTGGCCATGATGTTTACTGGGTGGCTTTGGACTCGTCAGCTTCCTTGCAGCTTAAACTGCCTCACAGGACCACTGGGATGATATTGTGGAAGGGGATGTGCAGGCTAAAAAGCATCTTCTGTTTTTTTTCTAGGTTAACTAATCCCAAACTTGATTTAGGGAAGCTACCCCTACTATTCCTCAGGCAGCCCTGTCCACTCAACCAACTCCCAACCTCACCCCTGTCTCCATCTTTCCTACTTTTTGTCCTGAACCACATTCTAACTTCTCTAACTGCCCCAACTGCTCTTTTTGTCCTTATAAGGAAAGCTCTGATATTAGCATACTCCATCACTGATTAGCTGACTCAGTCTTATTATGACCCACTCTCCCCCATGTCACAAAGGGCCTTTGAGGGCGAGGGCCGAGTGTTGTGGGCTTCTGGGCTTTGAAGTTGTTGGCATCTAATCTTTTGGTCGTGTTCATCTATTCAGTGCAGCTTAGAGCATTTCATTTATGATATATTAGTTTATAATATTTAGTTAAAGAGTAGGTTAGTTTAGGGCTGAGGATATATTAATTGCATAGTTAATCTGTGGAACTCCTTGCCACTGGATGTTGTGATGACACCTGGCCTAGATGCCTTTAAAAATGGAGTGGACAGATCTACAGGTTACATTCACAGGTTACAAGTCATGATGCCTGTATGCAACCTCTGGGTTTTAGAGGTAGTTTATATCTGAATGCCAAGTGCAAGGAAGTGGCACCAGGATACAGGTATCTTGTTTTCTGTGAGCTCCCTGAGGCATCTGGTGGGTCACTGTGAGATACAAGAAGCTGGACTAGGTGGGTCCTTTGTCTGATCCAGCAGGGTTCTTCTTATGTTCTTATCTCAACTTTTCCCCAGGCAGCCCTATCCACTCAACTAATTCCCAACCTCATCATTGTCTCCATCTGTCCTACTTTCTCTCCTGAACCACACTCTTTAACTGTTCCACTTGCCCTTATAAGGGAAATTGCAGTATTAGCATATTCGCCACTGATTGGCTGACCCTGTCCAACAATGCCTCCCCCTCCCCCATGTCACAAAGGGCTGCTGAGGGTGAGAGCTGAGTGTTGTGGTCTGTAGTTAAATGTACATGGCACTCTACAAAGCATAAGAGGACAGTTTCCTGCATCTTTGCTGAGCAGTTTACAATATAAGATAAAATATGGGGAAACAACAGAAAAAGGGCAAGAAAACGAAGCAAGGTAAACAGGGGAAGAATATGCATTTATTTCAGCTATAAGTAGTTGCACTTGGTACAGTTTGGTATGGAGATTGAATCGTCATCATCATCTGTATTTATATACCGCCTTTCTGGTCGTCAGATTTCTCCTCAGACTTTATTCAAGGCGGTTTACATAGGCAGGTTCTTCTAAACCCCTGTAGGGGTTTTTACAATATTGTTCTATTTGCATAGGACCCTTTTCATTGTCCAGATGTTTCTCTTCAGTGGTGTGGTTATCTCTCTGGCTGCACAGCATATGCCTTTCGAGCTTGCTGGACAGCGACTCCTCTTTCTCTCTTTGGCCTGATCCAGCAGGGCTCTTCTTATGTTCTTATGTACCTTTGAAAACCTTTGTTTCAGCGGTAAAGTCTGTACCTCTTCCTTAATTTCTTTGCAGAATTAGGCATTTTGTAAAAACTCATTTTCTTGCCCGTACAAACCAGCCTCAATCCATGGAACCAGAAGCAGAGCACTATGCACATGTTGCTGTGTTTGCAGAGATACCCAAACGTTTCTCTGCAAACGTTTCTCTGCAGCGTTTCTCATTTGCCACATAGAAATGCCAGTCTGCCACACAGAAATGCAGATGCTGGATTTTGTAAAAACAGTACAACTCAGCCATTGCAGGAAATAGCCGTGGCTATTGAAGACATGCATCCTGGTTAGAGACACAGGACTAGAAGAGGATGCTCTGCGACTTTCACAGAAATGCTGTAGAGAAGCACAAGCATGCATGCCAGTGTTCAATTTGAAATCACGTCAAGCTTTTGCACATGTTTCAAGAGAATGAAATGGAAAAAAAAAATCTTTGTGAACAGTTGCTTTTCTCAGAACTTTTCTAGATAATTTCATGTTTTGTCTTCATTCTGCTAATAAACAGCAGGGGACTACAATATTTGAGCTCCTCTGATGGGAATGTGTGCAGCATCTGTAGAAAACCGGCCAGCAGTAGCGATGACTTCTAGCTTGGGAAAAGGAAGCATACCTTTTTTCTTTATTACTTGGGTGAGGGTGTATTGGATAATAATAAGCTCCTGCTACCTCCTGCCTGCTTGGAACAATTATCCATTTAACCAAGGTCAAGTCTTAGCATTTGAGACTATTACTCGTCATCACACTATAGGGGCAACCTATCACTTGTTCAATAATTCCTCTTCTTGACACAGCTACTCTTGAAAAATTAGCACTTTTTTGCAACTTTACATATTACTGACACTTCCCACACCACCAGGCTTGGGTTAATTAGAGGCATCTCCCACAGAATACACAATGAGCCCAGAGAATTTTACACTTACTTGGTATGTGGGCTGAAAGAATAAGACAGAATTCAATTTTGGTAATTATAGAGGGGAGTGATTTTAACCTAGGGTTAAAGGGGTGGGATCATTTCATTCCTCCTTCATGGATCATTGCCTTGTCGTGGCGAAGGGGCTTGCGTAACTCAATGAAGCCATGAGCTATGCCGTGCAGGGACACCCAAGACGGACAGGTCATAGCAGAGAGTTCTGACTAAAAGTGATCCACTGGAGAAGGAAATGGCAACCCACTCCAGTAACCTTGCCAAGAAAATCCCATGAACAGTACCAAAAGGCTAAAAGATATGATGCTGGAAGATGAGCCCCTCAGGTCGGAAGGTGTCCAATATGCTACTGAGGAAGAGCGGAGGACTATTCCAAGTAGACCCAGAAAGAGTGAAGCGGTTGGGCCAAAGCCAATAGGACGTCCAGCTGTGGATGTGTCTGAGGTTGAAAGGAAAATCCAATGCTGCAAGGAGCAATACTGCTTAGGAACATGGAATGTGAGGTCTATGAATCAAGGCAAGCTGGATGTGGTCAAAAATGAGATGATAAGATTGAACATTGACATCTTGGGAATCAGCGAACTAAAATGGACGGGCATGGGCGAATTTAAGTCTGGTGACCATCATATCTACTACTGTGGGCATGAATCCCTTAGAAGAAATGGAGTAGCCCTCATAGTCAATAAAAGAGCGGGAAAGGCAGTACTGGGGTGCAACCTCAAAAACGACAGAATGATTTCAGTTCGAATCCAAGGCAAACCATTCAACATTACAGTAATCCAAGTGTATGCCCCAACCACTGATGCCGAAGAAGATGAAGTTGACCGGTTCTATGAAGACCTACAACACCTTCTAGAACTAGCACCCAAAAAAGATGTCCTTTACATCATAGGAGACTGGAATGCTAAAGTAGGAAATCAAGAAATAAACAGAACAACAGGCAAGTTTGGCCTTGGAGCGCAAAATGAAGCAGGGCAAAGGCTAACTGAGTTCTGTCAAGAGAACACGCTGGTCATAGCAAACACTCTTTTCCAACAACACAAGAGGCGACTCTACACATGGACATCACCAGATGGTCAATACCGAAACCAGATAGATTATGTGCTTTGCAGCCAAAGATGGAGAAGCTCTATACAGTCAGTAAAAACAAGACCTGGAGCTGACTGTGGCTCAGATCATGAGCTTCTTATTGCAAAATTCAGGCTTAAACTGAAGAATGTAGGGAACACCACTAGACCAGTCAGATATGACCTAAACCATATCCCTTATGAGTATACAGTGGAGGTGAAGAATAGATTTCGGGCATTAGACCTGGTAGACAGAGTGCCTGAAGAACTATGGACGGAAGTTCGTAACATTGTATTGGGAAAACTTCAATAAATGGATAAATTCAATTTATGTGACACAAACTGCAAGAGTATTAGTGAATGGTGAGCTGACTAAGACATTTGAAATTCAAAAAGGTACGCGACAAGGATGTCCGTTATCACCATTGCTGTTTATATTGGTGTTAGAAGTTTTGAATAGAAATATTAGACAAGATGAAAGAATACATGGTGTGAAGATTAAGAAAGAAATATTCAAGTTAAGAGCCTTTGCGGACGACTTGGTACTAATGCTGGAAAATCCGTTAAAAGATATAGAGTTGTTGATGAGTAAATTAAAAGAATTTGGATCTCTTGCAGGATTTAAAGTTAATAAAGTTAATAAACAGAAGACAAAAATAGTGACTAAAAATATGAAGATTCAAGATCAACTGAAACTGATGATTAAAACAGGATTTAAGGTGGAAAAAAAGTTAAATATCTTGGAATTGTATTGACGAGTATGAATTGTACATTATTTCAAAATAATTATGTTAAAGTATGGAATGAAATTAAGAAAGATCTGTTAAGATGGGAAAGATTGAAATTGTCTTTACTAGGAAGGATATCGGTGATTAAGATGAATGTATTGCCAAAAATGATGTTCTTATTTCAAACGATACCAGTGATTATATCTGATGCACCATTTAAAGAATGGCAGAAAGACATTTCTAAATTTATTTGGCAAGGGAAAAAACCAAGGGTGAAATATAAGATTCTTCAAGATGCAAAAGAGAGAGGAGGATTAGGACTACCGGATCTGAAAGTATATTATGCAGCGTGTTGTTTTGTGTGGTTGAAAGAGTGGGTGTATTTACAAAATAGAAGATTATTGGAGTTAGAAGGCTCTGACTTGAGATTTGGTTGGCATGGGTATTTGTGGTATGATAAAGTGAAAGCAAATTTAGAATTTAAAAATCATTATGTTAGACATGCATTATGGAGAATTTGGAATAGATATAAAATGAGGTTTTATGAGAAAGTACCATTATGGGTTGCACCATATGAAGCACACTTTGGTGGAAGTAGCGTGCCAAAAGAGAAAGGACTACTGTACAGAAATTTATTAATTTTTTCACAAGGAGACTGTACAATGAAGTCAAGAGAAAAACTAATGGAAGAAGACTAATTGCCAATGGTTTGTATATGCTCAAATTTTGGAGAGATTTAAAGTGGACAAGAAGGCATATGGATTTGTAGAAGAAGAATCAATATTGGAGGTACAATTAAAATCTGAAGACCAGATAATTTCAAAAATGTATAAATTGCTTTTGAAGTTTGAAACAGAAGAAGAACAGGTTAAAGAATGTACGATTCATTGGGCGAAAAATGTAGGTCATGTTATTTTAATGGACCAATGGGAACAACTATGGTTAAAACAGTTGAAATTTACGTTAAATGTTAATATTAAAGAAAATATGTATAAAATGATATATAGATGGTATATAACCCCAAGCAAATTAGCAAAAATGTATGAGAAGGTGACGAATAGATGTTGGAAATGTAAAAAGCAAGAAGGAACTTTTTACCATATGTGGTGGACATGCCCCCAAGCAAAGAAGTACTGGACTCAGATTCATAAACAGATTGAGTTGATTTTAAAGATTAAGGTTCAAATGAAACCGGAAACATTTTTGTTGGGTATGTGGGAGGATCATGTAGGCGAAAAATTTCAAACTTTGTTTTTATATATGATAGCTGCGGCAAGAATTTTATATGCACAATATTGGAAGAATTCGGAGATACCTTCGCTGGAAGATTGGTGGCTGAAAGTTTTGGACTATGCTGAAATGGATAAACTTACAATTTTAATTAAGGAAAAGTCAGTTAACTTTTTCGTGAATAATTGGAAACCATTTATTGACTTTTTAAGAGAGAGAGAGAGGAATGATGTGATGACATGCGGATTTAATGAATAGAATGTGGGTGTTGTTTTGGCTTAGTTGGAAATTATATGTAGAAAATAGTGAATAGTATGCTAGTAGGATGTATTGCTTCGCGCCTGCTATAACTTTATGAAATATGTATTGTTTTTATGTTTTAATATATCAATAAAATATAAATATATATGAAAAAAAAGAAGAGATGGCAAGAATACACAGAAGAACTATACAAGAAAGATCTTAATGTTCCTGATGACCACGCTGGTGTGGTCACTGACCCAGAGCCGGACATCCTAGAGAGTGAAGTCAAGTGGGCCTTAGGTAGCATCACTAACAACAAAGCTAGTGGAGATGATAATATCCCAGCTGAGCTACTTAAAATCCTAAACGATGATGCTGTGAAAGTGCTGCACTCAATATGCCAACAAATTTGGAAAACTCAGCAGTGGCCAAAGGATTGGAAAAGGTCAGTTTACGTTCCAATTCCAAAGAAGGGCAGTGCCAAAGAGTGCTCAAACTGTCGCACAATTGCACTCATTTCACATGCTAGCAAGGTTATGCTCAAAATCCTACAAGCTAGGCTTCAGCAGTACGTGGACCGAGAACTACCGGACGTACAAGCTGGGTTTCGAAGAGGCGGAGGAACTAGAGATCAAATTGCCAACATGCGCTGGATCATGGAGAAAGCACGAGAGTTCCCAAAAACCACCTACTTCTGCTTCATTGACTACGCAAAAGCCTTTGATTGTGTGGATCACAACAAACTGTGGCAAATTCTTAAAGAGATGGGGGTACCAGACCACCTTACCTGTCTCCTGAGAAACCTGTATGCGGGTCAAGAAGCAACAGTTCGGACCTGCCATGGAACAACCAACTGGTTCAAAATTGGGAAGGGAGTACGGCAAGGCTGTATATTGTCACCCTGCCTATTTAACTTATATGCAGAGTACATTATGAGAAATGCAGGGCTGAATGAATCGCAAGCCGGAATCAAGATTGCTGGGAGAAATATCAACAACCTCAGATATGCAGACGATACCACCCTAATGGCAGAAAGTGAAGAAGAATTAAAGAGCCTCTTGATGAGGGTGAAAGAGGAGAGTGCAAAAGTTGGCTTGAAACTCAACATTAATAAAACTAAGATCATGGCATCTGGTCCCATCAATTCCTGGCAAATAGAAGGGGCAGAAATGGAAGCAGTAACAGATTTTACTTTTCTGGGCTCCAAGATCACTGCAGACGGAGACAGCAGCCATGAAATTAAAAGACGCTTACTCCTTGGAAGGAAAGCTATGACAAACTTAGATAGCATAATAAATAGCAGAGATATCACCATGCCAACAAAAGTTCGCATAGTCAGGGTGATGGTGTTCCCAGTAGCAATGTATGGTTGCGAGAGTTGGACCATAAGGAAGGCTGAGCGCCGAAGAATAGATGCTTTCGAACTGTGGTGCTGGAGAAGACTCTTGAGAGTCCCTTGGACTGCTAGGAGATCAAATCAGTCAATCCTAAATGAAATCAACCCTGACTGTTCCCTGGAAGGACAGATACTAAGGCTGAAACTCAAATATTTTGGCCACCTAATGCGAAGAGAGGACTCTCTGGAGAAGACTCTGATGCTGGGAAAAATTGAAGGCAAAAGGAGAAGGGGAAGGCAAAGGATGAGATGGTTAGACAGCATCACCGATGCAACGAACATGAAAATGAGCGAACTCAGGAAGATAGTGGAGGACAGGAAGGCCTGGCGGGATATGGTTCATGGGATCACGAAGGGTCGGACACGACTTAACGACTGAACAACAACAACAAAGGGGTGGGGGAATCAGTGATCTATTGGTTTGGAGTTGATAGAATACAAATCAGATACATTCTACTCTTACTGCAAGCAAATCACTATACAGTATTTTTATGTTGTCATGTTTATCCTATAACACAATTTCTCTTCTGATATAGTCAATTCAGAATAGCACCCCCACCGATCATTTATTGTTTTTACAATCAGTTGCTAAGATTTTGAGCTCACCCGTCAAAAGCAGTAAAATATTACATCATAAAAAGCCAAGATCCTGGGATGCGTACGTTCTTTTTTTCAGTCATTCCTACTGCATTATTTCACAGCTGTTTAATTAACAAAACTCAGACATTGAATCAAGTTAAAGAATGAATTATGAATGTTCCAATTCATTGTATTATACAGGTATAATATTAAAGGTTTCCATGTTCATGTGATATTCACAGTCTCTATCCGGTCTCAAATGAGCTAATTTCATTTATTCACTTGTTTTAACCATTCTGGTTTTGAGTGTTTGTGGCAGTTTTTCTAATGTTTTTGCATATGTTAAGCATGCTATGGTTCACATATACAGATCAGGTTCATGGCAAGCCTCGAGCATGGGTTTTACAATGTTCAGAAGATAAAACTTTGAGTCTACTTAAAGTTGTAATAGAAAGATTTGGTTTATGGGATATTTTTACTTACCTCTGCATAAGCCCTGGTGTCGTCTATGAGTCTCCTCAGATATACTCCAGCTATTTTGGCGGCTTATGTCTGAGGAGGGAATAGGGGCAGGGAGGTTATAAAAGAGGGGATAAGTTCCGGCATGTGCCATTGCCGTTGGATCCACCCCTCCCTCACCTTCCCTGCCCCCACTTCCTCCCATGGAATGCCCCAATCCTCCCCCTTCCTGCCCATGGCCCGCCCCCGCCACTGACTTACTGGGATCCAGGAAGGCTGCTACCAAGCAGCCGGCTCCACTCACCATTTCCAGAAGCAGCTGGACAGAGTGTCACATTTTGCGATGGCATAAGTTAGGCTGCTCTGCTAGAACGGGAGTTCCAGCAGTGCAGCCCGACAATAGGATTGGAATGTAAGCTTACAAGGGTTTCAAAGTTTGGGAAAGTTCCCAAAAGGACCCTGAAAGCCCATTTTAAGGCAGTTTCCATGTAATCCTAATGAAACTGAAAACTAAGAAGAGAGTGTTCATCTTTATAATGTTAATCCATCCCATGATTGTCATTGGGGATTGGCAAGGAACCTAGCATGGGCTGCTATGCCAAGAACATACCTTTATCTCTTGCACTATTCTAGGTGTTTTATGTTGCTTTCTAAATGTTTGATGCCACTTACTTTTACCCTCATCTCAATAAGCTACATTCCTTATAATTGTCTTCAAATGTTATTAATGGTGATGAAGTGATGTAGGTTGGCCAATTTGAGGGCCCTTCCATTCTCTACAGGAGTATTGTACTATTTTTTTTTCTTGGGCATCCCAAATCACTCTGGTTTGAGGTGAGCACTATTGCGATTCTCTGGGAGTTAAATGTCCAGTTGGTAAAAAGCCTGAGAGAAGCTAATTTGCATCTCAGAGCAGCTGTGTGTTACAAATGAACATGGGCCCAAGATGGACAATACTATCCTACTGGCCCTTCTGCTCTCATGATGAGGGGCATGTGCACACACATTATGCATATACTGCTCCCTCTTCTAACTTGCTGCTGTACATCTGAATAGTGTTTATGAGGATCTGGTGAAAATGACTTTTTATCCAGGTAACCCCCACAAATAACACGAGACAAGGTGGCTTGGAATAAAGCGGGCTACGTTTATTGATTATAACAATTAATCAATTCACAACTGTAGCAGGCCCTATGTACACAAACTCTCCTTAAATGCAGGTACCTACCCTGGAGCAGACAGCTACCATGTCAAAATGTCACGATCCCTTTGAGTGACACCATCCCTAGCTCCAACCCAAGGTAGCCTCTTGGCAAGTCCAGCTGTTTGGCGCCAATACCTGGAGAGGGGATTGAGGAAGCCAAATTGCTCTGCCTACCCAAGCCAGACAGCCTTGGAGAACAAGATCCACCATGTTGGGCTGATTTGAGGCACTTCATTTTTTTTGCTGGTGGGTTGTGCATTTGACCTACGTTATCCATTCTGCAGGCTTCTAGAGCCAGCGAGTGGCGCAGTGGGTTAAACCACTGAACCATGAGCTGTCGATCGAAAGGTCGGCAGTTTGAATCCGTGCGACGGCTCCTGCCAACCTAGCAGTTCGAAAGCAAGAAATTGCAAGTAGATTAATAGGTACTGCGTCAGTGGGACGGTAACAGCGTTCCATGCGCCTCGGTGTTGAGTCATGCCGGACACATGACCATGGAAATGTCTTCGGACAGCGCTGGCTTTTCGGCTTTGAAACAGAGATGAGCACCGTTCCCTAGAGTCGGACACGACTGGACTTAATTGTCAAGGGATACCTTTACCTTTACCTTATCCATTCTGCAGGTAAAAAAAATGGAAGAAAGAAAGAACTTCTACTGTTCTATGAAATAGAAGAGCTATCTCAACAAAAATGCAGGCCATTATATCCACCTATCCACAGATAACCTGCTTCCTTGTCAAATGCTTGATTACATGTCTCACACTGATCCATCGGAAAACATCTTCTTGTCAGGTACTTCAGGAGAGCCTAGCTTGGTCATAAATATCACAGAGAAATATTGAAGTATTACCGACTGCTGCCTTTGAACAAGAAAAATCACTTGTGTCAATTGGCAGCCCTGTTTGCCAAATTTTAGTATTTACATAAATTGATGAGTTTATAAGTACTTTTTTAAAAAATGGGGGGGGTGACTGAGGGAGAGGGGGACATGATAGAGTTTTAATATGAGTCATGTTCATCCCCATAAAAATCTTCAGTTGCTTCCAATCAGTTTCTATGGTTAAAGGGAAAGGATGGCAACAACTGTGGTTAAAGCTTCTGTGTGGAAAGCTGTCAAGAAAGTTGCCAAGAAAGTTGCAGGCAGCTCACAGATCTCATGTGTGCTGTTAATGGCAGACAGCACAGAGCCATCTCATTTGCTATTTTCTGTTTTTGTATGGGATGTTGCAGTAGCTTTTGAACAACTGTGAAACTTCTCAGTGAAATGATCAGGGCCACAATACACACTTGTACAGTCATTCTTACATTGTAGTATGCATTGTTGCTTCGTTGTTAGAAACTTGCACATATGACAACGGCATGTGAATCAGCTCTCATTCCAACTGGAAGTCAATAGAACTTGTATTCATATCTGAATGCAACTATATGGTGCTGAAGTGTTTGAGGGTCAATGCATATTACTACAAACAAAATGGATTGCCTCTTCAAAGACACAAGGAGCAGGCATGCCCTTCATAAAGAACCACATAACAGTGGGTTTCATGATGGGCTTGTTTTTATAAAATGTATTGCTAGGAAGCACCATAAACTATGTCTAGCTAATAAACATTTTTACAGCCTACTTCTTTGTGCCATTTCCATTGTTCTGCCTTCTCTAGATATGGTTATGGTCAATCAATGTTTTTAAGAAGTGTGCCTCAAAGTATTGTTTGCCTTGCTCATACAATCATCATTTATTTGAGCTTGTAAACATTTTACACAATTTACTGTTACTGAGCGATGGCAAACAACAGACAGCTGGAGCATCTGAATCACTCCAACACAGAGCTGCCATAAAGTTTCACCCCATTTTGAAATATGTCTTGACATTGATTTTAGAATGTTGACCTAGCAGGCATAGACATCTTTACTGGCAACCCAATACTATCGGGCTACCCCGCTGCTGGAACTAGCATTCCTCCAACACTGGCTGCTGTAAAACAGCCGTAAAGTGCTCTCCGGCAGTATGCGCTGCCAGAGCACCAGCAGGAAGGCTGGAGCCTTCCCACATGCATCATCAGAGCATCAGCCACCCACCGTAGCAGGTAAGCAAGTAAGGGTGGCAGGAAGGGTGGGGGAAAGGTGGAACGGGGTCGGGGAAGGGGCAATACTGGGTGGGGAGGGGGAGGAATAGGGGGTGGAGAGGCTGCAGGAGGGGTGGATCTGGTGGCAATGGCATGCACTGAATCTTATCCCCTCCTCTGGCAGCAGCCTCCCCACCCGCTTTATCTCCTCTGACCTGCACCAGCAAAATCGCTGGCACAGGTCTGAGGAGTCCCATTGTGGGTGTGAAGCTTATGGAGGGGAAAGGGGACTTAAATCCCCTTTCCCTTCCAAAGCACCCCCTCCGCTCCCCACTGGATACAGCGTATGTCTTTTTGGCATGGCTGCACCAGCGGGGGGGGGGGATAGGATTGTGCCATCACTCTCTGTAAATCTTAGCTTACTTAGAAACGAGGGTCCAGAGGACACAACACATAAAGCTTGTTATTAAGAAATGATCTGAAAACAGGGAGTAGGAAAAATGCCTCCTTTTCTATCAAAAAGAAGCTGTGATCCCGCCCCATCTGTATCTAGTACACGGTTTCTCCCAATGTCTTTTTCCTGCTGAAAACCTTCTCCTGCTGAAGCTACTACAGTATTTATCCCAGAAGTGCAAAAATGAAACACTTCCTTTTACTTCCGGTTTTATTTTATTTTTTTCCCTTTACTTTAAAAATGTATATCTCGTTCTTCTCCTTATGGATCCAGGGCGGCTTACAATATACTGAAGTTAAAAAAGACTGCATGGTTAGTTTAAAAAAAAAATTCAACAAAAGTACAGTAAATAGAAAATGCAGCAGAAAGAAAGAAAAAAGCAGATCATATTACACCAGCTAAAGCCTGCCGAGAAAAAAGAGGTTTTCAGCCGGTGGTGGAAAATTGGAAAGGATGAAGCCAGTTGCATCTCTTGGGAAGGGAATTCCATAGGGCAGAGGCCACTGCAAAGAATGCCCTCTCACAGGTCACCACCAACTGAACTACAGAAGGTGATGGAACTCACAGAAGGACTAAGGATCTTAAGACAAAGTCATATTTAAGCCTGTCTCTAATTGTTGCTGCTAAAGAGCAACAGTTACAGCTTTCTCTGGATGCTTGTTGATTCAACCTGAAAGAGATTGAATAATAAGTCTTTTTCAAGAGTTGAGAAGTTATTTTTAATAAGAATTTTCAAGAGTATATTTTCATGCATGGACCCCAGCCCAAAAGCGAATTGAATAAGGCTGGAGCGAAGTACAAAACGTTATAAGTCTTCTTATACCTACATTCAATGCATATGCAAAAAAACAGGAAACATGTCAAATTTCAGCAGGAATTACAGCACAAGTTGCCTACGTGCTTTCAGAAACAAAGAGAGAAAGAGGGGAAGCCAAACCCCTCCTTCCCTTCGGTGGAAAAGGGGCCTCTTTACAACCTTAGGCCTGCAGTAGCTCTGTGTGATGTTCCTGAAGCAGCTTTTCCCATAGGAGAAACAAGCCGATTTCTTATCTTAATAGCCCACTCCTTCCTGGGCTCTTTGTGTCCCAAATAACACGAAAAGGGGAGGGGGGAGTTGAGGTAAGGCTGAGAGTGGAAAACTTACAAATTCTCATAGCCCATAGTTTATGGTTCAGGCTCTGTGTCAAGATGGCGAGAGGCCTAGCTTTAGACAGAAGCCTTACTGCTATGGCTACATAATGATGGGTTTATGGCCCAATCCTATCCCCCACCATTTTATGTTATGCAGCCATACTGACATAGACTGTGTTTGTTTTTTGGCTTCAAGCGCTCAGAGCGCTTAAGAGCTGGGTGTTTTTTTCCGCCTTGTAGCTCCGAGCGGTCGCGTCTTGTTTTCAGCTTCCAGTCCTCTCACCACGCTCGCAGTTTCAACTGCGAGCAATGCTAGAAAAATGGCGTCCTCCTGCACCAATAGGAAGGCTGCTTGGCTGCAAAGGAGCTTGGGAGATTTAGTACGAGGGATGAGGAAATAACGATGGCAACTTCATGCACCAATAGGAAGGTGGGAGATAAAGTGGGAGGGACATGGAGCAACAGCAGCCATTCTGATTGGTAATTTCTGTTCATTTTCGAAGCCCCCGGTAGCAGTGATATCAAGCATGCTAGGAGCGTCACTTCCTGCTATTTCCAAGTTGAAAAACAAACGCAGCCAGAGTGTGTGCTGCATCCAATGGTGAGGGAGGGGCAACCAGACAGCCCAGGAGAGGTAAGTAAAAATATTTTTTTACTTACCTCTCAGTAGGCTACCTGGTCATCAGTGGGTGTCCTCGGATCTAGGAGAGGCAGGGGACATGTTTGGTTGGGAAAACAGGGATAGGATTCTGGCTGTGCTGCCTCCACCAGGATCCATCCCCTACTACCCCCTGCCCTTTCTTCTCCCCCACATTGAACCTCCCCTTGACCGCCCACGACCCACCCCTGCCAGCACCGTACCTGATCCGATGCAAACTGGGTTTGTCTCTGGGGCGCATGAAGCCTCAGATACTATGCGCTGGAGGCTCCAACATGCCCAACAGTGGCATGACTTTTACAGCGCCATAAGAGGACTTATGGCAGTGGATTGGAAGATCCGCCATAAGCCTTCTATAGGATCGGGCCATTAATGTAAGAGGAAGTTTGGCTGAGAGAAAGAGAGAGGGGGGGGCAGCGATAAAGCTAGGAAGTTCAGAGGTTGAAGAGAAATGATGAGGTATTGAATGATGTACATTCATTTGTAAATCATTCCTGAGGTGGCTGCAAAAGGCCTAGAGAATCTTCTTTCACATGCCAGAAATTATGCAGAGTAATTTTTCCCTTCTGTTTCCAACAAAACTGGTGAGCTGAATCCTCAGCAGACTTTCAAAGACAGTTTTCAACAAATGATCAACCAGGGTCAAGATTCATTTGACAAGTTTCATAGTAGTCCTGTTCTGACTGGACCCAAATTAGCTGGAGAGGAAAACTTCAGCAAAATATGTCATGAATGTATTTTAGGGAATCTAGGAAACTAGGCTCTAAATAAATGTCCTTTCACCTATCTCCACCCCCATCCTGAATAACTGAGGATTAAGATATAACTATGAGTAAGAAAGCAAAAGCAGGGTGTCACAAAGGTATGTAACAGATCAAATTGCAGAAACTGCATCTAAATTTTAACTCTGTATCTGACCTTTGTTTCACCCAGACCCCAAAACTGCTTTTTTTCCCTGGGAGATAAAGGTCTCATTGGTACTTTGAGTTAACCTTGGGTTCACCCCTGCCCAATTTCTAAAGCAAATCATGCCATTGTGGTAGTTTTTCAGGCATGATCCTTTAAATGAACATCCAAGTATGTTCAGTATATTGGACTCAGCAGAAGCTATACTCCTTAGTTTTTATATTCTGCCAAGAGGGCAGAAAGAGAGAGAGAGAGAGAGAGAGAGAGAGGCTCCATGGCGCTTCTGGTGCTGCTACATAAGACACAACCGCCTATTTGATCAGCTAGGGAAAGAAATTAGATTTTAAAAATGTCTGTTTATTTCCTTGAGAGCATTTCAACATTCTTTGTTTTTGTTCATAAGCCTAATTTTTGGGATACAGGGGCATACTGTCTGATTTCATCATGATGTATCTGTTGCTGGGCTGTACTATTTCATACTGCAGTGGAAGGATCAAATGTTTGAATGCTCTCATGTTTTCTTTTTTAACTCTACAACTCAAAAACTAGTATGTCAAGCTGTTGGCTAGTTTTGCACGTGTGGGAAGTACAGGCACACCTTGGATAACACTGCTTCCTCTAGCTCTGATTTGTTACCGTGCTCTTTGTCCCCATGTGAGTGACAGCCATCCTAACCAATGGGACAAATTGAAATTTGTCCAGAAATGCATTCTGGACAAATCAGCACGCATTTCCTGACTATTCTACCAACAATGTCTTCAATAGCGCTGTATGACAAAACCCTCAACTTTCAGGAAATGTATGTATCCTTTGTGCTATTCAAGGCATTGCTATATTTATTTGGGGGAGCATTCAATATGAAATTGTACAGTCCGGTAGCAGATGCATCATAGGGCTTCTGTCTGCCCATTTTAGTTCTCAGGAGAGACTGACAACCCAATCCTATCCTTTCCTCTGCTGTAACATGCAGCCAAATTAAAACAGGCTGTACTGTGGTGATGGTGGGGGTCGGGAGGCTTGGGAGAGGCAAAAGAAAATGTTTTCCCTTATCCTTGCACAAGCCCCTTGATCGCCAATGGGTCTCCTCAGACCTGTGTCAGCTCTTTAGCGGGCACAAGTCCAAGAAGACAAAGGATGTGTGTTGGCAGGCTCTGGTGGGGATAGCATCTGGCGCAAGTCACTCATGCTGGGTACCACCCCCTCCTGCCTCCAACACACCCCTGTCCCTCCCCTGAACCGCCTCAATCCTCCCACCTCCTCGCCACGCTTATTTCATTTATTTATTTATATACCACCTTTCTCCATTTTTACACAGCATTCAAGGCGGTTTACCAGGCAGGCTAATCCAAACCACCATTTTTTTTCAATGGGGTTTTTAAAACATTTTTCTGAGAAACTCACAGAATCCTCAGTTTCACCAGGTGTTTTCCTCCATGGTGTGGTTATCTCTTTGGGCTGCATGCCTTTCGAGTTTCCGCTGCAACCGTAAATCAGCTCAGGCAGAATTCTCAAGCTGTTCACCGTTCTTGCCAGCCAACC
Source organism: Plestiodon gilberti rubricaudatus (assembly GCA_026170595.1). Lineage (NCBI taxonomy): Eukaryota > Metazoa > Chordata > Lepidosauria > Squamata > Scincidae > Plestiodon > Plestiodon gilberti. The sequence goes on along the minus strand of JANXHW010000003.1, from coordinate 128,688,906 downwards.
TTCTCTCTCACACACATTGTCTCTCACTGCAGGGCTCATCAACTCAACAGTGACCCCATTCTGCCACAACAGGTAACTGCAGCTTGTCAGTCCGGCATCCTTGTCTCCCATTCAGGGTATGGATTTCTGCTTACCTCTTCAGGCAGTACAGCAGCTCAACCATCAGAACACACCCACTGCCACACCATCAGACGACACCTCCTGCCCATGTTTTGCCCACCCTGCCAACTTACCAACGTCGGCAGAGCCTCTCCTAGGCTTACCATATCTCCGACCCGGGTGCGCTCTCGTTCCCTTCCCCCGCCCCCTCCCTTAAGGGCAAAACGGAGCGTCCCGGTCGACGATATGGTAAGCCTAGCCTCTCCTCACCTCTGCCATGCACAAGGTCCTCCATACCATCTGTAGTGGCAGCCCAGAAGAGCACAGCTACACACACTTCCGGAACAGCATTTATGACGCTGTAAGGTGCATTCCATCAGCAGAACACTGGTTTTGGCAGTGGTTGCATTACATAGGATTGAGCTGTGACTATAATATTAGGTTCTCTCTTGCAACTGTAGCTGCTGGTTTAGCACTGACTATACAGCATGACATATTGAACATTATACATGCTAAATATGTGGTATATGCCATCCCATCAATTTGAGCGTTTTCATAGTGTGGACGAAGAGAACCTGTGAAGGAGAGTGAGCAACATTCGGGGGCAAGGAGTAAGTAAACATGTTTATGTGCCTCTACAAAACCACTATTCTAAAAGCATTATTTGGTTGAAATCATCTTGTTCCTGCAGCACTGAAACATAAAAGTTAATATGGGCAATCCATCGACTCCTCTGAAGGTCAAACTATGCAGATCCAGTGACATTTTTATTCGATGATCATAGTGAGGGGAAGGGAGATGGAGTGTGTCTTTGAAGCTCACGACAAACACAAATTTGATGTTGCGCACTCATAACGCATTGAGGTGCCCAATAATGTTAAGTAACGGAACATATTATGGCCTGTTTTAGCTTTCAGCTCCAGTCACATAAGCAGTCAGTAAAGACGTCCTCTACCCAGCAAAGTTATGTCTGCCATGACAGATTTGTAACTCTCAACATGTTGGCTGACTTCCCTACCCCCACATTTATTTCTTGTTCATCAACCTGCTCATTGCAAAAGCACAAAGTGGATGTTTTCCCTCTTTTTTTTTTCTGCATGGCACATTAATGGGGCAGTTGGAAAGTGTGCCCACACAACATCAACACACTGCCCTTCTTAGAAATAGCTGTACTGCATATTACTACAATAGACAAAAGCATGCATGCAGAAATATCACAGAAGGCCCAATCCTATCCTTGAGATATGCCAGTGTATCTCTACATACACCGGCACAATGACAGCCCCAGCAGTGTAGAAGCCCACTCGCCGATGGACACATCCGTCAAAATTGCACCTCCTGTCATCTAAAAATTGCACCTCCTGCCACCCCACTACCCTGCCCACTTTCCTATGACAGAGCATAGGATACAGACTACATTTGGCAGCCAGTCACATCACAGAAACCCCAGTACTAAAGCCCCTGCCAGGAAGACTAGAGCTCAGATGATCCAGTGCATGCTTTACCTCTCTGGTCTCTCAAAGGGGATTCTGAAAGGGGAATTTTAGTGACAGGAACCATGGTGAAACTTGGTGCACAAAGGGAGCACTTTAAAAAAAACAACCTCTTGTCCCTCACAACATGTATGGAAAGACATTTTGTTAGTACTTGTCTCCTTACTGCAGGCAGTCGCGTCGCTATGACGCGCGTCACCCCAGAGCGGGGGCGCGCGTCACCTTTAAGAAATCGGCTCCGCCCCCGTGCGTGACGTCACGCGCGGGTGCAAAGCAACCCCCTGCGCCGTTTTCGGCTCATTTCAGAGCCAAACGGACGCGAGGGTGGGCGGGCGGGCCCACCTCCAACGACTAACTGTGAGTACCGGGAGGGACGCGCGTCACCCTTGTGCGTGCGTCGCCCCGCACGCTTCCCTTCGTTGACGCCAGTCACTGCAGGTATTCCGCACCAGGAAGATTCCACAGACAGACACCCAAGGGAACCTCTGCCTCACCACCCCAACTGGGGAAACAAGCCCAATGCACCCCACACAGGTAAGCAGGGGGGGGAAGGGAATCCCATGCTGCAACATTTTGATGCTGTATCTTTGTCTCATCTCTCTACCACCTCCCACACCTCCTGACCCTTGATTTGATAGCAAATGGTAGCATTTCATTTTAGTCAAAGCCTGGTGTTATTAGGACTGAAAGAAAGATGCAGCAAAAGGTTTACTGAAACTACAAATAGATTGAAAGAGAAAAATGCCAGAGTTTTTAAAGGTTGTTATCTGCCCTCTGTGAGTAGGGGTTAAATGTTTGGCTTCAAATGTTTGCCCTCCTCATTGATGAGCTCTCACAATGTATCCTTCCAAAGCTAGTGAAATGGTTCTGGGAACCTTGAACATATACCCTGTACCAAGTCAGGAACGTAGGCACTGCCAATTCGATCCAGAGTAACTGCAATGAATTTACTGAAAATAGCCAAGAATACTGAACCAGGTGGTTGATAGGCCAGGAATGTATGAATGTGTGACAGAGCCACATTGGAGGCATTGTGATGATATAGTACAGCTATAGCCACCATTATGGACATGTGAAATATACGACTTTCTTATGCGCTGATATCAGATCTCTTTCGTGTTCACCTTGATCACTTATTAATACTTAATACTGCCTATCTTGCCCATAATTCAACCTGGATTTAGAAAACCATATGCAAAAATTAGTGTTAAGGTTAAAGCAGGGGTTCTCAACCAGTGGTATTAGTACCACCAGTGGTACATCAGCTGACTGCTAGTGGTACTTGGACTGCCGGACCTCTGGAACCCCACTCCAAAGCAGCGCTTTTGGTGGTGCGTTTTCGCTCCAAAGAGGTTCCTGCTTTTGGTCGAGCCTCTCGGGAATGCTGAGAAGGGCCCTCCAACCCACCCAGAGCCTCCTGCCTGCATTTGCTGGCCTCTGAGAACCTGAAAACCTAGAAGTAACTGCCGATGATGTCATTGCCAGTCACTTCCGGTGGAACATAGCAGGGGAGTGGTGCCGGAGGTGGTACTTGACTGGGAAGGGGTTGAGAACTTAAAGGCAAAGGAGAGTCATCTCCTGCTTCAGTTTTGCTGAGATACAACAAGATCAGACCTCACCTGGAATACTGCGTCCTCACTTTAGGAAAACCTCATCTTTAGGGCACCTCACTTTAGAGAGAGAGAGAGAGCTGGACTGTGAAAGCAACATCTCAAATGAAGGGTTCTATGAAAGACTAGAATGTTATATTGTAAAAACCCCTTGGGGTTTAGAACAGCCTGCCCATGTACACCGCCTTGAATAAAGTCAGAGGAGAAATCCAATGACCAGAAAGGTGGTATATAAATACTGTATATTATATATATTATATATTTAGGAAAGTCGCAGCCAAACTGGAGCGGGTTCAGAGAAGAGCAACGAGGATGATCACAGGACTGGAGAACAAGCCCTATGAGGAAAGGTTGAGGGAACTTGCTACATTTAGCCTGGAGAAGAGAAGGCTGAGAGGGGATATGATATCACTCCTCAAATACCTGAAGGGCTGTCATATGGAAGAAGGAACACATTTGATCTCAACTGCCTCTGAGAGTAGAAATAGATCCAATGGGTACAAACTGCAAGAGAGGAGATTCCGGTTGGACATTAGGAAGAAATTCTTGACCGTAGGGGTGGTTCAGCATTGGAACAGATTGCCAAGGGAGGTGATGGATTCTTCCTCACTGGAGATCTTCAAGCAGAGGCTTGACAGACACCTGCTGGAGATGATCTAGGACGATTTCCTGCTATAGGCAGGGGGTTGGACTAGATGACTTTGTGGGTCCCTTCCAACTCTATGATTCCATGATTCTATACCTACCTGAACTGAATGCTTTGTTTGTGTTGTGAAGGGGCGTGCACATGCACTCCCCTTTCACTATGCTCACAGTGCAAGATGTGACACAGGAGTTCCAATAGCAGTCCATATATACAGCCCAAACTGTGCAAGTCTTCCCTCTCCGAAAAGGGGAAAATATTGCCCAATTCAGATTACTCGGAGTGTCTGTGACCCATGTTATAGCTTTCAGTATTGTTTCTATGACTCTGATGGATTATGTTAATTTCATACCTCCTGCTTCTGGGCCTTTTAACATGGTTTGGTTCTTATAATGCAGTTTTATTATAATTGTCATCAATTTACAGCGCAATTCTGCCTAACTCTGAGCCCTGAGTTGCAATGGGGCCAATGCAGCCTCCGCTGCATCCAGAGCACAGAGAGAATGGCTGGGATGTCACTTCAGGGGAAGGGAACATTTGTTCCCTTCCCCCAGTGTAAGGCCCATCTGCCTGGGCAGGTATCTTCAGATGTACACCAGCTATTTTGCTGGCAGAAATCTGGGAGCCCTGTGTAATGGCAGCCAGGCCCGGGAAGGGGGGATAGGATTCGGCGGAGGAGGCCTCCGACAAACCCACCCCCTTCCCAGGCCCAGCTGGCCAATCCTCCCCTCCCCGTGAATGCCTGGTTCCGTCCTCCCATGGCCCTTCGTTGCCCGGCAGGGAACTTACCTTCCCCGGCAGGTGCAGCTCCAGATCTGGGTTGAGTTTAGTGGTGATGGCCTCAGTGCCAGCGCTGCTTACTGCCAGGGTGACCCAAACATGCTTTACTGCTGTACTGGCACCCTAGACAGGCAGAGCAGTACTCTGCTGGGCGGTCTACATTGTAGATAGGATTGGGCTGTTAGGCATGGATAACCATAGTCAGGTCTTCTTGACACATACATTGGTACAGTTAGTGTACCAGTCAAAGCTGGACAAAAACACTCCAGGCCTCTGTGGTCACCTGGGCATCCAAGAGTACTCCTTGTGATTGCAAATGGTGACCTTTGCTTGCAATTGTTCTCTGTGCATCTTGTGTTGCACATGTTGGAGCATTCAGACCATGCAACCATTCACTTACAGCCTGAAGCGGTACAACTCAGGACAAATCTTACAACTTGATATGATGAATGAACAAACTGGTCCTGAAGCCGATGTCTGCAAAGGCTAAAGACTATCCAGCTGCAAAGTGGGTGCCCTGATAGGAAGGGAAAAATTGTGGAATCTGAACCACTTACATGAACACAGAATCCCTTTAAAATTGCAGATTAGAATGCCTGGAGAAAGAATTGCCATGCAAACCCAACCTACAGGCATAGAGCAATGATGATGGTGTAGTATTGGAAAGCATACTAATAGCACACGCTGTTAAATCTGTAATCTCGATTTTGACAGATAATCAATGTCTCATTTGGTGCATTACACTTCCTTTAAGTAACAATCTACACACCCACTGAAACTCAGGAACATACTCCTCTAAACTAGAAGCTTTGGAAACTATCACTAGTGCATGGTATAATTGCAAGAACTTTCCAATTTTTAAACAATTTTTGTTCATAAACTATACTTGGCTTTAAGTAATAATTTTATGTATTTACAGCCCAATCCTATTAAGGGCCTATGGCAGCAGATCTTGCAATCTGCTGCTGTAGTCCCTGTTGCGGTGGCACAAAAAAGCCATGCTGTTGCTGCGTGCAATGGAATTACTGACTGAAATGGCCAGTGGCTCCGTGCAAGAGTCAAACTTGCCTGGATACTCCATCGGCCCAGGTAAGGTGGTGGAGGGGGGCAGTTTGTGGGTCGGTTCGAGGAGGTTCAGGGAAGGGAGGAGGAAGGGCAGGGGGAGGGGAGTGGGCTTGAGGGGATGGATCTCAATGGCAAAGGTGCACGCTGGATCCTATCCCCCATTTTTCAACCTGCCCTGCCTCCTTCCTCTGCTCAGACTTAAAATAGCTGGCATGGTTTCGAGGAGACCCATAGGCGATCAGGCAGCCTACTGGGAGATAAGTAAAAAAAGCCGTCTGATCGCCCCACCCACCATAACATGTGGCAGGTGGTGTGTCAGCGTGGCTGCATGGCGGAAGACGGTGGGGGATCGGATTGTGTTGTTAAAATACATAAATAATAAATATATTTTATATAATTTATAATGTTGTAAATATAATTTCATTATACATAAATAAACCTAGGAAGCAGCTATGGCCCCATCAAAAGAGCCTTCCTGGGTCAGACTAAAGATTCATCTAGTCCAACATCCTGTTTTCCACAGTGGCCAGCCAGATTCCCCTGAGAGGTACAAAAATGGGTCATGCATAGAAATTGCCCTCTGCCCTGGATGTTTCTCAACATCCAGTGTTCAGAGTCATATTGCCTCAGAACCTGGAGGTAGCATATAATCACCATGATTGGGATCTCTTGGCAGAGCTGTCCAATCAGTGTCCTCCCCAAACAAATCTAGAGGCCTGTTGGGTGCTTCGAGCTCTCCTGTGAGTTGGCTTCCCCAAGCAATTGAATCAAGTCAACTGAGCTCAATTCTGAGACAGTGTTTGTGGACAAGGAAGCTCTATGTACACACTGGATGTTTTGTGTCCATCAGGAATTGCTGGTTTAAACGACACTACCAAACCCTGCTTGCCCATTGTGGGAATTCTTAGATTGATTGGGTGGTGGCTTCCCATTTGGCTATGGGATGAATTGTCCAACCAGTCCCATGCATATAATGATGTGCAGGATGGCACGTGCTCATCCTGGCTCCTCTCCTCACTGCTTGCAGAGTCTGACGCTAAGTTCCCTTAACTATGTGGGGAAGGCAGTTCATCCAAACTGTCCCTCTATATGTGTTGAAAATCAGTGGGACCACTCAAACAATTTAAGTATCACTTGAACCAGCCCTTTGATGATATCAAGAAATGGCTGCTTTTACAAGCACTCCATTCTGTGTAATTATTTCATGGGCAGTGCAATCCTGACTAAGGATCCGGCCGGTGGCCCAGGGCCACCCGCCGGATCCTGCACCCGGGCTGCCCGTCCGATGGTGGGCCGGAGGTCTACTCGAGGAAGGGGATGCTCGTCCCCTTCCCTGGGTGTAAACTGGGGGCGGCTCTATCAGCCTCCTCGGATTTCCACCAGCTAAATAGCTGGCGGAAGTAGAGGAGGCCATGTAACGGCCTAGCTGGCCCAATGGGGATGGGGATAAGGCAGGAGCCATCCCCCGTACTCTCCCTTGCCTGCCGAACCGCCCCCGCCGAATCCTGACCTACCTTCTCCAGCGGCTGCCCGGGCGTTCCGACTATGGAGGCCGGCCTCTGTGCCTCCGGCCTCCCTTGCTTCCGAGTAGTCGCAAATGTGCTCCGGCACCGGCAGATTTGTCAGGATTGCGCTGTTAGTTTGGCTCCTACTGATGTAAGCATGATCAGTCTTAGTCACAATACATATGAAGCTAGCAGAGGTGCTACCTAAGCTTCTTTAAGTAGAGATGTCAGGATTTGAGCTAGGGGCATAGTGCATGCAAGTTGTGTCTTATACCAGCCCTCACCACCAAGACTCTAGACCAGTGGTTCTCAAAGTGGTGGGTCGCGACCCACCATTGGAACTAAAAGCTGCCCCCTAAGGTTATTTAGGGCTCAGTCCAGCCCAACTCAGCACAAGTAAGGCACAACTGAGGCCCAAGTGTGGCGTAACTGTGGCCTAAGATAGGGCTGAGTTAGGCTGCAACTATGCCTGAGGTAGGCAGGAGGCAAGAGCAGTGGGCCAGCACCAGCCCAGGATCGAGGCAAAACGTACCACAGAGGCAGGCAGGCTCCTGTGGTGAGGTGTCAGTCTTGTGGAAGCAAAGAGCCCCCTCCTGAGCTCGTCTGTGTGCACCTACCACAGCTGCTGCAGCGTTCGCAGCAGATGGGCAGCCACAGGTGGGCCTGCAGGCACTGGGCGTGCGACAGTCAGCTGAAGGGCAGAGGTTGTGCCAGTGCCAGCTGCCCCAGGGCACCCTGGGCATTAGCCACCTGCTGCAGGGGGGAGTGCCACAGCCCTCCTACCTGCAACAGGTGTTGCCACCCCCATGCCATGTTGAGGCTGCACGTGGGATTCATGGGGGGGTGAGCGGGGGAGAGAAGGGAAGGAGGGGGTGGGAACGTCACACACAAGGGGGGTCTCATGATGGCTGGAACCGCCTCTGACATGACTTGCCCGTGCGCTGCCTGAAGCCCTGGACCTCCAGGGCCGTGGCTATGCCCACAAAGAAGGCATCCCGGCGTGCCTTCTGCTCTGTGCCCCGGCCAAGACCGAGAGATGCCTTGGGCCTGTCTGCTGCGAGCGGGAAGGGCTTACGCAGCTCATCACACCCCCAGATGGGGTGACGTCGGCGCCTCGCGGCAGGCGCTCCGGCACGGTGGGGGGTGGCCAGCTTCCATCATCAGGGAGTGGGAGGGGAGGCAGACACACAGGCAGGCGGACAGGGGGTGCTGGGGAGGGACACGGGTGGGTCAGAAACAGACAGACAACAAGGCTGATGGGAGAGGGATACAGGAAGAGGGGTCTGCAGAGACCAATAGGGACACAGGGGTCACTTCGCAGATGAAGGCAATGCAGGAATGGGCGCCTCTTATGCAGACGGAACTTGGGCGGAACGGACGCCGTTGACAGGCGGACCGTGGGCGGGTGAGAGCCCTGGTTGCCGAAAAGGCTCTTCACGGACGTGGCGGACGCGAGCGGATCCAGTATGGGCGCCATGTCGCCTGTCAGTGTTTGCCTGCCTGAGAGGCCCCCCAACTCCCCACTCCCCTCTGAGCCCTGAGGGTCTGGCAGCCCCCCTGCTGTGGTCTCCCTGGGAAGGGATTCATGCAGGGGCTTGTATGTTGGGCGCTGTCTCTGTGTGTGTGGGGCAATGCTTGTGTAACATTGGGCACAAGGGGGCTCTGCCTGAGGGGCATCTTTATTGTTCTGGAACGGTAGCAGAGATGGCCAAGCGAGGCTGCCAGGGGTAGTCACAGCAGCCAATCTGAAAGCAGCAGCAGCAGCACACGTGCCCCATGGACCTGGAGACGCAGGCTCTTCCCCTGTGGGACCACAGCCTGCTCCATAGAAAGGGGAGGGACAGCAAGTAGGACAGCCAGGGAGGTGGAGCAGCAGCAGCGCCGGCAGCTGAGGAGGGTTGCAGGGCTGGCACCCTGACCTCTGGCAGCATCGAGACAGACGACAGTGGGGCACCCTGCCTGGAGCCCCAGGGGTGCTCCCAGGAAGGTAGGTGGTAGTGGACGTTCCTGGGGCGACAAAAAACAAGGGGGAGTTACATGTCAGCTGGTGTGTGGTAGCAGTCGCCATTGAAGACAAGCCAGTGTGTTGGTTGCAAAAGCCTGCAGGGAGAGATCAGATTACACAGCTGCTAGGTATAACTAGCTTGTCACAGTGTGAGGAGCTTACCTGGACATCAGAAGGGCATGATCCTGCAAAGGACAACAGTGAAGGAGAGAAAACACAGCACAACTACATACATGACTAGCACATCATAACTGACCTGTTGTAGACCCTATGGGGGCAAGGCTGCGGGTTAGTAAACACACCTTTGTTAACAGGCAAGTCACATTTACACAAACACATATTTGTCTGCTCACATGGCAACGGGCAGCTATCAGAGGACACATTGGTAAAGAGGCAGCTATCATATATATGTGTGCTGACAGGCAGAAGTACTACATAAAGGCGAACACAGGCAGAAGTCATACATATTGGCATGAAAAGGCAGAAGTCCAACATTATGGCAAACACAGGCAGAAGTCCTACGGTATGGCTTACACAGGCAGAAGTCCTACATATAGGCATGAACAGGCTAAAGTCAAACATATATTGGCATGAACAGGCAGAAGTCATAACACATGCCATCCCAGACCCTGCTCTTACCTGCTGGTGTTGTTGCCTGTGGGGGGGGGGGGAGAGAGAGGCTGGGAGAAAGACATGGGTTAGCAAATGCTTGCAAGGAGGCAGCTGCCCAGGCACAGCTGTAAACAGTTTGGCCACAGCCTGAACAGCCCTCTCTGCCCTAGAGGGGGGCAGAGAGGAGAGAGGAGAGGAGAAGAGAGAAATGGGGTGTTTGTGAATTTTGCCCTCCACCAACAAAGTCCCACTTTGTGGCTGCTGGGGGACAGGACCCCACGCCACGTGCTCAGAGAAAGAGAGAGAATGGAGGCCTGGGGCTGGGCTTTTGTGGGAAAGAGGCTGGGTGCGGCTGGCTTCAGATAGGGTAACTATCTGTGTCCCTGTCCAGAGTTATGCCACAGCTATTCCGTACTAACTCAGGCATAACTCAGGAGTAGGGTGTTAGAACTTTTCAGGAGAGGGCTGGAGTGTGTAAGGTAAAATGGCTCCTATGGGTCTCCTCAAATTTGAGTCCACCTTTTTTGTTGACCTAAATTTTGTTCCATAGCTGTGCTTGAGGGGGCGTGTCGGAGCTCTCCAGTGTCTGGACCTGGACCCAAATTCGTAACCGCCCCCGTCACTCCCCCGACACGCCCCCGACATGCCCACTTTTAGGCCAAACTTAGGATGGAATAGCTCTTAGGCCGAACTTAGGACGGAATTGGTCAACTTTCCTTAACCCGTCCTATGTCTGTCACAATTGCAGCACAAATTCATCCTCAACGGCACAATTCAGTCCTAACTTCAGCCTAAGGCACTTAGGCTGCTTTTGTGACTGAATTATGCCGCTGAGGCCTTAGGCTGGACTGGGCTGTTAGGTGTTTCATTGTAGGTATACACACTGGCGTCGCTGCAGGGGGACGGAGCTCTAAGTTCCGCCGAGGCTCCGACCCTCCATTACACCGGAGCACGAAGCGGCCCCGCCCCTTCGCCTTCGGAACCATTCAAGGCGGTGAACTTAGAGCTCCGACCCCCTGCAGCAACGCTAGTGGGTATACAGGCAGGTTGGCAGTCAGGTTGAAACGTTTTGGTCTTACCATTGGCCCACACAACCTGTGACCCACAAAACTGAATGGAGCCCTCCAGCCATGTATGGTAGCCTGCCATACCTCCATTTTCTGCTGCCTACCTTTGACTAAAATGGCTGGTGGGCTTTATTCAGCTTGTTGAGATAGAAGTTAGAAGGCATGCATGCCTTGGCATTTAGTGGTGACTCCCTTGGCTATGATTACATAGGGAGCATCTTGTCAACAGTTCTGACCTCTTTTCCAATTGAAGAGTTGCTCATTTTCTGTGGACGTTGCAAAAACTAGGACACCAGCTTTCCAGGAGACAAGGGGGGGATAATGACGATAAATTGAATGGGCAGTTCACAGTCTACATTCTCTTTCTGAAGCCCAGTGGCAAAAGTAAGGCAATCCTGGTGAACAAGGAAACATTCCATAAAATGTCTTTTGAATATCTTTATTACATATATATTCCTACTTATTTTTCATTATTGTCTTATATCAGCAAAATAGACATTGCTGCATGCTAAAGGAGCACCTTTGGATCTGATGCTACTCTGGAGCATCAGGATGGTGTAATGGTTCGGGAGTTGGACTTCGACCTGGAAGATCCAGGTTCAAATCCCCGTTCAGCCATGAAGCTTCCTGGGTGACCTTGGGCCAGTCGCTATCTCTCAGCCCCACCTACCTCACAGGGTTGTTGTGAGGACAAAAGGAGAGAAGGAACTACGTACACCACCCTGAGCTCCTTGGAGGAAGGTCGGCATGAAAAAATGTGAAAAAGAAATAAATTAAATATTTGTATACTGGGGAAAATCGTGGCGGAAGAGAAGCCTCATAGAAAGCAATGAGGACTTGGAGACACAGGGCACAAAATGGGAGGCCCCAGAACGGAAAGCGGATTCAAGTCCCCTTTGAATTACCCTTTTGGAGGGGATTTGAATCCCCTTTCCATTCTGGGGCCTCCTGTTCTCGCTGCACTGCTAGTTACACCGGTGGTGTAAGTAGGATAGGATTGCGCTGAGTTACACCGGTGGTGTAAATTGGATAGGATTGTGCCCACAAGTGTTTCTTCTGTGATGTGAATGGTAATCTAGCAATGTGCAAAAAAATACAAATAAATAGGAGGCAGACTGGACAGGGGGACACCTTGTGGACTAGACTGCATTTTTTCCTATAAAGAATGACATTCAGGGCAGAACTAGTCAGGCAACAAATGTAGGATTCCTACCTCCCTGTTTTCTGTGGATGTGTAAAGCCAAGGAAGAAAGAGCAGGTGGAAAGGGAGTTCTTCACGCCTCCCCCACCAGCCTCTTTTCTTCTGCAACTCCTCTCTACCAGCTGCTGTTCCCAACTTGTCGGGAACAGGGTTGCTGTCAGGAGTTCTCATTGATGAGCAGCTGCCGAGGGCCCAGGGCTATCAAAAGGGCCTATTTCTGATCTTTGAGATCAATTCTGTGCCCACATCATCTTGTGATGATGGTAGCCCATCCAAGTAGAAGGTTGCCCACAGAGGACAGTTTGCTAAGGGCCCTAGGAATCCCTGCTGAGGGGAGAGCAGTTGGTGCAGTGGCGTCACTTGAGGTGGGTCGGAATGCTAAGTTCCGCACCAGGCTGACCTCCGTTACTCACCGGCACGAGGCAGCTCCGCCGCCCCTCTCGTCGTCAGAGCCATTCAGTGCGGTGAAGGCAACGCGCAGTAGACTCCCTGCACCTTGCCTTCACCCCACTGAATGGCTCTGAAGGCGAGGGGGCGGGGTTTTGGTTAGGGTCACTCATGCTGGTGAATAACAGAGGTCAGCGTTGTGTGGAACTTAGCATTCCGCCCCACCTCCAGCGACGCCACTGAGTTGGTATAGATGGGCTGCCAAAGAAAAGGGGTGGGCAGATTAATGTGAGGAGGGGGAAGAGTTAAATAAAGCCCTCCTGCCCATTGTGTTTCTGTTGCAAATGCCTTCCGAGCCTCTACTTTAGGAACATGTGAAGCTTCTTTATAGAGAAGAGGATAATTAAGGGCAGAAATCTAGCCCAAGTATAGGCCGGCAGAGTGTGCGCTTACCCTGGAGCAATACAAATGGCATGAAAAGAAAATGCCATTCGTAGTGTAAAGTCGCACCTTTCATTGCAAATGACAAACAAGTGTGGACTCTGGAGATTTGGGTGGGTTACAAGGTGACTGTGAAACATCAGTGTGCTGTGTTCTCAAAGAAACCACATTCAATTCTTGGGTGTATTAAATGGCAAAAGTTCAGTAGGAATGTCTAATAAGTACAGGCCTTTAGCTAGGTCTCTTTTGGAATTGGGTATTTTGAATCAGTTTGGAGGAACGGAAGGATAATAGTGCGATTCAAAAACAATTAGAATAAGTGTGTAAAGAAGAGCAAATGAAAAATCTGCTTGAAGGGAGAACCTAACTAGTCTGGTGAGAGGTTGTTAAAGGAGCTTGGCCTAATTAGCTTGGAGGGAGGGGAGAAATATAAGCATATTATGATTTCATAGTCCAAATATATTGAAAGAAGAAATGCAGCAGAAGGGAAAAGTGTATCTAGCTTAAAGAAGTAGTAAGACGTATGACCCAATCCTGTCTGGGCCTTGTGCTGATGAAACTCGTGCTCTGTCAGTACAAGGCCTGGGCTGGTGGTGCGGCAGCCATTGCATCAGCTGAAATGGCTGGTGGCCCTGGGTGTGCACCAGTGACCTCTGGGGCCCCCGCTGGAACTGGTACATCGGCAGAGGGTGCATTCTGGGGAGGATTGGGGTAGGGATCGGGACTGGCCAGGGGCATGTTGAGAGCATGCTGGTGGCAGATATCGGCAGCAGCAGTGGTGCCAATATCCTAAGCCCCTGGCCTGAGCTTGACATGCCCCCTCAGACCCACTTGAATTTATGCCAGTCAAAGAGCTGGTGCAGATCTGAGTAGGCCCACTGGAGAAAAGACAGTGGCAGAGTACAGTAACTAAAAGATTTTTTTACTTACCTCTCCGTCACTATCTGGTCCCTGGCCGGCCCATAGCATGAAGCAGATGCTGCACCAGCATCGCCGCTGCACGCTCTGGGCTGGCCCAGAGTAAGATAGGGCTGTTGAGATATGCAAGTCATGATTGATTAACTTAGGGGAGATTAGAAAAGGGTGGTTTATTGTAGGGTCAAAGAAGATGCTTCCCTCCATTCAAATTAAAGGAACCAGTGAAAATATCAGGGAAAACAAATATGTTTGGCAATCACAAAAGCAACAAAGTAGATTTTGAGATGCTAGGGGGACAAGCTTGGGAACAGGCCAGGCCATAGCTCAGTGGAAGAGCAGATGCTTTGCATGTAGAAGTTTCCACGGTTAATCCCTGGCATCTCCAGGCAAGACTGGAAAAGACCCCTGTCTGCATCCCCGCAGAACCATATCAGTGGCGATATCCTAAGCCCCTTCCCACTGGCGTCGCTGCAGGGGGGTGGAGCTCTTAGTTCCGCTGCGGTCCGACCCTCCGTTACACGGGAGCACGAAGCGCCCCCGCCCCCAACTTGAATGGCTCCGAACGCAAGGGGGCAGGGCGCTTCGTGCTCCCATGTAACGGAGGTTCAGACCGCGGCGGAACTTAGAGCTCCGCCCCACCTTCAGCAACTCCAATGCCCCTTCCCATCCCGCACCGGCATTACACTGCCTCCCTGAATGTACGCCAGTTCTTGACCTGGTGTGCACCTGAGGAGGCCCATAGGTAGGCTTGCCAGATTTCTCCAGCTTTCACCCGGGACCCCACCCCCACCCCCACGGATTAATTAATTAATTAATTAAACAAAGAATTCAAATAAAGATCTTTTTATTTGGGGGGCGCAAAGCGCCCCTTTTTGCCGCGCGAAGCACGTTAGCATTTTTATTTAATTAATTAATTAAACCAATCAAATAAATAATTAATTAGAAGAGGAAGGGGGCGCGAAGTAAACGACTTACCTTACTTCGTTCTGAATAGTCTTCTTCTCCATGATGAGAGCGGGCGCCGCGCTCCAGATGGTGCCTCTGGCGCCGCGCTCTTTCCTCTTGAGGCACCGAGCCGTTCAGCGCTCGGCCAGCCGTTCGGCCTGCAGTCTTGCCCGGCTGCTCAGCCCGCTGTCGCCCAGGCGAAAGTGGGCCGTACGGCTGGCCGAGAGCGGCCCCGGAGGCATGGATCTGGCCAAGCGCGGCCGGACCGGTGCGTCCGGCGCCACGCTCTTGCCCGGCCGCTCGGTCCGCTCTTGCCCGGGTGACAGCGGGCCGAACGGCTGGCTGAGCGTGGCTCTGGAGGCATAGATCCGACCGAGCGCGGCGCCACGCTCCTGCCCGGCTGCTCGGCCCGCTCTCGCCCGGGCGACAGCAGGTCGAATGGCTGGGCAAGAGTGGGCCGTGCGAGCACGCGGGACCGCGCTCACCTGGCTTGCTCTTGTTGTGTTGCCACCTCTCTGCCACTGCCATCCAACTTACTTTTTTTCCGGGCGCCAGCAACTTGGATTTTGCGAAATGTAGCGAGATTCAAGATGTCTGCGCCCAAATCTCATGAGGGCATCATACCCTCACAAGATTTGGGTGCCATCTCGCGAGATTTCGCAAATCCAAGATGGCGGCGCCCAGAAAAAAGGTAAGTTTAATTAAAATTTAAATGGCGGCGGCCCGAAATCCTTCCAGGACATTCCCGAAAATCAACGTCGATTTCCGGGACTGTCCCGGAAAAATCGGTACTTCTGGCAAGCCTACCCATAGGCCCCGGGGCTCGCTTATACCCGGGGAATGGAACGAACCTTCTCCTGAGGTGCGGCCTAGCAGCTCCAGGGCAGCCCGAAACAGGCTTAGGATACAGCAGCCGGCCCTTGAGGCTGGCTGCTTAAATTTACACAGGATTGCTGGTAAAAAAGAAATACTTATTGAAGATTCAGAAGATTCATATTTACAAAAGAAACAATAACTGAAGCTACTTTATATTACAGATTATTGTCGATGGTGTCAGAAAGTTGAAGATTAGGCAAAAGCTGCAATCCCAGAGCAAATAAATGACTTCCCTTTTTCATATTACAAAAGGACTAAACTAAGATGCAAGGGTCTCCTATGCATTCTCTTTGCTAAGTCCACATTTTTCATAAATAGTACACCATTTATCTTAGAAGTGCTCAACAGAGGAAGGGTTGCGTGTCAGATTCAGAGCTCCTGTGTTTTACCAAATCAAATTATTCTGTACAGTAATTGGTGGCGGACATTTGCTTTCCCACCTGGCAGCAAGCTGTGAGTTAGCAGCTGTCAGTAACAAGACCATTAATTCCCTTCTAATTTCGCATATAGTTTTGACATCCAAGCACCCCAAAAGAGCACACACACACACACACACACACACACACACACACCTGCTGTAAACTCCAATGGGATGACCGATTGGACACAGCATTATTTCTGCACAAATGGATTTCTGACAATTTAGTTTTGATTTAATTCTGATCACAAAATGGCGCTTCACATGCAGTATTTTTTGAATAGAGATTTCCCCCGCCCCTCTTTTCTCCATGAATTGATCTTTTTTGCAGATGTGTGCAGGTGGAGAGTTTTGTCTGACAGGAAGAAATACCTGGAATGTTTTTTTTTCTAGCCTGGAAAGCTTCATCTTTTGCATTTTTGCCCTTTGTGCAGCTTTTACAGGTACAAAAGCTCTGATAGAAATATAGTGGGTCCCTCTACATGTTTCTTGAGAAATGCCTGAGTAAAACAATCCAGGTCAGGTGGTTAGTTAATGGCACCTCAAGGCAGAGGCATTCTTATATGGCGGGAGCAGGTGTGCTCCCCCCCAGGCGCTGAGTGGGCGAGGGGCGCGGCAGCTGGGCTCGGGGCTGCGCAGAGCAGCGCGGCACCAGAGCCCGGCTGGCGCGCCCCTCCGAAGCAGCGCGCCCACTCCGCGTGTCCCCGGCCTCCGGAGGCTGCGCTCCGAAGGCTGGGGATAAGCCCTCCTTAAAGCGACCACCCCGTTCGGCGGTCGAGAGCTTTATGAAGAAGCCGAACGCGTCGCTGGGGGTTTGCGCATGCGCAAACCCTATAAAAGCCAGCGACGCGTTCAGCTTCTTCATAAAGCTCTCGACCGCCGAACGGGGCGGTCGCTTTAAGGAGGGCTTATCCCCAGCCTTCGGAGCGCAGCCTCCCGAGGCCGGGGACACGCGGAGTGGGCGCTCAGCCCCGAGCCCGGCTACTTGGGGGGGGCGCTCCAGGGAACGCCACTGCCTCAGGGCAGCAGGTCCAGGGAGTATATCACCCTGGACAATTTAGAGACAAAAGAGGAGGCAGTGTTGAAGAAAAGAGGAAAAAGCAGAAAAGAGTAGGAGGTTGGTATGAGGGGAAAAATCCACCTGTACATAAGTTCATATTTCACTTTGTATTCAGTCTGAGAGAACTACCACTCAGTCACAAATACAGTTTTCCTACTCTACAGAAGATTGAAAATAAGGCCTAATCGCTGCTTGCAGTGTTGGCACCAGGTTGATGGGGGCCCTGAGGCAAATGCTAGGTACTGGGTCGCCCATGGTGCCCCCTGCCTGCTCACTGATGGTGCATTGCATGCTGCTGCTGTCACCAGTAGTACTGAGGGTTCAGGCAGGGGACAGCTCAGTTCTGGCGTCCCTCTTATAGAGATGACCCTCAGGGCGCAATCCTGTGTAATCAATGCGCTGTTGGAGTGCATGCTCCCCAGCTCTGGGTGTTGCAAAAGTGCCGTAAGGCCGCCAGGGCAATGGCCAGCAGCCCACGGCCCACTAGACGACTGTCCCTATGTCCGCTAGACCAGGTAAGCCCTGCACCAGCTGGTGCAGGGGCAGAGGATGGGTGGACCGGGCGGGGAGGGAGGGCGGCCATTGGCCGAATCAGGCGGGGGAGGGCAGGGATATTGGTGGCGAGCTCCGCTGACATCCCCAGCCCTCCCCCAGCCCAGTTTGTCCCGACACCTGGCCCTCGACTGTATGCCAGCTCCAGAGCTGGCATACATTTAAGTTGGTCCATTGGTCCTAGGCCCGGTTGCACCAAGGGAAGGGGACGATCATCCCCTTCCCTCAAGGTGCGCCTGGGCTGCCCCGGGACCTGGTTAGGATACTCTGGCTGGCCCTTTAGGCCAACCGGGTATTGTTACGCAGGACTGGGCTGCCCACCTTTGTGTAACCTGACCAACCTCAAACATCACCCTTGGCTGTCTGCAGTTCATTTGGCTGCAATCTTATACATGCTTAGCTGGGAGTCTGATTGAACTCAGTGCGACTTACTTCTGAGTAGATATGCATAGAATTGCACAGTTGTTTATGTTGTTTATGTTTATAACTTTTGTGCCTTCAGATTCTCTGTAGTGTGACCTTCAGGACTATAACCTCCCAAGTTTGTCAGGGAGAAAGGAGGAGAAAAAGAGAATGACAGTATATTTCAAAACTAGGCTCAGCCAGGATCTTCTGCAAGATCTTCTGCAAAGCTAAGAATTGTCCCAGTCTTCTCCTTGAAGGTCATCACAGCCTGTTGATGCTTGCATAATATTCCTATGGCATGCTTTCCCTTTAGAAAGAATGGCAAAAATGATACACAAAATGAAAAATAAAAACAAAAAAAAACTAGTAAATCCACCCTAGTTTACTAATTGACTGTGGAAATTATTTATGTCATTGTAAATGAAGTTAATCATGCAGTTATGACATACAAATCCAACACATATAAACAAAGGGGTAAAAACAGCAACAGAATGAAGATTCTTAAATTATCTACTATACGGAGACATGGATTTATTTATTTTTGCAATTCTCCACCTGCACTCTGCTGTCATGTTACCTTTCCCCCTTGAGATGATTCTAATTAAAGCCAACTACATCCAGAATATTATACACATGTGGTTTCATTTTCCTCATTTGTGTACAACAGCAAAGAAAAATTACATCTGTGTACACCGTCGCATGTGGAGATTATGTTTTGCTATGAGCTTCCATGGCTTCCAAAGATGGGCACATGACATGTGGTGGTGGTGATCTCTCTCTCTCTCTCTCTCTCTCTCTCTCTCTCTCTCTCTCTCTCTCTCTCTCCACCCATGTGAATTAAATGTTGTGCATGACGTGGCACACTAGTCTTCCAACCTTTGTATCTTCTGCAGGAAAAGACATTTGGCATTTGACATTTAGGGGTAAGCTTTTGTGAGCAGTGGCCGTTTCACAATCTCACTGCGTCGGAAATCTGTGCTAATGGAAGGAAGATATCAGCTACTTGGGGAAAGATCTTTCTAATTTGACTTTCAAAACATTCAAAAATGTCTGATTCACAGCCCAAAATGATAAGGAAACTGCATGCCATTTTCTAGATGCCTATGCTAGGACAGAATAAATAAATCTGTTACAATTACATTTGCATTTTCTGTTATTCATTTATAGTCCACTTTTCATCCATCACAGAACTCAATGCAGCACAAATGGGTTTGCTAACAGGTCTCCCATCCAGAAACTAACTAAAACAAGACCTACTGACTATGCTATATCATCACATGGATAGCATTCTTATTAAACGTGCCATATATAAACAGCTTTGGAGAGCTGTCTTGACAAAAAAAAAAATGGTATAGAAGGGTTTAAATAACATGCAGTGCAATCCTAAGCATGTTTATTTAGAAGTGCATCTAAATTTAATGGGATTGGCAGCTCAATCCTATGCCGGCCTCCACCAGTGTGACTAGGCCCCGTGCCATCACAAATGTGCAGTTAAGCACGTTGCACCAGCATGGAGGCCAGTTGCGCCGGTGTGGGGGCCAGCACCGGCAGGCCTCTGCTGGTGCAGGAGCAGCGCCCCCAGAGACTGGTGAGCTCCACTCTGGGCAGTGAGGAGGTGGAGGGAGGGTGAAATGGGGGTGAGGAGGGGTGTTCTGGGGGGGAGGGGGAGGAGGAGGGCAGAGCAGGCCCGGGAGGGGGGCAGGCTTGGTGGAGGAGGCCTACATCGAATCCTACCCCCCTTCGACATGGGGCCGCTTGAATTTGCACTGGCCATTTAACTGGTACAGATCCAAGTAGTCCCATAGAGGTTGCTGCGTTTTGACATGGGGTAAGGATTCATTCCCTTACCTCGAGGAGGACTCTAGCAGACTCCAGCCCTGTGCTGGATACAGCAAAGTCTGCTCCAGCACCGCTGCATCCCAGCACGGGGCATTCGATAGGATTGGGCTGTTACTCTCTAATAAATGTGTTTATGATTGCAGGCTAACAGTGCAATTCTAGGCACATCTATGCAGAAGTAAGTCCTATTTACGTTCAATAGGGTTTTCTCCCAGAAAAAGTTGTTTAGGATTGCAGCCTAAGAAAGGCAGTATTCTAAATTAGTCTGCAAGAACTTTTTCTATTGTCATCTTAAAACTGACTTTAGACTGGGCTAAATGCTCTGCATTTTCTCCCTTTTTGAATTGCATCCAGACTGAGGAAAGGATTTTGTTTAGCTGACAAGCTTGCACACCACATTGTGAACTTTCATCCTGACAAATGTATTCTTATACTATCCTTGTACTGCTTTGCTGTTTTTCTAACAGCGCAATCCTGTGTAGGATGCACTGGTCGCCCTAAACAGCCAGCCACTGCATCCTAAGTAGGATGTGGCCTGCTCCATTGGAGCTGGGGCACACCTTGGGAGAAAGGGACGTTTATCACTTTCCCCTGGTTCATCACTTTCCCCAGTGGCCCAAATGAGCCTCCTCGGATATGCACCAGCTATTTTGCTGGCGCAAATCTGATGTAAGGCTGGCCAGGCCAGGGAGGGGGATATTGGTGGAGTGCACTGCTGATATCCCAGCCCCCTCCCTGGCCTGGCCAACCAATTGCCCCTCCCCTGCCACCCCGGCCCACTTTCCCCACACCCTCCTGCCACCCAGCACAGGTCTTACCTGTGTCCGGTGGTGCAGTGCAGTCCGTGGCTGGCGGCAGAGTGAGTGGCGCTGGCCTTGGAGCCGGCACCACTTACTCCACAGGTGTCGAAAACATGCCTTAGGACATGTTTACAACACCCAATGCTACTGCTCTGCCGGTCAGAGGCGTCGACAGAGCCTGGCGGGGGGGCGGACCGCCAGGGGGTGATGCGCGCGGAGTCCAGAAGCTCTGAGGCCAGGAAGCAAACCTTGGAGCGTTCGACCCCGCCGGCGCTCCAAGGCCTTCTGAAGGCCCGCTGGCTCAAAATGTAAAGTTTTACGCTTTCGCGCATGCGCATTGCTTTTCTGAGGGCAAATGGGCAGCCCTTTGCCCTCAGAAAAGCAATGCACATGCGCGAAAAACGTAAAACTTTACGTTTTGAGCCAGCGGGCTTTCAGAAGGCTCTGGAGCGCCGGCGAAGCCAGTTGTTCCGAGGCCGGCTCCCCGGCCTCCAGTTCGGGGGGGTGACACCCTAGGGCGGGGGGGGGGTGACGCGCACCCCCCAGCCCTAGGGTGTCACGCGTCTAGCGACGCTACTGCCGCCGGTGTTAGTCTACGCTGGATCGGGCTGTAACACATAATCTTACATGTTCCATTTTTGTACAGTACTAGCAACAGGTATTCTTATGCACCCTTTTCAGCATATAGTTTGGCTACTCAAAGAATGATAAAGGAGGAGATTGTTCTACTCATTAAGAGCAGCAGTACAGCTACTCCTTGGAGGAAGTGTGAGATAAATAAATAAAAATAAATGCTGTGTATGATAGGACATCTGTAACTCAGTGGACTGAAGGGCATCTAGCTTGGTTATTCAATGGGGGGGAATACACTTTTTATATGTTCAGAAGCACTGTCATGCTCACATAATGTTCATGCAGCTAGTAATTTGGGAGATATGATTCCTGGATGGGATGGGAATGGCTGTGATTATTCACTAGGTGGAGGTTGGTATGTTCACAAAGATGCACTGGTACAAGGAAAATGCACTGATGTGCTGAACTGGTTTGTGTTAGGCACGTGAATAATATAGGACACATATAGCATGTATGCACCTGCTCTGCAGTCCCACCAACCGCAAAATTCATTAGCTGCCATAACCTCCTGTCAAGATTTGTCAGCTTGAAAGAGGAGAGAATTTCTTACTTGAAAATGTCTTGTGTCCCTATTCCTATTAATAGCTGTAAATCTCTGAAAACTATGGATGGAAGACACTGGATATATGCAAATTCTTAATGCATGGTTCCAATGAAGAACATTTGTCAGCATCTCAGAAAATGATAATCTCTTTTCAGATTATTGCACAGCTGAGACATTCTGTCACCTGATGATTAACGTGATTACCATCACATCGGAACATCCTGCTGAAATGACTGGGAATTAAGCAAACTGAGACTACGCAACGCTGTACGCATAGCGAACCTGTCTCATATGAGTATGTGTGTGGGTGGGTATACGCACGCACCCCCGCACATCTACTAGTGTAAATGGGCACCCCAGCCACCTTTGCCATTTGTAGTTGCTGCAAAGCGATGTGGTGTTAGGGGCCAGAGGAAAGTCCAGAGACTAGCCATGAGTTATGCTCATTGTTCCTATTGTGGTATTGGTTTAATTGATTTTATTGTATGGTTTATATTTCATGGATTAGGAGTTTTGTCCTTTCTATATTGTCTGCTGCTTTGAGCATATTTGTAGAAAGCAGGATAGAGCTGAAATGATGATGATGATGTCAGTGATGATAATGACAGTGATGATGATGACAGTAGGTATCAATCAACCACCATGATTATAGAAGCTTGCTTTAGGCAGACTCATAAATTGCCCTGGGATTGCAGAACAGAAGGGAAACAACCTCTGGTCTCTGCCAGCAGCAGAGAACTACCATCTGCTGTATTTGATGTGTGTGTGTATGTGTGCGGGCGGGCGGGCGCGCATGCACACACTTACTACATCATTTCAATCTATTATAAGCAGCCTTAGAGATCAGTCAATCAAAAGGTGGGATATGAATCTTCTAAAGAAATAAATAGGTGAGCTACACAAAACCCCTCCTTTAGGGAGTGGTATTGTTTTCTTTACTTCTCATTTATCAGCACCAGACCAAAATGTAGGAAACCTACCCATGAAGATATGCCTTCCTACACTGCCATTCTTCAATTTCCATGGCACTCCATTAACTTCAGGAGACGTATATGAATATTAATAGGTCAGAGAAGCAATGGAATACGTTCTATAGCACTTGACATAACGGTAGCTGTTAATCTCAATGCTAAAATGAATGCATAAGCCACAACTTACACCACATGAAAAATGCAGAGAAATTCTAAGTTCTGCATGGGCAAGCCCAATCATACCTAACTCCTGCTCTCCAATGCAGCAGCGCCAATGGGTTGCACACTGCATCCCTTGGGGGGAGTTTCGTGCCACAAAGTCCTCCTCCAGGTAAGGGAACATTTCTTTCTTTGCCAGGTGTAAGCCCTTGCTGCCCTGTTAGGTCTACTCGGACCTGCGCCAGCTATATTGCTGGCAGAAGGCAGAGTGGACCCAGGAAGGCAGATCAAAGCTGGAAAGGGGGATAGGATATTGGCGGTGCTGCTGCCACTGAAACCTCCCCCTTCCCAGCCTCGGTCCACCCTCCTCCTGGCCCCAGTCCCCTCCCCGTTCCTCCCCCTCTCCACCCCGTCCTGCCAATCCTCTGCTTCCCATCCACCCCTCAGGCTGACTTACTTGTGTTGAGGGTCATCAGGAGGCCGCTGGTGCACAGACCCTGCTGCTTGCCTCTTGTGGCAGTGCGCTGTATGACATGTCGTGTTTGTGACATCCATAAAGGCTCTTATGCTGCTGAAATGCTAGTTCCGGCAGCATAAGGTCCTGTTAAGATTTGGCCGTTAAATATTTAAATTCCAGACTCATTTTTTAAGGTGCAGGGGTTTTTGTGTGGTGGCCCCTGAATTATAGAATTCCCTAACCAGGAGGTCAGAATGTCCATATCTTTTCAGAGATAAGTGAAAACCTGCCTTGGAAATTGAGGCTCTGGCTTTTGGTCTAACTTCAGATATTTCACTGTTTAATTGTTGTCAGCATTTTGGGTTTTCATTATAGTTCTGATTTCTAGATTCTTTGTCACATGACTTGATTTTAACCTTCTATAATGAGCTGCTGTCAAGTAATTCTGGATTAAAGACAATATTTAAATAGTGTGGACAGAGGCGTCGCTACCCCCGTTGGCGCCCGGAGCAACGGGGGGGGGGGTTGGCACCCCTATAATTCAATATCGCCGCAGCCGATAGGCCACGGCGCGCTCCGGAGGGGGTGGACGTCGCGCTCCGGGAGGGGGCGGCGGCGCGCTCCGGGAGGGGGCGACCCCCCCTCAATTGGGAGAGCCAGCTGGGGACGTCTTCCCCGGCCGGCTGCCCGGGGCCTTCTGAAGGCCCGCGCGAGAACGGTATTTATACTGTTCTTTTTGCGCATGCTCAGACTGTTACTGAGGGAAAAAGGGCAGCCTTTTCCCCTCAGTAACAGTCTGAGCATGCGCAAAAAGAACGGTATAAATACAGTTCTTGCGCGGGCCTTCAGAAGGCCCCGGGCAGCCGGCCGGGGAAGATGTCCCCAAGCCGGCTCTCCCGATTGAGGGGGCCGGAGACTCGAGTCGGACTCGGAGACTCGAGTCTCCGAGACTCGAGTCTCCGAGTGGGACTCGGACTCGAGTCTCCGAGCCGGACTCGGACTCGAGTCTCTGAGCCGGACTCGGAGACTCGAGTCCGAGTCCGACTCGCGGGCGGGGCGGAGCGGAGCGGGGCGCCCTTCGGGAGATGGCGCCCGGAGCCGGTGCTCCGCTTGCTCCGCCCTAGTTTCGCCTCTGAATGTGGATAAATACATGCATAAAAGATTATTGTGCCAGATGACTTTAATGCCAAGCTGGAAGGAAGATCCAGCCCGGCATACAGCAGGATTCCTTTCATTGTCTCTCTTCATATACAGTGTTGTTAGTGAAGTGTACATAACAATGCAACTCAAAGTGAAAACCCAGAAGACACACGCATGATTTCTAACTTAGCAATGCCCGCTCTCCGGTCAGATTTCGGATCTTATCTCATTTGCTTCCTTGAAAAATGAAACCTGAGATCCTGTAAATTGAAACAAAGCAAGAGAGCTTAGAAACCGCATCCTCCTCCTTCACACGGTGGCCTTGAAATAATGAAAGGTCAGGGTTAGAGATCGTCTGTCTCCATAATTTCACTAGCAATTGGCAAATACAATTTGGAAACTGCCAAGGAGTGAAATTGATCTCGCTCCTGGAAGGGGGGGGGGAGGCGGTGGAAAGAAGAGTATCTATCACTTAAGATTTCTTTACTCCTGTGTCACAACAGAAATGAATTCAAACACATTTGTTGACGACATTATACAATCTTCTTCTCTCTGCAATCTACTCTGAGTCTTCGGTAATCATTGCATATTATAAGCAAAGGTGAATGCCTATGCTTAGAACAGCCTCACATAAACCAGGAAAGTTGTGTTTTTTTGCAGATGCCTTGGCTGCAGTCTGGCCCCCTCTGCATGCACACTGGTAAAGAGTGCATTGAAGAGTGGAACTGTATAGGATTCAAGCAGATCCCACTCATCTCCCTCCATGCTGTTGTTGTGCCAGACTAACCACTGCCATACTGGGCATGCTCCAGCGTATCCTGGCAATTGGATTCAACAAGAGCCATACTTCACATAAGGATTGCCCAGCAGCTGGGCTTCTTCACAGTCTCCCAGGATGCTCTCAGCAAAAGCAGGAGTGGAACAGCACCATGAAGATGGGGGGGGGGGGGGAGACTGGGCTGCTGAATGGTCGTATGTGCTGAATGGTCCTATTAGGGGGTGATATCAACCTTCAGCCTGCTCAAGCATGGGCTGTGAGGGCCCATGCCCATCAAAAGGACCCACCTGGCCGGGCAACCCTTGAACCATCAGGACCGATGGCTGTGACGTGATAGCACCCAGTGCACAATTAAGGCATGGGAAGTGGGGGATAGGATATTGGCGGTGCTGCTGCCACTGAAACCTGGGTGCCATAGGAAGCCAAGTGCAGCTCTTTGCCCCAAGGCCCCCGGCAACCTCGTGCTGTTCATCTGAAGTACAAGCGGATGTTTTCTTGTGTAGATGTGTTGCAATGTGCCACATATGGCAGCAGCTCATCCAGCTTGGTGATGGTCTGGACAGTAGCATTCCTATGACCGCCCCCACCGCGCCGGAAGTGACGTAACGGCAGCAGCCATTATCGCTCACTCAGAGGTGCAGGGTGGGCGGGAGGACCAAACATGACACCAGCTCTCTCTCGCACCCCGGGGAACCAGATGATCCGTGTTGCTGCCGGCCGCCGTTGCACCCCCCCACCTGCCTGCTGCCTGGGGCCCACTGCCCCAAGGCCCTCACCGCTGATGACGCCACTGGGTCTGGAGAGGCTTCTGCTGGCTTTTACTCCAGCCCATGTTAGCACCACTACCGCTCTTGTCTTTCAAGCACACAAGCAACTAGTAGATTTAAAATGCGTCCTTCAAGCAAGTTATATGTTCTTGAATACCAGTTTCTCCTTCAAAACTAAGATCCCCTTTGAGAATGCATGCCTTCTTTTCGAGAAGATGATCTATGACTACAGATGCTTTATTAGAAATAGATTTCAAGTAGCATTAAAGGGAGGGGGATATCCCATGTTAGAAAAAGATGTTTTGCTACAGTGCTTTTAAATGTGATGCTCATTGAATAGTAAGGGAAATGTGTTCCTCCGGATGCCCTAAACCATTATCCAACGGTGAACATCAATTTGACATGCTGTCATTGTACAGTATGCGTTGTGCTTTAGATGAGGTCTGTAAGGGAACAAGTGTTAGCAGCAAAGTAAGGATCCCAACAGGCCTAATATCATAACACTTGCTTAAAATCATCTCTGCATTAAGATTTGTTTTCTTGCTGAGGGTTGCTTTGATTTTTAAAAAAAAATCTTATGCTGAGACCACACTGCAACACAGAGTTAAACATGCTTCACAGCGCAGTCCTGTGTAACCTTGCACCGATGTAACAGTAGATGCACCGGTGTAACATTAGATGCACTTGTGTAACAGCAGATGCACCGGTGTAAGTACACTTATACTTGCATAAGTGCACTTACACAAGTGCATCTACTGTTACGCCGGTGCAAGGTTACATAGGATTGCGCTGTCAGTCTATTAATTTGAGTGCATTTGACATGTTGCTGCCTGACGTGGAGCACCAAATTGTGCCCCTCTCTTCCCATGCTGTTCTCTTTTGTTTCTTTTAAAATCCTAATTTCATTCCTTCTGGATTGGGGTGACAAGTTGTACAGTATATCTATGCCAGAATACCATGCAAATGTTGCCCTTTATGTTTCCCTAATCACGTAGTCTACTACTTTCTCCATATCATGTGGGTTCTTGAAATATACAGTGCTCATACTCATGAAGTCATGTGGTTATCCCTTCTGAATAAATCATGTGAGTTTAAATAAGTAAACTGAGACATGAAAAGATACTGAACTCAAATGGCCATGTGTTGTTATGGAAAATCAATGGCTTGGATGAGCACCCTTCTCATTTTGCCAACCTGAGCATTTATTTACTTATTTTCCCCATGTTTAGACTGCCCTTCCTCCAAGGAGCTCGGCGTGGTGTGCATAGTTCCTCCCCTCCCTTTGTCCTCACAACAACCTAGAGAAGTAGGTGAGGATTTGTCTCTTCTGGAGTTACTATGTGTGTGTGTGTTTTCTGTTGAATGCCATTTTCAACACAATGGGAACTGTTTATGCTCTCTCTGGGCTTCCAGGATACTGTACAATACGTTTTATATTTGCATAATGTTTTTAGGAAGGAATAATAATTAATTTGCTAGACTGGCCCAAGGTCACCCAGGCAGCTTCATGGCTGAGTGTGAACCTGGATCTTCCAGGTCTAAGTCCAACTCCTGAACCACTACACCATCCTGGCTCTCATGAGAAAATGAGAACATGAGAAAACAAGCTGTACAGTGTAATGCTATGCATATCTAGTCAGAAGTAAGCCTCACTGACCTCAATGAGACTTACTCCCAGATACGTGCGTATAGGATTGCAGCCTTAAAGGCCCTGTGCTTTGAAGTCTCAGATGTGTGAAGGAATTAACCACCTGATGGTGGCAACACTGGAGCATGGAATTAAAAGTGTCCAGGGAGACAGCAACCACAGAAGTATCTTCCCAGGATGCTAATCATTCTTCTTCTCATCTGTCACAAATAAAAGATCGTTGACCCAGGAACATGATAAACTACCATGTTACTGACGCATATCCATCTTTAGTCTTCAGAAGAGACTACACCACAAGACATGGAACCCATGGGGGGGGGAGCAATGCCAAGGTGACATTCCAGAGAGAATGTGGACACCAGCAGTAAGTGTCACAGGGAATCAAGAGGGTGTTATCCTTGCCCATCAAGCATTGTCACCTAATTATGGCAATGCAGCCTGTCTACTTATCCACTTCACAGGCTAAAATATGGAGAGTGAAAGGAATGCAGGTGGCATGCAGTAAACAAGTGGGATTGTCAACTAACCTGAATATGTATTAACTTCCTTGACATAAATACAAATTAGTTGCATTCATTTATTAACTGTATTCTTGCCAAATAGCTGGGACAGTCTGAAACGGTGAAATCATTTCACAATATCTTCATGGAAATTTATGCCTGCATTGTCTTTCTGTGTTTAGGATTCATCATTTGTTCATCACTAGTCTGTGGGTGGTGGTTGTTTTCAATGATCTTCTCAAACTATTTGCCGTAGACTTCTCTACAAAGAAGCTGTTTCTAAAGGGGATCTGCCCATCTAGTGACCCACCAGCTGCAGTGCAGTCCACCATTTATGAGTGACAGCCCACAAAGAGCATAGGGTTGCATCATTATGCATGCTTGACATCCAAACCATTCGATATACTGAATTTTGGACTGAAGAAACAAAAACCCTGTACAAAATCCAAGTCCTTGGTGTTGGAAGAGAGACAGCATGCGAGCAGAGCCACCCAGTATATAGTCAGTGGGTGTGGGTATATATGTTAAGCTCCACCAGAAGGAGCGTAACATATAACATCTTGTTGCTAGTTTAAATGCTTGTGGGTTGCTCTCTTCTACTTTGACTTGTTGTTGTTGTTTATTCGTTCAGTCACTTCCAACTCTTCGTGACTTCATAGACAAGCCCACGCCAGAGCTTCCTGTTGGCCGTCACCACCCCCAGCTCCCCCAAGGTGAAGTTCGTCCTTGACTACACCTCAGTTTCCTTTTCCTGTCTTCTTGTTCTGCCTGTGGAACAATGGTTGCACGTCTTTCATTGTTGCAGTAAAGTTATTAACAAAACTCAGCTTTGCTTTGTGAGGGACTGATGGATTCCTTCAGCTCTGCTAACACTTGGAACATTTATGCACATTACTTGAAACATCGTTAACTTGTGATGGAAGACAAAATAGCCTTTGCATTCACTGCTCAGTGTTATCATCTAAGACAGGAAACTTCTTCAACCATAAGCGGAAACCTATAGTGTGAAATCAGAGAATTGGAAGTAATCGCCCTGTTACCAGAACACCTGCTTAGAGCAGAAGAAATTAGACATGGAAGGGAACAAGTATTAGGAACGAAAATGAAATGCAGAATTCTAAAAGGTAAGTCAGAAGTGTGTAGACAAGTCTGTCCCTGAAATCATATTTCAAAACGTCACCTGAAATTTGCAATAGCCTGTAGAATCCCTAGTTGCTACAATAGTAAATATGACTTTTGCCTTGTATTCAATCCTATGCTAATAGCTTATTGTAAATGATGCAATGCATACTTAGATTGCAAACCCTCACTGCATGCAAGCCTATGATTGCAAGGTCTCACCAAAAACATGAACTTTCCTTTGGAAGAAAAACGAAGGAAAAATACTTACAGCACAATCCTCATGTTAAAGCCGGTGACGGAGCGTGCGCTCCATCACCAGGAGACGTTGCAAACATGCCGTAAAGCACGTTCCATTGGCCCAGCCGGCCCAGGAGGGGGTGGGGAATGGCCATATCCCAGCCCCTACCGGGCGACTGGGCCATTACATAGCCTGGCATTACATAGCCTCCATGAGACTTCAGGTTCAACTAATAAGGGCTTGAGAGGTTACTTCCACAGTATTTGCCACTCTCTCTAGAACAGCGGTGAGGAACCTCCAGCCCCAGGGCCGGATTAGGCCCCTGAGGCCATCCGGTCCGGCCCCCGGAGAGATTGCTGGGAGGCCGCCAAACCGGCCCCTGGAGGCTCCGCCGGGTCCGCGCGTCACCTCCGGAGGCAGGGAGAGGGCCTTTGCATGTCCTCCCCGGCCGCCGCCTCAACCCTTTCTCACCAGGCCGTTGGCCATTTCGCACATGAGTACCATGCTGATGAGGGCAAGCTCTTGCCCTCTGGCCCTCATCAGCATGGTACGCCGGAGGTGACACAGGGACCCGGTGGCGGCTTCGGACGTTGAGCGCGGAGCCTCTGGAGGCCGATGGGGGGCGGGGACAAAAATTAATTAAATAAATAAAAATGGCGCCCGGCCTTACGGCCGGCCCTCAAGCAAATTTATAATATTTAAAACGGCCCTCGCCAGGGAAAAGGTTCCCCGCCCCTGCTCTAGAAGAATGTAGTAAAAAGGCAGAACCTAAACAGTTTCAGAGCTGACAAACGCTAAACAGCTGGTGTTCAATGGGCCACCACTGCCTGTTTATTCCCCCTCAAACCATCTGGCATACAAAACTGTAGATGAGAGAACATTAAGTGACTCTGATCTAAATCGATATCTGACACTAATACTGATTTGTCTCCGACATGAAAGGGGCCAAAACATATTGGTTAAAGTCACAGTATGTTTCTATATGTGCCACTTGACTTTCAATTGTGTCAGTAATGTATAACCAGTGGGGGGCACGGAGTGTATCCATTTTGTGATTATCCCAAGAGACGCATGACATTGGACTGTGTTTAACTTTTTAATCAAATCGAATGTCGCTCTGAAATCCCCCTTGTGCTTTGTTCTGCCTCATTGTGAACACAGAGAAGTGAGCTCAGCTTTCTCAGGTACTCATTTTTCTACAAGTCTGATCATGTTGTGTCTCTTCTCATTAAAATTTCCCATACTTTATCTTTGGCTCTGTGTTGCATAAAGACACCCTTATTAGTGTAAGATTTATTGTGGCAACCTATGTGCACTGAATACCAACAATTTGGATAATGGGTAAGGGTGGAGGTGGGTTTTTTTGTTCAAATTCCCACAACCGTTTACATTAACTCTGAGCCATTTCTTCCTAAATGGAACAATAAGGATCTGTGAAATTGTGTTGAGCCGTGATTGAATTCTCTCATAACGATGCTTTCATTCAGCCACCTCCAACTGTGAGTGAAAAGAATTCAAATCTAGAGCCCGTTCTGACATAACATTTTACAGTCAAGGGGCGACTCCTAGAATGAGGAAAAGTAAACAGAAACAGCATTTCCTTAAACGAGACTGTTCGAGGTGAAGGAAAAAGGGGAAATCTCCGTTTCATATATGTGCCGGGGGCAACTTTTTCCCATAAGGACAGCAAAGGATCTATTGGTGTGAGCAATTATTCTGATGATGTTGTTGTCTTAGGTTCATCCTGTCAACAATCAGAATTTCATCTCACCTGAATGAGGTTCCCAGCAGTGTTCCCTGTAAGGGGTCCACGCTGCGGCACAGAGCCCTTCTGCTGCTGTGTGTGGTGTCGTGACTGCAACACAATGTTGCCTCTGGATGCTCAGCAATGATGTCATGCATCATCGTCGAATGTCCAGGTTGCCAAGCTTTGAGCTGTACAGCTGCATGGCCACACAGCGTTACCAGGTGGTCACCCATCCAAACCTGCTTAGCTTCAGAAAATGTTTCCTGGCACCACTCAGAATTTGTTGCAGCTGTGGATAAAGATTGCTGCTTCAGAACAGCAAGGGAGAGTTGCATGCCCAAGCAGGCTTTCATGTGTGTAGTCAAGATAGATGCACGTTTCATCTGGATGTCTTTCCACATCTGCATCACAATGCTCAACTAGGCCTCACTGAACCAGATGGATGCATCCCTGGCTAAAGATGCAAATGCACATCTCCATCCAGGCCAATAGCTATTCTATGTGACTTCTTGACTTGAACTGGATTGAAGCCATTGGGTTTAATACATGACTTTGGCATGTCATTAACGCCATAAGGAACAAAAAAAAATAGCCATTTCAAAATGGAATATACATTACGAACATAGACTGAATAGATGCGGGATTAAAAGCCATGTATGCAGACAAAAATATATTTGAGTTAAAAACAGATGAACTCAAATATATTTTTGTCTGCATACATGGCTTTTAATCCCACATCTATTCAGTCTATGTTCGTAATCGCTGGCCATGGAAGAAGGTTAAGATCGTACTGGAATATACATTCTGCTCAGGGCAGCTCTTTGATTTATAGATGAAAGGAAATAAAAACCAGTTCAGAGTTGCATATGGAAATGCTTTCTGTAGATGAGCAAACACTTCTTTAGCCTTGTTAGCATGGTGTGACAGGCACATTAAAATCTAGTGAATGTATGTGCAACCATTTCCAATTCTTTTACTCAGGAAAGAGGAAAGGCACACCCAAATATGATTTTTAATTCAAACAAGCACATTTTCCTTGGCATGAATTAGCTTTGTTGCTATCTCTTTATGAGTTTGGGTTCTCATTAGAGAGCATTACTCTCTTGAGATAACAATGTGTATGTCTCTCAGCCAATCTAAGCAAGGCCTTCTCAACCTTGATTGCAGTTTTTGTATTCCCAAATTAATGTCTGTGCACTGTGATCGATTAAGAATATAAAAAAGGGATTAAAAAAAGCCTCTGGTCTTCCACGACAAATTGCCTCTAAGTTGTCTTGTGGATAAAATAACAATGAGTATCAACTACTCCTTTCATTCTCTAGTGGTTTTAAAATTGAACAGACAAATCTGAGATGCATTCACCCCCAGCTGATAGAGAAAAGTAGAGGTAATGAACAATTTTAAGGCATTGTAATGTTTCATAATGCATGTTTATGTGCTGGTATAACTGCTTAAGATAAGACAGCATACGTAATAACTTCTTAAAATGAGCCCATCCCTTATCACAGTCTGTGTGTCACAGATTCTGAGATGAGCGCCTGTCATGAGTATAAGCCCACTAATTGCAGTATTATAACATTTATTTAAGAAAGGGAATTGGAAGTTGGCTATTGTTGTTTTAAACTTCAATGTTTGCCGTATCACTTGAACCAATTCCTTGTTTGCCTATATTCTTTATCTTCTTTTCAAAAAGTTCAGTCTCGTGTTTACTGGTTGCCTGGCACCTTCAGGTTGTTTGCATTACTCACCCATGTCAACAATCCCAAAACTGTCAGACACGGTTGAATTTGACCTCTTGCTCTAGAAGTATGCCCCAGGGAGAAATTGAGACAATTGAAAACTCTATGGGAAGCACATGGCATCCCATTTCAAGGAATACTTGACCACAGAGAAGTGCATGCAGGACTACTCATGGCTGGCTAAATGCCAGCGTGGTGGGGGGATGTTGTATGGATAATCTCTTCTTTGTGTGTAGCTCTCTGATGGGCGTGTCAAACAGAATGGATGGATATAAAAAAATGTGTATCACTTAAAAATAACATCAATGCTATCAATTAAACCTTCAAATTTTAACTTTAATTTTAACATATTCTCAAGTGTGTTTTGATGATTCAGAACAGAGGCGTTTCTGCGGTAGGGGTGGTACCGTAAGTTGCGCCCCGTCCTAGTACCATGTTTACAAACCGAAACAAGGAGACCCTGCCCCTTGCCATCAGAGCCATTCCCATGAGGAGAAAGCAACGGGCAGGGAGTCTCTTGACCACTGCTTTCTCCGCACGGGAATGGCTCTGACGGCGAGGGGCGGGGCCTCCTCATTCCGGTTTGTAAACATGGTACTAGGACGGGGCGCAACTTACGGTACCGCCCCTACTGCAGAAATGCCTCTGATTCAGAAATACTTCCATATTTTTTAGTTTTTCAATTAAGCTTTCAACATAGAGATAAAGCATCTTACAGTGCAATCCTGTCTACCTTTAGATGGGCGGAGCAATTGCAAATTTGTCTCAAAGCACGTAAAGCAAGTTTGCAGCACCCGACGAGTAAGCAGCGCTGTCGGAAAGGCTTGTGCCGCTCCTTCAGCACCACAGGATGGAGCGCCACTGTAGTGGAGAGGTTAGTCCCCGTCAGGTGGTGGAGGGCGGAATGGGGCATTTTGGGAGTGGGGGGTGGGATTGGTCAACTGGGTCCAGGAAGGGGGAGGGATCGGCGGCGACCTCTGCCATATCCTATCCCCCTTCCCAGGCCTGGTCATCGTTACATGTCCGGCTTGAATGTGTGCTAGCAAAATAGCTGGCGCACATTTGAGTAAAACCATTGGGGCAGTGACGTCACTAGGGTGCGCACCACCCTAGTGCGGGGGTGCGCACCACCCTAGTGCGGGAGGTCACTGCATTACCCCCAACCCGCTGCCAGCACGTCATCCCCCACTTCCGCGTCACCCCCCCAGTACTCACCCCCTATCCTGGTGCGTCACCCACGGAGCCGGCAGGCCGAGCCGCGTCTTCATCGGCAGCTCAGCCTCTTCTGAATAGGCCAGGCAAGGCTTCGAGTGGCGCATGTGCACAACACCGCTCGAAGCCCTGCCCTCAGAAGGGCCGAAGACCCAATTGGGTCTTTATTCAGCCCTTCTGAGGGCAAGGCTTTGAGCGGTGTTGTGCGCATGCATCACCCTGGGCGCCCCATCCCCCCCGCCATGCTGCAGTGACACCAATGGTCTAGGGCCCTCTCAGGGTTAGGGAACGAACATCCCTTTATCCCCAAGGAGGCCTCATCCTGCCCAGGATGTGGTGGGAGCCTTATTTGTGCCATTGCATCCTTCTAGACTGGATTGGGCTGCCAATTACTTTTAAAACAGCACTAATGGTCCAGTCTTGTCCTCGCTGTACACTGGCGTACCATGAGGTATGCTGTCATGGCAGCCTTTCCAACAGACTGCAGAGTGCTGCCAGTGCTGCAAAGGCCAAACGGCCATGTGATCTGAGGAAACCCATGGGGGCAGCAGAGGCTTGCCCCGAGGTAAGGGGACAAAAGTTTGGAGGCGAATGGACTGCCCCTTCCCAGAGGCGTAGTTAGCCTCTCTGTCACCCCCCCCCCACAAATGGCAGAAGCCCTGCCCCCGCCGGTTCCATCCCTGCCCCCGCCGTGTCACATCAAAACACCACCACCCCGGCGTTTTAGACAGCGAAGGAGCCCAGGTGGGCCAATCTGCTGCGTGGTCCGGCTGCTTTGTGCCCAGGGCAGCTTGTTGCCCACTTGCTGCCCAGGGTAGACCACCCCATCGCCCCATTGCTTCGTACGGCACTGCCCCTTCCCCCTGCAGGATACAGTACATGTTTCATTGGTGTGGCTGCATTGGCAGGGGCGAGATTTAGTTAGGATTGGGCTGTCAATCGTAGTGATACCAGTTTGATATTGCAGTGCCCACAATATACTTCAGAAGAGGAGAATTGGCTAAGTCTCTGTCAAAACAGAATTAATTTCTATCTGTCTATCCTTTACATTTAATTTACTTCTTTCAGATGGGTAAGATTTAGAACATTAGACATGCAAGAGCTCTGACTCATTTCCATAGGACTTGCATAGGGATGGTTGATGATACTTAGCAACTTATACCACAATGATTTTAGAGCCCAATC
Organism: Plestiodon gilberti rubricaudatus; assembly: GCA_026170595.1. NCBI lineage: Eukaryota > Metazoa > Chordata > Lepidosauria > Squamata > Scincidae > Plestiodon > Plestiodon gilberti. Next base: position 128,653,345 of record JANXHW010000003.1, on the reverse strand, counting down.
CTAGGCATGTCTACTCAAAAGTAAGTCTCATTATAGTCAATGGGGCTTACTCCCAGGTAACTGTGCATAGGATTGCAATCTTACTTTTCTTTTAAAACTAGGAGCATGATTCAGCCAGTTGTTGAACACTTTTAAAATCCTTTTTATTTCAATGGAAAAACTGAGTATATCTGCTTAAATGTCTCCCTTTTCAATCAATGGGGTTCAAAAATGCTTAATTATGGCTGGATTGCACTCTTAATAAATAATTATTTGTTTAAAGAAAATCTGGTAATTTAGACTCTCTTAGAACCCAATCCTATCATTCCCCCCCCCCCGCTGACGCAGCCACACCCAAAAGGTGTGCACCATATCCAGTGGGGGGCAGATCAGGAGGCTTCTGAGGGGGAAGGGGCGTTATTTCCCCTTGCCCCACCCTAGCCCGCCTGCTCTGCAATGGGTCACCTCGGACCTGCGCCAGCTAAAGAGCTAAATAAAGGGGCAGGGAGGTTGTTAAGGTTGGATCCAGCACACGCCATTGCCACAAGATCCACTCCCACTGCCTCCCCACCACTGGTCCTTCCCCCTCCCCACTGTTTTGTCTCACCCCCATTGCTGCCTTACCTGGTTCAGCAGACTCGGCAGGAACCAGTGGTGACATTGTGGCACTGCTGCACCTTGCAGCAGCATGTGCAAAATGGCTGCCAATTGAGAGATGCGCACACTGGTGGTGGCCATTTTGTGATAGCAGAAATGCATTCCACTGTCGCAACATGCTCCGCCTGGCAGTCCATTTCTCAATAGGATTGGACTGTCACTCTTCCTTTTGTTGATATTGGTATTTATAAGGCCCAAGATAACTTGGCAATTTTGTCATTGTTTTTGCTAAAGATGGGGAACAAGATAGCTGTTAATGGGGGAAATTGGCTTGGCTTTATCCTGTGGGTAGCAAAATTGCAATTGCAAGCTTGTAACCAAGAAGAACTAGAAGGAGTGGTTCATTCATTCCTTCTCAAGTCATACATCTTAAATAGCAATTACTGGTTTAGTACATACCAGTATCTCATGAAGAAACCATACCCTTGTCCAGTGTACATATCTTTGGTGATTTCTTCTTCTTCTTCTTCTTCTTCTTCTTCTTCTTCTTCTTCTTCTTCTTCTTCTTCTCATTTTATCAAATGCTTCCTCCAAAGATCAGAAAAAGAATATAATTTCTCAAGCCTGTAGCAAGGGGACCCCATGAGTGGAATTATTTTGCCACTCACAAAGGTTTGGATGAAGATATTTTGGGAGCAGCCAATTCATTCACAAAGGTTCCAACTTTTGTGGGCCCATTTGTGCTCACCTTAACTCTGCAAACATTTGAGCAGGGGAATTCAGTCTTTCAAGCTCCCCTGGTAGCTTGTAACATTTCTACTTACAACAAGACTGTCAGGTAAGTAAGTATTATTATCCCCAGGTTGGAGATGAAGCTGAGAAAGAGCAGCCTGCCTTAGGCCACTGATTGAGTTCACAGTATTTGAACTGGGGAAAGCCTGAATCACAGCCATTACATTACACTGTCTCTTTGAAGTGTGTAAAGGACTATGGTGCACAAAGCCAATGTGGATGTGGGATTGTAGCCAGAGTTGTCTAAGCTACAAGGTCAAATGCATTTCTAAACCTTTCAAGGTGATCCAAAGAATAGAAATCCCAGAGCAAAGGAACGTTGAAACATTTTCATTACATTCATTACATTTGCTAAAAGGTAAAATTGCTGAAAATTCATTCAGCCATGGTTAAAGATTCAATAAATGCTATTGCATGGCACCCAGTTCCTGTAGCACCATCCATGGAGAAGGATATAAAAACATTAATAAAATGTTTCTAGGCAAAGCATCTAAGCCAGATGGCATTTCTCCTGAGACCAACAAACAAGGTGGACAACATAAGGCAGAGCAGCTTACACAGTAAATGAAATTGTCTGAGGAGCATGACACATTGCCCACGTACCCCAACAGGACATGAGACAAGGTGACTTGGACTAAATCAGGGCCACAATGTTATGGAACTTAACCAATTCTGCAGCTGGACCTAACTGCTTAATCCTATCCCTCACCACCAACGCCGATGCAGCCACCAAAACGTCATGTGCTGCATCCTACGGTGGGGGGCGACCTGAAGACAAACAGGTGGTAAGTAAAAAAATGTTTTCTTACCTCCACATAAGCCCTGGGGCCGCCTATGGGTCTCCTCAGACATATGCCACCTATTTTGGTGGCGTATGTCTGAGAAGGGAAAAGGGCAGGAAAGTTTTTAAAAGAGGGCATAAGTTCCGGCATGCGCCATTGCTGCCAGATCTACTCAATTCTGCTTCCTCCCTGCCCTATTTCTCCCCCCTAACCACCCAGAAATGTTTCTGTTCCTCCCATTTCTTCCCCCATCCCTCCTCCTGCTTGCCCCCACCACAAGCTCACTGGTACCAGCTGACTGTGACCTGGGTACCAGCTGACTGTGACCTGTCCACCAGCCTGTGCATACGGCCACCAGCCATTGTGCTGGCAGCCTCGTTGAGTTGGTTGGTTGAACGTCACTTCCGGCAGCATCCTTCCACTTCCACTGGAGGATAAGATTGCGCTGTAACTGACCTAACTTCCCTCCCTGCTTTAAGAATGGGCTTCCACCTTGGAGGAGACAGCTCAGATGTGCTATCTTATCCTCCTCCCTTTTTAAGTGACCCCATCCTGGCTCCAAGCTGCAGATCATCCCCTTGGAATCCCAGCTTATCATTGCCAGCCCCTTAAAGTGTTCAGGAAGCACAAAGTTGCCTAACCCCCTCAACCCATTCCACTTTGAGGTTGACAGCAGCTATTGCTCAGTGGAGCCCCATCTCACACACACCCCCCCCGAGCCTTGCCAGCCTCTAGGGTTTGGTCTGGAACTCCCTTGACCAATCAACTTGCCTCAGGTTGCTCACCAAATTTCCCTTCCTTTATTGAACGCTTGTGATAGTTGGATGGGCAGTAAAGGCAACAACCACAGCTATCATTACCCTTCCAAAGTCCTTCCCAGGGTCCTAAGTCTCCTGCCAAACCTGTTGAAGAAGGTCAGAAAAAAGCATGACTGCTCTGGGCATTCATTCCTGAAGTCTCTACGGACCTGGTGGCTCAAGAACAAGCCCGTCTTCTGCCCACAGTCAGTCTCTCCTAATTGGACTGCCAGGTCTTTGAAAGGGAGATCCTTCCCCAAATATACCCACAGGCAAGGGTATCCCACAGGCAAGGGAATCCAGAGTATCACTTATTCTTCCATATGGCTGATGCTAACCACCTCTCCCAAGCTGACCTGGTTTCCAACGCTATGGTCGGTCACTCTCCTGTGTACCCAAAACATGATGAAATCCCTGCAAATAAGCACTTGAATTGGTGTCACCTAATTGCCCCCTGCCAGATGGAAGCAGCCATCAATGGAACAAATACACAACATAAGTCTCAACCACAACTTCTTAGAAATGCGTGTTTCCACTGATGCTGTGGACTTCCACTGTCCAATCCATTTGATAACAACTTCTCCCCCAAGCCCATCCACTCTCACAGTGGCTACCTGATTGTAAAAGAATGCTCTCCAAGCATCAGGAGACAAGAAATCCACCTTTAGCCCTAAGCCCATCAATGCCATGGTGGCCACACAATGCTAAAAGAATGACTTCCCAATCCATCACGAGACAACCAGTGGCTGGCCCCTCAGTTTTGTCCTTGGCCAGTGGAACACCAAGAGCTCCAGTTTTTAACTGGTCTTGGTCTTGTTCCCAGTTGTAGCCTGTCCCAGACCTGGTCCCCCCTGTTGGGTCTTGCAAAAGAGCCTGTCTGATCATGCATCCTCAACTGTCCACTGAAACACGTGGAGCTGAAATGTGACTCTACACATTGTGTGGATGTGCCAGAAGTGGCAAGCATCCTGTATGCATCTACATCCATTATTGCACCCCCAACAAATGAGGTAGGGTTGCACTCCCTACACTGCTGAGCTCTTTTACTTCTCCAACCCTGGAGAATGTGTAATGAAGTTTGACCCAAGGAAGAGGACCCTCAAATTTGCTTTGAGTTTTGGTTGAGACACAATTTCCCTGGTCATCTTAGCCAGTCTTTTTCTTTTATACATGTTGGAGAGGGTCCTCCTGGTTCTTAAAAGAATAGGGTGAGAGTGTGTAATGAGGGCATAGCCATCTCACCCACTTTTGAGAAGTCCAGTTGAGAACTGGAGACCTGCTTTGGGACCAAGAGGCATGGAACCAAGACTCATGGAAATGGAGACCTGATTTGGGACCAAGAGGAGCCTACTCCACAAGGGAGAAGAGTAATTTGATATGACCTAAGGAACAGGAATAGCAAGATAGGGAACTACAGTTCCTTCAGTTACAAAAAGTGTGTTCTACTGGGAAAGAAACCAGCTTAAACTAAAGAGAGCAACAGAGCTAAAATCAAAAGTGATTCTCTGTACTTTCATACAAAATGTATTGGCCAAAGAAACCAAAATATAGTGCAATCCATGAAGAAGAAAAACTGGTGATAGAGAGGTGGTGGCAAATTTTGAAAGGGAACGCCAAGCCTTGCCTGATTTGGGGGGGGGGGGTGAACAGATGAAAGGACAATAAACTTTCCCCAGCCTTGCCCTGTGCAAAATCCCAGAATTCCTGATATGCTAAATGAGGATCGCTGCTTAGCCACGGGTGCAAATAAGCTTTGTATACTTTCCTGTTACGATGACACAGCCTGTTAGTGTAATTGTAAACCAGACTTTAAACTACTATAAAGAGTGTTTACATCTAACAAGACAAGTATTGAGATGATCCAGTTTGCAAAAGGACAGCAAAATAATGGAGAGGAGGGGGGGGTAACATTCATTGTTTTCCTGCTGGGCTAGAAAAGAAGCACCTGACATTTTAATGGAGGATGATGATGATGATGATGATGATGATGATGATGATGATGAATGCTGTTTTCAAATTTTAAAATCAACCTCTGACATCCTCTTGACCTGTTCAAAGGTGGCATATTGAAAGTTATCTAGCATAACAGTGAGCTTTTAAGCAAAATGAGTCGTCAAGCCGCTCTTGAAATGGGCATTTGTGGATGTCAAGCCGCGAAGTGACTCACAATGACTCTGCTTCATAATAAGTGTGCACACTATAGCCAGTATCCACTGGCAATTTCTACGTTCGAATGTCAAGTAATCTCTGCCCACATAGCACTGCTGCTGTTCTGAATAATTACGTAGGCACACTCTGTATTGGCTTTGGTGAATAAGCAATAAGGTGAGCTAGTTCTTGTTTTGTGTTTATTTCAATGAATGTCACCGAAATTATAGTGCAGTGTTACCACTGATGATGTCAACAGTGCTATTAACTTAAAATATGGTAACAACACTTGACTGACACACCGGTGTTGTGCTCCAAGGCTGCTGTGCACCATGGGATCTTACTCAAGGGCACACTGCAGTAGATGATTGGTGACTTTTTGGCACCAATTGCCTGTCAGAGAGTCACTTTGGCCATTAGCCCAACAGGTGTTTAATCAATAGCAAAGCAGTGGATGCTGACCAATCTAGTGAAACATTGAAATCCCAGTCGTGCCATGGGAGCTGTATGTGCAGCTCTGGGGGGTTGGATGGATGAATGCTTGGTGCCGTTGTTTGCTTAGAATATTTTGATCCCAGTTTTCAAACAAAGAATGGTCTCCAAAAGCAGCTTCCATGAATAAAAAATGCAATAGAGTGTACATCAATGAAATATGAGATACAGGCGATGCCCTCAGCTTACAAATTAAAAGGAGGATGTTCACAAGGAAAGGGGAGTTGAGGTGGGAGAGCAGTTTGACCGTGCCAAGCTGAAATGATGAGTTGTAAGCAGGTACTGAAATGATGAGTTGTAAGCAGGTATTTATGTTCAGTTGGGGACAGAACTCCTTGTTGGAGTTCTTGCTTCCATGGGAATCATGTCACTGCCCAGTGACCATTGTTCCACCCACTGGCTCACAGCAGAGTCCGACTCTCCTTCTTTTCATATCTATAGTTCTAGGGCAAGAGGCCATTGGGGCATCCTCTGGCAAGGATGCTAATTCTCTGGCAGATGACTGGGGCCTTTCACTTGTTATTGTTTTGTTCCTGGGAGGGAAAGGGTACAACCTCCCAATGGCCCTTCTTTCTAGTCTGGCCAGAGGTAGAAGGCAGCGTTTCCTTCCCCTCACTTCTGCGGTCCCAGAGAAACTGTTGATATATCAGCCAGCCCTAAACAAATCATTCAAAAACAGGGTCGCTGCTGAGCATGAGCCGTATTCAGACATTGGTCTCATAGGGAGACAAAGGCAGGAGGGCTTCTTCCTAGGAGCAGGCCTGCTTAGCCTCTCCTCTCTTAGCAGAAGCACATGGTCATCTCGCCCAGGTTCAGATCAGTCATGTGTTGAAAACGTTGCTTCTGGAGGTGTTTCCGGGAGGTGGTAACCTGGCAGGGGGTTCCTGTACTCGGTGTCTATGTACCTACCCCTTCCCCATTCCATCACCTGCCTAGAAGCTGACCCCATCCTCATCCTGGGCACTAGCATGTGAGAGGAGGATGGGGAGAGCTTCCCTCCCTCTGATGGGTTCAGGGCTGACACTTCCACCACTTTCTCTAGCAACTGCTGAAGGAATGCTGAGGGGAGGTAAGCTCTCTTCATGGCCCTTGTATGTTCTTTGAGAACAAGAGGATAGGGTTGCCAGGTTGGCACCAATTACCTGTCAGAAGGGCAGGTGGACCCTTTCCAATGCACACTGCCTGGTGCTCACGATTGATGGTTCATGCTTCATATCTGGGGAGGTTACACATATTCAATAGTATGCACTGGTGTGTATAGGGGATGGGTGGCACAATTGGTGTTGACGGAATAGAGAGGTGGATTCAGGTGGTGGTTCTGTATGGGCCAACCCTGGTCCCCTGCTCTTCCCACGTTCAGTGTTTAACACTGCAGTCAGATTCTGATCATGAGGAGAGTGGGGTGGGGATAATGCATGCATGTCTTTGGTTGGAAATTGGACTAAGCAGGCATGCTTCTAGAACATTCCCATGCATTTGTCTGCCCATGGAGACAAGTGCCTGAAAAGGACTGCTGAAGGTCTTTATTTATTTGTTTAGATTTTATCAACCATTCAGTGCTTGAATTTGGGAGATAATGGTAAACAGGGGGTCTCTGGCTCGGTTGGTAGAGCGGCCGTCTCAAATGCCTGAAGATCTGAGGATGGCAGTTCGAGATCCGTTGAGAACTGCCGACACGCCGCTGACAAGCTGCAGAAGCCTTGGTGGGAGAGAGTATTCTGCAGCTGGCACACTGAGTGGGAGGCAGTGTTGCTATCAAATAGATGCGTGGGAGGCGAATGCCAGAGAGAGGCCAGACCGTGAAGGAAACACACCTGGAATGAGTGTTCTATGGAAGATTAGAACATTTGTAATATGTAAAAAACGCTTTGGTTTAGATAGCCTATCTATGTAAACCGTCTTGAATTAAAGTCGGAGGAGAAATCCAATGACCAGAGAAAGGCGGTATATAAATACTGGTGGTGGTGGTGGTGGTGGTGGTATTATATAATAATAATAATAATAATAATAATAATAATAATAATAATAATAATAATAATAATAATAAGGCCCTTCACTAACCAAATCATGCCCTCCTGCAACCATGACAAAAGGCAGTGAACCCGTTCGCCTCTGACCCTGTGTAATCCAAGCTGTGCAGCATATCCCTGAAGGTCTGAGATGGGTATCAGCATCAATTAGCACGTTCTATTCTGGTTGTGTGTGGCAGAGACTGTGAAAAGGGGTTTCTTTTATTGACGGAGGATTCTGGAATAGGTAACAGTGAGCACATTGGGAAATGTATTAAGAAACCTCAACCCCAGTGGAATAAATAGCTGAGTTAGATAATTGGATATGGGTGTTGAATGACTAAAGATTTGAGTATTAAGCTACTGTGCTGTAACATTAGGGGAAAAAATGAAAAGAAGGCAGACGTCCTGGCAGGTTGTCTTAAACTTATGACTCCAGTAGCATTTTGCTTTTTTTTACACTTCAATTTGTGCTTTCATGATACTAATAATATGATTAATAATAAATTGTTATATTATATTCCTAGATGTTTGTCTAGGAGTGATGTTGTTCCGCTACTAATGTCTATAATCACCTTGCCCTGTTGAAAGGTCAGACGTTAAAATGGCTTTCTATTGCTTCAGACTGTAATCATAGGAGGATTTGCTATTAGTCCTGGGTTCTGATTACTTTTTCGCAGGCTTGGGAAAATGAGCACCTCTCATTTGCAACACACAATCTAGTGATGAGAACATTTTGCACTTATCTGGTCTTTCTCTACACTTATGCTCTTGGCTCCGGTGCATCTGCATTGATGCTGCTCTGTTATTTGGAACGTTAACAACCTCGTAGCGCCTCTTCTACTTTGCTACACTGAAATTAGGGAAATGGCATCTGTGACATGCTGTCATGTTCCGTTGCCACTCATTACAGAAGAAAGGGGACACAGTCTACATAAAGAACGTTAAAGTCTCACTGGTTTCAATGAGATAAATGTTTTAAATGTCATTCCTTAACACGGTTTACATTTTAAAATTATGATTTTACTGGCTTATTTTCTCCTACGGTTTTCAGAAAAAGTAGCGGATAAACATAAAAACACAAGAACTTAGAGCCCAATCCCCTCCTCCCTCTGGCCGGCGCTACCACGCCAAAAAGGAGTGTGCTGTATCCACTGAGGAGGGAGGGGAGTCCGGATCGGGAGACTTTGGAGGGGAAAGGGGAATTATTTCCCCTTGCCCCTGTGTAAGCCTCCTGCTCTGCAATGGGTCTCCTCAGACCTGCGCAAGCTCTGTAGCTGTTGCAAGTCCAAGGAGTAGAAAGGGGCGGGGAGGCTGTTAAGAGAGGGGATAAGATCCAATACGCACCATCGCTCCTGGATTCACCCTCTACAGCAGCATCTCCACCCCAGTTCCTCCCCCCTCCCTGCCCAGTTTCCCCCTCCCTGCCCACCCACACCCCCATCATCACCTTACCTTCTCTGGTGGACACGGCGGGGTCCATTGGCAGGCTGGAGCACTGCCGCCTCTTGCGACAGCGCTCGGAAAATGGCAGCCGATGGAGTACTGCATGCTCCATCGGCAGCCATTTTATGGCAGTGGAAGACTGTCGTAAAGTCCTGCCCAGGGCAGCCCAATCCTGGATAGGATTGGGCTGTTAGTCAAAGTAGAGAATTTACAGAGTGAATTCCTGGGAAGGGACTTAGGTTCAGAATTCAATCACAGAGTATTCTCAAAGAATATTATAGGGTAAGTAAATCAGTCAAAAGAATGCATGTCACTCTGGAAAACACTTGACCTTTATGTCTTAGTGAACAAATGAGATAATGAAAACCAATCTTTGCAAAAATGATGGTACTTGATGGACAACCAAAGATTCTTCTTAGGGCATGATCCAGCCCTCCCCACATTGCAGACATTGAACTCTAAGGGCCCCTCCGCTGATACAGCTGCGCCAAGGAGGCTCGTGCTGTATCCTGCAAGGTGTGTGTGTGTGTGTGTGTGTGTGTGTGTGTGTGTGTGTGTGTGTGTGTGTGTGCCATGATGCGATGGGAGAGGGAAGTAAGGCAAAGTTCTACTTACACTGCTCTGCTGCATCATGGTCTCCTATGGGTCTCCTCGGACCTGCACCAGCTCTTTAGCTAGCACAGAACGTAGGAGACAAAGGGGGTGTGCTGGCTGCTATTGGAGGGGATAGCATCTGGCTCAAGTCACCTACGCTGGGTGTGCCACCCCTCCCACCTCCATCACACCCCTAGCCCTCCCCATCCCACCCCCTGTTCTACCCTATTCTGCCCCTGCCCTGTTCCACCCTCCACCCCCCCCGTTCTGCCTCACACCAACCTACCTGAATCAAAGGGCCTTCCTCACCCCACCACGATGTGCAGAGCCACTCCAGTGTCCGTAGCATTAGCAGCATTCTAGAAGTGCACAGCTTTGCACGCTGCAAGAGTGCTTTTTGCTATTGCCATAAGGCAAGTAGTGCTGCCGGAACGCTAGTTCCGGCAGCAGTGGAGCCCAATCGTAATGGGCTGTAAATGGTTGTTTCCTGCTACTGTCCTCCCATCTCCATGAACAACCTTTCTTTAAGTGGAGAGTTGCACTTGCCAAAAGATTGCATATGACTAGTGCAGTGGTTCTCAAACTTTTTAGCACCGGGACCCACTTTTTAAAATGACACTCTATGGGAACCCACCTAGCTTTACAAAACTTAGAAAAAAATGATCTAGAAAATATTTATTTATTTATTTACAAGTAATATTTATGTATTTATTTATTTGCAAAAATAAATAAATGAGTCCATTTCTGGTAATGAGGCAGCCCTAATGAAATAGCCTCAAGGCTTGAGGGCTTAGTTATGTGAGGAGCTTAGATATGTGACCAGCCTTCACTTGCCCCCACTACCTGTGTCTTGGACTTGGAAAAAAAACCCAGAACAAAGACACTCAAACATTTATCTCCCTGTATTTACTCAGGTTTGCAAACTGCAGGAGCTCAGCTCCTTGCAAACTGCAGGAGCTCAGCTGTTTGCAGGGCAATTAGCAGATCTGGTTTTTGAATAGCCTGAGGGCTTGAGGCAATTACTTATCTGATCTTTCCATCACCCCTGTTGTCACCTGTGGGACCCACCAGAAATCAGGTCATTACCCACCAGTTTGAGAAACTCTGGACTAGCGGCATGTAACAGACTAACTGGGTTGAGACCATAATGTGCAATATATTCATTCATCCTGAATGTACAGTGTTTCAAACATTTCATTTCTGATTGGAAAGAAACCAAAAGCATCAGAATCCCAATTCAGCATGGACACACAAAAAACCTGAATAGGTTCAGATCGTACAGTTCGGAATATGCAAAACTTCTCATTCCCTTGCAAATTCAACTGATGATCAAAAATCTTACCTTCATCTGAGTTTCTCACATAGGTGGTCTGCCTTAACCATCGACTTAAATGGAAATCACCATCTATTGTCTATAGCTTCACACTGAAAGACAGAAATAACAGATTTTATAGATGGGGATTTTTTTTTTCCACAGGTGGGAGAGTTGAGGGCATACTTAACTCTTGCTCTGAAATCAATGGGGTTTAGATGTGCTTAACTTTTCGACTGGATTGTGCCTCACTTCTCATGGCAGACTGCTATATGTTAAAGGAAAAGTGGTTAAAAGGTAGCACATAAGGAAGGAATGTTTAATAGACACAAATGCAGAGGCCACATGAAGGAAAATCGAAAGCAACCGAAGCAGAAGATGGATTAAGCTGTTGAGTTGTCTGCAGGTACTGTGAGTGAGCTGAAAATGTGTTTGCTCAAATGTTCCGTTTGGTTACAAGATTTTTTTTTTTTTGGGTCCCAAGAGGACATAAACCCAGAACAGAAAAAAGTTACCTTTTAATATGCTATTGTCATAGAATATGGTGAATGGAGGGCAAAAATTTTGGACTTTTAAAAGCTGTTTTCATGTGTGTAAATAGAGAAAACAACCTAGAACTATAGTACTGTCATTTAAAAGACAGTGACAGAATCACACAAGAATGTGAAAAGAATGAATTGAAAACATTTATCATCATTGTAATCATTGAGTATCAATTGGCTTTGAGATTCACAAAAAAAACCCTGAAGCAAATAAGATAGGATCCTACTCCAAAGAGTAAACACTTATGCAATGTTACAGAATGTTATCTGGAACATATTCAGCTGGGCCCTGTTCACATGTTGTCAGCACTGGCGTCACTACAGGGGGGGCGGAGCTGTAAGTTCTTCCGTGATCGGAGCCTCTGTTACACGGAAGAACGAAGCGCCCCGCCCCCATGCCTTCCGACCCAGTCAAAGCAGTGAAAACAACGCACATTCACCGCTTTGACTGGGTCGGAAGGCATGGGGGCGGGGCGCTTCGTTCTTCCGTGTAACAGAGGCTCCGATCACGGAAGAACTTACAGCTCCGCCCCCCCTGTAGTGACGCCAGTGGTTGTCAGAGCAGAGATGCTTCCGCTGTAGTCATTTCACTACCCTGCAAACTGTCGTCATTTTGTTACTCTATCCCCTGCTAACTGTGCAAGAGGCACTTTTTCAATTGGTGCTCCTCTTATATTTAGCAGGGGGAGAGTAACTGTCCCCTTTCACCCCAGCACAGTGTCTTTTCTGGTGGCTGTTTTTAGATTGTGAGCCCTTTCGGGACAGGGAGCCATTTAATCATTTGATTTTGTCTGTAAGCCGCTTTGTGAACTTTGTGTTGAAAAGCGATATCTAAATACTGTTAATAATAATACTACTCTACAACTACTCTACAGAACTATATGGCCTTATGAGGGCCATCAACAATGGATTAGGTCAGGCTGGCAGGACTCGGAGGCGTCGCAAAGTGGGCGGGGGCCCCTGGGCCCCAGGGCACTGAGGCTAGGGGTGGGGCGGGAGCCTCCTCTTTTTCGTTTTTTTCCATTTTGGGGGTTTCTCCCCTTTTTTTCAATTTTGCGGGCAGCTGTCACCCCCGCTGAATCCCCAGGGTGGCAGCTGCCTCATTTGCGCCCCCCCAGGGTTATTTGGTGTTCGGGGGCTGGGCATGGGAACTTAACTGGCCGGGCAGCAGCATGTTTTCATTCCGGGTGGCATCCATCTTGAATAGGTGGGACTCTCTAGGACTTCCTCTTCTAGTATTGCTGGTTGTACGCCCTCTCTAGAGCGCACATCTCGTTGGTCTCACTGGTCGGTCCTCCAGAGTCCTAGAGAGGACTGGAGGACTGACGGACCACCGAGACTCGGAGGAGAGTCCTAGAGAGTCCCGCCCATTCAAAATGGATGCTGTCCGGAACGAAAACATGATGCTGCCCAGCCAGTTAAGCTAAGTACCCGCGAGAATGCCCCCACACCCCGCCAAGAATGCCCCCAGCTGCCGCCCTAGCCCTAAAATAAAAAAGGTAGAAAACCACGGAAATTTTTGCACCTCCCCCCCAAAAAATTGTTTTCATGGCAATGTTTTCAAGGCAATAGGGGCTGCAAAAATGGGGGCAGGAAGGGGCGTGGTTAGAGCCACGTGACATCACATGGGGCATAGCGTCGGCGCCCCCCCCACATGGGGGCGCAGGTTCGTCTCTGAGGATGAGCCATTAGCATAGAGTGGCAGATTGGGGTCAGAGTGGAGGGGTGGCAAACAGATGCCAGCCACTTCCTCCCACTCTGCCACTGTGGACGGAGCCAGCTTCCTTATGGCCACTTCCTCCTTCAATCAGCAGCTCTTCCATCAAAGCAGGCAATGCAGGGCATGCTCCCGGCACACTCTGCATTGCCTGCTTTGTGTAAAGAGCCCAGGTAGGGGAAGAAGTGAGGTCACTGTGTTCCGATCCTCGAAGCGTAGCAAACTGGCCCCTTCACCTTCATCCACCAGGCAGTTTAAATGAGCCTGACGGGGGGGGGGGGGAAGGACCAAGATTGCTCTTTCCTGCGCACAGCTCTTTAAACAAAGGAGGAAATGCAAAGCACTCTGGAAATGATTCTGGCATGCCACACATTTCCTCCTTTGACTCAAGAATCCTCGTGGAAGAAAGAGCCAAGTAAGGTTAGTGAAAGAAAGAAAGAAAGAAAGAAAGAAAGAAAGAAAGAAAGAAAGAAAGAAAGAAAGAAAGAAAGAAAGAAAGAAAGAAAGAAAGAAAGAAAGAAAGAAAGAAAGAAAGAAAGAAGGGGTGGGGAGCTGGTGGGAGGGTGGAGCTATGTGCTGCTTTAGCCAGCCCTGGTGTTGGCAAAAGCTGTCCCATGTGCATCTTCTCTACAAATATTACAGCAGCAGTGTGAGAAAAGCATATACTCTAGCTATGTGAATTTACCAGAGACAGTCCCTAATTCTTACTTCCCGCCCCTGGTAAAAATCCCTGTCTCTGTTTCATCTCTATATTAGATGTTGACACCAGGTTCCTCTTGGTCCTGAACAAGGCCAGGTGGTGCACCCCTATGGCACATAAGCCTGGAGGAACTTTCCATGGTACATGAGTCTACTGGACCCACAAAGGCTCACTTCACCTTTGCAGCAGCCAGCTCCTTGTCCATATCCCCCCCTTCCTGCTGGCCTGTAGCTTTCCACCAAAGGCCCCTGTATTGTCACAAGGACCTTGATGATGCAATTTGTGTACACCTCTCAGAGTCGGATCCATTCCAGATGGGCCGTCATGTAGGCATGGATCGTTGGACCCATGTCCAACCAGGCTCTATCTTTGTCACTTGCCCTGCCTATGTTTTGCTTTTTGGTTCTGTCTTACTAAAATTTTGTTACTGTAGTTGCCAGCCCAGGAGAATGTTGGGAAGGACCCATAGCTCTGTATCTAACATGCTTTGCATGCAGAAAATTGCACTTTCAAACACATGACCCGCGTGACATGTTTTGTTTGAACATGCACACTCATGTTGATCAACCACATTGCATACAACCTTAAAGTATGCCTTCCACAATGCAGCTTTCTGAAGTTGGATGGAAAGTAGCATAAAAAAATGGAAAATGACAAAGAAAAACACAGTAAAATGTGTTTTTGGCTATACTGGGTACATCAGTATGCTCTAATTCAGGAATTGACTTCTTAGTTCAAGGTCTGCCTGTTTAGTGAGAAAATTTATTCCAATCTCCCCTCCCTTCTAAACCCCATAAGTGAATTTCATTAACTTGCAGACCTATACAAAAATGTCCAAGTGCTTATTCAGAAATTTAATGCTCAGTAAATGTGATTTTTATATGTGCAGCTATCCTAGAGTCCTTGATAGAATAAGACAGAATGTAGACTCTCTATTTTTCTTTTACTTGATAATATGGGGACATATTTGCAATCCATTTTCTATCTTCATTCTCCAATCTTGTGAATTGGACGACAACTTGTGAATGGAAAGGACAATATGTTCATTTTTATTTTTACAGCGACTGGGGCTGAATTCCTTCGAAGACTAATCTGTGCTCAAAAGTGGACAATTGAAAGTTGGACCAACTTTAGAAATGCCATCCTGCAAGCTATTACTGACAGCGCAGAGAAGGGGAAAAAAAGGTAGGTTTAAAAATACCCTGAAGCAAGAGGTCTATTTGCTGGCAGAGTCTAGATATGGTGGAAATGTCACTTATAGAAAAGAAAGAAAAACGATAAGCGAGAAAGGTGAACTCAGTGTAGAAACCGAGCTGGGTGGACAGATATTCATCCAGTAAGACTAAAGTAGCAAAAAAAGAAAGACAACTATTGAATGTATGTATGTAAGTATGTATGTATGTATGAAGAAGAAGAAGAAGAATGAATGAATGAATGAATGAAAACAAAACAAACAACAATTTGTTGTTGTTCAGTCGTTAAGTCGTGTCCGACCCTTCGTGATCCCATGAACCATATCCCGCCAGGCCTTCCTGTCCTCCACTATCTTCCTGAGTTCGCTCATTTTCATGTTCGTTGCATCGGTGATGCTGTCTAACCATCTCATCCTTTGCCTTCCCCTTCTCCTTTTGCCTTCAATCTTTCCCAGCATCAGAGTCTTCTCCAGAGAGTCCTCTCTTCGCATTAGGTGGCCAAAATATTTGAGCTTCAGCCTCAGTACCTGTCCTTCCAGGGAACAGTCAGGGTTGATTTCATTTAGGATTGACTGATTTGATCTCCTAGCAGTCCAAGGGACTCTCAGGAGTCTTCTCCAGCACCACAGTTCAAAAGCATCTATTCTTCGGCGCTCAGCCTTCCTTATGGTCCAACTCTCGCAACCATACATTGCTACTGGGAACACCATCACCCTGACTATGCAAACTTTTGTTGGCATGGTGATATCTCTGCTTTTTATTAAGCTGTCTAAGTTTGCCATAGCTTTCCTTCCAAGGAGTAAGCGTCTTTTAATTTCATGGCTGCTGTCTCCGTCTGCAGTGATCTTGGAGCCCAGAAAAGTAAAATCTGTTACTGCTTCCATTTCTGACCCTTCTATTTGCCAGGAATTGATGGGACCAGATGCCATGATCTTAGTTTTATTAATGTTGAGTTTCAAGCCAACTTTTGCACTCTCCTCTTTCACCCTCATCAAGAGGCTCTTTAGTTCTTCTTCACTTTCTGCCATTAGGGCGGTATCATCTGCGTATCTGAGGTTGTTGATATTTCTCCCGGCAATCTTGATTCCGGCTTGCGATTCATTCAGCACTGCATTTCTCATAATGTACTCTGCATATAAGTTAAATAGGCAGGGTGACAATATACAGCCTTGCCGTACTCCCTTCCCAATTTTGAGCCAGTCGGTTGTTCCATGGCCTGTCCGAACTGTTGCTTCTTGACCCGCATACAGGTTTCTCAGGAGACAGGTAAGGTGGTCTGGTACCCCCATCTCTTTAAGAATTTGCCACAGTTTGTTGTGATCCACACAGTCAAAGGCTTTTGCGTAGTCAATGAAGCAGAAGTAGGTTTTTTTTTGGAACTCTCGGGCTTTCTCCATGATCCACCGCATGTTGGCAATTTGATCTCTAGTTCCTCTGCCTCTTCGAAACCCAGCTTGTACGTCCGGTAGTTCTCGGTCCACGTACTGCTGAAGCCTAGCTTGTAGGATTTTGAGCATAACCTTGCTAGCATGTGAAATGAGTGCAATTGTACGGTAGTTTGAACACTCTTTGGCACTGCCCTTCTTTGGAATTGGAACGTAAACTGACCTTTTCCAATTCTTTGGCCACTGCTGAGTTTTCCAAATTTGTTGGCATATTGAGTGCAGCACTTTCACAGCATCATCGTTTAGGATTTTAAGTAGCTCAGCTGGGATATTATCATCTCCGTTAGCTTTGTTGTTAGTAATGCTACCTAAGGCCCACTTGACTTCACTCTCTAGGATGTCCGGCTCTGGGTCAGTGACCACACCAGCGTGGTCATCAGGAACATTCAGATCTTTCTTGTATAGTTCTTCTGTGTATTCTTGCCATCTCTCCTTTATCTCTTCTGCTTCTGTTAGGTCCCTGCCTTTTTTATCCTTTATCATGCCCATCTTTGCTCAAAATGTTCCCTTGATATCTCCAATTTTCTTGAAGAGATCTCTAGTCCTCCCCATTCTGTTGTTTTCCTCGATTTCCTTGCATTGTTCATTTAAGAAGGCCTTCTTATCTCTCCTTAATGTTCTCTGGAAATCTGCATTCAGTTGTTTATATCTTTCCCTTTCACCTTTGCTTTTCGCATTCCTTCTTTCCACAGCTATTTGTAAAGCCTCATCTGACAGCCACTTTGCTTTCTTGCATTTCTTTTTCTTTGGGATGGTTTTAGTTGCTGCCTCCTGTACAATGTTACGAACCTCCGTCCATAGTTCTTCAGGCACTCTGTCTACCAGGTCTAATGCCCTTAATCTATTCTTCACCTCCACTGTATACTCATAAGGGATATGATTTAGGTCATATCTGACTGGTCTAGTGGTGTTCCCTACTTTCTTCAATTTAAGCCTGAATTTTGCAATAAGAAGCTCATGATCTGAGCCACAGTTAGCTCCAGGTCTTGTTTTTACTGACTATATAGAGCTTCTCCATCTTTGGCTGCAAAGCACATAATCTATCTGGTTTCGGTATTGACCATCTGGTGATGTCCATGGGTACAGTCGCCGCTTGTGTTGTTGGAAAAGAGTATTTGCTATGACCAGAGTGTTCTCTTGACAGAACTCCGTTAGCCTTTGCCCTGCTTCATTTTGCGCTCCAAGGCCAAACTTGCCTGTTGTTCCGTTTATTTCTTGATTTCCTACTTTAGCATTCCAGTCTCCTATGATGTAAAGGACATCTTTTTTGGGTGCTAGTTCTAGAAGGTGTAGTAGGTCTTCATAGAACTGGTCAACTTCATCTTCTTCGGCATCAGTGGTTGGGGCATACACTTGGATTACTGTAATGTTGAATGGTTTGCCTTGGATTCGAACTGAAATCATTCTGTCGTTTTTGAGGTTGCACCCCAGTACTGCCTTTCCCGCTCTTTTATTGACTATGAGGGCTACTCCATTTCTTCTAAGGGATTCATGCCCACAGTAGTAGATATGATGGTCACCTGACTTAAATTCGCCCATGCCCGTCCATTTTAGTTCGCTGATTCCCAAGATGTCAATGTTCAATCTTATCATCTCATTTTTGACCACATCCAGTTTGCCTTGATTCATAGACCTCACATTCCATGTTCCTAAGCAGTATTGCTCCTTGCAGCATTGGATTTTCCTTTCAACCTTCATAAACAACAATTAAGGCTACACAAATTGCAAACGATGACAAAAATGTCAACCAAACCCATGAATACAAATATCCTTTACTCATAATCACAGAGTATATAATGATAAGAGTTCAAAACAGCTGAATACAGGATCTGATGCATAGGAAGCTGGCTTATCCTGAGTCAGAGCATTGGCCCACCTAGCTCAGTATAGTCTCTTCTGATGGACATGAGCTCTCCATGGTTTCTGATGAGAGTACAGGTGGACCCCTGTATCCGCTGGGGATATGTTCCAGGCCCCTCCGTGGATACTTGAAACTGTGGATAAGAGCGAACACCCCCTCCATGGTTTCCTGAGGGGCCCCCACCCTACCTCCCTTGCAGGCAGGCATGCATGCCCCCCCAACTCTTATTTTTCTTTCAGCAAGCTTTGTTTCTTCCTTAAAACAAACAGAGAAGCAGCCTCCATTGCAGGCAAGTAGAACGAGACTAAGTCCTAGAGAGGCTCTGCAAGGTTTCTTTTAACTTTGCAGAGCCTCTCTAGGACTTAGTCTCGTTCAACTTGCCTGCAATAAGCAGCCAGAGGCTGCTTCTCCTGTTTGTTTAAAGAAGAAATGAAGCTTACTGGGAAAAAAAGTAAAAGCCTGGGGGGGTCCCCACAATCCGTGGATAACTGAAACCGTGGATAGCGAGTCCGTGGATATGGGGGCCCACCTGTAATTCCCAGCCCCACCTGGAGATTAAAGCAGGGATCTTCTGCATAGAAAGCAAGTGCTCTATCACTGAGCCACAGTTTCTATGCATGTGCTGGGTACGTGATCCTATACTAGTCCTGTCTGTTGTCATGGCTTCAGAAGAACATAAATCCTTATTATTGTGCCAGTGGGAGCTTAGTCCAAGAACCCATTTTAGTTCCACATCAGTTATGGAATAATTCCTTTGGTGGTCATCCCTGTGCAATTTTTATGGTCATGAGTGCTACATTTAATAAGATTTGTCTTGGCTGACAATCAGAAGCTACCTGTTTTCCATTTTTTTAATATATATTTTTTAAAATTAATTTACTTTTTTTAAATACTACCATTGTCTTACTATTTTTTGCAATAAAATTTCTTTCTTTCTTTCTTTCTTTCTTTCTTTCTTTCTTTCTTTCTTTCCAGAGCAGCAATTTAATCCACTAATGGTATGCAAACGACTTTGCATTAAAAAGTCACAAATAATCCACCCTAAATTGGCACTTAATGATTAAAAAAAAACATGTTGCAGGAATTTATGAAGTTTGCATACTGCCGCTGTAGAGAAACAATTAAGTACTTCCATAAAAGAGTGCAAATATCCCTGAAGTTATTATGCAATCAAGTACTAAACACTAGGACATGTGTCGTGATAAATGCTTTCAAACTAGTTTTTAAATTTTTTTCCCCTGACTGCAAACAGTTACTTTTAGGAACTCTGTTTGAGTTTTTGAAGGCCAAAGACAACCTTTTCAATAATGAACGTATTTTCCACTCCACTGCTCTCCATTAACTGGATACCATTAGTAGCATTATACAATACCTCTCTTCTTTTCCAAATGCTGATATGCATTTAAATTGTGATATTTTGGCTGCAATCCTCAGCTGTCTATATGGAGATAACCCATTAATCCCATTCCTACTGTTGTATTTTGCCTAGGAACATTATTGACTGAAAGATCTGAGAATGCTCCCCTTTTGTCTTCATCCTGTGTGGGTGGCCCTCTCTATCAAACTGATTAGCTATCTATTTACGAAGTCAAAACTAACTTAATGTGCTCAGAAACGCATGAATAATCTCTGAGTGGTAGCCAGTGGTTAGTGTGCAACAGCCCAATCCTATCCCCTGCCACTCCATAGCATGCAGCTGCACCAATGGAGCATGCCCTGCATGCTATAATGGGGGGAGGGGCAACCAGACAGCCAGAGAGAGGTAAGTGAAGAACGTTTTTACATAGGCTGCCTGATCGTTTATGGGTCTCCTTGGATCCACACCAGCTATTTTGCTGACGTAAGTCCAAAGAGAGGAAGGGGGTGGGTGGGGATAGGATCCGGTGTGCACTTTTGCCATCGAGATCCACCCTCTCCATCCAGAGGATCCAGAGACCTCACCCTCTGCCTCTGAAAATATAAGGAAGAGTGAGACTGTGCACACCGGTCATGCCACCTGGTGTTTGTACATGCAGTATGTGAGTGTGCATGTGAGTGTAAGGAGGGTCTCCATCACCTGGAGGAGTCCTACACATGAACAACTGTATACTCATATGGCACATTACACATGAATAACCAGGTGCCAAGGACATGGCCAGTGGGCATGATCTCAATTTGCCTCTGTGCTTTTGATGTACTGTACATAGATGCCATGACACAGCCAGTGGGCACAACCCTGTTACCCCCACATGTTCAGTGTATTCATGGAGAGGAACGTAAGTACTGTATAGGGTTCTTGTTGACTGCTTGCTAATGTGTATGATTTAAGAAGGGCCCAATCCTACCCAACGTTCCAGCGCCAATGCAGTGCAATGCAGCCCCGAGGTAAGGGAGCAAACATTCCCTTACCTTGAGGAGGCCTTCGTGACTGCCCCCCTCATTGGTACGACTGCATCGGTGCTGGAATGTTGGATAGAATTGGGCTGTTAAGGAAGGATTGTTTGGAGAGAGAAAAGTACTGTATCAGTTCAACAAACTCGTGTTTTTTCTCATATTCAGGAAGCATATATTCTGTGAAGCATTTTGTCTATCAGACTGAATTCTGTGTAAGGAAACCATGCATTCTCTGAATCAAGATACATTTTAAAATCTAGAGGTAACTTTTTAAATATTTCAAAATATTTGAAAGGCAGAGCCATGAAAAATTCAGAATAACAATGCCTACATTTCAGCAGAGATAATAAAATGGTTTCCGTTTATTTCCACTCATTAAACAGTGTCTGTTTTCATTGGGGAAAGTTTGCAAATCCAAACTGGGCCATCATCTGTCAAAAATGGGATGTCAGAATGGATTCACTTCAGAACTTGTCTGCCGCAACACCTAAATCAGCAGCATAATGAATAATGGATAATAAAATCAAAAGAATAACAAATAATAAGCAATACGTACACAGGGGGGAAAGTTTGGAAGGATCCTTATGTCAGTAATGACTATTCATCCAATCTTAATGAAAATGCCAAATGCAAGTCTAGTATTTGGCAACACGTGTGAAATTGGCAATGTTCATGTGATGGAAAAAGATGTGCAGGATATGTGAGCGGATTCAAACTTAGAATGCATTATTAATCTCATTCGGCTGACAAACAGTTCAAAATATGTTACATTGGAAGAGTTTCATCTCCTTCCTCCATGTTTAGAACAGGGAGTATTCATAAAACTTCAGTTTTCACATTGATCAGCCCAATCCTAATTAACTCCCTGCTTGTTGAAGCAACAGCACTAATGTGGCTACCGCTGTATTCCATGGGGGAGTTTTGGCCTCTGGAGGCCTCCTCAGAGTAAGGGAACATTTGCTCTCTTGCCCCGGGGTAAGCCCCAGCACCGCTATGGGTCAACTTGGAAATGCAACAGCTCAAGAGCTGGCGTAAGTCCATGCTGAGCCATACAGGTGAATCTGGCCTGGGAAGAGGGTTAGGATTCGGTGGGCGCCACTGCTGCCAAATCCTCCCCCTTCCTGGGCCTGATCCACCCTCCCCCTGCCCCGTCACTGTCCCGTTCTGTCCACCCCCGGTTACGCCCTATCTCCCCCCCTCTCCCTGTCCCATCCTGCCTTTTGCTCCGGCCTACCTTATGCAGCAGATCTTCAGCCATCTGCTGACACCCAGGAAGCCACTCCGACCTGGCTGCTAGCAACTGGCAGCGTTTATGACAGCCATAAAGCAGTAACCGCCAGCACAATGCACATTCCACCAATGGCCAGGAACCATAGGATTGGGCCGGAAGTCATGTTTTAAGTTTCCTTACTATGGAGGTCCAAGCAAACCTACATCAGGGGAACAGTCCAGTATGGATTAGAAATAGAGCAAGAGGGAAAACAGACAGAGATCGTTTGGGAGGTGGGAACATGGGTGACGTTTTCCAGTTGGTGCAATTGTCAGATATACTAATTGTGAACTCAGGTGGTTGGTTGAGTGCTTATCAGATTGCAAAAAAAATGGAGCCACTCCAAAATAAGGTAGCAGTTTGTACATAGGGGATTCCCTAGGTAAACAGAAATAGATATACTATATTGCTGAATTAAGAGAAAAGGTGAAGGGTGTAGACCAGGGCTGCCCCAATACCTTCTAGTGCCTGAGGCAACACGTAACATGCTGCCTCTCCTTGCCTGTTGATGTGCTTGGCTCTCCTGCTCCCACTCCCTGGATCTGAAAAAGAAGAGGAAGTTTGGAGGAGAGAAGAGTGACCCTTTGACTAAAGGCTCAAATCATTCTAGCCCGCCTCTCTTCTCCTCTCCTCCACACTTCCTGTTCTACTTTATCAAATCCAGGTAGTGATAAGAGGAGCAGGAGCATTAGAGGTGATGATGAAGTAGATGAGCAGGAGCAAATGATAGTGGTCTTCCCCTGCCAATCAGTTGCTTCCTTCTCCACCTTGTGAATGGGCCGGCCCTGATATAGACGAATGCAGTATGCACATGCTCACTGCCTGCCCCTAGGAACGACACAATGTTTAAGTATTAATTGACAATGGCAGGAGAGTGGGAAATTGTTCTGCTTGACGTTTTAACAGCTGAAGGCCTTAGGGTTTGGGAGATTCAACATTTTGTTTTGGTTTAATTGCCACACTCATTTCTCAAGTATTGCCACTGTCTTCTTTTTTCACCCATTATTTTCATGACATTCCTTGTGTTTATTTATAATTAAAAATATTTGTTTCACACCTTTGCCCTCCTGCGACCCCCTACTTATTTAGGGTCCCGTCCCCCCGTATATTATCTTTTACAGTAGCATCCACAAACTATTTCATTCTTTACAAAATATAGACTCGCTGGGCATTCGTTTTCATGAACGGGAATTTCTTTTACATCTGTTGTTTAATAATTTGGTATAGATTAATAACTAGCATCATTAAATCTTGTTATTAGATTTTAAAGTTTAATGTGTAATATCAAGGTTTATCATATAGTGCAAAACTATCGAGGACCCAAACTGTCCTACTAAGCAAGTTATAAAAAATCTTTAACAGTAAAATCCCATAATTATGAGTTCATAGTTCAGCATCATCTAGCTTCACTATTCTCGCAATTCAGCTATGTGCAATGCTCGAAAGAACATAGGACCATGGCTGAAGCAAACCAGGGGTGAGCAGAAATGAGGAGGGCACAAGCCACCTCAAGCAAGCCTCTATCTGAATTCTGCTTGAAGCACCTGCTTCTCATTCCCCCTTTTCCAAGCGAAACATAAATACAAAGAAGGGGCATGAAGAGACAGCAGAGGTAGACTAGAGGCAGGGGCGTTCCTAGGGTTTGTGTCACCCCATGTGGGAGGTCAGTGCGTCACCCCCATGAAGGACCTTCTCCCATGCAGTGGGAGGGGCAATGGATCATTGCCTTGCCCCCACATCATTGCCCCGCCTCCCGCATAATCAAAATTACACCTTTAAATTACAATATTATACGCTCAGCCTAAATGTATGTTTGCAGCCTGGAGGTTCCCATTGACACACAGAGTGACTTTTCCCACAAGAGAGCATGGAACTTAACTACAGGGCCCAGAAGCTCAGGAAGAGAGACCCTCATACATTTATGGAAGTTTTCCCTACCTCATCCACTAGCTTGCCCTTCCCTAAGATACATTTTTTTTATTTGTTTGCTTTGGGGAAGAAGAAGGTGACAAAGGAGGTAGTAGCAATGGGTGCTCCCGTAGATAGAGTACTTGATATTTTTTATGTGTTCCAGTCAACCACTCAAAGATTTAGCCCTTCCCCTCTACTGCTTCCCCTCCCCTTTCCCAAAGGCAAAAACACTTACTTTGGGGGAGGGGACCTACTGTAGAAGGTAGGGGAGTGTACAGAGCATTATTATAGCTGTGCAGAGCATTATTTCCCCCCACTGTGGATCTGAGACTTGATTCCTAGTGTTAAAAGGCTAAACTCAGAGCACTGGCGTCACTGCAGGGGGTGCGGAGCTGTAAGTTCCTCCGTGATCGGAGTCTCCCGTTACACGGAGGAACGAAGCGCCCCGCCCCCGCGCCTTCCGACCCATTCAAAGCGGTGAAAACAACGTGCAGGGAGTCTCCTGCGCGTTGTTTTCACTGCTTTGACTGATTCGGAAGGTGTGGGGGCAGGGCGCTTCGTTCCTCCGTGTAATGGGAGGCTCCGATCATGGAGGAACTTACAGCTCCGCACCCCCTGCAGTGACGCCAGTGGCTCAGAGTGTTTTATTACTGGGTGTATTGGATTAAGATATTGCTGCTGAAGGAAGAGGAGTGCATCACACTGTGGACTAGTGCTGCTCCACATGAGGCCCAGTCAGGGCCCATGAGAGGGGGGGTAAAGATAGGCTTCCCCCAGATCTATACCGGGACAGAGTGCTAGACCTTTAGGAGAAGGAATGTGGACAGGCGTAGCACCACATCAGGAAGCCTGGTAGACCTGGGCTCCAGAGATTTTTCCGGCCATTGCTGTCTTCATATTTTGCCCACTCCCCCTTTGAGAAGGGGCCCAAAAGAAACTTTGTACACCCTGATAAAATTCCTCTCAGAGACCCTGGGCCCAGTTCACTTTATAGCACCTTTTAGAGCAAATGCCATTGGCAGTTGGAGGAGGAAGCTTTCAAGATCTGTGAGTTAACAACTGTTTGTTTCCTGGGCAGAAGTGAGAGATGCTATTGCCATTACCGTATTTTTTGCTCCATAGGACGCATCGCACCATAGGACGCATGCATCATATGGAGCAAAAAATAGGGAAAAAGTTTTAAACTTACCTGGGCTTCTGGGTGCTTCAGGGAGGCCTGTGGGGGCTTCGGGGAGGCCTGCGCAAGCCTCTGCAGGTCTCCCCGATCTTCTGTTCAGCGCTAAATGGCTCTTTTCAGCCATTTCCGGTTTTTGGAAAAAACAGCCATTTTTGGCCAAAAAACGGCCATTTTTGGCCATTTCCGGTTTTCGTAAAAAACGGAAATAGCCGAAAATGGCCGTTTTTTGCCAAAATGAAGATCGGGGAGGCCTGAGCGAGCCTCTGCAGGCCTCCCCGATCTTCTGTTCGGCGCTAAATGGCTCTTTTCAGCCATTTCCGGTTTTCCGAAAACCGGAAATGGCTGAAAAGAGCCACTTAGCGCTGAACAGAAGATCGGGGAAGCCTGTAGAGGCTCGCGCAGGCCTCCCCAAAGCCTCGGTAAGTACCTTTTAACTTTTTTTGTAACCTTCGCTCCATAAGACGCACGCTTTCCCCCCCCCCTATTTGGGGGGGGGAAGTGCGTCTTATGGAGCGAAAATACGGTAAGTCTCTAATTGTAAGCCTCTTGGGAGCAGGACTATTAACATTAGAAAAAATGCTGGCAGATGATCTACAGTAAACCAATAGGATAGAACAGGATACGAATCAATTAATCAATCAAAGAAACATTGTTGCCGGCTTTGCAACTGAACTGGCTTTGAAGTCGTTGATAAACGTTATTTATCAATACCTGTATTTTTGGCTATAGAATTATGCTTAATAACTAGAAGTGGGCAAAGGATTGGCATCCCAAAAAGCTTTGTATTGCCTATGGACCTGCGGAGCATGTACAGTTTTGTCTGACCATGTATTTGCAGGCTTGCCCTTGCCAGTGGAGTTTGAGAAAATTCACCGACTCGATTGCCTATATTCCCCATGTAACTGACAATTGACTGCAAGCACTTATCTCCATTCTCATTGGAATTCATTTGGCAAAGTTCAGAAACAACTGACATAGGAGCAGCAAAGGGCTTGCCTGATTTGTCAGTGAAACTGTTTGATGGATTGAAGCCACTTTTGCTACAATTTCATTTTGTATTGCTTTGAAGTTCTTGACTGTCTGTGGATTTTTAGACACCTTAAAGTCTAACCATGTTTTCTACGCCTCATCTTAGTTAGTGAATATCAATAGTTTACCAGGCAACTGATGTTGGTGTTGCCCCTGCTAACTGGGCAAAGAGGCACTTTTCCAAGTGGTGCTCCTCTTATATTTAGCAGGGAGAGAGTAACTGTTCCTTTTCACCCCAGCACAATGTCTTTTCTTGTGGGCTGTTTGCTGGCATTCTTCTGCATCTTTTTATATTGTGAGCCCCTTTGGGAAAAAGGAGCCTTTTAAGGGCAGGGAGTCTGGCTTAATTGGTAGAGCGGCCGCCTCATATGCCTGAAGATCTGAGGACAGACATTTCCGGGGCTGTTCATACCACTGACAAGCTGCAAAAGCCTTAGTGGGAGAGAGAGTTCTGCAGCTGGCACTGAGTGGGAGGCAGTGCTGCCGTCAAGTTGATGCGTGGGAGGCAAATGCCAGAGAGAGGCCAGACCGTGAAGGAAACCACCTGGAATGAGCGTTCTAAGCAAGATTAGAACATATGTAATATGTAAAAACCACTGCGGTTTAGATGGCCTGCCTATGTAAACTGCCTTGAATTAAAGTCGGAGGAGAAATCCGATGACCAGAGAAAGGCGGTATATAAATACTGGTGGTATTATTTGGTTCTGTCTGTAAACAGCTTTGTGAACGTTTTGTTGAAAAGTAGTATATAAATACTCCTACTCCTACTCACCAGGGAATGCAATTTGGAGACACTGTTGGTGCCAGAGGTCTCAAACCAGGGATCCTGACAGCTCTCTCCTCTCTATGTCACTTCCTGGCAGCTTGAAAACAACAAGAACTGCTGGCTTGATCCCGACTGAGCTGCAGCACCATCCCCACAGATGGTGATTGTGCAATGTGCAGCTACAGCTTCCACCCCAGCTGGGGCCAGGTGAAAAAAGGTGTATCTCACTCTACAACGCTGCTGACTCTAGCTTGCATGCTGTCTCAGCAAACCATCATTCAGGAGTAGACGGCATGCTTCTCCACCCATTCATTCAGCCCTCTGCCTGACTACTGGTTTCTTCACTTGCTCAGATGTCTGTGGCCTCCAAACCATCTGCCCTGACGCTTCTTCAAGATGGGCATAAAAACATCTATGGCCAGGTAGATGGCTGTCTGACAGCAGCCCTAATTGATAAGGGAAATACACACTTCTTTGTCAGGCACCGCAAGTGGTTTAGCTCCCACAAGATATCTCCATTCTGGTTGGGGAAGAAAGACGGAAGATGGAACAATGGAACAGAGAGCATTTAGAGCCTGTGAGGGGGGACACTCCGTGGATATCCTTCCTAGTACTCTCCTTGGGTTTCCCTATGAGTTTCCTTCCTCTCCCTAGTCCATGAGTATTCTCCTTGAAGCATTGCAGGTGCAGCTCACTTACTAACGGCCCAGTCCTACGGGCCTTTTGCACAAGCGGGAGGAGCATCCCGCTGTCGCAGAACACCCAATGATGATGCACGGAGCACACTGCTGCTAGGCCAGTTCGCCCCCGAATGCGTCAGCCTTTGTAATTCAGCTGCAGGGGAGTGTCGTGGGCAGGGAAGAGGGAGGACAGGGACCAGAAGGAAGGCAGGGGGTGTTTGGGGGAAGGGAGGGGATAGATCCTGGTGGCACCTATTTGCAGCAGGATCCTATCCCTGAAACCCTTCCTTGGAACTCCCCTTGACTCTCCTTGGACGTATGACAGCAAAATAGCTGGCATGGGTCCAAGAAGACCCACAGGCAGCCTACAGACACTGGCGTCGCTGTTGTGAGGTGAGGAGAGCGGGTCACCTCGTGGTGACGCGCGCAGAAGGGTGACGCGCGTGCGCGCGCACCCACGCGCGTCACCTCCCCTGCGCGCGTTGGCTTCGAGCCGGGAGGCCCACTGCGACAACGTAATTTATACTTTTTTCGCGCATGCACAGACTGTTCCTGAGGGAAAAGGGCTGCCCTTTTCCCTCAGGAAGGGTCTGCGCATGCACGAAAAAGGTATAAATTACGTTGTGACGCAGTGGGCCTCGTCAGAAGGTCCAGGACAGCCGGCTGGGGAAGACGTCCCCGGAGCCGTCTCCCGGCTGCAACGAGTAGCCAGGGGGGGCAGCGTCAGGGGGGGCATCCAGAGCAGCGTCCCATCAGGTCGCCCCCTCAAAAAAATCGTGGCGCGGCTGTTGCCGGATTAATACTTAGGGGATGGGTGTGAGGGGCATTAGGGTGACGCGCGTCCTCCCCACCTTCGGGCGGCGCGCGTCCTAGTGATGCCAGTGCCTACAGACATATGCAGAGGGAAAGTTTAAATAGTGTTTTACTTACCCCCAGCTTGACCACAGGTTCCACACTCCCCCCCCCCAGCATGCAGCGTATGCCTTTTGTGGTGCAGCTGCATGCTATAGCATGGTGGGGGGTAGGATTGTGCTGTGATAGAGGCCATATTATCCCTTCCTAAAGGAATGGATACAAGCTGTTTAAAAACCTCCAATGCAGGGACTGGGCAAGTGAGATTAGCTTTGAATTTCAATGCAATGTTTAAACATGGTTCCCTAGGCCTAGAACAATGTGTAGGGAAGGGACATGGGGAGGGACCATGACTCTTCCTTGTTTCTGAGGACTTCAGACATTACCAGACAGTGCCAGGAGGAGCCTATTCTGTAATAGCTCCCACTTAACTGAAGTCAATATGAAAAAAGATGAATTCTCCATCTCAGGAACGGCAAAAGCATTCATGATCAGAAGTGACAGAGCTTTCAATTTTACATGAAAATGGTGTGTCTTTATGTGGCAAATATCGATCCATCTTTTTACAAATAATTTAATCCACTCATACTTGAATCAATCTGCAATTGTGGTGCATAGACAAGCAAGGAATCCCTGGCAATGTTGTATGCCTACGTCGTGAAGTATTCCATTAACAGAGCTGATCTACTGGATTGATAGTTTACAACTTGCATGCTTATTTTGCTAATAGATATTGAAAGATTTGTGAGCATTTCAGTAGACTGAAATGTTTGATGGAAACCAGAGCAGCCCTTCTCATTCAACGCTTTGATGTCTGTCTTCTGCCTAAGGTAAAACAAAAGCATCCTGCATTTATACTTTGATGTTCCTCACATCTTTTGCAGAGATTTGGGGGGGGGGGGAATCACCAGTCTTTTGACAGGTTTTGTTAGCAGGAAATGTTCACAAAGTGCATTTGTCACTTACTGGATCAAAAGGATAGGTTCCGGCAACAGTGCTGGCTGATATTCATTGTCTTGATCCAATTTCATCCCACGATGCTTAAGTAGTGATGGCAATTTATGTTCCATGGGCAAAAGCATCATTGATTCAGTGACAGCAGCTTCTGGAAGTTGATGACTATCTGCCGACATTGTTTTGGACAGCAGACAACTACGGCATGAGTAAATGTTTTCTTGGTGACAAAGCATCTGCTTTTGTGTTGTATTGACCATCTGTTATAACCGGTGATGCATACAGCTTTTAAAAATATATATCCTCTGGAGCACACATTTTCCTTTTCATACTTTTTGTCTCCTCAGTTGTGAGTTTAACTTCCCCTTTTGAATCTCTCACTTGTGTCTCATTCCTGGTGCTCTAGGACTTAGTTCTTAGCAGAAAACCAAACCTTGAGTAGTGCTTTCCTGTTTGTGCAACACTATTGTGATGGGGTCCTGTAAGCTGGTTGTGCAACACTATTGTGATGGGGTCCACACAACCAGAGGCGTCGCTCTGGTAGGGGCGGGGCCGTAAGTATCGCTCCGTCCTAGACCCTTTACCGAGCGAGCAGGAGACGGCCCCGCCCCCTCACTGTCGGAGCCATCCCGTGCGGAGAAAGCAGCAGGCTGCCTGCTGCTTTCTCCGCACGGGATGGCTCTGACAGTGAGGGGGCGGGGCCACCTTCTGCTCGCTCGGTAAAGGGTCTAGGACGGAGCGATACTTACGGCCCCGCCCCTACCGGAGCGACGCCTCTGCACACAACTTACCTGAATTGCATGTGCCCAGTGTTAAGCCATAGTCATGGCCCTCGGACAACAAGTGAGATCATGCAGGAGGCCTTTGAGTCCTTTCTGAGAAAGGCTTTTCTACCCTCCTCTCCAGAATGTCTCTCCTACCAATGATCCAAGAACGCCATACCTTTTGTCTCATCAGTCACCTCCTCAATTGGGGTGCAGTTAAAGCTTTTGTGCCACCACCTCCCCCAGAAGAACACATTTCAATTCAGCCAAGCCCAGCAAACTCCTGGCTCCACACCCAGGAGATTTTATTTATTTATTTACTGTATCGATATGCCGCCTTTCTCATCATCAGATTTCTCATCAGATTTATTCAAGGCGGTTTACATAGGCAGGCTATCCTAGACCCGATAAGGGTCTTTATAATATTGTTCATGTATAGAACCTTCCATACTCGAGATGTTTTTCCTTCCAAGTGTAGCCCCCCTCCAGGCTTGTGTGCTCTACACTTCCAAGCTTCACAGCTCACCCTCAGACAGTTGTCAAGATGTTATCTTGACAGGATGGTGTAGAGCCAGGATGGTGTAGTGGTTTGGGAGTCGGACTTAGACCTGGAAGATCCAGGTTCAAATCCCCGCTCAGCCATGAAGCTTCCTGGGTGACCTTGGGCCAGTCACTATCTCTCAGCCCCACCTACCTCACAGGGTTGTTGTGAGGACAAAAAGGAGGGGAGGGAATATGTACACCACTCTGAGCTCCTTGGAGGAAGGATGGTATAAAAATGTGAAAAATAAATAAATAAATAAATCTCTCTAGCTGACTCCACGGCATTCCACCCTCTCACCACATTCCACCATTCCACCTTCTCACTGTCTTCACGAGGTCTGTCAGCAGCTGTCGTCTCCCATCCAAGTGAGAACCGAGGTTGCTTAGCTTCTTCAGGCAGGGCACTGGCTCAACCTCCAGGCCACGCCTCCTGCCCAGAAGTTTCAGATACAGTACCATTATTCATCCATTATTCATTTTGTATTCTTTGTTCAGATCCCTAAAACTACCTTTGCTCTGGAAGCAGAACTTTTGAGTTTTTGTTTCCTTCCACACTGAGAGTGTCCACGTGGCCTGTTCTGGTAGTCTCTCCCTCTATTACAGACTCCCGCATTGTCCATTTGAGAGAGATTTTCCCCTGCTTGGAAAGTCTCCAGCCACAGTAGTTGCCCTAATCTCTGGAGGAACTGCCTTCCCTGCCCACCACATTTTGGCTGTGTTTTTCCACTCCTCCCTGGGACCTGAAGCAGTGCAGCCCAGCCTTGGTTCACAGAAGGACAGTGTACCCCAGTACTCATCAGACTATGGATAGGTAATTTCCCTTCTCTTTCCTTCCTATAACCTCTAACCATTCTTTGTCCCTTGTAAAGCCTCCTTTAGCCAGTGCTTGATTCAAACATCCCACTATCAGTAGCATACTCTCGCCAGTGGGACAGTGGGCATGGCGACATGTTATTGCCCCACCTGCCCCATCACTGGAGTGTCCCTATTCCAGAGCCAAATGGATCAGGGGCATTCCAGTGGCGGGCCAGGCGGGGTGATGACATGTCACCCTGCCCACTGCCCCACTGGCGAGAGTCCAGCTATGCTACTGCCAGTAATCTTTCTTTTCCCTCTCACTGGGTCATCTCAGATGGAGGAAAATTAGCCCAGCTAGTGGCTTGACCCCCTCTTCCCTTCTTCACTTAACCGTGGCATGTGCCAATGGAACTATTTTCACCCTTCTGTCTGTACCTCTCTATGGTTCTTCCCTAACTTCTTCATACAACCATTTGTTCCGTTGGTCCCCAGCCACCTTCCTGACTTCAGCATGCTTCATACAAGTAACACTAAGAATGTTTAAGCTAAGTTGGTCTGTCATTTTTATCTCTATAGAAGGGATATTTAACCTTATTATAGGAAGATGAAAGGTAATTGAAAATTGGCCATTTTTGCTTTTTAAGCAGTGTGGTAATTACTTTGAAGTTTGAGTGAAATTCTATGAAGCTCTAGAGGATTTTTGACAAGATGTGAACTTCTGTGAGAACTAGGGAAGAGCTTCATGGGCTATCTCTATTCCAAACACAAATCCAAATTCTTCTGCTGTATGTTTCCTGGCCCCAGTTTGGGGTGGGAGGGGAAGGGGCATTTGGCCAGCCAGGCCAAGTATGGGGGTGGGGATATTGGTGGCGTGCTCCACCAATATACCATCCCCCGTCCCGGGCCTGGCCAGCCTTAATAATAATATAATATACAGTATTTATATACCACCTTTCTGGTCATTGGATTTCTCCGACTTTATTCAAGGTGGTGTACATGGGCATGCTGTTCTAAACCCCAAAGGGTTTTTACAATATAATAATGTTCTAATCTTTCATAGAACCCTTCATTCGAGATGTTACTTTCACAGTCCAGCTCTCTCTCTCGCTCTCGCTCTCTTTCGCCTCAGCACACTTCAGCTGATACAGGCGACCTTGACTGCCACTCAAGTACTGTAGCTTGCAGCTCCACTCCCCCACAGAGGCTCTGCAGCTTATCAGCTCGGCATGCCAGCAGCTCTCCGACAGACTTCCGGCCGTCTTGAACTGCTGTCCTTCAGATCTTCAGGCATTTGTGAGACGAACGCTCTACCAACTGAGCCAGACGTCCTTAAGCAGCCTCCCTGGATTTGCACTGGCCATTTTGCCAGCGCACATCTGAGGAGGCCCATAGGGGCCACTGGGGCTCTGCACGGGGGAAAGGGATGAATGTCCCTTTCCCTCGAGGTGTGCCCCACCTCCGCCGGCATGGGCCCTATCCCGCATAGGACCTGACACAGCGTGCTTAGAGTGCTGCGGCAGATCTTAGGCAGGATTGGGCGGACCATGACTATCACCACGCAGGGAGTGGGGTTTGGGCTAATGTGTGCATGTATTGAGAAGGTACAGGGCTATATAGCATGCATTCTGGACAATCCCTTCATGCATTTGCCTCCATGGGGAGATGGATGTCTGAACAGAGCTATTGCAAGGACCTGTTGATTGTTTGATTTGTGTTACTCATCTGAAAAATACCATATACATTGATGGTGCGATACATAAATAAACTACATTCACACAACATATCTGACATACCATGGGTATTTAAAAGTGCTGCTGACAAGAGACAGGCTGTCTTTTAAAGTCATGGAACACCTCAAGTGGGAAAACTACCATTTGAAACCCAAAATATACAGCAACTCTAGTCACACATTGAGAGAACAAACAACCCACTAGCCATCCATTCACCAGCCACACAAACAGTGCAGGGCCCATTTGCTGTTCAAGAGATACACAAACAACACAGTAGCCAAATGTACAAAACTGGTTAGAAAGCCCTGCAGGCTTTTCAGTACATTACCATAGATGTTAATGGACTGGAAAGGTTTTTCAGTCCATTAGTAATTTAGTCATAACTTCAGCATCACGGAGCTGGAAGGAATCTCCATGATCACCTATCTATCACTTTGGCCTGTGACAGGATTTATATATCTAAGCCATCCCTAACAGAGGTTTACTCATCATCAGATCTCCAGTGCAAGATATTCTGAAACTTTGTGAGTTAGCCTCTGCTACTGCTATTAACCTAGGCCTGCACACTGTTCTTACCTACCAATTCAAATGCAGCACATCTACCAACCATAGGCCTACCGTGGGATCAGTATGCCTCCTGTTTTTCTGCCAGTCCGGGGCTACCAGAAATTGTGGGTTGGTGGTGGTGGTCAAGCTCCTTGTGGGCCACAATGCATGGCAGGTAGGTTATGTTTGCTTTGTTTGCTTATGTAGCTGAGTTGTTCAATAAACTGTCTTCAGACAGGAGATCTGGCTCAGTTGGTCGAGCGACCGTCTCATATGCCTGAAGATCTCAAGGATGGCAGTTCAGGACGGCCGGAAGTTTCTGTGTCTGTTGGAGAGCTGTTGGCCTCTGTGGGGGAGAGAAGCTGCAGCTGCAGTTGAGTAAGAGTCAAGGTTGCCTGGCAGCTGAAGCATGATGAGGCGGACGCCAGAGAAAGGCTGGACTGTGAATGAAACCATCTAGAATGAAAGGTTCTATAGAAAACTGGAACATATTGTATTGTAAAAGCCCCTTGGGGTTTAGAAAGCCTGCCTGTGTAATCCGCCTTTGAATTAAAGTCAGAGGAGAAATCCGATGACCAAAGAAAAGGCGGTATATAAATACCGGTTGTTGTTGTTCTTGTTGTTGTTGTTGTTCTTGTTCTTGTTCTTGTTGCTGCTGCTGTTGTTGCTGCTGTTGTTGCTGTTGTTGTTGTTGTTGTTGTTGTTATTGTTGCCAAGAAACTTAAAAATATTTGTTGCCATGAGACTTTTTGAAATTATTATTATTATTATTATTATTATTATTAACAGTATTTATATACCGCTTTTCAACAAAATGTTCACAAAGTGGTTTACAGACAAAATTAAATGATTAAATGGCTCTCTGTCCCAAAAGGGCTTGCAATCTAAAAACGGTGCAGACGAACACTAGCAACAGCCACCAGAAAAGACATTGTGCTGGGGTGAAAGGGGGCAGTTACTCTCCCCCTGCTAAATATAAGAGGAGCACCAATTGAAAAAGTGCCTCTTGCCCAGTTAGCAGGGTTGTGAGCAAGGGTTGTGAGCAAGAATGGAACATGTGTTATGGACTGGACTTATTATGGCGCAACGCAACGGTCACACTGTGTTCCTGTGCCATGATTGTGTGGAGCCATGCTGTAAAAGGATTTCCCCAAGTCAGGAGTTGAACCAAGAGGGAAAAACCTTGAGCAGCAGCCACCATTTCACTCACTGCCATGTGTCTAAGCTCTCACAAGCTCTATTCTGCAACCCACCCACCCCCATTGATATGCTAAGTATGGTCCTGGGAGAAGACAATACAGAGGGCCACCTGAAATGACTCATCCCAGACTCTCCAGAACTTCTGCTTTCTCTCATGATGGAATCAGCCAGCATTTTAACGACTGGACCATCAAACCAATCCCCCTATCCCCCTGTGTTTGTGTGTAGTTTTACCCAGAGATGTACCTCTGGTCCATTCAAAGTACACACCTCCCCTTTTTCCCCATATGCCTAGTCCACTCCTTTCCTTTTTTCCCCCATGTGCTTAAGTGCCCCCGAGATATGTTTGGCCCTATCAAAAGTAGAGACAGCCTGCCAGTCTCTCTCTTGTGTTTTGGACTCTTACTCTGGTGAGCTCTCTGCTCTATCTTGTTCTCCTTCTCCCCTTTTGCCCCCCATCTCTTGCACAACCCCCTCTCTTTGCATTACTTCTCAGTTAGCCACTCTGTTGGTTCCTGAACCCAGCTTGTTCAGAACCTTAGAGCCATTTTCTTTCTCCCCCTTCTCCTCATGTCCTTCCTCCTCCCACCCTCTCTCTTACTACACCCAGTACTGCAATCCCAGGACAACTCCTCTTCTCCAGGACAGGTAGATATCACCCATGTGCACTTGCTTTCGTCGGCCGGAATGGCTCCAAAGGCGAGGGGGCGGGGCCGCTTTCTCCCGTTGTGTAACGGAGGGTCAGAGCCTGACGGAACTTGGAGCTCCGCCCCCCCTGCAGTGACGCTGCTGCCAAGGAAACCTGCTAAGTCTCTGTCTCTTTCTAAGTTTCCTAGCCCTGTATGTTGTGTATGATTGGATTTGTGTATATGTATGACTGAACTATCTAGTAAATATTGAAAGCAACCTACATGTGTCCTCAATATTATTTAAACGGAATTCTGGAAGTCCAACTCTGGTATACACAGGTCTCAAGATCCCTGCGTATATCAAATTGCCATATTTAAGCTGTTCCCCATAATAATAACAGGCAATTTTGATAACATTATTCAGATAGAAAGCACATTTATGTTCTTTTTTTCTCCATTCCATCCAACTCCTATTTTATAATGGGTTGGATAATTAGGGAGAGAAGACTTTTGGAACTCAGGAGGAGTAAGGCTGAAGGTGTCAAATTACCCATCTTCTGCTGCATCCGAATTACTGTTACTCTTTTGGGAAGGGTCCTTTGTTCAGTCATAAAGCACATCCTTTGCATGCAGATAATCTCAGGTTCAATCCCTGGCATCTCCCAATAGAGATACCCATCTGAAACCCTAGAGAGCCATTGCCAATCATGGTTGACACTACTGAGCTGGATGGACCAAGGAACTGATTTAGAAGAAGGCACTTTCCTGCATTCTTTGGCAATAGGCTCATTCCCTTCCAATGTGTATATCAAACATGACACAGATGAAATTCCTGAAAATGATGTCATGTTCTCAGCGAGAAGAAATTCTCCTTTACAAGCCCAGGCATAAGACGTCAAACAATTTAGAGGATTTTTTTTAAAAACGATGCCTTTGCTCATTGTTTCCTAAAATGAGGGTTAGCTGCACAGAAATTGGAGGCCAATGTTTCATTTAACAAGAGGCAAATCAAGTTGAAATAGAATAGGGCCTTTTCAATTCAAGTATATGATTCATACTTGCAATCAGGATTCAAACCCTCTGGGAAGTCATGATTCATTTGGTAATATCTGCAAACACATCCATTTTCAAGAAAAAATGTGTTTTCACACACCTCCTGACCTGTCCATGTGACTATCAACAAATGAAAGCCTAGATTGTTGTTGTTTTTCCCGGTATGTGTGTGTGGGTGTGTGTGCGCGCGCGCACGCGCGTGTGCATGTGCGCTTGGCATTTAAATTCTTTTGTGTGATGGCCAAATGTTTCCCAATAGATATAGTAAAATAGTGTCAAGCATAGACTGAATTTGCAAGACCTTAGAGCAGTGGTTCCCAACTGTTTTAGCACCAGGACCCCCTTTTGTAGAATGACAATCTTTCAGGACCCCCCTAAGACCTAGGACCGGAAGCGATGTCAGTAAGCAGGAAGTGATGTCATGGTTTTTAATAAATCACACTTTTAAAAATAAATCACATTTTTTAATTTGTACTCATAAGCAGCCCCATGGGAGGGGGGGAAAGAGAGTGAGCTAATATTAACAAAGATGCTAAAAGGCAAGCAGAAAGTAACACAAGGTGAGCAAACAAGCCCCAAGAGAGCACCAGACACTTCTTTCTCTGCTGTGTGTCTTTAAGAGCAGAGGCTTCGCTCTGGTAGGGGTGGGGCCGTAAGTTTCGCTCCATCCTAATCCCTTTACCGAGCAAGCAGGAGGAGGCCCCGCCCCTTCACTGTCGGAGCCTTTCCCGTGCGGAGAAAGCAGCAGACAAGAGACCCTGCCTGCTGCTTTCTCCGCACGGGAATGGCTCCGACAGTGAGGGGGCGGGGCTGCCTCCTGCTCACTCAGTAAAGGGACTAGGATGGAGCGAAACTTATGGCCCCGCCCCTACCGGAGCGACGCCTCTGTGTAAGAGGGAAGGATTGAGCTACCATCTTGGGTGTGGCCATCCAGCCGACATCCCGCAACCCCCCAGAAACCGCTTCGTGACCCCCCCTTAGGGGTCTCGACCCCCAGGTTGGGAATCACTGCCTTAGAGGAAGGTGATACTGATGCCCTGCAGTGCTGCAGCTTTCTGTTCTAATCAGCGGCCCTTATTAGCATAATCTTGATGAGAGGGAACATCTTTGCCTCAGCCCCTCCAGTGCAAAGTCTTGGCTGAGTCTCTGGAACGTCTGCTATGGAACCAAGATGGAATCAGAAGAGACTGTGCATGGTTGGAAAGGGAGGTCACTGGCAACAAATCCTATACACACTTTCCTAGGAGTAAGTCCCATTGGACACAATGGGAC
Organism: Plestiodon gilberti rubricaudatus; assembly: GCA_026170595.1. Taxonomy (NCBI): domain Eukaryota; kingdom Metazoa; phylum Chordata; class Lepidosauria; order Squamata; family Scincidae; genus Plestiodon; species Plestiodon gilberti. The sequence goes on along the minus strand of JANXHW010000003.1, from coordinate 128,615,392 downwards.
TTACTTCTGAGTAGACATGCCTAGGATCTCGCTCTTTAATTTCACGCATCTCAAGAATCAGGGTGCCTCTGTCAGGAAAATAGTTGGCATCCAAACATGAAGACTTGCTCCTGTTAGTGACACAATCCTTATTCCTACCTACCTACTGTGTGATATTTGTACAACTCAACTGGGACTATTTGTGCCGTTGCTTTATTACTTTTCATACCAGATGAGATTTAATTTTAGCTCAGACCAGTAATCCTCAGAAATATGGTGTAGCATCACTGCACTTATAGTGAAACAGCTGTAATACCCATCTAAGTATCTTTATCTTGCCACCGGGTTTATCTGTATTTATTCAAATGCTTTGAAAGTAGAGCTGCAATTCAGCGTATTTCTTTAGACTTTTTCTGATCTATCTCTTGGGAAAATGATGACTTTGGGTTTCTTTTTATACTTGGGTGAAGCATTTCAGATATATAAATCTGGGGGATGGTGGGCTTGGCATGATCTAGTACAGGGATGGCCAGTGGGCAACCTGCAGTCCACACCTGGCCCCTGAAGCAATTTGATCTGTCCCCCAGTGGTCATACAGTACCAAATGGTATTCAAAGTGCCGTAAAATGTTGCTTATACCGGTATCCCCCGCATAGCAACAAATCGGTTAACACCGGATCCGCATATATGATGAAGGTCCCCTAAAGTTAAAAAAGTTTTAAAAATCATCTTGCTTACTTTTCGCTGAAACCGCTCCATTTTCAAGGCTGTTCCAAAGCATGTCAATGTGAGTAGATAAATAGGTACCGCTTGCGGGAAGGTAAACAGCGCTCCGTGTTCCAGCTGCATGCTACGTGCTGCGGCAAGGAGAGTCATGCCGGCCACATGACCACGGAGGCGTCTTCGGACAATGCTGGCTCTTCGGCTTTGAAATGGAGATGAGCACCACACCCTAGAGTCGGACACGACTGGACTTAATTGTCAGGGGATACCTTTACCTTTTTATCATCTTGCTTAATTCGCTACAGAGGGAAATCGTGCTCCGGAAGCCTCCTCTGGGTCGCGCGACTCCCCCCTCCCTTCGCTCAGGGTGCCCACTGAGATACTCTGCAAGAAGTGTGTGTGTGTGTGTGTGTGTGTGTGTGTGTGTGTGTGTGCGTGCGCACGCAGAGGAAGAATGGTGCTTTGTCAGCTCAGTTCATTAACAAGCTGCTCTGCCGCTCCCCACTGCCGCCTCATGCCCCAGGTTATTAGGTTGTTGCTAACAGCAGCTGCTCTGCAATGCTGTGGTTTTGCAGAGTGCATGCATGTGTGCGTGCAGGCACAAAGCAGCCGACAGGGTCATGAGGTGGCAGGGGGAGGGGTAGAGCATAACAACAACAACAACAACAACAACAACAACAACAACAGTTATTATTGCCTTATTTGAATATATACACTACAGGTCCTAAAGTTCTGTCACGTGTGATCAAGAACCTGAGTAAATAGGGTGGGGTAAGACCCAGATTTGCGTTTCACAATCTGGTGTCAGCAGGTCCAGGGAGCAAGTTTAGTCCCAAGTCCCATTTCAGTGATATCCCTGAGAGTGCCTCTTTAGTTGTAATTAGCTCCTATGAGAAGACAGTTGCAGGAATGGGGGAAAAAACCTGCCAGCTCCTAAGATCAAGTGGCTTGTCCTTCTCCGATTGGGATTCTGGAGAGGGCTGTCACATAGAATCATAGAATGTTAGAGTTAGAATGACCTTTGAGGTCATCTAGTCCATCCCCCTGCTCCATGCCGGCAAGTACTGCAGCATCTCTGACATATAGCCATCTGGCCTCTGCTAGAAAATCTTCAAGGAGGGGCAGCCCACTATTGCAAGAAGCACTGATACAGTGCTGGGCAGTTCTTACAGTTAGGAAATCCGTGCAAATATCTAGCCCACAGACATTTTGTTAGTTCAAGAATAAATAACATAGAAGTAGGCAAGATGTATAGCATTCTGAGCCACCAAGTAATAACATCATTTTATGCAGTCATGCAATATGCATTTTTGAATAAGCAGTCCTGACATGTTTAATAAAACATTTATTTGCTACAGTTGCTTCTTCATCTTTCAGATTTTGAATATTAAAACGTCGCTTCAGAATCAATGTATTCTTAAATGAGTTGCCAGACTGCTAAACAGACATGCAAGCATTTAAATCAACTGTGGTCCAAATTCTCTCTTCAATTTTCACTTTTGGAGTACTGCTGGAAAGCAAACTGACAGAGTTGACATATGTACAGTAGCTATAGGACAGTTGCAATTGTTATGAAATACAGTGATTCTATTTTCATGTTTCCCATGTTTGTTTGGATATACATCACTGGTCCTTTCAACCACGTGAGAGAGGAGCACGAGCTCACACATCCACCAATCCAGTGGTTCTCAAAAAAATTTCCCCGCGCCCCCCCGTCATCCGATTTTGGGGGGTGGCGCCCCCCCCTTCGCGTCGCCCTCCGCACGCTCCGAGGCCGGCCCGGGAGCCGGCCTCGGAGCGTCCGGAACGGCCAGCGCTCCAGGGCCTTCTGAAGGCCCAAGCGTCAATCCGGGTATTTTTGATGTTTTCGCTCATGCGCAGACCCGTTTTCGTCTCTGCGCATGAGCGAAAACATCAAAAATACCCGGATTGACGCTTGGGCCTTCAGAAGGCCCTGGAGCGCCGGCCGTTCCGGACGCTCCGAGGCCGGCTCCTGGGCCAGCCTCGGAGCGTGCGGAGGGCGACTGTGGTGGTCGAGCCCCCCTTTGTGGGGCCTCGCGCCCCCCCTGGGGGGCGCGCCCCACTATTTGAGAACCGCTGCACCAATCCAATACATTGTCTTCCCCACCTAATTGTGGGATTTTTTTTTTGTCTTGGAGATTTTGTCTTGGACACAGAGATGAAATACAAATGGAGAAGATGTTTCACCCCCATTTGAGAGGGCAAGGGATGTATAGTTCACCCCAAACCCACCCCTAGACAATTTAGAATTCTGTTGTTTATTGATCCATGCATAACAAGTCTTCTAAATGCACCCAGACAGCCTTACAATGCCTCCCAAGTGTGAAATCATTCATACTTTTATAGTGTTTTATCACTTCATTAATCATCACTTGACATTTCATAATTTGAGGACTCTCAGCTACCTCAATTGAATAGCACTGGCTTTGAGTTTCCATCAGATAAATGCACATGTTAAGAACATAAGAACATAAGAAGAGCCCTGCTGGATCAGGCCAAAAGCCCATCTAGTCCAGCTTCCTGTGTCACACAGTGGCCCCACCAGATGCCTCAGGGAGCACACAAGACAACAAGATAACCTGTGACGGTCTTTTCCTCCATGAATCTGTCCAAACCCCTTTTAAAGGCATCTAGGCCAGATGCCATCACCACATCCTGTGGCAAGGAGTTCCACAGATGAATTACACGCTGGGTAAAGAAATATTTTCTTTTGTCTGTTCTAACTCTCCCTCCACTCAATTTTAGTGCATGTCCCCTGGTTCTGGTGTTGTGCGAGAGGGAGAAGAATTTCCCTCTATCCACTCTCTCCATCCCATGCATAATTTTATAAGTCTCAATCATGTCCCCCCTCAGGCGCCTTTTTTCTAGGCTGAAAAGCCCCAGACACTGTAGCCTTTCCTCATAAGAAGAATTTCCTCAGAACTTTCCTCATGTTCTGTTCATGGTAAATAATTTGTGATGGGCTGAGTCATCTGTGCCAATCAACACCTGATGATGCAATTAACAAGTCATAAGCATGCATAAGAACATTACTTCTGGCATAAGCAGACATGATGTCAGAAGTTCCATAAACAGATGTCCCACGATTGAATAGCAGCTGTGAGGTGCTAGGAAGTGAGACCGAGTGTCTTACTGTAATAGACGACCATAAGAAAGTCATGCCTGACCGCAATTTCCACCAGCATGAGGTGGAAGACATGGCATCTGAAAAGAGGAACTTGAGTAGGTATCATGAGTAGGTTGGGCTGAGTATATGAAGCACCATTTTCAAAAATGACCACAAGTCATCCTCCTGCAGCTCCAATCTCATGGATCATGGGACCTATATCTATAAAATGTATGTCAAATTATATATTTGAGCAGAGCAGAGGTGTAGGAAGGGATGGGGCGGGGGGCATCATACCAGCAGCAGGGGTGACAACATGGCGGTGGCGGCGATCCAGGCAGCGGTGGCAGAGAACACAACGATCCAGGCGGCGGAATGGCTCGGAGTAGCCTGCAGAAGCCTCCTGCTGCATCTGAGCCGCATTTGTGGTGTGCCTTGCCCTCCCGCCCAGCCCCGGAGGGACGTTTAGCTCTGGCTGACGTCACTCGGGGGTGGGGTGAGTGATGTCAGCATCACGAGGGGGACAGTAATCCTACGCCACTGTATTTGAGGGTGCAATGAAACCAAAGGTAGTTTCTCCAGATCTGTATCTGTAAGCCTTTAGAAATTAGCAGCAATTTTTTTTAAATAAATGTATTTTTTTTAAATTCAGGATGAACATTATAATTAGACATTGTTAACAAAAAAACATCATCATTGTGCAGATAGAGTGCATTAATAGTAGCTAAAGAGAATAACGAACAATGGATATGGAAATGCAATTAACACATTTGCAGAATGCAACAGATGCCCATTTTATGACGGGTACACCGTTTTTGTTGTTTCTTTGTTTTTGCATTATTTTAGACAGCCATGGACTATTATCAGTTCAGTGGGAAGAATTTGTAATTTTTTTTGTGACAATAGCATGTCTTCAGTTTCATACCATCCAGAAATGCTTTTTGCTGTTCAATTGTTACCTTGACAATGTTGGGGCTACTCGCCAACGAAACGTCGGAAGAAGGCTCGACTCAGTCGTATTTTTATTCTTTTAATAAATGGTCAGAAAACCCTTTCATTTTCAATTTGATTATCTATGCTGACCGTGAAAATCTAAAACCTACAAAATATATTAGCCTTTATGACAGTGAGTAGAGCAGGGTGCTTAAAAGTGGAATGATGTAGTTTAAAATATTCTTGAGAAATATCTACCCTAATGCCCCAATGGTATCCCCTACTAGTTTACGCAATGCAGCAGCACCAACATAGCACGCACTGCATCCTATGGTAGGGGTGCAACCAGACGGCTAAGGAGAGGTACTGGTAAATAAAAATATTTTTCATATGCCTCTCCATAGGCCACCTGGTTGTCAGTGGGTCTCTAGCTCTTTTGCTGGCCTGAGTAGAGTCAGGGGGCGGGTCCGAGCTGATAAGAGGGCATAGAATCTTGGCATGTGCTGCTGCCACCAAGGTCCACCCTCTTCCGTCCCTGAACTGCCCCCTGCCTGGCCTGATCCCCACCTTGATCCTCCCCAGAACTGCCCCCCTGCCCATCCCCGCCACCGTACCTGCTCTCTTGGGCATCCAGGATCTGCTGATGAGCATGCAGAGCCTCTGGCCATTTGTACCAGTGGCTCCAGAGCACACGACAGCAATGCAACTTCTGCACCACCTTATGGCACTTATGGCAGCAGATTGCGAGATCCTGCATAGGATTGGGCTGTAAGTTATCAATTACTTTTTTAAAAGCAACCTGCTGTACTCACAATCATAGTAGTTAAAAGATCCCCCCTGGAGCATTTAAGGATAGTAAAAGATTGAAACGAACACATACATGAGAGGACAGCCCACAAACACATAACCCTGCCCCACAAAAAATGTGCAGGTGTCAAAAATGTACAGAGGTAATCTCCACATTAACGTACATACACAAAGTGCCAGATAGCCCACCCTCTCCAAAACAATAGCCCTGTTGTAGAGAGATATAATAGGAGGTAGCGTCACCTCTCCTTTCTTCCCAGGGCTGGAAAATGGCAAGGGTGGAAATAGAACCCCAGGTCAGTGGCGTTGCTCGATGTGGGGCGGAACGGTAAGTTCCGCACTGTGCTAACCTCCATTTACTCCCCGGCACGAGGCAGCCCTGCCCCCTCGCCATCAGAGCCATTAAGTGAGGCAAAGGCAACATGCAGGGTGCGCGTTGCCTTCGTCGCACTGAATGGCTCCGACGGCGAGGGGCGGGGCCGCCTTGTGCTGTGGAGTAAACGGAGGTTAGCACAGTGCGGAAATTACCGTTCCGCCCCACCTCGAGCGATGCCACTGCCCCAGGTGGGTTTGAAGCCAGTATTGGCAGATTGCGGAAGACCTGTGTATTTCAAGGAATTAGTCGTCTACACAAGTTCTTCCTGATGGTTAGTCTGTTCCGTCAAGATTGGGTGAGTCTTTCTAAAATTCCTGAGTCACAGTCAGCTTTTGCAACTGTTAGTAATCACTGCTTGTTTAAGACATTGCCTCCCTTGCCACTATCATATCTGGTGAGGTTCTGGGCACGCATCTGCATAAGGCCATATCTCAAGGGAGTTGCATGATATACTTTTTTTTTCTCCTGCAGGTATATAAAAGATGCTTGAAAATGGCCATTAGTTATGCATCTGGTTTCAGTGTGGGGTGACTGCAGGCATATCCTGTAAACATGCCCATGAGAGGAACGCGTTCATTAGGAGGAGGCACCACTTTGATGCTGAGGGATGTAAGAACCTGTCTATCATTTTGTTTGTTTAAGGGGATTGTTGCTTGTGAAAAGCTAATAAATCCTGGCTTCTGTCTTTCTCCCATTGGTCTGTTCCATTGCTTCTGCATCCAAAAAGAACCTGTCCTTCTGGAAGTATAAGGTCCCACCCTATCTAGCAAGGAAGTTTGGCTAGGACCATAATCCTATGGGTGCAAAGCACTAGTGGAACTACCTGCCTTACGAACTACAGAATGCATTTTATGGTGTTGTAAAACTCGTTTCCAAAGCACATAAGAGCTGCACACTTCCGGGCTGCTATTGGAGTGACCAGAATCGCCCAGCATGCAGGGTGGGGAAGCAGGGTGGGGAAGGCCTGACAATTCAGGTACATCGGTGGGGAGGGTGGAATGGGGCAGAATGGGGGGAGTGCTGTGGATGTGAAAGAGGAGGGAGGGGGTGGCACTCAGCACAGGCGACTTGCACCAGATGCTATCCCCTCCGAGGGCCAGCCAACATGCCCTGTTTTCTCCTTGGACTTGTGCAAGCTAAAGAGCTGGCACAGGTTCGAGAAGACCCACTGGCGATTGGAAGGCTTATGGAGGGGTAAGGGAAAATATTTTCCATTTCCGCTACCAAGCCTCCTGTTCTCTCTCCCCCTCCCCCCACCATATACTGCAGTCCGTTTTGGCATGGTTGCATGCTATGGCAGGGGAAAGGATAGGATTGGGTGGTATATCTTAATCTACCTCATGCAGGTGGAAACTACCATCAGGGATATGTTTCCAATAGAACAGGGACAGGACTATTTGGAGAATGACATTTTAGAACAGGTGGTTTATCCTTTACCACCTGTGCCACTTGTACCATTTTCTTGTTGAATATCTGCATTGCAGAGCTAATAGTAGTGGGGGGAAGCTACTTTCATAACAGTTGGCATAGTGTAAAGGGTTAAAACTCCATCCATTAGCATGGAACTGTCAATCTAAACCACTCCATCTTCTTTGGCTTCTATTCACTTTGAAAAAATGTGTTGGAGTCTCACGGATTGATCTGTTACGATCATATCTAGTTGTGCCTCTAACCACTTAGCATCTCATGACCATAATAGACTAGTCCAGTGGTTCCCAAACTGGGTGGCGTGGCTCCCAGGGGAGCCGCGGATACCCACCAGGGGAGCCGCGGAGTGCCACGGAATCCTCTTGGAAAACAGTGCAATGCCAATTGGCAGGCATCAACATAATGTAATGGGGAGCCGCAGTCAAGTGTCACCAATGGTCAAGGGAGCCGTGGGTCAAAAAAGTTTGGGAAACACTGGACTAGTCTTTTCTCTTCCCTGCTTGCTTTCCAAGTGCAGTGATTTTTTTTCTACAGTGTGCCGCATCCAAATATGAACTTTTCCCTACCTGCATTTTGAAGTGGTACAGCCCCAAACAGCCTTTACCGTGTGCGTTTCCTTACATATTTGAATTGGCTCTTTCATTCTCAGTGCATTGTGGCTTATTTGCCGGATGTAAATTACAGTATTCTGTTAGAACTGCATATGAATAATGGCTGAAATATCAAACTGCAAACTCCTGATTATGTATTTCCTAATGATTTGCACATGCTTGTTATCAGCAGTATTATTTCACAAAAACTTGTGTTTTTGAAGATAATTTTGGAGAGGAAAAAAATTATACATCCCAAATGTGACTTAGAAGAGAGAGAGAGAGTCGGAGTTCCAGGAGGCAAGCCATTTTAAGCTGACAGAAACCAGCAGCTGGTTTTAAGAAATGAATCGCTTCCTTACAAAAAGCGCCAGTCTTGTGGAGAAAGGCATTAAGTGAACTGGTTTGAAAGACAGAGTCAAACAGAGCTAAAGTGGCAGGAAAATGAAATGCAAGAGTCAAAGTCCTTGGCAGAGAGCTTCTCTTTAGCTGCAGGAAAAGTATCATCTTATCTGGGGGGAGAATAGAATATGGACTGCCCTCCATAACAATCTGTCACACTGTCAGCAGTGACGCCATATAGGAAATGTGCAAACCCCAAATGCATTGCATGAAGACCTAGACAAAGAGATTGCTTTTTAAGACCCATTGACACAGACAGAAAGCTTGAAAATTGCATGCTGTACCGGACAAACAGGAAATTGAATTCTGTCTTGTAGCTGCACAATCTCAGGCCAGAACAGTATCAAACAAACAATAAATTGCACATTATGGAAAGAGAAGTCTCCTCAACTAATAAATAATAATGAGATAGTTCAACTGCTCCACGAAGCAGGGAATCGCTACTGGCCTTCTCCTTGACTTGCCACAGAGGCAGAAATGGGTCGCAGGAGATAAGAAATGTAGGATAAAAAAGAGGTAACAAAACAACTGTTGCATTGGCCACATAAGAATGGTGTTTATCATTCAGATATTGTTGATTACACTGTCTATGTTTATGCACACAATTATTATTATTATTATTATTATTATTATTATTATTATATTTAATCAAGCCAGCAACCAGTCAGTAGCCAAAATTTGGAGTTGCCATCAAATTCTGCCTAAGGTGAACTGGATGAGAATTTGGAGATTCCTGGGTGGGCAAGAAAATATTATTTTATAGAAGCTAGCTTTTAACTAAACAATTATTATTTGTTAATTTCTCTGGTATGGCACTTACACAACCCTAGAGAGCCACAAAATTTAGGCAAATTTTGCCTAAATCAAAATTTAGAAATCCTTGCTGCCCAATCCTAACTAAATCCCCCTGCTGGCGCAGCTAGCCCCAGTGCAGCAATTATCTCAGGGCGAGCCTCCTCTGCCCCAATGGTCCTCTTTGGATCTGTGCCAGCCATTTTGATGGCGCAAGTCTGAGGAAGAGGGAAGTAGAAAGGAAAGGGGATAGTATCCCGGCGGCGCATTCCAGCACTGGCGTCACTACAGGGGGGGCGGAGCTCTAAGTGCTGCTGAAATCAGAGCCTCCTTTACACAGACGAACAAAGCGGCCCCGCCCCCTCACCCTCGGAGCCTTTCAGGGAAGTGAAAGCAAGTGCAGGAGACTCCCTGCGCGTTGCTTTCGCTTCCCTGAAAGGCTCCGAGGGTGAGGGGGTGGGGCCGCTTTGTTCATCTGTGTAAAGGAGGCTCTGATTTCAGCAGCACTTAGAGCTCCGCCCCCCCTGTAGTGACGCCAGTGCATGACAGTGCTGCTGGGATTCACCCCCTCCCTTCCCTGTTTCACCTCTTACCTGCCCCCCTCTATGCCCAGACACTCCCCCATTCCTGCTCCTCCCTACCCCATTGCTCCTACAGCCCACCCATTGCACCTGCTTACTTGGTAGTTGGCAGAAGCAGCAAGCATCTGGCACCATCACCATTCGCGGTGGCATTTCCAGAATGGTTTCTGGCAGTATGCTGAGCGCACTGCTGTATCACCTTTTACAATAGCGGATCCACCGGTATTGGGATGCTAATCTGTCAGAGAAGGCAATGGGTTTTGCTTTTTATTTTCACATTTTTATACCGCCCTTCCTCCAAGGAGCTCAGAGTGGTGTACATATTTCCTCCCCTCGTTTTTTGTCCTCACAACAACCCTGTGAGGTAGGTGGGGCTGAGAGATAGTGACTGGCCCAAGGTCACCCAGGAAGCTTCGTGGCTGAGCGGGGATTTGAACCTGGATCTTCCAGGTCTAAGTCCGACTCCCAAACCACTACACCATCCTGGCTCTTTGCATATAAAAAGTCCCAGGTTCAGTCCCTGTCATTTGTAGTTTAAAATGGGTTTTAGATAGCAATGCTGGGAAAGGCTTCTGCCTGAAATCTTGGAGAGAATGCTCGGCTAGATGGATCAAAGGTCTGGACTTTCAACTGAAAAATATCTGGTTCAAATCCCAAATTTCTGGTGAACTCAGCTGGTGGCCCTAGGTAAGTTATAGCCCAGTCCTGAAGGCGCATTATGCCACCGGAATGAACATTCCAGTGGCGTAACACACTTTCCAGCTGTCGCAAAAGGCAACACGCTGGAGCATGTGGGCTGGCCGCTGCCGGAAGCAGTGAGTGGCCAGCTCCATGCAGTGATGCACACTGGATGCCCACCGCCCCAGGTAGAACCGCACAGGGGGCAAAAGGGAGGCAGGGACGTGGTGGAACGGAGCAGAGGATGGGTGGAACAGAAAAGCGATAGGGCAGGGAGGAGTGCGGATTTGGCCCAGGAAGGGAAGGGGGCAGGTTCTGCAGCAACAGCATCCGACAAATCTTCACCTTCTTTCCAGGCTTGATCCACCTTCATGGGTTAACGTGGACTTATGCCAGCGATATTGCTGGCACAGATATGAGTAGACCCATTGGGCCAGCAGGGGCCTTCCCCGGGAGGCCTCTGGACAACCAGGTAGGGCTGAAAAACCATTTTTTTTCCCTGGCGGTGGTGGCAGCACAACCCCGGCAGTGCCTTCACTGTCAGGGTTTTTCCTTTCATCAGTTGTCAGCCGAGTTATTCGGTTCATCCAGTCCCCAGTCCCGGCAGAAGGAAACCGACTCAGACACATAAATCAGGTGATAAGAGTCTATTTACAGATATGAACAAGTTACTTACAGCAGTCCTTGCTGAAGTCAACATACAGAGTAGTCAGTCTTTCCAGGTCCAAATCACAGAATTGAGCAGCAGAGTAACGGCATAGCAATCAGATAGGAATCAGATACAAATTATGGTAAGGCAAGGTAGGACTTTTATACACGTCATCCACATTGCATCAGCTTCTAAGCAGTCATCGTGACACAGCAGTTTCACTTTCTATTCTAACTGCATTGCTTCTCTGTTCTGGCTTGTAAATTCATTCAGGTTCATTTCCAAACCTCAACATTCACCACTGTCCCATCAATTGCAAAGACTTACAGTGACCTTTACCTTCAGGTAAAGGTTGAAGATCACTGATCTAAGATGAGTAGGGTTTCAAACAGAGAGAGAGAGAGAGAGAGAGAGTGCCTTCTCAGTGGTGGCACCCTGCTTATGGAATTCCCATCCCAGGGAGGCTTGCCGGGTGCCCGTACTGTTATATTTCCAGTGCTAGACAAAGACTCATTTTTTACTATTAGGCCTCTTCAGGTTTTATACATTTTTTGCTGCCTATTTTTTGCTTTAAGGCAGTTTTAATTTAATTGAGTTTTGTTTTGATTTTGTGTGTGTCTTATGAAGTTTCTGAAAACCACCCTCGGAATGCCTCTGAAGATGTGGTATGTCAATTATAAAATAATTATAAAAATAACTTTTTCTGCATGATCCAGAGACTAGGTATGTGGCCTGGAAATCAGTTCCTTAGATAAAGGAATTGAGGGTATATTATAGAATGTTAGGGAACTGCTTGATGTCACTCAGGCCTCACTAATCATAGTTGCAGACTTTTTAGGCCCAGTACTTGCCATTTATTTAATATGCGAACGAGAAATACAAAAAGTCTGATAATTAGATTTTAAAAAACTGCAATATTTGCTCTCTGAAGTTAAGCTAATTAGAATCTTCCTGAATGCAAATCCCTGGAAAGCAACACTTGGATTTCAACTGATAAAGCCAGGGATTATTGAAATCATCTCATTAACAAAGGTGTTGTTGATTTTTCACTGTTGACAAAACACTGAAAAATCACGTAGCAAATTAATTTTGGAATCCTGGAATACTACAAACAAAATTTTTGGAACATTTATTACTCCCTTTAATCTTCCTGGTATGAAAAGGTGAAACTTTCGATTAAGCTGGATCAATATTAGAAAAGTTTTTAAATTAAGGAAAATTAACCCACCCATACCCGATGTACTTTTTACAGCTTCGAATTGCTACATTCATGTTTGTTTTCTCAATGAGAAAGTATATAATTTGTGGGGTTCTATGAAATTGAATATGGGTGCTATGCTCAAATGCAGAGAACTACTACTGGGCTTATTAGAGCCCTGCTTCTCCTATCTCCCCTGTCACTGTGAGAATACAAGCCATGTGTGTAGGCAGCAAAAGGGGACACTGCCAGAATCAGAGGCTGAAGCAGGCCTTACAGATCCCCATCTAGCCCTCACCTCATCAGGTCACAATCCAATCCAATAGTTTATTAACAGTCAATGACCAGCAACATAAAACAGCAAAACACAACATCATCAAAACATCAAATAACATGCCTAAGTTAAAACAAGTAAGAAGCACTACACAAAAGAGAACAAACAGAACTTAAATAAGCATTAAAAATTTTCCCTCGATATTGACAATGCTCTTTCGAGTTCTGCAAGCAGCTGCCAAAAAATGTGCACACTGGATAGTAAACCAGGGGCTTTTTTCCCATGAGGAGCGTCTTGGCCAACTCCACGTCAGTCAAACTGGGATATTTTTAAATAAAGGGGAAGATAAACCTAGTGCGCAGCCCCTGATAAAATGGACAGCGAAACAGGACATGCTCTACTGTCTCCACTTCTCCCGAGTCACACGGGCAAACCCTTTCAGATATTGGAATCCTTCTAAAACAGCCCTCCAAAAATGCCGAAGGGAGGGCTCTCCACCTGGCCAAAAAAAAGGCCCTCCTATGCATAGGGAGCTCCAGCAGTGACAGATAGGCTGCCGGCGCTACTTTATATCTAGTGTCCTCTGCAGCTAAAAAGTGTGGGGTCACAGTGTGGGGTCATCAGGTCACAGCATTTTTCCAGGAACATTCTGGGGGAGAATGTACCTGGAATTTCTGGGAGAGAGGGAATGACAATGTCAGTGTTGATACCACCTCTTCCTTACAGTTTAAAAATGGAAAAGACAATTGCTGCCTTCAGTGCTATCCTCAAGTTATCCTGTCATGGGTCTCTGATGGTAAACCTTCCCCACCTGTTTATATTTGCTATACTGCACTGGGCACTACAGTACCACTGTCACAATACTGAGGGTTCAGCAGTTGCCCTGGCTAGGTGGGAACAACGATGGCCATGAGCTATTGGCCAACCTGTGATGCCACCCCTGGTTTCCATCCCAGTAAGAACGTCTAGACTGCCTTGAACATCCCCCTCTTGGAAAAGGTCAGCAAAGTTGACCTTTGAGGTGGTCTTGGACATGAACTGCCCCAGCATTTGGCTGAGCAGTAGAATGAATGAATGGTTGGCTCACTTTGGTTGATATTCATGGGCAGCTCGATCGTGCGCACATTGCGGTAGTCAGCCTAAAGGGCCAGCCGCTGCATCCTGCACAGGATGCAGGATGCACTGACGTGGCTAAGGTGCTCAACTTGGGGGAAAGGGATGTTCATCCCCTTCTGCTGGTGTAAGCGCCAAAGGCCGCAATGGGCCTCCTCGGATGCGCACTCCGCTGCTCCAGTTAGTGAGGATTGTGCTGGAAGCCTATGCATGTCTACTCAGTAGTAAGTCCCGTTTAGTTCAATGTGACGGGACTCCCATGTCAGTATGCATAGGATTGAGCCTAAATGTGACACTGCTAAAAATCTGCGGTGACATGGAGGAACCTAAGTGAGAAGCAGCAGATATTCACACAGTGCATAAATATGTTGCTAGGTGAGACAACTTCCATTTTTAGTGGCTAACTTGCATCTTCTTATTTTAATTACTCAGGCCTTAGGCAATTGTTTTTAACCATAGACTTCATTTAAGATGCTGGCAATTAATTATCAAACATCAAGGAAATAATTAGCTTATATCAAAAGTGTCATTATATCCAAAAGAAATTCACTGTTTAAAAGGCAATACTCCTCAAATAACAAAAAAGACTAATTACAATTGAACAATGGAAACTCAACAATGAAAAGAATTGAATTAATAACTTATTTTACTACACAAAAGCTTAAAGTCACTAAAAATAAACTGTTAACACTGATATTCCTAAATCTACACTACAGAGTGCTCTCGGCCATTAAGAAAAAAATTGATGGTCTTCTCTGTGGCGGCGGCAGCTCATGCCAGGATCCTATTCCTTTTTTCCTGGCATGATACACTCCCTGCCTCTCCTCGGACACCAGCAAAATAACTGGCATAGGTCTGAGGAAACCCATTGGTGGTCACGTGGCCTACAGATAGGCTTACCAGATCTCCAACCGGGACAGAGTGCTAGACCTTTAGGAGAAGGAATGTGGGCAGGTGTAGCTTGTTAAGTCCTAGAGCAGAATCCTAGGCATGTCTACTCAGAAGCAAGCCCCATTGTGTTCAGTAGAGCTTGCTTCTGAGTAGACATGTCTAGGATTGTGCTCTAAGGTTTAACAAGCTACACCTGCCCACATTCCTTCTCCTAAAGGTCTAGCACTCTGTCCCGGTTGGAGATCTGGTAAGCTTACCTACAGACAGGTAAGTAAGAAATATTTTTACTTACTTCTCCCAGGCAGTCTGTGGGCCACCTGGCCACCAATGGGTCTCCTTAGACTGATGCCAGCTATTTTGGTTTTGTAAGTCCGAGGAGAGGCAGGGAGTATTTTGGGCTGCCCCACACCATAGCATCTAGCACACGCTCTGTCAGCATGGTTGTGCAGCGTAAAAGGAGGGGGGATAGGACTGGGCTGCCCATCATGACTACCATAGATACTCGCTTGCAAGATGAGAAATTTAGGCAAAAACAATGACCTGGAAAAACTGCCTCCTCTTGACATCGGGTCACTCACATTCACTTCAAAAGACCGCAGGTTTGCAGTCAGTTTAATGAGCTCAGGCATGTCCCTGCTTCCCCTCCCCCTTCTCTCACTCTTTCTCTCTCTCTCCCCATCACTCCCCTCTCCAGCCCTGCCCTGTGCCACTGAGGAGCAGGAGCAGGAGAAAATCAGTGTCTAAGGCTATAAACCATTATGCAGTACTGCTAAAACTTCATGTACTTCCACATTTTCTCTTTAACGGAGCTGAGCAGCAGAGTCTGGTTTATCTTAATCAAAGAACGGAAAGTCAGGCAGTTAGCAAATGAATGGTTAAGATAAGCACTTTGCAGAAGAAGAAAAAACTCAAGCTGCAGAGCTGAAGCAGTGAGGGTTATATGCCTTTAAAAGATTGCAATAGCCCAGTACACAACCTTTTGCATTACAAATATTGTTGGTAGAAAATGGTGAAAGCTGAGCAGGTCCTGCTCATAGCAGTTAATAAGGTATTTGGCAGGAGACTGCAGAGATTGCATCTGTCTTCTGTCCTTAGCAGCCTGATTTCTTCTGATCATCGTCTGAATCAACATTTTGTCAGCAGGTACAACGTGTGCATTGTCAACCCAACAGTTCTCTGCCTGTTTTTTTTTTAAAGTGGTGACTTTCCCCCCCCCCAATGGTTCTCAGTCATTTTTTGTGTGTTAATGGTGCTCTGTCATATGCTCTGCCATATTAACATGCTCTGCATTAACATATGGTCTGCAGTTGCAATGTTCAGTCCACCTCAATGCATGTCTGTTAATATGGTCTGTTCAGGCTTGTTTGCTTTTATGACTACTGTGCCTCATCCCAGATATGAGTTGCAATGTTAGCATCACCTCCCTCTATTTATTTATGATTCCTGATTTAATAAAACCTGTGATTTCCTTAAAAGAGTAATTTATTTACAGTAGTAAAATGACATCACTCAACATTTTCCACTCTTCCACTCTTTTACTATTTAATACATTTGAATGTAGAGTTCTTAGGTAACGATTACTGGTAAAGTCATTTGAGCTTTTCCAGGATCTGACCCCACAAGTCCTTAAGTTTTACCCTCGTCTTATCAAAGGGTCACAGCAAATTCCAGGAGTTTTGGCTCAAAACTTGTCCTTGTCTTATCAGTGAGATCGTCTTATATGCGAGTATATATGGTAATTTTCTTTGGATACAACTCCGTTCAGTTGCTTTGCAAGAAATACAGAGCATAGAGCCTAAGGTTTTGTTCACAACTTGCATTTTATCAAGGTTTCACCATTCCTCTCACTACCAAACTCAGGGCATATTTATGGAACACTTTTTAGCTATATTGCTTCATTCCTTTAGCAAGCTTACTACAGAAAGACCCGTTTAATGAGGTAGGAAGGAATCTTTCCTCCTGGAATGCTACATAGAAATGGCTAAGATGGTGGTTCAGAGTATACATGTATTGATATATTGCTGTCACTAATATACCATCTGTTGTGCAGGCTAGAGGTGGAGGCAAGGGTCAGATCAGCACATGGATGTTGGTTGGCAAGTGCTGGGATTGAAAGTGCTTGCAAAACATGCCTAATTCCCAGGGATGTGGATCACATCACTGACTCCAAGTCTCAAGTCAAGTCCCGAGTCTTTGGTTGTGAGTTGCGAGTCCCTATCTATTTAATGGGGAAAAGGGTTTAAACCTGAATAAAATTGGACTTGTCGTAAAAGGCTCCAAGTCTCGAGTCGAGTCTTTAAAATCACCGAGTCAACTCTGAGTCGAGTCATTGACGCCACTTGAGTCCAACTCAAGTCCGAGTCAATAGACTCATGTCTACATCACTGCTAATTCCTTTCAAAATATCTCTGTGGCTGTGGCTTCAGCAGGAATTGTAGAATTAGCACACCAGACCTAGAGACATTCCATAATCCCTCACAATGTTCCACTGATCACAGTGAAACTCAAGATCAAGTCCCTCTTTTACTCAAGAGTCAGCATTGTTCATGCCTATTTCCTTGGCCCTAGTTTCTGAGGAGCATTGTGTTCAGGAATGAGGGCCCGCCCACCCACGAGGCCAACTGAAGCAGTAGACTCAGGTAGCAGACTGGCAGGGGGCACCACTTCTGTCCATGGATCCTCCTCCTCCCACTTTCTGTATTGGAAAAAGAAGAGGGGGACAAAACAGACATGTGGAGGAGTGGAATGGTGGGCTAGAGTGTTGGAAGAAGAGCACACCACCAGGTAAGGGGGCAGCATTTGGCAGGTCGCCTCAGGCGCCAGGAGTTCTTGGGCCAGTCCTGAAATGATTTGTAAGCTCCCTGATTGGGTGCTTATACCCAATCCAGAAGGGAAGCAGAAAAATTGCCTGGAGAAAATGGCGCTGAAGCAGCAGCAACCGCAGCCATGGAAAACAATGAGAATGTTGAGGGGTGGGGATGAATATTCATACAACTCGAACATTTTGGTGGGAAATTGCTAGTTTCTGCACTTTTAGAGTAAAAATGTCTGGTTCAGCTTTAATCCAACAACTACTTTGTACTGAATCTGTCTACAACAGAGTTGCAACTAGCCCTCCCGGCACCCGGAGGAAGGGGGCGGGGCCTAATTGACGTGATGTGCCCAGCGTGGCTCTGAACACGCCCCCTATCGGTTTCCTACCCATTTTGGAGCCGTTCGGGCTCCAGGGAGGGCGCCCCCCCCGAAAACGTGACGGTAAGTGCGACCCAACCCACGACGGCAAGTGCGCCTGCGCCCGCGAGTGGAGCAGCTGCTCCACGCACTCCGCCCTGGTCCCGCTTCTGGTCTACAACAGTTTCAGTTTTTTTCTTCTCAGTTCATTGGCATGATCTTTTATTACACAAACATTCGGTTGGATGAATCAATATTCAGCATATCATTCAGAATTCTTTTAATGAGCTATCTTTTTGTAACGTGGGTGATAAACAGTTGGCCAATGTTGACAACTCCAAATAAGCCCAGACATTTATTATGAGTTGAAAAGAGGAGGCAGAGAACATATCAGAAATACGTTTTGTTTATATACACTGACCATATAAGTAAGATTTGAACACTTCACTTAATTTTCCACAATACTGAACAGTCTATTACAAATGTCACTTACCCAATAAGATGGTGCTCTAGGTCTCAAAATGTGTGCTGTATTTACTTATGTTTGCTTTAGGTTCATTCATCAATCGCTCTCTCTATTCATCCATTGACGATGTCCCCAAAGTATATAAATGTCCTAAAATGAACATCTTTTCATGGTCAAGTTTTCTCGCTTGGATTCATTTTTGATATTCTTATTACTTTTACAAATGATGGGATTGCCGGTTAGAAACCGACTGTTTTCCAATTTCGTGTGCCACTTGGAGCAGAAAATTGTACAAATTGTAGACAGCCATATTTGGAAACTCTACCCCAATGCAATGTAATGTAGTGTTCTGCAAATGCTATCATCCGTGTGATACTGTGTGGGCATTGCATTACTCTACTAGTTTATACAAAATACTAGAGTTTGCATAAGAATATGCACCATGTTCCCAATTAAGCCTCATTTCTTTCCATCGTGACTCTGTTGTCTATTAAGGAACTTTGTATGTCGGGTACTGATGCCAGTGAGAGTTTAAGATAAGGCTCAGTTCATACGTTACCAAAATAGCATGGTTACCATTTTTTTTTCCTGTGGCTGGATCTACACTGATAAAGGAATCATATGAGGTAGCCCAGATCACCAACACACAAACCGCATTAGCATCAGTATCCCAGATGAGGAGGAAGATTATGGGAAGTGATTTCGTGATTGAAACGCGAGGCGAAAACCACCTGCGTCCTCGCATCATTCTTGGGTGTCCAAACTGCTGCTGCACAGAACTTAGAAGAATATCCAGATTTAAATCAGTTATTGGCATCCATTTAGCTTTGGTTCCCTGTGGTTATTATTACTGGAAGGAAAGTCAAATTTAAATTCCTTTTTTTCTTTTTTAATGAAGCCTGGTACAGGGAGGAGGAAATGTAAGCTTACATGGGGCTTATGTGACTAAAGTAAGCCATTCATTTTTAAACCAAATATTATTAAACCAATTAAATCCTTAATCACACGAGCAGCACTATCCACCATAAGTTCCAGCGCAGCGGTGCAGCGGGGCCAGCGCAGGCTGCAAAGCATCCTTCATGGGAATTTTGCAGGCTGGAGGTCTCTTCAAGGCAAGGGGACATTCATCCCCTTTCCCCAGGGAAAGCCCCAACCACGGCAATGGGTCTACTCAGACCTGCACAAACTAAATCATAGGCGCAGGTATGAGCCTATGTTGCGATCCATGTTGCGGAAACAGGCCCGCGAAGAAAGGTAGAATGTAGCGCGTGCCACTGCCGCTGATTCCACCCCCTCCCAGGCCTGATTTGCCCATCCCTCCACCCGATAACCCCTCCTTGCCTGCCCCACCCCTCTCCCTGCCCTGTTCCACCTCCACACCACTTGGCACAGATCCTACCTGTTCCCGTGCACACCGCTCCTTCTGGCGGTGCACCCGGGCCAGCGTGTGCCTGTCCTGGGGAATCACTGTACTGTCGCCAAGTTCTTTCGAGCACTTTTGCGACAGCTTGCACCAGCCTAGCATGCATTGTTCTGGTGCAGGGATAGCACAGGATTGGGCTGCAATTCCTCAGTTAATACTTATAAGCCTTTCCTGCAAGTCATATGCATGCCAACCCCCAAACCAACTTATTACTCGCTGACCAATGTGTTAGACAGTGACAAACACCATGTAGGGATGACATTTCAGTTTTGCTTCAAAGCATTCTAATTTGTTGAAACAGCATGCAAGTGTTAAGGAGCCAAACCGTCAGGATCTGGGGTTGAGTCTTGCCCAATAAGTTCAAAGTCCACTCAGCTGAATCATACTCATTATTTCTTGCAGCAGGTGTTTTGGAAGTGCCCAACTCAGTCATGGACCTCATCATGCCCTTGCTTATGCTGCCCTGAAATCTGGCACTGTTACAGCTCAATATGGCATGTCTGTAGATCATAAGAATTTGAAGCAGAGCTGGTTGAATAAATTGTTATTAACCATTTTCGCCTTTGTTTCAGTATCACAAAGTTACTGGTCCTTATACTGAAATAAATTAATTGGCTCTACACAGTGGAACAGTCTAAAATATCTTTCTGTGTCAGAAGCACAGTTGCTGTCAATGCTGTCATGTGTGCAACATCAGTATAAGGGCAGTGCTTTAAAACTAATTTAGTAGAGTGGGGTTCTCAACCAGTGGCACTTGTACCACCAGTGGTAATTCAGCCAACTGTTGGTGGTACTCGGACCACCATACCGCTGGAACCCTGCCCTGACATGGCACTTCCAGCACCACGTTTTTGCTCCCGAGAGGCTCCTGCCTTTGGCCGAGCCTCTCGGGAACACAGAGAAGGGTCCTCCCACCCCTCCCACCAACCCAGAGTCTCCTACCTGCATTTTCTGGACTCCAAAAACCCGGAAGTAACTGGTGATGATGTCATTGCCAGTCACTTCTGGTGGTACGCAGCAGGAGAGTGGTGCTGGAGGTGGTACTCGGCCAGGAAGGGGTTGAGAACCCCTGTAGTAGACATTCTCACATTCTTGTATTCCTTCAGATAAAATCCATTGGTAACATTTCTGAAGTTCATATGTTCATAAAACACGGAGATTTCAAAGAAATGCTTCATTTCTAGTATTACTTCCATATATTACAGGCAACAAAATACATATTTTTGCATCAATTATCACCATGTTGATTCTAAATAGTAGATTGGAGGAAAAAGGTAGATGGATGGAAAGGCAAATGGTGCCTGGGGCTCTGAAGGTGGGAGGGGCACATATGGCAATTATCAGTGGTGTCGCTGGAGGTTGGGCGGAATGTTAAGTTCCGCACCACGCTGACCTCCGTTACTCACTGGCACGAGGAGGCGACCTCGCCCCCTCGTGCCAGTGAGTAGTAGAGGTCAGTGCGGTGTGGAACTTAGTGTTCCGCCCCACCTCCTGCGACGCCACTGACAATTATTTTCCAGTTTACGCTTTAATCCAAGCTAGAGAAGAATTGGGGGCTCCTAATCTATGTCTCTTATTTGAAGCAAGCATGAGAATAACTGAAACTCTTATTTGAACCCTGGAATTATCAGTTTCAGCACCAACTCTAATCCAGTCCACTCACAGGACTCTCAATCCAGAAAGCAAACCAATAGGTGCAAATAATGCTGATTCGAACAGAGTTCCCCATTTGCACCACCCTATTTGCAGGTGCAAATTTTTCCTGCCAACCTAGCAGTTCCAAAGCATGTCAATGCAAGTAGATAAATAGGTACCGCTTGCGGGAAGGTAAACAGCGCTCCGTGTTCCAGCTGCATGCTACGCGCTGCGGCAAGGAGAGTCATGCCGGCCACATGACCACGGAGGCGTCTTCGGACAACGCTGGCTCTTCGGCTTTGAAATGGAGATGAGCACCACACCCTAGAGTCGGACACGACTGGACTTAATTGTCAGGGGATACCTTTACCTATTTGCAGGTAGCCGAACTGTGGAGGCATTCAATATTTTTGTGGGGTGTGTGTGTGTGAAGCTAGAGAGGCTGTCATGTCATGACATGTCATTAATTCTGGGGGGGGGGGGGAATGGCGGCCTGGCTGAAGTCAGCTTCTGGGAAGACCTGGAGCTCTTACAGCTCTGCTGTCACTACTGCTGCTTGCACAGTTGTGGTGTAATGGCCGAATCCTATCTTTGCAGTAGTATGGTGTACCACAAGGCATGCCATCACGGCAGCCTCTCCACCAGTCCGTGGAGTGCTGCTGGCAGTGCAAAGACAGGTCAGCCGCATGCTTCCAGCGGTGCCGCACAGAGCAACTGCAGGCAGGTTACTGCTCAAACAGGCAAGAACCGTAGTGGATGAGGGCAGGATGGGGTGGATCACAGCAGCACCAGCGCCCCAGAAGTGATGTCACATGACGACGATTGTGCAGGGGGGGGACAGGCATGCAAAGACAGGAGGACTCGGCAGCAGTCATAGGATGACTTCCGGTTGCCTCTGCATGCCCGCTCCCTCTCCGTATGATCGTGTGGAGGGGGGGGTGGGAATGCGAAGACCAGAGGACTTGGCAGTAGTCGCGTGACAGCTGCCGGTTGCCTGCTGCCTCCACGCGCCCGAACCCTCTTCGCACAATTGTGCAGAGAGGGGGTGGCATGAGAAGGCAACAGGCAAATGGTGGAGCCTGAGGGTTGCGTCCCCCCGGTGCTGCACCCGGAGCGGCTGGTCTGCAGGCTCCACCCTCATTATGGCCCTGACTGCAGTAATTGTGCTGGTAACCCTGCATCCTGCGCACTGGTGTGGAATAGGATTGAGCCACTTATGAGCTAGTTCCAGCAGTATACAGGCCTCATAAGATTGGTCTGGATGTCTATCATAGTCCCTGCCATTGCCACACTAGATGTACATACAGAGTAATCCGATCCTCAAGATATGCTGGTGCATCTTCACGTATGCCCGCATTTCTCCATGTATGCTGCTACAATGACAGCCCTGCCGGCATAGAGCACCACCCGCAGATGTACGTCCCACATGCACCACTACAATGTCAGAAAAATGCCACAGTGATATAGCTCAGATGCTGGCACCACTCTACCAGTGGAGAGGCCAAAATGGCAAGGACATTTATTTTTATTTTTATTTTCACATTTTTTTTATACCGCCCTTCCTCCAAGGAGCTCAGAGTGGTGTACATATTTCCCCCCTCCTTTTTTTTTTGTCCTCACAACAACCCTGTGAGGTAGGTGGGGCTGAGAGATAGTAACTGGCCCAAGGTCTCCCAGGAAGCTTCGTGGCTGAGCAGGGATTTGAACCTGTATCTTCCAGGTCTAAGTCCGACTCCCAAACCACTACACCATCCTGGCTCCCTACAGAGACATTGGGACATAATGTAGAATGGACATGGGAGAGACAAGGGAAGGGTTGACAGATGCCATATCCTGACCCTCCTTCAGATGACAGACACATGCCTGATGCCGGAAAAACATTGAACCAACAACAGAGCTGGAATGGGTAGGAGCAACTCCATAGGGAACAACGGAGAAGGGAAAAACACCAGGAAATCTAATCTCCTGCTTATCCCTTTGCCTCAGCACTTTCCTATAACTGAGCATAGGATAGAGAGTATGGTACATTTGACAGTCAATCACAGCACACTACCCGTAGTATCTAAGCCTCTGCCAAGGAGACTACAACTCAGTGTAGAGGCCATGTACTTCAGTTACCAGATGTTAGAGACAAACAACAAGGGATGGCTATCACACTCATGCCTGGCTTCTGAGTGTACAGAACCATCTGGTTAGCCAGTGTTAGAAAGAGTGCAGCTGACAAATTTGTATGTAGTGTGTGGCAAGGCCAGCTCAGATTATGGGTTCAAGATGGCCCTGTCCACCCCAATTAGGGATGTGCAGGAGGCGGAGTATGCCCCACTTTCACTACTGCCTCATTTCCCTTCTCCTAATTGGATGGGGGAATAGTTCAGTGCATGGAGGAACCATGTGCCAGAAGGGAAGGTGGCTTGTACATCTCCCTAATTCTGTGTGGGTGGGGCTGGCTCAGGCATATTATCCAAGCCGGCTGTCTGCGTGAAATGGGGTGCAGCCTACATTGTGAGTTTGTGCAGGCCCTGATACTATGTTGCCAGAGCTGTGATCACATATACCATAGCATGTTCTTCTTTTGGATCCTATGGGTACGTACCAATACACAGTGCAGATGAACAATAGGATTGGGGGGAGGGGGAAGCTAACTTTGGTAGGTGGATTCATTTGCACAGCACAATCTTATTAAGCATCACATGCTAATTAGGTCCCAGACTTCAGTAGTGTGATTGGGAGGGGATGGGGGCTTTAATGGTGTACTAGGGGTTAAATTATTGATAAAAGCATTGGGATAAAGAGACCATTTTTCTCTGCCTTAAGTATCACTACTGCAAATAGCAATATATATATATATATATATATATATATATATATATATATATATATATATATATATATATATATATATATATATATATATATATATATATATATATATTTACAAGCAAAGGATTATTCCACCATGGATTTGTTCCTTTCAAGATATATTTGATGAATATGAACATAAAAATAACTGCAGAGATTTGTGAATAAGGATACATTATACAGAAATGGAGACAGATGGCTCTCTCTGTTCCACATCTTACCACTGGTCTTGTTTGATTTTCTCATTTGCCTAACCACTTTGGCAATGCTCACTCCATGCTAGAAAGAATTAAATATTAGAGGAGTTATGTCCTGTAATAAAAATATCCTGCTTTCCAAGAGTTCCTTTGATCTGCCTTAGTAGCCTCTAGCTAATGCAACATCTCAAGACAACTTTCCTCCTGCAATGAATTTCCTCCTTAGAAAGCAAACTGATGATGCACTTCAGAGATAATAAAATCAATCAGGCCTCTCTTGCTGCAGGGGGTGGAGTTTCCTTTGGGAAGAGACTTTGAGGAAAAAACAAAGTTTTGAGCTAAGTTTGCCCTCCTAGAGCCTGGAAACACCAGGTATCATATGCCTATCCCCAGAATGATCTAATACAGGGGTTCTGAACCCCTTCCTAGCCGAGTACCACCTCTGGCATCACTCTCCTGCTGCGTACCACTGGAAGTGACTTGTGATGACATCATCACCAGTTACTCCGGGGTTTTCTGGTTTTCAGAGGGCAGAAAACACAGGTAGAATGCTCTGGGCGGGTAGAAGGGCCCTTCTCAACGTTCCTGAGAGGCTCGGCCTCTCGGGATTGAAAATGCGGCACCGAAAGTGCTGCGTGGGAGTGGGGTTCTGGTCTGATTACCACCAGCAGTCAGCCGAAGTACCACTGGTGGTACGAGTACCACTGGTTGAGAACCCCTATCTAATACATTAAATTTCTTGGAACATAAATATTCTCAAGCTTATATTTAAAACCACAGCATTTCCCACCTCAGAACCGGCCTTGCTATGGAGAGACCTGAAATGGTTGCGTAGAGTGGTTCCCCCGGAGGGACAGCAAATGGACGTCTGTCAGCCGCCCTCTCCAGCCAGCTACTCCACTGGGGGCTCTGATCCTCTTCAGACTTACGGAGACCAAGCTGGAAGAGGATTGAGGTGGCAGTGTCAGTTCCCTTCTCGCTCCAGTGCTGTTGGAAGGAGAAGAAAAAAAAAAAGCTGTTGTGTTGGGCTGGGAAAAGAGGGATCGGATATTGGTATGTGCTGCTGCCATTGAGATCCTCCCCCCTCCTGCCCCTGAAGCACCCTGGTTTGGCCCAGCCCCAGCCTGTGTGCCTGTTGCATGAGGTTCAGATTCTCAGAATATGTTTGCATGGCACCACATTAAGGTAAAGGTAAAGGTGACCCCTGACAATTAAGTCCAGTCGTGTCCGACTCTAGAGTGTGGTGCTCATCCCCATTTCAAAGCCAAAGAGCCAGCGTTGTCCGAAGACGCCTCCGTGGTCATGTGGCCGGCATGACTCTCCTTGCCGCAGCGCATAGCATGCGGCTGGAACATGGAGCGCTGTTTACCTTCCTGCAAGCGGTACCTATTTATCTACTCACATTAACATGCTTTGGAACTGCTAGGTTGGCAGGATCTGGCCAAGCAACGAGAGCTCACCCCGTCGCAGATTCGAACTGCCGACCTTTCGATCGACAGCTCATGGTTCAGCGGTTTAACCCACTGCGCCACCCGCTGGCCTTATAAGGCACCACTTTACTGGATAACAAAAAATACCATCTGTGTGTGTGTGTGTGTGTGTGTGTGTGTGTGTGTGTGTGTGTGTCCGTCCGTCCGTCTGTCCGTCCTTGCTGGCTTGTTTTCCTTCCCTCCAAATCCATCTTTTATTTGTTCCTCCTCTCTCCTCCCCCACTCAGAAATAGCCTTTTCAAACAGTGTCTGTTTTGTTTTTGAGAACAACATTCCTTCGATAGGGTTTGTGCTTGTTCGATAGGGTTTGTGTTTGCTTGTTTGCCCTTGCTCCATTATTCTACTTTAATTCTTCCCTTCCTCCAAGTCAAATGGCCAGAAAGGGGAAAGGGTCTGAATTAAAAACTTTTAATAACTTTTAAAAACTTTTTAAAAATTAATTCAACTTTTGTGCGCATGCTCTCTCTCTCTCTCTCTCTCTTCCCCCCCCTTGTGCTTTGTTTAATGAGGGGAAAATACAAAGGCGTCATAAGGGGGGCAGGGAACCCAGGGCGTTGGGGTGCACGGGACGGGGGGGTGTACCTGCCCCTGGAGCCGTCGCCCCCTCCATCGCTTTTCGTCATCTTGAGATGTCTTCGGCTGCAATATCGGCCCACCCACCCAGGTGCTGCTTGGCTCTGAAATGAGTCGAAACATGGGGGGGGGCAGATTTTTTGCACCGTTGCCAAAATTCAGCGGTGGTGCGCAGAAAATGATGTCACACCCCCTAGGGGCGGGGCTTGTTGCATCACGTGGGGGGCGCGTCGGCACCCCCTACAGGGGTGTAGGAATGCCACTGGGGAAATATCCATCTTTCTTTCACAAGAAAGCTTAATAATCCCCCCCTTAAAAAACAGAGTGAGAAAACAAATAAGAACACAGTTCCGTACTTAGTCTTCTGAAGGGGAGGATGAACAATCCTCTTGGGTTACTAATTCTTGTGGGTGTTTTTTTCACATACAAGAATTACAGTGCAAGCCTATGCATGTCTACTCAGAAGTAAATGTCACTGAATTCAATGAGATTTACTGCCAGGTAAGTGTGCTTAGGATTGCAGCCTTAATAGCCAGGGATTTTGCTTTTTCTCCCTGTAAAGAAGCACAAAAATACATTTTTCCAACGTTCTTGTCTATAGAAAAACACTAGTTAAGGACTAAACTAGAAGTTAAAGTCAGAGCAAAATTGCATGACCCATGTGCAATTGTAGGTGTTATTTCGGTGATAGGCTATTTGTTTGTTTTTCAGAGAGCTATTGTGAAAGGAAGACTGGATTCATTTCGTTTCCAAGCTCTCAGAAATTGTATGTCCTTCACCCATAATCAACAAGGTGGGTTTTTTAAAAAATTCCAGTATAATCTAGTGCCTTTATTTCTTGCAATGTGTATGGATATTTTCATTTTGTTTTCAGCACGTACAAGTTTGTAAGTTATCAGTACTGAAAGCAAAATGGCTAAAGTGTAAAGGAGCATGCAAGAAAACTGTCATACTTTTTTTCTTTTGTTGTAAATAAAGCTAAGTCTTTCTAAATGTAGGAAGCAAATAGTCTCTTCAAGGTTATCGAACAACAAAAATACATCTAACAGGTTATTGCTGCTCTATAATGTATCTAACAGGCAAAAGTTCTTATGCTAAACTTCCTGCATTTTAGATCTTTGCATACCAGAAATAAGACTAGGCATGTCACTGTGCCACTTCTATGTGATAATTTGCATGAGAGGCATGGCATATTCTTTAGCATATTCACCAAACAAGTATGTTCCATTGACTAGTACACCAGTGTTCATAGCACCATTTACAGGCGTCCTCTCTGTGTTTGTCAGACCAATCCTATCCCCCCCCCGCCACAGGTAGAATGCGCATTCTGCCAGCGGAAGGAGGAGGATGTCAGCAGAACATCACTTCCACTAGCAAGCACAGCAAGGCCGCCAGTGCAATTGCTGGTGGCAGGGCACGATGATTCGTGGAGAAGACTCCCATCTGCCAAGGCAAGGTGAGTGGTGGGGGGGGGGGAGGCAGTGGAAGGA
The DNA here is from genome assembly GCA_026170595.1 of Plestiodon gilberti rubricaudatus. Lineage (NCBI taxonomy): Eukaryota > Metazoa > Chordata > Lepidosauria > Squamata > Scincidae > Plestiodon > Plestiodon gilberti. The sequence continues at coordinate 128,587,547 of JANXHW010000003.1, read as the reverse complement.
ATGGGTGGGAGGTAAAGGGGAGTTTTGGGTGGGGAGGGAGTTGGAATGGGGAAGAAGGGGGTGGAATCAACAGCACTTGCATACGGCTGGATCCTCTCCCTTTCTGCCACTGTTACATTCCTTGGTTCTGTGCCAGCAAAATAGCTGGTGCAGGACCGAGGACAGCAATAGTTCTTTCACCCTGAGGAGACCTTAGCAACTGCCCACCCTAGGGTGCAGCGTGTGCTTCATTGGAGTGCTTGCCTTGGTGGTTCTGCCCAGGGTTCTTAAGCTGTGTTTTGAGATCCCGGGGGGAAGGAACTGTGCAATGCTATGGTATGGTACCTCACCCCAGGGACCAGCTATATCCAGAGAGCAGTGGGGGCTCTTGCTCCACCTCCAGGTGCCCAGTTGCTTTCTTCTCCTCTCTTCAGCTCTCCCCTATTCCTGCCCCACTTTATCCCTCCTCTTCAGTCCTTTCTCCTCCTTGCCTTGTCACCACGACGGCCCCTTGCCCCATTCCATCTTCCCAGTTCATCTCCCTCACCTCAGAGCTCTCCTGGGTCATCTCCTCTCCACCTTTCTCATCTCTCCCCACTTGCTCCCCCACTCTTTTCACCTCATCTCCTGCCTCCTTTCTCCTGTGCAGCCCATCCACCTCATCTCTCCTTCAGCTCCTTCCCCACGCCCTGCCTCCTCTTCCCCTCATAAAGCTCTCCCACCTCCTAAAGCCAGGGCTCCTTCCCAATCTCCGTTTCTCTCGTCACTTTGAGGTGATGTCATGGCTGGACAATTGAAGTTGGAGCAGCTGCCGCTCCAGGGCTGCCCATGCTAGGACAGGTTGCTGTGGAGCTGCAAGGCATCACAATGAGGAACTAGAGGTTAAATAGAATACACATCAAAACACTCCTTGGAGAGCAGACAGTGTCTAGCCACAATGCATTTCTTTCAATGCACTTTCAAAAAGCCATCTCTGTCCATGTTGTGCTGCAACTAGTTCCATGTGAATACCATTTTCTAAAAAAATTGCTAGAGCTAGATCTAGGTTCTGGTGTTTTAAGCCCTCGTGTATCCTCAACCACTGCAAAGCAGAGCACTCTTTTCTCTTGGGCAGATTCTTTCAAGTCTTCCAATGCGGGTTATTCAGGCAACTTTACTTGACCCTTAATTAAAGACTCCTCGTTTAGCTGAATAAGGTTTACTGGTACCTTGGGAGAATGTTTCAGATAGTGGAATAGTACCTTTTCAAGAAAATGTATACGGCACCTAAAATAAAACGTCTCTTGTCTTCAGAGAACACTGTTGGTATAAATACTATTTTAACTTTCTCCCTCTAGGAAAAAAAAAACCCTCTCAAGTTGCTCCATTAGCAGTTATTTTCTCAGCTTTAGCTACACTACCTCCTGGGTTCTTACAGAACTTCACAGTGTTCTCGGTGAGTGTGTGTTTTTCTGTTTCTTTTTATGATCTTCTCTCACAGGATATTGCATAGCACAGTATATTCAACCATTTTTTTTGTCCTTAGATCTTTCTACTTCGTGCCAATGGCCTTCATGCTACTTGGATGAAAAAAGAAATTGCTCCATTTAAGCCTTGTTCTTGTATCTTTTTAGACACTTCTTAAAAATGTTTTATCCCTGGACTAATTTCTATCATCTTTGCAGAGTGCAGAAGTAACTTCTATTTTGCTGCCTTTATATGCAGTTTTGGGGTGTTCAAATGGATATGAAAACTAGAGGTTTACAAACAAACCTTTGGAAAGAAACCGCACACACGCGCGCGCGCGTGCGCGTGCGCGCGCACACACACACACACACACACACACACACACACACACCTGCATTTTAGATATTTCTAAAAACACTGCATCCCCATGCGTTCTCATGAGTCAAGATTTTAAGGGCCCAACAATCAATAGTAGACAAAACCACCATGTTTTATACCTTCCTCATGAACAAAAATAATGGGCTGCTCTGAAAGACACACTCAGTGCACAACCTGTCCCATGCAATAAAGGATTTCTGAGGGTGGTGGGCGGTTCATCTGAACTGCCCTCTGCATGTGCAGACAAACCTACAGCTCAATCCTAACTGGGCTACCTGACAGAGGAATGCAAGTTCTGCCTGCCTAAGTGCCGGCTTGCCAATGGAAGTGATGTTCCACCAATGGGCTGGCACTTTTGTCAGCGAGCACAGAGAGGTCACTAGGGCGTTACTGGGAATGGTTGTGCCAGAATTACTGAAAGGGCTATGTTGGCAAAGTGTTGCCTAAGCTTAGGATATGACTGATATCATTTCAGTGTCTGTACACCTTTGGCATGGCATCCAAATAGGATTGGGCCATAAAAGACATATGCTTAATTAACTGTGCAATAGTGCAATCCCATGTGTGTCTACTCAAATCCCATCTTGTTCAATGGAGCTTACTCCCAGGAAAGGGTGTATAGAATTTTAGCCTATGGCCGCAGTCCTATACAAACGTTCCCAAGTCTAAGCCTACTGAACACAATGGGCCTTACTTCTCAGTAGATAGGCATAGAATCGGGGGACAAACCAACTTTATTTAAGTATCATGGATCCAGGGAAGATATTTTCTTCAACTCAAAGGAAAATGAAAGGAATATATGGCCCAGGTTTCAATGTTGTAGTTCTCATATAATAAAAGGAGCTTAATGCCCCTTGCTACATGCAAGGATTACCAGTCTCTAATCCAGGGGTGGCCAACTTTTCAACCATGAATGCTCCCGGATCTTTAATGGTTGTATAAGTGAGGGCATTTCAGCAGGTGCAGCAGCTTTAGCAGCACCATCAGCTGCTAAAGCTGCCAAGATTCTGTCTTCTACACAACTCTTAAGAATGGAGAGGTCCTAATGGTGGAAGGTTGGCCACCTCTGCTCTAATCAATGAATATAGTTTGCAAAAGTTAAAATCCAACCCATAAAGTCCAAGCTATGCAAAGAAAATTCATTTAGGCACATGCGTCCAATGTGATTGTGCCTTTATTCCAAATCACAGAGTGTGGGTAGCACAGAATACCAGGTTCATTCATCAGCACATATTTCTGGATTCCTTGCTTACAAACTACATAGCACTCCCAGAAAAAAAAGAAGAAAGAGGACTCTTCAGTTTGCCCTACTTTTCAGTAAGGTCACATAATGGTTTGTTACAATCTAGGCTGCCAAGTGGCTTAAATGAGTTTACTCAAGACTAAGGCTGATGGACAAATAATGACAAAGAAGACTATAGTCAGTCAGACAGTATATCTAGTTGAATGGTGACTGGCAGTTCTGCAGTTCAGCTTCAACATCTTGATTACTGAGTTGGAAAAAAAAATCTGATAAGGAGCATTTCAAAAGAATACACAGAAAAATAGGGTCAGTGCACATAAAAGGGGCCACAGATATGGACTGATTCTAATGGTCCACCATGGTGGCAATCTTGATGCACTGACCAGTTGAAATGCACAGGATTCCCAATGAGATTAAGGCCAATCCGCTGACAGAAAGAGCATTCCAACAGTGGATACTGCTTTATGGCAGTCGCAAAAGGACCCTTGACAGCACATGAAGCTGCGCACTGCTGGAGCACCAGCAGGGAGCCCGCAGTAGCCATGAATGCAGTGATGGCTTGAGAGCAGCCTGCTGACCCTGGTAAGTTGGCAGGGGAGGTGGGATGAGGCATGGGGAGGGTGGAACAGAGTGGTGATGGGGTGGGGAGGAGGTCAGATTGGCAGTAAAGAGATAGACCGTCCTGCTAAGATTTTATTAAGCAAGCTAGGCTTATTACCTCCCATACCAACTGTCTCATACTTACCAAGGTTAGCCAATAGTTGCACACCTGATGAAGGGTACTGATCCGAGTCAGAAGAGAGCAAGCTCTTTAGGGATCTCTGCCAGGTTCCTCTATTACCTTTGCTTTAAAACACTCAGGGAGGTGCACTTTGCTGTAAAAGTGCCTCATTGGCTCCTCCTCATCTCACTGGTCTCACTGGAGAAGGGGTCATCTGGACTGGAATTTTCCATTGCATCTGCCCACCTTGTCTAAGGTACATACGTCGCTAGGCTTACAAGGAGCTTGGCGACAGATACAGTATATAGATTTGGGCCCAATCCTATCCAACCTTTCAGTGCCAAAGCAGCTGTGCCAATGGGGTGTGTGCTGCATCTTGCAGGGGGGGGGATCACGGAGGTGTCCTCAGGGCTGCATTGAGGCTGCATCGGTGCTAGAAAGTTGGATAGGATTGGTCCCATTGTGTACCTATCCCAAGCCCTTGCAAAAGGGCAGAGCATAAATAAAATTGAAATGAAAGAACGAATATCCTCTGAGGATATGGATTTGGGTCTCATTTCTTGACAAATGTTAGATTGTCCACAAAATAGCACCAATTCGCTCAAGCGAATGAAAGATAATTCTGTCCAATCATGGCACATGTGTATGGTCTTAGTCTCTCATTGTCTTTTCCAATTTCATAACAGGTATTTCTGGAAGAACTGAAAAAAATGTACATTTCTTCCTGCCCCCCCCCATACTTATTATATCTTTTCAATCATTTTTGACATTTGATGATGAATCCGTTTAATTCATGACTTTTGCTGTGACACAATTAAAGGATTATATATATATAGCTCATGTATACACAGTGTATAATGAAGTCCTGTGGGAAAGCAAATGTAGCCTACTTTGGGATAAACAGCTTTTAAGGACACATTATGTTTCACACACAATTGGCATGAAATAGCATATCCCTCAGGTATGCATTATGATTGCGATTTCTGCTCTGGGTAGAAATACATGCAACAGCCTACACAATTTGCATCTGAAATAGAGGGGCTTCGGAAAGTTCATCTTCAATCAAAAGCAAGATGTGGCAAAACAAAGTTCATTTTTAAAAATGTTTATATGAAACACTTTCTGTTTAAAGATGGTTAGATCTCCTTGGTGTGGGGTTTTTTTTTCCCATCAACTGGCCTACTTAGCTGGTTCATTTCCTAACAGCTACTGTTGTCCTGCTGTGATTTAAAAAAAAACCTCTAGATGCTAATATTTTTTTCTAACGCTGCAGATTTATCAGATAACTTTTAATGCAGATGAGAGAAAATAATGGGATGTAGATTTCTTTTGAAAATCAGAACCTGCCATCGTTAATTACTCTTGCATACATTAAAAGTGCAAAAAGAATGATCTCTTGGCACTCCAAGGATTTGATCTTTAAACACATGAAATACATCGATTATGTTCCCACAACAGAACTGTTTGACAAGAATCACCACGATGACTTAATCTGAATTAGAACTTAATAGGGTTCAGTTTCAAGTCAAGCTAGGGCCCAGATTCAGAACGAAATAAATTACCGTAGTTATTATTACATTTTCATGGGTATCTTCCAGTATAAAAGAAGATGGCATCGATGCAATATAGGAGAAATTGTAAGACTGAACTGGTTCATCGCTCATCTGAATTAGGGTCCTCTTCAGATGAAGAGTAATGGCAGAGGTGTCGTTAGGGGGCGGGGTGCCATGCAGCGGGGGTGTACTTGCCTCTGGCCTCACCGCTGGGTTGCTCCCTCTGCTGCTCTTTTCCATTGCCACCGCTTGAACTTTGCGGAGAATGGCAAGTAATTTTAATTAATTAGTTAAAAATAAATAAAGAATTAAAAATGCGGACACGCTTCGCACAGCAAAGGAGCGCTTCATGCCCTCTTAGTATTTTAAAATTTATTTTATTTATTTGATTGTTTATTTTTTTAATTCTTGGTTTAAATAAATAAATAAATAAAATTGCGGCCACGCTAAGGCGGCAAAAGGGGCACTTCACGCCCCCAAAAGTAACAAAAACCAGAAAAATATTTTATTTATTTATTTATTTATTAGTTGGGGGGGGGGGGTTTGTCCCGGTTGAAGACCAGGGAAATCTGGTAAGCCTAATTAAATGGCTCCCTGTCCCAAAAGGGCTCACAATCTAAAAAAGATGCAGAAGAACACCAGCAACTGCCACTAGAAAAGACATAGTGCTGGGGTGAAAGGGGGGCAGTTACTCTCCCCCTACTAAATATAAGAGGAGCACCAATTTAAAAAGTGCCTCTTGCACAGTTAGTAGGAGATAATCTACGGGCTTCTCACTACAGAAATCAGAGACCGAGATGGGTTTATCCTCTGGAATGATTGGAGGGGGGACCTATCTCCGTCTCTGATTTTTGTTTGTCAATTGTTGGAGGGTATACTGCATCAGAAGATATACTGCACAGGGTGATCATTGCCACAAATTTAGCTCCTCTGAAAAATAGAATTTCCTTTGTTTGCTCCAACCTTCTGCTATGTTATCCCTTGAACCACAATTTTACCCAAAGTATTGTTAGTCGAAAAATAAACTCCTCATCTTCTCTGATTCTTCTGCATTGAGTAGTCATCATTAGCATTGGTTGAATGATGAAAATAACTGTTCAGTGAATAGATGCCAAATATCAATTATTGTTATTCACATCCTTTCACGTCTACATTTTGTACAGCTGAAAAATTAAGCGTATTCATGAATAACTATAATACGAAATTATGCCAACATTCTCAATTAATGCTATTCACAACTTTTGAGGAGAGCAACTGAAGACAAAAACAAGCAGAACTGTGACGAATGAGACCTTTCGCTGAGAGCAGTGCTTACCCACACACTCAAACTGTGTTTTGAATTTTTTTTGGGGGGGGGAGTATTTAAAATATCATATTGGAAGCGATATTATATTTGAAAGATCTAATGCAACTATTTAAATGTTTACTACTGTACTCTCATCTCAGTCCAGCTAAGGCAAGTCATACATGTACGCTTGTTCCTCCGTTTATGTAAAAAAGGCTTTTTTGTGCTAGCTGAGGAACTACAAGGCCAAATTGAGTGCCCATTGGAATATCCAAATATGAAGGACCAGCCCAAGACATTTTGCTAGCTGAGGCAATAGACAAGATGGCACCCTCATCCAACCAGTGCCATGTTACTGGGGGCACTGCGGTCGATCCTCATAGCACTCTGCCTCCCCCAGTCTGATGAAAAACGTTTTAGCAGTGTTTTAAAGTAATAGTATTACAGCCAATTACACTGAAGCAAAACTCCAAGAGCCAAAATTTACAGGTATTATTATTAGTAATAACAACATGGCCACTGGGTTATTCTGGATTATCATATCATCAATAACTCAAAATAAACTCGATCAGCATGTGAACTGGCAGTCTATCCAGCAAGTCCTCACTTAAAGTTGTCGATAGGTTCTTGGAAACTGCATCTTTAATCGAAACGACAGGTAACGAAACCAATTTTACCATAGGCTAATTGGTATACGCAAACAAGAGTTTATGGCGTATTTTTGGTCACAAAAACATCGCCAAACTTGTAAATAAAGACCCAAAACACTTATAATATAAAACATTGAAATAAAGGAGAGCTTTCTGGGCTGGAGAAATCCACGCAGACATGGAGCGAACATTCAAACTCCACACAGACAGTGGCTCTGGCCAGGAATCGATTTTTTTTTCTCAACAACTTTAAAACAAAACGACTTACAATGAAACAGCTTTAATTGAGTACTTGCTGTATACTGTAAGGGGCCTTACAGTGCAAGCCTTAACATGTCTTCTCAGAAGTAAGTCCCATCATATTCAGTAGGGCTTGCTCCCAGAAACGTGTGTACTGTATAGGATAGCGCCCTTAGTGTTCATATACTGTACATCAGAGGTTCTTGACCTGTGGCCTGTGTACCCCCAGGGGTACGCGGACCGCAGGTTGGGGGTATGTGAGATGCTCCCTGTTATCAGCTGCGCATGCACACCCATCTGACTGGGGCGTTAAGGCCAGTGAGTTGGAGGTGCACAAAAACTGATTGAACATGAGGCTTATTTGCCTGAGAACTGTGCCCTGCTATGTCAGTGAGAGTTGTGACCCTCGAGAGGGTGAACATTTGGAGAACATGCATCCATCCCTGACTCACTGAGAGTAGTTAAACCGCCAAGACAGGAGTGCATATGAATGGTTTTGAGACCTAAGACCGTGACAATCTACACTGTGTCACTTTCAAAGAGATGTACATTCATTCCTCATCCCCATTTTTAGTGCAATAAAATTGGAACTAGCGCTGGGTTGTAATAATCAGTTTTGCCACTTATTACAAATCACTGATTTCAACAAATTTAACTATAGTACTTCTATTTAGGGTTTGTGCTGAACTGTGCTGACGTAGCTTTGTAGCTTTTGCCTGTCATCTCTACCACATTTCTGGGCACAGGTCTGTATGTAGCTACTGTTGCCAAGGCCTTTTTTTTTTTTTTACTCGACAGACTGTTTAGATTTAGGGCTGGCTGCCAGCTGGGTTTAATTTTAAACAGGGAAGCCATTCTTGTTTCTTTACATGGTTCCCTCCATATATTTATACCCTGAATGTAAGTGGGGTGGGATCCACTGGTGTCGGTGGAGGTGGGGCGGAAAGCTAAGTTCTGCAGCTTTCCGCCCCACCGTTACTCTCCGGTACGAGGCGCCCCGCCCCCTCGTCATAGGAGCCCGTCAGCGGAGAGAAAGCAACGTGCAGGAGAGTCCCTGCGCATTGCTTTCTCTCCGCTGACGGGCTGCTACGACGAGGGGGCGGGCGCCTCCTGCAGGAGAGTAATGGTGGGGCGGAAAGCTGCAGAACCTAGCTTTCCGCCCCACCTCCAGCGACGCCAGTGGTGGGATCAATATCCAGCGATGAACTGAACCCAGAGACCAGTTAAGAAAATGCAATCCTAAATAACTGGGTTTCTTAGCTTTTCTTCTCTAAATGTGCACTGGATGGTTGCCAGAGATATTTAAATAACACTGGTAAACTCACAAAATTTGGCCGGTAATTCAGTTAGCCTACTTTATTTAATTAGAATTGGAAGACTGAGACAAGAATGAGCAGACTTATGAATAGACTTGCTTTATTATGCAGCCTCTCTGGAAAAAAAAATCAGCAGTATCAACAATACAAAACCCTTTATGTCGCAATTACAGTTGTTACAAAAGCATTAGAATTTTTAATATAGGAACAAAGAAACGCAGTTTGTCTTACTATGGTTTATGCTCCCAGTCCCAAAGGTGACAAAACAACATCAACATATTTTCAGATTGATTCAGTTGCCTTCCCATGGCAATTCCTCCAAGGAGGTGGAATGCCTTAATTGCCTTCTCATGCACCTTGAGTTTCCATGTTCGCCTTACTCTAACATATGTCCCCACCTTGGGCAGCTGTTGTATTTATAACGTCCTTAGGCCTCAGTCCAGCCCAACACAGGCACAATTGAGGCACAGTTGAGGCACAGTTGAGGCCCAAAATACGGCTGAGTTAGGCTGCAACTGTGCCTGAGTTAGGCAGGAGGCAAGAGCAGTGGGCCAGGATCGAGGCAACACTTACCACAGAGGCAGGCAGGCCCCTGTGGGGAGGTGTCAGTCTTGTGGAAGCGAAGAGCCCCCTCCTGAGCTCGTCTGTGTGTACCTACCACAGCTACTGCAGTGTTCGCAGCAGATGGGCAGCCACAGGTGGGCCTGCAGGCACTGGGCGTGCGACAGTCAGCTGAAGGGCAGAGGTTGTGCCAGTGCCAGCTGCCCCAGGGCACCCTGGGCATTAGCCACCTGCTGCAGGGGGGAGTGCCACTGCCCTCCCTCCTGCAGAAGGCGATGCCACCCCCAAGCCACGGTGAGGCTGCACGTGGGAGTCATGGGGGGGTGAGCGGGGGAGAGAAGGGAAGGAGGGGGTGGGAACGGCATGCACAAGGGGGGTCTCATGAAGTCTGGAACCGCCTCTGCCGTGACATGCCCGTACGCTGCCTGAAGCCCTGGGCCTCCAGGGCCGTGGCAATGCCCACAAAGAAGGTATCCCGGCGTCCCTTCTGCTCCATGCCCCGGCCAAGACCGAGAGATGCCTTGGGCTTGTCTGCTGCGAGCGGGAAGGGCTCACGCAGCTCATCACGTCCCCAGATGGGGCAACGTCAGCACGTCGCGGCAGGCGCTCTGGCGGGGTGGGGGGTGGCCAGCTTCCATCATCAGGGAGTGGGAGGGGAGGCAGACAGACAGGCAGACAGTGGGTGCTGGGGAGGGGCACGGGTGGGTCAGAAACAGACAGACAACAAGGCTGGTGGGAGAGGGATACAGGGAGAGGGGTCTGCAGAGACCAATAGGGACACAGGGGTCACTTCGCAGATGGAGGCAATGCAGGAACGGGTGAATCTTATGCAGACGGACCTTGGGCAGAACGGACGCCGGTGATGGGCGGAAATGGACGCCATTGACGGGCGGACCGAGGGCGGAAACGGACGCCGTTGACGGGCGAACCGAGGGCGGGTGAGAGCCCCGGTTGCCGAAAGGGCTCTTCACGGACGTGGCAGACGTGCACCATGTCGCCTGTCAGTGTTTGCCTGCCTGAGAGGCCCCCCAACTCCCCACTCCCCTCTGAGCCCTGAGGGTCTGGCAGCCCCCCTGCTGTGGTCTCCCTGGGCTGGCTGTTGCAGGCCCTGGCTGGGATTCATGCAGGGGCTTGTGTGCTGGGGACTGTCTCTGTGTGTGGGGGGCAGTGCTTGTGTAACATTGGGGACATGTGTTTCCAGGGGCATCTTTATTGTTCTGGAACAGTGGCAGAGATGGCCAGGCGAGGCTGCCAGGGGTAGTCACAGCGGCCACTCGGACCACATCAGCAGCAGCAGCAGCAGCAGCAGCAGCAGCAGCAGCAGGTGTGCCCCATGGACCAGGGGATGCAGGCCCTTCCCCTGTGGAACCACAGCCTGCACCATAGAAAGGGGAGGGACAGCAAGTAGGCAGCCAGGGAGGTGGAGCAGCAGCAGCGCCGGCAGCTGAGGAGGGTTGCAGGGCAGGCTCCAGGACCTCTGGCAGCATTGAGGCAGACGACCATGGGGCAACCAGACTGCAGGCCCAGGGGTGCTCCCAGGAAGGTAGGTGGTAGTGGATGTTCCTGGGGAGGCAAAAAACATGGGGGTGTTCCATGGCAGCTGCTGTGTGGTAGCAATCCCCATTGAAGAAATGCCAGTGTGCCGGTTGCAAAGGCCTGCAGGGAGAGAAATTAAACACAGCTGAGAGGTGTGAGACACATAGCATGGTCTGCGCTCCTTCCCTGGGTGTCAGGAGAACATGATCCTGTAAGGGAAAGGGGTCAAAGAGAGAGAAGTCAACAACACAACGTGTGGGTCACAACCATGGCAAACCTACCAATACTGACCTGCGAGTAGACCCTGTGGAGAAAAGGGGGGGGGGACAGCTGGTGTCTACATAAGGCTAACAGTTCCACACTTGTGGCATTGTGTGCTCACATTACTACAGGCAGCAATCAGACACAACATTGGTCAAGAGGCATATCATGGCAGGCATTGCAGGCAGCTATGAGACACAACATTGGTAAAGAGGCATATCATGGCAGGCATTGCAGGCAGCTATGAGACAAGACATTGGTAAAGAGGCATATCATGGCAGGCATTGCAGGCAGCTATGAGACAAGACATTGGTAAAGAGCAGTGGCGTCGTCTGATATGGGGCGGTGGTGCGGTGGGCCCCAGGGGCACGGGAGCCTCCTTAACTTTCGTTTTTTCATTTTTTTAAAAAAGGTTTTTTTAAAGGTTTTTAACGCTAACGGGGCTTCTAAACGGGCTTCTAAAAGGGTATGTGTGCTTTGCCAAACTTATCTGTAGTTCTAGGAACCTCCAGCGATGATCAGGGGCGCAGATCGTCCCTCTGCAGCTCTGCTCCTGGTCGCAAACTCTGCAAATCACCCAGGAGCGCGCTGCAGAGTTAACGCATGCGCAGAGCGACGATTGGAAACATTGTCGCTCTGCGCATGCGTTAACTCTGAAGCTCTGCTCCCGGGCGATTTGCAAATCGCCCAGGAGCAGAGCTGCAGAGTTAACGCATGCGCAGAGCGACGATTGGAAACATCGTCGCTCTGCGCATGCGTTAACTCTGCAGCTCTGCTCCCGGTCGCGAACTCTGCAAATTGCCCAGGAGCAGAGCTACAGAGTTAACGCATGCGCAGAGCGACGATTGGAAACATCGTCGCTCTGCGCATGCGTTAACTCTGCAGCGCGCTCCTGGGCGATTTGCAGAGTTCGCGACCAGGAGCAGAGCTGCAGAGGGACGATCTGCGCCCCTGATCATCGCTGGAGGTTCCTAGAACTACAGATAAGTTTGGCAAAGCACACATACCCTTTTAGAAGCCCGTTTAGAAGCCCCGTTAGCGTTAAAAACCTTTTAAAAAACTTTAAAAAAAACCCGAAACTCATTCTGCAAATTAATTATTTAATTTGCATAATGGGGCGGCGGGCTTTTCGGCCCCAGTACCACGGGCGCCTGGCTACCCCTCTGGTAAAGAGGCATATCATGGCAGGCTATGCAGGCAGCTATGAGACACAACATTGGTAAAGAGGCATATCATGGCAGGCATTGCAGGCAGCTATGAGACAAGACATTGGTAAAGAGGCATATCATGGCAGGCATTGCAGGCAGCTATGAGACACAACATTGGTAAAGAGGCATGTATCCTACCTATATTTCTATATGCAAAGAGGCAGAAGTCAGACCACATGTCAGCACGAACCCTGCTCTTACCTGCACTTACCTGCTGGTGTTGTTGCCTGGGGGGGGGGAGAGGGGCTGGGAGAAAGACATGGGTTAGCAAACACTTGCATGGAGACAGCTGCCCAGGCACAGCAGTAAACAGTTTGGCCACAGGCGGCACAGCCCTCTCTGCCCTAGAGGGGGGCAGAGAGGAGAGAAGAGAAGGGAAGAGAGAAGTGGGGTGTTTGAAATTTTTCAAAGTCCCACTTTGTGGCTGCTGGGGGACAGGACCCCACGCCACGTGCTCAGAGAGAGAGAGAGAGAGAGAGAGAGAGTGGAGGGCTGGGGCTGGGCTTTTGTGGGAAAGAGGCTGGGTGGGGCTGGGTGCTGATAGGGTAACTATTTGGGTCCGTGTCCAGAGTTAGGCCACAACTGTTCCATCCTAACTCAGGCACAACTCGGGCCCAGGGTGTTAGTACTTTTCAGGAGAGGGCTGGTGTGGGTAAGGTAGAATGGCTCCTATGGGTCTCCTCACATTTGAGTCCACCCTTTTTGTTGACCCAAATTTTGTGCCTGAGTTGTGCTCGAGGAGGCGTGTTAGGGGGTCGCCAGTGTCTGGAACCGGAACAAATTTCGTAACTGCCCCCGTCACTCCCCCAACACGCCCCCAACACGCCCACTTTTAGGCCAAACTTAGGACGGAATAGCTCTTATGCCGAACTTAGGACTGAATTGGTCAACTTTCCTTAACCCGTCCTATGTCAGTCACAATTGCAGCACAAATTCAGCCTCTGCGGCACAATTCAGGCACAACTCGAGCCTAAGGCGCTTAGGCTGCAGTTGTGCCTGAATTGTGCCGCTGAGGCCTTAGGCTGGACTGGGCTGTGATTGACCTTTCAACATCTGGTGAAGGCTATCATTGTTTTGACATGCCTTCAATGGTTGTTCTGTTCTTGGTACCTCCCCACCTCCCCCCAGCCAGGGTCTGTTGTTGATTTTGCTCCTGTTTTTATGGTGCTTAACAGTCTTCCACTCCTTATCATTTAATTTTTATTGACTTTTCACTGTATGGATTTTGTATGGATTTTTAAATTGCATTTTTATGGCTTTTGCCCCTCTGTGCTGCTGTGGCAGAAGAAATGACAATTACATATGAATATAAATACTGCAGATAAAATGTAATTAAGTGCAATTATTTAATTACAATAAATGTAATAAACTTGCATGCTGCTGGAAGACGTTCTAGACGATTGCTTTATTGTTCTTCGAGTTTTAATGGCGTAATGGTCAATTCATGTGTGCCTGATATTGTTTGTTTTATCATTTAAAGCTCTGAATATCCTGGGTCCTTACATGGAGGCCTCCACAAGAAGCAGAAGCTTGTCTGCTATAGATCCTAAACCTTTGAATTCTCTCCCATGGGCAGGTCTTCTGGCTCGTTCCAGAAGCAAGATATTCCTTTGTACTAAAAAGTGGTATAGAATTCTTATAACTGATATGTGTGTGTCTTTGATAACATTTATAGGAAGTGAACGAAAAGCACAGTAATAAACGCAATTATTGCTGATTTATTTTGATGAGCCCTCGTTACACATGGAGATGAGTTTTCTTCATTTTCACAACTGTTGCTGTGGAAATTGTAGTCTCTTATTAAAATAGAGCAGGCCTCAGGGCTGGTTGAGACCTTCTGACCTTCTGACTCCTCAGCCAGTGTGTCAAATACTGGGAGGGACAGAGGTGGGCACTACCTGCCAATCTCATGCCTGAGGTGACTGCTTCATTTAGCCTTATAGATGGGCAGCCCTGGCAGGCCTGCTCAACCTGGGACTCATCAAGCCAAATGTAGTCACCAGCCATGTATAGTAGCTGCCTAGGGACTGAATAGCATTACAAAAGCACAAGGGGTCTTCAGATACCTGGCTGATCACAACACAAAGCTGGTGGTTTAGATAGGTAACAGCCCAATCCTATCCCCCATCATTCCTTAGCATGCAGCTTTGCTGCCAGAGTGCACACTGCATGCAATAGTGTGTGGGTGTGTGTGTGGGGGGGGGGGGAATCAGGTGGCCACTGAGTGCTAAGTAAAAGTATTTTTTAACTCCTTGGGGGGGGGGCACCTGATTACCTATGGTTCTCCTCAGACCCACACCAGCTATTTTGCTGGCGCACATCTGAGGAGAGGAAGGGGTGGGTTGGAAAATTGGAAATAGGATCCGCCATGTGGTTTCCCCATCAAGATTAACCCCCTCCAGCCCACTCTCCACCCCATGCCCTCCCCTCTCCCTGACCTGATCCTTCCCTGAACCTTCCCCTCCCGTCCGTCATAGTGGGTACTTCACAGTCATTAGCACCTCGTCCAGATACATCCTTGAGCCATCAGCCAATAATCTGTTGACAAAAGCATTGACCACTGGCAGTAATTACCTAATCCTGGTAAAAATATGAAAATCCAGGTTTGCTTTTGCAAAATGTGTGAAAAGGCCCTTGCCCTTACCCCTGCCCCCCATAAACACATGAGACTACTTGTTTGGAATATGAATTGGGACACATTTATTGAATAAAGCCAATCATAAA
This sequence comes from Plestiodon gilberti rubricaudatus, assembly GCA_026170595.1. Classification (NCBI taxonomy): domain Eukaryota; kingdom Metazoa; phylum Chordata; class Lepidosauria; order Squamata; family Scincidae; genus Plestiodon; species Plestiodon gilberti. The sequence goes on along the minus strand of JANXHW010000003.1, from coordinate 128,572,446 downwards.
TTAGAAAACAACTGATTAGCAGGCCCTGTCTCCCTACTCCACCCCCCCCCAATGTGGGCATCTAAACTAGAAGAGACACCAAACAGCCCCTTACAGGTGTTCTCACCCTGGCTCCAAGCTGCGGGCCACAAATTGACAGCCCTAGCTTATCAAGACCAACCCCAAGGGGTTGAGGAAGCTGAACTGCACCACCTCGGCCAGTTTGCAAAGCATGTGAGGTTGACAAGTCCGAGGGATTACCGGCCAACCTCCCTGAGCCAGACACCACCTAGTGAACAGTACTGGTCCCCCCTCTGACCCTGCTTACCTCAGGGTGCACACTAAAATCCCTACTCCCACACCCTGGCCTACACCATACCTACCATATGTGATCAGCCTAAGAAAGGAAAGAACTCAGTCCAAGAAACATCCTTGGGTAGACGAAAATTCACCCATCATGGCCAATAAGAAAGACAACCAAAAAAAAAAAAAAGAATTCAAAGGACAACCAGCTAGTCTCAGACTGCCTAAAGAGCGAGTGGGTGGAAGTAAAAAAAAAAAAAAAACCTGAGGCACACTGAAGGGACAAGGAGCATAAAGCAAATAATTAATCAAGCCACACCGCTCCCCTCAAATGCACCCAATAGGGAGCCAGCATTAGCTCGCACTTGCCTCACGTGAAGGCGGGGCAGGGCAAGATGGACAGGGCAAAATGGGCAGCGGTGGACAGCATTTTTAGGAACTGGACATTTGTATTGGCCTGTTAGCCTTCAGTATCACGATTTTTGATGTTGCATTGATTTATCACACAGTGTGTGTCAAGTCTTGGTGCTTGGCTTTAGTGAATGGGGTGCACATACCAATTGTGGCAGTGAATGCTAAAAAGTTAGATAACATTTGGAAACATGAATTGGTAAACAAGAAGACTCTTCAAGAAACGGAATATGAATGAGTTGATTCTTTAAGGAACATATAATGCTGCCTTATTACATTTAAATGAGATGCACAGTTAAGAAGTTTAATTTGAAGTATTATCATTACTGTATTCTGAATTTTTATCAGGTAGATGTCTTGAGTGCCACTAGAGCTTAAAAATGCTTTTCAGCCCAACACTGCATCAGCAAAGGCAGCCTGACCCACACAGATCTCTTCATTACTCTGAAATTATTTATTCATACATTCCCTACTGCTATTCCATTGCGGTTCGAGTTGGAAAATCTCAAACTGACAGTTCATTAAACCTCAGAATATGAAAACAGAATTTTATGTGCAATTTCCGCAAGTACCGCAATCAGTTTATAGAGCAAGTAGCCCATCAAGAGCCCCGCACTGAGACATGAATATATTAAAGAACAATACCTCATTAAAAATGCATATAGATGACTGTCTAAAAGTTAAAACCTAGGATGTTGTCTATTTCGATTACCTTTCTCGATGATATTTTACACTCTTCCAGGAATCATAGCCTTGTTTAACCTTAATGGGTAACATTATTAATTAGACATACCTGTTTGTGCCGCTACACTTCGGACTGTGCCAAAAACGAATGCCCGTAAAGCAATCAAATCACGCATTATAGCTCAGGAACCATAGCAGTCAAGTACAAAACGGAGCAGGAATGCTAATTACTGAGTCAGCAGAATGCTCGACTCCGCTTGCTGCAAGTTTTGTATTATTACTGCAGATTATCAAGAAACATGACGAGTGAGAATAGTTCTTGGAGTAGTATTGTTGAATGTTTCCTGAGCTATGGTGTTTTATTGAGGCATAAAGGTTTACCAAAATCTAGACGACAGCAGTAAGCTAAGTAGTAGCAAGATAGGTTGCTTGAAGAGGCAGTGAAGCCTTTAGTTATTTTACCAATGGGACTTTCAGATTTGAAAGACTAACCTCAGATTCTGCAGATATTTCCTTTACTGTGTCTTATAAGAAACAGAGATCATTCTCTAAAATCACACAGAATGAGACGATCATATAACACTGAAGCAGGATATTTGATGCTCAACTGTAAAGTAGTCTTGGACATTAAAAAGTGGAATATAAGCTTGAATATTATAGCTCTAACTAGGCTTACCATATTCCCCCCCTCAAACCGGGACATGCATTATTTATTTATTTATTTATTTATTTATTTATTTATGCAATTAAATAATTAATTAAATTTACTTACCCCATCATCGCCGTCGTGCTGCTCCTCATCGTGCTGCTCCTCCGACAGTGCTGCTCCTCATCGTGCTGCTGATCCGGAGGGAGCCTGCCCATGCCGCGCGAGCCTCCTAGAGGGTCGCGCGGCACGGGCAGGCTGTCGTTCGCCCGCTGCCTCGCTGGTTCCGTGCCGGTGAGAGGGCGAATGACAGGCTGCCCGTGCTGCGCGAGCCTCCCAGAGGCGCCCAAGATGCGGTGCCCAAAATCCCATGAGGTCGGAGCCCAAATCTAGTGAGGGCATCATGCCCTCACGAGATTTGGGCGTCGACATCTTGGATCTCGTGAGATTTCGCGAGCCAAGATGCTGGATCCCGGAAAAAAGGTAAGTTTAACAAATTAAAATGGCGGCGGTGTGGTAGCTTGCCGATCGGCCCGGAAACCTTCCTGGTTTTTCCAGGACGAATGGTAAGTCTAGCTCTAACCCTTCTGAATCTGAAATTCATTGTGTTTTTGACAAATCTGCTTCCCAGAGAAAGCATTGCTAACTAGGTATCTCACAATCCCAGCATTCTTGCTCAGGTGACCTCAGGCTTCCAGTGTCACTCAGCCACGTAGGAAGGAGCCATGTTTCAGTGGATCACATGCTGAATTTAAAAGCAACGTGAAAACGGGCTCAACAGTGGAAGCTGTTATGGCACGTCTGGTGGTCTTGGTGGCCTATTCCAACAATGGAAGCTGTTACGGTAAGTCTGGTGGACAGAGTTGGAATAATCACTGAAACTCTGGCAGACATCCAGAGGCAGGCTGACCTCCTGCTTTTCTGTAGAAAGTAGGACTTGATCATTAAGACTAAAGACTGACTGGAAGACGGATATAGAATCAGGGCAGTCGATCAAGCAGATGGGCAGAATCAGACTGAGTGTCTCTGCTCTTCCAAACTAGGTTATTTATTTATTTTTTTAGAACAGCAGTGCAACAAAGTTGGCTTTGGTAACATGGCTGCCAGATTTGATAGCGTCTGCCTCTTTTGTCTTGTTGCTGAAAGTTCCCCAAAGAGAGGACCTGAGTGTGATTCGCTAATTTAATTAAAATATTATTGGTAGCAGATCTGGGAAATGTTGCAATTGGGAGTTTATATTTATGCTTTTTCCTCATATGCTGGCTATTTACCTGATATATTTGCTTACTGATGCTCGCTGTTTGTTTTCTTCGTTGACACTGTCTTCATCGTTTATTTATTCTCTATTTACTGATGGCCCTTAATGGATTTTGCCATATAGTGCTTTCCCCCTTTTACTTTAATACTTTAATCATCTTTTATTTCTTCCAACATGTTATGGTTTAATCAGTATGATGTATTTCATTACTGGCGCCAGCAGGAGTTGGCTATTAAATTATCCATTACTGAAAACAAACAAAACAAGATTTATCAACCTTATATGGAAATGCACAGCAGAAATGTTAATAATCACATAAATACTAATTAGGAACATGCACTTTTGGCCAAAATGTAAGAAAAAAAAAAACACCCAGAAAATGCATGATGCTTAATATGCCTATATATATAGACATGACAAAGGCAAATGACTTCCCTATATACCTGATTGCACCCTTCCCTAAGTTTCCATTGCAGTCTTGCTCAATGGCTGAGAGCAAGACTGGAATCTTTACAATTCCATAAATACCATTGAGTTTGGACAGAAGACTGAGAATAGGCATAGCTCCCTTTGAGTGGGTACTCAGTAGAAACGTGCGAATTACTGCCACATAATGTAACATCTGTATGCAACAGTCCTGAACAGTAGAAGCTATCATGAGTGTCTTTAATCAGAAATGGGGTACTTCCAGATACTGCGTGGGCAACCCAATTCAGTGTACATGCTAGAGCGATGCGGCATGCCCCCCTCCACCGCTCTAGGCCTTCGCAAACATGCCATAAAGCATGTTAGAGACCACTCTAGAGTAAGGGATCCCAGTATGAAGGCTGGCATCCCTTACTCTGCCACCCTCCAGACCTGGCACCCACTGGTGGAGGTAAGTCCTGCACCGGTCGATGTAGGGGGAGGGTGGGCAGGGGTATGGAGGGAGGGGGGCCATTGACTGAACTGAGTCGGGAGTGCACGGGTATATCGGCGGCACGCTTCACCGATATTCCCGGCCCTTTCCCAACCCGGTTCGGCCTAATACCGCCGCCTCGGTTTACACCAGCTTCAGAGCTGGTGTCCATCCGAGGAGGCCCATCGGCCCTGGGCAGCCCTACACCCAAGGTGTCCCAGTGCGGCCCGGGAACGGGCTCAGGATTCCGTGGCTGGCCTATTGCACCCTTAGTTTGGGATTTTTGCACTTTGCTCACTTATTTCAAGAAAAGGGCTGCGACTCAGTGGTCGAGTACCTGTTTTACATGCAGTCGGTTCCAGTTTGAATCATTGGCAAACTTTTATTTATTATTTTGCTCTGCAAACCTCACTGTGAACTTTTTTTGTTGTAAGGCTGCAGGACAGGATACTTCATCATTATACTCCCCTGACTTTCACAGGAGACTTCCTTCCCCAGGCTTTCCCCCCACATTTCCTGAAGTTCTGGCCTTCAACCAAGGAAGTGAGGATCCCCAAAGGGAAGCTTCTTGAAAAAAATAGGCTCCCCTTCCTTCTTCCAAGCCGAGAGGGATGACAACAACTGGTGTCCCCACCCAGACCACGCTCTAGAGACAGAGCACATGAGGAGGCTGAAAAAAGGATCAGGGACTTGCACTGTGGCTACTTCGGTAGCCAGAGGCTGGAGTAGCTGGTAACACGACAAAGACAAGGGGATTCGTGTTCAAACAAGGCTTTATTTCAAAACCTGTTCTAATTAACACTGCCAATAAAGAGTTGAAAAACAGTCTTCACCAGTGTGGCTAGTGCGGTCCATACCTGTGGCACCCATTTGCACACATACACAAGTGAAACACCTATTAATAAAAATGCATGCGGGGTGGATGGGTTGCGTGGCTTCTCAAATATCCATGGAAATATCGCTTCCCTCCATCATGAGCCAATGCAATCTAAAGCTTCTCAGGCCACAGTTCACACACACACACACACACACACACACACACACACACACACACACACACACACACACACACCTACCTACCTACCTACCTTCCGAGCCTTTCTTGGCCGCAAGTGAAGGGGGGGGAGGCAATTGTCTTTGAAAGGCCAGACCAGCGAGAAGAAGAGCTGTGGCGAAGAAGGGTAACCCCCAGGAGGGCACTCTAGGATGCCATCTCACCTACCAAACTCATAGATATCAATAAGCAGGTGAGTTTTACAACTACACTTTCAAAATTTCACATGGAAAAGTCTGAACTCTTGGATTAGGAGGGCGGCAAGTGGCAATGAGATGCTTGAATATTCCTTGGTATGAAACCCACAACATAAAGAAGCCCACATGAGTATTTTTTTTTCCATGGAAAATTCCCATTACCATGGATTTCTGGACCTTTGGTGTGGGTCTGTGTCGGGTCCTTCTTCCCCATGCATGCTCTATTACTGAACCACAGCCAAAGCAAAACCTGTTTAGTAAGAAAGCCCAAACCTATAGCATTCTTCTGTCCCTGTCCATTGTGCTGCTATACAAAAATAGAGTACTAAATTGATAGGTTCCTTCCCATCACTTTAAGCACTCTTGCCTTGGTAGAATAACTAATAAATGGCCAGCTGCCATAACTATCCCAGCTGTAAACACAGCTCAACAGCCCCTTAGATTGTAGGCAACCATACAGCAAGTATTAATCATGATGTGTTTTATTATTATAACTACAGAAAGAAAAAGGTTACAATGAAAGAAATTGCAACTTTGAAAACTAATTCTAAAGTGTAAGCCAGCCAGCGAGGGACTAAGCCAAGTAAAACTTTAGAGATGTAGCTATGAAATTATGTGAGCCGCCAGCAACCAATCCAGTTAAAATCAATATATCTTGGCAGAATGAACTATATTACCAATGTTATACCTGCATTTAAGTCAGGGAATAAAAATGCCCAAGTCCATAAATCTTTTCGTTTTAGGCTCCAAAATAAATATTACAGGAAAGGTTAATTAACAGTATACAAGCAGATGGTATAGAAGACGTATTTCAGAAAATGCATCTTTGTTTTCTTATCTGCAGAGGAAGCACTGTAAAATATTGAATCCTAGGCAATAGAATTGGTCCAGTTGTAGGTATGGGCACGCAGGCATGATGGCCCAGATCTAAAGAGAGCCATTTTAGGCATGTTCAAGGCTGGGTTTTTTGGGTGGGACCAAAGACAATACACTTCCCACCCACTCCTTGTTCGTTTCCCCTTATCTAACTGCACATATAGTGGTTCCAACACCATGCTCCCTGAGGCATCTGGTGGGGCCACTGTGTGATACAGGAAGCTGGACTAGATGGGCCTTTGGCCTGATCCAGCAGGGCTCTTCTTATGTTCTTATGTTCTTATCACTGCAGGTGGTGCCATTTGGGAGGGGAAACGAAAGGTGTCCGATCCAGTTTAGTTCTACCTTGAGAATGAGGAGGAATGATAGCAGCTTCTCCTGTTGTTCCTCCTCCTCGCCTCTAGTGGCTGCCCTCTCTCAAGGCCAAATGGTAGGAAGACAGTGAAATGGTGAAGGAACTGCCATGGGTACTTCTCCACTTGAGCTGGGCTGGCCTGAGGTTTGCCCTTTTTGTCTCCAGCAGTCATTATGGTGACAATGGTGGTGGCTTGCAGAAACTGATGGTACTCTGCCTTGTCACCGGTCAGGCCTAGCGTCAGCAGTCAGTTTCAAAAAGGATGCCTTGGAAGTGATCAGTGGCATTTCCTTTTAATAGCAAACCCCCACATCATGACATTTCCCTTCCAAAAGTTGCTGGGGAGATGCTGTTCAAGAAACACAACTGCAGACCTTCCCGCATGGCTAGTCATGCAGACCTGTGAATCCAGACATCAGTGCGCATCCATTGCCATAGTGTGGCATGACAAAAGTTGAATCTATATGTCACTGTGGATACATGTGACTAGCTTGCCACAGCTGGAAACAAAAACAGGAACACTTTTTGTCTTGCTTCCACCAGCTGTGAGCAAACTATAGAACTAGTGAGATTCATTGACATGTGAGGATTGAATTTTGGTCCCCTGTTCCTAGTCTCCAGTGTGACCACTAAACCATTCTGACTTGCTTTTTCTATTCAGGCCTCTCTCTCTTTCTGTTTGTGCCAGCGACTTTGCACCAGCCATTTATGGTACCACTGTGGCTTGGGCAGCCCAATCCTATCCTCCCCTGGCATAGGCGATTCAGCGTGGGCTGCGTGGCCCACGCTGAATCCTATCCAAGGAAGGGAGAGGCTGGATGTCCACTCAGGGTAAATGGGCATTTGCCTGCTTACCCTGGGTAAACCCTCTGCTGCTGCAATGGGGCTACTTGGTTCTCGGCCAGCTCCTTGGCTGGTGGAGAATCAGAAAGTTCCATGTCGGGGCTTGTGGCCTGGGAGGAGGGATAGGATACGATGTCCATCACAGACGCTGGTTCCTCCCTCTTCCAGGACCAATCAGTCCACCAATCAGTTATGCTCCTTCTTCGCCCTCCCCCAGGCTCTGCGGGAGAGAGAGGGGGGGCTACCAATGCCAAGGCCTGCGCTCACTGCCTGCCGAGCGGCCGAAGACCTGGACGTGCCGGAGCACAGACTACAAAAACAGGAATGCCGGCTATGCATTTTGAATTTGATAATGATGTCAGAAACAGACTTGGATTTAGGTTCATGACTGGGACGAATTGCAACCTGAATTATCACAGTTTTAGTTCCAGGGCAATTTTGGCTAATATCCTAAATACAGAGTCCAGTAAAAACACATTACTATAAAAAGCAGCAAGTCATCATATATTCCCAGCCAGAAAATATATTTCCTACTAGAGACCTATTTGGCTGGTTAGTTGCTTTCTGCCAGTGGTGCCGAGTCCTCCCCTCCACTTCCCTTGTTTTCCATTCCATTGCCAGCTCTATATCACCTTTTTTTTTTATCCTGCCATCACACCTACATCACCGGTAGTTGGTTATGGTTCTTTGCTAGGATTCACTATGGACAACGGTTGGCTGCCAGTTAATGGATCGTGAAGAGCTTTGCTATTTTTCCTCTCCCCTTCTTATTCAGTCACATCTTTTACATGGGACAGGACATAAATGGAGTACGCAAAATAGAACATGTGAAAAAGAACAATGGGCTGTCTCCTTAAGAGCTTCACAAGGAATTCAAGAAACAGTGTTTCTTGATGTGACTGAAATATTCACAGCATTGTCACTAACAGCGCAATCCTGTGTAACCTTGCATTGGTGTAATAGTAGATGCACCGGTGTAACAGCAGATGCACCGGTGTAAGTTGCACCGGTGCATCTGCTGTTATACCTGTGCATCTACTGTTACACCAGTGCAAAGTTACACGGGATTGGGCTGTAAATTGCATATGCTTGAATGTTATGAGGGACAAATGCAGGCATACAATTTGGGTTGGGTTCCTCCCTCCCCCAGGAGCAGGAGCCTGACATATTCCACCTGCTTCAAAGAAACAGCTCTTGCCTCTGTCTTTTTCTTTCTTTCTTTCTGAGACATACAGCCGAATTATAACTGGCTCAAGCAATACGGTACTGCTTTATCCAAACTTTCACCTGAACTCTGCAAATGGCTCAAAAGGAGCCTCAGCACAATCTTTAACCCACACTGGAGTCTTAACAACTCTCTGGACTTGGTGGAGCCCATCAGTGATCTGTAACAGAAAACCATTAGCACTTTCACAGTGTGAATCATCGGCAACCTTGAAGGTCATGCTCTTACGAAAATGTAAGTAATCTAGAATGTGGAGTAATCTAGAATTCCTACACCTAATAGAGTGGCAATCGCCCCTTTTGAAAACAAAAAGCTCTTCCTGTTTTCACACATTTCCCAGCTGAAAATACCCACGGTGCACATCTGCAAGTCCAGAGCCCCAACTTTAAATAGATCCTTATGTCCAGAGGATGAAAGACAGGTCATGTGTTTGACCACTGCTAAACTAGCAAGTCTGGCATGAGTCTGGAAGCTTTGAGTGGTCTAGTCTGTCCGACAGCGCAATCCTGCGCAGGTTTGCGTGGCAGGCCTAAAGGGCCGGCCAGGCTCGGGAAAGGGCGTTGGATATCGGCGGAGTGTGCCACTGATATCCCCACCCCTCTTCCAGGCCCAGCGGCCCAAGCACCCCTTCCCTTGCCACCCTGGCCTGCCCTCCCCCACCCGGCACAGGACCTACCTGCGTTCGGTGGCACGGTCCTCATCTAGCGGTGGAGGGAGTGACTGTGCCAGCACCAATTACTCTGCAGGTGTTGAAAATGTGCCTTACGGTTACGGCACATTTAGAACACCCAAGGCTACGCTGGATTGGGCTGTTAGTTCAACATCATAACCTCAGGCAAGGCAACCTGGAAAGGTTGGGTCGCCTTGGGTCTCTTCGGGGAGAAAGGCGGGATAAAAATACTGTAAATAAAAATAAATAAATAAAGAGACTTCCTCACCTTCCAAGGTTTTGGCAATGAAAAGCTGTTAGGTATAGGTGTTTCCTTATGTTTTAACCCACATCCCAAACTTAAGCATGCCCACTAGGAAGTAATCCTCATTTAACTTAGTGGAACTTACTATTAACGTGTTTTAGAATCGAACTGTAAATCTACCCCCAAACCATGAGCATGATCTATTCAAGAATGAATTTAGGTCTCCCACTGGACTCAATCAGATTTACAAATGCTAGACGTTGGCTGGCTTTTTATATATATCCATCTTTAGAATCAGGGTGAACAATTGTTTTGACTTTTCGATATAAGAGCCTTTTAAATAAGAATTTCCATAACAATTGGAATGGGATCAATGATTCTAGAATTGTAGGTTTGAAAGGAATCCAGCATCTGTAAATCAAGTTATTGGGTCAGGTCTTCATCCTTTGGGATCTACCAAATGGAATACAATCTCTTCATCCTTTGTGATCTACCAAATGGAATACAATCTACCATCATGTTCAGAAGCCCAGCAACAAGAGGTTGTTTTGTTCGATATGCCTGAGACAGTAATTAGAAGTAGGTTACTGAGCTGCTAGTGGACCATCCTAATTGGCTGGTAGGCTGCACTCAACGTTTGAACCACAAGTTGTGCAGGCCTGAAATGACTGCCTCTGTCTTGTACGTGTGGGATTATACAGAAGCAGTGTCCAAAACGTGGCTATCTAGTGCCATTCACAGAGGGTATTGATTGGTTCCAAAGTCCTGTCCCCAGGAGAGCTAGTTAGCGTTTTCGTTTACAACAAAGTGACAGTATCAGTGCAAAGCCGACAGAGAATGCTACCTGTTTGTGCTCTACAGCCTGCACAATTGCCGTATATAGAAAAGTCCAGTAGGTTAAGGCCTAAAAAGCCATGTTTTGTGTCAACCAGATAGCAGCACGCAGTACAAAACAAATCAGCACAGAATACAAGCACATGCTATGAAACGGGGTCCTTCATTTTCTCTGCCGTCGTTTTTTGAGTATTATCAAATCCACCAGGAAGGGATAATTGATCAGCAATTGTGTGTTGACAGTTTAGGTCCAGTTAGGGTTGCTGTGTCTTTAGGAGTGGCCTGGAGTCTCCAGAAATCAGCGCACATTTCTAGATGACTACAGAAAGCAATCCTGAAGATTTTGACAGGGCCTCCAGAAATACCCAACACCACCAACAGCAGCAGCAACAACAATTATTATTATTATTTATTAGATTTGTATCCCGGTCTGCCCGGAACAGTCACGGTATTTCGGGGACTATCATGGGTGGGGTCCCAGGAGGCCCCCGGCAGCCATGACAAAATAAATTATTTTTTTAAAAAAATGGCCGCTGCCATGTAAAAAACATGGCGGCCGCCATTTTCCTAAGGGTTGCTGGGTACAAGCGGCCTGGGAGCCCTTCAGAACGAAGGGCTTCCATGCCAAGCCACATGGAAAATGGGGGGGGGGGAATCCCGGATTGGGTCACTAAAAATATGGTAAGTCTAAAGATATGGCTTAAAGAGAGAAAGGAGCACAGAGGCAGGGACTGCTACATCTCCCACCAAAACATGGCTCAATTCTCTGGTGTCTGCCTTCCAACATGTGCAGGGGATACATATGTCACCCACGTGCCCCTTTTGGTTTGGACTTCCTTTCAACCCTTCTTCATGTTTGATTAGGGAATATATAGTTTTAAACACACTACAGGCCCAATCGGGGTTGTGCCTGTTACTGTGTTCCTCAGTCCTAGTTGCTGGCAGTGCCATGGCCCCCGGCATTGGCCACTCATTGCCCCCCTTTTCCAATCCCCCCGGCAGCTCTTCTCTGTCTGCCAGTGTTGGGGCTGATTGGATGTGGTGATTGGCTCTGACACATGGATGAAACACAGATGACATAGCGAGAACATGGCGATGACGAGGGGTGTTTTTATGGTTTTATTTTTTCGCAGGTTTCAATGATTAATCAAAATGAAATAGCAGAAAGTAGTATGTGTTTTTATTCTAATTTTTCCCCATTTTAACCACTTCAAAAGTGCACTAGGTAGGTGGTATAGGTTGTACAGTGTCAGTAGATGAAGAATGGTGCAAAATTACATGGCTTTATTTTAATTTTCCCCACATTTTTAGTAGAAAGTGGTGTTTTGTGGTTTTTATGCAGTTATCAACACAAAAAGCCACACCTAACAATGACAAATGGATGTCACATGGACAATGTACCAGTACCACAGGGAAGACACACTGCCGTCAGGGCGCCTGATAATCAGCAGCCGCTGCCTTGCCTCTGGAATGGCGCCATTTGAAGCTGTACAGAGGCGAGGGCAGGCGGGAGTGCCCACGCTGAGGGGCCCCCTCTCCAGCGGAGATGCCGGAAAATGGTCACTCCACTGCGAGGGGGCGGTGGGCCACCAACCAACTCTCCACCAATGGCTACACTACTGCTGACAATAGGCTAAGTCGATGTTTCCATGGATGCTGGGGGGTAGTGCTGGGAAGGGATGTGCCAGCACTGCTTTGCAGGACAGGCTTGGCATTTGGTCCTTGTTGCGACCGCATATCTGTGCTGTCAGTGTGGCATTGCCAGGATAGGCTTAGGGGAGGATGGTTGTTATGCCGGCATCTGTGTGCCATTGGAGCAGCATCCAATAGGATTGGGCCACAAGTCCACTCTCATCATGTATAGGTGGAGCCTGATTTTTTTCATACAAAAGAATATTAGAAATTCAACCTGTAGAAAGACAATGGTATGCCTACAGAATCCAGCTTGTATTAAAAAAAAAAAATACGTAAACCTCTACAATAATACGTCCCCATTAGTATACCTCTATCATCATACAAAATAATACCAATAATGTCTGTAGTCTCCTGAATGCTGTCAAATATAGTGCAAATGGCATTAACAGGATTGCCTTAAAAGATGCTATTTGATGCATGTAATGCGACCCCTGCCGAGTAATGACTCCCCTTGTGTCATTTGTCCTGGCATGACAAATACTTAGCGCTAAGTCAGATGACTAGACTTGTGCAAAAGAAGCAACTCCTCCTAGGTAACTTTCCTGGACTCAAATGCGTTCACCTGACAGGATGCCGGTCGATAGGCCCATTTCGACGACACCGTCTTAATGACAAGTCTGTCATTATTCTCCACCATTCCACCGGCTTCAATACGATGTCAGGGTTAATGGATTGGGGCTGAGTTAGTGGGTGAATCAGTGGATTTTACATCAAGACACCATTTTCTCTTTAAGAAGCTCTGCTCTGGTTAGTATTTTATTTCAGCATGACACTTTTTTTCTGTAGTGAGGAGGATCAATATCCTCAAGCCTTGTCAGGAAAAAAAAAAACACCTTTGCATGTTGCATGTGCTAAGCTGCATGCCGATCTCGGCTGAAACACAGTGTTGAAGGCTGCAATCCCCATTTGCACTGATGTAGGAAGAGACAGAGGTACTGCCTAGTTTCACTTAAAACATCATGTCATGCAAATTTGAAGGACCCTTCTCAGGCAAACAATCTTACAGACCAATCCTATCCAAAGCTCCACCCTGGGACGCAGCAGCGACGGAGCAGGCTCCGCTGTATTCAGCATAGGGCTGGAGGTCTCCTCGAGGGAAGGGGATGATCATCTTCTTCCTCTGTGTCAAGCCCCAGCAGCACCTATGGGGCTACTTGGAGGCGCGCTAAGTAGCTGGCGCAGGCAGCTCCGAGCAGCCCTGTGTCGGGCTTTCAAGCTCAGGACAGGGGATAGGATTTGGCGGAGGTCTCCTCCACCAAATCCACCTCCTCCCAGGCCTGATCTGCCCTCCTCCCTGCCCTCCACCTGTCCCGGAACGCTCTCACTCCACCGGTCTAAAGCATTGCAGAAATGCTGTAAAGCACTTTTGCGGTAACTTGGGAGTAAGCGGCGCTGGTGCGGAGGCCGGCACTGCTCACTCCCCCGCTGTCACGGACCTGCACCAGCCGCTGCAAGTAAGTGCTGTGCTGGACAGTGCAGGGGTAGGGATGGGCAGGACGGGGTGGTGAGGGAGGGGACCGCTGGCCAGCCTGGGCTGAGAGGGGTGGGGATATTGGCACCGATATGCTATGCCCTGTCGTAGCCCATGCTGGCCTTACATGGCCTCCCTGAATGTATGCCAGCACTGGAGCTGGCGTGCATCTGAGGAAGCCCATAGACCCCAGGCTCACCTACACCTGGGGAAGGGGACAAACGTCCTTTTCTCCCAAGGTGTGCTCCAGCAGCACCAGCGCAGCCCGGAAAGGGTTTGGCATACAGCAGCTGGCCCTTTAGGCTGGCCGCTTAAAGTTACACAGGATTGCACTGCCCATTAGGCCCAGTTGGAACCTCCTTTTTTGTTTTTTTTGTGCACTAAAGTAAACTCTTTTGTACCTTCACCCTTGTCTCCATGTTCTTTCCCCCACCAAATTATACAGCTGCGTCATTGGCCATGACACTGGGTCCCTGCACACGACCCCCACCCCCCGTGTTTCTGTTACAGGTGGTTTATGAAAGCAGTGCTGCTAACACAAGACTAATTTAAAAACATTACACTGAACTATGACAGCAGGGATTCCAAAAGGGATGAGTTTTACTTCTCTGCTTAGAAATAAATTTCTTTGATATAAATCCAAATAGGAACAATATCATAATCCCTTATTGGGATCAGCTGAAAAAAACCATAGGCCAATATTCTAGCTTTCAGTTTTCATTGAGCCCTTCCTCAGGATCAATGTTAAAATCAATGGACACAAGTGGAGTAAAAGAGAGTGTATTTCTGGTGCCGGGAAGGGTAAAAGCCCTCCTCTACAATATCTTACAGTCTTAAGGTAGTGATTCATGATGCCCTTTGTGAACTAATTTGTTCAATTTGTACCCAGTGCAGAAGATCATGGTGGAAGGAAGAATGGATCACTTCATTTGAACAAAGAAATATTTGTACATCTTTATTTTTTGGTATTGCATTTTTAACATTTTTGCTAGTTGGTCACCTTGTGCTACTTTGCAATTTGAAAAAGCAGGATAGAAATTGCTTAAACAGTCATTATCGTGCCACTGTCATTTGTCACAGGCCACTGTTTGAAGACCATTCATACTCTGCTCCAGTAAGTGTTAACATTCACTTACCTCAGTTCAGAAGAGGCTGTATTTCATGCATCAAGAAACACTTATCCTAAACTAACAGTCCTGAACTAACCCAAGCCTAAACTAAAAGTCCTAAATTAACCACATTCTAAACTAATATATTGTAAAATAAGCCAGCTGTTGTCAAAAAAGCACTGAAGAGATGAGCACCATCAAAAGATGTCCACTCACTGCAGCTCCAAGAACCTCAAAGCCCACAAGCCCACAACACTCAGTCCTCACCCTCAACAGCCCTTTGTGACATCATGGTGAGTGAGGCATTGTCAGACAGGGTCAGCCAATCGGAGATGGAGTATGCTAATGTCGGAGCTTTCCTTATAAGGGGGAGAGTGAGGCATTGTCAGACTGGGTCAGCCAATCGGAGATGGAGTATGCTAATGTTGGAGCTTTCCTTATAAGGGGGAGAGTGAGGCATTGTCAGACTGGGTCAGCCAATCGGAGATGGAGTGTGCTAATACTGGCGCTTTCCTTATAAGGGGGAGAAGAGCAGTTGGAAGAGTGGGAGCAGAGGGTCAGGAGAGCAGATAGAAAAGATGCAAGTCTATTTTCCCCATTAAATAGACTTGCAACTCGCAACCAAAGACTCGGGACTTGGGGGCAAAGACTTGGGACTTGGCTAGTGACTTGGACCCAGAGATTTGAGACTTGACTTGAGACTTGGAGTCAGAGACTTGATCCGCATCCCTGCTTAGATGTATAGATCTATATGCCACTGGCACTTTAGGGGGCATTGAGCACTCCTGCAAGTTCCTTATTTGCAGTGTGACTGGTCAACTGCCCAGGACACTGGCCTTTTATTCAAAGGAAAATGTATGGTAGCAGGCAATCATTTAACACAAAATTCTCACCTTCCTGATGTGCTCACTTCAAGATACCACTGGGTATTTTATATAACAGAGGTGGCCAAAATGCGGCACCTGAGCCACATGTGGCTCTTTGATATATAATGTGACGCTCTTGGAAATATGTTGGCTGAGCTCCTTTTTGCATCACAATTAATATAAAAGGTAATTTTCAAGCTTTATAATTATTTACCAGCAGTGCAATCCTACGTAAGGATCTGGCCGGCGGCTCAGGGCCCCCGCCAGATCCTGTTCCCCGGTGGGCAGGCTGCCGCCGGGGCGGAGGTCTACTTGGGGAAGGGGATGCTCGTCCTCTTCCCCGAGTGTAAATGCAGGCTGGCCCAAGCAGCCTCCTCGGATTTCCACCAGCAAAATTGCTGGTGGAAGTAAGAGGAGGCCGTGTAATGGCCCAGCCGCCTGGTGGGGAACAGAATTTGGCCGAGGCTGTCCCCCTCCCCCTCCCGGGCCAGCTGGGCCAATGGCCCCCCTCCTTTGCCGGGCAACACCCCCCCTGCCTGCTGGACTCTTACCTGGGTCCTCCGGCGGCTGCTGGGGTGCTCCAGTGCCGGAGCAAGGGAGGCCGGCCTCTGTGGGAGCAAGGGAGCAAGGAAGCAAGGGAGGCCGGCCTTTACGGCACGTTCACGATGTCTCCCGGCGCCAGAACACTCGTTACAGCGCTGGCAGCTTCGGAAGGATTGCACTGCAAATATAAACTGAGAGTCTACTGGATACAGTAAATATATTTAAGAACTTAAATGCTTCTAAATTATTGTGGCTCTCGAACATCTGAAGTTTATTGTATGTTTATCGTACGTTTATCATATGTGGCTTTAGCATTAAGCAAGTTTGGCCACCCCTGTTATATATCACAGTGTTTTCTGGGAGGCTGGGTAAGAAAACCTAAAATAGCCCACATTTAACCGCAGAAAAAGCCTGTGGGAATGCATTGTCTCCCAATTAAACTTGTTTGCTTCTCATGTAACACTCACTGAACAAAACAGCTGCTATCAGTTGCGCTTAAGGGCTGCTGTAGCAGGTCAAAACCACAATGTGGCAAAAGCTCCGTTCTTTTCCCCGACTGAATTGAATGTAAGAAATAGCTAGAAACTGCAATAAAGCAGACCTAGGCGTTATTTTCTAGGAATAATATTTGGCACTGGTTTTGCACACTGCTAAATCGATGTGTCTTGTTGCCGCTACAAGGCATATAGGCATGGAAGTGAGCTTCTTCATGTGCAGCTGGATGTGCAGCCGTATGTAGAACCAAGTGCTGCCTGTAAGAATTCTCCTCCAATCTGGCTGCTGGGCAGCATGTCTATTGGCAAGGCTGGGACCACGTTACTCCTGGTCCTGGACAGTGTGAGGCACTGGGTGCCTTTGGACTTGGTACACACATGTGCATGTTGTCCCCATGGCTTCCCCATCCATCCTCCCTGTGGCTGCCCTCTTGGAGGCACTTAGGCCCATTTGTGCATCTGCTGACTGTGGGGAGATGTTTTGGGATATGATACATAGGAGCAAAAAGCATGAGGAACTTGTTTGTTCTGCTTTTTTTTCTCATGTCACATCTAGAGCCTTTCCAACTTTCCTGATCAAACTGAGAGTTAGGATTCAATCTCCTATATTTATGTTCTACCACTCAGCCATAATACTAATCTGGATCCAGAAGTGATTCTTTGTTTTCTTTAGCCTTCCTTTCAACTTTTGACACATTGATGCTAAAAGGAAATACAGTGGTCACCACTGCAAGAAATTGTGTTTTCTGATGGGAGTTCTTTGAGTGTAAAAACATTTTTCTTTGTGCATCTTATTTGACAGAATATATTTTTGTCACTCTCTTCCATGCGTAACTCTGATCATCCCTGAGATCAAGAAAAACACTCCTGCCATGCTGCCAAATCATTCTTCACAGCTTTCTCCTGTCCCTCTAGGGCTTCGGCAGCAGATTTAAGGAATGAAAAACCTTTACATGCTCTGCCTCAAAATTTATATCAAACCTCTGTGATCAATGAGTCGCAGCTCGCTGCTGCTGATAGCATCATCAGCCCAATTGTTGACACAGTCGGTAGACAACCGAATCTTTGTGCGGATGTGTGTCAAATGCTGAAATCAGACCAGTGTGCAGTCTCATAGAGACAGTATCCTTTGAAGCAAACTGAATGATTTGTCTAAATTTTACCTATCATGCATCCTATTGACAATCTTATAGAGATGGATTTCCTCTTAGTCGTTTCCGTGTGCCCTTCAGTGCTTGTTTTTTTTCTCTCTTTGCTACACTTATGCTATAGTCTCCCAAAGGAGATCGTATTTATCAGTGCCACTGCTTTGCACTGCCTCAATCTTACTGCTGAAACAGGTAAAAATATAATAATACTTAGCATGTCTTTAGTGGTGGATTTTTTTTTTAGTGTTCAGAGTTCAACACATACACTTTCTTAGTAATTCTCACAATAACTCTGAAAGGTAGGTCAGTATGTTTATTCCCAGATGGCGGAGAGATGAAGCTTAGAGATAGCAGCTTGCCCAAGGCTATTTAACAGCAGGACTGGTCCATCCATGAAGCAAACTGAAGCAGCCGTATCAGGCAGAAGGTTGGTGGAGGATGCTCATATCTGTCTGCCTGCTTGCCTCCACTGTGCCTCTTTCTCCTGCCACTCCCTGGATTAGAAAAGGAAGAAGAGCACAGAAGGGAAGAGGAAATGTGGAGGGGAAGAGAGTGCTGAGCTAGGACATTGGAGAATAGGAGCAGAGGCTAGTACATCATTGGGTAAGGGTCTATCAGCCCAATCCTAACCAAACTCCCCCACGCAAATGCAGCGACACTGGCATGGGCTACGCTATATCCCATGTGTGTGTGTGGGGGATTTAGCAGGTTGGAGAACTTCTCAGGGTAAGGGACAACTCAGACCGGGACAACTCAGACCTGCATGAGCTAAATAGCTGGCGCGAGTCTGTGTTGTCCTGTGTTGGCCGATCAGGCCCGGAAAAGGGAATAGAATACAGCACATGCCAGCACCATTGATCCCACCTCCCTCCCAGGCCCGATCTACCTACCCCCTGCCCCCATTGCTGCCCACCCCTGCCCCATTTCGCCCCCCCCTCACAATCAAATGAGATCAATGAGATGTACCAAATATGTGTTCCCTTTTTCTATAGGCCACCCTGGTTGTTTACTAGGAAAGTGGTAGACAGGCATGGGTGGATATTATTGCTTTTGATTGATTAACTCCGGTCTATGACACATTAACAATTCAAAGATAGACATCCTGCACAAATGCAGAGACGATGAGTACTAACCTGCCACCAGAAGTCGACACTTCACTAGTGTGGGAATGAGAGAAGATGCTAGCTAGCTCTGCCATCTGCAGTCCCTCTTGACGGTATCGTGCTGCACATGTCGGCACATGGCATCAGACAGCCATTTTATAATGAGTCAGAACATTGGCCCATCAGGTACTACTCTGTCCCATATGGTCTCCGCTGACTAGCAGTGAGTCTCCAGGATTTCAGAGAGGGGTCTTTCCTAGCCCTGCCTGGAGACATCAGGGCCTAAACCTGGAAACGTCTGCACGCAATGCTCAACCACTGAACTCTATCCCTCCCCAATGGAATTCTTCTGACCTTCTGCATTAAGCTCCTGGTTCAGTTAAGATTCAGAGCTGGTAGAAATAATTAGGTTTTGCTAATGTGTGTCTCTAGAGAAATTCTGGAGAACTTTCAAGGATTATAACTCTTGCCTTATAAACTTCTAAGGTGATAACGGGTGTGCTTTTTTTTTCCTGTCATGAAATGGACCAAATGCTGAAAAACTCCACTCTGATATCATGTGATTCATGTATCTAGGATCCATACCGTCAAATGGTAGCACATTGATTGAACTTAATTTCACCAATCTCTGTTATTATAGTCCATTTTCCACATGTCAAATAGTTGGGCTGTTTTTGTCTTTCTGTGGATTTGTTCAATACAGGATTATCTGAGGGGGGGGGGTGTCCCCCCCTAGAATGCCTTAATAGCCAGTTGTTTGGTAGAGCTCTTTACTGAGCTTCTAATTTGTAAACAACCATTTGCCACATTGTGCGCAAGGACACAGCACATAAATTGTTGGCCCTGTAAAACAGATTGTTTTCTAATCATTGCTGCATTTTAAAAACTTTTGTTGATTAGATAATTTAACTTTCGAACTCATTCAGAGAGGTTTATTGAACACAACAGGGAAGTCCAGCGAGCTACTAATTAATCGTTACAATCACACCTGATTGCACTGTGCATCAGATCAGTCCAAAGACACAATGCAGAAAATTAGCAGCCACATCCCAAGAATCCATGGCATTCATGAGAAAACATGACATGCAAGAGAAAACTTACATGATCCCAGAGTTTGACTAAGAATTGAGATCTGCATCAAGAAGCCTGTATGAAAAATAAGCTAATCTATAATAGCTGTTCCTGTGTTTACTGTCCAATAGACAATTAGGTAAACAGAGTGTAGAGTGGTTCATTAATCACTGCTGTTTGAATTGCCTGTAATGAAGTGTGTTCCTGTAATCCCAGTGTGTTCATTGGCTTCAGAATCCCATCAGCTTCTTACAGGAGGTAATGGTAGTTGGGTGGAGTGTCTCACTGTCATGTATGGAAGATTTTCAGCCTGAGCCTACATGTAACCAGTGGTATAGTGGTACATTTTTTACCAGTGGTGTAGTGGTAAATTTGGAAGTGCAGTAGCTCATCATGACAACCCCCCCCCATTAGCCACATTTCCATGGCCACAGTCCACTAAGCGCATGCACGCACACGCACGCACACACACGCACACACACGCACCCACACCTTTAACTGTATAAAAATTGCAAAGCTGGGATCTAAAAAATCCAAAGAAATGTAAAAGGTGTATTAGACGTACGGCGCAATCCTGCGGAAGTGTTGCTTTTCCTTATAAGGGAGGTGCCCTAGCCCAGTAATAATTTTGGCTACTTTCTTCTGCACTTCTTTCAATTCCACTACTGTATATCCTTTTGGAGATGTGGCAACCAGAACTGGACACAATACTTCAGATTTGGCCTTGCCATTGATTTGTACCATGGTAATATTGGCTGTTTTATTCTCAATCTCCTTTTTAATGATCCCGTGCATGGAATTGGCCTTCTTCATAGCCACTGCACACTGGGTTGCCACTTTCATCGAGATGTCCACCACCACTCCAAGATCTCTCTCCTGATCTGTCACAGACAGCTCAGAGCCCATTACCGTATATGTGAAATTATGATTTCTTGTCCCAATGGGCATCACTTAGTGATGCACATTGAAGCAAGAAATCATAAATTTCACATGACTCAAAGAAAGTCTGTGCCTACACATGTATATTCTCCAGTTTGACTGGGGCATTTGTAAAAACCAGTGGGTTTGGCAAAAACAGAAATGTTTCTGATGAACAAATACTTGTGACTTGATCATGTGTGTGTGTGATGAACAAATACTTGTGACTTGATCGTGTGTGTGTGTGTGTGTGTGTGTGTGTGTGTGTGTGTGTGTGTGTGTGTGTGTGTGTGTGACTGGCGTCACTGCAGGGGGGGCGGAACTCTAAGTTCCGCCGCGGTCCGATCCTCCGTTACATGGGTGCACAAAGCGGCCCCGCCTTCTCGCCTTCGGAGCCATTCAAGTCGGTAAAAGCAACGCGCTGCGCGTTGCTTTCACCGACTTGAATGGCTCCGAAAGCCAAGAAGTAAGATTGCTATTCTACCATCCCACATGACTTGGGACACGATATCCCTGGATTTCTTTAATCAAAATAAAGGTCATGCCAAACAGAAACCAGTTGCTCAGTAACTATTTTCGCTGCCATCTCTCAGCTCCTGCGAAAATTTGGCTCTAGGCCGTCAGAGAACTCTCTCTTGGTGACCAGGCAGCCTACCAGGATGTACGTAAAATATATTTTTTACCTCTCACTGGCTATCTAATCACCCCCCCCCACACACACACACACTGCATGCAGTGTGCACTCTGTCGGCATGGCTGCATGGTGGAAGATAATAGGGAATAGGATTGAGCCAAAGTCCTTGTTTTTTTCCATTCATTTTCCATTATATGTTTTACCTAAGTACTCTTTTGTCTGTAATGAACGGCGCAATCCTGTGTATCTTCCCGCCTGTGGAGCGTGCGCGCTCCACAGGCAGAGGGCGCCATAAATGCGCTGTAAAGCATGTTTTCAGTACCCTGGGAGTAAGGCCCGCCAGAGAGCATGCCAGCAGGCCTCACTCCGCCGCGGACTGGACCTGCTCCCGCTGGAGGTAAGTAAGGGTTGCTCAGGTGGGAACAGGGGCAGGGGGGTAGTCCGGATGGTGAGGGAGGGCATCCGTTGGCCGAGCCAGATCGAGTGGGGGCGGGGATGTCAGCCACAATATCCCCTCCCCATTCCCGGGCTCAGAGGCACTTACACTGCCACCTCGGATTTCCACTGGTTCGAGAGCCGACGGACATCCAAGGAGGTCCATTAGGGTCTTTCAGTCCTACACTGGGAAAAGGGGACCCCGGGCTGCACCAGAGAGGCCTGGGAAGGGCGTAGGATCCTGCAGTCGGCCCTATAGACTGGCCGCGGATCTTTACGCAGGATTGGGCTGCCCGAGCTATTAGTTGCATTAGAATGCAGATACTCTGAATAGGTAAATCAAACAAAACAAGCATATAAACACACATAAATCCCTTTTTTACCAACATAATTTTCTGGGGCCTGGACAACATTAAAACAATTGTTGCAAATAATTTGACATTTTTCTCTAATAGGAGTAAAATCATATTTTATTTTTTTGAGGGCTGAACCCTAAAAAGGTAGATATTTGACTTCCAAAAACTAGGCATTTGAGCAATGGAATTGTTTTAAGACTACAATCTTATGCAGACTTACCTGGGAGTAAGTAATGACTCAGTGGGGTTACATCTGAGTAGATAAGCATAGGATTGATCTGTAAAGTATACAACTAGTTTTCCTTGAGGGTTGTTCTACTTTGGCATGACTTTCATTAGAGTTCTACAGCTTCACATTAATTAGTCATTTTTGTACATATTATTTGCATACTGGGCTGAAAGTTGCATATGACTGCACGTCATGTCTAGTTTAGACTTTAAAATGCAAATAGGAGAAAATAATATTTTCTTTTTTGATTTGTCTCAACAATTATCTGAAAGATGCGTAATCTGGGTAAAACTGATTATTTTTAGAAAATCAAACACTTGAAAGGCATCTGAAAGAAATTTGGATCAAAGTATTAATGCACCCCGTCCAATTTCTTTTTAATGTTGCTCTTAGATGTCAACCCATTTAGCACTGTTTTAGTTTCTCCCGGCAACTGTCCACGTCTTCTGTCCTGGAACCTTCATCTGTTTTGTGCCTGTCATTAAACAGTTTGGTTTGAAACATGCAGACGTTGTTTGGTATATTATCTGTTGTGGAAAAGGTGATACAGCCCCCCCCCCCGTATCCATGGAGGATATGTTCCAGCCCTCCCCCACAAATACTTGAAAACTGAGGATGGGGTGAATGCCCTCCCGAGCCCCCCACCCCGTGCCCCTTACCTTCATTTTTTTAGCACTGGCGCCAAGACAGTGCGGGTCTTGCTTAAACAGAACGCTATAAGCAGCAGTGTGTTCCTTATACCACAGAGCCTGAATGATTCTAGCAAACAGCTTTGGTGTTAGACAGGCTCTGAATGTTAACAGGAAGCAGTTTCTGCTTCTTGTTAATGTTCGGGGCCTCTCAAGTACCGAGGCTCCTTGCTAGAATAATTCAGACTCTGGGCTATAAGCAGCATGTTGCTGCTTATAGTGGTCTGTTTAAGTAAGACCTGCACTGGCTTGGCGCCAGTGTTAAAAAATAAAGGTAAGGGGCATGGGGGGGGGTCCAAGGATCCCGGATCCGTGGATAAGTAAATCTACAGATACTGGATCTGCGGATACTGGGGGGGGGCTGTATATTATTATTATTATTATTATTATTATTATTATTATTATTATTAACAGTATTTATATATCGCTTTTCAACCAAAAGTTCCCAAAGCGGTTTACAGACAAAATCAAATGATTAAATGGCTCCTTGTCCCAAAAGGGCTCACAATCTAAAAAAAGATGCAGAACATCACCAGCAAACAGCCACCAGAAAAGACACTGTGTTGGGGTGATCATTAACCAGCAGATGGATGGGAAGGGATAGCAGACTTACAGCATGATGTTCTCTGAGAATACACAGTAGATGTAAGATGCTATTAGTTAACCCTGGGAAAATATTTACTGGGTGTCACAGTTGTAATCTTGCATACAGAGGCTTGTGCACTAGCACATCTGAAATAAATTCATTGAGCATTATCTCAAATGCTCTAGCTTTCTTCCTGAATTTCCTTCTAATTTGCCAGAAGCCATTCCTCAAAAGCCAGGTATGCAGAAACTGGCTATAGTTAGCAAATTTGGAGGATGATTCTCTCCGTGCATGTGTGACTACCACTCCTCTACAATTTGAAACCTAAGAACTGTTGGTCTTGTCCACTAGGGGGTAGGAAAGCTGGATATTATGGGTTACCATATGAGGAGGAAAAACTACTAGAATTCTCTGGAAGTTTTAAAAGGCCCTGATCTCAGAACAACTTAAGAAACTGTTTCATTTAAGGTTTATGGATAAACGAACCTGCAAATTATTTCAAGGATCTGCAATAGTCTACAACAGAAGAAAAGACTGCAGCAGAAGACAGTACCTCACCAACCTGAATCAAGCAGGAGAACTGTAAGATATCACATATGTGGGGCACTTCTGGGAAATAATCCGTAGTTTGGGGCACAGAGTCAAAAACTTTGTGTATTTTTTTTTCCAGCGAACACCCTCATATTTGTGTTTTGAAAGGAGAAAAAAATATAATATTTGACGTGCACACATATTGCTTCCTAATTAGTATTATCCAAATTTACTGTTGAAGACGTTTGGAGAATCATGAGGTGGGATCATACGGCTCCTGTAGCTGAATCCACTCATTCTATTTACCTGTTAGTTCTGCGAAAATCTAAGGACCTAGTCAGACGTGTGCGTGATCATGTAACTAGGCTGGATGGGAGAGAGATTTTAAGGATAACTAGCAAGTAGGGGTACAAATTGGGGTGAAAGCATGGCAGGAGGAAGGGGATTTTAGTAACTTGTCCTTGCCATGTTCTGAGCCTCATTGCATTAGGCTTACCAGAGTCCCGTTTTTGACCGGGAAAGTCCCGGTATCGCCCCTTCGTCCCCCCGTTCCCCCCGAACTGTGTCTTTGTCCCGGCCCGGCCCGCCGGCTGTGTAGTACACCATAAAGTAGTACTGGATTCAGGCTCCACGTTGTCCAATAAACAGCACAGCAAACAGATAATAGAATTCAGGATAGGTTTATTCCATGGAACAAATGACCCCAGTGGAGTCAGCTCCAAAAGACTGAGGCCCCGAGCACGAGGCATTGAAAGCTTTTATAGCAAATTAAACGTCATGCATAATCAACAATTTCTCCTCCTGTTTGCGGTGTTTTCTAGCCTATCACCTTCACACCTCCATATATGCTTATCTATGAAATAGTGTCCAGTAATGTCCAGTTTCACAAAGCATGGCTTGTTCATGGCTGAGTCTGCATAGGAGGGGTTGTACTTTCTGATTAGAGTTACATATGTGCGTACATGATCAGCACGTGCAAGGACACTTGCTTCTACGTGATTAGTGCTGGAATGCAAGAATTGGAGTAATAGTTGGAGTAATAGTTCCCACAGTTACAGGCCTCTACTTCAGAATCAGAGAGGAGCTTTACTTGTGATTAGGGTAGTGTTACCTAGTAGTATTGCAAAATCATAACCATAACCTAGGGTACCTCAGCTGCATTGCGGCGAGCCGGAGCTCTTCCGAGACTGTGCTGCAGCTGCAGCGCGTCTCTGTCTCTTGATCTCTGTAGTCTCGCGCGCCTGCACGAGACTGGAATCGCTCGGAAGATGTCCGACTCGGACATCTTCCGAGCGATTCCAGTCTCGCGCAGGCGCGCGAGACTACAGAGATCAAGAGACAGAGACGCGCTGCAGCTGCAGCACAGTCTCGGAAGAGCTCCGGCTCGCCGCAATGCAGCCGGCGGGCCAGGGCCGGGGCAGTAAAAGAGACAGTTCGGGGGGGGGACAGACGGGGACGACGAAGTGGCAGCATAAAATAAAATAAACTAAAATATAAAATAAACTAAATAAACATAAAACATAAAATAAACATAAAATAAACTAAAATACACAAACAGCACATAAACTAAAATACACAAATAAACTAAAATACACAAATAAAATAAAAGTCTCAGAAAATAAAATACAGTATTTTACCTTTTTCCCCGTGCCTCTGAGCACGTGCAGAGTGCCACTGCTGTTTTCGTCCCAGCCAGCTGGCTGCGTTGTGACGGCCAGCACTGGCCATTACAATGCACCTGGCTGGCTGGGACAAAAACAGCGGCGGCAATCTGCACGTGCTCAGAGGCACGGGGAAAAAGGTAAAATACTGTATTTATTTTACAGTGGACACGCCCACTTCCGGTGGACACGCCCACTTCCGGCGGAAGTGACATCACAGTTTTTGACCCGCCTTCTTGTGATGTCACTCCCGTCCCCCTTGGGGGTGCCAGAAATCTGGTAAGCCTACATTGCATGCCACTTTCACATTTGTCCCGATTTTTCCGGGACTGTCAGGGATTTTGGGGGCCTGTCGCGGATTTGTCCCGGCCCCCCCTGGCCCCCGTTACCCCCCTGGCCCATTTAAAATTAATTTTGTTTTTTTCCGATTTTGTTTTGGAAATAAAATGGCCGCCGGAATTTCCCCTAAACAAAATGGCCGCCTAGGAGGCTTCACTGGTTCTGATCATGTGATTAGGAACAGCACAGAGCTTTACAGTTCAGCTCCGCCTCAGCAGTATGACCTCACAGCCCTTAGGTTCTTTGGCAGCAGCAGGAGAGCAGAGGGGTCTTTGCAACATGATAACGAGGTTTGCCTGCTTAATTCTTTGCACTTGAGAAAATGCATTGTTTGTTGCTTCAAGGAAAGCAGTTTGTCCTGCTAGCTGTGGGGTGGGGGAGGAAGTGGGGTTAAGTGTGCTGGCTGATCTCAGTTTGTCCTGCTGGGGGGGGGGAAATGGGCTGATCTGCAAATAAACTTTGTGATGTCCATTTTGTCCTGCTAGGTCCGGGGGGGCTGGGCTGATCTGCAAAGAAATTTTGTGATGTCCTGCTAGCTTCGTTTGTTCTGTGTGTTTTGCTTCACAGAAAGTGCACTTTTGGTTGGGTGCACTTTTGCAAGAAAAAAGCACTTTTGGTGGGATGTACTTGCAAGAAAAATGCACTTTTGGTGGGGTGCACTTTTGCAAGAGGTGTATTGTATTGTAAGGGTCTGAGGTGTCTTCAGCTACTTGAGGGTGTTTTGTTGTACAGTACTTCAAATTTGTGTGCTGTGTTGTGTGTTGTTTAGGTTTTTTTTTTAGTATGTATTGGCAGTGGGTGGAGTGAGTGTTGTGGAGGCTGATTGAGCATGTCATGAAAACTAAAGGAACTTTGTGTATGCCCAGATGCCATGATCTCTATATTTGCCTGTCTTGGCCTGGCCTGTACTGCGTGATGTGGTGGAACACTGTCCTTTTATTATTGTACTGTTATGGGACAGGCAAGTCAATTTATTTAATTAATTGGCTGGCTAAAAAATAAATAATTAATTAAAAAATCGGACCGCCCTTCGGGCAGCAAAACAGACTTTGCACCCATTTTTTTTAATAACATTGATTTTAATTATTTTAATTTGATTAATTGTTGGGGGGGGGGGTGTCCCGGTTTGCAACTGGGGAAATCTGGTAAGCCTACTCTTAAATGAACAAATATTCTCCATCTGCAGGGGTACAACCAGGCTCAAAACAGTGGCAGGGGCAAGCTATTAAAACTAGACCTTCCCCTGCCATGGATTTGCCCTTTTTTGTGAATTCTCCACTTGATATTCATCCCTAAAGCAGCCTCCTCATCTGACCTTATTGCCCAATAAAGTGCATGTCTGACTAGGCCCTAGGTGGCCCCATGGTCATGGTGTGTGTCTCTGTGTCTGCAGTGGTCAGATAGACTTTGTTATCACATCATGCCAGACCTGAACTCTAACTTTCGAAACAAGTTCAATGGCTGAGCTAGGAGCTCTCATAAGCCTTGGGTCATATAGAGCTTGGTGCTTCTTATCTCTAAACATGCCTACTATATATTCAGCTACCCTCTGACAAAAAGCTTCTGGATATTTCATTGAATGGAACTCAAGTTTTATTTTAAGGCAACCACTTAAATAACTAATCATTAGCTGTACTCAAAGTTCAACTTCTTTCTACTTGACTATATTATTAATCCAGAGGCCACATGAATGTTTTCAAACTCTTAAACTCAGTTTAAATGCTCCTTAATGGAAAGTAAGTTCTCAAAGTCACTTCACAAACTGGGAAAGCCTAATTCAAGTTAGTGTCACTTAACATTGCTTTCTTGCTTAGAAGGGAGGTGGTTATTAGTTGATACACTTATATCTTGCATCTGGTTCATGCATGAAACTGAATCAATTTAGCTAACAGTCCATTTAGTCCCATTGATTTCAGTGTGACTGGATCTATAATCCTAAACATTTGTGTGTGTGTGTGTGTGTGTGTGTGTGTGTGTGCGTGCATGAGTGTGCGCGCGCCTGTAATGGAGATGTGGCAAGCTGCATTGGGAAATTGATTCACAGTGCAATCCAGCGCAATTAAAGGCTGTCAGAGCGCGCACTCCGTTGACTGAAGGAGTCGCAAACATGCTGTATAGCATGTTTGTGGCTCCTTTCCAGTAAGTGGCGCTGGCGCAGAGGCTGGCGTCGCTCACTCCACTGTCGACCAGGACCCACAACTGCCGACGCAGGTATGTCCCACGCCTGTCAGTGCAGGGGTGTGGGGAGGTCGAGCAGGGGTGACGAGGGAGGGGGCCATTGGCTGGCCCAGGTTGGGAGGGGGTGGGGATATTGGCATTGGGTTGTGCTGATATCCTGAGCCCTGTCCCAGCCCAGGCCTGCCTTACACGTCCTCCCCGGAAGCGCACCAGCTCCAGAGCTGGCACACATCCGAGGAGGCGCATTGGGGCCCACGCCAAATGTCCCCTTTCCCCAAGGTGAGCCCAGGTTGCACTGGTGCGGCCACAATCAGCCTAGGATGCAGCAGCCGGCATCTTAGGCAGGATCGGGCTGACCGTTGGATAGCCCAATTTGAACATGTGAGAGCAGTAAATATAAGACTTAAGTCAATATACTTGAGATCTTGCAGACCCATTTGGGATCAGATAACAACGGCACAATTCAGAGATCACGTAGGATCATGGGAAGATCAGCCTATATATTTTACAGCCCAATCCTTCCTAACTTTATGCCGTGTGATGTAGCGAGGCCAGTGCAGGCACCGCTGCATCTAGGGTGCAAAGAGGCAGGCTGGAGGTCACCTCGGGGGGAGGGAACGCTGTTTCCTTACCATGGGTAAAGCCGCAGCCTCCCGAATGGGTCTCCTCAGATCCATGTCAGCTATTTAGCTGGCATACGTCCAGGAGGCTCCTGTCAGGAGAAACGGGTCCACTGATCCCATCCCCTCCCGGGCCTGATCCACCCACACCCATCCTCCCCTGTCCCTGCGCCGCACAGTCTGGCCGCAGCTTACCTGCACTGCACGCCATCTGAATCCGGCCCACAGGGGACGGCGTAACTGCCTTACTTTTTGCAATGGTCCTCGACTGGCGCAGTCATCCTACGCTGGCCTAGCGGCCAAATAGGCATATGCCCTTAATCACTGTAGTCTGTGGGATTGCGCCCTTACTAACTGGACAAGAGGCACTTTTTCAATTGGTGCTCCTCTTATATTTAGCAGGGGGAGAGCAACTGCTCCCCTTTCACCCCAGCACAGTGTCTTTTCTGGTGGCTGTTTGCTGGTGTTCTTCTGCATCTTTTTTAGATTGTGAGCCATTTTGGGACAGGGATCCATTTCATCATTTGATTTTGTCTGTAAACCGCTTTGTGAACTTTTTGTTGAAAAGCGGTATATAAATACTGTTAATAATAATACTTACTCATTCAACTTGGCACTGTATAGCAAGAGATTCTAAAGTGTTAAAAAGTTTCTTGAATTGCATCTTGGGAGACTGTGATCAGGAGAAGTAAGTCTAACCAACTGGTGTAGATAACAATTAGGCATATTTATGGAGCAGATATCTTTTATTGGCTACTATTAAACAGGATGGCCAATTGGAACACGCATGTTCAGAGACATTGCACCTCCGAATACCAGGTGCTGGAGACAACCAATAGGAGAGGGCTTTGGCCTACCTGTCCTGCTTGTGCACTCCCAGAGGCTTCTGATTCCTCTTTGTTGAAAACAGGATGCTAGATTAGATGAGCCCTTGGTCCAGTTCAACCACCAGGATTCTTAAAGTTTGTGAAATGCCTTGGGACTCTGATTGCAAAAATGTTGTACAATGTTGTCACCACCACGTCTTTGCTTCTGCGTGTGTAGTAAGGCCTACTACATCACAGAAGTTACACTTAGTTCTGGTAAGTCTCTTCTCACATGGGTGTTGCCATAGGGAGAACCAGAGTTTTCCTGATAAATTCCATGGATAGAGACATACATTAAAGAGAAGGAACACATGTTTCAAGTTGTTTCAGATAAATGTGTCTGGTACAGTGTTTGTTTATTATCATCACACATCAAAGTCAGATTGCTATTCCGCCATCCCACATGACTTGGGACACGATATCCCTGGATTGCTTTAATCAAAATAAAGGTCATGCCAAACAGAAACCAGTTGCTCAGTAACTATTTTCTCTGCCATCTCTCAGCTCCTGCGAAAGTTTGGCTCTAGGCCCTCAGGGAACTCTCTCATCCAAAGGAGCTTTGCATCTTCCAGCCACAACTCAAAGTGCTGTCAAGTGCTTTGCTTTTGACGAGGTGGTGGAGAATCAGGGAGTTTTATTTTGAGAAGGGCATGCTTTAACTTCACCACCCAAGCAGGCTACTTTGTTTTTCTTCTTCTTCTTCTTCAAGGTGAATAAGAGGATCTGTGTTAAATGTGTTTGTTTCCAGTGTTGGCAGCCCATTTTTATTGTATTACTTTGGAAAATATTTCTTGAGTACTGCTCTTTTCTTCTCCTTCTTGAACAGAGTACGTTGACAACAACCATGAAAGAAATACAAATAATGTTCAGATCCTAACCTAGTTTCTCCCTACAAGGTCAAAACGTAAGCAGGAACAATAGTCAGCTGGTAGTTTTCATTATATCTACCTGCTCTCAGTTACTCATAATGCTATAAAGTTGGTGCCTTGAGACTTGAGAGACAGGGATTGTGTATATCAAGAATTAGAAGATCTTTTGGATTCTCCATTTTTTAACATATCAGAAGATCTGAGAAACAAATGTTGAAAAATATTCATCAAGTATGAGAGGGGCGTAAAGGGGATATTTGTACCCAGGCCCAGGAACCAAAGGAGGGCCCCCATAAATTTCCTGGGATCTCAGCTGGCCTCATGGAGATTGAAAGATGATGGCCAGGCCACAGAAGCGTCACGGGGGTTGAGGCGGTGGGCCCCAAGGCGTAGGATGTGCCTGTAGGACGCGTTCCGTGCATCCGTCGCTGTTTCCTTCGCTCGCGTTGACCCTCCCGTCCGCCCTGGAGCCGTACAGCTCCGAAATGGCCTGGAAAATGGAGCGGAGGGGTGTGGTCAGAGTCGCGTGACGTCACACCCGGCATCACGTGGGGGACGTAGCATCGGCGGCCCCTCCCACGTGGAGGCGCAGCATCGTCTCTGCCGGGCCAACCAGGAGGCCAGGTCTACCAGGCAGGTAAACCTGGGTGCTGCATCGGGAAATCAGGTAGACCTGGGCTCCGGAGACTTTTCCAGCCATTGCTGCCCTCCATCCACCCTTTGAGAAAATGAGTGCTGTAAAGAAAGAAACTCCCCTGTGGCAGCTTATCATGCTGTATCATGCTTCCTAGTCCTAGGTGGATTTTAGCACACAGGTGCAGATATGTGGCAAAATATGTGGCTAAAACAGTGTCTGTATAGATTCAATTTATTATAAAAATAAAAAAAAAACAATAGGTTATCATTTAAGGATAGCAAGTGGAAATGATGACAATTATTTAATGGCATCAAATCATTTATTGTGCAAATATTTAACCATCTGGGTACACAATAACAGGAGGAGGCAGGAGTAGACATTGTGTGTCTGTCAGTGTTCTGTGGGAGAGAAGAAAAAGCATAAAATGTGGCATTGGATGTTGAGGGCAAGTGCATGAGAGCTCCGAACATTATCTTCCCATTTCCTGGGGTGGTGGGGCTGCTGTGCAACTCTGGCACATGACTGGCTATGGGGCAGTCCTGAAAAACAAAAGGAATTCTGAGTGTTTGGCCAGAAGTACTTACTGGAGTCCATAGTATTTGCCAAGGGAGAGCAGACACTCCCTACTCTTAGCTCTTTCAAAAGGCAGGGATGGGTACACAACACAGTTTGTAGAAAAGACAGATTTGTCAGTCCTGAAGGGTCAGTTTCAGGGGTAGGGAATAGAGACCGAAGTCCCAAGTCTCTGGATCCAAGTCTCAAGTCAAGTCCCAAGTCTTTGCTCCCAAGTCCCGAGCCTCTGGTTGTGAGTTGTAAGTCCCTATCTATTTAATGGGGAAAACAGGTTTAAACCTGAATAAAATTTGACTTGACGTAAAAAGGCTCCAAGTCTTGAGTCGAGTCTTTCGAGTCTTTTACAATCGCCGAGTCAAGTCATTGACATGACTTGAGTCCAACTCAAGTCCAAGTCATTAGACTCAAGTCTACATCACTGCTACCCACCTCTGCTTATGTGTGGTGGGTTCATTGTGCTTGCTTTTTCTGTTGGAGTGGTGAGGTAGAGGTTCCAGTTGTGTGTTTCTGCAGGGGGGTCCTCCTGGGGCAAAATACCTGCAGTAAGAATGCAGTAAGATATGGCAGACATACATGTTGTGAGGGAAAAGAGGCTGCTGGTGTAAAGTGCTCCACCGGTGTGTCAAGTTCCCTTTCACCATAGTTCTCATCACCAAAGTTCCCCTTTGTGTGCTGTAAGTGTGAACAACAAGAAGCCAGAGACATTTAGCCCTGTGCCACACTTCTAATCATCTGA
Organism: Plestiodon gilberti rubricaudatus; assembly: GCA_026170595.1. NCBI lineage: Eukaryota > Metazoa > Chordata > Lepidosauria > Squamata > Scincidae > Plestiodon > Plestiodon gilberti. The sequence continues at coordinate 128,539,612 of JANXHW010000003.1, read as the reverse complement.
GCTGTAGTCTCACTGGCAAACAGTATATACAGTAGTGGGGTTGGTGTGTTATGCAGAAGAATGTTGCCGACCCCTGATCTAGAGGATAGGATTGGGTTGGAAGGTACTGACATCCCTATCCACATCAACAAATGTGTTTGGCAAAGCCTTATTCCAATCCAGGGGCCCCCAAGTGAACTTTGTGATGAGGATATGTACCTGCAACTAGTTGACTGCATGCACATATCTTCCTTCTTCAGTCAGGGTAATTGAACATCCACATCTAAAGTTGTAATGCCACTGAACCTGGGAAATGCCCGGTTTGGAATACAAATTTGGGGAGTATAGCCCAAATGGCATAATGTTTTGTGTGGTATGTCATTGTGGCATCTTCTCATGGTTGGTGGTGGAAACTGTCACTGTGGTGTTTGATCCTAGGGGCTGGGGGGCATCACCCTAGCAGTGGACATTCATCCAACCTTGCATCTGCCTCCATCCCTTGCTTGGTTCATTCTGGTGGAGGTTCTCTTGTTACCAGCTTTGGGGCTGGTACAGTGTAGAACTGCTTGGGCTCTTGTTTCCCCATTCTCCTTCATGCTGGATGGGCTTAGGGCAGTGGTTCCCATACTTACCCTGTTCATGGCGCCCTGTCAAGCCATGGGAGGACAAGACAGCCAGTTCTTCCCAGCTGTCCTGGGTGCTGCCATCTTGTCCGGGCCAATATCATGCGAGATCTCACGAATTCTCATGAGATCTTGTGCAATTCTCACGAGTTCTTGGTCCGGACAAGATGGCACCTCCCAGGAGACAACTCTAGAAAACTTCCACTGCGCCCCTATGAGTTCACCACGGTGCCCTCAGATACCATGGCACACAGGTTGGGTACCGCTGGCTTTGAGTATGACGATGCCACACTAGTGTTGTTGTCCAAATAGGATTGGACAGTTAACTAGGAGCATTAGCAGTACACAAGATATGGGACTAAAATAAATGGGGCCTGTTTTCCTGCACCTCTTTTCTGTTACACTTTGTAACTCTATTTGTAAATACCTTGCCGACTTGTAGTCATCGTATTAGAAACTTACAAAAATATTTGTACAGAAATATTATTTTAATCCATTTTTTTTGGGGGGGGGGAAGCAATGCTGTATTCAAGAAGAGTAAAGTTCTTGCTTCTGAAAAATGCGTTCCTGGACAACTCAAGTGTGGAACATTTCCATGAAGAACTGCGAGACGGGACCATTACTCCTCCCCAGTAAATGAGAGAGAGAGGTACTCAACTGTTCTGTTTTGTTTTAAGTTTCAGCTTTGAAAATATGCTTAATATATTTAGAAATTCTAAGCAGCAAGTCATGCAAGGTGAAATTGTTTTTCAACCCCTAAATATTTCCCGCTTACTATATTTATCAAATGGCACAAGTACAGCCATTAAACTTTGATGCTTAAAAACAGCAAACTTTTTTTAATGGATCCACTGTATACAACCATCAAGTATAATTGATAAGACATTTCATAAAGCATTTAAAGCTCAAGGTGGTACCCACATTCCATGGCTACTGTATGCCTCTCCCCATTAACTCTCATTGATGGGTATCACTTACTACCTGTGCCATAAGCTGCCACAAACTCAAGAACAGATTATCTGTCTGGTTATCTACATATCAACCGCACTGCCCTGGGCCTTGAAATCACTTTTCTGCTAGGTTCTATTTGTCATCTCTTTTAGAGGCCTGTCAGGTATCAAGTGAAGTTGTCACACTTCCATGGATGAGTTCACACAGTCCTCCTTGTCTGACTTCATATTGCTTCCTTCCACCCTACCTCAAGCCTATTTCTTCCCACTTCCATGGCCGACACTGCTGTCCTTGTCAGATGCCCTTAATGTTCAAAATTATTTCCACAAGTTTTCCCAATCTCCCTGATAATTACACCAATGAGGGCAGGAGGCACCATTCCACTCTCTCAGTTATCCACACCAGCATTTATAAGTGGTGTTTCCACTTTAGAGACGGGCAACTGAGGCAAAGAAATACTGATTTTTCAAGGTCACTCAGTTCATCTACTTTGGAGGTAGAATTTGAATCCATGTCTCTATTCAACTCAGTTAACTGGCTTGCTAGCACAGAGTTTATATGCAATGGTGAAAAATGCAAACATTTGATGTTTGAGCTGCAGAAACGCCTTGGCTAGGCACCATTCATAATAAAGGTAAAGGTTCCCCTCTCTCGACAGCTAGTCATTACGAACTCTAGGGGTGGTGCTCATCTCTGTTTCAAAGCCGAAGAGCCAGCGCTGTCCGAAGACACTTCCGTGGTCATGTGGCCGGCATGACTAACAGAACACTGTTACCTTCCTGCTGCAGTGAACCCTATTTATCTACTTGCAATTTCTTGCTTTCAAACTGCTAGGTTGGCAAGAGCTGGAGCAGAAGACGGAAGCTCACACCTTGACACGGCACTTGGGTCTTGAACTGCTGTCCTGCCTACCTTCTGATCTGCAGTACAGCATCATAACCACTAAGCCACTGTGGCGCCCTCTAAACCATTCATAAGAAGACTACCCATTTATCAGGTGACTCTGTGACATGACCGAGGGAGGGCATAGCTCCATTGTCATCTAGTTGCTAATTGTCACAAGTCAAATCACAGGCAGTTCCTTCCATAGGAGTGGCTGCAGAGTTGATACCTAGGCCAGGACAAGAGAACGGACACAATTCAAAAGCTGGGAAGTCTATACCGTGAGTGCAAAATATTGAGAAGGTCTGAGAGAGTTGGGTTCCATCACTAGGTTCCATCTGAATCAAGCAACAAGAAGTACCAGAACAAATACAGGTTCTGATCTAAGTACTGATCAAGTACTGATCTAAGGTGAAGTCATCATGGATGGATGAAGAGCAAGACGCAGGCACAGATAAAAGGAATGAAGGCAAGCCTCTTAGAGAGGCTAAGAGCAGAAAGCCTAGGAAGCTGGTTCAAGGTTCAGTAAGAAGGTAGCAGCATATGAGGTGCAGGGCAAGAAACCTGTTGCTCAGAAAAAGGACTGCAGATTGCCCTGGCAGAATTTCTATCTGCAAGTGTCAGCAATGAGTAATTCATTGCCCTGGGAAATGGAGCCATAAAATGTAGCACTGTTGTATTCAAGTCCCCTACTGGACTGAGAGCCCAAACCTATCCTCCCCCACCCACACACACACACACTGGTGTAGCAATGCCAAAGAGGCACGCTGAATCTAGCAGGGTAGTTGGATCAGGAGGCTTTGGAGGGGGAAGCTTACACCTCCGTAAAGGCTGAAGCACACCAGCTCCACCCTCCGTCCGTGCAGCCCATTGCGGCCGGCTGCGTCTGCGTTCTATCCGGCCGGAGACAAGTCCCACAGAATGCCGAGAGCCGCCAGGAGCCGCAGAGAGGTCCGTTTTCGTTTGACACTTCCCTTCGAGAATTCTCAACTTTGGCTGCGTTTCTCGCGCAGCACGCGCCACACGCAGAACGCAGCTGGTGTGCTTCAGCCTTAAGCCTCCCACTCTGCAAGGGGTTTCCTGGCACAAGTCCAAGGAGAGAAAGGGGGTGAGGAGGCTGTGAAAAAGGATAGATTCTGTGTGCCATTGCCACCCACTCTGCAGCCTCCCCACCCACCTCCATTCCTCGTCTCTCTGCTTCACCCCCTCCCCACCCCTGACACTGCCTTACCTGCTCCAGCGGACCCAGGCAGGTCTGGCAATGGACAGGGAGTGCTGTTGCCTCTTGTAGCAGTGCTACCAAAATGGAAGCCAATGGAGCGCTCTCGCAGCAGCCATTTTACTTGATCTCTGTTCCGCTGTCGTAAATGGCTGTCTTAAATGGCTGCACATGACAGCCCAATCCCAGATAGGATTGGGCTGTCTGACTCCAATTGAAATGAAGTAGCAAGATGCATGATATTGTGCCAAGGGGAAGTTCATGATGATGGCTTATATCAGGCTCAGTTTAGATTTATCTTATGATCATTATGATGGTTCAGCTGGAGGCCACTCTGGGGGTTGTGCAGAATTCATGGTGACAGATGATGAAATGCACAAACTTTCATAATAGAAAAGTTTTCTGAAATGAGTTACCCAGGCATATGCCTGGATCGTAAACTCTGGTCGAGGGATGTTAGAGGACATAGTGCACGCAATAATTTCCAAAAAAAGTCTAGAATTGTTAGCTAGGACAGCTTTAGAAAGACTGTTCCAACGTTTCTTATGGAGAAGAGTTAGGTACTGACTTATTGCATCCCTAAGCTGCTGGCAAAGTGCAAAATAACTGGGGGGAGGTATGAGCTGTCGATCGAAAAGGTCGGCAGTTCAAATCTGCGACGGGGTGAGCTCTCGTTGCTTGGCCAGCTCCTGCCAACCTAGCAGTTCCAAAGCATGTTAATGTGAGTAGATAAATAGGTACCGCTTGCGGGAAGGTAAACAGCGCTCCGTGTTCCAGCTGCATGCTACGCGCTGCGGCAAGGAGAGTCATGCCGGCCACATGACCACGGAGGCATCTTCGGACAACGCTGGCTCTTCGGCTTTGAAATGGGGATGAGCACCACACCCTAGAGTCGGACATGACTGGACTTAATTGTCAGGGGTCACCTTTACCTTAATCTTCGTATGTTCTACGGATATCTGCTTTTAAGGCTTGACAAGATGCATCAAAGCCAAAATGCTCAGAGGTAGATAAAGTCAATGGCTTTGCAGAGGGGCGTTGACCCAATACTTCTATTAGGTGGTTGGTTACAACCTCATAGGAGGAAAAGACATCCACAATTAAATCAGTTGAAGAAAGAGTGGCAACCAGAAACTCTAATGGCGCATTATGAACTATAGCCTCAAATGCAGTCTTAGTCTTGTTATCCCATTTGAGGCGAACTGGAATATCGTGGGAATTATACGATGGAGACGGGCATAACAGTGGGGAACTGAGATCTAATGAAAGTTGAAAGTTGAGAACAGAAGATAAAAGGGATTCTGAGATTAACATGTAATCTATCACACTAGCCCCTTGAGGGATGAGAAAAGTGAATTCACCCTCCAAATTGAGTAGATTGTTTATCCAGGTTAATCCAAAAAACACACAGAATTTAGCTAACAAGTGACCTGTGGTATTGTCTTATCTTTATAAGAGCGGGGAAGAGAGCAGAAGGTAGGCAGCTCATCAAGCGGTTGACCAAAAGTTTGAAGAAAAATATTAGAGCCCCCACCTACTCTACTCTACATTTGAGATCCCCCGCAAGGAACAATCCCAACCCTGGGTATCTAGTTTGTATATCAGTTATAACTTGATTTAAATAACTCCATTGGCATTCCTTTTTCCTTGTTTTTAGAATTAGGCAGGAAGGCAAAGGATGAGATGGTTAGACAGCATCACCGATGCAACGAACATGAAAATGTGCGAATTCAGGAAGATAGTGGAGGACAGGAAGGCCTGGTGGGATATGGTTCATGGGATCACGAAGGGTAGGGCACGACTTAACGACTGAACAACAACAACAACAACATACATTAGTTACCAATAGTTCTTGCTTAACACATCTTAATTTAATAACTTGGATTTTACACAGGCTATCTGCCATAAAGATTAAGTCAGATGTAATATGGTCAGCTGAAAATATAGCCAAACCACCTGAGGGGCGGCCTCTGGCTGCAGACCTGTGGGCAGGAAGTGAAATCCCTGTATACCCTGCGAGTGTAATAGGTGCAATTGCCCATGTTTCTTGCAGCAGAATAAGGTCATAATTCCCAAATAAAACATTGAGATCAGGGTCAGCTGATTTCTTGGCCCAACCTGCTATATTCCAAGATAAGATCTTGACACAATTCAAGTTGGCGACTGAAGAATCATTGGTCAACTGTCAATTTTTCCCAGGTGAATAGTCTGAAGATGATAAATCTTGATGGTTGGAATTTGACTCCTGAGGCTCAGATAGGGCTCCCAACTCAGGAGAGGCTGCAGATAAAACTAAAAACTGGCTCTTGTTTATTTCTGGAGGGAGCCTAGGCATGTCTATTCAAAGGTAAGCCCACTTTCAGTGGTACCTACTTCCAGGTAAGTGTTATAGTCTTGTGGGGTGATAATTTTAAGTTTTCACTGTACAATATCACTGTATAAGTAGTGATATTCTGGTGTATAGCTCTGGGTGTTTTTTTACATATTGTGTCCTGTGTTACGAGATGAATTAAGTACAATTTAGTTTTACATATGAAACAAAATAAATGTTTCCCTTATTTGAGCATACATGATCAGGTGCATCGCTAGCAGGCCACGTGGGGGACGATGACGTGTTTCGCGTCATCTCCCCACCCCCTCTGCTCCTGGAAGGCTTCATTTGAAGCCTTCTAGAACCCGGGTTGGGTGGGAGGGCCCAGAAAATGTGACGGTTTGGGCGCGTTTCAGCTCCATGCCTGCAAATGCAGCCCCCTGGCTGCAGAAAAGCAGCCGCAGAGCAAAAAAATCCTGCCACGGCTCCTCCTCATGAGACCATGGTTGTACCCCGGGGGCGTTGCATACCCCGCCCCCCACAGTGACGCCACTGTCCACCATTTCACATGCTACACAAAAACAGACCTGGATTTGTTGTCGAGTGTACATTCAGCAAGGAGCTGCAGCCAATCTCAGTTGTCTGACACATGTACTTGGACAATATTCACGTTCTGAAACATCTTTACATTTTAGTACATTCAAAATGTTGTAGGTGTACACGTAAACTGCAACATGTGAAGAGACCCTTATTAATTAGCAAAACATATTTATCCTGTACGACTTTTCCCCCCAGTTTAATACTTTTCCAGTTAAATGAGAATCAAGTACAAATATTAATTAGTACAGCTAGAACAAACGTTTCCCTCTCAATTTCACACCCCATCCACAGGTCATGATGACATAGTGGGTGACTTCTGGGAACTTAATGGCAGCTGCCCTCTGGCAGCCGCTGGGAGAAATTCTATTCCTTACTCCTTCCCCCAAATTGACAGGGATGTTACCTTCCATTTTGCCTTCCCCCCCCCCATATGAGCCCTCCAAATTTTTCATATACGTTTGTGCTAGCCTTTAATAACCAAGAAAGTTGTTAAAATATTTATCATGATGAATTACTTTACAATAAAGCATAAAATGTCATACAGTTTCTAGGTTATATTTCAGGTGGTTGTATAGAAACGTTAATGTCATCAGAAATGAGGTTTTTTTTCTACAGAATAAAGCAGATCTCCTTAGAATAGTGTAATATTCACACCACCTCATTCTGATACTGTTCGAAAGGAGCAGTATCGGAATCAGTTCATTAAAGACCGATTGATGATGAGATAATTAAGCATATCAGAGATGGGCGTCTTTCTTTCCATTGATGGGTGCTCTTTGGAGTGGTGAAAAGGCTACTGTGGAAACAGCTAAAATATGATGGGAGTTTTCCATTTCAGGTGATCTGGATAGCAAGTGATACTAGAAACTCTTGCCAATATATACAGTATTAACGCTTGCCTGGCTCCCCACCCAGTCATGCCCAGCCCCGAAGCCCCAGGCCAATTGGGAGGCCCAATCCCACGCTTCTGAGCTAGTGCGCAATACGGGGGCAGGGGCAAACCCAGTGACACACTAAAGCGCGCCACCAACATTCCTTTGTTGGGGGGGGAGGGTCTCCCTCCTGCTTATTCCAATCACTGAGATTCTCTTTCCCCTATTGTCTGCCTATTTTCTCCTTCAGCCTGGACTACACTGTACACATCCGGCCAGCGTCTGGCCAGCGTACAGCACGGCACGGGCACATGCGTCACCTGTTGCCTCCTGTCGGCTGCTGGCGTTGGGCGGCAGGGGAAGGTACCATGATTATTTGTTGGGCAGTGATTTTCAATATGTGCTCTGTAATAGTGTGCATTGGTTCTGACTCGCTACTGCTGCGTCTCGGCAGCGCCAAACACACGTGGAGCGCAAACGCCTACAGTGTAGCTCCGGCTTTCTTTTTAATTATTCCTCTCAAGACTTAAGCGTTTCATTTATTTTTTTTCTCCCTAAATTTGTTTGTTTGTTCTATATATTTAAATTATGCACTCAGATCTCATAGACATCTGTTGCTTTTAGTGTTTACAGTCAAGTAAACTTAAACAAATATAACTCACTACATAACAATGATTTCATTTTTAAACACTGATAAACAGAAAACTTGCATTAGATTGCTGTGCCTTATGAAAGCCAAACTACGAGCGCAATCCTGATGATTGTACCAGCAACGGAACGAGAGTTCTGTCACCGGAAGCAGTCGCAAATGTGCTGGAAAGCACGTTTGCGACTACTTGGGAGCAAGGGAGGCCAACGCAGAGGCCAGCCTCCCTCACTCCGTCACCGGAGCGCCCGTGCGACTGCCAGACGAGGTGAGTCAGGATGCGGCGGGGGCAGTTCGGCGGGTGAAGGAGGAGGGCCATTGGCCTAGTCGGCCCAGGAAGGGGATGGGGATGGCCTCGGCCTTATCCCCGTCCACGCCGGGCTGGCTAGGCCGTTACACGGCCTCCTCTACTTCCAGCCAGCTATTTAGCTGACGGAAATCTGAGGAGGCCGATCGGGCCGGCCTGGATTTACACCCAGGGAAGGGGACAAGCATCCCCTTCCCTAAGTAGACCTCCGGCCCGGTGGCAGAACGGCCGCCGGGGCTCAGGATCCGGCGGGTCGCCCTGGGCCGACTGCCGGAACCTTGCCCTGGATTGCGCTGTAAATCACTAATCCCTGAATGTTTTGATTCCCCAAAGTTTTTTTCTTTAATTCATAGCAGTTGTAGAAGGCTGTTAAGATATTTGGGTGGGACAGGAACTCAGCCTTTCCTCCATGTTATTTCCCAGATATACAGCACAATCCTATCTAACTTACACCACCGGTGTAACCAGCGGTGCAGCGAGAACGGGAGGCTCCAGAATGGAAAGGAGATTCAAATCCCCGCCAAAGGGGGATTCAAGGGGGATTTAAATCTCCCCTCCCCTCCAAAGCCTCCCGCCCTGCCCTGCCCCCGCTGGTTTCACAGGTGGTGTAAGTTGGATAGGATTGTGCTGCAAATCACTCCCTCCACACACCCAAACCTGCTATTAGTGCTGCTGAAGAAGAAGAGAGAGAAAGAGAGAAATACAATCTGGATATCTGGCGCTCCCTCCCCCCCGTAGTGTGGTAATTGGAACTTTGGGGATAGATTTTAGCTGGGGAAACATTGCAAGGGAAGAAGGTTAACAATCGCTCTGCCAGCACTGTTTCCCTTATCAAATTAGTTGCTGCTTTAATAAGAGAAAAATGCATTGGGAATCGAATTATATGGATCTCCCATTTCACCTGTAGTTGGACCCTAAATCAGTTTCGTTAATATATTCCTATATCCCTTTAGGTCCTGCTTATCTCCCCTCCTGCCCCACCTTCCATCATGTGTTTTGTCAATATTTAGATTGTAAACCTTTGGACAGGGAGGTGGGTTTGGGGTTGTTGTTGGGTGTTTTTTTTGCAATTTCTCTGATGTATTCAGTTGTGCATATTAATAATTAGCTATGCATACTACTACTACTACTACTACTACTACTACTACTACTACTACTACTACTACTATCAACAACAACAATAACAATGGCAACAAGAACAATTAACTACCTGTCACAGCACGACATGTGAATGCTAAACATGAATATCACACATCAGCAAATTGGAACCTTCAATCCTCTGGATTGCACCTATGAAAAAGTTCCGAGACCAGGAACGAAACATCGGTCTTTCACATATTACAGCCTTGGATTTTAAATGTATTTTGCTCCTGCTTGCAGTTACTACCTGCTAGGACCTGTTTGCAGCGATTGGAAATTATTTTTAATCGTGTTTTTCGCTGTAATAGAATTCTACATGGCATCCTTTCCCTTATATCCCACATCTTGTAAAATTACCGCTGGCCATGAAAGCTTTCGCTCAAAATTGGAAATGATTTTTTTATATAGTAACCCACCTACTGTTCATATTCACCCAAGCAAAAGGCAAATCAAGCATGCAATAGGCTGCTGCACTTACAGTGTAAGGAAGGCTAACATGGTTGCTCTCTTTTTATATGAGAAAGGCAACACATAGCTACATGAGAAAACTCCATACAATTATGGATGAAGAAAATTGCTAGAAATCTCACTCTCCCCCTCATTTATTTATTTATTTCTGTATTTATATACATATATTCTTATCAGATTGCTCAGGGGACTGAGCAATATACTGAATATACTGGGGACTGTTCCACCAGTAAAACTGATTGGAAGTGTTCAGGAGGTTCTTTTCACACAGCACATAATTTACTTATGGAACTCACTGCCAAAGGATATTTTGATGATCACTAACTCAGGAAGCTTTTAAACAAAGGATTAGACAAATCCCCATAGTAGCAGATATGGACCAACAGCTTTTAGCCATTTTAGCTGGGTGTGCAGGGCACAGGCCATTGAGCTGATGTCTACCTGTCCTGCTTCTGCATTTCTGAAGGCATTTGATTGCCCTTTGTAGAGACAGGCTGCTAGATTAGACGCTAGGTGAGGTTGTTTTGTATGTCTGTGCTGAAGAATTAGGCTTAATGCTAGCTCTTGAAAAAGGATCAGAGAAATGCCCATAAGATAGGTTATTAACTGGCTATTAACCATGCTAGGGAAATGAAATGTCCATGTATGGAGGAAGGATGCCTTTCTGATACCAAACAACAGAGCATGGCTTGCTTTATGCCATGCTTATGAGCTCCTAATGTGATGCGGCCAGCTGCTGTTGAAAGCAGAATACTGGAACTATGAACTTTGGTTGGGCAAGGTACTTGTTACATCCTGGGGTCTAATGCCTGAGAAATACAATTCAATTTATTAATGAACCCCAATTTTACAAGCCCCTTGCTCCAACAGTTCTTGGATTTTGTTTTTGTTTAATTATGCTGACCTTAAGTGGCTCCTCTTGTGCTCCCAAATTCATATATTGGTACATGTCAAAAGCATGAACCTCTCTTTTGTGGCTGTTCCAATGGAAAGGGGAAATGACCAATGTGGACTCCGTAGCATTTTATGTACAGCTCATTCCCCGAGCTTTGCAATAACAGGCAAAAATCACCCTACTCTGTAATAATGTGATTCTATTACAGAAATATCATTTTAGCTATTTCCTGCTGAAGGAAAGTAACTTGTATGAAGGAGTAAGTTTATTAGGTGTGAAATGGGATTTCAGACCCAAAGATACAGCATATTTCAACAATTTGCCATTAATTCTATTAAGTGCAGTAGCTGTTTGGCTGAAGAATTTAATGGTTCATATTTTAAAAGATAAATCTAGGAGAGTTTCTTGTAATTCTCCAAAAGGAATTCAGGACTTGATTTGCTTTGGTCTGGTAGCTTGTGTCTGTCGTAGGAGCTATTTGGTCAGTTTTTCTCTGAAAACAGCCACTGAAAGCCCATCTAAAAATATGCACTGCTAATATATATTCTAACAGCACACTCCTAGGTTGTCTACTCAGAAGTAAATCTCTTTGAATTCAATGGTGTGTGTGTGTGTGTGTGTGTGTGTGTGTGTGTGTGTGTGTAGGCAACCATTAATCTTCATTAGATAATGGCTTGTATCCTAAGAAAGGTAGAATTCTGGAGTCCTGTTGAAATTAGTGAGACTTAAATTACTCATTACTAACTTCTCCAGTGCTGTGCATTGGGTCCCCGATGGCATCTGTCATACACCCCCTGGTGGTGCATGAAGTACTGCCACCAGTACTGGGTGTTTCCCACAATGCCCCGGACCAATTTAGCTTCAGGGCATTATGGAAAAATGCACACAGCCTGTAAGATCCTGTAAAAAAAGAAAGAAAACCCACTGCTACAAGGTAACCTCTCCCCACTCCATTAGGAAAACGAATGGGGACACAAAAGTTGGGGGGATTCAAGCAAAATGAATTTGAGTACTAATAGAACACAAGCTAAATGAGCCACAGCCAAATCTGACCTAAATCTCCTGTACTTAGTGCGTGTATGAAAGCCCATTGCATTCTGAGGATGCAAATGCTTTTGTTGGGAGCACAGCAGAACACAACAGACTATTTACTATTTGCACAATATGAACTGGTCCCTTCCTACCTCTTTGGGTTTCATGTGGAAGTTGAGGCATGCAGCACAGTGTGGCACTCCTCCCCTTATTTCTCCTGAAAGATAGTCACATACGTTTCCCTAACGCATTCTGGCAAGATCTGCACATGCAGCAGTATAACTTGACAGCTGTCTCATATGGCATGTTGACTGTACCACTTTAAACTACAGGTGGGTATCTTCATTTTTAATGCTTGTTCACTTGTAAAGAACCCCCTGCAAATAGAAAACCAGCACTTCAGGGGGGAAAGTTTCTACCTCAGTTGAGCTAATTTTCTACATGCAGAGAATTATGTTTTGGCTTTTTTTTTAATGTAGGGGACATATAAACATACAACTGTGATCCCCCACCTGAAGTCTGAAGTAAGTGCAGCCTATTGTACTACCTAATTTTAGCTTCTTATTGTCGGTGAAATGAGGGCCCAGAACACTATTGACACCTTTTTAGTGATCCTGAGATGGCTCTGTACAAGATGGCTCTGTATTATGCATAATTGTATACTGTATGTTATAAACCTTTCTATAGCATTCTAAAATCCATGTAGTCTAGTTATAAATTTCCAAAAGACACTTGTTCATTAAAGATGCTTTCTCTTAGGAACGTGCTACTGACCTTCCTCTTATCACTTGGCGTGAACTTATGTCTCCATACCAAAGTAGTACCAAGCTCTATCTGCAGACAGAGGTAATATACAATAAAGTTGTGTCTATGTCAGTGGTTCTCAACCCCTTCTCGGCCAAGTACCACCTCTGGCGCCACTCCTGCTGAGTTCCTCCGGAAGTGACTGACGATGACATAATCGCCAGTTATTTCCAGGTTTTCAGAGGCCAGAAAACACAGGTAGGAGGCTCTGGGCAGGTGGGAGGGCACTTCTCAGCGTTTCCAAGAGGGTTGACCAAAGGCAGGAGCCTCTCGGGAGTGAAAATGCATCGCCAAAAGCACCGCATCGGAGAGGGTTTCTGGTGGTCCAGGGGTCCGAGTACCACCAGCAGTCAAACAAAGTATCACTGGTTTTACTAGTACCACTGGTTGAGAAACCCTGTGTTTACAACACACCAGTAGGTTTCTAGACATCATTTTGGGGAAATCATGTGATTTGGGAGAAATTGGAAGTTAAAACATGCTTTATGTGCATGTCAAACATATAACCAGGTTTTGGGGAAAGCAAGTGTACTACGCATGCTCAATTGTATATAACAAGTGATTTCCAAAAAAGGAGGTGGGATAGGACTTGATTTTATGAATATTCTATGGATATTGGTGGAAGTATAAGAACTCTGTGCACCTTTGTAACTGTGTGCAGTTCTTCACAACTGACCTAGTTTAGGGGTGTTGGCCTGTGCAATAAAATTGTTCTGACTAATAAAAGAAAAAGAAATACTTCTGACCTAGAAGCTCCTCATGAGTCTTGTTTGATTTCTCCAGATCGAACCCTTGGGGAACAAGCGATTCCCCAACATTATTCTGTTCCATGTCTCTAGCTCCTATTGCCCAAGTCTTGGGAATGAGAAAACGCTGGAAGTGAAACTACGGATCCAATTATGGATCACCCTTTATTCAGCCTATTGATCCTAACAAAAGATTCCTAAAGAGATAAAATGGAAAACTTCCAGTCCTGCCCTGCAGTCTCATAAGTGATGAATGTCAATCCTTTTACAAAGATGACAGTATTTCGTGTTCAGTTGCTGTTGTTTCGTTTGATCCCCTAAAGGAGTAAAAGGGGGAGAAATGTGATGCAGCTAAGCAAATGAGAATGTGATGGAGCATGTTGTTTTTACAAACAATTTCAAGTAATGAGCGCAGGCTTGAGAGCTTTATCATTCCAGCTCTTTTCCGAGATAAAATACAATTGTCTGGAGATGAAACTTAAAGGGGCAACATAAAAATGTCTAATTAATCTCTACAAGAACACCTGGCATTTATGAAGAAAAGTAGCCTTGTCTGCTCTCCAGAGTGGCTTTCCACATTTCATATTTGCCAGGACCAGATATTTTCATATATTTTCTGCTAGGACGACTGCAACACTCTCATGCTAATATCAGCTTCAGTGCAAGTAGCCAAGAATATTCAGGGCTTTTTATATTTTTAATCTAGTGTTTTGATAGAACTGTCATCTGATTAACAGCCAAAGCTTAGACAGGTTTACTCAGATGTAAGTGTCATTACATTCACAGCGCAATCCTGTGTAACCTTGCACCGGTGTAACATCAGATGCACCGGTGTAAGTGCACTTACACTGGCATAAGTGCACTTACACCAGTGCATCTACTGTTACACCAGTGCAATGTTACACAGGATTGCACTGTCAATAGGGCTTATTCCCAGGTAAGTGTGCATAGGATTGCAGTCGAACAGTTTTTAGTCATCTTCCCTTCAACAAATTAAATTTACTCAGACGTAAGCCCATTGTGTTCAGTAAGACTTAGGCTGCTTCAACAAAAGCAAACACCTCTAGTAATAAAATACTTCCAAGTTCTCTATAGAACAGGATAGCCTTAAATTATCGCTTAAAGACCAACAGCCCAATTCTAACTGAGCTGTCCACTGGCAGAATGTGCATTCTGCCAGTGGAAGTGCCTCTGCAATGGTGGAAGTGCCACTGCGACAGTCCACATGATGAAGCATACATGGCTGTCAGTCATGTAATCAGGCCGGCGGCGAGACCTCCCACTGCCAGAGCTGGTAAGTTGGTGGTGGGGGTGGGAGGAAAGGTGGAAGAATCTGGGTTGGAATGGGGTGGGCAGGAGGTAGAACGGGGGAAGGAGTGGATCCAGCGTGTGTCAGGATCCTAACCCTGTTCCTTCCCCCATTCCCTCTCCCTTATTCTTCTATGCCAGCAAAATAGCTGGCACTTATCTGAGGAGACCCATTGGGATAGTGAAGCCTTACACCAAGGTAAGGGAACGAACATTCCCTTACCTTGAGGAGACCTCTGGACAGCCCCCCCCCAGCTGGATGCAGCGCATGCTTCACCCATCAAATACCAGAACATTGGTGGGTTCAGCTTTAGTGGGAAACTATGGTTTCCTGCTATAACAAGCCTGGGAGAGCCATGGGCTCTTGTGCATCCCCTCGCCTCTCCTTTTTCATGCACAAAAGCAGGAGAGTGAAAGCTTTTAGGTTCAGTTTCAACTAACCCACCATTCTGTATGAACTGTTTAAGCCACAGTTAGAGAAAACAAGCAAGATCAACCAGTGCTTTCAGATCCTGGTTTGCTACCGCAAACTACCATTTCCCTGGTTCATATGTAAATCAGGAGGAATTGTGGATTTCTTGAAGTCAAAAGCAAAGGGGGAGTCATCCAACCAGTCCTGGTCATCCATCCAGTACTTCCGCCATCGGAAGCTCTCTCTGCAAAGAGAAGCTTCCTTCAAGTCACAAAGGAATCTTCCATTTTCAGAGGTAGCTCCCAATGGTAGAAGCGCTTAGTTGGGATCCCACCCATAAGCTTTTGCACTCCTCCTCTCATGCACAAAATAAGAGAAGAGGGGAAGACATACAGTAGCTTTCCAAGGTACAGTAGTAGCAGGAAACCATAATTTCTCATTACATCTGAATATCTGCAGTGATGACACTCAGAGCAGAACTGTAGCTTGAGAGAAGGCTCATAAACTAAAGCTTTAGCTGATTAATCTCCTGATTTTAAGCTACTAAGGGTTGCAGCCCTTGCTTTGAACTGTGATTTGAACTGTCTTAACAGAGGATTATTAGGCAATCAGTGCTAAAGATGTATAATTTAAATTCAGACCCACACACTGTTCACACACTCTGCCATGCTCCAGACAAAGTTAAGCACTTTTATGTTCCACTGACTTCAACAGGAGGATTTGTGTATGTGTGTATGAGGAAAGGCTACAGCATTGGGGCTTTTCAGTCTAGAAAAAAGGTGCCTGTGAGGGGCGACATGTTTGAGATGTATAAAATTATGCATGGAATGGGGAGAGTGGAGAGAGGGAAGTTCTTTTCCCCCTTGCCAGGGCCTCTGAGAGGAATTTTATCATGGGGTACAAAATTTCTTTTGGCCTCCTTCTCAAAGGGGAGGGGCAATGGCCGAAAAAGTCTTGGAAGCCCAGGTCTACCAGGCTTCCCGCTACAGTACCCAGGTCTACCTGCCTAGTAGACCTGCCTTCCCGGTTGGCCCGGCCTCTGTCTTTCACTCTCCATGAGCCCAGAAGAGATCCCAGGAAATTTCTGTGCCCCTTCCTTTGGCTCCTGGGCCCCCTTTCTCACCCCGGTCTGGGTACAATTTACCCCCTTTACCCCCCTCTCATGGGCCCTGCCCCTCGCACAACACTAGAACCAGGGGGCATGCACTAAAATTGAGTAGAGGGAGAGTTAGAACAGACAAAAGAAAATATTTCTTCACCCAGCGTGTGATTAATCTGTAGAACTCTGTGCCACAGGATGTGGTGATGGCACCTGGCCTAGATGCCTTTAAAAGGAGTTTGGACAGATTCATGGAGGAAAAGTCCATCACAGGTTACAAGCCATAAGCAACCTCCTGGCTTTAGAAGTAGGTTTTCTCTGTGCCAGGTGCAAGGGAGTGGCAGCAGGATACAGGTTTCTAGTGTCTTGTGTGCTCCCTGAGGCATCTGGTGGAGCCACTGTGTGATACATGAAGCTGGAATAGATGGACCTTTGGCCTGATCCAGCAGGGCTCTTCTTATGTTCTTATGTCCTCTTCCAGTAAAATCACTTGGACTGAAAGGTGCACAATTTTGGCTAGACCCTGTCCACTATTTGTACCATGGGTTGTCCTTGTGATATTTTATCTCATCCAGACTTTAACGGTCACTTCTCCCATCCCACTCCTCATACATTAGTTTAATTATTCAGGCTATCAGTCATTTTGATTTTCTCTTTGATTAACTTGTTTTGGTTCTATTCCTCACCAGGTGATTGTTTTGCATGCTGAGTTGGGCTCTTTTCAATCTTCCTTTTATAGTGGCTTCCAGTTTCAAGGTTGATCTGTCCTTTAGCGTAGATGTCATTCTGCCAGACCAAAAAGCTTTCTGCTTTCATTACAATCTTTTTTTTCCCCCAGAGACTATCCACAAAATATGTCAAACTCTTAAAAACGTAGTCATGTTTGCTTTTTTCAGATACAGACACGTCCACCCAGCATTTCCTAGTCATGCAGATCAAAGTCTTATTAAGGGGACAGCCACAGGGGCTCATTCAAAAGCTGGCTACTATACCCCAAATATGCAGCAACAGGAGCACTGGGTGTTTTGTAGCCTGCTCTGTCAATTCCCTTGGAATGACAGTGACAGCAAACAGGCCTGGCTAGTGCCTTTTGAATTGTCTGTACTCTAAAACACTTCCCAGAACCTTTTTCTGTGGGCTAACTAGGCAGAAACAGGGTAAGAGACGAGAGAGACTTGAGAGTCAGTAGCCAGTCTATTTTTCTGCAGCAGATCTATGAGCAGCTTCAAGGATGCTACACCAAGGAAATGGTGCAGGGAGAAAGAGTTAAGTACCCTGTTACTCCAACATCACTCTTCCAGCCAAATTCAGAGCTCCTCAACTTCCCTAATTAGGCTTTTGTTTGTGGTTGTGCTTTTTTTTTTTTGCTTTTTAATTAAGTACAAATCAAAACATTACAAATCCATTGTACAACAGTACAAATCCATTCAGTCATGGAATTCCTGTCTAATATGTTGTTTCTCAGTGGCAGAGATCTGCCATTCCCTTCATTTGGAAATATTTCAGATCCAATTCTGAAATAAGGGAAAACCAACAGAGATTTAGCTAGAACCCAACATTTCCCAAACTGTGGGTCGGGACCCATGGGTGGATCAGGACCCAATTTCAGGTGGGTCGCAAGCAGAGCCTCCAATGAAAACACCGGTGATGGAAAGATCAGATAACTGATTGTATCAAGCCCTGAGGCTATTCAAAAGTCAGATAGCTGCTAATTGTCCTGCAAAGAGCTGAGCTCCTGTAGTTTGCAAGCTTGTGTAATTATAGGGAGATTAATGTTTGCAAGCTTGTGTAATTATAGGGAGATTAATGTTTGACTGTCTTTTTTTGGGTGTGTGTTTTTCCAAGTCCCTCAGTGGCAGGTAGTGAGGGCAGGTGAAGACTGGGTCATATAACTAAGCCTCAAAAGCCTTGAGGCTATTAATTAGGGCTGCTTCATTATGAGAAATGGATTGAGGTTTTTTTGTAAATAAAGAAATGCAAATTTTATTACTTGTAAATAAATAAATACATAATATTTCTTTCTAATCTCCTTTTTTAAAAAAAATCTCATAAAGCTAGGTGGGTCCCAATAGCATGCCATTTTAAAAAGTGGGTCCAGATGCTAAAACGTTTGGGAACCAGTGCTATAACTTATAGCTACGGGTGGCACAGCGGGTTAAACCGCTGAACCATAAGCTGTCGATCGAAAGGTCGGCAGTTCGATTCCCGTGACAGGGTGAGCGCTTGTTGCTTGGCCAGCTCCTGCCAACCTAGCAGTTCCAAAGCATGTCAATGCGAGTAGATAAATAGGTACCGTTTGCGGGAAGGTAAACAGCGCTTCGTGTTCCAGCTGCATGCTACGCGCTGCGGCAAGGAGAGTCACGCCGGCCACATGACCACGGAGGCGTCTTCGGACAACGCTGGCTCTTCGGCTTTGAAATGGAGATGAGCACCACACCCTAGAGTCGGACACGACTGGACTTAATTGTCAGGGGATACCTTTACCTTTACTCTTTTAAAAGGCTATTAAGGGGGCCATGAGTTGGGTAAAATTGGATGGAGTAAAGGTGGGGTTTGTGGCTTTCTTGAAACCTTTTCTCTCATAACTTGAGCACTTGTTCCAGGGCATAGAAGGCATATTATGAAACTAAGGTTGGAATCCAATACGTCAGTGTTTCTCTTTTTTTTTCCTAGGCAGGAGGAGGGGGAAAAAAGAGGGGGACGCCAGCGTTTCTCAAAGTTCTACAGGGGAGTTTACTCCCCTGTAAGTCTTTGCAAGGGTGGGGCAATGTCGGAGGCAGCGCTCCAGGATTACGCCCACCCCGACCCAAAAATGCTTTTTTAAGCATACCTTGTTGTCCTGCCAGCTCCCCGAAGCACTAAACAGTGGCGATTACGTCAAAGTCCACTTCCAAGCCCACTTCCAGTTTTCACAGGATCGCGCTGCCCATGTAATAACCATCTCCAGCATCACTGGATGATGGTGTCTTTATTTCTATAATTGGGCACTGAATCCATGATTTATCTCATTGTTCAACTCACTATCAAACTCAGTCCAAGGCAGCTTTAATATTCCATCAATCAGTCTTACAACACCTACCATGATGGTATTCACTTCACTTGGAAGTTTGCCCAAAAGGGTTCCTTTGAGCCAGGACTCACCCAGACTTTTGTCCTGGCACCTGCTTTTGCCAACCGAAGAAAACCATAATTCTTTCTCTACTGATACATTCTAGAATAATATTGTGACAAGCTAAAACCAAACTGCTCATTGTCTTCACATATGAAGCGGATTTACCATATTTTTCTCCAAACGCAAGTCTATTTCGGGTGCTGCATCAGACACTTGATGCAGTAGAGCCATTTTTCATAGATACATCATGAGTTCATGTACTGATCAGAATGGCTTTTATTTGCAGACGTCACAGAAGCGACTTGCTCGTCATTAGGACAAATAGTCTGTGTCAAAGTGCATTTCTACAGAACATAGCGGTACTGGTTCTCTTATTAAATTCGCTTTGTGTTTGTTTGGGGTTTCCATGGGACTTGCTTGGATTGAACGGATTGATCTTGCCTACTGTCTCATTGATAATCTTGCGTGTCAGAGTGTGCCACATAAGGCCTTCTTGTTCATTTCAGTACTAAATATATATTTTAAAACATTGCTCGGGTTCTTGAGACATGGACTAGATGTAGGATTTGATCCCAACGTTTTTCTTTCAGCTGTGGAAAGCATCTTCAGGAAGTTAGCATCTTCTGCTTGGTGTTCTAGGCAGCATCTCAGGTTCAACGGTCAGCTTGGCTTGGAATTTTTAAAGGCACACTCACACTTTTCTTTTGCCTGTCCATCATTTCCACAGTTCATTATGCAATTTTCATTTCAGTACTATTTTCTTAAGTAATCAAAAGCAGAGAAATGTCTGTGATGGAGGTTTGTAAAACAGCATTTTCCTTTTCCTAATGCAAAAACATGAGATATACCATGCCAAATGCACTCCACCATGGCTATTCATAATGACCTGCTGAGGTGTTAAAAATCCCTGTGTTCCTGCAGCTCTGGACTGGCTGCAAAACCCCAAGGTATATCAAAACCCTGATGAGCTATGACACCGGGAGAGCTGGTGGGCTGCCTTCTGTTTGGTGGATCTGTCGTTGTGAAGATCTGTCCTAGTATTTCCATACATGATCCATTTATAGGGATAATATTCCTACAGATGCCATCTACTTGCAACTAAGTACATATGGCCAAGGATTCCAGAAGAGAAAAAAAAAACTCATGAAAATACAATAAGACTATTCCCTGTGAGATTATGATTTACATAGAAAACACTCAAACACATATTAAGATTTAAGCCTAGAGCATTAGCTTATTGTCCTGTGTCACTCACAATGTGTGGTGTAATACTTAGAGTGTTGGCCTAGGCCTGAGAGACTAGGTTCAGAATCCCACTCAGCCATAAAGCTTGCTAGGTGATCTGAACTGTTACTAAGATGTTGTGAGGCTAAACTATGGAAGGGATAGCTCTGAGATACTGAACTTCTTGGAGAAAGGACAGGATTAAAAAAAAACAAAAATAAATCAGAAAAAGCACAGCTGTATGCCTAATGGAACAGAAGTTGAGAATTCAAAAATACATCTCCAAGCCCACATGTACAAGGCACTTCCACAGTTAGGCATAAATCTGCTTTAAATGGCTGAATGAATAAGCCTGGCTGCTTCCGTCAGCATTTTGCTGACAAGTATTCAATGCTGGCGGAACGGGGGGAAAATTGGCCGTCCTCTCTGTTTCTGACCGGCATTGTATGAACTATCCAATGCAAATGGTGAACTAGAAAATCCAATCTGATTTACTGAACAGAAGGATTTCTTCAATATACATTAGTAGCGCTATCATCCATTTAATACCAATGCATTGAAAAAGCCAGATTATAGGCGGTATACAGACTGGCATTCACAGAACTGAAGCAGGATAGCACCCATCTGTCCTGGACTTCAATGTCTGTCCATTTGTTGTTAGTATGAAAGGGGCTCTATATGTGTGTATAGCTGCACATGAGCAGACCCAACCTTGCAGCCAGGAAACCAGGAATTTTAAACAGGTCATCTTGTTGTCTTGTGTGCTCCCTGAGGCATTTGGTGGGGCCACTGTGAGATGCAGGAAGCTGGACTAGATGGGCCTTTGGCCTGATCCCGCAGGGCTCTTCTTATGTTCTTACCTTGGAAGGATGATTTAAAAGAATGTCTTCTCATTTGTAGCAGGCTTACTGATACCAAGCCTGGCTGAGGGATGCTCCTGCTGCTATTCCCCAGGTAGCCCTGTCCACTCAGCTAACTCCCAACCTCACCACTGCCTCCATCTTTGCTATCTGCTCTCCTGACCCTCTGCTCCCACTCTTCCAACTGCTCTTCTCCCCCTTATAAGGAAAGCGCCAGCATTAGCACACTCCATCTCCGATTGGCTGACCCAGTCTGACAATGCCTCACTCTCCCCCTTATAAGGAAAGCTCCGACATTAGCATACTCCATCTCCGATTGGCTGACCCTGTCTGACAATGCCTCACTCAACACAAAGGGCTGTTGAGGGTGAGGGCTGAGTGTTGTGGACTTGTGGGCTTTGAGGTTGTTGGAGTTGCAGCGAGTGGTCATCTTTTGATGGTGCTCATCTCTTCAGTGCTTTTTTGACAACAGCTATTCGTTTATTTATTTTACAATATATTAGTTTAGAATTTGGTTAATTTAGGACTTTTAGTTTAGGATTAGTTTAGTTCAGGACAGTTAGTTTAGGATTAGGTTAGTTCAGGACTTAAGGTAAGTGTTCCTTGATGCATGAAATACAACCTCTTCTGAATTGAGGTAAGTGGATGTTGACGTTTCCACAGGACTTACTGGAGCAGAGTATGAATGGTCTTCAAACAGTGGCCTGTGACAAATGACAGTGGCACGATAATGACTATTGGAGAAAAAGGAGAGGAAGATGGAGGCAGAGTGTTATAGTGGTTACAGTATCAAATTTGGCTAGAGAGACCAGATTCAAATCCCCACTTGGCCATGATGTTTGCTGGGTGGCTTTAGACTCGTCAGCTTCCTCGCAGCTTAAACTGCCTAACAGGACCACTGGGATAATAATATTGTGGGAGGGGATGTGCAGGCTAAAAAACAACTTCTGCTTTTTTTCTAGGTTAACTAATCCCAAACCTGACTGAGGGATGCTATCTCTACTATTCCTCAGGCAGCCCTGTCCACTCAACCAACTCCAAACCTCACCCCTGTCTCCATCTTTCCTCTTTTCTGTCCTGAACCACATTCTAAATGCCCCAACTGATCCTCTTGTCCTCGTTATAAGGAGCATTAGCATACTCCATCACTGATTGGCTGACTCAGTCTTATTATGACCCACTCTCCCCCATGTCACAAAGGGCCTTTGAGGGTGAGGACCGAGTGTTGTGGGCTTTGAGGTTGTTGGCATCTCATCTTTTGGTGGTGCTCATCTATTGAGTGCAGCTTACAGCATTTCATTTATAATATATTAGTTTATACTGTATAATATAACTAATATATACTAATAACTAATATAATATATTAGTTTATAATACTAACAGCGCAATCCGTCGTGAGAATGGGAGGCCCCAGAATGGAAAAGGGATTCAAATCCCCTCCAAAAGAGGAATTCAAAGGGGATTTGAATCCCTTTTCTGTTCTGGGGCCTCCCGTTCTGGATGAGCCGCTGGTTACACCGGTACAAACGTTAAGTCGGATTGCACTGTGAGTTAGTTTAAGAGTAGGTTAGCTTAGTATTTCCTAGGTTAATTAATCCCAAGACTGACTGAGGATATATTAATTGCATAGTTAATCTGTGGAACTCCTTGCCACTGGATGTTGTGATGACACCTGACCTAGATGCCTTTAAAAAGGGAGTGGACAGATTTACAGGTTACATTCACAGGTTACAAGTGATGATGACTGTATGCAACCTCTGGGTTTTAGAGGTAGTTTATATCTGAATGCCAAGTGCAAGGGAGTGGCACCAGGATACAGGTATCTTGTTGTCTGTGAGCTCCCTGAGGCATCTGGTGGGTCACTGTGAGATACAAGAAGCTGGACTAGATGGGTCCTTGGCCTGATCCAGCAGGGTTCTTCTTATGGTCTTATGCAACCTGATTGAACCTCAGGTTCCTGACTGTGGATGAGCTGAATGCTGAAAATGTGGCCGTTCGGGTGAAGCCAGAGGTCGCAGAGGAGAGGTGCTGCTGTCATGCTATACTGGTGTACTTCCCAAAGTTTTGGCTACTGTTTGAATTGGGGGGGGGGGCATAGTTGTTGTTGTTAATTGGATTTATATCCCACTTTTTGGGACCCCAAGTAGGGCTTTTGGTTTCATCCAGCTAGGCTCTTGTTTAATTCTTGTTTTAATTTCACCTTTTCTATATTTTGTTTTACAAATAAAGTAATTTCAAACAGAAAAGCAACCATTTATAATCATTCTATGGAAGTAACCAACTTCTCTTGTCTTAAAAACAGCCATTTTTGTCAGATTCTAAAGACACAATTTATACCCTATAACTGAAGTAAGAAACAGGTAAGTATAAAAGTTGTGCTAATGGCCAATGCTGGGGTCAAGATTCTGGGGGTCCTGAGGCAGACTTGTATTGGGTACACCATGGTGACCACCACCTGCCCCCCCAATGCATTTGGCACTATCACTGCCACTAGTATTCACAGTTGAGGGGTCAGCCTGGCCAGGTGGGCATCCTGAGAGCTGTGGCCCTTTACCCACCTGGTCAGCCCCTGACACCACCTCTGCTAATATATGTTTGCTGGTACAAAAAAAACCCCCAGTACATGCAGGGGTGTCACTACAGTTGGTGACATCCAGGGTGTGTTCTCGTGGTGTCACCCTCATGGACCTCCTCCCATACCAGACCACATGATGTGGGGGCATCCTGGGAAATGCAATCCCCATGTGAGTCGTGACGAGGATCGGGAAAAAACCAATTTCCTACCATTGATACTTTTTCGCACCACCAGTAACAAATAGAATAGAAAGTCATTTTGATGTCACCCCTCCCTGAGGTGACACCAGGGGTGTTTCGCCCCCTCCCAGTGATGCCCTTGAGTACATGGGTATACCCTTTAGCATGTAAACGCCTTGTATTTTTACATAAGAAGCTTAACCTGGGAGATTCGCCATCTGTCTGAACCAATCCAACCATAAGTCCAAGAAATTGTCCAATTTTCATCCAACTTCTCCTACTCTAATCTGATGGGACAATTTTTCCAATAAAGCAATATTCCAAATTGTTTTGTGCCATTGCTCAGTCGTGGATGCTGTCTTTTGCTTCCTACCTCTTGCTCTAACTATATTCCACTGGATGCCTCAAATCCAGATGCATATGACAGTACTGTTCAGCCCAATTATAAGAATAAAACAAAAGGATTTCTCCGTTCCAAGAGAAAGATCTCAATTATCCTTCCCCCCCCGCCTTGCTTCTCACATTTCCCCCAGTGTAATCTGTTTGCTAGTCCTCATTTGCAAATTTATACTTTCTGATTTTTATGAAGAGGGGTTTTGCATGTTCTGATTTGGGAACCAGAGAGTTGAGCAGATTCCCATGCACATGCCTGCAATGATGATGTGTCATATTGCATAGTTCTGTTGTACGTGAAATATTCATCAGATTTTTGCAGCAATAAAAAAAATAAATTATTTTTTTCTTTCTTTCCACTCTGGAGCTTTAAGATACTCAAGACAAAATGTCACTGCATGCATTCTAAAGTACATGTTAATAACAGAAAGGAAATAGGACATTCACAGTCATTCTTTACTGTTATTATCTATTTGCAATCTAAAAGGAATTTGTTAAATCTCAGGAGCGGTATTTCTTTTTTAAATTAGATAGATGCATTTTTGAGTGTGGCCCAACACCAAATAAAAGAGCATAATTATTAATATTACAATTTAGCAAACATAAAGCTTTGCAAAGCATTCTGGGGCTACCTGGGGAGGGGGAGTCGCGCAACCCAGAGTAGCCTTCCAAAGCGCGATTTCAACATGTTTACAGCAAGAAAACGGAGCGGTTTGTATTGAAAAGGTAAAAAAAATCTCATTTTTTAACCTTTTTTCTCCCTTTCTCACAGTTGAAACGGTGGACTCCAGTATACGCGGATTTTGCTATCCGCAGGGGGTCCGGAACGGATCCCCCGCAGATAGTGAGGTCCGACTGTAGTTTATGCTCATCATCAAAATCATCATTATTTTCTTTCCTGACATATCACTCTTACAGCTCAATCCTGCGTAACTTTAAGCAGCTAGCCTAATGGGCCGGCCACTGTATCCTAGGGCCATTGACCATCCTAGGCCTGCATCGGCGCAGCCTGGGCTCTCCTCGGAGGGAAGTTTATCTCCTTCCCTTGGTGTAAGCCTCGCAGGCCGCAATGGTCCTCCTCAGGTGCACACCAGATCTGAAGCTTGCATGCATCCGGGGAGGCCGTGTAAGGCTGACCCAGCCTGGGAAGGGGCATAGGATATCAGCGCATCTCAATGCTGATATCCCCAAGCCCTCCCATCCCAGGCCGGCCAATGGCCCCCCCTCCCTCGCCGCCCCTGTCCACCCATCCCCGCCCCTGCACTGAGCAGCCTAGACCTTACCTGGGTCATCCGGCGCAGGTCCGGGCCGCTGGGGGAGTGAGTGGTGCTGGCCTCCACCGCTTAGTCCCAAGGTGTCAGGAAAGTGCCTTATGGCTCTTTTGCGATGCCTAAAGCTGGCGGAGCACTCGATCCGCCGGCATATCGTTACATAGGATTACGCCGTTAAGGTCTGTTTTGATTAATTTAAAGAATTGGAGACCTTGAGGCCTTCAGTGCTTGTATCATTTGTGTAGAGTTGGTCTGAAATACTTCTCATCATCAGCCTCTTGAAAAGGAAAATAACTTGTTGGATGGAAACTTACAATAAAAACAGTTGAACTGAAATTGCAGGCAATTTTCAGGAAAGGTCATTGTCTGTTATTTACCATTAATTCACTTTATCTGTTGTTGCCTCGAAGCAGGATAGACATTGTACTGAGTCTTGATTCTTTTATTATTATTTCTTAACAGATGAAAATGATGTGATGGTCTAGACAAGAATATGGATCCTGGACTAATTCTAAGATATATGAGTGATAAGTAAACCATATTTATCTCAAAGAAATAAAATACTCTTTGTCTGTTATGCAAGGGTGTGTGTGTGTGTGGGGGGGGAAATTAACAGAGACATAAGGCATATTTGTGTGATACAGAGTGCAGGTACATGAAAGATATGTGTGAGGGATCAAGATTGTGCCTTCTGGCCTTGGCCCCCCAACCTCTTCATGTTCAACCAAAGATCTGAACAGAGCCCACATGTGCAGTACGGACACGACTGGACTTAATTGTCAAGGGATACCTTTACCTTTACAAGCTTTGTACAGGTGATTGGGTATGCTGCAGGATTCTTGATCATATAGCAAAACCTATGTCTGTAGAGTTATACACACGTAGACCCATTCAGACATGCTGTTGAATGCGTGAAAGCTGGAGTAATCCCACCCCACTGATGAGTTTATATCCATGGATATGTTATGTAAACAACGTATCCCTTATGAGCTTGCTTTGTAAGCAGTCTAGAAACAAAAATGATCATCATCAATCATCATCATGCCTTTTGTTTCATAAGATACGAGAAGGTTGCAAAAGGACATAGGCAATATTGTGGTCAACATTTGTGACACACCGTTTCCAGAAAGCTGCTTGAAATAAACTGGCGTCTTGCACATTCATTGATTCACTTAACATTTTGATTGACTTGCTTAAACTAAGTAATGGACTCCACTTCCATTTACTTTATGAGGGAAAAGGAAGTGCCAACAGCACTTAAGAAAATGTCATATCAAAGCAGGGTAAAGTATCTTGAGCGTCTCAGTGTCTCTTCGGGGAAAAAATGATCCAATTCAGGTGGGGAACTTGCTCAATATGGCAAGAAACACTTGGGTCAAAGAAGCCTTTGTCTCTGGTCTTTTCATTCCAGTTGAAACTTCATGAATATTTATATGACTCGACAAAATTGGGAGGATTTTATCCAGTTCCCTTTAAAAAAAAACCCTCTTTTTATTCTTATTTTCCCTTGAAAAACCTTCTGGAAATTCATGTGTGTGTGTGGGAAAAAAACCCTGGTTTTATTGTAGGAATCTCTCTTCCTTTGAACGGTCAAGGTTACTTTTTAGTGGATGCCCTCATTTGAAAGCACCTGCCTGTTACCATAAGAAGCCAACCTGTCTATCACATAGACAAGCTTGTATGGTAATAATCTGGACTGATACTAAAACCTAGACAAGGAGCCCTGCTGGGCGGCTATCTGACCCTAGTCTACTTCACTACATGTCTGTTTTCCTTCACGGAACTGATATTTACATAGGAAATCATTGGCCAGGAAGTAGCCTTTAGAAGCATCAAACAAATTATTTGACCACTAACTTACAAATGAAATATGCCCTGTTACTCTGTAGGGAGATGTTTTTGTAATTAACGGCCCAATCCTATTTGGGCCAGGCGATGTCATTGTGACTCTTCCGCTTGTGCTGACTGCCGTAAAGCCGTCAGCACCAGTCGTAAAAAGTTGCTCTTTCAAAAGATGCTATGGCCCAATCCTATCCAGGACTTGCATTGGCAAATCTTGTAATCCACCACGGTAAGTCCCGGGCCAATTCAGACTCCATTCCAGACTCCATTCCAGTGGGCCACAGCCACCAGTGCAAATGTCCAGAGGCCGTATGCGGGTGAAAGCAGCTTGATGAACCTGTTCTCTGCTGGAGTAGGTAGGTTGGGGGCAGGGGCAGACCAGGGGAGGATCAGGGTAGATTGGGGCAGAGAGTGGCCTGGGCCAGGGGCAGGAGGATCTCAGTGGCAGCCATGCACACCTTGATCCTATCTCCCCATTCCACCTAGAACCGCCCCCAGGAGTCTCCAAGGACCTTAGGAAGGGGGACCTTAGGTAGCCTCCTTCTGTCTGGGCTCTCTGGCTTTCTTTGGTGATGACAGCAAAAACTATCTTTCCAACGTTCATTCTCTAGTTTACCCAGTTAAATGGGTGATGTGGGGGGTAGGGAGGTAGATGCCATCACTAACTAGAAAGCATTGCGCCCATCTTGTCCTCTGTCCACCTGGAAACAAGGGTGTCATGAGAAACAAGGGTATCATGATGGTGATAAGAAACCTCCTGGTTGTAGGAGTAGGTTTTTTTCTGTGCCAGGTGCAAGGGAGTGGCGACAGGATACAGGTATCTTGTGTGCTCCCTGAGGCATCTGGTGGAGCCACTGTGTGATACAGGAAGCTGGACTAGATGGGCCTTTGGCCTGATCCAGCAGGGCTCTTCTTATGTTATCTTATGACTTACAGTATGTCAGCAAAAGGGGGGCTGGCATAGGTCCAAGGAGACCCATGGGAAACCAGGCAGCTTATGGAAAGGTAAGTAAAAAGAAGTTTTTTACTTACCTTTCCTGGGCTGTCTGGTCCCCAGGCCATAGTATGGAATGTGCGCGCCATCAGTGGCGCTGCATGTGCTGGGCTTGTGGGAGATAGGATTGGGCTCTAAGAGTTTCACTTACATGGTAAGATACACTGTATCATAAGAAATAGAGACATTGTGTATATTACCACTTTCTTTTAGTTTTTCTATCTCATGGCCCTGGCTTTGCCTTAGTGCATGTGATTCACAGTGTCACATTGCTGTTTTTATGCTCCTGTTGTGACTGTCGCCATGATCTTTTTAATCGATTTTTAGATATTGTTTTTATTAATTGTTATTAATTTTTACTGTTTTAAAGTGTGATTGTTTTTATACGGTATTTTTTGTATTTTTTTTTTTCTGTTGTGAGCCGCCTTGGGTCCCTTCGGGGAGAAAGGCCTGATAGAAATACTGTAAATAAATAAATAAATAAATAGTTGGTACCAGATAATGAATAAATAAATAAACAAAAACAAACCAGTATTTATATACCACCTTTTCTTTGGTCATCGGATTTCTCCTCTGACTTTAATTCAAAGGCAATGTACATGGGCAGGCTTTCTAAACCCAAAGGGTTTTTTACAATGCAATAATGTTCTAATCTTTTGTAGAACCCTTCATTCTAGATGTTGCTTTCACAGTCCAGCTCTCTCTCTCTCTCTCTCTCTCTCTCTCTCTCTCTCTCTCTGGCGTTTGCCTCACCACGCTTCAGCTGACAGGCAACCTTGACTCTCATCAAGTGCAGCTGCAGTTCCATTCCCCCACAGAGGCTCTGCATGCCGGCAGCTCTCTGACAGACACAGACACTTCCGGCCGTCTCGAACTGCTGTCCTTCAGATCTTCAGGCATATATGAGACGGTCGCTCTACCAACTGAGCCACATGTCCTGCCTATAGATCCTGCCTAACTGTAGATCTTCTATAGTTCTTGACCACTTGGCTTGGGAATCAGTTTGTGTAGCAAAATGCTTCCAGATCGTGGACAAATGCCTGGAGAATAAAATATCCCCAGAGAAGCTGGCCATCTCTGCTTTATAATTTTCATTAACACAAGTTTGAAAAAGTCACAAACATAGTATTTTTGATGAAGGATTTATTTATTTTCACAGTGTCTCAGTCCTTCATCCTGAAGCCATAAAACTGTTTATGGAAAGAGCTGTGGTATATATACCAATACATTAATTATCAACCTTGTAAAAACCTTTATGCGATGAGATGGGAAAGAAGCAAAGTTCAATCAACATGGAACAAAGCTTCATCAAAACAGAAGGCTATTGTTATTATCCATATGATATTTGGTATTTTTATTACATTGTCTGAAAAATAATAATTTGATTGACAGCCCGATCCTATCCAAAGCCCAGCGCTGAGATAGCAGCGGTGTCAGATCAGGCTCTGCTCTATCCAGCGTGGGGCTGAAGGCTACTGGAGGCTTCCTTGAGGTAAGGGGACGTTCATCCTCTTACCCCATGTTGAGCCCCAGCAGCCTCTTTGGGGCTACTCGGATCTGCGCAGCCCTGTGTCAGGTTTCTAAGTCAGGGAAGGGGGATAGGATTCTGTGGAGGCCTCCTCCACTGAGCCCTCCTCACTCTCAGGCATGTTCCACCCCCACCCCCTGCCCCAGAATGCCCCTTCCCCACCCATTTCACACTCCCCCGCCTCCTCGCCACCGCCTCTGGCGGATGCTGCTCCTGCACTGGCAGAGGCAACGTGCTTTATGGCACATTTGCGACGGCACAGGGCTTAGTCATGCCAGTGGAGGCCGGCATAGGATTGGGCTTTCAGATAAGGTAAGAGATGAAATATTTAGTTTTATTTGATATCAGCTTCAATGCAATGTTCCTTGACCAGACAAAATAAGCTGAATTTCCATAAGATTTGTGTACTGGTTTGAGAATTTCGGCCTTCCACCTTCGTGTGTGATTTGGAGTTTGTGATTTTGCCTAGGTTGTTTTCTGTAAGGATGATGAGGGTCACAATAAACCAGGTTGTATGGATACAACATTGGCTACCAGTGTGTCTCAAAGCACAATTCAAAGTGCTTGAGATTACCTTTAAAAATCTAAACACCTTGTGGACAAGATACCTGAAGGACCACCTTCCGCCATACAATTTTACCTTTCCATTGCAATCTGGAAGAGAGGCTATCTTGTGTGTCCTGTTGTCTTTTGAAATTCTGCTGGTGGCAACATGCAAGACGGTCTTCTCAGTAGTGGCCCCCATGATGTGAAATTTCTTGCTCTCTCGTGTGTGTCTGTCTTTGTCCTTGGCAATGTTTCATCAGAGGTTGAAGACTGGGCTTTTTTCACAGTTGTTTTCTGAGCCTTTACAATCTGTTACTTTCATTGATGTTTTGTTACATATGCTCTTGGGCTTGTTTTAATTGCTGTTTTTTAAAATATGTTTTTGTACTAGCTTGTTTTTATCATGTTGGAAACTAGTTTGAGTCTCTAAAGAGACAAAGTGTGTGTGTGTGTGTGTGTGTGTGTGTGTGTGTGTGTGTGTGTGTGTGCTGGATTTTATAGGCAGGAAAACATTAAGGTATTTAAACGGCAAGTGACATCCATTGTAAAGTGATTTCAGTTCGTCATGACTCCATGTCCATCAGAGGGCCATCTGTCAAGTCCGACCCCTGAATCCTCAGTACTGGTGCCCAATGCCGCCTTCAGGGGATGGGCGGGGCATTATGGGGGGCCCACTCCAGATCCTGTAGCGATGTGGTGCCAGCATTGCCCTTCAGTTTGTTTCACATATACTGTACTTATAAGTTTATATTTGAGGAACTGTTTCCTCTTAATTTTTGCTCTTTACACAAGATTGTGTCGTTGACATGCTTTTCTTATTTTCTTCCAAATAAAAGGCCAGTCCTGTGCAATGATTGAGTGGAAATCTTTACGCTGGTCTCCTTGCAAGTGGTGTTTAGTGGTTCATTTCCGTGGCGTAAATAGTAAAGTCTTTTGCGATGCCCTTTGTGCAGTTCTCCTTCAATAAACTGGCTTCGATTTATTTTAAATCAAACGTTGGCTACGATCAGAAAACCGATTTGTATATTCACAGTATATACCCTAGATTTAAGTTAGTGTAGTATCCTAGATGACAATAGGACTTAATTCAAGGTCTGTGGCTAAACTGGTTTGAGAATTGGACAGTAAGACTTATTCACTTGTTCCCATTTCTCCAAACAGCCCCTGTCAACTTGTCACTGGCTGTAATGCACATTGGAAGGTAATCACAGGCACACATAGGAAAAGGTTTAATCCATTCCTAGCAGACCCCCAGCAAATGGCTGTGAGTTCTAAAGATTTCTCTACTCAAACAGAAACGAGTGTTTCTAAATTGAGGTAGATGGTCCAAGTTAAATTAATTGAAGACCTTCCCTGCATTCATGCCAACATAATTTTAATGCGGTTCTTATCATTGGCTCTTGGTTGTTTTTTTGTTTTGTTGTTTCCACAGTGAGTGCTTCTCTCATAGGAGTTATGAGAGTTTTCAATCCAATGACTGAATAGAGGTAATTTTATCGAGCAATGCTCTTTCATCACAGACACCTCCCTAGCCTTAACAGATTGCAGAAAGCGAGCTACTAGTGCTGGTAGGTCCATGCAAAGCAGAGCACTTTTTGGCCCCCTTGATTTCAGTGAGAGAAGATCATTGATCACTAAAATGCAATGTTCTTTCTGCTGCAGTTCTAAAGAGTAAGATCACAACAGAGAACTTGCACCAGAGTGTAGCCATGTAGTTCCTGCTTTACATTTCTCTATGTCAGCGTTTGTCAAAGTTCTCCCCACGAGGCGGGGAGAACATAGAGTGTTCGTGGGGGTGGGGCCAGCGGCGGCAGCGAAAACTGGAAGTGGTCTAAAATTGCCATTTTTGGCGATCTAAATATCGGGGAGGCCTGCGGAGGGTCATGCAGGCCTCCCCACACCGCCCAAAGCCGCGGTGAGTCACAAAACACCGTTTGGGGCGCTTTTTCCTTAGGGGGCAGGGGAAGCATCCGGTTCTCCTGGTGGGTCTTGACCCACCAGTTTGAGAACCACTGTTCTATGTAGTTCACATGCAAAGCTACCATTTCAGATTTGTGCGTGTGTGCGTGTGTGTGTGTGTGTGTGTGTGTGTGTGTGTGTGTGTGTGTGTGTGATAGCTATGGTGGCCCCAGTTATTGAATACATTTAAGAATAAACTGGGGGAAAAGAGAGCATTTCAAGAGCATTTGTCACATTTTTAATGCCTCATAAGAACAATGGAAATGGATGTATACCTAGCACACAGGTCCACTTATTCATAGCAATAGTCACGCAGTGTATTTTCCACAGTGAGAGCTCCTCTCATAGGAGTTATGAGAGTTTTCAAAGCACTGTATACTCCAATGATTGAACTAAGGTAATTTTATTGAGAAGTGCTCTTTCATCCCAGACAGCCGAGCCTTAACAGACAATTCACCTTAATGAATTGGGTGAAGATATAGGTGCTCCCAAGGATGATCAAACGTGATTTGAATCTGTGTTGGTTGTGGTGCAGTGAGCAACTTCCCTAAATGTCTCTCAATAATAATAATAATAAATAATGATTGCTGGCTTGGATGTACATGTGCGTATATGTCTTGTAATGATTTATGTCTCACCTGTTGACCAAATGATATCCAAGGTGGTATTTGTGTTAAGATTACAGTCGGACCTTTTTATCCACGGTTTTTTTATCCATGGATTTGACTCAACACGGATGGCAAAACTGTGGAAGAGGGAGTTCAACCACACTACATTACCTCTTTTTTCAGCGTTGTCGGGGGCCTGCCAGCCACTTCCAGCCTCCTGCGCGTGTCCAAACCGCTGAAAAATGCAGCCGGGAGTCTCTGGCGCCATTTACAGGTTGCTTCCAGTAGTGGCTTTTGTTTTTTTCAGTCAACAAACTCAGGAGGAGGGAACCGGCGAAGATTCTGGAAAAATGTAATGTGGCAGAGCTCCTGACCCCTCCCCCCCCCCCGGATTTCACATAACACTGATTTTCTTATCCACTGTGGTTCCAGGAACAGAACCCCAGCGGATAAAAAGGTCTGACTGTATTCGGGCTTGATGGCCACGGTCTCATAAGAACATTGCCTCGTGGGGAGAACTCCTGACGTTTCGCCTGCATCTTTGCCAGGCATTGTCAAAGGTGAGGGAGCACCACGGCAATTCTACGGCAAGTCCAGTAGAATAAAAATACAAAAAACTGCTCAGTGATCCTTATTTCTCTGGTCCAAGGCAAAGGTTTCAGTGTCCTTACTCTTGCTTCTGCAATCTCAGGGCCAAAGGCAGTTAGAGCAGAGTTCTTTATGATGGGGGCGGGGGGAGAGTAGGAAAGTCTCTGCTTTGCCCATGGCCAATAGCTGACCGATTTGGTTTTTCCCTTGCGATGGTGTTTGTCCTGAGTGGGAGGGGATGCAGCCTCTCAGTGGTCCAGCGGTCTGATGAGCGAGGCCTGAGTGTCCTTTCCCATACTTTCATAACCTTGGAGACTGAAGCTCTAGGTCACGGGTTCTCAACCCCTTCCCGGCCGAGTACCACCTCCGATGCCACTCTCCTGCTGCGTACCACCAGAAGTGACCGGCAATGACATCATCGCCAGTTACTTTCAGGGTTTTGGAGGCCAGAAAATGCAGGTAGGAGGCTCTGGGCGGGCAGGAGGGCCCTTCTCAGCGTTCCCGAGAGGCTCGGCCAAAGGTAGGAGCCTCTCGGGAGCGAAAACGCACAGCCAAAAGCACTGCATTGGAGCAGGGTCCTGTTGGTCCGGTGGTTGGAGTACCACCAGCAGTCAGCCCAAGTACCACTGGTGGTACTAGTACCACTGGTTAAGAACCTCTGCTCTAGATAGTTATCCAGTCTCTATGCAGAATATGCCTGCATAGTTACAAGGTCCCCCGAGGAGCTTGTTATGGCAGCTGCACAAACTTATTTGGAAGTGTAGTATGTAAATGTGGCTACAGCGATTTGCAAAACTGCAAGGAACGTGTCCTCCTTCCTTCTCTCTTGTCACAAAGGGGTATGGATAAACAAAGCAGCCCTTTTGTATCCCTTGTTAGATTTTTGCTTCCTGGACCCTTCAGGCACATGTCACTTTTACCAGTGAGCTTCTCACTGAGCAAGTATCTTTCCATTATTAACAAATGATTGAATTTCAGCCTACTGGAATGTGAATGTTCTCCAGCAGAAGAGGAGGCAGAGCAGCAGCCTTTCATAAATTATTGCGGTATGATTTTCCTGCTAATTGGTCTCTAAGCATTTCAATTGTCTTCAAACCAACCTCTCTGAGCACTGAGAACTGCCGTACATGAGACACAAGGCCTTCCGGCACCCTGTCAGAATCTTTTGGCAAACAGCAACAGCCCATTTGTAGGAAAGTGCATTTCGAGTGTCAAAAACGGTAGCAGCCCATATACACACAATCTGCCATAAACCATGTTAAGCAAAACTGTTTGCCTCACTTTGTGCAAGGCCACGTTTGCCCTGTAGCATCAACTATAATTCTGCAGCACGTTCGCCAGCATGCGGAACCAAACGATGGGATCCATCTCAGCAAAGAGTCAGTTCCATGCCATGACAGCAGAGTCTCAGAGATGCATACTTTAAAGGATATTTTCAACTTAGACTGCAATCCTATGCACTTGGGAGTAAGCCCCATTGGACTCAATGGGGCTTATTATTTCTGAATAGAAATGCATAAGATTGTGCTATTAGTCTCTTTCCCCACCCTTTTTGGAACTCCCAACAGAAAGATCTCTCTTGCTACCAAGTTCACACTTAAAACCAAACGGGATTTAACGAAGGCCACAAAAGAGGGTGACAGTGGCAAACACCAACGGAAAGCAGATGACTAGATGCGCATAACATTCATTGAATTAATAGCCAAGATCACATTATGTTTCAGGCTACACATCCCTTCTTCTAAGGAATAGGAACATCCCCTTTCAGTTATTGCACAAGACTAATATATCTTTGCAGACAAAGCTTCAGACAACAAAGCTGTTGCAAGAAATCTGAACCTACCTGTGAGCGAAAGCATGATCACACCTGTTGCCTATTCACATACAAGCTATCTGTGCTTACAGTGCAATCCTAACCAACTTTCCAGCACCGGTGTAGCCGTGCCAACCGGGCACACACTGCATTTTGCAGTACAAGGGCAATCATGGAGACATCTTCATGGAGACGTCTCGGGCTGCATTTTGGCTGCACCGGCACTGGAAAGTTGGTTAGGATTGCACTGCTAGGCATCGCAGAACTTGTGATGAACATGTAAGAAGGTGGGTGAAGGGCAATATCATACATTCCCCCCCCCCTACATTCAGTCTACACAGATTTGTTGCCTAAGGAGGGCTAGACACTGAGCAATTTATCTAAGATAAATACTGTATAGCAGTCATTTTACTGTAAATGGAAAAGCCATATCAAAGCATTATGGAGAAATCTCAGGAATGTGAGGGAGGGAAGAGAAAAACATATTTTAATTATCACGGCTGCTACATTGTTGTCCACAAAATCTTGTTTAAATTTAGCCACTAATACAGCACACTGGGCCACTTCTAAAGTTGTCTTTATCAACCTCATTTAACAATCTTGTTAACTTGTTCAACAGCACCTAGCTTGTTATGCAGAAGCAGGACTCAACCATTCCTCTCTAGTTCTATAAGGTGGAGCAAAACAGCATTATTGAGAAAGCTCCTCAACAGCTTCAGGCAAAACCTTTGTAATGTGCATTTCTATGCCATGCAACCAAAGTTTGCAAACCAGCAGCGCATGTCTACTCAGAAGTAAGTTCCATTTTGTTCAACGGGGCTTACTCCCAGGAATGTGTGTATTTATAGGATTGCATCCAAAGAGAAATAAAGACCTTTATTTTAAATTAAAAGATCTCCATTCCAATAAATAAATAAATAAATAAATAAATAAATAATAAAATATACAGTATTCAACTACTTTTAAAACACGTAACATTATGGACAGATCTTTGGAGTTCTTTGTGATATTATCTTAACATTCAGTATCAGATGGTTAACCTAGTCTTCATTAGATACCTCTAGAACATTGGTCTTCAGCCTTTTTCATGCCATAACTCCAATAAATAAATAAAGTATGAGACTGGGGACACACCATGAGGCTGGGGACCCACCATCCCGTCCCCTCCCGGGACCCACCCCGCCCATCCCCTGCCGCTGCCGCCACCCCCACCCCCACCCCGGCACTAGCAGCCTCGTCCTGCTGAGCTCACCAGGCCTACACCACCAGTGGCAGGGTCATTCCAGAACAGGAAAGCCGAGCCATGATCACCCACTGCCTCCCCAGTTAATTGAAAGAGGGGAGGAGGGGGATGAAATCCCTGTGGAAGCCCCCCCCAGCAGCTTCCCCACCCACCCCCAGCATTACCCCCCAGGAGCCATTTTGGTTCCCGTAAGTTGCCACAATCCCACAAATAAGGCTTTGCGACCCCATTGGGTCCCAACCCCAAAGTTGCAGAACAGTGCTCTAGAATAACCTAGCTTTAACAAAAACTTCAGAAAACTAACGACCATTTAGTACAATACTGTATAAACATGAGCCAACCAGGAATCTGTATAGAGTCTGTCAGCCACAACCACCATATCCTTCGAATATAATTTTGGGATTGTTAAACCTTCTGTAAATCATTGTAATCTTAGCCCATAACTCAAGATCATAAACCTAATTTTAAATGTCAATGAACTGAAATTCAACTCCAGTTGGTGACCGGTCACTGATTTATTATCCAACAGAGAGAATAAGATTGAAAGACAGTTGTACTGAATGGCTTCTATGATTGAGAGCGTCCCACAGCAACCTCAATTTTGGGCATTGTACTAGTCGAGATATAAACTGTGCTTCAAAAACTCATAAGGCAGCATGTATAAAATGACACCTTGTACTTCTAGGGCAATGGTTCCCAAAATGGGAGGTGTGGCTCCCAGGGGAGCCGCAGAAACCAGCCCGGGGAACCGAGGAGTGCCATGGAATCTTCTCGGAAAACAGTGCAGTGCCAATTGGCAGACATCATAACGTAACGGGGAGCCACGGTCAATGGTCGCCAATGGTCAAGGGAGCCACAAGTCGAAAACGTTTGGGAAACACTGCTCTAAGCCTTTTTATTATTATTATTATTATTATTATTATTATTATTATTATTATTATTATTATTTTAGTTTTTCTGGGCAGTACTTTTAGTTTCTGTTTCCTGGGCTGACCTTTTTTTTAAACTTTTCTGCTTAGAACTAAACTGAAACTGACAAGAACATTTTTTCCTCTGGCAACCATTTCACAACACAATACAAAACTTAACACAAATATAAAATGGAGGAAATAGGTATATTCCTAAACAGTGTCATTTTGTAATTCAATTTCCTGTTGATGTCTTCAGCCAAACACTTCAGTGTATCCTACTGGGCTAGTTACAACAGCGGAACAGAGTTCTGCTATAGTAACAGGCCATACGGCAGCATTCAGTGTGCCACTGGCAGCCATTTTGGAGCTGCCACCACAACTGGTGGTGGTGACCCACTGGCACAACTGGCGACCTACTTCAGTGCAGGTTAGCTGATACAGGGGGCAGATCATGGGAGGGAGGAACCCATTTTTACTTACCTCTCATTTGGGTTACCTCCCACCATAGGATGCAGCACATGCCTTTTTGGTGCAGCTGCACTGGGTGTTGGTGGCAGGGGATAGGATTGGGGCCGCAGTCACACAGGAAATTCTCTTCATCATATAGACAAGAAACTGCAGAGAAATGAAAGCAGGAGGGTAACATAGCAGCAGTGTCTGCCCCCAATCTACATGTGTTCATTTCCATGTTTAAAATGACCCTACTTGCATACCATTGTATAGTAGTACACATAATCCAGATGCGGTCAGGAATGCACATAGATTGAGGGCAGACACTCCTGTTGCCTATCTGTGGAGAAAAATAGAGTCCATTTTCAATGTCATCTGAGATTTTATTTAAGGAAAATGAAGATATGTTGATATTTTAGAGGTACCAAATTCATAGTCCTTTCACATATGGAAGCGTTACTCTTCCCATGATATGCTGTTCTTCCATCAGAATTTAGAGTGCCTCTCCTCATGTATTTTGGGAAGGATAATAATGTCCTCATTGGTTTTATGGCTCCTTTCTCCCCTGATTGCCGTATGCCTTATGGTTTCGCATCTGTGTGGCTGGCTCTTCCGAAGAGCAGTGAGCATATTGCCAGGTTGCCAGGTTCACAAATGCACTTTAAACGATGGCCATGGTAATGGCTGTACAGCTGCTGAACATAACCAAAATCTGTGCTCCCTTGTTTCACAGAGTATATAAACTAAATAAGTAACAAAGCAACATCTGTCAGAAAGTCTAGCATTCTCTGGGGCACGTTCGATCTTTGAATGTTTGCCACTGGATTGTGACTGCGTCTTATTAGTTCTGCTAAGTTCTTTGTTGCTGTGTCTACATGTCTGTTCTTGATTTGGTTGTTGTCCCTATTGTTTGTATTTGTAGATTGCATCGCTTGCTATGAAGTATCCAAGGTGCTTTCTATGGGAATATGAAGACTAATGTCCTCATGCATCATTATTTCAGACAGATATTTTAAAAGTCAGAAAATAGAAGCATATGTTTATAAAGCTTCTGTCTGTTTTCCTAGTCTAGGTGACAGAACCCATTTTTGACATAAAGGCTAAAGCATTTTTTTTAAAAAAAAATATGTGACTGCTAGACCCTTATCTTGGGATTTTCAGAATAAAGACAGATTAGGGATGTTGCCAAACTCTCTAATTATCTGGTTCAGAATACGAACTGCACAATGCTCAAATTTAATACCAGTCAAAACTGTATTTTCCTCACATAATCTTCCACTGCTCAGAATACAAAACAGGCGGACAGTGATGATTCATTTAAGTGTGTTTTTAGGCACAGTCATGGGCACCCATTACTGGCAAATGCCCTTCAAAGAGAAGTTTTTAAGGCTCCCAGTAAGCATGGGTGAGCCCAGGGAAGATGGGAACCTATGGGGAAAAAGAACACTGTGCAATCCTTTTGTGCAACCAAGCCCTGGGAAACATTGCAACCTATCGAATAAACAATCCTAATGTCCACAATGCTTGTGGCGGCAGCCAAGCTGTGCTGGATGGTGTGTCACTTTTTGCAACAGCCCTAAAGCATGCTGTGCTGCTGGAATGCGAGTTCTGGCGGCGCACAAGGCCATTAGGATTGGGCCTCAAACAGTCCAGAACTTAAGGAAGTCTAGATTAGCGTTTCTCAAAGTCTGACATGGGAGCTATTGCCCTGTAAGCCTTTGTGGGAGCGGGGCGATGTCGGAGGCAGCACTCCAGGATCGCACCCGCCCAGACTGTCATACCTGGCTGTCCTACCAACTCCCCAAAGGGCCCGGGGGGGGGGAGCAGCTGCCTCTGCAGGCCTCCCCAAGGCTCTAAAGCAGTGTCAATCATGTTGAAAAGTCCAGTTCCTGTTTTGCAGCTTTGGGGAGGACTGCAGAGGTGGTAGTAGCCTCCCTCTGGACCCTTTGGGGAGCTGACAAGACAACCAGGTACGTTTTAAAAAGAGTTTTGGGGTCAGGGTCAGGTGCAATTCTGTTGCGCCACCCCCGACGTTGGAGCTGCCCCCCCCCCTTAAAGGCCTTTCACATACTTCTGGAAAAAGTGGTAGGTCACGAACCACCAATTTGAAACCCCCTGGTCTAGATGAAACAAATGTGTTTTTAAGGCCTTCTAAAAGCAGGCAGCAATTGGATTGGACCTAGTAACCAGGTCCTAACCATTAAAGATTTTAAAGGTAACACCCTTGAATTGGACACAGAATCATACTGGTAACCAGTGCAGATGAAAAAAAGCACTGATGTAATGTGGCGAGAAAAGACTCCAAAAAATACCCTGGCTGCTGCATTCTGTACCAGCTGAAGTTTCTGGATAGTTTTCAAAGGCAGAGAGTGTTACAGTAGTCGTGATGTGATATATTACTAGGGCATTGATTAATGTGGCCAGCTATATCTTCTTTAAGAAAGGCCATAGCTGATGTTCTCGCTGCTGCTTGGAAAATGCACTCCTGGCCACCGCTGTGACCTGAGCAACCAGAGTTAAGGCTGAACTCCACAAGCTCTGGCTCCGTTGCGCTTGCGTCTGGAGGCGCGCGAGCTTAGGGGACAGGACGCCACGTCCAAAATGCTGCCCTGGGCTCCAACAGTTTCTTCATGTAAATAGTCCCTCCTGATTGTCCCACCTTCTAA
This sequence comes from Plestiodon gilberti rubricaudatus, assembly GCA_026170595.1. NCBI lineage: Eukaryota > Metazoa > Chordata > Lepidosauria > Squamata > Scincidae > Plestiodon > Plestiodon gilberti. The sequence continues at coordinate 128,498,556 of JANXHW010000003.1, read as the reverse complement.
TAAAGCTCAACAGTGATTGACTGAAACAGAAGTGCGCTCCGATTGGCTGAAAACCCCTCTCGTCCCATTAGTCAAATAATGAACTCTGCGTCCCACCCTCTCAAAATCCTGGGCATGGTCCACGGCCAATCGCAACGGAACTTGGGAGAGCATGACTCTCCCGCATTCCGATGCAATCAGATAACATGGAAGTCACACAGCTCTGCACTCTCCGCATGCGCCCGGGACGTGCCGGAATTTGTGCGGTGGAGGTCAGCCTTTAGGGCGAGGTCTAAACCAACTCCCAAATCAGTAACATACACAGTCCTTATTGCAAACAGATGAAAAACCATACAAATTGAGAAATTGAGAAGAATATCATTTTACCTCATCTTGTCCTCTATGCAAATGCTATAAGAAATGACAGAAAATATTGAAACGCTCAGGGAATTATTTAACTTTGTTTCTTTTTAAAGCAACCCTAACCCTAAAAAAAACCCTGTTTCCACTTAAAATTTCAGAATCATTTGCAGCAAATTGAATATTCTGAATACTAACTTGCTGTTTTCAACTTCAAAGTTAAGTTATAAGGAGTTTGTATTCCCATTTCCTGTACTCGTCGTATACATTTTTCTTCTTCTTTACTATGAACTCTTTTCTTCTCCATCTCTCTTTCCTAGCGTTGTTTTTAATCCCCTGTAGGCAGCCTAATTCATCTTCAAGTTTGCCCAAATGTCCAATATATGAAGGGCTCTATTTTGTCTTTCTCCCTAGTTATGTGTGCCAATTTCTTTGTATCGCTGGATCTTTTATGCTTTGGGGGGAAAGGCTTCAGCTGCATGACATTATCATAAAAAAAGTATCTACAATTCCATTGATTAAAAACATTTGCAATAAAATTCATGCAAACCATTTAGTTCCTGTGAATGACTTTTTAAAATGAATAGGATATTCCCAGGACACTAATGAGCATAAACTACCTTTCGGCAGCTTCTCAAAGCAAAATAAATATTCCAAGAAGATTGGCTGTTTCAAAAGTAGGAAAAGCAGCTCTCGCAAGCTGAGGCTCATAAAACTACTTGACAACAATTTGCCTGCTAATTCATTATATTATTTGCAATGATGCAAAGTATTCCTCAAGCAAGAAGAGGACTTATTTATGGTCTTTGGATACGTGATTACTTGCAAAGTCATCGTACAGCACTTCACGGTGCGGAACTGGAGCTGAAATGAGCTATCAGCGTCTTTCTAAGGGGTAATCAAATAACCCCCACCACTGAGATGCATTTTTTAAACATTCCAAACCACTTACACATTAGTTAACGTCTTCATTAATCTGTAGCTGAGTTCAGTACTGTCTTCCCTTCACAACCCTTCTCTGTTATCTTTCCTCACTCCAACACCTGTTTATCTGTTTATTTAGATTTCAAAATTGATATGGTTCTTCAGATTTTCACGGTGGAGGTCAGCCGGCAGATATAAAATGGTTAAAAAATGTTCGGCTATGTGACCATGGTCTTAAAATGGAGTTCAAATAGATGCCCAACGTTTTGGTCATGTGTCGTCTGTTCACATGCTAATCACCTCTTGAAGAAGCTCTCTGCAAAGGATGAGCGAAACGTTGGGTATCTATTTGAACTCTCTCCCTTTTAAGACCATGGCCACATAGCCCAAAAGTTTTTAACCATTTTATATGTATTTATTCTTTATCTACTGATTACACTTAGAAACCACCTTTCTGACAATTAGAGTGCAATGCTGTGTAACTGTAAAACGGTGGAGCAAGCGCTCCGTTGTTCTAAAGTGTCAGAAACATGCCGTGAAGCACATTTGTGATGACTTTAGAGTAAGGGTGGGGAGGACGGTCACCAGATCCCCGTCCCCAGACTGGCATGGCAATTACACGGCTTCCTTGGACTTACGCCAGCTAAATAGCTGGCAGAAATCCAAGGAGGCCCACTGGGGCTTTCCTGCGTTACACCGGGGAAGGGGACGAACGAGTAGACCTCTGGGCCGATCACAATCGGCTAGGAACGGGGATAGTAAGGACTGCACTGCCCATCAAGGCACCTTAAAATAATGGCTTCTTAGTACTGTACAATGTAATGGGCATGATGCGAAAAGGGACAGGGAGGAATAGGAAAACCACCAGAGTCAGGTATTATGGCCGCTACATTAGACAGTTCTGAGAAAGGAGGAGCCAAATGGAACTTTGGTCCAAACAAACTGTTATAGCGAGCCTCACTGTCACACCTCTCCCTGACCCATTATTTCTATTACATATGAACAAGGGCAGCGTCAGAAGTTGTCCAGATTGGGCACTGGGCAATCCCCTCGGTTGACTTCAGAAACCTCCAGCACCACAGTAGCCTCCTTTAAATAGCAGCTGAGCATGTTGTTCCATTGCTCCCTCCTTCTAAGTTCCTTGTTTGACCTTGAGGGACCTTGGTTCTTTGAGAGCAAGCAAGATTGGTAGGGGATGAGGGAAAGCAGGAGAATTACATCATCTTGTGCTGGTTTTTCCTCCAATCCCAGCCAATCAGTTTGCTCCCCAAGGTTCTTGGTTCCTGGAGAACAAGGTGATTTACCAGGGAAGGTGACAGAAGAGGAAGAACTGCCCACCTGTGAGTCTCACAGACAGTTCTTCCTGTCTCCCCCTGGACAATTGGATTGCCCACCAGTCCACCCACTTGTCCACACATGCCACCATGGACACTGATGGAAGTAAGCAGGCATGAGAGGGAAGCCACAGGAGAAAGGGGGAGGGGAGACAGAAGCTACTTCCTCTCCCTTCCTCCCTCTCAGCTGTTCATTGAGAGGAAGATTGGGAGTCTCATATGTGTACATGGGGCCCTCAAAGTGAAGTCCCCCAAAACCTGGCAGACCCTGGCACTGACACTGCTTACAAGCTATAGAGTGACCAACTTTATTAAAGACTTGCATGCTGCCTCCAAAAGCACAGGCTCCCAGCACAGTTCTTAACTTCCTCAAGGCAGAATAACAATTCAAGATACAGAACCTTTCATTAGGAACTGTGTGGAACAGCACCACCTATTGACTGAAGGTGTTGCTTATGTAATCACTACAATACCTCTAGGATTTAGGACATGATTGAGATTCCTGGCAGACGCTGATCAAAGTCTCCCACAGCCAGTCAATAGACATATATACACTACTTGGGTTATTTGAACATTTTTATTATATATAAATATATATCCCACCCTTCAGTTTCAAGACACCAATAACAAAAATATAAACACAATAAAACTGTATAATAACCAGCAGTGATAAAGAACATTAAATAAACAGGTGTAGGAGGGTTAAAATTAGAGCAAGTCAGCAAAAGCCTGCTGAATTTTTTTGAAAAAAAAATGCCTTCAAGCTGGCACTGGAACATCAGCAGGGATGAAGGCAGCAGCACACTTCAAACACCAGAGAATTCCACAGGATGGGAGCCACCACCAGGGATGGCGTGAAGGGATGGCCAAGTCAGGCACTGGTTGAGGGCCGACACCAACAAAGGGCCCACTCAGATGGGCCAAACCCTGAACTCTTGGTGGTAGCACCCAATGCACCACCAGGGACGGGCAGGAGGTGCCATGTTTGCCAATATTATAAATAAATACTTAAAACTTTAATATATTAAAGAAATATAGATTAATATTTTAAAATATTAAATATTTTAATATATTTTTTAATATTTTCTGTTAAAAATGAATATAATTTGTTTTGCAATCGGCCAGAGGTAGCGTCTTGTGCCATGATTGACACTTGTTACACACACACGCACACACACACACACTCGCGCACGCACACACGCGCACGCACACACGCGCACGCACACACCAGTTTGCATCTTTGGTTGTCCATACACAAGTGTGAAATAGTTACAGTATGTGAGGAAAAGATTGCTTGCTTAGCACCCACAGGGTCTTATGTGACACAGTTGTTCCTGGTTCATTTTCTCTGTCACTATATTCTGAGTACAGTACTGAATGCCAACCTACGTATTTAGAATGTGTTTCTGCTAGTCTACAATCAGAACAATATGCAGAGGTCCATCTATAATTTGTCATTGTCAAATCATTTTTACTACATCTTCTATAACAAAAGAGAGAATAAAGTACTGTATGTGGTTCAACATTATCCTGAAAATTACTTTTTCAGGGGGATAGAAATAAAATCCATTTTTTTTAACCAAATCAGCCTGTTGCATACCTTCTTTTCCTCTCCTGTCAATTTAGTTAGCAATGTTATGGTCCAGACTCATTTATACCAATCTTTTTGTGATGGTACCATTGGTGATTTTTCCAGTGAAATTGAATACTTGTTTTTCCTGATTCCAGCAAATAAAGTACTAGTTTGAGGGAGGCCAAGCAGTAAAAGAATTCCCAACAACCAGGGCCCATGAGAGGGGGGGGGGGAAGGGGGTAAATTGTACCCGAGCCCAGGGTCAAAAAGGGGGCCCAGGAGCCAAAAGAGGGGCCCAGAAATGTCCTGGGATCTCAGCTTGCCTCATGGAGAGTGAAAGACAGTTGCCGGGCCAGGTCTACTGGGTTGCTAGACCTGGTTGCTGCATCAGGAAGCCTGGTAGACCTGGGTTCCGGAGACCTTTCCGGCTATTGCTGCCCTCCCCTCACTCTGTTTTGCCCCCTCCCCCTTTGAGAGGGGCCCAAAAGAAACTTTGTACCCTCTGATAAAATTCCTCTCAGACGCCCTGCCAACAACATTGTACATGGTCATGTTGATCCATTATAAGAAAACTCCACATTCCGAGGTTAAGCATGGCTCTAGTTAGTATTTTTTTAAGTAACAAAGTTAAAAATAGCATGCTTCAGAATTCTACAGAATTCTTCATGAGGCAGGTGGACCCTAGTACATGCCTTGCCCTCCTGTCCTACTACAGTAGTAGTAGTAGTAGTAGTAGTAGTAGTAGTAGTATCTGCAAAGTGTGTATATGGTGGAAACAATACCACATCAGACCAACATACATGTGTAGGCTCTTCTCTGCAGTCAGGTACCTTTAGAAATCCGTGTTTTTAGTTATGTGAAGAGAGCCCTGTAAGTATAGAGTGGTCCATGCAGGGCAGGGCCGGCCCATCCACAATACAAACTAGCACATTTACATCAGGCAACAGATTGGAGCCCGAGCAGAGGGCTGGCGAACAGATGTCTGCCACCTCCCTATCACTGTGCCTCCTTATTGGTCCCTCCCTCCATATGGCTCTTTAATCAAAGTGTAGAGGGAAGTGTGAGATTGCTGCGTTCCAGTCCTCCAAGTGCAGCAATCTGGCTCCCTCACTTTCCTCCACCGGGTACCACAAAAGCCTAGTGGCGCGGAAAAAGCCCATTCCTCCACCCGAGGAGGAACTGTAGGGTGCTCTGGGAGTAATCCTGGCGTGCTTCACGTTTCCTGCTTTGATTCAAGAGTCCACGTGGAAAGGGGAGCTAGGTAAGAGGGGTGGAGTATGAGTATATGAGTAAAGGTGAGTAAAGTTGTATTAATGTAGGAGTGCAAAATGTTCAGAAACAAAATGGTGTGGGTGGGGTATGCATAGGCAGTAACTGCTATGCCATCCTGCCTTAGTTTCAGCTCAAGATGCTATGAAGAAGTTAACGTAGAGTGTTATAAACAGAGAGAAGCAATAAAGGAAAGCCTTAACAAAAAAAAGTCCATAATCTATACAGTTTTTATTTTGGAGAACAGAGAGACATTGCAGGGATATGAAATGATTTCATCTAGATATTAGCATTGCTCAGGCTCATCTGATACAAAGTAGCAGCTGGACCCAACTCCGATAATTGAAAGATGTATGAACAGCGGATAAACTCTCCATATCTTTCCCTGTTGAATTTCAATGCTCAGCCAAAGGAAAATATCTTTCAAACATCCATTTATTATCCTCTAAAGATTAGCCCATCTTATTTGCTGTGTTCCCATGAAGCTGAACCAAGTGGAGAAAATCAAATAAAACGTATTCTTGAGGACACCAAATGAACTCCAGGATTTCACAGCAGATGCTGGGTTTTTACTGGGGGTTCCATAGACTGAAATGTTTCATTTGAGTTCTTCCTCTGGTCAATGTTTAAAGGCCAAAGGTTCTCTCTGTTAATGGAGCATGGTTTTGATATGCTGTACTGTCGCATTTATTATCTGGGCTAGACTTGGCATAAGCAGATGTGAGAGAAACACCTCAGAGTTGGAATTGTTCCTCCAAGGAGCTCAAGGGCATTATTCCATTTTGAGAGAGAGAGAGAGAGAGAGAGAGAGAGAGAGAGAGAGAGAGAGAGAGAGAGAGAGAGAGAAGTCTTTATTCACACAACAGTCAAATGTCTGTATGGGGGGAGGGGATCTGGATCACCCCACTGTCCCTACTCCCCAATGTTTGCATGTACACCTGATCTTTGTAGAAAAAGTCTAGATAGCACACAGGGCTGGACCAAGCTCCATCCCACAAATTTCTGCACTAGCACCCCTTGCACGGTGCCTTATTGCCACCAGTGTTGCCTGGCTTAAAGACAGAGGAAAGTGGAAGTTTGTAGAGGTGAGGACAGTGGTGGCTTAAAGCATCTGCTGGAATTTTGTGCATGAAGTTGGATGAAAGGCAGGGACACCAGCAAAAAGGCTGGCAACTGTGCATGTGCCACCTCCAGGGGAGTTGGCATGGGGATGGGCTGTAGGCAAAGAAAGGAGAAATAGTGTGGAGAGGGGGAGGACCAGGACAGGAACCAGGGCTGCTGGGAGGTGTGTCCGGGAGGACACAGGGCAGTTATTGGTTGTAATGGCGCCGCCAATATCCTATGACCTCCACCTGGCCTCACCATGCCCCCTTGGGTTCACTCAGACTTGCGTCAGCCAAAGAGCTGATGCAAGACCAAGTAGACCCGTTGGGAACCCATTGGGAACTGGGTGGAATAGCTATGTAAGAATTTCATTTACTGTACTTACCTCTCTGTCACGCCATGGTCCTCAGCCAGCCTGCAGGATGCAGTGGAGACTGAGCCACTGCCAGCAACACTGCACCCCTCAAGCCGGCCGGCAGAGGATAGGATTGGGCCATCAGGGATCTAATAACAGGTAGCAGTCTGCTGCCTTGTAGGAATGCCCCTTTGTCTCCATACCATGCTTTACTTGTGTAGTGGTGTAGTGGTTTGGGAGTCGGACTTAGACCTGGAAGATCCAGGTTCAAATCCCCGCTCAGTCACGAAGCTTCCTGGGTGACCTTGGGCCAGTCACTATCTCTCAGCCCCACCTACCTCACAGGGTTGTTGTGAGGACAAAAAGGAGGGGAGGAAATATGTACACCACTCTGAGCTCCTTGGAGGAAGGGTGGTATAAAAATGTGAAAAATAAAATAAAAAATAAAAATATATTTGGAAATAAAGCAAATAGTATAAAAACATAAGTCTCCAATGCTTTCTCACCCAAAATAAACCAAGCTATCATTCAACTTTTTAAAGTGAGGAATGCACAACAATATTAACTTTCATTGTATGTTCCCTGGAACATTGTAAAATAATGTTTTCTTGCACCAGTCAAGATTAATAAGGCTTGTTTAGGAGCTTCATTTATGCATTTCATTTTCTTCTCTCCCCCCCTTTTTTTGCTCTTATATTTTAAAAATAAAGGCTAAAACATTTTGTTCAGAATTTCCATTGACAGAGATGACATTAAAATTCTTGCAAACACTAAGGGATACATTTTTGACGACTCGCATACTTTCTCTCCCGTCCTATTATACAACCTGGATTTCTCAAAGCAGGGTAATTGGTCTCAAGAAAAAAAACAAACCTGTGTCTTCTTCCTTCTGTCAGCAAGGAGAAAAATAGCATTGTTCTGCATGAACAAATATCCACAAAATAGCGCTAAGTTGAATATAACAACACTAGAGAGACTAAAAGCAAGAATTCAAAAGAAAAATTAGTACCGGATATGTCTATCCCTGGATTTATGAGGTGCCATCACTAAAAAGATAAGATGTGGACTAGTAGTATGTATAACAATGGAGATAGATGGCCTTTAACTCGCTATTCAGGTTAAGGTTCCAATGTGGTTCTTATACCATTCAGCAGTGCTAGATTTTCTTCATCAAATGGTCTTCTGTACATGTGGACACAGTTTCCTTTCTTGAACAACATTTTGCTCCGGACTTACAATAAGACTGCCAGTATGAGTTTTATGTACTAAGAATGCATCCTTGGCTCAAAATGGGCACTAATGCAACCATAACGAGGCCAGGAGCTAGGGACAATGGGTTGCCCTTCCAGTTCAGCAAAGTCCCCAATATTTCACAAATTGAAACAAGAAAATTCCTCCCCCAGTGGACCCACTACATACTACTGAAGGCTCAATTTTTGCTTTTCCTGCCCTACCTGGAGATGCCAGGGATTGACCTGGGATCTTCTGCGTGCAAAACAGACGCTCTGCAACCAGATTTGGCCTGAATGAAAAGGTGCCTGAAATGGCACCCAAATTTCACCCCTCCTTTTTTGCTGTCTGCACTTGTGTATCGTCACCACCTCCACATCCTTTTCCTCCACATACCATGTCTTCAAAACTGAATGGGTGGGGAGGATCATGGGACTTCCGCTCCCAAGATCTTCCCTATTTGGTCAGTACAGACATGGAGGAGGAGAGGAGATGTTTCTTTTCCCGATAGTGGAAGCAGGATTCCAGTGGCCACTCCTATCTCCTCATTCTGCTCCAGTTTGACCACCACGCTTGGCAGCATCACTGGAAGAGGAGGTAAGCCCCCTTTTCCTCTGACTTGCCCCATCTACCACTGAGCTATGGCTCCATAAAAATAATCAAAAGCACAACAAGAAAAACAAAAAGCCACAGTATAAGCTACAACATACACAGTTGGTCGAGGAAAATGAAATCTATTTCAGTTGGCCCAAAAAACCCAGTTAAAAACCCACAGGTTTTTGCTGGAGGTGTAAACGCAGGCAGCTATGTGATCAGAAAGTCTTATAACTTTTAAGTTACAGAATGCCATCAATCCACATGGCATTCCACAACTTAGGTGCCATGCTTGAAAAGGACCTGACTGAGGGCCCAATCCTATCTAACTCCAGCACTGATGCAACCGTGCCAACGGGGTGTGCGCTGCATCCTGAGGGGGGGGGGAATCATGGAGGCCTCCTCAAGGTAAGGGAATATTTATTCCCTTACATCGGGGCTGCATTGCGGCTGCATAGATGCTGGAAAGTTGGATAGGATTGGGCCCTTATGTACCTATCTATCATATCTCTCATGTGGAAGAACACAAAGCAGGCCCTCATGTTGATCTGGATGCACAGGCAGATTTATATGGGAGGCAATTCTTAAGGTCTCTTCATCCCCACTTTTGTGGGATAACAGACAGGCAGCAGCATCAATGGTGCCCGGGGTGAAGACGTTGCACGGCGTCACTTCCGGGTTCTCCCGGAGAAGGCGGCATCTGCATCGCAAGTTAACCACTCTTCCCCCCCACCCCGTTCCTTCTACTTTGGAGGCTTTCGTTGAGGAGGAGGCAGCAGTAGACATGTTTTAAAACACCCAGCAGATATGGCGTCCCCCTTCAAGTGGCGCCCCGGGAACATGCCCTACCTGCCATACCTTAGATACGCCACTGCACACAGGGAAGCGATTCTCATGCGTTTTCAAACAAGTGTAAATCAGTGCTATATTCACATATTTTCTGCATTTATTTTTCATGCTAATTTTTCATGGATTATGAAAGAACTGAATTTTTCAGACAGCGATAGCACAAGGTAATGGCAACATATTCTCTGGATCAGACGGCAACCACGAATAGATATGTTTGTGGACATTTGGAAGTCTTTCCTAGACATATACGTACAGTATAGCATGTAAAATATGCAATACTATCAATTGCTTACATATCTTTATATTTCCCTGGGTTTTTTCTTTTCTTTTCTTTGTGTTTTGTTTGAAAAAACAGAAACATCTTAGTTTCTCCTTGTAATGGTATTGCTATTGGTACTGATCTTTGTTTGCAATAGTTTGTTCTGTTTGTATTTGCAATTGTGTTTAAATGTTTCTTTTTCCTTTCACGAAAAATGAAATAAAATAACTTAAAAACATAGTCCCTGGATTTTGGACTACAGCAAACGTTTCAGAATCATAAAAGAATATTGTTTTGTAGAGGGGTCAGACGGTTATGCAACCCAGATGTATTTGCATGAAAGAAGTCTCTGACCTCTGCTTTTTCCGCTCTCCCAAGCACTGCCTTTTGTTTTATACACAGATGCATATCGATATTATGATTTATTCATTGAGTGGTGCATACAGAACAGGTGGCTAAGAAGGTCCATACTTAAAATTCAGACTTTGACTGTGTTTGGGTGAAATTGCAAGAGAGGGGATAACCTCTGGATTAATGAATGTTTTGAAAGGCTCGGTGATCACCCTTTCTTGTTCATTCTCATCACAGCAATAGCAGTGTTACTATTAAATGGCCTCCCTTCTAGAGTCTCCTCATAATTCCACCAGGATTTTTTTTTCCTTGTTCTTTCACAGTCCATTGGTATGCTATGTAGAATGTCAATTCATTCTTGTCTCTTCCTTGAACTTAAAGTCATTGACATTGCCACCTAAATCAGTATAGCTTAAGCTTTTATTCACTTTTTACTTAGCAGGACACTGAGAGATTTCCAATGAAGGCAAGAGAGACCCCAATTCAAGTTCTTTGGGAATGTATTGGGCTTTCTTTATTTAACGAGCATGGGTATATCCTTCCCTTCTGATTAAATATGCTCTCGACTTTGATTAGTCCAGGGGTGGCCAACCTTCCACCATTAGGGCCTCTGCATTCTTAAGAGTTGGTAGAAGACAGAATCTTGACAGCTGCAAGTGCTGATGGTGCTGCTAAAGCAGCTGCACCTGCTGAAATGCCCTCACCTAGACAACCATTTAAAGGGCCAGCATTCATGTTGAAAGGCTGGCCACCACTGGATTAGTCCAAGGCAGCATTTCTCAAACTGTGGATCGGGACTCACTTGGCGGGTTGAGACCCATTTCCTGGTGGGTCCCGCAGAGCCTCCAATGAAAACATGAGCAATGGAAATGGAAAGATCAGATAACTAATTGCCTCAAGCCCTGAGGCTATTCAGAAATCAGATACCTACTAATTGCCCTTCAAACAGCAGAACTCCTGCAGCTTGCAAGGAGCTGAGCTCCTGCAGTTTGCAAGCTTGCGTAAATATAGGGAGATAAATGTTTGTGCGTCTTTATAGTGTTTTTTTTTCCCCAAGTACGTCAAAGACAGGTAGTCGAAGGAGGTGAAGGCTGGGCCACATAACTAAGCCCCTCAAGCCTCAAGGCTGTTCATTAGAGTTGCCTCATTACAAGAAATAGATTGAGGGTTTTTTTTCAAATAAATAAATAAAATATTACTTATAAATAAATAAAAATATTTTTCTAGATTACCTTTTTTAAAAATCTCTTAAAGCTAGGTGGGTCCCGATAGAGTGTCATTTTAAAAAGTGAATCCTGGTGCTCAAAGGTTTGGGAGCCACTGCTCCAAGGAATGGAAGTACCGGTATTTCTTCTGCCCACAATTTACCTTCCTTTAAGTCAGCAGGGCCGTCCTTCCTGTCAGTGGTGTAGCTACACACACCCCCGGCGAACATCGCCGTGACACCCCCATGTGATGTTTGAAAAGGAGATGTTTGCAGGACATCATATGGACTTATGACATCATAAGCCCCGCCCCCACACCGGATTCAGAGGCAATTCAGTAGCAGCAAAAAAAAGCACCCCCAGTGGCTTTGCGGCCGCTTGCGGCACAGGCGGACAAATCCTGTCACCACAAATGGCCTAGAAGTGGCCGAAGAACCATGGGGGGGGGGTGCTTTTTCTCCACCATCGCTGAATTGCCACTGCACCCCCCCCCCCCGGCCACATGTCGCATCCGGGGACCCCCCCCCTAACAGCACCTCTGCTTCCTGTAGGGCCAAACTAGTCATTATTTAAAGAGATTTATTCCATAACTGGAGTGCCTGACATCTTTTTCTTATTCAAAAAGCAACAGGGTGGGAGGTTTGATTTGTATCAGGGTCCTGGCATGAGGAAAGGTTTTAATATTTTGCCTCATACCAATTATCTGATTTAAATTGTCCACCAAATCAATTATCTGCTAAGTACAATTTGTCCCTTGAAGTTTCCTCCTCATGGCTAACTGCAGCATTGAGGAAGGGGAGATTTGCATCGGGCCTCAGCATTCAGGCATTAAACCTTCCTTCTCTCAATTCCCTCTCCTTTCATGGCTGCCTTTTGAAAAGAAAAAGGAGTCAGAAGTATAAAACTCTTTAAGGACCCAGCAAATGCCAAATAAGTAAAGAAAAAGTACTGTACAGTTTTATTGAACAGTCAGGATAGCAAGCAAGTGTTTAGGGTGAGGCCTATGAGAATCTTTTATCACTGCCAGACCAGGCCTGGTTTGTGTCCAGTGCACTTGAGTCATGAAGAAAGCTTGAACTGAAGTTCCTCCAGAATCCAGCATGAGAGAGTTACTGGAGAAACATGGAGTGAATGTCTCAAAACTGCAACGAGTTCCGTCATGGAATGTGGCATCTCCTTTACGACCAAGCTGAAGGCTACTGGGCAGGATTGCCTTTCAGGGTTACAAGTTTCTGTGTTATCTGGGAAACGTTAGCCTCCAAAGGCTTTGGAGGACAAAGGAGATTTACTGTAAGCCTCCCTCTTGTGGCAATGGGTCTCCTTGGACCTTTGTCAGCTCTTTAGTTGGTGCAAATCTGAGGAGAGAAAGATAGCTGGGAGGCTGCAAAAAGATAAGATCTGGCACTAGGCTTGCCACTACATGTCACCTGAAGTGGAATTCTGAGGTTCTCATGTATACTGTATGTCCCATATATAGACGTAAAACAATAATATAGATGTAAAACAATAGATGCTGGCGGCATTCTCTGTTTGTGAACACCCACGAACATATTTTGGGAAAATAATATTTTTGGCCATTTTCAGAAAAAAAATACTTAGCATTTGTATGGTGCTTTCTGAGTAGGCAATGTGCTTAATGTGCATTATCTTGATCTCACAACAACCCTGTAAGGTAAGTATTCTTGTCCCCATATTGCAGCAGCTGGGGAGCTGAGGCTGAGTGGGAGCAGCGTATATTAGGCTACCTAGTAAGAATTCATGGCAGAAGCGAGATTTGAAACAGGGAAGTCCTGATTTGCAGCTCTTAGCAATTATCCTATAGTAGTGAAAATATTGCACTGGATCAGGGGTTCTCAACCGGTGGTTTGCGTACCACTAGTAGTACGTAGAAGACCACCGGTTGGTGGTACTTGAACCCCCGGCCGGTAAGATGGCAGCTGCCATCGTAGCTGTGCTGGAGCTGGAGGGTCGAGCTCTGCCAAGAGCTCAAGCGCAGGGGCTTTCTGCACTGGAAAGTGCCCTCCCTTGCCCCCTTACCACTTGATTTCTGGGCTCCAGTGTGACAAAAGCCCAGAAGTACGTGGCGATGACATCATCATCATGTACGTCCGGTGGTACTCAGTGAGGCGATGGCTCAAGAGGTGGTATGCCATGCCGAGGGAGTTGAGAACCCCTGCACTAGATGGATTTTAGTCTGGCCCAGCAAGGTAATTCTTCTGCTCTTGAAACAAAAGTTCATTGTCTAGAGACCATTTGCACTGTGCATCAGTGTAACCCACACTGCAAACTCAATGTGTTTTGAAAAGTGAAAACTCATGTTCAGGGGAACCACTATTTGAACGCAATGAATGAATTCACATTCCTCTGATGTGTCCAGCCACCTGTCAGATCCTTTCACAACCCTCTAAACTGATCTGACCAAGTTCACTTACAGGTATCTAAACATCTGACACAGAAGTTACGCTGTCATGTCAACAAACAGAAAATGCACAATATTACCTATGGGGGGGGGGCTCTATAGTCAAGATGAGCTAACTGGCTTGATTGCTAATTGGGAACTAGTGGTTGACAGCATTATAAATGCTGCAAAAAAGGGGGGAGACTAAGGAATAGAGTTTTAGGGATTGGGATATATGAAATTCTTCTGAGAAATGTTGCTAGTCTTAGTGGAATGCTTTTGGAATTCCTTGACATTTACCCAAAGAAGAATCTTTATGCTGCAGCCCTTTAAGGCAGGGGTTCTCAATCGTCCCTGAGTGGCGTACCACCGCCACTGCCATCATCGCCAATTACTTCCAGGTTGGAGCCCCCAAAGGAGCTGTAAAATGCCAGTAAAAGGCTCAAGGCGGGTGAAAGGAATTTTTCAAGTGTGCGAAATCCACGCCAAACCCATGCGCTTCAGCTCTGCCCACTGAGCCAAGCCTCTTGCTGTCAGGGTTTCCAGGACATGAGATGCGTGTCCATGTGTGATGTGCGCACCACCGACACCCACCTTGCATATGACCAGTGGTATGCACACCACCGGTTGAGAACCCCTGCTCTAAGGGCAATTAAAGATGTGGCAGCTATCCTGGTTCAGTTCAGAATGGGCTCATATCAACCATGATAATTGGGGCTGGATTTTTGACCTGGCTTGAACTAACTAGTTTGGAAATAACCTCATTCTGAGCTAAGACACCCTGTCTCGCACCCAATATACTGTATTATCAGGAACACAATGTGGCATAGAGGCCTCACTGCCCCAACCCTTGTGACCCTACCCCATCCTATCCCAAATGCTTACCTGGTCAGGTGGCAGGAAGGAGTCATTCTGGCAGAAGAGACCTCAGTCTGAAGCCTGGACTCTCCTCCACTGCTGCTGGGAAGCATTTGGAACTATATCCCCCTCATCCAGCAGCAATGGATGCTCTCAAGCATGCTTACTGGACATAAGAACATAAGAAGAGCCCTGCTAGATCAGGTCAAGGGCCCATCTAGTCCAGCTTCCTGGATGCCGCCCCCCCCCCCATTTCTCTGGGAGCACTCAAGACAACAAGATAGCTGTATCTGTTGCCACTCCCTTGCATCTGGCATTCAGAGATAAAGAGGTTGCATATAGTCATCATGGCTTGTAAACTGTGATGGACTGTTCCTCAATAAACCTGTCCAATCTCCTTTTAATTTGGATCCTCTATTGTTACCAAGATGCCAGGGAAATGAGGTTTCCAAATATTCTGGACTCGGAGGATTGTTTAAGGAAGATATTGTAGTAAAAAGAAATGAAATCACAATGATCCCACACTGGCAAAGCGTTAAGGCAATGTTTCCCAGACATTTTTGACCTACTGCTCCCTTGACCATTGGCAACCATTGGCCGCAGCTCCCCATTACATTACATTGATGCCTGCCAATTGGCATTGCAGGATTCAGTGACAATCCACGGCTCCCCTGGTTGGTTTCCGCGGCTCCCCTGGGAGTCATGCCACCCAGTTTGGGAACCACTGTAGGGTATACACTTTGTGGCCCTCCTGTGGACCCCTAGATGGCTCAAGGGAAGATCAGAAGCAGGGCAAAGTCATGAGAAGGGGCAAGCTTCCTGTGACACAACATGATGCAGTCAAGAAGGGCTGGATATCCCAGAGGGATGCCACTGCCCTCTCTTCAATCCATATCTCTGTATGTCATTTCTGAAAGTGCACCAGACCAAAAATAAGGCACCATTATTTTTACATTTCTCCTAAGATTTGAAAGTGAAGACACATGGAATTAGCTGTGCATTCAGAGAGAAGCCTTGCTTTGATTCTGGGGTGTTTTTAAAATGTCAGAAATTCCTCCAAATCAGGAAAAGATGGCAAAGCAATCCAAGACCCTTGCATTCAATGTCAGTGTTTTAAGCTCATAGGACCTTAACAATGCATAAACGTATAGTACCAGAATAATAAACTCATCTCTTTCTTTCTTAGTTAATGGAGCTGTCAATTTTAACTGTGATGGTGACAAACAGTGATGTTAAGTTGTGTTTGTGTTTACCTAAATGAGCAATTGGAAGTGCAATCAGCCGATCTTTAGAAAAGAAGAAATAATGTTGATTTAGAGGCATGCTTAAGTTTTCTCTTTCTTGATATGTAATCATGCTCCCAAAGACAAACTTGCCATAATGTCTCTGGGATGGTGATTTACTGAGTTGCATCAATTCACACACACATACACACAAAAAACAGGTGCGTGTGCGTGTGCGTGTACGCGCACACAGAAGCCTTCTCACTCTGATCTATGGACTGAGTTTCGGGGACTGTGTTCCAGGAGCCCTGGGAGAGGATTCAATGTAGTGATGGGCGGGAGGCTGCGGGTGGGTGGAATGGGGTGGGGAGGGGGGCAGATTGAAGTCAGGAAGGGAGCAGTATCAGCAGCATCTTGGTAGATATCTCTGAAGAGCACTGTTCATCCTGTCCTTGTCCCTTAGCTGGGTGCATCTTCCAAGCTTTGTTAGGCATAGAAGGCATATACTGCATAAGAAAGTCTTGAGCCATTTATAAGGGAGCATCTTTTGGAGGCATGCAAACACTGCCGCTGGAGATTGTTACAGGCACACATTTGTTCCCTTGCCCCGAGGAGGCTTCAACATGCCAAAACTCCCCCATGGAATACATCAGATGCCTTGTTGGTGCCACTGCATCACCACTGTTAGACTAATAAATCCCATTTCCTTCATCCATTTGATGTGTTCATTGCCTCTGTATCCAAAGTGTGCTCCTAGGAGACTTGGGGCCCCCTGAGACCCCTTCATGTGCTCCACAAGCGCACGAAAATTGGCCCCCCTCTGCCCCGCTGTCCAGTTTGCACCAGGGCTCTGGGGCTCCCCGAGACTCTGTGCATGTGCCAGCAGGGATCCCCATGAGTACTTTTAGGAGTATAAAGGGTTCTGGAGACCAAAATCATTTGAGAATCACTGGCTGATTGGATTTGGGGGCACCCCACCCAACTGGGAGACAGGTTTGGCCAAGATGATCGCCTTCTGTCTGAACATCCTCTAGTCTTGGGTGGTGACATCATTAACTACTATCCCAGTTTAACCCCAATTCAAGGAGGAAATGGGGGCAGGGAAGTAGGCATTGATAGGTGCCGAGCCCTGCACCCCATCTTTCTACCACATATGTACATATGGTCATATAAACTGTAAACACTTTCACAGGCTATGCAGAATGAACACAGGGGTAGGGGCGTGCATGTTCTTGCTCCTCCATCTATGTCAAGGTAGCCAAACTTGCTTAATGGAAACCACACAGCTGCACGAGCTCTGCGCATGCCCAGGATGCACCAGAATTCATGAGGTGTGGGTCGGGCTTTAGAGATTGAACCTGTGAGCTTCTCCATGAAAATCATGCACTCTCCTATTTGGCTATAGACCTTCCCCTGAACATCACAGGGCTTTATATGTCCAGGCTAGCACTGCATCTATTTTCAGGGCAAAGCTCTGAGAAGTTCAAACTTTGCTCATAGTTTTCTTTCTGTTCCGCTTGTCCCAGATTTCCCTAGACTAGTGGGTTCTCTCAGGGACCGAGCATCCTCCTTGATTTGCATACTGTCCAAACAAAAATCCTATATCTTCAGCAGAAAATTGTTTCTATTCATGACAAAAGAAAGGATGTATTTTTTTTCTCATACAGGACATTGGAATGAACACATTCTTTTCTTTTTCCTGGTGTTTTCTTCTGAATTCCCCCTTTGAAAACATCTTCGCACTATGCTAGCAGTAGAATATGACAATGGAAGAACAATCACAGCTGTGAAAATGAGCACAGTGTGGCAGTGGTGATTTTTTTTTTTAAGAGCCATTCCTATAAATTGTGGTCAAAGAACTGACGCTATAACAGTCATCTTCTTAAAATAGCTAACCGATACTTGTGCAGGATGAGAATTCATTCACAAAGAACGTTGACAAAATACAACACTGGAAAACAGAATCAAAGAACTGAAGTATAAGAGATGCACCTATGATTTACTGTCTCCCGCAATTTATTTTTGCTTCAGCTTTGATGTCTCCTTTTTGCTTTTTTCACATTCTAATTTCATTTTCGGTTCTGTCTGCAAGTATACATAGTTATCTTCTTTTAGTATACTTTAAAATGCTTAGTAGCTCCCTCTACCAAAAGTTAGTCATGGCACATGAGTGAGCTCCACTGAAGAGAAAGGGATTTCGGTTAGTCATGACAACTTGTTATATTGACTAGTAGTACTAGTCTACACATGTAGCACAGAGGTTCTCAAACGTTTTAGCACTGGGACCCACTTTTTAAAATGACACTTTGTAGGGACCCCCTAGCTTTACGAGACTTTAAAAAAGGTTATCTAGAAATAAATAAATATATTTATTTACAAGTAAAGAGCTCAGCAGCTTGTAGAGTAATTAGCAGTTATCTTGCAAACTGCAGGAGCTGATCTCTTTGAAGGGCAATTAGAAGCTATCTGATTTTTGAATAGCCCCAGGGCTTGTGGCAATTACTTATCTGATCTTTCCATCACCTAGGACCCACCAGAAATCAGGACGCGACCCGGTGGGTCCCGACCCACACTTTGAGAAACACTGATGTAGCAGAATGAGGTGGCAATGAGGATAAGAGTTCTGATATAACAGAATGGACTTTAGACAGCAAGTAGAAAGTTTGTGTTTTTAAAGCTTAAAGGTAAAGGTGACCCCTGACAATTAAGTCCAGTCGTGTCCGACTCTAGGGTGTGGTGCTCATCCCCATTTCAAAGCCGAAGAGCCAGTGTTGTCCGAAGACGCCTCCGTGGTCATGTGGCCGGCATGACTCTCCTTGCGGCAGTGCGTAGCATGCGGCTGGAACACGGAGCGCTGTTTACCTTCCCACAAGCGGTACCTATTTATCTACTCGCATTAACATGCTTTGGAACTGCTAGGTTGGCAGGAGCTGGCCAAGCAACGAGAGCTCACCCCGTCGCGGATTCGAACTGCCGACCTTTCGATCAACAGCTCATGGTCAGCAAGTCCTCGCTTACCATCACTTCATTTTAAGGTCGTCTCCATGGCTGCAGCTGCTTCTGGGTTGTGCCGGGCTCGTGACCCCCTTCCTGGTCCTATTTGTGCCCCGGAATGCCTTGCAGGTAGCTTCTGCAAGGCAATCTGAGGTGAGAACAAAGCCAAGAAACCCAGATGCGGCTTTGCCGTGCACAGCAAGCCTACTCGAGACCCCTGGAGTGTCACTGAGCTCGCCGGTGAAAATTGGTTCGTTATACATTGTTTCAATTAACGTCACTGTTTCCAGGAACCTATCTACAACGTTAAGTGAGGACTTCCTGAACATACAACAGAGCATTAGCTTATCTAGAATCCCTCTCCCCGATATGCACATTTTTACTTAGAGCAAGTTGTTCTTACATGAGGTGAGGGGGTGCACATACCTGTGGTCTGAAACATTAGAATCCACATAACCCTAAGTAACTTATTCCTTTCCCAGCAAAGTCAAACAACTTTCTGTACACAAATGTAGACTTCCAACAAAGTTTTCATGGAAGTTTTCCACATGATCAGCCACAGAGAAGGGAACATTTTGATTTTTCCAATAGACTATTTTTCAGTGACTGCCTGTATCCATATTTCAGCTGTGTCAATAGTGCCCTAATGTGAGGAATATGCACTACAAATTCTTCTTACAATCTATTTATTAAATTATAAGTTGGGAGCATGATACAGCCAACATTAAATACATTTAAGTCCCATTAACCTCAGAGGGATAAGTATGGTTAAAGTTGGCTGGATCATATCCCCCTCTTATAAATTGCCACATATTTCTGCAGATAAAAAAATACTTTGATCATTGATCCTCATTGACCTTAATCCAGCACTGTGTTCAGCAGCAACCCTTAGCTGGATTGCAGAGGCTTTTAAAACTGTCAGGTTATATATCAGTTTTGTCAAGCTCCAGACTCAATACTGTAAGTAGGAAGATAGCTAACTGCAGATTTAAACACACACACACACACACACACACACACACACACACACACACACACACACACACACACACGAGACTAATTGCAAACTTCTGTGTAAAATCCAGTAGACTACAATAGGGACCCCATATCCATGGGGGATAGGCTTCTGCCCCCCTCCCCGCGGATACCAGAAACTGCAGATAAGAGGGAACGCTATCCCCCATGGCCCCCTGCACCCATTACCTTTTTTATCTTTGTAGAGCTTGCGCTGCGCCAAGCGTGTATCTTGCTTTACCAAAACACTATAAGCAGCTGCTTATAGCGATGAAGCCTGAATGCTAGAGAGGCTCTGTTAACAGGAAGCAGGAAGTTTCTTATAGTATTTTGCTAAAGCAAGAGATGCGCTGGCTTGGCACCAGCTCTATGAAAATAAAGATAGATAATGGGTGCGAGGGGGGTGGGTGGGTGAACCATAGATAAGAGGATCCACGGATATGGGGGTTGCACCTGTACTCTTAAAACTAGTAAATGATGTTCAATATTTCAGACTTCAGCAGCAGTGCAAGTATATTCCTGTCTTCCTTAAATTTGCTGATCACATTGTAAATATTGCCCTGTCTTTTAGCTGATTTTGCAGCTTGTTCTTCTCAGAAGCAGTTTGTTCTTGGAACAAAATATCCATTTAAAATCACAATTAGCTTCTTAAATCCCATTTTACTAGGGCTTTTTGTAGCAGTGTTAAAAGTGTCAAGGCACCTGAGCTTTCCCCTTCATTCAAATGAACATATAATTCTATATGAGTTTCTTTGCCCCTAATTCCATTAACAGGAAATACTTTGCAGGATTGACATACATAAGCAGCAAAAAGGCTACCTTTAATTTCTTCCTTGTTTGAAGAGTGGCAGCAAATAAACTTATTACAACCCCTTAGAGATAGTGGGTGAGAATCTTATAATTAAGATAGTTTGCTGGGACATCTATTGTTCTCTACTAGTTCTCATGGGATTATCTCATTGTCCGTTGTTGCCAACGTCCTCTATTTCCGAACATATGTGCAGTCTGTCCTAACTCCATTTTGGTTCCCAGCTGGCAATCCTAGGATCAAGGTAGGACTTTGGTCTGAAGGAGGTGAAGTCATGATGAACTCTTAGGGAAGGTTGTGCTAATCAAGGTCCATTAAGGCAAAGGAATGCTGCAGTGCTGCAGGACATCCAACTGTCTCCTTTCCTCTAGGTCAGTGGTGGCCAACCCGCGGCACGCGTGCCACAGAGTGGCACGGGAGGGTCCGTCGGGTGGCACGCCGCCCGCCGCCTCCCTCCCGGCTTCTCCCTCCGGGTCCGCACGACTCCGGAGGCCGGGAGAGAGCGTCCTCCCCTCACGCCGGCTCGGCCTATACTGCCCAGGCATGAGCCGGCGATTTCGCACATGCGTACAACGCCGATGCGTTGTACGCATGTGCGAAATCGCCGGCTCAGGCCTGGGCAGTGTAGGCCGAGCCGGCGTGAGGGGAGGACGCTCTCTCCCGGCCTCCTCCGCTCTCCTCGCTGGCAAGAGGCCGCCTGGGCCCGGACTTCGGGCTGTGGCAGCGGCTCTCGAGCCCCAGCAGCAGCGGGTTGCCCCGGGCAGCGGCCAGGGGCGGCAGGGACAGCGGGGCAGCTGCCTGGACCGCGGCAAGGGGCGGCGGCGTGAGGAGCGATGACAGCATGCAAGCGCCCGATCCTCCACCGCCGTTCCCACTGAGGAGCCGCTTCTCGGCGTCGGCGTTCACGTTGGAGTTAATGTCCTCCATGGCGCCTCATGGCAGCCTCTCAGCCCACTGGGCAGCAGCAGGAGCGCCGCCGCCTCACAGGCTCCTTCCTTCTGTCAGGCGGCGCCGCTTCCTTCCCGCCCACTCGCCTTCCTTCCCCTCAGACTGGGCCGAGCGAGAGAGAGAGAGAGAGTGTGTGTGGGCAAACTACAGAAGCACATGAGGAGAGAGAGAGAGAGAGAGAGAGAGAGAGAGAGAGAGAGAGAGAGAGAGAGAGTGTGTGTGTGTGTGTGTGTGTGTGTGTGTGTGTGTGTGTGTGTGTGTGTGGGCAAACTACAGAAGCACATGAGGAGAGAGAGAGAGAGAGGGCAAACTACACATGAGGAGAGAGAGAGAGAGAGAGAGAGAGAGAGAGAGAGAGAGAGAGAGAGAGAGAGAGAGAGAGAGAGAGAGAGAGAGAGAGTGTGTGTACTTGCATTAGACTACTACACCATCCTGGCTCATTTATGGTTCATTGTTACGTGCTCTAAGAATGATATAACAATAAACCTTAAGTAACTGAAGGTGATTCTGTTTTTATTTAAACATGGTTATTTAATAAAATAAAAACATGGTTATTTATTATTTATTTATTTACTTTATTTATTTTTGTGGCACGCCCAAGATACAAAAAAAACTAAAAGTGGCACATGTCATAAAAAGGTTGGCCACCACTGCTCTAGGTCTTGCAAATTTGTCCCATCCTGATAGAATTTTGCTGCAAAGGGGTAGATCTCAGCAACATCAGCATGCACCAGAATCCTATCCCCGTTTTTCCAACCCGACTTGCCCCCCTCCTCTCCTTGGACTTAGCTGATGTGGGTCCAAGGATACCCATTTGCAACCAGGTAAAAGTAAAATATATTTTTACTTACCTCTTGCTGGCCATCCGATCACCCCCAATCATTGCATGCAGAATACACTGTCAGCGCAGCTGTGTGGCTGAAAATGGTGGGGGATAGGATTGGGCCATTAATTTGTCCCCAACAGGTAGAAACCACAACTTCTGTTCTTTACCACAGTGACCCCTCGGTATCTGCAGGGGGTCAGTTCTGCCCCCCCGTAGATACCACGGATCCGCAGGTGCTGAAACCCAGCATCTGACATCACAATAACTTACCCAATCCTCCGAGGGAGAATACTGTGTTGTGTCGGGCCTGAAACAGCCTCCATGGTGCACAGAATGCATCTCCGAAGCGACCGGAAGTCGCTTCGGGTGTGACTGGGTGTGACTTCCAGTCACATTGGAGACACATTCTGAGACCTGCGGTCCGGAGACCTATGGAGGCGGTTGTGGGCCCAGTGAGACATGGAAGAGGCATCTGGAGGCCTCCGGTTCAGCATCTGCTGATTGAGAAATCCATGAATACTGAGACTGTGGATGCCGAGGGGCCACTGTACATCCTAATTTTCCAGCAGCAGCGATTATGAAACTTTCAAGCAATAAAAATCATTTATGATCCTAGAGCATAATGCTTCCCCATGAAAGTGCATACATAAGGCTCAATGGGACCCTCTTGCCCATTTCCCCTCCCCAGCAGGGCTTTAACATGCATGCTTTGGAACCTTTCCAAATTATGTAAACTCATCCAGCCCTCAAGGCCCTGACTGCTGGGTCCAAGTCACTTATAATTATAAACCATGCTCCAAAAGGGGAGGTCTTGATGAGTGAGTGGGCTACACAGACACCTCTTCTGTTCTGGCTACTCATTCAGTGTGAAAGGAACACATTCTTGCCCCACATCTAGAAGGGAGGAAAGAAAAAAAAGCTTCTGTGCCTTTCAACACCACATATAATGTCCTTTCTTTAAAGGATTTATGCCCCACCTTTCAACCAAATGGTCCTCAAGACAGTTTGCAATGGATTGCATTAACAAGACTTTAAAGTAGAACCCACCCCCCATACATTCACACAAGCATGAAAAAATATGTCCATGTTTAATTTCAAATACTCTGATTGTGCACATCAAAGTAGGATGGAAGGCTTTAATCTCAACTGTCATCTCCTGCTGAAATACTTTGATAAACAGTTGATTACATGAGAAGACAAAGCTTCATCAAGCAGTCACGTCAAGTTGTCTAGGTGGCTGGGTTGGCTGGGTCAAAATGTTATTTTAGAAGATATAATTATTCCAGACAGTCTAAGTCTAAGATATATGCAATCTAATTTAACAGATCCATCTAATGATGTCTCAAACTGTCATTTGTACATGAGAATGATATAGCCGCCCAGATACATTTCTTCAGACTTAATCTGCTGCCCTATTCTATTCAGTTCAGCTAATCAGTGATTATGGAAATGAAAGCCATTATCTTGAAACCAATCATATCACAAGTAATCCAGATCAAAATCAATTCAGTAAACTCCATATTTTGCCAGTAAATCTGCTTTTAATACAAAAAAATACTTAGAAGATGGAAATGTTCATACTGAACTTTAGAAAAAAAAAGAAATACAGAATAAAATGCCCAAATCCATTTTCTACAGTTTGACTCACAAACATGATGTTAAAGGGGGGTGGGTGGGTTTCCTTTGTGGAATTAATCTCCCTTTTTCTAAAACTCAGCAGAGCTTATGTAAAAAAAGAAACCAAGCATAGCAGAAAGATCATTAAATTCCCTATTTCTAAAATGCAATTCATTTTTCCAAAGCTGAAGAACAATGCGTGCCCAGTCATCGCTATGCTACACCTTTAGTGTGTGGTTCACATGCATATGCAGCAAGAAGTAGGATGACAAACCTGTGTTCTGGCCACATCCAGTAATGAAATTTGGGGGACCTGTTCAGGCATGGAAGCCTTTTTGGATCACATGTGGAATTTCATGCAACCTTGCCACAATAGAACTCTTGCCAGACTGCTCTGCTTTGTATTTTTCCCCTAGCATGGACTGCCACATGGACATTTGGCTAAACCAGAGCCAAATCAATGTTTACTCAGTGGGAAAGACTATGTGGGTAACATGCATTCACAGCCTGTTTCTAGGCTCCCTCCTTGCCTGTAGCTCTTGGTCCAGGCTACAGAGAACCAGTCCTAGCTGCAGCCTTTTGCTGCTGCATGCATTACCTCAGAGGCATAACAAGGGTGGAGCGAAGGCAAGTAGTTCTGCAAGACTCCATTACACTGGAGTCAGCGGCCCCTCCCCCTTGCTGTTGGAGCCATTCTGGCAGCAAAGGCAACACGCAGGACACTCCCCTGTTGCTGCTGGAATGGCTCCAACAGCAAGGAAGGGGGAGGGGCCACTGACTCCAGTGTAACGGAGTCTTGCAGAACTACTTGCCTCCGCTCCACCCTTGTTTCACCACTGCATTACCAAATCCTTTCTCTCCCACTAACTCCCCCTCCCTTGCATCTGAAAGCCTTCCCTCCCCCCTCCAAGTACCACTGGGAAGTTCATCTAATGTCCCTTACACATTCCGCTCTCTCCCCCCTATGTTTCTCCCTCTTTATTCTGCCCCATTTCCTCCCTCTAAACTGCTTTCCCCAGAGCTCCATTGTGTGCAATTGTTAGCTGTAGATGCCCTGTCTAGAGCCAATTCAATTAGACACAGTCTGAACTCCTTTCTTGGTTTTCAAGCAAGTTAGTATTAGTAAACCTTTGCACATCTTCACCTATGTATGTCTCCATTTTCCTTTCACTACCAAATTATACTGTTGCACCATTGGTCCCAGGAAAAAGTTGCTTTTCCCCTGTGTCTGCATGTGTCAGGGCAGGGCCCAGAAAGGGGAGGGTCTTGGACTCCTGCCTGTACTCACTGGGGTCCCCATCTGTAGAGGCAGTATACTAAGCAGAGCTTCCAGGGCCACACCTACCTGTGTCTCCTCCAGTGTGTCTCCCTCTTCCTCCCCTGGGCCTCAAAGCAAAGGCAGGGAGGGGGTTTGCAGTATCTTACTCAGCCTCCCAGGGGTCTGAAAGCTTTCTTCCAGCCAGACCCCAGCCAACCCTTTCTCATCCCTGGTCATATAACCCTGGCTAGTCCCTCCCTCCTTTCTTGTTCCACCCACCTGGCCTCTGGGAAGATGGACCCTGAAACCACTTTCTGCCCCTTATCCTCTCCAGCCTGTACCACCTGGCCCTGTGCCTGCCAGGCAGGTTGCTCCCTGGGTCAGGCAAATCTGGCTCCAGACACCATGTTACATGTGTTTTAAAAAGCACTACCAGTAACAGAACACATGGAAGTGACGTCAGGGTATGGAATACCTTTTACTGTGCATGAAGAGGAAGAGAAATGGAAACTGGGTTGTTATTTTGTCATGCCCGCAAAAAAAAAAAAAAGGTTCTTAAGCATGTAATGTCAGTGTTTTTGAAGATGGAAACAATAGTGAAAAATAATATTGGAGGTGTTTTTCACGTTTATTCTCAAAGCAAGCCCATAGACCAGAGGGCTTCTGATGTTTGCGTATGCATTGGAGATTTCCAGATGCTCCTTCCCATTGCAACCCCTCATGTCGTCGTCCGTCCCCCCAAAGGCAGCTCTTCAGAGGCTTTTGACATAGCAGCAGAGGCTGCAGTAAAGAGGGAGAAATAGCAGAACTCCCCTTGAATATGTAGAAGCACTTCTGCAAGCGTGTGGAGCTTGTTGGATCCTGGTTGAAATGCAAATGTTGACATTCTTCACACTCTGATTTCTTTCTTCAGTGTGTTTCAGCTACAATGTACCATAGAACACAGTTAATGTGGGAGTGCTTTTGAGGAGGGAAGACATTATCTTGACAACTAGGAACTGTAATTACTAGGTAATTATAGAGTCATTTGTGGGCTATGCAACAGTCTATGTGTTACACAGTGATTGTTTGGCTAGGCAGATCCAAACAGGTCGTTACTGAATCTAACTTTCAATAAGATAAGGGTTTTTTTTTTTAGTTTTTATAAAAAAAAATAGATAGGTTGATCTGCTAACACATGCTCCATTACTGAAATGTTTGTTTTTTGAGTAGAATCCAGGCTTTTAAAGACCATTCTGTAATGAACAGATCATTATGAAATCTGACTTGCAACAGGATAATTTATTAATACATTTATCTAAAAAGGAATTAGATGATGGGATCTGCTAATGCATGTCAGTCAGACATGCCCCCTGCCTCTCCTTGGATCTACGCCAGCAAAATAGCTGGCATAGGTCCAAGGAGACCCATTGACAGCCAGGTGGCCTATGGATATGTAAGTAAAATGTGTTTTCTTATGTTTCTCAGGCCATCTGGTTGTCCTGGCAGCTGCATAGTGTAACATGATGGTGGATAGCATTAGGCTCTGAAAGACTACATAATTTAAAGCATAATCCTATGCATGCTCCGTGTTCCAGCCGCATGCTATGCGCTGCGGCAAGGAGAGTCATACCGGCCACATGACCACGGAGGCGTCTTCGGACAACGCTGGCTCTTCAGCTTTGAAATGGGGATGAGCACCACACCCTGGAGTCGGACACGACTGGACTTAATTGTCAGGGGTCACCTTTACCTTGTGCATGTCTACTCAGAAGTAGATTGTCTTCAATGGGGCTTACTCTAAGTGTGCATAAGATTGCAGTCTTACTGGCTATGGCAATAGTGGAGCTGTTTTCTTCTTTTAATGCAGCAGCGCTTAGAGTGCTGATAATCTTCCCACCAGTGGCTCCTGCCAGGCATAATTTGTTTAAACATTTGAATGCAGCAGGAGGCGTTAGATTAAGATTAAGGGCCCAATCCTATCCGACTTTCCAGCACCGATGCAGCCGTGCCAGTGGGGCCTGCACTGCATCCTGCGGTGGGGGGGGCAGTCACGGAGGCCTCCTCAAGGTAAGGGAATATTTGTTCCCTTACGTTGGGGATGCATCGAGGCTGCATCAGTGCTGGAATGTTGGATAGGATCGGGCTCTTAGAGTCATTCCTGGTGCATGCTGGCTAAGCGGGGGAAAAAATGACTCCCACCCATGTGGTGCGGGACATGAGAACGCCAATCATTTTATCCCAATGTTTGCAGCAGGAACCTCCAAATCTACTGTGAACTTGTTTTAGGCAGCATCCAGTGACAACTCCATACTGATATTTCTTTCTTCTGAAAATGTCCATTGTCACGTTGATTATATACATTTACAGATGATCATATACATACAGTTTAGTAATGAATGTCCGATAGAGTTCAGATCGCACCTTACCATGTGCCATCCAAATCTTGGCAAGTACAGTATTCTGTGCATAAAATAGACATATCATTTGTGTTCTAAATAAATAAAAGATTATTGGGTTTTTTTTAAAGAAGGACATGTTGATGGATAATAGTGCATTAGCTTTTACTTCAGACCATGAAATGTAGATATGTGGGTACAACTGTTGTGTTGTATGTTTTTTTTATTATCAACACGATTTCTTTAAAAAAGAAGAAGAAGAAAGAAAGCCTGGAAACTGTTCAAAGAACAGATGCTTTATGATCACAATTTGTGCCAGAAAGGTATAGACATTGGATGTACTTATGATATTTGCTGACTTACAGCCTTCAAAAAACACAGTTTACTTTTCCATTTCTCCTGGCTTGCTTTTAAAAAAAAACAAGTGAAACATTTTAGAGCTCATGACTTGAAGATGGATTTCCAGAAGCACCTACAACACCCAATTATTATGAGTCAGGGATTAGCCTGGGCTCCTAGCTGCATCCATGACAAAGAGAAAGAAGAGGAATATGTAACTATAACTATATATAACTAACTATAACTATAACTATAACTATAACTATAACTATAACTATAACTATAACTATATATATATATATATATATATATATATATATATATATATATATATATATATATATATATATATATATATATTTGGCATTTTGGCTTGGAAAAAATATTTTTCTACATGGCTTTTTTACCCTTGAATCCTTTTTTGTGCAACATTGTTTCTAGCCATGACAGCTTCTACACAATTATTTATATATATATATATATATATATATATATATATATATATATATATATATATATATATATATATATATATATATATATATATATATATATATATATATATATATATATATATATATATATATATATATATATATATAGTCCCGAGTATAGGACGCTCCTGATTATAAGCCTCAAAGTTTGGTGCAATTTTTTAAAAAATACATTTTTAACTTTTTAAAACTTAAATATACACATTAGTAGAATAGTACAGCTTTAGTACAGTTAAAGGCATAGGCACCCTGTCCCTTATTGAATCTAGGCACTCTAGTAATAGTAGCCTTCCCAGATCCAAAGGGGGACAGAGTGCCTACCTTTAACCTTTGGATTTTGGGCAGGTGCAGCCCAAATCCATGATGATGAGCTGCACCTGCCCAAATTTCAATGAACAGCACAATCCTATGCATGTCTACTCAGAAGTAAGTCCCATTGCATTCAATGGGGCTTACTCCAAGGAAAGTGTGCATAGAATTGCTGCCTAAAGGTAGGCATTCTGTCCCCCTTTGGATATGGTAAGCCTATGCAGGAGCTCTTGCTCTGAACTTTCAAACTGCACTCTCAACTTTTAAACTGCAAGATCAATAAATATCTTTGTTTCCGCAGAGTCCTGGGACTGGAACTTAAGGGTTAATTTTTTCAAATGATTCCAGAGGCTGCTGAGAGATTCGGCCATTTAGCAAGTGATTAAGAGCTGAGACAGAGAGAGAGAAAAGCCCTGTTTTACCTTTGAAAAGAGATTCGGAGAGGCTTGGCTTGAAAGCGCTTTGCAGAAAACACTAGGCAGAAAACCCTAGGCTTTGATTGTAGACCGCACCCCTACTTTAAAGACTTGCCTTAGGGGAAAAAAGTGAGTCTTATACTCGGGCCAATACGGTATATATAAAAGGTAAAGGTGACCCCTGACAGTCGTGTCCGACTCTAGGGTGTGGTGCTCATCCCCATTTCAAAGCCGAAGAGCCAGTGTTGTCCAAAGGGTTGGTCATGTGGCGTGGTCATGTGGCCGGCATGACTCTCCTTGCCACAGCACGTAGCATGCAACTGGAACACAGAGCACTGTTTACCTTCCCGCAAGCGGTACCTATTTATCTACTCACATTAACATGCTTTGGAACTGCTAGGTTGGCAGGAGCTGGCCAAGCAACGAGAGCTCACCCCGTCGCGGATTCGAACATATATATATATATATATATATATATATATATATATATATATATATATATATATATATATATATATATATATATATATATATAATGTCCCATACAAGTAGTTCTTACAGTTCACATTAAATATTTTATAAAATCTAATGCCAAAATCCCTCTTACACTTGTATGGAATAGCCAAAGTGCAACACTGAATAGAACAGGCAGTAATATTGCTATTTGAATACTATAAGTTATAGGAATGTTCACCATCTGAACAACTGGCCTCAAATTTTATTTTATTTTATTTTTTTTAAAAGGGAAAAAATAGTCGCATGCTAACAGTGCAAATCTAAGCATGTTTATTCTGAAATAAGTTCCACTGTACTCAGTAGGGCTTACTTCCAGATAGGTGTGTTTAGGATTGCAGCCAAGAGATGAAAAGACAAGGGATCAAGCTGACAGAGAAGTCATAACTCAATCTGCTGGTTCAAAAGTAGATTTCAAGGCAAAAAGTGGGTGATCGACAGGTTATAATCTTGCAAAACTATGGGTGGTGGATGTGAGGTAGGCATGCATGAGCTCTCCAATCAATCACTGTCCTTTTCCTCATATGTGAGGGTGGTTTCTTGGGCTGGAAACACATTTTAGGAGTGATTTTTTTAAAAATTATTTGTTAAGGGAGCTGAAGGCGACTTGAAAGAGGTATCCAAGTTTATGACATATTTACAGCGCAAACCTACCGGAAGGGGCAGCAACAGAACGAGCGTTCCGTCACCGGAAGTCATCGCAAATGTGCACGTAACGTTCGCGACAACTTGAGAGCAGGGAAGGCCAGAACAGAGGCCGGACTCCCCCTGCTCCGTCGATCGCCAGACCAGGTAAGTCAGGATCTGGCGGGCGGGGTGGTGGTGGTTCGCCAGGCAAGGGAGGGAGGCCATTGGCCCAGCCAGCCTGGGAGGGGGAGGGGATGGCCTCGGCCTTATCCCGGTCCCTGCTGGGCTGCTGGGCCATTACACGGCCTCTTCCTACTTCTGCCAGCGATTTCGCTGGCGGAAATCCAAGGAGGCCGGTTGGGCTGGCTGGCATTTTCACTCGGGGAAGGGGATGAGCATAGACCTTGCTTGCTGCCGGTGCTCAGGATCCGGCGGGTGGCCCTGGGCCGCCGGTCGGATCCTTACATAGGATTGCGCTGCCCCACTCATCCCACTTTTGTCTCTGGTAAAAAGGTTCTGTGGGATTTTGTATCATTTCAAGAATCTGCACAACCAGTTTGACCAGAGGTGACAGTGAGAGACAGGAAATATGTGAGAACATTCTGGGAAGCAGAGCTTCTTCCAAACTTCTTTTTTTAAAAAAGAAAAGGTTTAAAGGGTGAAGAGATAAAGGTCAATGCACAAAATAGCACAACTGTTAGAAGGCACACAAATGGTAGCATTTTCCTATAGCATTGCTACATAAAATGTTTTTTTATATAGCATATTCTTTTCCTATACTGTTATATCTTTTCCAGGATTTTCCTATACCGTTATGAGTTGTTTGTTTGGCCCTGAGCCATATTCATAATAAAAGTAAACTAAAATATCAATACTGAATAAAATCCAAAATCAACAGTACTTGCACAGTTACATCGTACATAGACAACTCGCCCACATAACAATCAATGACACAAGGATCATAATAGATTTGATGTTGCTTTGTTAGAACCATAGCTAAAACAGTTACATGTTGGGACTCTTTTATGTTATCATTTACCAATAGAAAATCAGCGTTTTCAAACTGGACCAATACTCTTTATTCATGTCTTCCTTTCAGAAGTTCTTCTAGTACCACTGGTTGAGAACCCCTGCATTAAGATTTGCAGGACACGAATGTTTCCAGTGATTCTCTGAAACATCTCAAACAATGAAACAGCATCACATGTCATGAAATAAGCACTGGATCAGTGCATTGCTAATTTCACTCTTGAAAAACCTTAACTGCTTTCAACTAAATTGGCATCATGTTTTCTGTATCTAGCTCTGTTTCTAGACATTATGAAACTGTCCAGGAAAACTGTCCATCTTGAACCATAGAGGAGTTGACTCAGCCATGTGCAAAAAAGCATTTCCACTTCGATTTCACATCTAATTAGGTTACCTTTCCGTCCTCACAGAATCCATGGACTGTCAAGTCAGCAGTAAAAGTCATGGCTCAATCTCAGTATCTACAGCATGCCTTTCAACAGTTTTGGGGAAAAACACAACAACTTGTGTTAATTGAGTAAGCATCCCCCCCCCAAGAAATGGGGTCTCATAGCTTCCTTTGCTACTGAATACTGAAATG
The DNA here is from genome assembly GCA_026170595.1 of Plestiodon gilberti rubricaudatus. NCBI lineage: Eukaryota > Metazoa > Chordata > Lepidosauria > Squamata > Scincidae > Plestiodon > Plestiodon gilberti. Next base: position 128,466,541 of record JANXHW010000003.1, on the reverse strand, counting down.
CTAATTTTGAGAGATGCAGTTTGTTTAAAAGGACTGCCTACATTTTGGACTGGATCTACTTTTGATAAAAAAAATGTCTCACACAATCCCTGCAATATCATTGTTGTTATATAAACTGAGCAGGCATAAAAGTGATGACCCAATCCTATCTGAACTGCCCTGGAAGCCTGGTGCCTGGATCCAGCGTATATTGTGCGACATTGTCGTGCTCATCAACGCTGCCAGCAAGTGCAATGAGGCCATTAGCACAGTCGCTGGCAGCCACGCATGCTCGCTGGCGGCAAATGCACTGTCTGCCAGTGCCAGGTAACACAGCAGTGCAGGTGGGCGGTGGGAGGGATGGAGGAGGGAGCAGGAGGAACGGGTGTTTCTGGGCATGGAGGGGGCAGGGAAGGAGGCGGAATGGGGCAGATGGGGATGGATTGGCAGCACTCATGTGTGGCCATATCCTATTCCTCCTCCATTTCCATTTCCCTCACTCTCCTCAGTTCTGCACCAGCAATGTAGCTGAAGCAGAACTGAGGAGACCCATAGGGAAAGCAGAGGCTTCCCTCAGGGTAAAGGAATGAAAGTTCCCTTACCCTGAGGAGTCCTCTGCAATTACCTTCCACCATAAGATACAGCGCACGCCTCCTTGGCACGCTTGTATTGACAGGGGGATTTGGATAGGATTGGGGTCTGAGATTCGTTGGTACTATCCCAAATAGCAGATAACCCCACAAGATGAAAAGCATAAACTTCTACAAGGAAATCAAGGAAACATATCCAACTTCAGTGATTCAAATACTAAGATGGAAGGACTCCCTTATTGTTATTATTGTACAGAAAAGGGAATTTTTGTCATGCAAAGGTGAGAAAAGATCAATAAACCTCATAAAATTCCTTTTCCAATAATCTGTTAAAGGAATATGCACCTTTTCTCCTTTTCATCTTTCTCCTGCAGCTGCCCTGGATGAAGAAGGGGTCCTGACACGGCACCTACGTGACCAACAGTGCAATCCTATGCACGTCTACTCAGAAGTAAGATCCATTGAGTTCAATGGGATTTTCCCTCCATTCCTAGAGGGAGCTCCTGGTGGCAGAAGCACTAGTTGGGATGCAAGCCTTTGCCTTTTGAGCCACTAATGCTGTAAATAAAAGAAATGTCTGTATGGATGAAATCTCTAGAACTTAACTAATAAGAGCAAACCATTTAAATGTCATTTCTAAGCCCGTATAATACCCAGGATAAATTCTATGGCCACACATATTTGGGGAGAGGAATTATGCACTTTAATTGAAGGGATATAGAAAATAATAAAAAATGACTTGTCAGCTAACCAGGGGTACAAATTATCAACCCCAAATTAAGTGCAAGACATTTTAAACCGCAAAGGACCCAAATGAAATTAAACGATGTAGCCTTAGGGTTATTAACATTTTTTTTCAGTGGGGGCAGTTTAAGAGCTTTAAATATAAAAAAAGGATCAATACTTAAGGATTTAAAATACAAACGGCCTATAGATTTTTTGGAAAAGTGAAACTGAAATCTGTTTAATATGACTGACAAAGACGGCATTTTGTAATTCATTTTGTAAAGACTGAAAGCAATCTATGAAACTTTAGCAACCAGTCTTCTGATAGGGTATGTTGCACAGTTCAAGCTGTGCGAGTATGCAACTCTTGTACAAATATTTCTTGTAATCTCCCACTGAAGTCAAAGAGTTGTACCCAGAGAAAATTAGTCATGATTGATCACCATCGAAATCTATGAGAAGATTTACAGGGCAATCCTGTCCAACTTACACCACCGGTGTAACCAGCGGTACAGTGAGAACGGGAGGCCCCAGAACGGAAAGGGAATTCAAATGCCTTCCAAAGGGGGATTCAAAGGGGATTTGAATCCCCTTTCCATTCTGGGGCCTCCCGTTCTCGCTGCACCGGTGGTGTAAGTTGGATAGGAATTGCGCTGTCAGACATGAAAGTTCCATTGATTCCAATGGAATTTAGTCATGACTTTCATTGGCTACAATCCAAGGGTCATACTTTAGAAAAAACTAAAGCAAGCCTGCCAGAATATGATTATACAGTAATAGCAGTGATGGAAAAATCTGTAGATAACGACAAAATTACAGATCAAAACAAATCATTTACAATCTGTTGAATTCTGCCCTCATATTGCTCCTTGGAACTTCTGCTTGAATTCAGTGAAGCTCCAGGTGTATAATGTGAGGAAACAAATTTGTCACTTTTCCCCCACCCCTTTGGTAAACTTCAGTAGTAGCTACAAAAGTAATTGGAGAACTGTTTTCAAGCACATCAACTACAGCTGACCTCATAAAAACCCCATTTGTTGCAGAAGCTTGCAGAAAGTTTTGTAAAAGTCACTAGAATGGCACACTTTCTAAGCAGCTAGCGTTGATCGTTTGTTCCTAGTGAGTGAACCATTTGTGCTTCAATAGCACCTCTGACTCATGAGTCAGTTTCATAAGCCCTTACATTGTTGAGTTTCAGGAAAATGCACTATATACATCTGATTAACCTTTTTTGTTGAGTTTCATAATGTTAAAAAAATCCTGAAGCCATTTCGAATTGTCAATGTCAGCAAAACCGATAATGGGTAAATAGAGCTCCATGCACTGAAAATTTAGGTTGTGTATTTCATATTTTGTAATGACTTTCGGCAAAGACCCAAGCTCTTCCTTTTTAAAATATTTGGAGAGAAAACAGTCCCAAGACATACGTTGGTCCTATATACCAGGGGTGGCCAAACTGGGGCTAGTGAGCCACATGTAGCTCTTTGATGTATAACATGCGACTCTCAGAAATATGTTGGCTGAACTTCTTTTTGCATCACAATTAATATAAAAGGTAAATAAGAAATTTCAAGCTTTATAATTATTTACCAGATATAAACTGAGAGTCCACTGGATTAAAACATAAGTTTAATGTTCATGGTGAGGAAATATAGTTAAGAATTTAAATGCTTCTTAAATATTTCAGCTCTCAAAACATCTTTCTTCCAGCTCTCAAACACCTGAAGTTTATCATATGTGGCTCTTACATTAAGCAGGTTTGCCCCCCCCCTTGCTATAAACAATAGCGAAAGGAATAGAACACTAATGAAACCTATGCAGATTCAAAATTTCCTGCATAATTGCCAATTTTCTCTTTCCCATCAATGGTGGTCTCCAGTGGGGGTAACCACTTGAATGGAGGCAGTCTTATTCTTAGAATCCCCATGTATAAGTCGACCCAGGTTTTCAGGGTCAATTTTAAGGCATTTGTTTTACGTATACACAAGTATACATGGTACCTTTCTATTTCTGCTGACTCAGGTGGGAAGTGTTGCAAAAATCATGGGGCTAGGTTGCCAAGATCAAGTGATCTCCTGATTGCAAAAGCGGGGTGGGAAGGGCTTGAAAGCAAACCCAAGAGCTTGTCTGTAGTTGTAGCTACTTCCAAGGAGAGAAGCAGTGCAAGGGAGCCAAGGCTGCATTTCTGGGGGAAGGTGCATTGCGAAGTGGTCCACAAAAGGATGGCTGCCCAGGAGATACTGGCAGGGAGCCCAATCCTATGCTGGCCTTCGCCGGCAGGACTGGGCTCCACACTGTCGCAAACATGCTATAAAGCACGTTGCGACAACGCGGAGGCCTGACCCGCTGGCGTGGAGGCCAGCGCTGGCAGGCCTCCATTGGTAAAGGAGCTATGCCTGCCAGAAGCGAGGGAGAGGGAGACGGGAAGGCAGTGTTCCAGGGCTTGGTGGAGGGCGGATCAGGCCTGGGAGGGGGTGGGCTTGGCGAAGGAGGCTGTCAAATTCTATCCCCCGTCCTGTGCTTGAATGCCCAACACGGGGCTGCTCGGAGCTGCGCTGGCCATTTAGCTGGTATGCCTCTGAGTAGCCAAATAGGGGCTGCTGGGGCTCAACACGGGAAAAGGGGATGATTATCCCCTTTCCTCGAAGAGACCTCCGGCCCCATGCTGGATGCAGCAGCACCTTCCCCGGCACCATTGCATTCAAGCACGGGGCTTTGAATAGGATTGGGCTGCCAGTGGCTTTGGACTCTGGGTGTCTGTTCAGTAGGCGCTGGAGCAAGAGTTTTTGGGTTGCACTTAGCAGGTGCTGGAGCAACATCAGAAGATACATGAGCCCCCTTCCCCCCTCCACTAAATTATAAATTGATTTTTTAAGTTATATGAAAGCGGGTTTCTCTTGTCAGGACACTGCAGGGCAACCTCCAATAATGCAGATTTCTCTGACCCTCACACCTAACATCCCACATGCAACAAACTCAAAGCAAACTAAACATCCCACTGAGTGCATCAAGAGAAGTCTGTCATCTCACCTTACAGATCTTGCTGCACTTTACCTATATACAGAGGCGTTTCTATGGTAGGGGCAGTACTGTAAGTTGCGCCCCGACCTAGTCCCCGTTTACAACCTGGAACGAGGAGGCCCCGCCCCCTCGCCATCAGAGCCATTCCATGCGAGGAAGGCAACGGGAAGGAGGCCTCCTTGTTCCAGGTTGTAAACGGGGACTAGGTCGGGGCGCAATTTACAGTACCGCGTCTACCGTAGAAACGCCTCTGCTTATATAATCCACTAAAGGATATGTGTCATCAAGCAATTTAGTGTGTGTGTGGGGGGGGGGGGAATGGGTTCTAACCCATATTGGAATGCACAATGGAAGTCTATGTGGTATCTTCTAGTGTTATTAAAAAAAAAAGAATACCCATCAATATATTTTTAAATGAATAAAAAGGCCACAATTTGAAAGATTTTTATTGCATTTTTTAAACTGTACCATTCAATGTATCGTGTATGTTCTTATATTTGATGGACATGTAGATTATTTTTCTTTGGCTTTGGCAAAATGCTATAAATACAAATCTGTATCTGCTTGTCTATCTGACAGGTCTCCAAAAGTAGGACATTGTTCAATCCATCCAATTTGAAAGAAAGAAAAGTAACTAGCTGCCAAGCTGAAAGAGAATTTATGAAACTTTATTTAGAAGTAAATTTAAAGGTCCTTCCCCCCCCCCCAAAAAAAAACACATTATGGAGTAGGGAACTTAATAAAGAGAAATGAAGCTGACATCCTAAGTGAAGAAGCTAGTTACATGATTTGTTTTATAACTCCTATTTCAAATAAAAGCCACTTCTGATTCATGTAAGAGGAGCCAGAATAATTCCCAGTTCACAAAATAACAAGAGATAGAATTCACATATATTATGGGAAGGAAGTCTAAGTTAGGTGAATTAATGCGTGGCCAACAAGCATCAGTGATATATTAATGCAAATTGTATGCAGGAGTCACAGATCACTGGTAACTAGCCAGTAAATTGTTGTTATCTGGCACAATTTATGTAAATATAGTACATTTCTTTGTGAGAGGTCCATGAATATTTCACATAGCCTGTGCTTCCTGGCAACACTTGGACAACACGGGAAGAAGAAGGAGAAGAACCATAGGCTGGAACTCGATGCTAATGTGAGTGCAGGACTCACTTGAACAAGTTTGACGTCCTCCTAAACTTTCAAAAATACGAGGACACTAAGCATGTATGAAATCTCTCCAAGAAACTTCACTAGAGGAAACTTTTGGTTTCCCTTGAAATGCAGCAGATGCTTTGTCAGAGAATAAACCTTCAAATTCTCTTTGAATTCTGCTCTAGGTAAAATCCAGTGACTATCTTGTGGTTATGAGGACCTCTACCACCATTATTTTCAGTTTTGATGAATAATACAATCATATTGTATGATAATAAATACTTCACTGTAATTGTTTTTATAACCTCAGTGGGTTTCTTCCCATAGAAACTGGGGTACATGTTTATACACAGGTGAAACAAATTGGTCTGTTTGGTTTAGCTTGACTCTGAGAAGACCATGTACTGTATGGAAATTGGTGTGGAATAAATTTTCACCTATTTCTTGAACAAATTATGCACCCGCCCACACACACAAATGAGACAACCTTTGTTCTTTTACAACCATGCTTTTCTTTTTCAAATATCACACAATGAACAGCACAATCCTATGCGTGTCTACTCAGAAGCAAGACCCATTGAATTCAATGAGACACACAACCCTGTCCTATGCCAGACTGGGCTGCTGGCCAGAGCACTTTGCAACATCAGAACAGAGTTCTGCTGTCGCAAAATGGCTACTGACAGAGTGCAGAGCACTCCATTGGCAGCCATTTTAGGAGCGCTGCCATAAGAGGAGGCAGAGCTCCCCATCTGTCACCAGAACATAAGAACATAAGAAGAGCCCTGCTGGATCAGGCCAAAGGCCCATCTAGTCCAGCTTCCTGTATCACACAGTGGCCCCACCAGATGCCTCAGGGAGCACACAGCCAACAAGATAACTTGTTTCCTGCTGCCACTCCCTTGCACCTGGCACAGAGAAAACCTACTTCTAAAACCAGACCCCGCTGTTGCCAACAGAGCAGGTAAGGCAGGGCAGGGAGGAATGGACGTGGAGAGACTGCAGTCGAATGATCTAGGCCAGGAAGGGGGATAGGATATCGGGGCTAGGATATCGGCATGCACTAGGATATCGTACACTTCCTGGCTCTGATTTGCCCTCCTCCCCATCTCCTCCCCATTCCTTCCTCTTTCCGCTCCAGTCATTCCCCTCCCCACCTCTGTGCCAATCGAGATCGGCCCGGAACAGGGATAGGATCCAGGGCCACCCACTGGATAGTTAGTCAGGATTGCACTGTAAGTCTGCTGTAATGTTTGAGTAGACCTGGATTTAAATCCTCCAACTCATTGAATGGCCATAGGCTAGTCATTTTGTCTCAGCCTACTTTACATCACAGGATCATTGTGAGAATAAAATGGGGGTATCCATGTGCTCCTTGGAGGAAGGCTGAGCTGAAAATCTTAAGAAATGAAATCTTTGATGAGTGGCAGACTACTGTTGTATTCTTCATAAAATAGAAGATACATGGGTGAAGCAACCCATAGTTACAGCACAATCTTCATGATCCAGCCAGCAACGGAGCAAGCGGTCCACTGCCGGAAGTAGTCGCGAACGTGCCATAAAGCATGTTCGCGACTACTCTGGAGCAGGAGGCCGACGCAGAGGCCAGCCTCCTTTGCTCTGTCTCTGGAGCGCCGGAGCGGCCACCGGACCAGGTAAGCCGGGATCCGCTGGGCGCAGGGGCAGTTCTCCGGGGGAAGGGGGGCCTTTGGTGTAGCCAGCCTGGGAGGGGGCGTGGGATGGCTTCGGCCATATCCCAGTCCCTAGGCTTACCATTCGTCCCGATTTTTCCGGGACTGTCAGGGATTTTGGGGGCCTGTCCCAGATTTGTCCCGGCCCCCCCTGGCCCCCCATTACCTCCCTGGTCCATTTAAAATTAATTTTGATTTTTCCCGATTTTGTTTTGGAAACAAAATGGCCGCCGGAATTTCCCCTAAACAAAATGGACGTCTAGGAGGCTTCAGTGGTTCTGATCATGTGATTAGGAGCAGCGCAGAGCTTTACAGTTCAGCTCCGCCTCAGCAGTATGACCTCACAGCCCTTAGGTTCTTTGGCAGCAGCAGGAGAGCAGAGGGGTCTTTGCAACATGATAACGAGGTTTGCCTGCTTAATTCTTTGCACTTGAGAAAATGCATTGTTTGTTGCTTCAAGGAAAGCAGTTTGTCCTGCTAGCTGGGGGGGGGGGGGCTGGGCTGATCTGCAAAGAAATTTTGTGATGTCCTTCGAACAAGCTTTGTTTGTTCTGTGTGTTTTGCTTCATAGAAAGTGCACTTTTGGTGGGGTGCACTTTTGCAAGAAAAAAGCACTTTTGGTGGGATGTACTTGCAAGAAAAATGCACTTTTGGTGGGGTGCACTTTTGCAAGAGGTGTATTGTATTGTAAGGGTCTGAGGTGTCTTCAGCTGCTTGAGGGTGTTTTGTTGTACAGTACTTCAAATTTGTGTGCTGTGCTGTGTGTTGTTTAGGTTTTTTTTAGTATGTAGTGGCAGTGGGTGGAGTGATGTTGTGGAGGCTGATTGAGCATGTCATGAAAACTAAAGGAACTTTGTGCATGCCCAGATGCCATGATCTCTATATTTGCCTGTCTTGGCCTGTACTGCGTGATGTGGTGGCACACTGTCCTTTTATTATTGTACTGTTATGGGACAGGCAAGTCAATTTATTTAATTAATTGGCTGGCTAAAAATAAATAATTAATTAAAAAAATCGGGCTGCCCTTTGGGACATTGATTTTAATTAATTTAATTTAATTAATTTGATTAATTGTGTGTGTGTGGGGGGGGGGGTATCCTGGTTTGCAACTGGGAAAATCTGGTAAGCCTACCGGTCCCTGCCCGGCCAGCTAGGCTGTTACACAGCCTCCTCTACTTCTGCCAGCTCTTTAGCTGGCGGAAATCCGAGGCGGCTGATTGGGCCGGCCTGAAATTACACCCGGGGAAAGGGACGAATGTCCACCGGTGCACAGGATCTGGCTGGTGGTCCTTGGCCGCCGGCCGGATCCTTATGGTGGATTGTGCTGCCCGACATTAATACCTATATTTTTATACCTATCAATTTTTCTCTAGATATACATTCTTCTCTGTGTTGGAAAAAGAAAGAACCTCAATGTTGAAATCGTGATTGGAAGCATATTTTGCACAGATACACAGTTTGAGAACATTAATATGTCTCAGGCAATTGCTCTAAGTGCTTGAGCTAATGCGTCTGCAGCTAACTTCAAAATGCCATCTTAAGAAAGTCCATTACCAGATTTAATTGCTGACAGATATCCAAACACTTCTACATTAAAATGTCAAACTCTAAATGCAGTCTTGCCACTGAAAGCTACCACCCTAGTCCCTTCTGGAATCTCACCACTGTCTGAGAAATACAGAAACACTCATTACTTTAAGACCACTCATCCTAACGGAGGCTAACTGAGAGGGAGTCATCCAGCAAGTGATTAAAGCAGCTACCAAATGAGTCCACATAAAAAGAGAGGTGGATCTGAGTGGGAGTTAATTGCGGAGCAGAATGACTATAATGACGATTAGCAAGAGTGGGGGGCTAATGAGTATAGAGTAGTCAGAAGTTAACTGAGTATCCAGAAGAATTCTCTGATGCTGGGAATCCCATGCTTGTTTTGCTACTTCATCCAGGTGTCAGAAACTACATTTAACTTGCAAAAAAAACTCATGCAGGTCGGTTTGTTCATGGAACATATATTTATTTTTTACATTTTTATCCTGTCTTTCACACACGATCTCAAGGCAGCGAATAGTAAAATGTAGAACATAATATCATAGACCAGTGGTTCTCAAACTTTTTAGCACTGAGACCCACTTTTTAAAATGACACTCTATTGGGACCCACCTAGCTTTATGAGACGCTCAAACATTTATCTCCCTATATTTACACAAGCTTGCAAACTGCAGGAATTCAGCTGTTTGCAGGGTAATTAGCAGCTATCTTGCAAACTGCAGCAGCTTAGCTCTTTGAAGGGCAATTAGCAGTTATCTGATTTTTGAATAGCCTCAGGGCTTGAGGCAATTACTTATCTGATCTTTCCATCACCTGGGACCCACCAGAAATCAGGCCACGACCCTTCCCACAGTTTGAGATACACTGTAATAGACAATCAAACATATTTCTCAAATAGACACACACAAAAATCAGCAATAAACCAGACCCCCACTTCACCCCCCCACCCCTAAAGGTCTCGTGGAATAAGTGTGTTTTGAGTACCTTGAACATTGGGAGAAATTGAATCTTGTACATGTGTTAATTGGTAGCTCATGTTGTACCAGAGGCTAAAGAGATAAGTAAAAAGAAAACATTTCATATGGGCATAAAGTAAAATAGTGGAGCATTGTGGAAAGGAAGTAGTAGATATAGGTTGCTTCAGACATCATTTTTCCTACTTGGGTGTATTGATATGTGAAATACTAAATAAGTGTTTGGTTTCCCATACACACACGATAAAACATTTGGACGCTGGAAGAATATCATGCATAGGTATTTAAACACAAACACACACACACACACACACACACACACACTTTTCTTTAACTGATGGCTTCTTCATCGTTTATATATGAGGGTTTTTCTATGCATAAAGCAACAGTCAAATGAGTCCTAATGAAAAGTGAGGTGGAGCTGAGATAATTGCTGAGGAGAAAGACTGTGACACCTATTAGCTAGAGCCAGAGAAAGGGGTAGAAATGAATAATGACGTTCCTAAATCAGAAATTTTCTAGGGATACTTTTCTAGGTTTTTTCCTCTGGTGGTGTCCTTGAATTCCAGTTTTCAAATTTCTAGTGCACTAGACACATGAAAGTAAAACAAACAGCAACAACAATATGGTGAATCCAGAGTAAAATTCCAGCCCATTTCTGTGGCAATGAAACTTTGTTTCAGAATTCCATCACAGGACAGCAGTGTATGTTTAAAATGTTTAAATGGGATTTTTTAAATATCAGGAATTTTCTTGGAAAAATGAACACCACACCTTGTCCTGATGCTGTAGTACAGGGCTTCTCAAAGTGTGGGTTGCGATCCACTTGGTGGGTTACAGCCCGATGCAGAGGTGGGTTATCATGGCCTGGGCCCTCCCACTTGCCCTTGCTCTGATTTGGCTCCAAATCGGAGCCATTCCAGAAGTTGAATTACTCCCGGGAGGGTGGGGGGGCCTCTTCTGGGTTGCGCCCGTCTGTCAACCCACTCTACCGGCCTCTGCGGGCCTCAAAATGTCCACAGAAGCCTCAGAATGCCACTTCTGGTTTTCAGAAAGCCACTTCCAGTTTGCTTCCGAAACCTCTGTGGGCCATTCTGAGGCCTGCAGAGGCCAGTAGATTGGGTCATCAGACTGTTGCGACCAGGAAGAGGCCTCCCCACCCTCCCAGTGTCAGTGAGTCATTTCAGTATCGCGACCCACCACGTAGGAAAAGGTCGATCGCGGTGCCGAGAAGATTGAGAACCGCTGCTGTATTATTCTTTGAAATAGTAGTGAGACCTGCTTAGTTCCTACAACCTCATGTCAGAGACAAGGAAGCTGCTCAATCATCCCTTCCCGTCCTCCTCTTATCAAGATTCTGAATGCTAGGAATACTGAGGGATTTATCCCTGGCCAGACTTTCATTGGGATGGTTCAAATGATCTTTAAATCAACCTGACCAGCCCCACATGATTACTGATCAGTGTGCTCATGGTACATGCACTTTCTGGCGCTTCTTCTCACTACCTAGGGCCAGTTTCCTCAATTGCATAGGTAAGTGGTTTGCCTGAACCTCTCCTATAATTGCATTCTTAAATCTTTAGGAATACATATACATACACACCCCTATGATTAAAAAAAACACACCAACAACTGGCCCCAGGCTCCCCAGGAAATGAGAGTAGGGACCAGAATGTGCATGTGCCATAAATATGCACATCATTAAACATGTGGGACCAATTGGGCAATTTAGGAATCATCCAAAACCAGCTCAATGAAATTATGGCCAAGGAGGAATCCTTGAGCATTTTTACCATTCAGAATGAAGAGTCTAGGTTGGAGGAAGGGAAGAAGGGAATGGGTAACTGGGCAACTCCCTTCTGTCTGAACTGAGGCTGTATCCTGCTGGTTCTTAATGACAAACTAGTTGTCTTCCACCTCCAAACCTCATATGACTTTCCTTTTTTTGTGAGGGCAGGCGCCATTGGCCAGGAAGTACTGTATAACAGTGTATGTGCAACTGCTTTTGCTTGTGCTGATGTGGTGAAGCCTCCGCTCTCCCATCTTCTCAGGAGTAGCTTGGGAGATTTTACCTGACTAGCCCTAGCATCTTTCTATGACTACCAGCCACAGCGACATCAGAATGGATTGATTTAGGGAAATAACATGAGCTGAGAATTCCTTGGAACCTACAAGTGGAGTTATCATTCTTTTGAACCTAAGAAGCAATAACTATTTTGGTCAATGTAAATGCAGTGTGAATGGCATGTGTAAATTCCGCAAGAAAAGAATTATCACAAAATTTCACCTGAAGCAAAATTTGAGCTTGGGAGCTCCTGCTCAAAGAAAATATATGTAGGGGTTTTAAGGGACATTAAATTAAGCCCAGTTTTTAATACTGTTTAAGTAAACAACTTTATCTTATCAGAAGGAAAGCAACATCAGAGGAACCAAGACAGAGCGGAGAATGAGCGTGTGACTCAGAACAAGGCCACAGTCAATTGTAATTAAAGCTCATGAGTGTGGTAATTATGGCTTCGCTGAAGTAGTGTTTGGGATGAACAAATGCCAGCATGTTACTACTGTTGCTATATTTGTAGCTTTTTCCAGAATCCATGGCCAACCTCCTGTAGCAGTGCTATCTATTAAAAGCAACGGCGTACAAAATGACACCCAAAACGTCTAAACAAGGTTTTCCTAAACGAATGAAATTTAACTTCATATTTGCAGAATACTTTGAACACTTTGTCTTTGGAGATAAGACGTACTTATATGAGAACCAAATTATTGCACCGCCTAGCCTGATGCTGTCTGTTTCGATTGGTTTACTCACTCCAAGTTCTCAGGCTCTTTCTCAGCTGAAATCCATTTCAAACAAATGTGTGAAGTTTGAACCTGGGACATTGTAAACATGCAGAAGCTTCGCTATGGGCGCAGTGGCCCCCCTGGCGACAAGTGCAGGCAGAAATGTCGGGCGCCCTCCTTGTGCGTGGGGTGGGGCCTGCGTCGCGTCACGTCGACACACACCCCCGCCCGTTTTCCGCTCATTTCGTAGCGTAACGGGCTCCAGAGAGGGAGGGCGGGCCGACACAATGTGGCGCTTCGTGTCGGTGACTGCCCCGCCCGAGCGCCTGGTTCGAGTGAACCACGCGCTCCACCGTGGTTACCTCTCTGAGTGCGGGGGTGTGACAAAGCAGTGGTGGTGGGCAACAACTGCGCCGTTTTGGCGATGAAGACTGCACTGGGTTTGACCCAAACCTCCCACCCTGCATCTCTGAAGTAATTTACAGCGGCGGCGGAGGCGTCATTTCTGGTAATGATGTCACGGGGGGTGCATTGCGGTGCCACTGTAAACATGCCCCCTACTGCTAGTCTCTGTGTCCTGAACCCAGCTAGTGTATCCAGTCCCCCCCCCCCAAGTGACACAATGTCTTGAGATATGTACGGGTCTCTTGCCTATTTATATTGTACTATGGCCTGGGATAAAAGTGAGACTGGTGCAGCGTAGGCGGTATTAAGAATATTGACAATATTGCTTCAGGTGCAACATTTCGAGAGAGTGATTCCTTTCTTAGTACTACACCAGATCAGGGCAGTGAATGTAGGGGCAATCCCATTTTATCCTTACCACAAACATGTGATGCAATTTAGGCTGAAAACATGCAACTGAAGGCGCAATCCTGCCTACAAATAAGCTGACAGAGCACTCTGCCAACTTAAGGAGTCGCAAATGTGCTGTAAAGGTCGACCCACACCGCACGATTTCTGACGTGTCCCAGATGCGCGCGGAGCTGTGCTAAGCTGTGTGGTCACCATTCCAGAAGAGAGCAGCTGAACGCGGAGCAGCTGCACTCTCCCGAGTTCTGGCATGAGCGAAATTGTTTGTTGCCCATCTTTGAGGGGGCGGGCATGCGGAGCTACTGCAGCCACCAATCGGATGAGAGGGTGGGATGAAAGGGGTTGTCAATCAATCGGAACTCACTTGAGTCTCCGATTTCTCTTGGATCCATTTCTCCTTCTCACAAAAGTTAACAAGATGAATTCTATTCCCAGCACAAATTGTTTTGTTAGTTTTCTCTCCTTCCTGCCCCTCTCTCTCTCTTCTCTCATATATCGGACCGCACTTGTGCTTAGCGAATCACCGCTGCGCTTTCTAAGAAGGCGGGACAACAGGAGGGACTATTCACTGGGAGACACTCGTGGAGACGAGGTCAGCGTGCGGAGGTTAGCGGCCAGGTACCTACGCTCGCTCGCCTCCACGCCAGAGCTCGTGCGGTGTGGGTCGGCCTTAAGTATGTTTGCAGTACCTTGCGAGTAAGCGGGGCCAGCGCAGAGGCATGTGCCGGCCGCCCCAGGTAGGTCCCGCACTGGTTGGTGCAGGGGGAGGGCAGACAGGGGTGGCAAGGGAGTGGGTCATTGACTGGCCCAGGCTGGGAGGGGGCGGGAATATTGGCGCTGAGTTGCGCCAATATCCTATGCCCCATCACAGCCCGGGCTGGTCTTACACGGTCTCCCCAGATGCACAGCAGCTCCAGAGCTGGTGTGTATCCGTGGAAGCCCATTGGGGCCAGTGCCGTTTACGCTGGGGGAAGAGGACGAATGTCCCTTTCCCCTGAGGTGAGCCCGGACCATGTTGGTGCAGGCCACAATGGGCCTAGGACACAGCAGCCAGCCCTTTAGGCCAGCCACCGCATCTTAGGCAGGATTGGTCTGCGAGTCAAAAATATACAGTGAACTTCAGACACATCCAATAATAGGTCAAACTTAGTGTAATGGTTATTCCATAACCACCTTCAGTCTTAATTTCCTGCATTTGGATCCCACCTTCATTGAAGGAGGTCAGGATGGAAGTGATAAGGAGGCTACCTCATTTTCCAATATGAAGATTCTTTGAAATTGGTTCAACTACCTAGAGAGTTTCATAGCTCTCGTACCTGTACTCTGAGGTCATTGGGGAGGGGCGGTTAACCGTGCCGCCATTGACGGAGGTGAGGGGGATGGCGGCAAGGAATAGGGCCTTATCGGCGTTGGCACCCCAACTATGGAATTCCCTCCCCATGGAATTAAGAACGACTTGCTCCTTAGAGACCTTTCGACGGGGTCTCAAGACGTTTTTATTCAGGTTGGCCTTCGATGGCTGACATGGTGGGCTGGCTTTTTAATAAATGTAATCATATGGTGACCCACTGGGGTTGTTTGTTTTAATTGTTTTAATTATTTTTATTGTTGTATTTTATTATGTATTTTAACATGTTTTAATTGTAAGCTGCCTTGATTGCCCTTATAGGGAGAAAGGCAGGGTAAAAATTCTTTAAATAAATAAAATAGCTGAGTGGGAATTTGAATCCAAGTCTACCCAGTTCAAGACCACAACTCCATTTAAAAACTTTTATACCCCAACTTTCCCTTCCCAACGTGAGGCAACCAAGATGACTTACAATCAGCTTGAGTCTATTGACTCGGACACAAGTCGGACTCAAGTCGTGTCAGTGACTTGACTCGGACTTGACTCAGCGATTGTAAAAGACTTGAAAGATTCAACTCAAGATTTGGAGCCTTTTACAAGTTGAATTTTATTCAAGTTTAAACCCATTTTCCCCATTAAATAGATAGGGACTTGCAACTCACAACCAAAGACTCGGGAAATTGGGGGCCAAGACTTGGAACTCGACTTGAGACTTGGATCCAGAGACTTGAGGATTGACTCGAGACATTGAGTCAGAGACTTGATCCACATCCCTGCTTACAAATAAAAAATATAACACTCTATGCAATAAAAACAATATCAACATGCATCAGAATACTAACAACAAACCAACTCTTTCTTCTGGGCCTGTACCATATTCAATACCTTTTTTGTCTTTGGGACAAACTAAATATTACGATGCAAACACATGTATTTAAGCTCCAGTTGTTGTTGTTGTTGCTGTTGCTGCTACTTCTTCTTTCAACAGACAAGTGAGTGAGTGTGTGTGTGTGTGGGTGAGAGAGATTATACTGAAACCTTTCCCTGACCATACATTTTCACTGCAATTCCTCACTGCTGCAGGTTTCAGACCATAAACATGGTTGAGAACCTCAAAGGGAGAAAAGCAGTTGAGAGTAGCAGGGATTTTCAGCAAAAAAAATCTCTCCTGCTGCTTCTGCGCCGAATATTGCCCCCTTTCCTTACCAAAAAACAGCCATCACAGTTTAAACACACACAGTTAAATGCAACTCATACATGCATGTAGTGTATGACCATAAAATATGCACTGAAATATACTGTAATCACTCTGATACGCCTACGCGTCTCAGTGGCTTTACACTGCCCCCCTCCCGCGCACGCCAGGCAGAGGTGCTAGTTTCCGGCAAGCCTATTGGCTGGAAGAGTTCACGGGGGAGGCGTGTGGCTGAGGGAGAGCAGCCGGCGTTTTTGCTGGCTCCCAGTCGCTGCCTGGGAAGCGATCCCTTCCCGTCCTCCCTTGTCATAGTCTGGGATTAGCCGGTCGCCTTTTGAGGGCTAGGTAGGAATTTTTGGCCACCAACTAATTGGTACAAAGTTGGTTTCTTGGTTTTTGGTTGGTTGGGTTTTTTTTTTTGGTTGGTTGGTTTTTTCGCCTACCTCAGAGACTGTGTCAAGAGATTGGGTGTTTAGCCAGTGGGTCACCTGGCAGGGGACATGCGGGTATGGGTAGGTAGGATGGAAGGGGCTCGGCGTGCATCTTGAGGTCAGCAAGGTCAGGAGGTGAGCCAGGACCGCTCATAACGACGCTTGACCGGGTCGGTGAGGCTTGCTGGCAAGCCCCCTGGCTGGAGTAAGTGAAGACCAACCCCCGGCTTGGCCTGTGGGAATCTAAACTGCTCCGCTGTCTCGACCCTTCGGGGTTGGCTGTGATAGGCTCCCTTGGGCAGAGACCAAGGGGGCCTGGAGTCAGGGTGTTTACACCAAATTGTAATAGAGGGAGGTAGACGGATAGTGCCATTCCCCCCCATTTAGTCCCGCACGCCTTTGGTGGATTTGAGTTGCTCAAGTTATTTTCCCTCTGCAAGTATGTTGTTAATCAATAAAGTGACCATTTACCCAAACGTGCATTTGTCTGGCGTGCTTATTGGTGTGTGTGTGTGTAAGGATAAAGTAATGATAAAATGTTTAAATTCTATATACAGGAACATCCAGACAAGATTTCCGTTGGGGCAGTGACTGAACATGACACAAAGGTTTGTATCTTATAGCCCCAAAAGATTAGATAAGATGCCTCTCAAAGCCACAGTATGTCTCTTATAGCCCTATAAAATGAAAATATTATAAGAATTTCGGCCAAATACCTTCATATCTTGTACCATTTTTTTTCTGGCATAATTTTCCTCATGTCAGGAGAGATTTGCACTTGAGATCTCCTAATACTTCACATATGTTCCTATGATAAACTACTGGGATCTCTGAAGGACGTATCCCCTGCCTGTCTTTTCCGAAGGACTTTTGACACTTTAAAGGACTGTTTATTGGGAATGATAGCCAATTGAACATTGAGTCTTCATTTTAAAAAATCTACTTCACATCCTCAGCAAATTATCTCAGAAACTGAGAACATACTTGTACTTTCATTCTACATACGTTTTATGCCAGGGCAGCAGATGTCCCGCTTCTGGGACCTACTTTTCTTGGCAGTGCCTTGGAAGCTATCAGTGTGAAATGGCGGCTTGGGGAGGCAGAACATGTTGCAAAATGGCAGCTTGTTCAATAAGGGTTTGGGGTTTTGTTTTTTTTACACTCAGTAATGCACCCTGCTTAATATTTTGTCCATGCGCCAAACAAGTCTGAGTTGAGATTAGAACCTACATTCCTAGGAGCTGGAGGGAGCACAAGAAAAAAATTCAAACCACCAAGGTGGGCAGGATGGACTGCATATTTGGGACTGTCCTTAGATCATTGTCAGAGCTACTGGTAGCTCTGGAGAGACTTCATACCCACTATTGATTTACAGAGATGTAAATAAAATACCAGTGTAATGTCACCTCTTTCCCTTCAGGTTTCTCCAGAGAGTGTACATCTTCTGTGAAAGTCTTGGGTTTAACCCCTTAGTTCTCACTCTCAGCTGAAACAAAACCACAGTACATTCAATTGGATGTGTGCATATTTGTTCACTGTTACCCTTGTTTCTCTCTTACCTCCCTTCATTTCCCCCCACTGTCAAAATGTAAATTATATGTTATTTAAGGCAGAGACATTCTACTCTGTAAAGCACCATTGTGCTTCGATTTCCTGAGCTGGGCAAAGATGTATGCTCTTATACAAAAACAGATTTGAACAATGCTTCAAGAATGAAGCTGTTTACCGAATTTAGCATAATGGTCAAGTAGAAAATGGAGGGATTAAAAGAGATTCACCAACCTGCTATCCTGCACACCATCTGGTCTGCCATCCTTATGCTGCTTACAACATAGATTAATAGTTGGACATATTTCAACCTAGAGTTAAGATCATCAAATACATTAGAAATCTATCAGCACAAGTGTATGCATGTCTACTCAGACACGTGTAGATTGTGTCCCAAATCCCATTGTGTCCAACAGGGCTTAGTCCTAGGAAAGTGTTGTAGGATTACAGCGTTATGACCCAATCCTATCCTCGGCTGGCCTGCAGGGGGTGGCAGCACTGACTCAGCCTCCGCTGTATCCTGTGGGCCGGCTAGGGACCAGGACATGCTAGACAGGTAAGTAAACAAACTTCTTACTTACATGCACCATGGTTCCCAATGGATCTACTGACGCAAGTCAGAATGGGTCCAAAGGAGCCTGGCAAGAGTGGGCAGGGAGCTCTTTCCTCCCCTGATATTCCTCCCAATGGTGCAAAATATCTGCCCACCTGCCCTCCCCGACATGATTCCCAGCAGCCCCAATCCCTGCTCTGATCTGTCCCTCTTTGCCCCGATCTTCCTCCTCCCCAACCCTCCCTTGTGAAACTTGAATTCCAAAGGATTTGTGGGCACATGGAGTTTTAGTGACAGTTTACCATTTCAAAGGTATAAATATCATCTGCTAAATATATGTTCAAGTACTTAAAATAGATCTTACCAGCCTCTGCTTTGAAAAGAGATTCTCCAGTTGCCTGTTTTTAAAGGATGACATTTTCACGTATACATCCCCAACAGTGTTTATTAATGCTGCAATTCACCACACACTTGAGTAACTGAGTCAGTGGAAGATAAATGGGATGTCCTTGCAAGCAAGCATATGGAGGATTCAGTGGTGGTAACTGATGGGCTTTGTTTGTGTTGCATTATTTTAAGCCATTCATTTCTGGCAAAAGCCAAGCTAATAAGAGAACTACTATTTATGCCAACGCATTGAGGCAGTCATGCACACCCACTATATTATCTTCCAGTTTTCCTTATTTGATTATATCCTATCCTCAAAACAATCTTGAATCATCATCTCATCTACCCTGACAATTTGGGGTGTTAGACATTTTTCGTAGATGAACCAATGCTACCAGCGCGCCAGCCAAATTTATATTCTATCTCTGAGGAATAGGAGCCTAAGGGCTCAGTCCAGCCTAACTCAGGCACAGTTGAGGCCCAATTGTGGCCCAATTGCGGCCCAAACTAGGACCAAGTTAGGCTGCAACTGTGCCTGAGTTAGGCTGGAGGCAACAGCATTGGGCCAGGATCGCGGCAAAACTTACCGCAGAGGCAGGCACTCCTGTCAGTCTTGTGGAAGCGAAGAGCCCCCTCCTCAGCCCGTCTGCGTGCACCTACCACAGCTGCTGCAGCGGTCGCAGCAGATGGGCAGCCACAGGCGGGCCTGCAGGCACTGCGCGTTTGACAGTCAGCTGAAGGGCAGAGGTTGTGCCAGTGCCAGCTGCCCCAGGGCACCCTGGGCATCAGCCACCTGCCGCAGGGGGGAGTGCCACTGCCCTCCCTCCTGCAGACTGCGATGCCACCCCCAAGCCACGGTGAGGCTGCACGTGGGAGTCATGGGGGGGTGAGCGGGGGAGAGAAGGGAAGGAGGGGGTGGGAACGGCACGCACAAGGGGGGGGTCTCATGAGGTCTGGAACCGCCTCCGCCATGACATGCCCGTGCGCTGCCTGAAGCCCTGGGCCTCAAGGGCCGTGGCAATGCCCACAAAGAAGGCATCCCAGCATGTCTTCTGCTCCGTGCCCCGGCCAAGACCGAGAGATGCCGTGGGCTTGTCTGCTGCGAGCGGGAAGGGCTCACGCAGCTCATCACACCCCCAGATGGGGCAACGTCGGCACCTTGCGGCAGGCGCTCTGGCGGCATGGGGGGTGCCAGCGTCCATCATCAGGGAGTGGGAGGGGAGGCAGGCACACTGACAGGGGGTGCTGGGGAGGGGCACGGGTGGGTCAGAAACAGACAGACAACACGGCTGGTGGGAGAGGGATACAGGGAGAGGGGTCTGCAGAGACCTATAGGGGCACAGGGGGCACTTCGCAGATGGAGGCAATGCAGGAACGGGCGCCTCTCATGCAGACGGACCGAGGGCGGACACGGACGCCGTTGATGGGCGGAAACGGACGCCGGTGACGGGCGGACAGAGGGCGGAAACGGACGCCGGTGATGGGCGGACCGAGGGTGGGTGAGAGCCCCGGTTGCTGAAAGGGCTCTTCACGGACGTGGCGGACGTGCGCCACAGTGCCCGTCAGTGTTTGCCTGCCTGACAGGCCCCCCAACTCCCCCCTCCCCTCTGGTCCCAGAGGGTCCGGCAGCCCCCCTGCTGTGTTCTCCCAGGGATGGCTGTGGTGGACCCTGGCTGGGATTCATGCAGAGGCTTGTGTGCTGGGGCCTGCCTGTGTGGGTGTGTGGGGCAGTGCTTGTGCAACATTGGGGACATGTGTTTCCAGGGGCATCTTTATTGTTCTGGAACAGTGGCAGAGATGGCCGGGCGTGGCTGCCAGGGGTAGGCACAGCAGCCTCTAGGACCACAGCAGCAGCATCAGGCGAGCCCCATGGACCTGGAGATGCGGGCTCTTCCCCTGTGGAACCACGGCCTGCTCCATAGAAAGGGGTGGGGCAGCAGCAGCAGCTGAGGTGGGTTGCAGGGCAGGCTCCCAGACCTCTCTGGCAGCATCAAGGCAGGTGACCGTGGGGCACCCAGACTGCAGGCCCAGGGGTGCTCCCCGGACGGTTTGTGGTAGTGGGCATTCCTGGGGGGACGAACAACATGGGGGTGTTCCATGGCAGCTGCTGCGTGGTAGCAATCGCCGTTGAAGAGGAGCCAGTGTGCCAGTTGCAAAGGTCTGCAGGGAGAGAAATCAAACACAGCTGAGTGGTGTGAGACACATAGCCTGGTCTGCGCTCCTTCCCTGGGTGTACGGTGAGCATGATCCTGTAAGGGAAAGGGGTCAAAGAGAGAGACAACAACACAACTTGGGGGTCACAACCATGGCAATCCTAGCAATACTGACCTGTCGGTAGACCCTGTGGAGAAAAGAGGGGGGGGGGAACAGCTGGTGTCTACATATGGGTTACAGTTCCACACTCATGGCATTGTGTGCTCACATTAATACAGGCAGCTATGAGACAAGACATTGGTATAGAGGCATATCATGGCAGGCTATGCAGGCAGCTATGAGACAAGACATTGGTATAGAGGCATATCATGGCAGGCTATGCAGGCAGCTATGAGACAAGACATTGGTATAGAGGCATGTATCCTACCTATATTTCTCTATGCAAAGAGGCAGACGTCAGACCACATGTCAGCACAAACCCTGCACTTACCTGCTGGTGTTGTTGCCTGTATGGGGGGGGGGAGAGAGGGGCTGGGAGAAAGACATGGGTTAGCAAACACTTGCATGGAGACAGCTGCCCAGGCACAGCAGTAAACAGTTTGGCCACAGGCAGAACAGCCCTCTCTGCCCTAGAGGGGGGCAGAGAGGAGAGAGGAGAAGAGAGAAGTGGGGTGTTAGAAAAGTTTTCAAAGTCCCACTTTGTGGCTGCTGGGGGACAGAACCCCACGCCACATGCTCAGAGAGAGAGAGAGAGAGAGTGGAGGGCTGGGGCTGGGCTTTTGTGGGAAAGAGGCTGGGTGGGGCTGGGTGCTGATAGGGTAACTGTTTGGGTCCATGTCCAGAGTTAGGCCACACCTGTTCGGTCCTAACTCAGGCCCAACTCGGGCCCAGGGTGTTAGAACTTTTCAGGAGAGGGCTGGTGTGGGTAAGGTAAAATGGCTCCTATGGGTCTCCTCACATTTGGGTCCACCCTTTTTGCTGGCCCAAATTTTGGGCCTGAGTTGGGCTCGAGGGGGCGTGTCAGTGGCTCTCCAGTGTCTGGAACCGGACCAAAATTCGTAACCGCCCCCGTCACACCCCCGACACGCCCCCAACACACCCACTTTTAGGCTGCAATTGTGCCTGAATTGTGCAATTGTGCCTGAATTGTACCGCAGTTGCCTTGGGCTGGACCGGGCTGCAATTCAGTCACAATTGCAGCCCAACTCAGGCACAATTCAGGCACAACTCGGGCCTAAAGCACTTGGGCTGCAATTGTGCCTGAATTGTACCGCAGTTGCCTTGGGCTGGACCGGGCTGTAAAAGACACAAAGGCTTCCTGTAGAAATTGGAAGTCTTGGCCAAATGAGAACAAGAAAGGAAAGTACACCAAACAGTTCAGGCTGATAAAAACCCAAGCAGTTTGTGAAGTGCTTCAAAAGAACCTCTCCAAGCTTGATGAATGGGCAACCAAATGACTAATGCAGTCCAATGTCAATAAGTGTTAGGTGATGTACATTCAGGAACATACACATTGGGGAACATACACACTGATGGGGTCTGAGTCAGATGCTTCCAACATCAGACATGGGCAAACATGCAAAGGAGTGCATGTGACTCTGCTTTTTATAACCTGTGAGCATCAACCAGGTTACCCCTGTGGGGTTAGGCATGACGTTTCACCTGGATCCCTGAATTTTCCACTCTTGGAAATCAGGTAGGCTCACTGTCCAATGAACTGGCTAAAATCCAAGTGCTTTGTTTACCAGTCAGTTAAGGAAGAAGATGCTCAACAACAAACAACAACAAAAGATACTGGCTACATCACATGAATGTCTTTGCAGCCTTTTTGGGGTGCTGGAGCATCACAGAAGCTAGAAAGGTCCAAAACAGGTGAAAAAACTAGGCACAAAATAGAAAAATCAAGTATTTTCACCACAGTGATGTCCTTTCTTTATGTTTTTGGTCTACGGTAAGTCAGGGGTTCTCAACCAGTGGTACCCATACTACTAGTGGTACGTGGATTGCCAGGAGTTGGTACACGGGATCCTGGCTGCCAATACGGTGGCCACCAGGGCGGCGTTGCACCATGCTGGAGCCCTGGAAACAGCAGCATGAGATCTGCAGAGCTTGCAGAGTTCATGTGCACATGTTTCAAGGGCTGGAAAAGGCCCTCCCATCCGCCCTTGCCACCTTACCATTGATTTTTGAACTCTGGAGTGGCCAAAAACCTGGAAGTAACTGACGATGATGTCATCGCCACTTACATCAAGTGGTAGTCGGCAGGGCGGAGGCCATGGAGGTGATATGCCGTGCCGAAGAGGTTGAGAACCCCTCGTCTAAGTTGTTCTAGCTCAATAGCTTCCCATTTCACCTCTTTTCTCTGTGTGCTTTTCCAAGTAATTAATGTCCTTCAGATATTTGCCTTACTTGTTTCCCACAAGGTTAATATACTACATTACTGAAGTCAAAAAAGATTTGTATTTCGTCCCTTATCTTTTGTTTAACTGCCATATCTTTAAATAAAGCTTTATTCAATTTCCAAGACTTTTTAAATAGTTCATCTTACATAAAATTAGCTTTAAAAGATTATGATCTGCAAAACTTGCCATATCTATCACTGACTCTTTTCATCACTGACTCTTTAAATTCAAAATTCCTGGTGACACTAGAAATAAATTAATTCTAGAGTAACTGTTGTAGAAATCTGAGTAGCAGGCATAATCTTTCCATTTTGGATGGCGTATTCTTCATACATCCTGTAATTTGAAAAGACTTATTGCTGTCTTAAACAGCTTTTGTAAAGATTTTGCATTCTAAATCTAGTTCTATCCAATTGATTACCCATAACCAAATTGAAATATCCTCCTAATATTAGATCACCTTCCACAAACAACATCAGTACATCAATGGACTATAGCCTCTAGCCTCTAGATTGTCTCTAACAGCACAATCTTCCTCCACCTTTCTTTTTTCCTTTCACCTCCCCTTTGGTTCTTAATTAATTCACCATCCTTTTTGTTAATCGATTTGAATTTAAGTTTTTTTTTTTTAAAAATTAAGTTTTAACCATATCCTTTATTAGCTATCATGCTCGTTTCACTATCCTGATTATCTATTCACTATCCTGATTCTACGGTTTGTATTATAGTAGATAGCCCATCCAATGTTTGGGACACTTCTGCCATTCTTTCCAGATCAATGTAATCCATTACCTGAACACTCCCTGAATAAGGCACACCAGACAGAGGCTTGGGTCAAGTGTCACTTTATTTAAATAACAAAACGTGCAGCAGGGGAATAAAACAACTTAACTCCCCCCCTACGTGCGGGCACCTTGGCAAAAATGGTAATAACTGTCTCCCTCCCCCAATTGAAAACGGGTATCACATCCTGACTCAGTGGTGATTCTCCGCCCCCCCCCCCCGCGCCAGAAATGACATAATGGCTACAGCCGTTATTCAACAAACAGAAGCGCAGGTTGGGTGGGCCAAAACGCCGGCGGCGCTCCTCACTCACCCCAGCGATCGGATCGCTTCGCCCTGCCGCCAGGCCGTCATGACGCCACCACCTGGAGCCCGATCCTGCCACCCGGGGCCCCACTGCCCCAGGGCCCCTACCCTGACGACGCTTCTGTCCTGACTCCACGTTGCTCCCAATTGTAGACTGGGAGAGCTTATCACCACCTTTTGGCCGGCCGCCATATCCTACACAGGATTGGGCTGCCCTTCATCATCTCAGTGGAGGGTGGGGTTACATCTCTAGATTGAAGTTTTTTGAAAAATTACCCTTATATCTCTGTCCAAATTATCTCTTCTAGTCATATTTAATTGAGGCAATATGCAATATCCATATATACAATGTGTATGTATTTGTGTACACACACACACACACACATACTATGAATATTGCATATTCAGTATTTGTGCTTGTTACCATTCAATCTCAAAATTTAGGCAAAAATTCTGATAAATACAGGTGGGCCCCCATATCCACTGATCCGCTGTCCACGGTTTCAGTTATCCACGGATCGCGGCGACCCCCCTCCCCGGCTTTTACTTTTTTCCCAGTAAGCTTTGTTTCTTCCTTAAACAAACAGGAGAAGCAGCCTCTGGCTGCTTATTGCAGGCAAGTAGACTGAGACTGAGTCCTAGAGAGGCTCTGCAAGGTTAACAGAAACTTTGTAGAGCCTCTCTAGGACTTGTTCTACTTGCCTGCAATGGAGGCTGCTTCTCTCTGTTTGTTTTAAGGAAGAAACAAAGCTTGCTGAAAGAAAAATCAGAGCTGGGGGTGCGTGTATGCCTGCCCACAGGGGAGGCAGGGCGGGGGGCCCTCAGGAAACCATGGAGGGGGTGTCCACTCCTATCCACGGTTTCAGGTATCCACGGAGAGGCCTGGAACATATCCCCAGCGGATATGGGGGGGGGGAGTACTGTACTCTGTCAAATCAAAGCATTCCATGTACTTCTACTCCCCTTGTTTTTAGAGTGGATCTTCTGATTATCCAAATCTTTCTTCTCCAATTGCTATACTCTACCTTCTTCTGCTGTAGCCACTGTGGCTTCACAGGAGTCTAGATGTTTCTGTTGTTCGATTTTTCCTTCTAATACTGTCTGCATTTCTTAAATTTCTTTAAACTCTGCTTAATACTTCCAGTTGCATCCTTGTACCTCCTCTTCTATAACCATAACTCTCTTTTGCATTATCCAGTTTTTCATGTACCTTAGCTGCAGTGCAAACCCATTAAACTGTTCATTATAACAAACTGCTTTTGTAACTTGATGGAGGATGTTGGAGGACAGATGCCTAGGGAGAGTCGTGTAGTGTTCAAGGGAGAGAAAAAAAAAGTCAAGTTCCATTGGATATGCACAAGTCCTTGGATTGGATTGTACCATTCCTGCAAGAAAAATTCATTATGCCTGCCTTTTAAAAGGTCAACATTTCCCTTACAAAAGTGTATACTACAAAAGCAGAAAGGCACCAAACATCTATTCAAACTTCACCAAGAGGCTATTCAGAACAGAGTAATAACCTTTTAACCCTCTGCTAGATAAATAAAAGTGAGCTCTTCAGAATCATTCCAAAATCTTCTTCTCGTATTGCAATTTCCTTACAGTACATGGAAAAAGAAAAGAAAAATACAAAATATAAGGTACCTATAGATCTCTTCAAGAAAATTGGAGATATCAAGGGAACGTTTTGTGCAAAGATGGGCATGATAAAGGACAAAAAAGGCAAGGACCTAACAGAAGCAGAAGAGATTAAGAAGAGATGGCAAGAATACACAGAAGAACTATACAAGAAAGATCTTCATGTTCCTGATGACCACGCTGGTGTGGTCACTGACCCAGAGCCGGACATCCTAGAGAGTGAAGTCAAGTGGGCCTTAGGTAGCATTATTAACAACAAAGCTAGTGGAGATGATAATATCCCAGCTGAGCTACTTAAAATCCTAAATGATGATGCTGTGAAAGTGCTGCACTCAATATGCCAACAAATTTGGAAAACTCAGCAGTGGCCAAAGGATTGGAAAAGGTCAGTTTACGTTCCAATTCCAAAGAAGGGCAGTGCCAAAGAGTGTTCAAACTACCGTACAATTGCACTCATTTCACATGCTAGCAAGGTTATGCTCAAAATCCTACAAGCTAGGCTTCAGCAGTACGTGGACCGAGAACTACCGGACGTACAAGCTGGGTTTCGAAGAGGCAGAGGAACTAGAGATCAAATTGCCAACATGCGGTGGATCATGGAGAAAGCACGAGAGTTCCAAAAAAACACCTACTTCTGCTTCATTGACTACGCAAAAGCCTTTGATTGTGTGGATCACAACAAACTGTGGCAAATTCTTAAAGAGATGGGGGTACCAGACCACCTTACCTGTCTCCTGAGAAACCTGTATGCGGGTCAAGAAGCAACAGTTCGAACCGGCCATGGAACAACTGATTGGTTCAAAATTGGGAAGGGAGTACGGCAAGGCTGTATATTGTCACCCTGCTTATTTAACTTATATGCAGAGTACATTATGAGAAATGCAGGGCTGAATGAATCACAAGCCGGAATCAAGATTGCCGGGAGAAATATCAACAACCTCAGATATGCAGACGATACCACCCTAATGGCAGAAAGTGAAGAAGAACTAAAGAGCCTCTTGATGAGAGTGAAAGAGGAGAGTGCAAAAGTTGGCTTGAAACTCAACATTAATAAAACTAAGATCATGGCATCGGGTCCCATCAATTCCTGGCAAATAGAAGGGTCAGAAATGGAAGCAGTAACAGATTTTACTTTTCTGGGCTCCAAGATCACTGCAGACGGAGACAGCAGCCATGAAATTAAAAGACGCTTACTCCTTGGAAGGAAAGCTATGGCAAACTTAGACAGCATAATAAAAAGCAGAGATATCACCATGCCAACAAAAGTTCGTATAGTCAGGGCGATGGTGTTCCCAGTAGCAATGTATGGTTGCGAGAGTTGGACCATAAGGAAGGCTGAGCGCCGAAGAATAAATGCTTTTGAACTGTGGTGTTGGAGAAGACTCCTGAGAGTCCCTTGGACTGCTAGGAGATCAAATCAGTCAATTCTAAATGAAATCAACCCTGACTGTTCCCTGGAAGGACAGGTACTAAGGCTGAAACTCAAATATTTTGGCCACCTAATGCGAAGAGAGGACTCTCTGGAGAAGACTCTGATGCTGGGAAAGATTGAAGGCAAAAGGAGAAGGGAAAGGCCAAGGATGAGATGGTTAGACAGCATCACCGATGCAACAAACATGAAAATGAGCGAACTCAGGAAGATAGTGGAGGACAGGAAGGCCTGGCGGGATATGGTTCATGGGATCACGAAGGGTCAGACACGACTTAACGACTGAACAACAACAACATAGAAACCCTCATCTGCAAGGACTAGAAGCTACCTTTATGTTCAGGCTACTTCACACTATCCTCAGGTATTATTTATTTATTTAAAGAATGTTTACCCCGCAAATTAAAAACAACAACACTAAAGTGATATCCAACACACTTTTGATGGGAAGGGGCACATGGGTTATTTTCCGATTAAATATCTGAAATGAGGGATGCAAAAAGAATTTTACCAAAGATTTCATTATAGGAAGCAAAATGAAGGAGTACTGAGTTGGTGGGATCCTGAGGTGGCAGAATGGGTAGCATTAGTTTCAACTGCGGTGGGGGAATCATATATTTGAATGCTCTCCTGCATTAAAATATTCCCCTGCCCCTCCCCTCAAAAAGCCCTAACACAGCAAAGAGTGGTGAGGTGTCAGGCTGCCTTAGCAAGGATTAGTTCTTGGTTGTTGGGTGCTGAGACAAGGGTGTGGTGTTCCAAATAGGCATGTGTGAGGGGCAGAAGCAGGATGCTATCAAGTCTGTGCCAAGTTACGGTCAGGCAAGGTACCAGGTGTCTGCTGCTGCTAATCACAATGACAAGTTTCTCACATTGGCAAGTCAATTCTGTGGCCAAGGTTCTAGGTAAAGGCTTAGGTGAGCGATTAGTGTTTTTTTAAGTTGTTTTAATTGTTTTTTAATTACTTGTTTTAAATTTATTTTTAATGTATATGTATTTTAATGTTTTGTAAGCCGCCTTGAGTGCCCTCGCTGGGAGAAAGGCAGGATATAAATTCTTTAAATAATAAATAAATAAATAAATGATTGGCCTGCGGTTGTCAGTTGACAGTTATGGCTGCTTTGGTGTGGTGTCTCTACACTGCAACATGCATTCATCCAGATTTGCAAGGGGAGGCAGATAGTCGGTGCCACAGCAGTTAAGATCTGGGTTTTGACTGCCTTATTTTAAGCTCTTCACCATGTATCAAACTAGGCTAGAACATTACTCCCTAATGTGCTAGGTTTTCTTATTTGCATTATAGTTCCAAACAAGAAGGGGTATTCAAAAATGTACCATCTGTTCTACCACCTCAGGATTCTATCACCTCATTCTGTGCATATATAAACCAGGGTTAGGACCAGCCACATTTTTTCTGGACATAGGAAGAGAAAGGTAATAGCATATTTAAAATTAGAAAATAGTTTAAATGAAACCTAGTGTAATTGCCTTACAAAATACATTTATATCAAATGAGGCCATGTTAGTCAGAGAAAGTTCTTATGTAGTAGGACTGTTCTGGCTTCAGTGTTGGGGAATGCTCCAAAAGCTAGGTGGGGGTGGGGGAAGGTTCATTCTATACATATATGGGCAGCATTTGCTTGTGTTTGTAAGCTACTGGATTGGGGCAAGTGGGCAACTGTATTGTTACTGCTGTGATGCTGTGCTATAGTAGGCAATGTAGCCACAAGGTGGAAAGCAGGAGGCATGAATCCATGAGACTGGAGTCTAAGAGAATCTGAGTCTGAGGAGAGTCTGAGGGAGTCTGAGGAGAGAAAGGGGGTGGGGAGGCTGCTGGCTGAGGGGATAGCATCCGGAACCTGCCAGTTTGTATCTCCAGTGGTTCACCATAAGGGAGAACAGAGCATCAATACTGGTTCTAACCCTGCTGTCTCCTGACATTGCCAGAATACTCTTTCTAGGGAAACTCCAAATCATTGGTGAATCTAATGAAATGTAAGTTTAATCATCCACTGATATCCCCTTTTGATGTGTGTGTGTGTACACACACACACACTCAAACACAGCAAGAACACATTGATGGCAGTATGGTTTTTCTGATCAGTAACAGGAATAATAACTGATATTATGAGCAAAATGCCAAAGTAATGGAGATGATGGGGGGGGAGTAAAAGTAAAAAAAAAAGAGAGAGAGAGAAATCTTCACTTCAGGGAATTTACAGCAGTCTATCATAATACTACGTAACATTTTAGAAAAGTTGAAATGTTGCCATCTATCAGGCCAGCTGTGCAATTAGGCCTGAAATTTAGGGCCTGCATTAGCTATTTTCAGAGAATTTACTGACTAAGAAGATATGAATATGCTCCAAGGTGGAAAGAATTAGTGCTTCTTGGATTATTTTTATAGGTTGTGGGAGTAAATGGTAAAATTACATTAAAATTAACTTTTCCTCATGGTTCTTTTCAACGCAACTACAATTGCCAGTACCCTGAGGAATGACAGAATATTTCTTGTCACATCTATCTATAAAAGAAAATAGCCCTCGCATTCTTGCAGTGGTGCTATTAACATCACATGTTGTTTGGTCTGGGAGGGGGGAGAAGGAAAGGTAACTGCAGTTTGGCAAACAAAATAACAGCCTCAAGTATGTAACGTAAGAAAAGAATTGAATAAAAAGGCGTGATTCAACCCAAGTTAAGCATTAGTAAATCTACTGATTTCAATGAGGAAATGGCAGAGGTGTCATTAGGGGGTGGGGGCCCCCGGGCGGCAGGGGTGACACACACTGCGGGTTGCACTTGCCGCCGGATTCGGTGGCAATTTAGTGGCAGCGCGCAGAAAATGCACACACCCTGGCATTTTTCCAGCCGCTTCTAGGCTGCTTTCAACAATGGGATTAGCCCGCCCACTCACCTAGGCCGCTTTAGGCCTAAACGTGGCTGAAAAAAATGCCGGGGTGGTTGTTTTTTTTTTTAGCATTTTCAGTGTATTGCCGCTGAATTGGTGCTGAAAGGGATGGGGCTCGTGACATCACACCCCCAGGGGCAGGGCTTGTGACATTACAGGGGGTGTCATGCCGACGCCCCCTGGGAGGCGTAGCGATGCCACTGGGAAATGGTACTCATACTTGTGTCTCTGCCAGTAATGCATACTGGACTTACAGCGCAATTCTACCTAGCTCCTCCACCGGTGCAACCAGTGGTCTTTGGAGGGGAAAGAGGATTTAAATCTCTTTTGAATCCGCCTTTAGAGGGGATTTGGATCCCCTTTCTTTTCCAGGGCCTCCAGGTCTCGCTGCACCACTGGCTGTACCAGTGGAGGAGCAGGATAGGATTGTGCTGTTAAGAGCTTTTCCCTGTAGCTGTATCATACCCAAAGCGTTTTTTTTTTCTTTAAACATGATGTAGTAACTTCTGAACCATAGCAGCAACAAAAATCTTCATTTAGCGTTAATTCCTTCCTCCCCACTCTCATACGTCATCTACAGCCCTTCCACCCTGGGTAGAAAGCCCTGGATTCCCTCCCAACTTTTTTTCTACCTTTTTCTACCACTTTTTCTACCACTTAAGTAATAGAAAGTGCTCCAGCAAATAATAATAAAATTAAAGCACCGAAGAACTGGCCTCCAGGAAACAGGAGAACAGATGTTCAATCAAGAGAGGCAGAAATTGACACATGCTGTTGTATGGAGATCTTAAGCGGTAAACACTGAATAGAAGCTAAACACAGAAGCGAGGCAAAACACGCTCAAGGCACTTCGAACAAATCTCAGTGTTGCTGGGAAAAATAGCACATAAATGTTCTACTGTCAGACTGGTGTTGAACTGGGAGCACAGTGCGACAGAAATATGCAGCTGCTCATGCAGGAAAACAATATAAACACAAAGACCCGATTCTTTATTATTTCTCAAACTAAAGTAACCACCAGATTTCACCTAAAGCTAAATCTATGGCAGATCAGGGGGTTGCTTCTTCTCAGGTAAACAAAAATTCAGGAATTTTAAAGGAAGCTGAAGACATTGAGAAAAGACTGGCAAGATAAAGTCACCATGCGCCTTCAGAGTGATTGGATGGCACCATGGGGTGCCCAATGCATGGCTTTGCCTCAGGGTCCCCAATAACCTATTGCCAGCACAGACTGTGGGATTAGGATTTTGATTTAACATATACAAGTGCGATCCCCCATATCCACGGATCCTCTACCCACAGATCTGCTTATTCACAGTTCGCCCTGTTCCCTGCACCTATTACCTTTCTTTATCTTCATAGAGATGGTGCCAAGACAGCTTTACCAAAACAAGCTTCCTGTTATTAACAGAGCCTCTCTAGCATGCAGGCTAGCATTTTGGTAAAGCAAGAGATGTGATGGCTTGACACCAGCTCTATGAACAAAAAGTAAGGTAATGGGCGCAAGGGACACGGGGGATAGCATTCCCCCTTATCCGTGGTTTCCAGTAATTGCAAGGGGGCAGGAACCTATCTCCCACTGATACCGGGGCCCTACTGTAAATAGTTTTCCCCCATGAACATGGAAGTCAGTACCTATTTTATACTCCATGCATATGTGATAAGAGCCACATGTTGTTGGCTTTCATAAAAGTACACACTATTCCTTGCTTGAAACCTCTCTCTCTCTCTCTCTCTCTCTCTCTCTCTCTCTCTCTCTCTCTCACACACACACACACACTCTGTTTATGTATTTTAACCCACTTCCCTCACTGACTTCCTGGACAAATCTAATTAAGAGTTGCATGCTAATTGAGGCCCTGGCTTCCAGAGCAATTCTTTGCCACATTCTCAGCAGGGTGCAGAACAATAGATGCTGATCCATCAAGAGATGCAATGTAAAGGTCCTTGATGAGTTCACAACACAATACCCTCCTTTATGGGAATTTAGGTATAAAAAGCTGAGTTGCTGATCCCTCAT
Organism: Plestiodon gilberti rubricaudatus; assembly: GCA_026170595.1. Lineage (NCBI taxonomy): Eukaryota > Metazoa > Chordata > Lepidosauria > Squamata > Scincidae > Plestiodon > Plestiodon gilberti. The sequence continues at coordinate 128,434,158 of JANXHW010000003.1, read as the reverse complement.
GTACACTATTCACCTGCTGGCTACTGCTGATGCTTGTGGATTGGTCAGCTACCCACTAGTTCACCCCCATCTACTACCCAAGAACTAACCGCTGAGGATTTAATAGTGTGCAGAGGCGTCACTCCGGTAGGGGCGGGGCTGTAAGTTTTGCTCTGTCGGAGTCCCTTTACCGAGCGAACAGGAGGCAGCCCCGCCCCCTCACTGTCGGAGCCATTCCCCTGCGGAGAAAGCAGCAGGCAGGGTCTCTTGCCTGCTGCTTTCTCCGCACGGGATAGGCTCCGACAGTGAGGAGGTGGGGCTGCCTCCTGCTCGCTCGGTAAAGGGACTCGGACGGAGCGAAACTTACAGCCCCGTCCCTACCGGAGCAACGCCTCTGATAGTGTGAGTGATTGTTGGATACATTGCCTCACATTTATTTTGATCCCCCTGGTATTATTATCCCTAAAATAAAGTTATCCATTGTTGTCTCTTAACCTTACCTCTCTCCTTCTTTTCATGCTATTCCATGTGTCATTCCATGCTATTCCATTTCATGCTATTTCATGTGTCATTGGCCATTGCACTCAGTACCTGCACACACAATAGATTTTCCCCCAGGAGCATGTGACTGAAAAGCATGCTAGGTAACAGCCCAGCCACTTCTACCGTTATGGAACCCAAATGATTCGGGCAGGCTGCATGTCAACTAGCTTGCAAAATCTGTTGTGAAGTACAGGAGATGAGAGGAAGCTAGCGGTCGAGAGGAGAAGAGGGAAGACGAAGTCTCGGGGTAGCAGTGGGGAGAGCTGAAATAGTGAGCTGTGATGAATCAAAGCTCTCGTTTTGATTCATGGCCAAACCGTTAATTGAACACAATTATTGATCAGTGTCTTCTGCACCAAGACTTCCTGCTCTGCTGCTCCCTCTTCATTTTTATATTGCGGCCACCTGCTCTGCTCTGCTTTGGACCCACACCCCCATAATTTTCCCCCTTCTCCCAGTAACTCAGCAGTGATTGGGAAAATGTCTTCATACAACAAAAGGACCTTTCACTGATGTGTCATAAATGAATTTTTCAGATATTTATAGCTCACTAGACCTTTTCCTGCAAATCAATGTTCATTACTATCTGACAGGGACAGCGCCGCCCCTGTCTTCTGCAATGCAGCACAAAAGAAGTGGGTCAGAGAAGTGCATGTTATTACAGAGACAACTTGCTTCCTAGTCATATGGGATTGACCTAGCCTGTACTGCAGGGCTGTGGGTGGAAGGAGAAATTGCCTTCAGTTTGCCCAGAGGAAGGAAGACAGGCATGAAGCCATGCTGATACCAAAGGCAGGCCTAGCATCAGGGCTGGCTGAATCATCAGATGACCTGATGCAAGTTGCATCAGTGGCGGATGATGCGGGAGCAAGGGAGTGGTGGATTTGGAGTGTTCTTCACCTCGAGTCTGCTGCTGTGTGCCTCCAGCCTGCTCCAGACACAGGCTGCATTGATCTGCTTCCTGCTCACTAAAAGCCAGTGAGGAATGGACCATCTGTTTTGTTACCACCCTCGTCACACAAGGAAGGGGTCTGGAGAGTAAGCAACCTCGCCTCAGCCCATGCTGTCTTCTGATTCCCTAGACCACCTCTGTGCTCATAGCCTTTGTGTGGGGGTGGTGACCACTTATCTTGAGATCCCAGGTAGGAGGGAGCCCATGGAGGACAATTTGGTGAGGGCCCTTGTTGAGGATCCTGCAGTTATCAACGTGAGTGGAAAGAAGAAAGTATCCAGATCATGGATTGAAAATAGATGAAATCTTGAGGTTAGTTGAAAACTCAAAGAAAAAAATGGAAGCACTTTTGAACAAAAAACAAAAGTGAAAGTAAAACCAAAAGGATCAAGCCAGGAGAGAACTCTTAGAAAATAGATATACTGTACTTTTTTCTGATAATTTGCTAAGAATAGATTTACTATCCGTCCCGGAATTTCTGGGACCATCCCAGACACGGGCTTGGGTCCCGGATCGGTCCCGAACCGTTCTGGGGTCGGTGGAAGCCGCCACCTTTTAAAAAGTGAATAAACTTACCTTTTTTTGCGGGTGCTGCCATCTTGGATCTCGCGAAATCTTGCAAGATCCAAGATGGCAGCACCCAAATCTCGTGAGGGCATGAGGCAGTAATGGCGGCGGCAATGAAGGCGACGACGGGCAATGGTGGCGGTAATGGCGGTGACGGGCAGCAATGGCGGTGGCGGAAGAGGAAGGCCATGATGAGGGATAGGCAAGTCAATTTAATTAATTAATTTGGCTAGCAATAAATACATAATTAAAAATAGCCCAAATGTTTTTATTTATTTATTTATTTATTGTTGGGGGGTTGTCCGGTTTGAAACCGGGAAAATCTGGTAAGCCTAGTTATGAATGCTAATTAAAACAAACCAATTCTGAATTGAGCCAAGGGGAGTTCTTCCATCCTACTTCAGATTTGGATTTCTGCTGGGTCCCTATGTTTAGATGCCTTATGTAGCATTGCATTGTGGGATTTGTTCCTGGTATGCTTAGACTGTGTCTCTCCCCACCCCCCAATCCTGAGATTCATGCAATCTTGATTAGCAAGGAGAATCAGACCGGATTTGTTCCTGACATAGCTCTTCCTATTTTTTTATGATAGCCTTTTTACACATTTTGGGACATCATGTTTCTCTCCTTAACAGCACAATCCTGTGCAAAACAATGCTGGCGGAGCAAGAGCTCTGCCAACACCGGTTGTCATAAATGTGCCCTGAGACACATTTTCAACACCAGGCAAGTGGAGCCAGTGGAGAGGCCGGCGCCGCTCACTCTGCGGCGTCAGTCCTGCATCAGTCGGGGCAGAGATGTGGGGAGGGCAGGGGGAGGCTCCAAATTGGGCCGCCGGGCCTGGGAGAGGAGCGCGGATATCAGCAGTGCGCTCCACTGATATCCTAAGCCCTGTTCCATGCCTAGCCAGTCTTACACAGCGTTCCTGAATTTGCACCGGCCATTTTGCCGGCACAAATCTGAGGAGGCCCAGGGGGCGCTGGGGCTTTCCCCGGGGAAAAAGGATGAGAAGTCCTATCCGATTGTTGTACACTTTGGCTAGAATGCATCTAAATTAAAGTTTAAGGACTGTTTACATTGTTGTCATCCTCTCTCTCTCTCTCTCTCTCTCTCTCTCTCTCTCTCTCTCTCTCTCTCTCTCTCTCTCTCTCTCTCTCTCTCTCTCTCTCTTCCCAGTAGCTAGGGAAAATGAAACCAAAAGAAAAAAAGGGGGCTGATGGGAACTAATGCACTGCTGCTTACTTGGGACAAATTTGTTCCCGTTATGTTTGTTTTGCCACAAATGCCAAATTCAATGAAAGGGTCTAATTTGTTGCATTTTTTCCCAATCATCCTAAACTTAATGCACACCCTTAGTTCATGGCTTCTCCTTGTGATGGCATGGAACTGAATGATTCATTGCTTTCTTACAAATTAACACCAACTCAATTATACAACTGGAAAATAGCAATTATGAAGAATTGTTGCATTTTCAAAGTCTAGATCAAGCAGAATAGATTTTTTTTTTGTCCTTTCTGAGGCAATCCTGAAAATATGAACCAGAGATTATGAAAGCCCTAAGAGGCTTGATGCAAAGGTCACATTTATACTGGATTTATATATAGTGAAAGGTTATAAGGAAAGCCAGAATTAATTAGCTGGAGATGTCATGAATGTTCAACAGAGAGGCAAAGGAGATCCTAAGAGCCACCGTACGAACCTCATGCATAACGCAAGTTTAAGGGTGGGGACAGCCTTAAATATAAACTCTCCTGGTCTCTTTAACCATGTGGCAAAGCTGCGTTTGTTGTTATTGTTGTTGTTGCCTCTGGCTCAGTGGCGAGTCAAATACGACCATCACCATCATCTGCGTCTCTTGAATTCCAAGCCACTGAGGTCTTTGAGAATGTTCTGCTTACTTCCAGCTCTGAGGATACAAATGCTGAATCTTCATGTGGCTAGATCTTGTAGGTAAGATTTTTTTTGTTAAGCAGCCACCATGCGGGAAGCAGTCATGTGGATTCCACCCAAAGAGGCACTCAGTGAAATTAAGAAGCACTCAGTTTAAAAGCGACAAGAAAACATGCCTTTAACTAGCCCATAGCCAGACAATAAAATCAATGGTGCTAGAAATAACACAGAGCACATGCATCTGTGTATTTCATTACTTTTTCTAACAGTTAGAGATTGTAAGATATTAACTAGGGCAGATAATCATTAGAGAGCCAGAGGTTTCAGGGGACATGCTAGGATACATTAGCTACACTTCACAAACCAGAGCAGAGCTATTTAAATGAGATTCTTTTAAAGCTCCATTCAGCCTTAATATTTCTTTGAACTAGAGATGTAATAAGATAGACAACATGTTCACATGCACAAAGGCAACACTGCAGTATCTAAAATGAAAGCTGTTCTATGTGATGTGTGTCTTGAAAAATAAGCATACAATCCACAATTCAATGCACAATAAACTGTGCTTAAGACAGCGGCGTAGCGATGCTGCCTCCCGGTCACATCACCACCAGTAGTGATATTGCCGGCGCAACCACTCAACCTGCATTCAGAGACACAGGGCAGGAGGGTGGGCCAAAACTATCGCCCTCTCTGCTGCTGCCGCCCGCTCCTTCCGCTGATGAAATGGTGCGATTACCGCCCCTGCTGCCTGCTTTGTTACCCCTGCGTGCCCCCAGAGCCCCCCGCATGGGGGCCCACCATCCCCTCGCTCCCCTCCAGCCACCGCCTCTGGCTTAAGAGACCATAGATGTCATTGGCCACCATCCAAGACAGAGTTTGGTTTGCTTTATCCCATTAAAATTAGGTACACTCCGTGATGCCACCATTTGGATACTATCCAAACTTAGTCATGAAGCAACAAACCAGCTAATCCTAAATTCATTGTTCTTGGTTGATGGATCGTTGATCTCAGGTCACAGTCCTTCGGGAACTTTTCAACAAAAAGAACATGATATTTCAATGGAGCCTGCACAAAAACATCTCATGGATTGAGGCCTAAGTTAGTGATTCCATTTAGCTGTCATTGGTTTGCCCAGAAACACTTGAAGCGAGACAGTTGGCGAATTCTCTGTTTCACTTCTCATTAAGAACTCAAAAGAAACACCTTAATCTGCAGCGTCAAGATGCATGACTATCAGCTCAATTCTATGCATCTCTCTACTCAGAAGTAAGTTCCATTGTGTTCAATGGGGCTTACTCCCAGGAAAGTGTGTATAGGGTTGCACCCTATATTGATGTGGCTTTGGAGACATGTTTAGGAACCCTGTGGTACTGCCTGTACCAGTGTGGTGTCTGCATCCTTAGAGCTATATATGTATCAGCTATGCTCAGGGGACATTCATTGATGATGAACCTGAAAGTTCACTCTTTCCACTGACAAGATGGTATATTGCGACCACCAGAGCTACGATTCATTGTTTTCATTTTTAGGAGTCAAAATTGAAGATTTGCAGAAAAGACTAATAGCCGATTCCTATGGTGGATTGGGCTGCCGCACGGAGCCTATTATGACAACATAAAATGGCTGTCGATGAACCATGCAGTGCTCCATCAGTGGCCATTTTGCGAGTGCTGCTGCAAGAGGCAGCAGCGCCACAGCCTTGCTCTGGACTCCACTGCGCCCACTGGACCAGGTAAGGCAGCAGTGGGGGTGGGCAGGGAGGGGAGGGACAGCCGTGAAACTGGGCATGGAGGGGGAGGAATGGGGCTGGGAGGTGGTAGGAAGGTGTGGATCTGGAGGCAGTGGCATGTGTCGGATCCTATCCCCTCCTTTTTGAAGCTCCCTGCCCCTTTCCTCTCCTCAGACATATGCTACCAAATGAGGTGGTGTATATCCAAAGAGACCCATAGGCAGCCCCAGGGCTTACTGAGAGGTAAAGTATTAATGTTTTATACATGACCCATTTCCCCTCAGGTCCGTCCCCCCACTGGATGGAGTGCACACCTTTTTGGCGTGGCTACATCGGGGGGTGGGTGGGTAGAGGACACAATTGGTCCCTAAATTGACCTGAATAAAGCAACAGATTTCAAAACAGTTAACATGAATCTGTGAAAAAGAAAGAAAACAGACTTGTTGGACAACTAAACTAATTGCAAAGAATGGCAATTGCAAAAGTTACACAACACTCAGGCATTTTGTGCAATAACCAATCAGGAGTCACTTTGACAGGAAGCAAGCACTAGTATGCCAGACATCACTTTAGCTAGGCGGCAACAATACATACTTATGATAGAGTGCAACATGTGGTCCATCTGTTTGGCAAATCCTACCACCATGAAAATTACATATTTGCCTTTGTAGATAAATATCCTGGACATGAGATGTCCTTTACAGAATGGTGGAAGTAGTTATAGAAATAATAGGAAAGGTTTCACACATCTCAACCAAGGCTAATTCTGTGCAAGAACTGTTCATAGGATAAGACTGACTGTTGTTTTCAACCTATCTCAGTGAATATCACCAAAATGCTAACATATTTCTAACCAGATGTGATAGCAGCTGGAATCTTTCGATCCATATTAAAACACTAGAACGATACATACGCTGAAGAAAGAATCCCATTGTGACGGAACTTGTACAGACAACAGGGTGCTATTCAATGTACAGAGCGAAGTCACTCAGGTTAGCACTGAAGGAACAGGCTGGAGCCCATCTGTGCTATGGATGCTCAGTTGGTTTTAACAGGATGGTTTCAACTGGAAGAGAAATTAGAGCAACAAGGCAGCAGGAGAGCTACAGCAGTCAGGCCTGCTGAGTCTACTGAAAATCAAGATAAACCTCTCAACTGCCCCCTCTGTCCAGTATATAATGCAGATATGACTTAGGCATTTGAGACATGATGTTGACAGAAAGCAACTGGAAGGGAACTTTCTAATTGCTAAAGCTACACTAATTGTCAGCGCAATCCTATCCAACTTACACCACCGGTGTAACCAGCGGTGCAGCGAGAACAGGAGGCCCCAGAATAGAAAGGGGATTCAAATCCCCTCCAAAGGGGAATTCAAGGGGGATTTAAATCTCCCCTCCCCTCCAAAGCCTCCCGCCCTGCCCTCCCCCACTGGTTACACCGGTGGTGTAAGTTGGATAAAATTGTGTTGTGAACCTGGTACTTCTAGTTTAATGAGGTGTCCTCTGACACAGGACAGGGGGTGGGTGAATCAGGCCGTGGAGGGGGTGGGACTGGCGTTATTGGACACCATATCCTATCCTCCCTCCGGGGTCTCAAGCCCTGATCATTCCCTTTAGGTAAAGGTAAAGGTGACCCCTGACAATTAAGTCCAGTCATGTCCGACTCTAGGGTGTGGTGCTCATCCCCATTTCAAAGCCGAAGAGCCAGCGTTGTCCGAAGACGCCTCCGTGGTCATGTGGCCGGCATGACTCTCCTTGCCGCATGCGGGTAGCATGCGGCTGGAACACGGAGCACTGTTTACCTTCACGCAAGCGGTACCTATTTATCTACTCGCATTGACATGCTTTGGAACTGCTAGGTTGGCAGGAGCTGGCCAAGCAACAAGCGCTCACCCCGTCGCGGGAATCGAACTGCCGACCTTTCGATCGACAGCTTATGGTTCAGTGGTTTAACCCACTGCGCCACATTCCCTTTAGACTTTGCTAAAAAAAAAAAAAACTTTTAGAAAAGGCATCTTTGCAAATACTGCAAATACTGAAAACTAAATGTGAAATTCAAGTTTAATAATCATTGATATTGATTTGATGTTGATACTGAAGGAGGGGGTTGGAGGAGAAATGTCTCATATCTGGCATAACGCCAGCGATTCCCCAATATACAAATTGAGAGTTTGAGTCAACATGCAGTTTAGTATGGTAGTCTTTCATTTAATATAAAACTGTGACAATTATATATTTGGAGGGAAAACATAGATCAAATGAATTGGTAATCCCAGTTTTCTAATCTGTCCATGTTTCATATGCAACGTATGAAGTTGATTGTTAACATCAGATAGCACAAGGTATTTTCATAATCCAAATTACCTATATTGGCATCTGACTTTGCCCACTTCCAGAGGAACATGGGGCTGCTCGGCTCTATACCAGCTAAAGAGCTGACAGAGAGCTGAGTAGCCCCATTGCTGTGGCTGGGGGTTTACCCGGGGTAAATGGGCAAATGCCCGCTTACCCAGAGTAGATCTCCAGGCAGGCCCTTCTCTAGATAGGATTCAGCGTGGGTCACACAGCCCACGCTGAACACCGTACATTGGGGAAGCTAGGATTGGGCTGCCCGGATTGTACTGTAAATGCTGGAAAAATATTTGGAACAGTAGCACAAAACAAGTTCATTTCTGCTTATTTTGCCTGAATATATCATTAAAATATACACATTAATGTGACAAAGTTATTAAAGCTATAAATCTCTCTCACAGTATAGATGCTTTAATAAATTACAGGAATGCCATTATTCTGTATTGCAAATATCAGCATAAAAATTTATCACTTTCAAACATTGTCAGGCTTATTGATCTAAATTTTCAAATTTATGATGCTATCAAAAAGGGCTACAAAATCTGCATATAAAAGAACATATTCTCCAGACTCAGAACAGAAATGCAATAACATTTTTAAAGAAAAAAATCAATATATTTTACAATGATTTCGTAAATTTAAAATACTTATTGTTTATTACTAATGGATCAGTATAATGTGATTCCTCTAAATCTTTTTGCCATCAGCTGCTCCAGATACAGATATAAACTATAGCACCAGTCTTCAAACCATATGGTTATTTGATTTTGAAGGAACTATTCTATATAGTTTTGTTAGATTAAAAGCTGAGGTCTCTGGTACTCCTAAACCTGTTTCCACAATAACGTACTGAAATTTTCAGACTTTTTGTATAAAATCTAGGGATCCAGAACAAAATATGTTTTTATTTTCCAAAAACATTGATCCTGTCCTCCTGTTTAAATAACTGTTCAACAATTTCTATTATCTTCCGTTCTTACAAGAATGAATCCCACTCTTACTGATGCTAAGGCAACAACTAATGGCCATTTTTGAGAACCACCTAGGTACATGTGGACCTGCGTTAGGAAGTTGTACTATCCTTTTTTTCCCCTTTTGAAATTCCCTGGATGTTTTTCATGTGCAGGAACATCCCATTTCACATTGGAAATTAGTTGCAACTTTGTCTGCAGCGTTTCTTCACCAACCCCAGACTCCAAAGATGATATCTAATGCTCATGAGAAGCAGAACAGACTCACATCCCAGGTTGACATACATATAAACGACATGGGCAGCCCAATCCTGCCCAACCTTAGGCCGGCGGAGCCAGCCTAGGGTGTCGTAAACATGCCATAAGGCACGTTTTTGACACCCTCGGAGTAAGCAGTGCTGGCGCAGAAGCCGGCACCGCTCACTCCGATGGCCTCCATGCAGGTAAGGTCTGCGCTGGGCAGCGGGAGGGAAGGCCGGGGTGGCAGGGGAGGGGGCCATTAATCAGCCGGGTCTGGGAAGGTGGTGAAGATATTGGCATGCTCCTCCATAGTGGTGGGTGAAGATTGGCAGCATGCTCCTCCATATCCCTGTCCCCTTTCTGGGCTGGGCCAGCCTTACACGGCCTCTCTGGTGGTGCGCCAGCTAAAGAGCTGGCACGCATCCAAGGAGGCCCAATGATGCTTTAGGTTTTCTTCCAAATTCCTCAGATATCTCATCAAAGCAGGGCCAGTCCTAGACCTCTTGAAGCAGCATGCCAAATGCTGTCCCCCTTACTCGATGATGAGCCAGCCTCTGCTCCTTCCACTCTCAAATGCCCTAGCTCAGCACTCCCCTTCCTTCCACATTTCCTCTTCCTCTTTGCCTCCCTCTTCTGTTTCTAATCCAGGGAGTGGGAGGAGCAGTGGAGGCTAGTAGGCAGACAGAGATAGGCACCATTCCACCAATCCATCCACTGCCTGAAGCGGCCAGCTCAGTTGGCCTCATAGATGGGCCGGCCCTGCATCAAAGCCAGACCATTTAAATTTGCCCAGATATTATAGGAGAACTCCAGTGGCAACTGCAGGTCTGCCTCTACACCTTTTCTAAGAAAATGTCAGACTTTGAGGGGTGGTGATGCTGCTCTTGGTTGTTGGCTTCTGAGACAAGGCTGCAGTTCAAATGAGGACAAAGCAAGCAGATTAGGATCCAAGGAGTCAGAGGCATAGTTGAAACTAGGCTGAGGATTGGTTTCCTAAGAAGACAGGCAAGGTGGAGGTCGAGGTAAGACAGGAAGAGGAGAGTATGTTGTAGCTACTTGTAGCAAGTACTGTATGTAGCTGCTCCAACTGAGACATTAGTTCCACACACATGGCTTTATATGGCTTGAAGGGTTCAGATTAGTCTGTGGAGATTCACTGAGAGTATGCAGGCTAATCAACAACCCGAGAGGTTGTCCTTAATCTATATAGTTCAGTCCACTGTTGGCACAAGAAGTAAAGCACCAGAGTACAGCTGTTGGAGGCCCTGACTAGTTAAGAACATAAGAAGAGCCCTGCTGATCAGGCCAAAGACCCACCTAGGCCAGCTACCTGTATCTCAAAGTGGCCCCACCCAGAGGCGTTCTTACGCCGGGGGCACTGGTGTGCTGCGCCCCAGGCGCGGAGTGGACACAGTGCTTCCGGGGGGGCGCGACGCCAGAGCCCGGCTGCTGAGCCCCTGGGAAGCAGCGCGCCCACTCGGCCCGTCACTGGCTTCCGGAGATGCTTTTCTCTGAAGCCAGGAAGCCCTCCTCCTTGCGACCGCCCATTTCGGCGGTCGAGGGCTTTGTGAGCCAGCTGAACGCATCGCCCGCTTTTATTTGGGTTTTCTGCACATGCGCAGAACCCAAATAAAAGCGGGCGACGCGTTCGGCCGGCTCACAAAGCCCTCGACCGCCGAAATGGGCGGTTGCAAGGAGGAGGGCTTCCCGGCTTCGGAGAAAAGCGTCTCCGGAAGCCGGTGACGGGCCACTTCCGGGGGGGGGCGGCAGCCGCGCTCTGGCGCGACGGAGCGCTCCAGCCCCCGCCCCCCCGGGCGCCAGAAGGCGTTAAAACGCCACTAGCCCCACCAGATGCCTCAGGGAGCACACAGACAACAAGATAACCTGAAACGAACGAAGCATCCTCGGGATTGTGGTTATAAAATCCAGCAGTTTGTAAAAATGTTTAAGATCTGTATTTAAAAATATGTACGACTTTGCAAGTCTGATTAAAAACACAAATGTGAATAAAAACACTTTTAAAAGTCATCAATTTAAAAATGCAATAAAAACATTTCAGAAACCCATATGAGCATAACGTTTCGTTCATTATCTATGAACTTTCTCAAATTCAGTTTTATTTAGACCACAGTTCAAAAGTTGCAAAGCATCTTTCCTAAAATCCCTAATTAGTTTTATCAACAGCATCTTTGAAGGGCAGCAGTTTCCCAGGAAATATCTCTGTTTCTGAACCAGTAATCTCGCCACTTCTAGCCAGATGTTCAGCAGCGTTACTGGAAGCCATAGGGTAATCTCCTTTAACAACCTGTGTTTCTAGCCTAAAGCAAACTTTGATTATAACACAGAATAGACCTTGACAGAAACGTCCCAACATCTTGCAAGCCTTTTCTGACAGGCAAACGAGAAACTTCGAGCTTTCAGTTAAGACTGAAGTCAGAAGGTCACAGACCTGTAAGATCAAATATAATATGAATACATGGCACAGGGATAAAAGCTCAGATCCAGATCCACACTCAGAGACATTTCTCATAGGACTTACTGGACTGTGAACTGTGCCATATTCTGTTTCTCTTTCTGCTCAGCTAGTTCATGAAAGAGCAGAGACAGATTCACCGCCTACATCCACCCTCTGTTCAATTCCCCAGGCTACGTTCTTTATACAACACTTGGGGAGGGGGCTTTTCCTCATTGGAAAAGCAACCAATACACTCTAAAAATAAATAAATAAATTGCCAGCGGCAGGCCATTGGGACGGAGCAAGGGTTATTTATTTATTATTTTATTTTTCACATTTTTATACCACCCTTCCTCCAAGGAGCTCAGAGTGGTGTACATATTTCCTCCCCTCCTTTTTGTCCTCACAACAACCCTGTGAGGTAGGTGGGGCTGAGAGATAGTGACTGGCCCAAGGTCACCCAGGAAGCTTCGTGGCTGAGCGGGGATTTGAACCTGGATCTTCCAGGTCTAAATCCGACTCCCAAACCATTTCAGATTTCATGTTGGGATCTGGATCCAGTCTGAAAGGAATTCATGCTGCTTTGGTAAGTTTTGAAAGACAAAACCACATGGGATGGGTTCCACTCACATGCACGGAATATGGTATATATACACAGAAATCCCCATAATCTAGGGCTAGTGGCTTGGGCAGTACCTGCATGATCCGACCGAGATAACTATACAATTCCTATTTTCAGTCCTCCAGCCACTGAGGCAAAAATTGGAATCGTTGTGAACCTCGCACGTTGTGGAGCCTTGAAAGTGATCGTCAGTAAGCGACCCATCATTAAGGGGGGGACGGGACACACCTTTACACATACTTTGTACAAGCTGCCTGGTCTATTTACCTCTGTTCCAGATATGCTGCACTAAGGTTGCAATCCCATGCCCATTTTCCTGCGAGTAAGCCTCATTGAACTCAATGGGACTTACTTCTGAGTAAACATCCATAGACTTGCACTGAAAATCAACTCTCAGGTTTTTTTTCTTTCTCTTCTTATTCTGGTTACAGTAACTTGCTCTTTTTTATTGTCACTACAATGTCGGGGCAAACATTAAATCTTCACATTTTAGTGAGACATATAAAATACCTCAGGGACAGCTATAAGATTAGAGGAGGCCTGGCCTACACAATGATCCCATTCTGTGGCTGTGACATTACTGGCAAATTCAACAGCACCCACATATCAGAAGTGATGTAGTGACAGAAAGCTGTATTTCACATAATCTGGCTGTGAAATTTAGGCTATTTCTTGGGGGGAGGGGTTTATTACCGACACAGACCATCTTGTTCTCTGTTTGCACACCTTTAACATTCAATGCCTCATATTAATCGCAGGGCTTATTACCTTCCAGTAGATATAACTTACCGAATACTTACAAACGATGCATTTATGGCTGCCTCTCATTTTAAATGAGAAACCATTTTCTGGGGAGAAAAGCGGAAATAGGCTGCAAAATATCTCCCAGTGAAATGTTTCTTTGGTTCTCTTTCACTGAAAAAGACATATAAGGCACACTTCATTGAATAAAATTCTCCTTCATTTCCCAAATAAAAATATGGGGAATTGGTTGGTAAATCAGAAAGATATCAGTACATATGAACATTGTAAAATAGCAAAGGGCAGAGAAAGTGCCAGACAGACCTTTTTTTTTTTACAAATTACATCCACTGTAGAATTAATTGACAGGGTGTATTTGTTGTTGAGTTTAAAAAGTTGGTGGGGGAAAGAAAGGGACATCTGGGTCAATGAGTTCTACCCTAAATGGTGGGGAGTTGGGTTATTTGGAAGGCCACCGACTCCTATTTGAACCTAAGGTCAGTTTCAGAACCTGGTTTTGGGGTGCCTTGCGAAAGTAGGCTTTTCCTGGGAACAAGATTCTCTCTTTCTCTTTTCCTCACTTGGGAAATGCTTCTTCCAGGGATCTTTGTCAGACGCTATTTTGTACCAAGAAGAAAGGGCAGAGACCTAGATCAGTGGTTCCCAATCAGTGGTCCACAGACCACAGGTAGTCCGTGAGAACCTGAAAAGTGGTCTGCGAGATCTCTCTCTCTCTCTCTCTCTCTCTCACACACACACACAGGCCTTTGGTAATTTTAATAAGTACTTCGGATCAGAGACGTCTCAAGGGGGTGTGACACCCTGGTGCAGCCAGCGGCAGAACTACGGTGGAGCACGTGGAGCAGGAGCTCCAGGCGCTTGGGCAGGCAGGCGGTGGGGTGTGTGTGCGCACAGAGCACTTACTGGAGCGAAGCGCTGTATCGGCCCTCCCTCCCTCCCTGGAGCCCGTTCGGCTCCAAAATGAGCTGAAAACGGGTGGGGGTAGGGCGTAAATCGGGCGGGATGGGGTGCATCAACGTGACGCGACGCAGGCCCCGCCCCACGCACCGCGCGCCGGGAGGGCACCCGTCATTTCTGGGGCAGCTGTCACCTCATGACATGGTGTCACCCCATGGGCCAGCCCCACCCCCTCTAGGCCGCACCTCTGCGCCAATCACTTCCAAGGCCTCCCAGCTCTCGTGCGAGGCCCACAACGATTCCAATTTTTGCTTCAGTGGTCTGTGGTCTCCTAAAGGTTGGGAACTACTGTACTAGATGGAACTATGACTCCTGTTTTGACTTTGGGTAGGCAACAGCATGAATACCCTTCGGATGTTCTTTGTATATGTGTCTAGTGCTGCCTTTTCCCATTGACCAAGGCAGCCCACAACAGCAGCAGGTGAGGAGTAGGTGACAAGTAAATGTTCCTTCCTCATCCTCCTTTCATAGCAATATCCACACAGTTACTTGACTTGCCATTGATCAGCAGCATCTGTCATGGAGATGCTGAAGTCCATGAACACTTTCACCGATTTGACTGTCTGTAGTTAATTACTTTGCTGAATGATTCACCTTCGACAGAGATCTATCACTGGGGACAAGGTTAATCCCCAAAGACGTCAAGAACTAAAAAGGTTTCCCAGATCTATCAATAAACTGTTTGTGCTGTCTTTGTTCATTCCTAAGCATTTTCTGCTGTGGTTCTTTTTAATGTCTGCTGGCATTTAACAAAAAACAGAATGCAAATATTCCAATTGCAGTTTTGCTCAAGACTTATCTGAAACATTTTAACATCTCAAGGCCAAAATTAATTAATTTCTTTTGCGTACCTTACACTTTGGCATTTATTGATCAAGTTTTCGTACCATAGCTCAAGGCCTCCATAAGTGCCAGTATAAACCATCATGTGATCAGCCAATTCCACCACTAATAAGGTTTTATTTTTTCAGCACTAACTCCAGCTAAGGAAGCCATTGTGGAAGCTGCAGAATACAATGGTGGCAGTTTGCTGTAGAGCAGTGGTTCCCAACCATTTTAGCACCAGGACCCCCTTTTGTAGAATAACAATATGTTGGGAAAAACACACACCCCCAAGACCTAGGACCGGAAGTGATGTCAGTAAACAAGAAGTGATGTCATTGTTTTAATAAATTACACGGTTTAATAAATCACACTTTTTAAAATAAATCACATTTTTAAAGTTGTACTCATAAGCAGTGTCATTTGGGGGGTGGGGTGAGCTAATATTAACAGAGATGCTAAAAGGGCAAGCAGAAAGTTACACAAGGTGAGCAAACAAGCCCCAAGAGAGCATCAGACACTTCTTTTTCTGCAGTGGAGGGGGGGAAGTAGTGAGCCTCCATCTTGGGTGTGGACATCCAGCCAACATCCCGCAACCCCCCCCCAGAAACTTTGTGACCCCCTTGGGGGTCCCGACCCCCAGGCTGGGAATCATTGCTGTAGAGGCATAACAGAGGAAATTGATTCTAGAGGACAAGGTGGAGGAAAGAAGCTGCAATAAGACAGAATGGAAATGGATGAATCATTTTCTTCATATACAAATCAGGGTGAAGTGACAGGGATTTGTCTTTGCTTTCTGCAAATGTAGCATCCGATCAGTGGCAATGATATTATCATGCAATGTCAATACATAAACTTAGGGACTCTTTTCAGTGGGCAGCTGCCATCTCTTCCCCCTACTGTTTCTGAACTCACTTCTTTATGTCCCAGAAATACATGTATTAATGATTCTACACAACAGGCCTATGTATTAGGTTTGCACATTAACACACATGTATTAGGTTGGTTCATTAAAAATAAAAATCCATTTTCATTTGTGTGTGTTTTTTTTGGTTTTTTTAAAAAAGGGTGATGTAATTTAATAAGAGCTATTATGAGGTATTAAAAAACAGACATGCAGACAAAATTCTCATCAGCCAAGCTCAGAAATGAATTCCGTGGAACTCATTAAAGCTTCCTCCAAAAAGAGGTGAGATTTACAGTCCCTCCTTGCAATAATTTTCTCAGATTAAAAAGCTGAGAAGAAAAGAATAGTGGTCAATCAGCTTTCCTCATCCCCCTTTGCATAGGTGAAGTGAGAAATTCATGCAGCCTATTGGCTGCTTGACTCTGTTGGAGGTGAAACCTCCTGGGCCATTTCTTCCTCTCCACTGTTACCAGTCATTCTCTGTATTTTCAGCTTTGGAGCCCTCTTACCCATTCCAGCAGGCAATCTGAGATTAGCTGATTGGCCATTCAGAGAAGGTAAGAATGTTTTGTTCATCACCTGATTGGCCATTGGGATGGCTTATTTCACCTACCCCAGACAGCTTGATAGGTGCTGGTGTTGTTAGGCAGGGTGGCCGAGACTGGCAGGAATAGTGTAGGAAGGGGGTTCAGGATAGGGATTGGTGTGCACCCTGAGGTAAGCAAGTTGTTTGAGTGGGGATGAGAACTAATTTCCAGAGGCTGTTTGGCTTACTGATGCAGGCTGAGAACCCTCTGCCTAGGATTGTAAAGTCTACCTCAAAGGTCTTCTCAGCTTGGGGGAAGACTGCAATTCAGCTTCCTCAACCCCCTCTGAAGGTTGACGTACACATGCTGGGAGTTAATCATTTTCAATCAAGTTTAATCAAAATTATTAAAGAAATTCTCTTTAGACCCACCCATGTAGAAAAAGCTTCACAGAGGGCAGTTTGCCAAGGGTTCCCTAAACCCTGGAGCTGACCCGGATTCACATTTCATGCTACCAAGCAATTACTGTAGCCACAACGTGTTGCACGAGTTGCACACCCTGTAAGCAACCAAACTGAACACCACTCACCAAATCTGATTGATATCACACCAGAAGCTCAGTAAACCTCCTGGTCTTTCTGGGTCTCGGGATTGCAAAAGAAATGGAGGACTTATCAAGCCCCCACCCTCACCCCCAGGCCAAATTACTGTCTTGTGTTTGGCTCAGTGTGCAGACCTGCTGTAAAATAATCACTAGTTCCCTGGGGTCATTATCTATTATGCTAGGCAGTTAACTGATAACAGGATCCAAGCTGAGAAGAGGTGATCACATCCATCTCCTCCATGGAATGTGTGAACTCACCCCTGCAGAGATGTAAAACTACAGGCAATGCTAAATTGCTTTGTGCTTGGTAGAAGTTCACACTGCAGCCTGGAGAAAGTTTTGACTTTCATCACAGTTTGTATAATTATGTGTTAATATTAGTTCCTTTGCTAATCTAATTAGCACAGTCTCGATTCAAACCCTTTGTTTAAAGAAAATTCAACAGCATCATGCTAACCACCATGCTAACGACAGACTCAAGCTTCATTAAAAAAAAAAAAGCAATGGTGTGATGAATCCCCTGTCCCCCTTCCCCTATTTTTTGCCTATTTTTCCGTGTTTTGGGACATTTTTAGCTCTGCAGAAACTTCTGTGCACATTCAGCAGCCTAAAAAACAACAACAAAAAACTGTTGTGGCATCATCTTGCAAGCAGCCTTTGTCCTGTGTTTGGAAACTCTGTTATTCCCCAAATGTGCTATTTGTGGATTTGGCTTCTCTTCCTGTCTGGAATTGCTATCCATCCTCTAGGATTGGCATGCACTTAGTGATTGGGCAGTCAAATCTGCCCATCTAGGTCAAAGGGATGGAATGACCAAGTGAGTTCCATTCTTCCAGTCAAATAACTTGATGACATCATCAAATAAAAGTTATATAAGCTCCTGCTCACAGGAAGTGTTGGTTGTTCTCCGCCAGTTGCCTGAGTGGCAGATTCATTGGGAGCTCAGCGAGAAGTACCCACTTGCTCACCCACAAGTGCAATGACTGGGTACTCTTTGAGCAATGTAAGTATCTTAAGCTGGGGACTGTCTAGCTTGATTTTGATTAGGGACCTTTTGTTGCTTTGTCTGCTAAGTGAATCCAGCTAATGTGGAAACTTCCCTGAGGTTAATGGTTGCTGCAACCATTTGATGAAAACTTTTCTTTATGCTTTCTAGTCAAGCTA
Organism: Plestiodon gilberti rubricaudatus; assembly: GCA_026170595.1. Taxonomy (NCBI): domain Eukaryota; kingdom Metazoa; phylum Chordata; class Lepidosauria; order Squamata; family Scincidae; genus Plestiodon; species Plestiodon gilberti. Next base: position 128,416,112 of record JANXHW010000003.1, on the reverse strand, counting down.
AGGCATTTTCCATTAGCCTGCTTGTACTTTTACTACCCAGGCAGCCCCTCTCTGCCTGGCCTCTGTAGACTGGATGGTGGAAGTGGTTAGAAACTACCTAGGTTTTTCCCTTCTCGTCCAGTAAAGGGAAAGTGAGGGAACAGGAAGGGGTGTACGTACACCATCCACTAGGTGCTACTCCCCTTGATCAGTAAGCCTTCTCCTGGAAGTCCCTGTCCCTGACACATGGGTACTGCATTACCAGTATTCCAATGGTAAAATACAGATGTGACCTATTTCCACTAATTTGCACGGCCATGTGACTTCACACCTCCCAGTCGAGCTCTGACAGCATAGAGCTCAGCAACCCAGACGTTCGGCGATGAAGTGATCACCAAATATCTTAAAGTGGAGTCCTGAAGAGTCATGATGCCACGCAGCTGTGAAAGGGGTCCACACATTGGGTCTGCGATCCGTTAGAGGGAATGCTGGTTGCAACAGGAACCACAACCGTTAAAACCAGTCAGGACCAGTGAACTTTCACAGGAAAAAGAGAGGGAACTTGGCCCAAAGGAAGCATTTCCTTCCAGTTCAATTCCCTCTTCTGAGATCTTTACGTGAAGGGGAAGTCCTCTGTTATACCAAAATGATCATTCTCCCACCTCTGGATGGCTGCCTAATGCCTGTATGCTGATCTCTGTTGCCAGGATATTTTTGGCAGCATGGCAGCACCATTTGTACAATCCTAACAGTCCCATAAACACATTCTAATGCACTGTACTGTAATGTCTGATGCAGGAGGTTTCTTCAAATATTTCTTCTTTCAGAATATATAAAATGGAGGATATGACCAGATGCACATAATTTGAGCAGTGAACCTCCCGCACTGCACCTTTTTTTCCTTGTTAACTCTTTATGTTAATTTTCTAGATGCAGCATAAAAAATTGTTAGAACAGTAATAAACAGAGAAAAAGAAAGAGATACAAAAGGGAAAAAAAGAAAAGAAAAGCTATAGAGCTTTACAACCCCAAAATCATGGTAGATGAAATATCAAGCCTATATATAATGCAGACAGTTACATGACAAAAATGTACAAAAGCACATCAAATCATTTGAGCTATAACCCCCTCTTACATAGGACTCATGTAACACAAGTTTTCATAACACTTCCAATTACTTGTTTAATTATTTGCCTGTTTTTACCTTCAGTGAATATAATGTAAAATAAAGATGGATTGTCATCTTTCTGGCCTAGCATATGATGATTTAGCATTGTCTATATAATGAAGAAAAGGAATACAGCTTTCTAGAAAATACTCTCTGTAACAATTGTGGAAGGAAGCTTTAAAGATGAAAGCTTGCTCTGTACTAGCATCTCCCATATTGTATCATATCCAAAGAGGAACAGGGTGTCTCTACCTTTAAAGGCTTTAACCATTGTTTAGAAGAGGGAATTTGGGCAGCTGCAGCTCATCATGGAAGGGTGCAACAAGCTGCACCTGCTCAAATTTCCTCTTCTAAACAATGGTTTAAGCCTTTAAAGGTAGAGGCACCCTGTCCCCCTTTGGATATGGTAAGGACAAAATACTTCCTGATGGAACTAGTTAGTTCAGGAAGGGGGAGGAATAGGACAGAGATCGGGGTGGGGTGGAAGGCGGATTGAGGTCAGAAAGGGGACAGTATCGGTAGCAGTGGCACAGTCGGTATTCTACCCCCTTCCTGGCCTCAATCCGCCTTCCTGGGTCCATTTGAACTTGCGCCAGCTATGTAGCTGGCACAGGTCCGAGTTGACCCAGTGGGTCGACGAAGTCTTACCCCAGGCAAGGGAATACATTTTCCCTTACTTTGATGAGGTCTTCACAGCTCAGACCTCCCCCACAGGATGCAGTGTGAGGCTTATTTTGGATTGGGCTGTTAATAAACTGCCTCAACGTAAAGGCATCCTATTATAGCTGCAAATCAGAGGAACCCAAAATTCCCTTGTGGAAACATTGTCTCAAAGTATCTGGCAGTAACTTTGCCTTCTTATATCCCCATTATAAAATTATATTTAAAACCTTGTTGTTCCACCATATAATGTTTAGGTATAGGAATTGGGAGGCTTTGGACCAGAAATAAAAGTCTAAGTAAAATCAACGTTTTATTTGCATGGATTCTCATTAGCCAAGGTATTTATTGAGCCTTCCAACAATGTAAGCCCTTTTTAACTTTGTACATAACTTCAATATATTCATATTGATACATATACCTAGCTTTTGTGAGGTTTAGTCCACAAGAAGCAAAGATAAAACTCTGTGATGCTAAAGATATATTAAATAGGATACATTCTGACTTTGAATAATTAATTTTAAATCCAGAAACTGCTTTGTAAACTGCTAAAATCTCAGTAACCTTTGATAATTCTCTTTCTAGATCTGAAAGGTAAAGTACTCATAATAAGGTGTTTCCCATCAATCTCCACACCCATTACACTTCCTGGTCACATCAGCTAGTGGTTCTACTGATGGGACCTGTTGGGTCCTTCTAGAGACCAGGAAATCATTTGACCAAAGCAAATTGACTTAACATGTGCAGTAAGACGGGCATGAAGTGCATCAATTGCCAAGAAGAAACCCTCCCTGCACCAGACCAACACCTTCCAGGCGATCAAAGGCCTTTTCAGCATCTAGTGAAAGACTTGGCAATGGGAGATTTGTATTCATTGTTTTGCAAGAATGTGCTCTGTTGAGCATTCTTCTTGTGTTCTCCCAAATCTGTCAGTGATAAAGCTATTCTGATCACATTTATCATATTCCTTTATGAAACTATTGCATCTCACTGCCATAGCAGAAGTGAATACTTAATTTCACATTCTGATTTAGCAGAAAGATAGGTCTATATGGGTAAACTGTAAAGTGAAAGTTCGGTCTGCTTTGCTTCAATTTGTACTGCTTTCCAAGTGTGTGGTGTTATCTCTGTTTCCAGTATCTGATTAAAAACTACCATTAATTGCGGGCTTTTAAGACATATTAGGGTGGTTTAAAAAAAATCAGTTCTGAGGGGACCCCATCCCTCCCAGGGATTTTACCATGTTTTAAGGATTTTCATGACCTTTTTAATTTCCTGTGCTGCAAAAGAATCCTCTGAGTCTAAGACATTTCTATGTTCTTCACAATATCTTGAGATGGTTATCTGTGATAAAAGAATCAATATCCCCTGTTGAGGGTTTCTCAGAAGTATAAAAAGCTGAGCAGTATTCTGCAAAAGCCTCAGAAATGTCCTAAGGCACACCTAATGATTTGGCACTTGCAGTTTTAATTTGGGTCACATTATTGAAGTTAACTTTATTTGCCAGCTTCTGGGTAAGACTTTTACTAGCTCTTAGTCCTCGCTCCCAAAACTTCTGTTGAAGCTATAAGTGAGCTTTGTGGACTTTACGATTTTCCAATAACTCCCATTTTTTCTTTTCATGTAACCACCTTCTATGCCTTTTTTCCTTTACATTTTTTTGTGCCTGAAGTTCAGCTTTTCTATCCTGTCAAGGATTTCTGCTTGTTCTTTGTCTCTTTGCTTCTGAAGAGAGACAGTTGAGATTATGCATTTCTCTCTTACATATGCTTTAAATGTGTCCCATGGAATCTCTGATGACACTACACAATCTGAGTTTATAGAAAAATAGGCTACCTTAGCCTCAGTTAATTTTTCTCCTACTGCATCTTTACATAATGACTTATTTAGGCTCCAATCTGCCCATTTATCATACTTTTCTCATTTCATCACTTGGCAAGAGTTCGGAGAATGATCAGACCAGACTTGTGGCCCATTTTCAGCACCTTGCTTAACAGTCAAGTGGACAGAAACATATAAAGTCTTTACTGTATTTGGTGACAGTAGGAGAAGAAATGTATAACCTCCCATATTGCCATGTAACTTTTGCCAGGCATCTACCAAATTATAATTTTCCATTAAAAATGCAAAGCAAGAGGATTTCTTTTGCATTACAGAGAAGGGATGCATGTTTGATTTATCTTGACTCCCATTCATTATCAGATTTGCGGCGTAATCCTGTGTAACATCTGCTGGTCTAGGGTGTCGTGCCGTAAGGCATGTTTGCGGCACCCAGAGAGTAAGTGACGCTGGCGGAGAGGCTTGCGCCACTCCTCTGGTGCCACAGAATGGAACAGCATTGTGTCGGAAAGTTAAGGCCCTGCCGGGTGGCAGAAGGGCAGGCGGAATGGGGGCGTTCCAGGAGGGACTGGAGGATCAGACCTGGGAAGGAGGAAGGATCAGCAGAGGAGGCCTCCACCGATATCCTATCCGCCTTCCTAGGCCTGATAGACCTTACACGGGCCTCTCAAATGTACGCCAGCAAAATTACTGGCGTGCATTCGAGGAGACCCATTAGGGCGGCTGTCACATTACTCAGGGTAAAGGGGAAATATCCCTTTACCCTAAGGCCACCACCTGCATCAGTGCAGGTCCAATCCTGCACAGGATGCAGCGGGCACCTTATGGGCACTGATGCGTCCTGCTAGACAATATTGGCCTGCCAAATTCCTCCCATCACCCATTCTTTTGACCCAAACTCTTCTTGTTAAAAAAAATGTAAAAAACCCTCTTTTTGTTGAGCACTTGTGTCCAGAGAATGTACAGTCATAAACAAACCTTACCAGAACCCTTCAATAAAAATGTAACATTTCACAAGGATCACCTTTTGTTGCTGTGACCTGGAAAACAAAATGATGAGAAAACAGAACTGCTTCTTCACATGCATTCATTAATTTCAGTGCCACAAATTGTTTGTTAAGTCACTTGGCATTAAGGAGAGGGTATTGCATTGACTTTTGATGAGTATTCAGCAAAAAAACATCTGGCTGGTCTTTTCAGAGGATACAGATCACTCTAGTGCAGTGTTTCTCAAACTGTGGGTTGGGACCTGGTGGGTCACGACCTGATTTCTGGTGGGTCCCGGTGATGGAAAGATCAGCAAAGTAATTGCCACAAGCCCCGAGGCTATTCAAAAATCAGATAGCTGCTAATTGCCTTTCAAAGAGCTGAGCTCCTGCAGTTTGCAAGCTTGTGTAAATATAGGGAGATAAATGTTTGAGCCTCCTAAAGCTAGGTGGGTCCAGATAGACTGTCATTTTAAAAAGTGGGTCCCGGTGCTAAAAAGTTTGAGAACCACTGCTCTAGTGTGCTTGACAGAATATCGCCCTTTCTGCAAGCCAATTTTTTTGGGGGAGGGGGGTGACTCTCATTGGCAGGATGAGAGCCAAGGAGAGAGGATCTGAGCTTTCCTTTGATGGAGTTGGGCAGGAGGTACCTGTGCAGCTGTTAAGGCTACCTCTTTGCCCAGCACTTCAATGTGTCATTGGAGGATAGAGAAGCTTGAAACTAGAATGGGCTCACCTGCAAAGGGAGGAGGGCAGGATAGCAAACTGTAGCTGTCTCTACAAGGTAGGTGCCCATATTGAAAGGGAGGAGGTGAGTTAGTACTGTAAGGTCCTGCAGTAATTTTTTTAGTTCCATAAATGTGTAGACCACTTTCAACCTGAATCAACTTGCCTTGTGACTTACTGGGATATGTGAGCAATGCCAAAACCATTACCGTTTAAAGAAAGTACCTGGGCAACCCAATCCTATCCTCCCCTGGTGTGGGCTGTTCAGTGTGGGCAATGTGGTGGATAGTACAGGCACAGTCAAGTTCTTATCGGTAGAATTCTGACTGATCCTTCAGAGTTAGACTTGATTGGTTGGTGGCCACCACCTCTATGATGCCAAAACTTCAAATTTTAAAATACATCAAATGTATAAGATGACACATCTTATACATTTGATAAAGGGACACATCCCTTTGCATCTTCCTGTCTACTGAGGCAGGGTTGCATTTGATAAAGTTCATGGGAAATGAACGAAACGTCATGCGAAAGCAGCCTTTTAAAAATGTTTTATTGTATTTTATTGTAAAATTTTAAAGGTATTTATACACATATGTGTTTTAATTGACTTTTGAATTCATCAGTATTATACAGTCTTTACATTTTATAAAGCCATCTTATAACCTGAATCCCGGAGATGATTCGTTCTGTGTATATAGATAACTGTCCCTGTTAACAGCAGAATGGTCTTTACCTTAAGTGGCTTATATACTTCAATCTATACACAGAGTTTTTAATAAATGAGTTCTGGTCAGATTGACTGTTGAATCTTTCCAATTATGTAAAGGTAAAAGAGAAGCATCCTCTTTATCTAACTCCCGCCCCCCAGAAACTATTGCTTCATCAGAATTCTCTGTGTGAGCAATGTAGACACCAGCCAGTACAAGGATCGATTATGGATAATTGCTCTCCAGTGGTGCAATTACCAAAACAAGATTGTACCAAATGGACTCACTATAGTATTTAGAATTCTTGGACAGACTATGAACATTGGCCATTATTAAGGGAAGTGGCTTTGCATCCATGTCCTGACTGCCAACAATGACTATCAAGGGTTTAGTATATTCACATTTCAAAGTCAGTTTTACACTAGTGCTGAGCTGAAAGTTCTCACTAGATTTTTTTTTTTTACTAAGATTTCTTGGACAGATCAAGTTTGAGTCACCTTCCTCAAAATAGGGGCCATTTTGTAAATTTTGGGGAGGGAGTGGAAATTCAGGGAATTCGCCTCACACATGCTCCTTTTCCTATAAAAGCCAGGCCATCATCAGCTGATTTATATGTGATGAGGCAGAACTGCCACCATCATATCCACTTTGACCCTTAGGCTGAATAGCCAAAGTATGATCTGAGATCCTGAGTCACACTCTTTCGGGGCAATCCTACTTAACACCAGGTGGCGGACCTAGCATCCGCCGCCCGGAATAGTCGCAAACGTGCCATAAGGCACATTTGACGACTATTTTAGAGCTGGACGACTATTTTAGAGCCGGGAAGGTCGGCGTGTAACGGAGGGTCAGAGCGCGATGGAACTTAGCGTTCCGCCCCACCTAGAGCGATGCCACTGGCTTTATATATTCTAAATTTCCATAGGAATAAATGGGAGTCTATGGGGTGAGTTCATCAAGGCTCTTTCTTTTGTGTCTTGATTGCTCATCCCCAGCTTGAGATGGGTACCTCTATTGCTTTGCATCCTGCCAAGAGTGCAGCAACAAACTCTTGACTTGTTCTGGAGGCCAGGGCCCCATTAACATATGTCTCTTGGTTAGATTTGGCCATGGTGTTGATGAAGGCAGCAAGAGTTGGGGACCCTTTTTTGTGTGTCTAACAACCATGTTTACTCCATGTCAGGAAGCTCCCAGTATCTGGCATTTGTTTACAGGTTCAAATGTGCTATGTAAGCAAGGTGTGGCCAGTCATCGAATTTACCCAAAAGAAACTAAGGAAAAACAAGGCTTCTTCCAAACCAGCCAGCTAGAGGGGGTGGTGGTGACTGCTCTGTTAGATCAACAAAGCCAGTCTTAGGAGCGGTGGGGCCCAACTGGAAACATTTCGGGGGGGGCAGGTTCACGGCCATATAGGCCTACAAAATATAAACCTGCAATGTGGTGTTATGTGTATGTTGCAATGTATTGTCATGTGTATTTGACAAGTCCACCTTAGGTACGGGAGCAATTGGTCCAATTGGCTTAAAGCCGGCCCTGTAGATCAACGTTTTCGCTTTCCTTGAGGCCTGTGGGACCCAAGGTCTCTTGTCATCAGTCCAATTTAAATACCACCAGAGACTGGACTGGGTCATTCTCTCTTAGCATCCAAACAACTCCTCATACATTTGTATACAAATGTGTCAGCAACAAAATACATATAAAAACCTTGTCAGGTTGTGTGTGTGTGTGTGTGTGTGTGTGTGTGTGTGTGTGTGTGTGTGTGTATTATTCATTAGGCATCTTACTTTCAGTCAGTATGCCTTTCCAAAATGAAGAAGACATACAATAAAGTGTGCCTTATCTCATATTTACCTAAGTTAGCTGGGCTATAGTCAGACAAAAGCACTTTCAGCTAAACTTCTGTGGAACAATATTGACATCCAGTGGACATTTTTCCTCTGCTATTAAAATATTCCCTGAGAATATATGAAAGCAATTTAAAAATATTTCCAGGGAATATATGAAGGAAACTTAAAAAAAAATGTTATGTATTCAGTGGCGTCACAAGCCGGCGCGTCACCCCGTGTGGGGTCGGCTGGCTCGGCGCAACACCCCCCACTGCCATGTCACCCACCCCCCAGGCCCGTCAACCACCCCCCAAGCCGTGTCACTCCCCCATGCTCACCCCCTTCCCGGCGTGTCAATCCTGGAGCCAGCAAGCCGAGCTGCGTCTTCCTCGGCAACTCGGCTGCTTCTGAATAGGCCGGCAAGGCTTCGAGCGGCGTACACGCACAATGCTGCTCGAAGCCTTGCCCTCAGAAGGGCCAAACGAAGACCCGATTGGGTCCGGCTGCCTTCCAGTGCATCACCCTCTGCGCTCCTATGCTCGTCCCCTTCCCCGGGTGTAAACCGGGGCCGGCCGGATAGGCCTCCTCGGATTTCCTCCAGCTAAATAGCTGGCGGAAGTAGAGGAGGCCGTGTAACGGCCTAGCCAGCCCGACGGGGATATAGCGGGAGCCATTCCCCCTCCCGGGCCGGCTAGGCTAATGGCCCCCCTCCCTCGCCTGCTAAACCACCCCCGCGCCCGCTGGATCCGGAATTACCTCCTCCGGAATTACCTCCTCCGGAGGCTGCCCGGGCATTCTGGGGACGGAGTCAGGGCGGCCGGCCTCTGCGCCGGCCTCCCTTACTCCTGAGGCATCACGAATGTGTTTCACGGCACATTCATGACATCTTGGAACGGCGGAACACTCCACCTTTCCAGGGGATTGCGCCCACAGTCTCTTAAGACATCTATACATCTTAAGACATCTATGCGTGTGCCTGATTTTGGCCATGGCAGACTATAAAGTAGTATAATATGTGGCACCCCCAAGAATGAAGCAAGTTTGCTTATGCTAACTCTTATTGTCTGTTGTAGAATCTAGAGCTTTATTGTCTGTTGTAGAATCTAGAGCTTTTCCAAGAGATAACTTTTTAGTTTTTTTTCAGAGATGAAATATAATCAAATAATTATGGTGTTAAATGTGCTCAGCTGCTAATTGATGTTCTCATGTGATTTCTGTAAATCTGAGTTTAATGACAGACATACAAGCATTCATTTGAACATAAGATGTGTATCAGTATGATGAGTTATACCATAAATAATAATACTACGGTTCTTCAGCACTCTCATAATTACTGCTTGTTCTGATTTAAGTGTGGTGACTTTTTTGAATGATTTGTCTCTTAGTTTGTCCTGTTTCTCCTGCCGATCTTCTCAACGTCTCCTGTATTCTATCTGTTATTCCACTGAATATATTGATTAATCAGTGGAACTGATTATGAGATGCCAACAATTGCAGGATCTTGCTCATCCATTTGAAATCTTTCAAATTCTAGCACATCAATGTGTTGCTAAACAATAATGTGCAATACTCTTATTAGGGTGCAGATAGAGAAGGTGATCTCACTGCACAATGGATGACTTAAAATTAAATATGATGGTTTTCAGACATATCTCCTCCATGCTTGCTCGATTCTTGGCAGACCACAAAAGAGTTTGCTCTGTAAATGTATCTGTCTACATCCTGTCACTGTTTCTTACTGTAAAATGCTTATCATTTGAAATTGTATAGTGACTAGGATGCTGTTTTTTGAGTTGCCTTGTTTGCTGGATGTACACTCCGGCGCACTTGTCATGACCATTATGGCCACAACTTGCAAAAAAAAACAAAAAAAAACGCAAGTATTGTTCCACAATCTGTAAATGCACCTTTCAGTTTCCCTGACGCATCTGGCCAGATATATGCTTTGTCAATCTCTACCACGTGGAGATACATAACGCAGAATTTGTCAGTTCTGCTTTATGCCTTCAGAAGGTTTTCTTCTACTACTAATAATGATAGCTCAGGAAGAACTGGAGATGACGTTAGATAATCAATTGTGGATTTGCCTCAGAATAAAGTGTCCTCAAGTTTGGTCAGGTTGTTGAACTATATGTTTACAAGTATCCATTTTCATAGACTTGTGTGTATGTTCTATGAGCTTCATTTGTCACAGAGGTCTTGTGCTATCACTGCTGATAAAACCAACAGATATCCTAAAAGAACACGGTCTCGGTATTGTCTATAAGCATACAAGGAAGAGTATTTCTAGAATATACTGTACCATCTACAAAGTTTCCTCAGTGAAGGATCTGGTAATAAGGTCACCAGAAGTCCTAAGATGTGTGAAACTTAGCAAAATGAATCAAAATACTGGGAAATTATTCAGGCTTAGTGCAGACAACTTCTAAATCTATAGCCTTTATCTACAGACATAGATCAAAGGTTTCAATTGGTATGACCACACTCAGCTGCTACAGTTTTGCACATACAGATTTCACTGTAATGTAGATCTAACTGGAAGATGTCAGGTACAGGTCAATAATTGGCAGAAAGAAAATTGTGACTACCCCAGAACGTTGACCAGTTATGATGACTTAAAGGCAGCCCAATCCTAGACAGGACTGGGCTGCCTGGCTAAAATTCTATACACTGTTACCTGGGAGTAAATTCAATTGAACTTAATAGTTCTTACTTCTGAGTAGACATGTCTAGGAGTGGACCTGTTTTACCAGTAGTACACAAGATATTGATTAATCTGTTCTGTATATTAGTTCATAAAACAATACGTTGAATGTGACTGTATTCAGTCTAAAGGCAAGGAGGGATTGAAAGAAATGAGGTACTGTAGAACTCATGCTTTGCAGAAATATCAGAAGACATTTTCAAGGATTATATTCTTTTCTTGCTTTGACACTTCCGATGTACAAGAATCAATACGCAAATAAAGATGCAAAACTATCATTTTTGCATATGATTTAACGGGATAGGATAATACTAGTGCTTTGGTAAGAGTAAATTGGCAGCTTAGCAAAACTGAAATGCTAAACACTTGGGATCACCGTTTGAGTAATATGAAATGTCAGCATTGAAGAACTGTTAGACATTAATTGCAATTTGTATTCCTAGTCTACGAATGGAAAAGGATGACTGGAGAACTCCAGCCAGTAGCAACCAATATGAGGCCTGCACCAGAAAGATTATCAACCATGATCAACTACACCTTTAAGATCAGTGTTGATGGACTATGCTGTGTCCGGTGCACAGGCTGATGTAATGGTGTCAAATGTGCGGAATTAAAAACTGTCATGGAGAAGACTGTACAAATGCACTAATGCTTGATTGCAGTAATGCCAAGTCTGTGAAGAAGACTTGGTATGGAGGGGAATATGAATTAGTTAAAAAAAGTAATATAAAGTTAGTAGCTTGAAATTGCACTATAATAGCATTTCGTAGGTCAAATTAACAGTACATATACTGGTCACCAACAACTTTTGTTTGCATGCATCTATAACTGACGGTTATTGATATTTAGTACTTTTGTGTGTGCTGTAGGGTTATATCTGGGTAAGAGCCCAATCCTAGACTGCAGAAATGCCATTCTGATCCCTGTGGTATATAGTGTATGCCAGGGTTTCCCAAACTGTGTACCGCGGCACCTAAGGACACCGCAGCGAGCTTACAGGGGCACCGTGGGATGCCCCTGTGCGGCAAGTTACACTGGTGTAGGTGCTCTTACACCAGAGGATCTACTGTTACATTAGTGCAAGAGTTACACAGGATTGGGCTGCCAGATATATTTCAAGATGTGGGTAAAACTTTGTTCTATCCTATACACTGGTGTCACTGCAGGGGGGGCGGAGCTCTAAGTTCCACCACGGTCTGACCCTCTGTTACCCGGGAGAATGAAGTGCCCCCGCCCCCTCACTTTCAGAGCCATTCGTAGTGTTGCTTTCACCGCCTTGAATGGCTCCAAAAGCGAGGGGGCGGGGGCGCTTCGTTCTCCCATGTAACGGAGGGTCGGACCACGGCGGAACTTAGAGCTCCGGCCCCCTGCAGTGACGCCAGTGATCCTATAAAAGAATATTAAAGTGTCAATCTTATACATTCTTATCTGGGAGTAAGCTCCATTGAGTAAGCTCCAATGAACAAAATGGAACTTACTTCTGATTAAACATGCATAAGATTGTGCTATAGGTGTACAGTAACTATGCTTGTGAGATTGTCTTATGGCTCAATCCTATCCAGGATTGGGCCAGCTCGTGCAGGAGTTTATGACGGGTTTATGACAGCAGAGCAGAGTTCTGCTGTTGTAAACTGGGTTTGGTGGTGCACACAGCAGGAGACCCACTACTGGACCAGCAAAGGTAGGTCCAACGGTGGTAGGGGCAGAATGGGGCAGGGACGGGGAGGAACGAGGTTGTTCCTGGGCAGGGCAGAGGAAGAAGGTGGACCAGGGGTGGGATTGGCGGCACTTGTGTTCGCTGATATCCTAACCCCTTCCATGTCCCTGTTTGCCACCATTATATGCCTCGGACTTACACCTGCTAAATAACAGGTGTAGATCTGAGGAGTCCCATGGTGGTGGTGGAGGCTTTCCCCAGGGTAAATGAATAAATGTTCACTTACCCCAAGGAGATCTTTCAAACTGCCTCCCTCCTGTGGCTGCAACACGAGCTCTGTTGGCATGACTGCATTGGTGGGGTGGGGGAGATTTCAGTAGGATTGGGCTGTTGTTTCTTTTCTGTCACTTGAAGTTTTGCAATGCAATCCAAGGCATGTCTACTCAGAAGTAATCCCATTTTGTTCAGTGAAGCTTACTCCCACATACGTGTGTTAATAGCATGTGCCAGGCCATGCGGAGGACGCCTTATGTGCATCATCACACCCTGCTAGAGAGGATTGGGCTGCCCATATGGTTTGTAAGTTGTTTTACTTACATTAGCTAAATTGTAGGAGACAAGTCTTCACAATAGTATTTTCTGCTTAATTCCAGGAACTTAAATGCTTGACTTCTTACAATGCGTATAATTGTTAGTAGAAGTTACACAGCATAAGATTTTAAGTTCCTGCAGTTAAGGCACAAAACTCTGCCAATTTCAAAGGTGCTAGCTAGGCTGTTAAATTAAGCATGATGTCCTTGTACTCCTTATGTAATTGACACCGTAGAGCTGTAGGAGCCCTGTAGAAACAGAAGCACAGCAGCACGGTGAAGGAGAACAAGCAACCCTCCCTCTTTGCTGGCTCCTTTCTTCCTTGTCATCCTTTACCTTACAGAACATCGAGATGAATACATTTCAAATAAAGGGGGAGGGAGCAAATGTGACTGGGGCCAATGTTACTTATGATTCCCTGTGCTGAGTCAGTGGAGTTGGAAGGTTTGTTCAATCATCTTTTGCATCTGCTTTTATGCCCCTTACAACCTGACTCATGTTCACTCCCAGCAATGGATTAGTTTCGCTTTTTGTGAGTGTGGGGCTGTATGTTACCTCAATAAAAGTCATAGGGAACAGTAGCTATAATTTATGCTCAGTTAAGGTTCTTATTTGGCAATGAGAAAGTTTTTACAGCACTGGAGGACCACTTTTATTTAAACATCAGAAGCAAACATATGCATGCATAGGTTCTTTGGAAGCTCTTTTGACCTTCAAATGAATGTGCATAGCTTGGGGGCAGAGCTTGCTGCTGTGCTGAGGTGCCAGATCCTCCCCTACACGCCTTCCTTCTACACAGACTGATAATCAGTAAAAAATAAATAACCAAAATGATCTTCCAAGTGTCACATGTTCACATTGCAGCGGGCTGCAATCAATCTTGCCCGTAAGGAGGACAACATATTTCATTTTTTTTCCTATCAATATAACAACAACAACAACCAGTATTTATATACTGCCTTTTCTTTGGATATCGGATTTCTCCTCTGACTTTAATTCAAAGGTGGTTTACAAAGGCAGGCTTTCTAAACCCCAAGGGGTTTTTACAATGCAATATGTTCTAATCTTGCATAGAACCTCTCATTCTAGGTGGTTTCCTTCACAGTCCAGCCTCTCTCTGGCATCCGCCTTACCACGCTTCGACTGACAGGCAACCTTGACTCCCACTCAAGGTGCCAGCTGTAGCTTCTCTCCCTCACTGAGGATCTGCAGTTTGTCAGCGGCGTGCCGACAGCTCTCTGAAAACCCATGGATACTTCTGGGCATCCCGAACTGCCATCCTTCAAATCTTCAAGCATATGAAATGGCCGCTCTACCAACTGAGCCAGACCTCCCTGACATGGTGCAGTGTTTGCCTGATACATTACACTGAACATTACTAGCAGTGTCAGGGCAAGCTAGAGCCCTGAAATCTCATGTGATTCATTTTCAGAATAAAGGTGAGTCCCTTTAGTTTTGAATGGGAATTGGGCTCACTTATATGAAACGGCTACCAACACAGAGGCTGCATGAACAGTCTCAGCATTTCATGTTTCAGGGAGAAGGACAAGGTGTGCAAACGAATGTATGATTTCATTGTGCGTATGACAAAAGAAGGATGATTCACAGATGGTTTCAAGTGCCTGCTCTTCGAGCTATTCAAGAAAAAATGACCAACAAACAATGGACGGCACATGGGAATGGGATGGTAGCCACTTGAGAACTGGGTACATAACCAACCTCAAAGACTGACTGGTTTGAAAGGGGCAATGCAGCTTTGAGGTTCCTTGACTCTACAAATGGGGCTGGTGGTGAAGAGCAGAGGTCAGATTATGGCTGGTGTGCTGCTCAGAGCCAGGGTGTTCTCACAATATTTTCTATCCCAGCTCTCTCTCTCTCTCTCTCTCTCTCTCTCTCTCTCTCTCTCTCTCTCTCTCTCTCGGCAGGGCAGTTAAGACCCACCCACCACAGATGGTAATAAGAGTCATGGTCCTTTGACAATCCAGTTACCTTATTACAGTGGTTCGCAAACGTTTTAGCACTGGGACCCACTTTTTAAAATGATACTCTATTGGGACCCACCTAGCTTTACGAGACACTCAAACATTTATCTCCCTATATTTATACAAGCTTGCAAACTGCAGGAGCTCAGCTCCTTGCAAACTGCAGGAGCTCAGCTCCTTGCAAACTGCAGGAGCTCAGCTTGTTGAAGGGCAATTAGCATCTGATTTTTGAATAGCCTCAGGGGTTGTGGTAATTACTTATCTGATCTTTCCATCACGTGGAACCCACCAGAAATCAATTTGTGACCCACCAAGTGTGTCCCGACCCACAGTTTGAGAAACCCTGCCTTATTATATCATGTCTTATTCAGGCATGGGGCAGAAGCTCTGATGAATTAACCTTTGATGCCTTTACAGCCCAATCCTCTACAAAGTGAGGAGCACCTGGGCAGTGGCGTTCCTACGGTAGGGGCTCGACAGTAAGTCACGCCCCGTCCTAGTACCGTGTTCACGAACCAGAGCGAGGAGGCCCCGCCTCTTGCCGTCAGAGCCATTCCGCGCACCGAAGCCTGCCCGTTCGGTTTCGGTGCGTGGAATGGCTCCGACGGCGATGGGCGGGGCCTCCTCGCTCCGGTTCATGAATGCGGTACTAGGACGGGGCGCGACTTACTGTTGAGCCCCTACCGCAGGAACGCCACTGCACCTGGGCCCATTGATTTTGAATGAGTTTGAGTGCCCCACACGCAGGATAGGGTCTGGCTGCTTGAAAGGGGGAAAATTTTGGGAGATCCAGCATTATGGAGACAGACGTTTTACCTACTGCACAAGTGTTTATCACAGCTAGTACATTTCAAAAGCTCTTTATATAGTTACCAAATTATGTATGTATTCAGTGTGTGCATTGATTCAGGAGCCGCTGATGATTTTGAAGAAACCATTACTGTCAATCATGTAAAGTAAATGATACATGTTTTTGAAATATTTATATGTATCAAATTACATATTTAATAGCATAAATAAAATACCGCTTTTAAAGATCGCATGAGTTCCTGAAAGGTTTAGTTGTCACTTGCCCATGGTGTATTGAATTATGTATAAATATATAGCTCTAGCCAATGAAGATTTGTGTACATTCAAAATTATGAAACCAAGTTGAGAGCCCAACGCTTCCTTCTCTTGCATCAGCGTATTTTGAAAATTATTTCATTATGTCTTACCAGAGGTAATACTGGTGTATATACAGTGCAATCCTATGTGTGTCTACTCAAAAGTAAGACCCATTAAATTCAATGGTGTTTATTCCAAGGAAAGTGTGTACAGTGTAGGATTGCAGCCATAGTGTGCTAAGAGTTTGTGGGTGTAGAAGAATTAGTAGACTGTTATAGGTCCAAAGGGATCCTGCTAAAGATTACTGAAAAATTTAGCACTTTTTGCAGAGGTTCCCGCACAACCAAATAGCATCTTCTGCACTTCATTAGTTGCACAGTGCTGGCAACTGCTTAGCAGTAAATAAGGCAACTAAATAAGGCAACAACTATGAGCAACTATGAACAAAGGGCAGAGTTAACACACGTTCTAACAAGTACAAGGGTTTCTAGAATGCTTTTGGAAGTCAAACAACAACAACAAAATCTTCACTCATGCAAATATAGAAGGTGCACGTCTTTGTTTTGTACCGTAGTTGCGGTGTGTTGTAGTTTTGAATGTCATATATTGGAGCCGACTAAATTAACATCAATAGCTCGCATGACCCATTTGGTGGTGCATATGCACTCTGCTTTTCTCAACTGTGATCTGGATGTTGCACGCTGAAAACCATGTAATTTTGCATCATTCATTCTTCATCTGCTGATACTACACAACTTATACCACCTTCCTAGTACACTTTTAAAGTGGTTACAATCACTGGCGTCACTGCAGGGGGGGCGGAGCTCTAAGTTCCTCTGTGATCGGAGCCTCCGTTACACGGAGGAACGAAGCGCCCCGCCCCCGCGCCTTCTGAACCAGTCAAAGCAGTGGAAACAACGTGACGCCAGTGGTTACAATTGATAAAAATGGAATAAAATGGACACACCAAAATCTGCAAAAACAAAACAAAACAATTTTCTCCCACCTCTACCAATGTAGCATGCACCACATGCTGTGTGTGTGTGTGTGTGTGTGTGTGTGTGTGTGAGTGTGTGTGACCAGACATCCTGAGACAGGTAAGTAAAGATATTTTTTCTTACCTCTCCACGGGGTCGCCTGGCCATCAATGGATCTCCTTGGACCTGTGTTAGCTACTTTGCTGGCATGC
Source organism: Plestiodon gilberti rubricaudatus (assembly GCA_026170595.1). Taxonomy (NCBI): domain Eukaryota; kingdom Metazoa; phylum Chordata; class Lepidosauria; order Squamata; family Scincidae; genus Plestiodon; species Plestiodon gilberti. The sequence continues at coordinate 128,398,991 of JANXHW010000003.1, read as the reverse complement.
CAAGGATAGCAGGGGGTATGTCAGGCTACTCAGAGAGCCCATACAGATGACCAAATGAACCCAGGGTAGCTTGGTTGTCTGCATCATTTTGCAAAGCTGTAAGGAGGATTTCGCCATTCATCTGGTCCAGGTTTGTAATACAATGTGCAACAAAATGATTGTAGCCACCCAATGTTGAATCAATGTTACTGCGGAGATGTTGGCCCTTGTAAGCAAGAATCACAGGTGATCTGAAATGGTACCTCTAGCTAGATGATGAATAGTTTTAAGCGCATCCGTAACAAAGAATTTTTGTTTTATGCTCTGAAGAGCATAAAAAGCTTCGGAAACATTTTCCCTGACCACATATTTGTAAGCCTTCCCAGTTTTTTGTTTACTCATATGGAAAATCTCTTTTGGAAAAGAAAACATGAAAGACAAACAATGGCAGGACTTAATTCAGAGATTACAAGATTGTAACACCTAATGCTATGGTTATGCTTTAAAGTGATCTGTTGTCACTTCACATTACTTTACATTGGCAGCTGTGGTTATTTAGAATTACAAGTTCATCTGGCCACCTTCCAAAATAAATAAAGGCAGCCCCCCCCCCCCAAAAAAAAAGTCTCAATGCATTTATTGTGCTTGAATGATAGGAGGATTCTTTTAAAAGTTTAGGGCTTGAAAATAATTTTACCAAGCAGCAGGAGGTGTTTCAAGCGACGACCAAGCTGTTCGACTGATGTTTCTTAATAATCCTGCATAAAAGGGGACAGCTCAGTTTAATTAGTGGACAAAATTCAATAGGTGCATGGATGAGTACTTGAGCTGTTGACAGGCTTATTTAAAGCTAGAGACTAGAGATTTATGGATGCTATTTTTCCTTAAATTTCTTGTTAATGGCCCACTCTACTAAGAAGTGAATCGAAGTTACTTATGTAACACACACACACGCACACACGCACACCACTCTCTGAAACTGGAAGGAGTGGCACTGCACTTAT